>JBBGZY010000413.1:2225000-3480833 GCA_037952925.1 Lithobates clamitans | reverse complement strand
CCAGACTCCTGTACTTATTGCAGGCACTGCTGGTTAAAATACCTCAGACCTTTTTTCATGCGGTACAGTCAGTATTTATCAAATTCATTTGGCGAGCTAAACTCCCACGCCTTGGTAGAGTGTTATGCCCTGTACACACGGTCGGATTTTCCGACGGAAAATGTGCGATTGGAGCCTGTTGTTGGAGATCCTGACCGTGTGTGGGCTCCATCAGACTTTTTCCATCGGAATTTCTGACACACAAAGTTTGAGAGCAGGCTATAAAATTTTCCGACAACAAAATCAGTTTGCGTAAATTCCGACCGTGTGTGGACAATTCCGACGTACAAAGTGCCACGCATGCTCAGAATAAAGACAGAACTGCTCAGTCTGGTAAAATTAGCGTTCGTAATGGATATAGCACTTTCGTCACGCTGCAATGTTTTTTTTTTATGTAATCTTTATTTTATTTTATAGAGAACATACAAAAACACATAGTGTACAATTGGTCTTTCCACATAGCGGTGCGTACTATACATTGTAGACCTAAGAGTTTGGACAAAAGAAATATAAAACAGAGGGGCCAGGGAAGGGAGGGAAGGGGGATGGGAGATTAGGTTATATCTACACCATTCCACACCGTTAAAAGAGTCATAATGAGTTGTAAAGAGTGTCCCGCCCCCGCGGCCCCAGATCAGACCTATCTTCTCCCAGCCCCCCCACCTATGTACTGGGGGGCACGACTCGGCCTCGGGGCCATCAAAGACCCGTTGGGTGAGTCCCTCGGGAGAGGGGCTACAAGCCTCCAACTGACCTCCAACAAGAGGGAATCCCCCCCCGGGCCTCCTACAAGGCCAATTCGGCCGCTAATTTCACTAGGGTGCCGAGGCCGCCAGGCGGAACCCCTATCTATGGAAATAAGTACAGCGCTGCGCCAAACAATAATTAAAAAGAAAAATATACAACTAGCAGCTAACACACCTCTAGACAAAGGCAGAAGTGAAAAAACAAAAAAATATAGTGTAGCGCTATGTGTATAAACAAATTATGACAGATATAAACAATGAATCAATATGTCCTTAGTGAAAAAAATATCAGCAACATTAAGTGATACAAATAGGCATTTTGACAGTGACAACAATAAATAAATAATGAGAACCTGTAACAAAAAATAGGTAGTGGGTCTAAAGGACCGTACATGTGTAACAAGTCAAATAATATAGTCCATGGCAAATTCGTATTTATAGTGATGGTGAATAATAAAAAAACAAAGGGGCCTCCACCAAGAAGTCTATAAGGGTTAAGTGCTAAAAAAAACTGATAAAATGAAATAGGAATAGAAATATAAAAAAATTGAATAAACGACAACCCGGGGTGTCTTCAAGAGCGAATATGTTCACTTCTGGCAAATGGATGAATAGATCACAGAAGGGTGGAAGATCTAAATAGGTGGCAGGACCATCACCGAAATTTCAGAGGAGGCTTACCAGAATCAAATGACCTGAAAAGACCTACGTCTTATGCCGCGTACACACAGTCGGACTTTTCATCTACAAAAGTCCGACAGCCTGTCCGACAGACTTCCTGCGGACTTTCGGCAGACTTTCTAACGAACGGACTTGCCTACACACGACCACACAAAAGTTCGACAGCCTAGTACGCGGTGACGTACATCAAGTCCGGCGAGACTATAAAACGGAAGTTCAATAGCCCGTACGACACCCTTTGGGCTCCTTCTGCTAATCTCGTGTTTATCTCGTGTTAGTAGAAGTTTGGTGAGAGACGATTCGCGCTTGTGAGACTCGTATTTTTCAGTTCGTTTTAACTGTTGTTCAGCCTGTGCTTGTGAGGTTTGTATCTGCTTTTCAGTGCGTTTGGTCAGTTGGCATTGAGAAATCTTTGTTTTATTGGCCGCTCATTCCTGATTTTCAGGTCGTTCTTCACAGGCCTTGCTGTTCTTCAGTGTGTTCTGTTAAGTGCGTTCTGACCAGCCGACCGTTTTCTAGCCATGTTACCTGTACGTACTCGTCGTCGAGCTCGTGCATTGTATGTGTTTGGTGCTGTAGTTTATTCTTCAGACCAAGACCAGTCCATGAACAGGGCGAGGAGGAGTTCATGGACCAAGAATTGGTTGCTCCAGCGTGACCAGTTCTGTCACATGCCATTGCTCCGTGAGATCCGTGAGAATAATCCTGAGGATTTCAGGAACTTTCTCCGGATGACGGACCCCGTTTTTGACCGTTTGTTGGCTTTGCTGACCCCCTATATCAGCAGGCAGGATACCTGCATGAGGCAAGCCATCACTCCGGAGCAGAGGCTAGTTGCCACGTTGTGGTACTTGGCGACGGGGAGAAGCCTGCAGGACCTCAAGTTCTCGACAGGCATCTCCCCCCAGGCTCTGGGGATCATTATCCCAGAGACCTGTTCTGCCATCATCCAGGTCCTGCAGAAGGACTATATTAAGGTAAGAATTGTTGCTTTTATTAGCATCACATGTTCTTTTATTTATTCTTTGATAATGTAATGTATTTCTTAGCTCAAACACTACTTACCATCATTGTAATATAGTGTGAATGTCCCCTTTTTCTTCTCACGCATGCTTGATTTGTTTCATGTTCTTTTTTGTCATGCATGTATATTTGCCTTCAATAACCTCTCCAGCATACAATTCTGGTCACATATTCACCTAGTCTACTCAGTTTGAATGTATTTAGTCAGCTGTATTGTATTTTGTTTCCCCTAAACTCTATCCAAATAGTGTGCTTATAATTAGCTTGATTTCAACCCCCCCCCCCCCTAATAATTTGCTAGAATCTTCTGTGGTGTTGATTTTTAGAAAGCAAATATATGTTGCACTTTGCAAAATGCATGTGCACTCTACAAGTGCATTTGCTCCAGTGCTTTAGTAAATGAGCAGAAGCTCTGCTGATTTCCATCATCAAATCATATACAAGCCACAAAGTGTTTTCATTAATTGCCCTTGCATGTGATTGTGTACTCCAGTGGTTCTCAACTCCAGTCCTCGGGACCCACCAACAGGCCAGATTTTAAATATTACCTTGAGGAGTTGCCGACTAGAATACTGCAATCACTGAGCAGCAAGTGATATCACCTGTGATGTATTTCAGCTATCTTGCAAACCTGACCTGTTGGTGGGTCCTGAGGACTGGAGTTGAGAACCACTGGTGTACTCCTTGCAACATGAAAGCCTTTTTACCTTACCTCATTTACTTTAAGCTGGGGAGCAACTGCACTTGCAGAGTGGGACAACTGCAGTCTTGTAGCCTTTTTAGTCCATAAATCCCTGTGTGTCCTAAAATTAATATTTTTTGGTAATTTCACCACCCCCTAAAATGTAATCAATGTTCCATCAGAGGGGGTGAGCAATCTGATAAGTGTGCCTTTCCATATTATTTCTTCCAGAAGATATAAATTATTTAATGTTATACTGATGCTGTGGAATAATGTTTTTAATTGTATAATTTTCTTGCAATGTTCGATTCAAAATTACTGATTTTTGTTTTCTTGTTTGATTCCCCAGTTTCCTTCAACGCCACAGGAATGGCAGACTGTGGCATCCCATTTTGCCACCCGTTGGGACTTTCCCAATTGTGGAGGGGCTATAGATGGGAAACATGTCCACATTGTGCCACCACCCCATTCGGGGTCATACTATTTTAATTATAAGGGGTTCCACAGTATAGTTTTAATGGCGGTGATGTCGGCACACTATGAATTTCTATATGTGGACGTGGGGAAGAATGGCCGGATGTCGGATGGAGGAGTATTTGCCCAGACGGAGTTCTGCCAGCGTCTCCAGAGTGGTGGCCTGGGATTGCCACCTGATGCGGATAACGTGGAAGGACTCCCCTTTGTCTTCATTGCCGATGAAGCCTTCGCTCTGAGCAAGCACCTCATGAGGCCATTCCCCCAAAGAACCCTCACCCCGGAGAGGAGGGTTTTTAATTTCCGGCTGGCCAGAGCTAGAAGAGTGGTTAAGAATGCGTTTGGGATTCTGGCCAGCCGGTTCCGCCTGTTTCAAACCTCCATTAATTTGGCGGAATACAAACTTAATTTTATCATTTTATCGTGCTGCATCCTGCACAACTTCTTGCACAAACATACTCAAAATTATATGGTGCCAGTTGGGCCTGAGGCCGGACTTATCGTTGAGAATCTTACGGGCCTGGATACTGTCCATACTGGCTTGGCCCCCCAAAGAGCCCGTCAAGTTAGACAGCAATTTGTTAATTATTTTATGGGTAGGGGGGCCATTGCAATGGGCCAGGATATCTAAAGATTTAAAATAAAAACAATCTTGATGAAATATTGAATTATATTTATTGCTTGCCTTTCTTTTGGGCTTTCTCCTAGGTTATGGTCGAGCAGTTGTAGTGCCAACTGTATTTTCCTTGTAAATTTCTAAATAAGCTCCATTGCCACTGTAAACAACTTTTTTGAAATTTATAAACAAACTGATACTGAGCATTGAAATAACAAACCACACATTTATTTAATTCTAAGCAGATGTTTTTAATCTTTGGTATCCATTCAGTTATGCATTTAGTATAAAATGTTCCTAGCCAAAAATATAATGATATATTAAATAAATTTAGAATAATATAATTAGAGTTAAATATTTTTAGATAATCAAAAATAAAATTTGTTGGGCATTTTGATTTTAGCAAACAGGCCTTTTTTTTTTGTGTTTTTTAAAATCCTTTTTTTTTGTTTTTGTCTTTTTTCAAATCCTTTTTTTTTGTCTTTTTTAAAATCCTTTTTTTTTTTTTTTGTCTTTTTTCAAATCCTTTTTTTTTGTCTTTTTTCAAATCCTTTTTTTTTTTTTTTGTCTTTTTTAAAATCCTTTTTTTTTTTTTTGTCTTTTTTCAAATCTTTTTTTTTTTTTGGCTCTTTTCAAATCCTTTTTTTTTTTTTGTCTTTTTTAAAATCCTTTTTTTTTTTTATCTTTTTTCAAATCCTTTTTTTTTTTTTTGTCTTTTTTCAAATCTTTTTTTTTTTTTTGTCTTTTTTAAAATCCTTTTTTTTTTCTCTTTTTTCAAATCCTTTTTTTTTTTTTGTCTTTTTTAAAATCCTTTTTTTTTTTTTTTTTTGTTTTTTTTAAAAATAGGCCTCCTTTTTTAAATGTTGTTAAACAGGCATATAATTTAACAGAAAATAATAAAGAGAAGACCCAGAATGGGGTCAGCAAACCAGGAAATGAAGGACATGATCGATGTTTTGGGGTTTAAAAAAGGGCATTTAGATTCGACCCAAAACATCAATCATGTCCTTCATTTCCTGCTGCATACGATCCAGCCGATTCCGCATTTGATCGATCTCCCCATTCCAGGCCATTATTTGAGCAATTAGCCGTGGGGCACTGTCTGTGGTGAAATAGTCACTTGGACCTAAAGTGGAATGAAAAAAAAAATGTGTTTAGAAATATGCACACATACATAGTTTACCTTACCATAAAGCTGGTGTCTCAGACACTGACCTGGTGGGGTGCCCATGTCGCATACTTCATGAACATCCTCGGGGGTGGCGCTGTTGCTTGACTCAAGCAAAACCAGATCACCTAAAATAGAGTAGAAAAATTACATAAAATAAAAGGCAGCCATGCATAGATTACCGTAAGCTGGTGTGTCAGACACTCACCTGGTGGGGTGCCCATGTCGCCCACCTCTCCTTCCTCCACATCCTCAGTGGGGCTTGGGCTGATTTCCCAAGTATGTTCTTTTGCTTGGGGGGGACTGGGTTCCTCTTGTTGGCTGAGTGATTTTTCCCCTATGTGAAGCAAAAAATTTATATACTTAGCACACAGATATTTTAGTACATACTAATCTTCAAACATTTGTAGTGAAGTGGTGTACAAATTGTCTGTTTGTGTAGAGTTCCTAGTAGACTTCAAGATTTTAATTTCTAAAGACATATCAAGATAGATAGATATCTCGATATCTAGATATCAATATCAAAATATATCAAAAAATCTTTGGATCTCTCTCTCTCTCTATATCTATAACTAAATATAAATCTTCAATCTCAAACAAAATCTAAATATAAAAATAGATATTAATTTAAATAAAAAAAAAAAAAAAATTCTATATCTATCTATATCTACCTATATATCTATATACATACATATATACATACATACATATGTATATATATATATATACACACACATATATATGTATACATATACCGTATATACTCGAGTATAAGTCGTTCCGAGTATAAGTCGAGGCCCTAATTTACCACAAAAAAAATGGGAAAAACGTATTGACCCGAGTATAAGACGAGGGTGAGAAATGCACAGCTACTGTAAGTGGAAAAGAGGGTCAACAATGCCCATTTGCAGCATCACTGTGCCCATTTGCATGCCTCACTGTGCCCATTTGCAGCCATAGGTCCCCTGAACTTCAAACTCGGTAGTTAAGGGTTCCTAGATGCCCCCTAGCTGCAGCCAAAATTTGGGGTTTCTGAACCCAAAGGGTCCCGAAATGACATTGCTGCAGATAGACACAGTTGACCGAATTTGACCGTATCTCGGGGCCACTTAGTGCTAAGAATCCCAAATTTGGTGTGCAAACCCAGTGGAACTAGCACCATAACATTTCCAAAGCTGGGGTTTCTAGCACCAAGTGGCCTCGAGATACAGGGCCCCAAAAATCAGTTCAGAAAATGTCAAGCACTTTTCTGCAGCAGAGAATGACATTCTCCTAACCAGTTTTGGGGCCCCATATCTCAGGGCCACTTAGTGCTAGGAACCCCAGCTTTGGATATGTTATGGTACCAATTCCACTGGGTTTGCATACCAAATTTGGGGTTCCTAGCTCTAAGTGGCCCTGAGATACGGGGCCCCAAAGTCGGTTCAGAAAATGACATTTTTTGCTGCAGAAAAGTGCTTGACTCGAGTATAAGTCGAGGGGGGGCCTTTCAGCACAAAAAAATGTGCTGAAAAATTCGACTTATACTCGAGTATATACGGTATATATATATATATATATATATATATATATATATATATATATATACACATATATATATGTAGGAAGGCCAGTATGGTGGCCTGAATTTATGGGAGGAGCCCGGGGGGTATTTAAGCAACCCGCTCACCTGTGGTGCTTGTTACATAATTCCTTATCGAACCACGTCAGTTCGATACCAATCATTTCTCATTTTTTGAACATTTCTAAATACATTTCTAACATTTCAAACCATTTCAATCATTTCTCATTTCAGTCACGTACCGCGCTCCGGTTCGAATCCAGTCGCATCTAAAGATGCACCGATTCGCTCCGGTGTGCCCCAGTAGTTACGGCCTCATTTCAGTACAATGCTCCAGAGTCACGTCATTGTCAGTCGCTTTCGACTCACCGATTCGTACCTCTGTCATGGTTTTTCATGCCACGTATCACGCTCCGTTACGAATTCAGTCGCATGGAAATGCACCGATTCGTCCCGGCGTGCCCCAGGTATTGGCCACATTTCAGTACATGCTCCAGAGTCCGATTCGCAGTCAGTCGCTATCGCGGCATGATCGATTCGCGCCTCTGTCATGGCAACAAATGTTACACCTGCACTTACCGCGCTCCGGTTCGAATCCAGTCGCATCTTCGATGCACCGATTCGTTACGGCGAGCCCCAGGGCCCGGCCTCATTTCTGGACATGCTCCAGAGTCCGGTTCGTTGTCAGTCGTAGTTTGCGGCTCACCGATTCGTGCCTCTGTCATGGGAATCATTTCAACTGTCACGAATCACGCTTCGATTTGAATCCAGTCGCATCCATGATGCAACGATTCGTCCCGGCGTGCCCCAGGTATTTTCAGCCACATTTCAGTACATGCTCCGGAGTCCGGTCATTGTCAGTTGCAATCGCGACATGATCGACTCGTGCCTCTGTCATGGCACGTGCCTCTACCATGACAAATCATTTCATTCATTTCATCATTTCACTCATCAAAAAAAAAAACATGTGTATGTGTATACATATATATACAAAAAAAAAAAAAATCATGTGTGTATGTATGTGCGTATATATATATGTATGTATATATAAATAAAGTAGTATAAATAAAACGTTTGCGCCTCAGCCAACACCTGCATCAGAACTTGGTTAGCTATCAGTTGCGGCATAACCAATTTGTGCCTTTGCCAGGGCAAACATTTCACGGTTACATACCACACTCCAATTCAAATCCAGTCGCATCCGTGATGCACCAATGCATTCCGGCATGCACCAGCGTTTCTTTTGCCTCATTTCAGTACATGCTCCAGAGTCCGGGTCGCTGTCAGTTGCAGCTGCGGCACGACCGATTCGTGCCTCTGTCATGGCGAAACATTTTTCATTCATTTCACTCTAAGGCAAAACATTTCATTTATTTCGTTGCCGCACCCCGATTCAAGTTCAGGGCATCCGTCAGACATCGATTCATCCTGGCAAACCCCAGTTGGCGTGGCCTCATTGGCGCAGTCATGGCACACCGATTCGTGCCTCGGTCAGGGCACAAACAGTTCACTCATTTATTTAATGCCAGGCACCTGTCGCTTAAACATGTTACAATTTACCTTTCAAACCAGGTAGTCAAACCCACCACCGGTTCTCTTCTGTCATTTCCTCCAGGTCAGTCAAAAAAAAAAAAAAAAAAAGGGGGGGGGCCACACCATGTCTTCCTTCGAAGCTCAGTCATGGTCCCGATTCATTCGTTGAAACCTTCGCCTCGCTACTATACCCCCTCATAGTCACAGCACATCCAAGTATAACTTTTTGCAATCGTCGCAAATACGCATCCAAACACAACTTCTTGCATTTCATTGCAAGCACACATCGAAACATAACTTCTTGCAATTGTTGCAAGCACACATCCCATCATGACTTCTTGCAATCGTTGCAAGTACGCATCCAAACAGAACGTCTTGCAATCGTTGCAAGCACACATCCAAGCACAATTTCTTGCAATCATTTCAAACACGCATCCAATCATAAAACTTCTTGCAAACGTTGCAGGCATGCATTCAAGCATAAACTTCTTGCAATCGTTGCGAGTACGCATCCAAGCTTAAACTCTTGCAGTCTTGCAAGCACATGCAACAATACGAACTTTTCACAGTCACTACAAACACATCTCCACCGACAGGAACTCCCTTGCAATCGTTGCAAGCACACATTCAAGCACAAATCTTACAATCATTACAAGACACGCATCTTAGCATAACTTCTTGCAATCATTGCAAGCACACATTAAGTCACAACTTCTTGCAAAATGTTGCAGGGACACACCCAAGCATAACTTCCTGCAATCATGGCAAGCACGCATCCAAACACAACTTATAATCGTTGCAAACACGCATCCAAGTATAACCCCTTGCAGCCCGTGTAAGCACATGCAGTAATACGGACTTCCCGCAGTCACGGCAAACACATCACCATTGACACAAACTCCCTGGCAATTGTTGCAAACACATATTTAAGCACAACTCTTGCAATCATTGCAGGGCTCGCATCTTAGCATGACTTCTTGCAATCAGTACACATTTCCAGTGGCACACAATCAGTCACACATCATTCTTCAGTGGCACTTAATCGGCCACTTGTCTCCAGTGGCATTTCATACGAGCCACTCATCAATTTCTGTGTCATTTCTCGCTTAGGTCAGTTGAGTTCAGGTTCCACCCCGCACCAGGTATCGTATTGCCACACACAGCTGGCTCCGCATAACATCATCAGGCTATACCTAGCCAACATCCAGCATTTCTTGCCCTCACAGGAACCCAGACAGTCATCCGTGTTTACAGCGCATACAGTAGGATCCTTTCTACGTGGCGTCCAGAAGCATCAGCCCATAGCTAAACGGCAAACGCTTGCTCATCACAACTGCCGTCTTCAGGGACATGTCAAAACCTCAGACATTCCCCAGTCTAGTCATACAAGCAGCCATCTACCTGGCCCTCTGTGGTTTTCTACGGCCTAACAAATTCACTTTACTGGCACAGGCAGCCAGGTACTACGTAGACACAACTTGACTCGCTGGTAATACCATTATGTCCTTCAGCTTATAGTCTCAAAAAACTCAATAATCCGGAACCGAGGTCTACAATAACCTCCTCCGAATTAACGAACACCACACAGGCCAGCCTCCCCCTTGACAAATTGACCCGTATCAGGTTAGTTCCCCAAAACTTCACCCATACACGGGTGTGTACTAACAAGTAGCTGCAGTCTTTCCTAAGAATGTGGACCTATCAATGTCGGATGGTCCCGTACTACGTGGATCGGTGTATCAATGATTATACCTTAACTCTAGGGTCTTATCACCTACGTCGCCCTTGTCACCCCAGGTAACGACAGATGCCACAGCCACCACAGGCATTGCGGCAATTTTTGGCCATCATCGGTTTACAAGTACATGGCCCCCAGAAACACTCCTAAAAACCCCGGGTTTACCCGGACTTCCTCCCTCTTCAAGTTACACCCGGTCATGGCAACCGCTTAACTCTAGGGTCCTATCTGGACAGGACAGGCCGTGGCTTTTCCACCGACATCCGGTCCAAGGCGAGCCTCTTAATGAAGCCGCATCGCTCTGTGATGTCCTTCCTGCGCATGCTGGTGTAATTATCTTGGCAACACCAGTTTAATGTCCACTGCATGTTCGTTCCAGGCTGCCATCTTCTGGGACATGTCTACTATATTAACCAGTACGCTATTGGGCCTTCTACCCAGTTTGGTTATACAAGCAGCCATTTACTTGGCCTATCACGGGTTCTGGCGGCCCAGCGAGTTTACCCGCAGCTATCCCGCAGGCCAAGTTCTGTGTAGTTGGCTTGCTGCCAACACCATTTCATCCTCCACCCTGCAGTGTCCAAAACCCAGCAATCAAGCTCCAGGATAGACTTCCATCTCCATAAAGTAAACAACGTCCAGTGGCCAGTAACCATACTCGACCGCCTACTAACACTCCTACCGGAACACTCAAACTCTAGTCCCCTATTATCTTTCGGGCATACTCGAGTGCCTGCCAGTTCATCAAACACCTGGGGGTTCTTCTACGCTGCCTACACCTCAACCCCAGTCAGTACTCCGGTCACTCTTTAATATTGGGGCAGCCTTGGTAGCATGTCGGCATGGGTCCCAGACCACGTCATCAAGAGACTTAGCAAGTGAAACTCCGCCTACCTCGCCCGGCACGTCCCCACTCCTTAGGTGGAAACGGCACAAGCATTCACCTAACTTGCTCAAATAAATAAAGCCAAAACTAATAAAACCACACCCCTACCTGAATGTTTTTGCCCCCTTATTCTGGCATACCGACCAGCAGACCAAGGCACACTTTCAGGTCCATTTCATATGGTAAGTCCACACTTCCAGGTCTATTTCCGATGGTAAGTTTTATGTTAACTACAAATGTTATCTATGTCCATATCGGACATAGGGCTCCACCCATAAGTAGGAAGGCCAGTATGGTGGCCTGAATTTATGGGAGGAGCCCGGGGGGTATTTAAGCAGCCCACTCACCTGTGGTGCTTGTCGGTTTCCTGTGCGCGATACCCACCCTCCCATCCCCATTTCAAGGCATTCATTTCATTTCATTCATTTCTCTCTACAGAATAATCATTTCTTAAACTAGGGTATGCCCCCTTATTCTGGCATACTGACCAGCAGACCAAGGCACACTTTCAGGTCCATTTCATATGGTAAGTCCACACTTCCAGGTCTATTTCCGATGGTAAGTTTTATGTTAACTACAAATGTTATCTATGTCCATATCGGACATAGGGCTCCACCCATAAATATATATATATATATATATAAATATATATATATATATATATATATATATATATATATATGTGTGTGTGTATGTGTATATATATATATATCTATATATATGTGTGTGTGTATATATATATATATATATATATATGTGTATATATATATCTATATATATGTGTGTGTATATATATATATATGTGTATATATATATATATATAGAGAGAGATATATATATATTATATATATAGATATGTAACGATGTTTACTAAAAGATCGTTTCAAACGATGCAAACAATCGTATAGGAATGAAAAGCACATGGAGCAGTATACGAGGTAATCAACACAAGATGAAAACACAGGTACTTACTTTTTTTCAGCACTTTACGGATCCGTCTGTACTGATCCGGCTCCCTGAGTTTGAGGTCAGACCATCTTTTTCTAATTTGATCCTTGGAGCGCTGTACCCCAAAATAAGCCTGTAAAGTGTCCACCACCTTCGCCATTATTTTGGCCTTGCGCAAATTTGGCCGGGCGTGCGGCCCATACTTCCCATCATAGTCCTTTTTTTTAAGAATGGCCACCATTTCCACCATCTCTTCAAAGGACATATTGGGGGCCTTAAATCTAGGCCTCACAGATCTTGACGTTCCGGCCTCCGGGCTTTCTTCGCTACCTGAGGTAGTACACACCTGATGTGTCTCCGCCATTATTCACCCCACTACGCGCCGTAAATAAAAATGGGTTATATGCGTAAACAAAAAGAACGTCAGGGGCGGGCCAAATAGGCGTAGTATTACGCATGTGCAGTGTATAAAGCGCTGTTACGTATTGTGTCGTACGTACGTTCTGTGCGTAGGTGATAGTGGACCGGGACGCTACTAAACGAAGGTAATTTAAAATTTATACTTTTGGTCAAGACTTTGTAGCAAGTGGCCTATATGGCTTGACAGATTGATGAGGCCTAAATAGGGATAAGATGATGAGGGTTTAGCAGAAACCTAATAAGTGTTTTTTGTCTTGTGACTTTATCTTTTATACAGACATTATGAATCCCCTATTTAAGGATCCAGAGTTCCTTACTGCTTTTATTTCTAAATATAGAGAGATGAGGAATTTGTGGGAGGTGAAACACCCACAGTATTATGCAAAGCATGTGAGGAAGTCAACGCTGGAGAGACTTCTGTCCTTTGTCCAGGCGACCATCCCGGAAGCAACAATGGAGACATTGCTCAAGAAAATTGGGGTCTTGAGGAACTTGCATAAGAGGGAACATAAGAAGATCCAGGAATCAATGAGATCAGGAGCATCAGCAGATGATGTTTATGTACCCAGGCTGTGGTACTACAATCAACTCCGTTTTCTTGATGACCAGACTGGAGCCAGGGCATCACTTTCAACCCTTCCCGCCACCCTTCCCTCCACCCTTCCCTCCACCCCAGCAGAGGCTGATGAGGAGCAAGCTGGGTCTTCCATCCTGGATGAACCGGATATGACCATCTGGAGTCAGGTAAATTATTTTAACAAATATTTACTGTACTAATATTAATGATGTTAACTGGATGTTATAATTGTCTAAAATAATTTTGCCCTCAAAATTGTGTCTACATATAAATTGACAGTAGTGGCTAAATATGTTTGGCACCTGCTTGAAATAATTAGGGTGTCTGATTAGACTCTTTTATTAAAGAGATGTATTCACATTGAATTTGCTAGTCATGAGAAGCAAACTGTGTGTCATTGATGAACCCAAAAAAATATACTAAAACTATGTCCTTTTTTTATACACAGGATGAGTCCATCCAGGAGGAATGTGGGGAAAGTGGCAGGCAGGAGGAGACCGGGCCCATGGACAGCCTGGAGGAGGCCGGATTCACCATCATCCTGGAGGAGGCTGGGCCCAGTGTCAGGCAGGAGGTGGCTGCTCCCAGTGAGGTGGCTGTGCCAAGTGAGGTGGCTGGGCCAAGTGAGGTGGCTGGGCCCAGTAGGAGCCTGACCGAATTCCAAGTGCCTCCCCTCCACCTTCTCAAAAAAAGGGCCAGGAAGGGGACGGTCACACAGGAGGCATCCCTGCGCCTCATGCAAGAGGCCACCCGTTTTTTAAGGAGCCCCCCCGAAGCGGAAGAGTCCTATGGCTGCTACTTAGCCAGCAGGCTTCATCAAATGGATTGGGAGCAGCGCCTCATTTGTGAGCGACTATTTGGGGAAACAATCCAGAAGGGGCTGCAGGGCACGCTAACACGAAACACCCAACTACATGAGGCAGCCCCCCTCCTCCTCCTCCTCCTCCTCCTGCCACAACTGAAACACCAGAGCCACAGCCTCGAAAGAAGGCTACAGGGAAGGCTGCAGGGAAGGCTACAGGGCAGCGTGGAGGAAAGGCTGCAGGGAAGAGAAGAAAGTGATGATCTGGGTTCAGTCTGGTCTGACAGAAGACGCAGGCTGTTGTAGTACCACAGTCTGGGGACATCTATATCATCTGTTGGTGCTGTTGTTCTCTGGGATTCTTGGACCAGATTGTGCTCCCTCTTATATGGACTCCTCAAGATCCCCATTTTCTTGTACACATACTTTTTCCAGCGTTGACTTCCTCTTTATTTTATTTAGACCATAAATAAATGGATCTTTTTTGAGTTTAGGTTTTTTATTTTAAATCATAGATTTTAGACACAATGTTAAATTGACAACAATCTCATTGAGTTTGCAAAAACACACCAAAAATAGATTAAAATAATGTTAATAATGTTCGAGTGGTAAGTATTTAAAAAAAAAAAGATACATAACCAAAAACGGTTCTTTGGGTTAACTTTATATAAAAAAAATAACAAATCACTATAAAAACAAAAATTATAAAGGGTTCTTTGTGGTAACTTTACAAACATTAAAAAAAATACAATAAATACATAAAAAGAAAAATGGTTTCTTTGTGGTAACTTTACAAACACCAAAAAAAATTAAAAAAATATATATAAAAATGGGTTCCCTGTGGTAACTTTACAAACAAATTTATAGATAAACAGAAAAAAAGTTCCACAACAATCATAAAATAAATATCTGGATAAAAATTACAAGAAAAGATGACTCCACCAAAAAAAAAAAAAATTTTAAAAGTATTATTAGTATGGAAACATTGTTTTGAAAAAGCATACCATGTCATTCATGAGATCAAAGAGAAAAAGAATCCAGAAATCTGTTTGGGAGAACTCTGTTTGAATAGGAACAGCAAAACATCTTCGTTCTTTATAGCATTCGTAAAGAAGACATTAAATGCGCTGCATTCAACGATCACAGATTTTGCAGCGTGAGGAATGTGCTTCCTACAATACGAACACTAGTTTTACTAGACCAAGTGCTCCCGTTTAGTTTTTGCTTATGAGCATGCGTCGTTTTTTTGTCCGTAGGACTAGCATACAGACGAGCGCATTTCGGGGTCCGTCGTAGTTACGACGTAAAGATTTGAAGCATGTTTCAAATCTAAAGTCCGTCGGATTTGAGGCTGAAAAAGTCCGCTGAAAGTCCGAAGAAGCCCACACACGATCGGATTACCAGCCAGCTTTAGTCCGTCGGCGTCCGTTGGACTTTTGTAGACGAAAAGTCCGACCGTGTGTACGCCCCATTACAGATCAGAGACAGCTTGTTGACTACCAGGTCTGGCGAAATGAATCGTCAAATTATCCTCAGCTTCCAAACTGGGGGGAGGGGTCTCGCTACAGCCTCAAACGTCCTCAGGACAACCTAACAGGCCCGATAAGTGTTTCAGATGTCATGCGAGAAAAAAAGCTCACATGGCATAATAACGTTTAAAACATCAATTTATTAAAAAAATAATAAATCAGAAAACTCACTTGATAGGAGATCAAAGAAAGCTCATAAAAAATCAGTTGCGGTAATTGTAAGGGGTCCACCCGACATGTTTCGGCTACACAGCCTTCATCTGGAGTGTGGAGCCCCCCCACCTCACCGCTATTTATACAGAGAATGACCCCCAATGGGAGTGTCACCATACCGGAAGTGACGCAATTGATGTAATTTCCAGGTTATTTAAAATAATAGTATATGCCTGTGAAAGTGTATATAGATATAAGGGGCAATGAGAGGTATTAAACCGAAAGCATTGATAGATGTAAAATCTTAATAATATGGTGAAAAAAAGAGAGAGAGGCCGCTAGATCGGCTTGCTTAGAAAAAAACCGAGTGCGCACCAAGCCTCAATTTCACTAGGATCAGGTCCCATTGGGCGAAGAGCCGTCCCGCTCCGCCCAATGGATACAGCGTCGTGATCCGAGAATGCGCGATGACGTCATCCGCCATACCATAGCGGCGTCAGTGCGCTCCACTCAGAACACCAAGCCTCACTTCCAGAACAACAACACATCCGGTCTGGAGAACAGAGTGCTGATAGGCTGGAGAGGGCCGGGAGAGGTCATGACAGTCTGGCACTACGTTACAAGTGTCAGCAAAGATGGAATTTGGAAGAGATATTTAAATGTTGTCAAAGCAATGACAAAACTAATTAAAATACTCGGAACGGCATTCTTAGCCAAATGATAATTAAAAATATGAATAAAAATTAGAATTAAGATGACACTACCAGTGAGGACCATCACATGACTTATCAAACATTAGAGCAAATATAACAGGATTTTGACAAAAAAAAAAAAATCCTATTATAGTATTCGCTACATACATTGTGTGTGTGCTTAACATGATAGTAATACATAATTGCATAGAAATAAACAGAGTTTTAATCTAGAAATTTATGTAAACTAGGGGTTCCAGACTCATATTGAAGCTAAAAACCATAGAGTTAAAAAATATTTAAAATATATTTAATTATAAATATATCTCTTAAAAGAGAAGAAGAGACCATAAAAAAGAAGAGAAAAAAAGGGGACTTATTAACTATGGAGAAAAAAGGAGCTGGATGACTATGCTTGGTTGATAAAAGAATTGATGTCCCACTCGACATTAATACCCTGCGGAAAATGGGACCCCAATTCGTAAATCCAGTAAGTCTCCAACCGGGAGACACCCCTGAGGGTCGAACCGCCCCGCCAGGGGGCAACATATTCATCGATGATCAAAAATTGCGTGCCCTCGGGATTTCGGTCATGGAATTCCCTATAATGCCGAGGTACAGTGTGTTTAGTGCTACCTGCTTTGATAAGGTTGATGTGTTCAGATACTCGTGTTGTGAAAGATCTAATAGTCCGCCCCACGTACTGCTTACCACATGGGCAGGTCAGGAGATAGACTACCCCTGTAGTAGCGCAAGTACAAAATTGTTTAATCTTGTAGGAGCGGCCAGTCACGGTGGAGGAAAAGGTGTGGCTAGTCCTCCTACCACTGGTGTTAAACTGGCAAACCAAGCATTTTTTACAGGGGTAGAACCCAATCCAATTATGGAAAAAAGAGGGTTTACATGGGGGGTTAATCACATTAGAAGCCAACTTGTTTCGAAGGGATGGAACACCTTTAAAAACAACCTTAGGGGTTCTGGGCAACAAAGGGCCCAAAACCTTGTCAGTTTTAAGGACATCCCAGTGGTGTTCGAAAATTCTTTTGACGTGTTTATGTTGAATGGAGAAAGACGTCAAAAAAGACCATTTGAAGTCATCATTTGTTTTCCGGGGTTTATCCTCTAATAATGATTGGCGATCGATAAGGCAGGCATTATTAATCTCCCTATCTAAATCGGAGGGGTTATATCCCTTCTCCAAGAACCTGTCCTTCAGGGATGTAGCTTGGATCTTAAAGGTGTTAAGGTCAGTACAGTTCCGATCAGTGGATTTAAAGTAAGTGCTGAATACAAACTGGTTATCTTTTCTTTCAATCATCAAGTCCAGAAAGTGGACGGAGGTGGTGCTTGATTCAAATGACAAAACAATGTTCCTGTTGTTATTATTAAGGGTCGCCAAAAAGTCAGCTAGGTCATCTGGGCTGAACCCCTATCTAATACATCCAAACGGGTAACAACATGGTAATCACTAAAGAGAGAAACATAAGAACATGCCTTTAACCACTAGCAGTGCATAGCGCCTCAGATTAACCTTCAACTGTAGACCTTATAAGCCACGTAAAGAAAAAGGAAAAATATATATCATTGCGCTACCAGTAGGGCAGTGAGACATAGTAGTCAGGTACGCACATCACCATTCACAGGCCTCCTCAGCTTCAGGGAAGGCTCTGCTAGCTCCAGCAGCGCGACATCCAGGCTAGATGACACAGGGTTAGCGTCAGTGGTATACTTCCGCCACTGGGCCCAAACACTATTGAAAGGCTCACTCCTATCGTTGCACCTCGCAACCCACTCCTCCGCCTCTCTAATATCGCCCACCTTCTGTAGCCATTCTGTTAAAGTAGGGACCTGCGGACGTTTCCAATAGAGAGGTATAAGCCATTTAGCGGCATTTAGTAAATGAGGGAGGGCGCTTTTTTTGTAATGGCTCAAAGGAAGGGCAGGAAGGTGCAAGAGGAAGTGCGTAGGGGAGAACGGGATTTCGATCTGCAAGGCATTTTTAATAGAGGTATGTATTTCCATCCAAAAAGGCTTGATTGCTGGGCATTCCCACCAAATATGAAGGAGGGGGCCTTTCTGACCACAGCCCCGCCAGCAACGGTCCGAAACTGAGGGGTAAATACGTGATATGGCAGCTGGTACGCGATACCAGCGAGTCAGAAGCTTGTAGTTGGTTTCTTGCGTTCTTGACTCTATGGAGCTGGAGTGTGCTAGTCTGTACATGTGCGAACGTTGTTCCGGTGTAAACTCTACCCCTAGGTCCCACTCCCATTCCCGTATAAAAGCCGGATTGCTGACGGCGGACACTGATCCCAAAAGCCTATATATCTCAGAAATCAGATGGGGAGTGGGCTCTTCCTCTATGAACAGTCTTTCTAGTGTGGTGATAGTGTCCAGCCCCCTCACCAAGGCACCCTGGGTCACAATGAAATGTTGAAGCTGTTGGTGTCTCCACCAATCCATGGGGAATCTGTCATGACTATTCCGCAAAGCGTCTAGGGGTATCAACTTGCCCTTATCTATAAATTTGCCACAACTATAATTGCCATCGTTAACCCTAGTACCAAAGAAGGTCCTCTGCTCCCCAGGAGGAAACCACCTGAATCCCCCCAGCGGTGCCAGTGGGGAGCCTGGGGGCGCCAGGGCGTACAGAGCGTTTGTGCGGTCCCAGACCCATAGGGTGTGGGTGGTCAGCGGGGAAGACATCTGTGAGAGTCCCCTGTATTCGCGGGGTAACCAGGGGGCGTAGGACAAGTCACGGCCAGCTAAGCTCTTCTCTAAGGAGACCCACATTTTTGAACCTCCATGGTGGCGCCAGTTGAGGATGTGTTGGATTGCAATGGCTCTGTAATATCTCTGTATATCTGGGAGGCCCAAGCCTCGCATCTCTTTGGGTCTCTGCAATAGGGACACAGCCAGTCTTGGTTTTTTACCATGCCAAATTAAGTCAATCATTGGGCTTTGAAGCTGTGTGAAAAAGCTCCTGGGGAGGGGGATGGACAACATCTGCAAGTAAAAGAGCACTCTAGGGAGGATGTTCATCTTAAGTATGCTAAGTTTACCTAGCCATGTGAAGGAGGTCTTGGCCCAGTTCTGTAAGTCTCTACACACCAAGCTCAAAAGGGTAGGGAAATTAGCAGAATATATAGTGTCAAACTGGTTTGTAAGTTGGATACCCAGATACTTAATAGAGGTTTTAGCCCAGCTAAATGGGAAAGCTTGCTGTAAGTCAGTAGCCATCTTTGCGGGAATGGTGATGGGCAGAATTTCGGATTTCGAGAAGTTAATCTTAAAATTTGATACGTGTCCAAAAATTTTGAGTTCCCTCATAAGGTTTGGCAGTGACACAAGAGGTTGGGTCAAATGAAAGAGCACGTCGTCGGCATAGGCCGACAGTTTGTGTTCCGTAGACCCCACCGTCACACCTCTAATATCAGCGCTCGCCCGTATTGTTCTAAGCAGGGGCTCCATAGCTAGAGTGAACAAAAGGGGGGAGAGGGGGCACCATTCCGTATGGGGAACCCCAAGGACAAGTGGCCATTTACCTTGACCCTCGCACTGGGGGTCGTATAAAGTGCCATGATCCATTGGAGCATATAAGGGCCCAGTCCCAAAGCCTCCAAGACCGCCTTAAGGTATGACCAATCTATTCTGTCAAAAGCTATTTCGGCGTCCGTGGACAGAATGAGGTAGGGGGTGGAAACCCTGTGGGAAGGGGCCCACTGTATGAGCTGCATGGCCCGGATGGAATTATCCCTAGCTTCTCTACCCGAGATGAATCCTGTTTGATCGGGTTGAATAAAGGAAGGTATGACATGTTTAAGTCGATTTGCCATTATTTTAGAAAAGATTTTTATATCGACATTAAGTATCGATATTGGTCGATAGCTTTGTGGGAGAGTGGGATCTTTGCCTTCCTTAGGAAGTACAGTGATATGGGTCAGCAATGCCTCAGGGGGAATCTGGTGGTTTGTGGCTAAAGAGTTAAAATACCTACACATATGGTTATGTAGCAGGGGGAGAAATTTTACCTAATAAGCTTTGGAATATCCATCCGGGCCAGGGCTCTTCCCGTTAGGTAGGGCCTTCACGGTCACAGTGATCTCCTGAGGGGAGACGGGAGAGTCAAGGTCTAGCTGCTGCTCGGGTGTCAGAGAGGGGAGTCCGGCCGAGGTGAGGAAGTCGCCAATGGCTTTCAGTTTAGCCGTCCACCCAGTTTGGGAGATATCTTTATCTAAGTGATATAAGTCTGCATAGTAATCTCTGAAGATGGAAGCAATCCCAGAGGAGTGTAAAGTTGCCGTACCATCGGAGGATCGAAGCGAGTGTACATGAGCTGTCAGTCGTCGCTTCTGAAGCGCTCTAGCTAGCATTCTGCCACACTTATTTCCCTGTTCATAATATTTATGTGATAGGTAACGTAGTTGTCTACGTGCACGACGATCAAGGAGGCGTGAGAACAGTTCCTTGAGCTCGGTCAACCGCTCGCGGGCCTTAGCATCTCCCTGACGTTTGTGTCTAAGTTCTTACTCTCTTGTAAGGCTGTCAGTACCCTCTTGAAGTCTATCTGTCTTTCTCTTTTGAGTCTAGAACCCAAGGAGATTAGTTCTCCCCGGAGTACCGCCTTATGATTTTCCCACACAACTCCTTCCGCCATGTCCTCAGATACATTTTCTGCAAAATAGTGCGTGATGGTTTCAGAGACCTTAGCTACCACAGAAGCATCGTCCAGGAGGTTTTCATTGAGTCTCCAAGACCAAGCCCTCGGCGATCCATCCGGAACCCTCAGCACAGCCCACACAGGGGCATATTCTGATATAGTGATATTGCCTATTTCAGCTGACTGCAGTAGCTCAAGGGTATCATGATCCACACACAAGCGATCAATGCACGTGTAGACATCATGTACCCCCGAGTAGTAGCTGCAGTCCCTATCCGACGCATGAAGAGCTCTCCACGTGTCTATAAGAAAGTTATTCTGCAGCGATTTGCGAAAATGCTTGAGAAAGGCTTGGGAGTGGGTAGGGTGGCCGCGGGACGTGTCTATGAGCGGGTCGGGGCTCACGTTGAAATCCCCTCCAAGAATTTAGTGGCCCTCCCTAAATTCGTTCAATTTGTCTAGCACGGAGTCTATGAAGGGGAGTTGCTGAGCATTGGGTGCGTAGTGAGTCGCAAATGTGAACTTTGTGTTCAAAGTGAAGGGGGTCTTTGTGGCCAAGACCCCCTTCATGAAGACGTACCTGCCCTGTGGGTCAACCTGACTCTCCGAAAGTTGGAATGGGCATGATTTATGAAATGCAATGGCGATACCACGCGATTTGGCCACCGGGGAGTTGCTAAAGAACCATTGGGTGTAAAGGTGCGTGGGTATCTTGGGGAGGGATTGTTGTCTGAAGTGGGTCTCCTGCAGGAAAACCACCTGAGCCCCCAGAGGCTTTAACTCTAGCCAGAGCCTGTTGTGCTTGTGTGGAGAGCAGAGCCCCCTGACATTATAAGACAGTACCTTTAGTGATGGCGTACCTGAAGTCGATGATAACCGATCGGTCTCACCCCCTCTAGGTCCTCTGCGCATGGTTCAGTTGATAAAGAGGCAACCTGAAGGTCAAACGCAATAAATGTTAGCTCTCAAAAGCAATATAAGGCACAGTAGTGATATTAAAGGGAGAAATGGGGGAGGGAAGAGGGGGGGTAGGGAGGAGAAAGGAGGGAGGGAGGGAAAGAAGAGGGAAATAAAACAACAGCACCACAGGGGCCGGACCGTGTCTAACAGGCCCGGTGTATTGCACTACAGAGCTCACCCGGGAGGGGGGTATCAACCCAAAAACCGCCCAGGTGGAAACTCGGAGTCCCTCTAGGGACTATCACCTGGTAAGGTGAGGCCTAAGTGGGGTACGTGGGCAACCACCAAGGGGGCGAGTAGCCCATTGCCCCGTCCAGTCAATTACAAACATGTAAACAGGGTGAAAAAATGAGGTGCAAAAAAGAAAAACAACAACAAAAAGAAAAAAAAAAGAGTATATGTAACTCGAACTCCCAAAAAGTGTAAAAACAAGGCAGCCAGGCAGAGGGCTGAGTAACAGACTCCCCAGTCCATCACGGTGCATAAGGTGTAGCTCAAAGTTGGGTAGTAATGCAGAGGACCCAAGGTTTAGTGTCCTGCAAGAGGAGGTGCAGTGTTAAAGCAGTGCGTCCATTGAGCCCAGTGTCCTGGCCGAAATACCGATGATGGAGAGGGGGTAATTCGTGGTCTCGTCCAGAAATTAGAGAAAGGTTGGCAGTAGCGTATTCAGTCGCTGGTTGCGGAGGTGCCTGGACGTGGGCCATCTATCTGCCTGTTATGACCACGGGAACGCCTGCTTCCAGCCGCCTGGAACCATGTCTGAGGTAGCTGGGGGATCGGGATGTCCGGTGTGGTACGCCAATCTGGGAAATCCACAGGGTTAAGCTCCAAGGTGTGTAAGAAGCGGGGGAGATCA
The DNA here is from genome assembly GCA_037952925.1 of Lithobates clamitans. NCBI lineage: Eukaryota > Metazoa > Chordata > Amphibia > Anura > Ranidae > Lithobates > Lithobates clamitans. The sequence goes on along the minus strand of JBBGZY010000413.1, from coordinate 3,458,089 downwards.
TCTTTCGTACGCAATATTATAGCCCAACGGCCATTTTTAGACGCCTGGAGGCTGAATGGGAAGCCCCAGCGGTATATGAGGCCTGCCGCTTGGATTTCTGCCAGGAGTGGGCGTAAGGCCCGTTGCTGCATTAGGGTGCGCCTGGAGAGGTCCTGATAGAAGGACAGCTGAGGTCCATCAAAGTCAAAGACTGGTCTGTTGCGCATCTTTTGCATTATGCGATCCTTTAGTGTAAATTTATGCAGCTTGCAAATCACATCTCTGGGGTTTTCGGGGTCTTCTGATGGGGGCCTGAGTGCCCTGTGAGCTCTATCTATCTCAATCGGCACTGACGGAGGCAGACTCAGGATTTCACGGAACACTCCCTGCAACGTGGGAACAATATCTTTAGGCGCGGTGGCTTCTGGAAGGCCTCGTATGCGAATATTCGCTCGCCTGCTGCGGTTCTCCATGTCATCTAATTGGCACAGGAGGGCCTCAATTTAGTGACTGTGGGTTATGGTCTGTTCTCTGAGCTGGGAGATGGCGGGTATAGTATCATCAAATTTCTGCTCCAAAGTCTCAACCCTGTGACCCAGCTCAGTGGTGTCTGCTTGCAATTGTTCAATATCTTGCTTTAAAGCCCTTTCAATCCTGCTAGTAAAACGCTCCAGGTCCTCTTTAGTGGGGAGAGACCATAGGTGCTGTCTGATATCCCTGTCCTCTGTCAGATCTGTCAAATCTGTACCCCTGTCTTGTGGTGATGTGGAGCGGGGGGCTGCAGGGGGGATGGAGTCGCTTACCAGCCTGGGAGAGGAGATAGGAGAAAGTGCTGGAGGTGCAGGCTGAGTATCCTGTTGCTGCAGCGTGGCCGTTCGTTCCAGTGCCATCTTGGATTTTCCCCTCTGCTGACGAGGGGTATCTGAAAGGAAGGAATCCAATGATCCCTGGCTGTGAGAGTGGGCTTTTTTCGGCTGTGATGAAGCCCGCCGCCGCTGTGACATGCCCTGGATGGAAATCGGGGGTAATCACTGTAGCTGCTGTTATAGCTACGGACTGGACGGAGCTTGGGCTCAACACGTCCTCACTCCTCCATAGTCAGGCCACGCCCCCACGCTGCAATGTTTTAAATTGTTTAATGCAGCGCACTCTCTTCTTCTTTATAATGCTAGAAAAATGAAGTTGTTTTGCTGCAAATATTCACACAGACTTCTCACACACTTCTTTCTTTATTATTTATCGTGATTTCATGAATATAATATTTTGATTAGTCACATCTCCCGAAAATATATTTTTTTTAATGTTTTTAGATTTTGTATTATTTTTTTTTTAGTTTTTTAAATCCTGATCTTCTGTTATTTTTTTGATTATTTTTTTTTTTAACTCAAGAATAGTTTTGGGTGTTTTGTGTGTCAAGTTACCACAACACCATTATTATCTTGTATTATTTAATCTCAAGGAGGTTGTTTGGTGTTGGTGTCCCTTGTTAATTTCACAGTGTATTTTTGAAATGTACCTGCCTCCTCACAAACAAACTGTCCTTTTTGAAGGAAAACACATAGGCCAGTATAATAGAAAAAAAATTACCTTTATTAAAGGGGTCATAACCAAATAAAGAGGGAGGCAACGCTGGAGAAACTGCAGAAATTGGCAAAGCCTTTGACCCCCAGGGCACACATAAACTATTTTAATGCAAAAATTGGTAGCCTGAGGAGTCCAAATATAAGGGAGTACAATCTGGTCCAGAAGTCCAAGAGATCATGAACAGCAGCAGATGACATACATGTCCCCAGGCTGTGGTCATACAAGAGCCTGCATCTTTTGCCAGACCAGACTGAACCCAGGTCATAACTCTCTGGTCTTCCTTAGACGCTTCCTTCCAGGCTGTGGCTCTGGTGTTGGAGGAGTGGGCAGGAGGAGGAGGACCTGGAGGAGGAGGAGGAGGAGGACCATGGTTGAACTCACAAACGTGGATTTGGCTTGTGAGATGGCCCCTCAACCCCTTATTTAGGGCTTGTAAGATGATATACTCACATATTAGGTGTTGGCCCTCCTCCATTTCCAGCATGTTGCAGGCTGTAATGTATGCAAAGTCCTCTTGAACATTGTGGGGGATTCTGAGGGCCGCAGTGGCCTTTGAAAATAGGCCAATTGCTGCCTCCTTCATGTTACTCCTCTTCCTGCCACTTTTTGGTTGAAGGCGGAGGAAAGGGACCTGGGTATCGGGCAGGCTACTGGGCCTAGCCACCTCCTGGCTAAAACTTTCCTGTGTATGAAAAATGGGACATCGTTTTAGTTTTTTGTTCATCAATCACACACAATTTTAATCTCATGACTGTTGCAAATTGAATTTAAAATAAATAGAAAGCACTATCTATCATTCTGAGGTCAGCATTTTTCATTCTTGTCCCAATCATTTGTGGCCACTACTGTCTATTGATATGTAAAACACTTTGTGAAATCAGAAATTAGGAATCCAAACTAACATATATTTAACATCATTAATTTGACCAACAGAAATATTTAGAAAAATGCTATACCTGGCTAAAGCTGGGCTCCTCCACATGTTGCTGCCTGGAAGGCCCAGTTTGGACGTCATAAGCCTTAGCTGGGGGGGAAGGAAGCATGGAAGGAAGAGTGGAGAGTGCTGGCCTGGGTTCAGTCTGGCCTGCCAGAAAATGCAGTCTGTCATAGTGCCACAGCTTGGGGACATAAATGTCATCTGCAGCTCCTGATCTCAGGGAATCCTTGACTTTCTTGCACTCCCTTAGAGAAGTGCTCCTCATGCCACCAATTAGGGCCTTCAAGTAGGGGATGTCTGCCGTGGGGATCACCGGCTTCCCAAATTCCAGCAATTGATCCAGTGCTGCATTCCTCTTTGGTTTATTGTTATAAAGTGGGTGGTTTACCTGCCACAGACAAGGCAGCTCCCTGAACATATCAATGAATATTGGCATAAAGTCATGATCATTGACTAGATCCATTTTCTCTGCAAGACACAACACAAGACAAACCCTAATGTCAGGCTAAACTCTCCTAATCTTGTCCCAATATAGGTCTCAATCTATAAGCAGTATAGGCCCAAGTTCAAATGGTACCTTCGTTATCACGATCGGATACTCCTTCCTCTGCTCACAGATCATACGTACGACGCACGCATGTTACGCTTTATATACACTGCGCATGTGTGAAACTCCGCCCGCCCTTGACGTTCTTTCTAGTCTATTCCCCACCCCTTCTCATTCGGCACAATGGGAAAGAGCACATGGCGGAGAGACAACAGGTGCGTGATAATAGCAGCAACGAGGAGGAGGAGGAAAGTCCGGAGCCAGAAACGTCACTATCCCGGAGGAGAAGATTTAAGACCTCAAATATGCCCTTTGTTGAGATGGGGACATATTGAAAAGGGTCGACTATGACTTACCCAAACCCAAATGTCAGAAAGGCCAAGATCATGGGGAAAGTTGTGAAGAGTCTGCGCAGGAATTTTGGGGTACGACGATTCAAGGATCAACTGAGGAAATGGTGGTCGGACCTCAAATTAAGGGAGCACGATCAGTATAGAAGGATCAGGAGAGTGCTGCAAAAAAAGTAGTTGTCCTGTGTTCCTATTCTTTATTTTTATTATGTTCGTGCTGCTCCTTGTGCTTTTCTTTACTGTTCTACAGTTTAAAATGGCAACTTTTATGTGCATGAACACATTATTCGTTCATAGGAAACATTGTTCGTTCGGCCACTAAAACACCATGTTTTGTCCAGATGCAGTTCAATACATTTTTTATGCCCTACTTCTCTTAAAATAAGTTTGTTGTCTAGATGGGTTTGTAACTAGAATGGAATGCAAACTAGATTCTGTGTAAGGAGAGGACACTCAGCAGCTGTTTACACATCTGGATGCTGGAGCACTAGTGTGGGACACAAGAACACCCTTTTTATTAGGGGGCCCGCACAGGTGCTCCAGTGTATACTATAGGTGTGTCTCCATCTGTGAAGCTTGCACAAAACAAGTACCGTATATACTCGAGTATAAGTCGAGTTTTTCAGCACATTTCAAGTCAAGCACTTTTCTGCAGCAAAAAATTTCATTTTCCGAACCGACTTTGGGGCCCCGTATCTCAGGGCCACTTGGTGCTAGGAACCCCAAATTTGGTGTGCAAACCCAGTGAACTTGGCACCATAACACGTCCAAAGCTGGGGTTCCCAAATTAGGTTCAGAAAATGTCATTCTCTGCTGCAGAATAGTGCTTGACATTTTCTGAACCGATTTTTGGGGCCCTGTATCTCGGGCCACTAGAAATCCCAGCTTTGGATATTTTATGGTGCTAGTTCCACTGGGTTTGCACACCAAATTTGGGGTTCCTAGCATGAAGTGGCCCCAAGATACGGGGCCCCAAAGTCGGTCAACTGTGTCCATCTGCAGCAATGTCATTTCGGGACACTTTGGGTTCAGAGACCCCAAATTTTGGCTGCAGCTAGGGAGCATCTAGGAACACTTAACTACCGAGTTTGAAATTCGGGGGACCTATGGCTGCAAATGGGCACAGTGAGGCTGCAAATGGGCATTGTTGACCTTCTTTTCCACTTACAGTAGCTGTGCATTTCTCACCCTCGTCTTATACTCGGGTCAATAAGTTTTTCCCATTTTTTGTAGTAAATTAGGGCCTTGACTTATACTCGGAACGACTTATACTCGAGTATATACGGTAAGTATTCAAGCTTGACAAAAGACAAAAATATTTCTTCATCTTGGAACTCTGCCAAACAGAGTCAAAACAAACAATTGTACCCCACTTCCAAGCAATGTTTCATATTCCTATTTCTGCCATCAAATATCTGTGTGCTAAGTATACCTATTTTTTTTTCACATAGGAGAGAAAAGACTCGGAGGACACCACTCATCAGAGGAGACCACGGACCCCCCACCTCAGGAAGAAGGGGAAATCACCCAAACCCAACTAGAGGAGGAGGAGGGAGACATTATCGAAATTGTCACAACAGGTGAGTGTCTGCGACCACAGCCTCAGGTAAGAGATGGATGCCTGCATATTTATAATACATGGTGTGTTTTTTCTTTTTTTCTTTTAGGTGATCCTGATGTTGTGGAAGAGGAATGTAATTTCACAAGTGAAAGTGCCCATATCCTCAACGGGGAGATAATGGGGTGTAATAGGGATTTAGAAAACATTAAGCAAACATCAATGATGTTCAAAACAAAATGAAGAACATCATTGATGTTTTAGGGAGAATATAAAACAACCAGAAATCCCTAACTTATTCCAGGTTTATTGTTGTTTTTATGACTAATTTTTGACATATTATAGAAAAGCCAAATTTTGAAGATGCACACAGTGTGTCAACATGTGCTATCTGCCATCACGGGAGATCAATGTACGCGTTTTGTGGGTGCAACCACCTTTCTCAATAATAAAGTAGCTGAGAGGAAGGAGTTGCACCCACAAAACACGTCCATTGATATCCCATGATGTTGACATTCGGCAATTTGTGTGCATCTTCAAAATCTTTGGCTTTTCCAGGGGTGACATCACACCATCTGCTGAACGCAATACCAAACACAGTTTATAAATACTCATGTCTGATATTGCCTTCACTTTCTATAAAAGTTGAACTTTGTAAGTTCCAGAGTTGTGTATTTTTTTATTGTTTAAAACTTGCCTGTTTTATCTTAAAAGGCAATTTCTACTTATTAAAGTGGTTGTATACCTTTTTTTTAACTTTTACCTACAGGTAAGCCTATAATAAGGCTTAACTGCAGTTAAAAAAAATCTCCTAAACCTGTACGGTTTAGGAGATATTCCCCTCACAATGAGCCGCTGACTGCAGCGGCGCATGCGCACAGGGGATTCTCGGCTGACAGCCCGGAAAACTCCGGAGCTTGCCGGACAGAAGTCTCCCGTGCGCATTGCGCGGGAGTGACAACATCCCGGATCCGGCCACTCACAGCACCGGAGCCGCGATACCCGGAAGACACGCCGAGGGGAAATGTCAGCTCCCTCTGCGTGGACCGTGTGAGATCCCGGCGCCTCGTTCTAAGGTAAGTATCTCATAATGAGCTAATATGCGGTGCATACTAGCTCATTATGGCTTTTCCCTTGCAGGTGTAGAAAAAAAAAAAAACAGCGGGTATACAACCACTTTAAAGTGACCTAAAAAATTGTTATACAACAAACATGTTGGTTTGTTCAAAAACCCTTTTATAAACGCACATGTGATTGTGCTTTGATTAAAAAGATTGATAATCAACAATGTGTGGCTTTTTCTTTCAATGCTCTAAAGCATTTTTTGGAGTATAAAGTTGTTGTTTTCAGTGACAATGGGCTTTTTTTACTAAAGGCAAATCCACTTTGCACTAAAAGTGCAGTTTCAGTGCAGTCTCAAGTGCACTTGTAGTGCAAAGTGTATTTTCCTTTATTAAATAACACCCAACAGTGCTTTCTAATTTTACACAATCACGCCATTTTCAGAACTCCACAAATTTCAGTCATGGTCAGCTAAAAGAAAGCCAAGCAGTAAATCAAAGCAAATATTTGTTCAGTTTAAAATATATTTTTATTTAAAAAATGTCTCAAACATTGTCTGGCATATCGATGGCCTCCCTACCCACAAAGTATTTGTCAGGAGCCAGGGAGCAGTTCCGCTCGCCAGGCTCCAGTGCGTATGCGAGGGGGATTGGCGCTTCGCCGCACACCCGTCCGCGGCCTGATGGTGCGGCGCGCGCGGGTGCACGGCGGACCTCGTGTGCGCGCCGTCGCCCGTGCGGGTGCCGGTAGCACGTCACACTGACGCGCTCGCCGGGCAGGGAGACTATTTCTGACGGCTACAGCGCCCAGTCGGGTTGCTGGTTTGTCGTCAGCTCTCCCTGTTCCCTGTGCCTGTTTAAGCTTCTGTTATCTACCTGCCTGTGTACTGAACCTTGGCTTGTTAAAATAACTACTCTTCCGGATTGCCCTAATTACCTGCCTGCTCTGTGTACTGAACCCTGGCCTGTTTAACCACTACTCTGCTGGATTGTCCTAATTACCTGCCTGCTCTGGGTACTGAACCCTGGCCTGTTTAACCACTACTCTGCTGGATTGTCCCATTACCTGCTTGCTCTGTGTACTGAACCCTGGCTTGTTAAAACACTACTCTTCTGGACTGTCCAATACCCTGCCTGCTCTGTGTACCGAACCTTGGCCTGTTTAACCACTACGTTACTGGACTACCTGATACCCTGATCACTGCCTGCTACACATCTGACCTCTGCTTATTATTACAGTCTTGCCTCTGCCTTACTCCGCCCTGATCTCCGGTCTCTCCTGCAGACCCCAGAGCACCCGTTTCCAATCTTGGGACCTCCTATCTACCGGAAGCCCGTGCCTCCGTGTGCCCCCAGCTCCCTGTACCCATTTCGGGGGTCTCGGTGCACATGGTCGTAAGGGCGAGCCGCTCTCGGCATCTCGGCCTCGGTGAGTATTAGTCCGTGACAGTACAAACCAGCCAGATGTCTGGAGATCCTGTGCCAACAGGTATCTACCCTCGCTGATTCAGTACAGAAATTACAGAAAGGTTATACCCAAATTGATAACCGTCTTCAGCAGATCACAGGGTCGCTACCCTCCGCAGCCGCAGCTCCTGCACCCAGCAGTGGGGGTCCGCTCCCTCAGGCTTCTGCCAACCCCACCGTCGTCATGGCACTTCCCGAACCCAGGGTCCCTACACCAGAACGGTTCTCGGGGGACCGTAAGAAGTTTAGGGCCTTCAAAAACGCATGTTCCCTCTACTTCGCTCTCCAGCCAAGAACCTTTTCTTCAGAAATCGTCAAGGTGGGATTTGTGATTTCCTTACTATCCGAAGAACCCCAAGCTTGGGCCCACGGCTTGATGGAACAGAGCAGTCCTGTCCTGAACACCATCGAGGCCTTCTTTGAGAGCATGTCCCAGCTCTACGATGACCCGCAGCTTATGGCTACAGCTGAGGCCATCCTGCACCATCTGTCCCAAGGAAGAAGACCTATTGAGGACTATACTGTGGAATTCCGTAAGTGGGCGGCCGATACAAATTGGAACGAGCCGGCCCTACGTTATCAGTACCGCCAAGGCTTGTCCGAGTTACTCAAGGACGAATTAGCTAGGATGGAAACCCCTGCTTCTTTGGAAGAACTCATTCAAGCAGCCACGAAGCTAGATAGGCGACTGCGGGAGCAACGCTCAGAGCGGTTCCAGGGGCCACGCCCCACCTGGGCGTTGCCAAGACCCCACTCCGCACAAACCTCGACCTCAACTTCAGCTGCTGCTGCACCGGTCCCTGAGGTCGAACCAATGCAGCTCGGCCTGGTTCGAGGCCCGCTAACCTCCGAAGAGAAGCAACACAGGCGACAGTCTAACCTATGTCTCTACTGCGGAGGAACCGGACATTTCCTGCGCAGCTGTCCGATCAGGCCCAGTAAGTCTCCTCAGCCAAATGTGTTGAACTATCCAAACAATAACATTCCCAAGACTTACGTGATGTTGTTTATTTCCCTACAGCTTCCCGAAGGGGAGACTCGCTTGCAGGCCATCATTGATTCCGGAGCATGCAGTTGCTTCATAGACTCTGCCTTGGCGCACAGTTTGAATATTCCTCTACAAACTAAAGATCAGGATCTACGTATACATCTGGCCGACGGATCCCTTCCTTGCTCAGGTCCCATCACCCAGGAGACCCAACCTATTCCAGTAACCACTGATTCCGGCCACCGGGAGTTCTTACGGCTCGACTTGATTCATTCACCTATCTTTCCCGTCATACTAGGCTTACCCTGGTTACAGGCTCATGATCCACAGATTAAATGGAGCACTAAGGCAGTATCCTTCTCCTCTCAGTATTGCTCTCAGCATTGTTTGCTCCCGGCTCCCAAAGTTTGTGCCACAATGGCTGCGCCATCAGGCAATCTCCAACATGTTCCCTCCGAGTACCTTGAGTTTCAAGAGGTCTTCAGTAAACAGAGGGCTGACCGCCTTCCACCTCATCGGTCCTACGACTGTCCAATCGACCTCCTTCCTGGATCCGAGATTCCATTCGGCCGGATATTCCCTCTCTCAGAAACTGAGCTAGAAGCTCTTAAACAATACATAGATGAAAACCTCAAGAAAGGCTTCATCCGTCCTTTGTCTTCACCCGCCGGAGCGGGTATCTTTTTTGTTGGTAAAAAAGACGGTACCTTAAGACCCTGTGTAGATTATCGACAGCTCAATAACATCACGATTAAGGACCGGTACCCGCTACCACTCATCCTGGAGTTATTCTAGAGGTTCCGATCAGCTAAGGTGTTCTCTAAACTTGATCTCCGGGGGGCCTACAATCTCGTCAGGATCAGGGCTGGAGACGAATGGAAGACGGCTTTTAGGTCCAGATTCGGGCATTTCGAGTACTTAGTGATGCCATTCGGACTCTGCAATGCCCCAGCCACATTTCAACACCTGGTGAATGACATATTTCGAGAATATTTAGATGACTTCCTTGTATACCTGGACGATATTCTTATCTTCTTCCCTACTCCAGAGATACACAAGAGGCACGTAAAGAGGGTTCTTGCCATACTTCAACAGCACAAGCTATACCTGAAAGCTGAAAAGTGCGAATTTGAAAAATCAACCATACAGTTCCTGGGATTCATACTTTCAACCAATGGGGTCGCAATGGACCCACAGAAGATTCAGGCAATTCAAGAGTGGCCGGCCCCATCTAACAAGAAAGGAGTACAGAGGTGTATAGGATTCGCCAACTTCTATCGGAAATTTATTGTTGGATTCTCGGCCATCGTGGCACCTATTACCCAATTAACTCGTCAGCACAGTTCTTTTCAGTGGTCCGCAGCCGCTCAAGAGGCTTTCCTAAAGTTAAAGAAGTTGTTCAGTTCCGCCCCAATTCTCTGCCATCCTGACCCGACTGAACCCTTCGTATTAGAGGTGGACGCATCTGAGATCGCAACTGGAGCAATTCTCTCCCAGAGACAGGGACCGAAGGCCATTCTACACCCGGTAGCTTTCGCCTCTAGGAAACTCAGTCCACCGGAACTCAACTACGATGTGGGTGACAGGGAGCTGCTGGCTATAAAGTTCGCTTTAGAGGAGTGGAGGTATTTGCTGGAAGGGGCAGTACTCCCAGTCATGATCTTTACGGATCACAAGAATCTTGAGTACCTCCAAACAGCAAGACGACTAAAACCCCGTCAAGCCCGTTGGGCCCTCTTCTTTTCCCGTTTCAACTTTCATATAGCCTACAGACCTGGAGCAAAGAACGGGAAGGCTGATGCTCTTTCGCGGATGTTCTCCGCAGACTCTCAAACGTCAACACCAAGCACGATCCTCTCTCCTCAAAATTTCCTCGGATTAACTCAGGCGGACTTAATGTCATCCATCAGATCCTCATCGGGCTCATGCACAGAACCAGTAGTGCACTCCTTGAAGAAATATGAGGACCTCTTCTGGATTAAAGGAAAAATATTTGAACCACAAGTGACTCGGCCCTTAGCTCTTAAGATGTGTCATGACCATAAGATGGCAGGACACTTCGGGAATAAGAAAACGGCTGAACTTCTTTCTCATTCTTTTTGGTGGCCAGGATGGAGAAGGGACTGTAAAGAATATGTGGCGTCCTGTTCTCTGTGCCAGCGGAACAAGGGCCAAAACACCAAATCCTGGGGCCTGCTCAGACCTTTGCCCATCCCGGAACGGCCATGGGCTGATGTGTCCATGGATTTTATTGTTGACCTACCTACCTCAGAAAATTTTTCTACCATCCTTGTAATTGTCGACCGCCTCTCCAAGATGGCCCATTTTTTGCCCATGAGAGGTACTCCCTCTGCCGTAGACACAGCCAGTGTCTTCCTAAAAGAGGTTGTTAGGCTCCATGGGATACCAAGAAGCATCGTGTCAGATAGGGGCGTTCAATTTATGTCCAAATTCTGGAGGGAACTCTGCAAGGCCCTGGGCATCAACGTTTGTCTCTCTTCAGCCTATCACCCCCAAAGCAATGGCCAGACGGAGAGGACCAACCAAACGTTAGAGCAATACCTCCGCTGCTTCTGCTCGGGTTCTCAGGATGATTGGGCGAGTCTTCTTCCCTACGCTGAATTTGCGTACAATTCAATTCATGCCTCTACCAACCAGACTCCCTTCTGGGCCAATTGTGGGTTCCATCCCACGTCCTTTGCTAACAACATTCCTGAAATGGCAGTTCCTGCAGTCCAGGATAGGATAACCTCGTTGCAATCCAACTTTCAGAAGATTCAAGACATGTTACACAAGGCACAGGAAGACTACAAGAAACAGTACGATCGGTGCAGAAAGGCAAACCCAAAGTTTGACTTAGGAGAGGAGGTCTGGTTGTCCACCATTAACCTCAGATTACCATTGCCATCTCGAAAAACTTGGACCTAAGTCCATTGGTCCTTTTCAAGTCAAGAGGATCATTAACCCTGTGGCTGTTGAGCTAGCACTTCCCAAGACATATCGGATTCATCCTGTTTTCCACGTGTCACTATTGAAGCCTGTGGTGCCTAGCCCTTTTCCGGGAAGAAGAGAGCCTCCTCCTCCGCCAGTCAGAATCGATGGCGAGAATGAATTCGAAGTGGAATCCATTCTGAGTTGTAGGAAGAAGGGCAGGCAGCTACAGTATCTGATTCAATGGAAGGGTTACCCACCTGAAGATAATTCTTGGGAGCCCGCTAGGAATCTGCACGCTCCACGGTTAATCCAAACTTTTCACCAAGATCATCCAGAATTGATGGCTAGCCTTGGCGTCCAGTGTCCGCCCTTAGGAGGGGGGCACTGTCAGGAGCCAGGGAGTGTCTCCACTCGCCGGGCTCCGTTGCGCATGTGCGGGGGATTGGCGCTTCGCCGCACACCCGTCCGCGGCCTGATGGTGCGGCGCGCGCGGGTGCACGACGGACCTCGTGTGCGCGCCGTCGCCCATGCGGGTGGCCGGTAGCGTGTCAGACTGACGCGCTCGCCGGGCAGGGAGACTATTTCTGACGGCTCCAGCGCCCAGTCGGGTTGCTGGTTTGTCGTCAGCTCTCCCTGTTCCCTGTGCCTGTTTAAGCTTCTGTTATCTACCTGCCTGTGTACTGAACCTTGGCTTGTTAAAATAACTACTCTTCCGGATTGCCCTAATTACCTGCCTGCTCTGTGTACTGAACCCTGGCCTGTTTAACCACTACTCTGCTGGATTGTCCTAATTACCTGCCTGCTCTGTGTACTGAACCCTGGCCTGTTTAACCACTACTCTGCTGGATTGTCCTAATTACCTGCCTGCTCTGTGTACTGAACCCTGGCCTGTTTAACCACTACTCTGCTGGATTGTCCCATTACCTGCTTGCTCTGTGTACTGAACCCTGGCTTGTTAAAACACTACTCTTCTGGACTGTCCAATACCCTGCCTGCTCTGTGTACCAAACCTTGGCCTGTTTAACCACTACGTTACTGGACTACCTGATACCCTGATCACTGCCTGCTACACATCTGACCTCTGCTTATTATTACAGTCTTGCCTCTGCCCTACTCCGCCCTGATCTCCGGTCTCTCCCCAGACCCCAGAGCACCCGCTTCCAATCTTGGGACCTCCTATCTACCGGAAGCCCGTGCCTCCGCGTGCCCCCAGCTCCCTGTACCCATTTCGGGGGTCTGGGTGCGCGTGGTCGTAAGGGCGAGACGCTCTCGGCATCTCGGCCTCGGTGAGTATTAGTCCGTGACAGTATTCCATGTATCTTAGACGGACCTCACGGGCACTCTGGGGGGGCAAGCCAGGACAGCCAGTTTCAAGCACTGTCAGGGTTGGTTCATTCTGAATTCCGGCCTCAGGTCCAACTGAGGCAGCATAGTTCACAGAATTTCTCCTTAAAAAATTGTAGAGAACACAGCAAGGCAGGATGATGTGATTGAGTTTATATTCCACCATGTGTATCGGTGTAAGAAATAGGCGTAATTAAAAACCTTATGGTCCGGGGTGAGGGTCCCCATAGGAAATGGCCGCATAAGATGGTCCCCCAGCGCAAACGCTTCATCCGCAACAAAGACAAATGCCGTTCTGGAGATGCCTGTAGAACTCTGTGTGGGCAATAACTTCACTATATTACATCCAGCCATTCTTCCCCACATCCACATACAGAAACTCGTAAGTAGCCGACACCACCGCCAACATCACAATACATTTGAACCCCTTGTAGTTGTAATAGTATGACCCCGAGTTGGGGGGGTGGGACGATATGGACGTGTTTCCCATCAATTGCCCCGACGCAGTTAGGAAAGTCCCACCGCTGGGCAAAGTGGGAGGCCACAGTCTGCTATTCCTGTGGGTTGGAAGGAAACTGCTGAGTCAAACAAGAAAAAAAAAAAAATTTTGCACATAAACATGGAAAGCAGATTAGACACAAACATTCTTGGCCAACGTCAGTATAACATTTATTTTAGGGAGTATTTAAAGACAAAAGTATAAGGTCCACCTATCAGATTCCTCTCCCCATCTAATGGGCCATTTTCAAAATTTTAGGGGGGGAGATGTTTTGGACAGGTAACCCTCTCCACTTCATTGAGAGATGAATGTCTAAATAATGTGTATTACTTTGGCCAGCCCCTCCTTACTTACACTATTGGCAGCCCACTGGACAGGTAAGAAGTGTCATAATACAAAGATATAAATACACACTGTACACATTTTAGCACATTTTTACATTCTGCTATTACCTATCAAGATAATAATAGGATACAAAAACTTTAAACAGTACCATTTAAATGTATTCAGGCAGGCCATTTTCACTACATGCTTTGGGGAATTCATTCATAAATCTGACCAAAAAATAGGTAGGTATAGTGTGTATGGGTTTGGCAAAGTCAGCAGATAGAGGATTGGTATTAGCTAGTTAGCAGTTGGGGGGGAGGGAGGGTTCCAAATGATTTTGGGACCCAAAAAAAAGACCTTCTGGCACTCTGCCTGAATTTAAAGCACAAATCACATTTTTACACATTTTAGGGGGTATTTAGGGTAAAGCACTACTATGGAGCTGACAAAATACATTGTTAAGTGACTAGGCTAGGTGGATATAGGCCCAGGATAGCATGCTGAGAAGGTAAGTGAAGGCAAATATGTATGAAAGAAAACAATTTTTTTTTTTTAAATCCAGCATGCATGAGGACAAAGGGGACATTTACAGCATATTACAATCATGGTAATTAGGGAATGAGGAAAGAAATACAATATATTAGCAAACATTAAATACAATCAAATGTGATGTTAAAGGATAAAAATCTTACCTTAATATACTCCTTCTGCAGGACCTGGATGATGGCAGAACAGGTCTCTGGGATAATGATCCCCAGAGCCTGGGGGGAGATGCCTGTCGAAAACTTGAGGTCCTGCAGGCTTCTCTCCATCGCCAAGTACCGCAGGGTGGCGACTAGCCTCTGCTCCGGAGTGATGGCTTGCCGCATGCAGGTATCCTGCCTGCTAATATAAGGGGTCAGCAAAGCCAACAAACGGTGAAAAACGGAGTCCGTCATCCGGAGAAAGTTCCCGAAATCGTCAGGATTATTCTCACAGATCTCACAGAGCGAGGGCAGGTGACAGAATTGGCCACGCTGGAGCAACCAATTCCTGGTCCATGAACTCCTCCTCGCCCTGTTCATGGACTGGGCTTGTGTCAAAGTAAGAACCCCAACACTAAGCCCCTGCACGAACTCTACGATGAGTACGTACATGCAACATTGCTAGAAAACGGTCGACTGGTCAGAACGAAGTAACAGAACACATTGAAGAACAGCAAGGCCTGTGGAGAGCGACCTAAAAATCAGTAACGAGCGGACAAGAACACAATGAGAAATCAATGGGAACTCGCTGCACGCACTGAAGAACAGATACAAACCCACAAGCACAAACACAAACAAGCACAAACTGAAAACCAGAAATACGATCTTACGATCTGAAAACCACGAGCCTGAAAAAGCGCGAATCGTCTCTCAAACTTTTACTAACACGAGATTAGCAAAAGGAGCTCAAAGGGTGGCGCGCTTGGTACTGAACTGCCCTTTTATAGTTTCGTGGTGTACGTCACCACGTTCTTGACGTTCGGAAATTCCAACAACTTTGTGCGACCGTGTGTATGCAAGACAAGTTTGAGCCAACAGGACTTTTTTGTAATTATCGCACTTCCTTAGATCGTTGCCTAGCCTGGCTCTCTTTACTTGTAAGCTCCACTCTTTCTAGGAGCTTTGTCTGGGAGAGGGACCGATCTGGAGTCCCTTTTCATTTCATTAATTTTTATTAAGATTTTCACATAAACAATTCAATACATCCGTATACAAATACTGTTATTAATCCTTAGCTTATTCTCTAAAGGTATCCAACAAGCAGTGTTACAAAGCATGGTGTACATTTTATAAGTACTTTTAACTGAACTGAATGTTTCAAACTTTTTTCTTAGAATATCAAACTTGGGGTGGGTATTGGGATTCCCCCCCCTAGACAACTCCATTGGGAACAAACTGTGTCCAGGGAGGTGGTCCCCCACCCCTTCACCATTGTAATCAGGTCGACATAACAGTGGCCTATTTGCATACCCATTTTAATCCATATTGTTTGTATTATGAGTGCATATGGGTATGTTCCAACCTAGGGTTGCCAAGGATGTAGAAGATCAGGATAATAAATGATACGGGTAAGTATTTAAGCTTACACATAATACACAAATAAAAAATAAAAAGACACACAAAAAAAAAAAACAATAAAAAAAAAGAAAAGTATACACCAGAAAAGTAATAAATCGAATGTAAAGTTAAAACAACAATTTACCACCAAATGATCGTACAAAAAATGAATCTATACCAGATTATCACTGCGAGGTCTCTGGAAATTTTGCGCACCATGGATTCCATTCAGCTTGAAATTTTGCCTTGGAATTGGCTGAATATGTAAAAAAATTTTCATAAAGGTAGTGAGTATTCACTCTGTGTATTATATCACTAATATTTGGTATAATACCTGACTTCCATTTCGAAGTAATGGATAAGCGTGCTGCTATCAGAATATGAGTGGTTATACACCTGTACTTTGTGGGTATATTGTATATCCCTAAGTTGAGAAGAGCTAAGGCAGGGGTGGGGGAAAAGATGATTCCAATGATTTTTGCTAGTAGAGCGAAAACCGAGTTCCAGAAAATTCACGGATTTACATTCCCATAGTATGTGGAATATTGTACCCTTAGTACCAGATTGTCTCCAGCAGAGAATATTGGTACTATTAAAGATATGTGAAATTCTCATCTGTGTTAGATAGCTTCTATATAACATTTTGAGGGACAAGTCCCAATGATTGGTACAGTGGGAATATATAAAGTTAGCTTGAATAGCTTTATTCCTTTCAGTTAGAGCAAATTTACTCTTAAAGTCTCTTTCCCAGTTTAACATACCTGAAGATTTAGTTTGAGTGTACGAATTTTGCAAATTTTTATAAAACCATGAAAGGCCCTTAGTTTTGTTAAAGGAAGTGGTTAAGTATGTCTACATATCAGGTCTATGGGTAAAAAAGGAATTTGGGTATGTACTGTGGTAGTGATGCAGTTGAATAGTTGCGTATGAGGGTGTTGTTGAGCTATGAGCTTTAAATTGTATATATGTCATATTCTTTGAAAAGCTTCCTTCATTTAATTTTAAAGAAGGGATGAGATATTCGTACATGCCTAGGGTGATTACTCTTTTTTGTACTGCTTTGTTGCTGTCAACGTGTGCATTTAATGCTTTCCATGCGTTGACCGTTGCGTCAATAGAAGGAAATTTGGGGTAAAATAATGGTCTGTATGTCAATGTAGCTAATAGAAGTGATGGTAGATCCCTTTGTGTAACTATTGCTCTTTCTATTTGCACCCATAATTTATCCGTTGTCTGATTGAACCATGATTTAGCCTGGTCCAGTAGCGCTGCTATGCAATAGTTATGTAGGTTAGGGAAAGCTGTTCCCCCTACTAACAAGGGAAAGGACCAAGGGGAAGCACAAGGGAGTGATCTCCCTCGGTCCAAAAAGTGGTTACTATGGATATGGAGGGCAATAAAGGGGGGGATGATGTATGTAAAAATATAAAAGTTTATTAGAAGGATCTAAAAATAACAAAATACTATACCATTGACAATAGACACATGTATGGAGCTGATCCACCTTGACACAAATTAATGGGCTCATCCAGTGCAATCAGCACAGGGTGCGCCCATTAACCAGCAACACACAAACAACAAACACTAACACACATATAAACACATAGAAAAGACCATAAAGTGCAGGTGCCTATGATCCCACAGATGCATGAGGTCCCTGTGGCCAATCGCCAAATCAAAAAGGAGAAAATAATATATTTGAAAAATAACAAGAGAACCTCATGCATGCGTGGTCCCCCGGGGAGATGGGGAAAGTGGAGTAGATATAAACAGGTTGTTGTCTGACTCAAAAAACTCGCTAATTAACATCCACAATAGCTATGTAAATACTGCAGCTAGATGAATGGGTCAGGGGGACTTTTAAATGTATATGGCATGCGCATGAATAAATCGTGAATTTTACCAAAAGTCCATTCCTGTAGTTTGTAAGATGGATATATAAAGCAGAGAGTCTCTGTAGAGTTTGGGGAATATAAAACCCGCACAGTATGATAAATGCTATTAGTGCCAGGAACAAATCACATGACATCTCAGGATGACCAGATATCTCCCGGGACTGTTGGTATATAAAAGGTATACTAGAAACCCATGCAAAGCTGAATGTCACTGTGTTGTAAATTGCTGTCCACATTTATCAGGGCCATGCCACTTCAATTGTCAGGGATTTTAGATAACAACTGCATTTAGGAGCTGAAGGGGTTACATTACCACCTCTCTGTCGTGCGAGAATCAAAGCTGTATCTCATATCTTGCGGTTGCTCCACTGCTCCGTGACTTCCTTATCTATGTTATCAGTGCTGGCCGTGACTTGCTGCATCCTCCAAGCACTCGGTAAGTGGTAATCCTCTCATTCGCGGATGTAGACTGCAACTGTGCTTGTGCGGTGGATTATTTCCCCGTATGTATGGCGGTTAAAAGTTTCAAACTTCCACTGAGAAAAGTCCCCATCTCCAAATCACTGCGGGAGATGGCTGTGTCGGCGTCCGCACATCTTGATTACGTCGACGCGTTTCGCAACGTCATTGTTACGTAGCTTCAACAGGACTTACTGGAGTTTGACAGACATCCCTCCCTCTTATTACTCCGAGATGCTGTCACACCTCCTTCTTTCAATTAACCCCTAACATCAACAGGGACGGGCTAGATTTGTATCAATGTCCAGCCCGGGTAGCTGTTCTGTTTTTTGGGAATGTGTATATATGGTTTTGGTCTTTGTTCTCACAACATATATAGAAAAGAAAATGGTCGTGCTTAGCCTATTACATTTGAATCCAGGGGAGGCGGATCCAGAATAGAGCCCATTTCTTTACTATATCCGTACTACGGTCCCCCTGCCCTTTCCTGTCATTTATGGAAATTCTACAAAGTAGAGGTCTTACCACTGGTAGCTAATTCATATATAATTACAGTATCTATGACACATGTTAATAGCAACCGTCAATCACAGTGGCTCCATAAGTAGGGGAAAATACCCTCATTTGTATTTAAGGAAAGGGAAATAAAAATTTGAAACCCGGGACCGAGCTAGGGACATATGTAGTAGGAAACTATTCTAGAAATTCCAAAAAGAGGGGAGAGGAAGAGAAAGAAACAAAAATAAAAGATGAAATTAGGCATAAAAATAAGACTAAAGAAGGGGTAATCCAAGAGATTACAAGGAGAGATAAAGAGGTTGTTGTCTAGGGAATAAAAGGATGTACAACTAGAAATTAAATGGGAGACATCTCCCAGATGGAAAAATCACGTGGGAGAGGACAAGGGAAGAAAGAAAGAGATAGAGAGGGAGAGATGGAGGAGGAATCTGGAGGGGGGGGAAAGAACATCTTATCATGTTATTCTAGAAAGGGTTGCATACTCAACTCTGTGTTCATACCTATAGGCGCAAGGGACTTCAAGGTGTATATCCACCATTTCTCTTTTTGAAGTAAGATGCGGTCGAAGTCTCCTCTTCTTGCTGGTAATTTTAGGGTGTAGATACCTTTCACCTTCAACCCATCTAATTTGCCCTGGTGATATCGGGCAAAATGTTTGGCCACTGGTCTCTCACCCTTCCTTTTCTCCCTCTCTCTTTCCCCAACTCCCTCCCTCTCCTTCCTGATGTCCCTCAAATGTTCCCCTATTCTAATCCTGAGGGTTCTTTTTGTTTTGCCTATATAGATTTTTGGGCACGGGCAGGTGATCATATATATCACTTTCATAGTAGAACAATTGATCAAATCTTTAATCACATATTCGCCCTGCCCCAAAGCGTCCTTGAAAGTGTTTGTCTTATCCACAAATGGACATATCTGACATCTTGTGCAGGGAACCATGCCCGTGTGACGCGGATAGTCAGATAGCCATGTGGGATCTTGGTGTCTCGTGTATTCAGAATGGATGAGCATATCCCCCAAGTTTCTGGCTCTGCGTGCCACCATCTTGGGTCCATCCCCCACTATGTTGGCTAGCTTCTTGTTATTGGTGAGGATATTCCAATGCTTTTGCAGGATTTTTCTCACTGATTCCCATTGGGCTCCATATGTGGTAATGAGTCTTACTGGGCCTTGGTCCTCAGTTTTTTGTTGTTCTTTTTTCCCACTATGGTCCATAGACAATAGCCTTTCTCTAGTTCTAGCCGTAGCCTTACGTTTGGCATTACGAATCTGTCTATGAGAATATCCACGGTTCCGGAATCTCATATACAGATCCCTGGTCTCTCTACTTAAATCATTAATGTCTGAACAATTGCGCTTGATTCTCATAAATTGTCCTGTAGAGATACCATCCTTTAGCCAAGGAGGGTGATGGCTGTCTGCTTGCAATACAGTGTTTGCCGCTGTTTCCTTACGGAAGGTAGAGGTGCTTATGACTCCTCCCTTCAGACCAATTAAGAGGTCTAGGAATGAAAGTTTGGACCGGTCATAGGTGTAAGTAAGACGAATGTTGCGTTCATTGGTATTGAGCTGATCAACAAACTTATGGAGGGCATCCAGGTCACCCGTCCAGATGACCAATACATCATCAATGTACCTCAGCCACGTATGTACGTGGCCGAGGTACATTGGACAGTTAAACACCTCTTTCTCTTCCCATCTACCCAGATGGAGGCATGCATAGGCCGCAGCCCATGCCGCCCCCATCGAGGTACCCTTAATCTGCTGATAGAACTTTGAAGCAAACTGGAAGAAGTTGTTATTCAAAGCAAATTTAAGGAGTTCCACCAGGAATTCATTCTGTGATCCTAGGAGGGGAAAATTCTTTTCCAAAGAGTTCCTAACAGCTGTGATGCCGTGTTCATGCGGGATGGACGTATACAGTGATTTAACGTCAATGCTGACCAGCCATGCCTCCTCCCGAACTTCGAGGTTGGCCAGTCTGGCCAGCACATGGCGTGTGTCCTGCACATAAGATTTAAGCTCCACTACCATCCCTTTAAGGAGGGAGTCAAAGTATTTTCCCATTCTATCAAGGGGTCCCCGTATAGCTGACACAATTGGTCTCCCTGGTGGTTTCTCCAGAGATTTGTGCACCTTGGGTATGCAGTAGAAGGTGGGTATATTGTAGTCCTCAACGGATAGATATTCACACTCATGTTTAGTCAATAGTCCCCCCTCCACTGCATCATCCAATTTGTTGTTGTTAAGGTTTTGCACCAGTTTAGGAAAAGGATTTCCATCCAGTCTCCTATATGTATTGGTGTCTCCCAAAAGGCGTTTAGCCTCTTTTTCATAATCAGAGTCGTCCATTAGGACGACATTACCTCCTTTGTCACTCCTTTTGATTATTACGTTTTTAGCTCCCTTCAGTTCCTTCAGTGCTTGATGTTCTATTTGGGTGAGGTTGTCATGGCCAATATGTTTCCAAGTGATCCCTTCCAACTCTATCTGGATCATGTCAAGAAACATGCCAAGCCATTTATTTTTGTTAAAGGGGGGCATTTTTTTGGATTTGATGTTCAAATTCACTGATCTCCTTGTCAGTGAGTCATCAATTCCACCCTCTTCATTTTCTTCCAGCAATGAATTGAGAATATCAATCGCATTCTGGTCATCTGCGTCTAGATGTATGTCTATCATTTCTGATGATGGGTCCTGTACATATAGAGATCTATAAAAGATTTTTCTAAGATATAGCACGACGTCCTTATAGACGGTGAATTCGTCCATATTGCTTGTGGGTGAGAAGGACATCCCACGTTGCAGCAATTGGATGTGTCTGGGGGCCAGGGGAAATGATGACAAGTTAATGACTGTCATATCAGATTTATATACAGGGTTTTCTTTGTGCATAGTTGGTCCTAGCGATTCTGGCTTCTCGTTCGTGATCCTTCTGTCCTTTGTCTTTGAGACTTCCCCTTCTGAGGTCTGTTCTCTTTTGTCTTTGGATGTGTAGGAGGATTCACAGAGGAGGGGGTGTGGGATGAATTTCCCTCCACCCCCTCTTCCTCTAAAAAAGTTACTCCTCTATGTTTGTTACCCTCATCTGCAGAGGGGGGAGAAACATCCCGTCTATTCCTAGATTGGGATCTAAACCCCCGTCTGGAGGAATTGCTTCTTCCTCTTCTAATTGTCAAATCAAAGGCTTGACCTTTTTCAAAGTCCTGTATGTCTCTTCTGTATTTTGATTGCTTGGTTAATTTGAGGGTCTGTTGTGCCTTCTCTATTTCCTTTTTTAGAAATTAATTTTGTCTATTGAATTCTTCTTCCTCCTTCATCAGATCTAATCCCTTGGCACTTTCCTCTATCTTTTCTCTCAGTTCCGTCAGCTGAATTTTCTCTTCCTCGACTATTAATTTCATAACCGCGATACCGTGATTGACGCACAGTTCCTTCCATTTAGGAAGGAATCTGTCGTTATGAAGATGTTCTGCCGGTATAGTTTTGTCGCGTAGTCCACGAGGGACTATCTTGTGTTCAATATAGGTCTCTAAGAAGGAGACGTCCCATTTCCTGTTAAGATGTTTTAACGGTAGTTTTTTATGTTCCTTGAACCCTTCTTTAATCTCCTCAACTCTGTTCTGGGTTTGGGATGCCTCTTTCTCAGATGTCTCTCTTATCTCTTTATCTATGTCTTCCCCTAATGTAAAGGCCATTATAAAGAATTATTAATAGTCCACTATACTAGTCAAACAAAGAATAGACCAAAATTGGTCAGGTGAATCGCATAGGCAGAAAGAAAAATAGAAAAATAGAGTGGTCCAGAAGGATCAACTAGGATCCCAAAAACAATACTGGCTAGAAGGAAAAAGAAGGGGACCACCCTATAGATGCCTTTTTTTTTTTTTTTTTTTTTTTTATATAAATCACAAAATCTTTGTTTTGTCTCTGTTTTTGCAACATAGAGTATGAGAGTCTTGCTATTTTACCAGCCCATATGAATTTCCTTAATATTTTGTCAGTTGTGGTAAAGAAGTGTTCAGGTAATACGATAGGGATAGTGCGAAAATAATACAATATTTTTGGCAAAACATTCATTTTGAAGGCAGCTATTCTCCCTATCCAGGAGAGTTCGTGTGATGCAATGTGTTCAAGGTCAGTTTTTAATGTATTTTTCAATGAAGGGTAATTGTGGTCATATACAGAACTAGAAGGGTAGGAGAGGTTTATTCCTAAGTACTTCAAATATTTAGTGGCCCACTGAAAAGGAAATTCAGACTTTAACATTTTAAGATTAGGGTTATTAATGTGTATAGGAAGGATAGAAGATTTGTTAATATTAAGTTTATAATATGAGATTTTTCCAAAATCGCAAAGTAATTGTTGAGTTCTTTCGAGAGATGTCGCTGGTGAGGTTAGAGTTAATACCACATCATCAGAAAATAATCCTATTTTGTGGTCTATATCTGATATTTTAATGCCATTAATGTGAATGTCTTGTCTGATGGCCTCCGCCAGGGGTTCCATCACCAGCGAAAAAATCAATGGCGATAGAGGGCAGCCCTGGCGGGTCCCATTCGTTATGTTGAATTTATCATACATGGCATTAGAGATATAAACTTGTGCAGTTGGGACTGTATAGAGTGCTGAGATAGCTGAAAAAATAGGACCCTGTAGTCCAAACTTAGTGAGTGTCGCGGATAGATACCCCCAGTGAACCTGATCGAATGCTTTCTCAGCATCGAATGTCAGGAACACTGTGGGTACCTTGTGGATTTCTGCTATTTTAAGGAGGTTATACATCCTGCGGGTTCCGTCTGGGGCTTGCCTCCCTTTCACAAAACCTACTTGATCCGCTTTGATTAAGGGGTTACTTCCGCTAAACGGTTAGCTAAAAATTTTGAGTATACTTTTAAATCTGTATTAAGTAAGGATATGGGTCGAAAATTTTATGGGGCGTCTAGTTTTTTCCCCGGTTTGGGGAGGGCTACTATAACAGCTTGAAGCATTTCTTCCGGGAATGTGGTGTCAGTAGTGGCTTTGTGGAA
Source organism: Lithobates clamitans (assembly GCA_037952925.1). Classification (NCBI taxonomy): domain Eukaryota; kingdom Metazoa; phylum Chordata; class Amphibia; order Anura; family Ranidae; genus Lithobates; species Lithobates clamitans. Next base: position 3,434,530 of record JBBGZY010000413.1, on the reverse strand, counting down.
GAGCTTATTCATGTATGGCACTAAAATGCTAGAGAAAGCTTTATAATACTCTGCCGAAAAGCCATCGGCACCCGGTGATTTATTGTGGGGTAGAGATTGGACAGCTTGTAAAATTCTTTATCTGATATTGCGAAGTTTAGGTATTTTAGCTGGTCACTGTCTAGGGAAGGAAGGTTAACAGATTGAAGAAAATCATTTATCCCTGGGACGGTAGGTTGTGCCGTTGAAGGATCATCTTTCAAATTATATAGTTGTTTATAGTATTTGCAGAATGCATTTGCTATGTCTCTGGGGTGGTGTACTACTTGTGACGTAACAGGATCTATTATGTGGGAGAGTTTAGATTTTTGCTGTTTCTTGCGAATATAAGCCGCTAAAAATTTGCCAGCCTTATTGCCTTGGGTATAATGGGTAGCTTTGAATTTTTGTAAATGCAACTGATGTTCTAAGATTAAGTGAGCTCTTACCTCTTGTCTGGTTTGAATTAAATCTGAGTTTATCTGGGGAGTAGGGTTTGCTTTGTGCTGTTGTTCGAGGGATGTGAGTTTAGCCAATAGTGTGGTGAATGCTTTTAACTTCCTCTTTTTTTCCCGTGATGCTGTTTGTAAAAGTAAGCCTCTGCTGATTGCTTTGTGTGCGCACCATAAATTAAAAATACTAGTGCCTGGGGTGTCATTGTGATGAAAAAATTCTTTGATCTGATCACGCAATCTGTCCCTATGCTTAGGATTGTTAAGTATAGATGTGCTGTTTCGCCACAGATGTACTGGTGACGCAGCATTCTGTTCTTTGAGCGAAAGGGAAACAGGAGCGTGATCAGACCAAGTGATTGAATAGATTTTAGCAGATAGTACATTATTAAGAAAAGCTAAGCCAGCTCCAAATAAGTCGATTCTTGAATATGACTTATGAGGAGCTGAGTAGTAAGTAAAATCTCTTTCTCCTGAATTGACGCATCGCCATATGTCATAAATCAGAAGACTGCAAGAAGGATTGCAGAGCGTTGTGGGGATGAACGATCTAGTTGTTTGTTCGGTACACAATTGAAATCGCCACAATACACCACTAAGCCTTTTTTTGATAGCTTCAACCTTTTTTTTTAGGACATTCAAAAAAGATAATTGCCTGCAATTCGGAGCGTATATATTAACGGTAGTTACATAGTTACATAGTTACATAGTAGGTGAGGTTGAAAAAAGACACAAGTCCATCAAGTCCAACCTATGTGTGTGATTATGTGTCAGTATTACATTGTATATCCCTGTATGTTGCAGTCATTCAGGTGATTATCTAATAGTTTCTTGAAGCTATCCATGCTCCCCGCTGAGACCACCGCCTGTGGAAGGGAATTCCGCATCCTTGCCGCACTTACAGTAAAGAACCCTCTACGTAGTTTAAGGTTAAACCTCTTTTCTTCTAATTGTAATGAGTGGCCACGAGTCTTATTAAACTCTCTTTTGCGAAAAAGTTTTATCCCTATTGTGGGGTCACCAGTACAGTATTTGTAAATTGAAATCATATCCCCTCTCAAGCGTCTCTTCTCCAGAGAGAATAAGTTCAGTGCTTGCAACCTTTCCTCATAACTAAGATCTTCCAGACCCTTTATTAGCTTTGTCGCCCTTCTTTGTACTCGCTCCATTTCCAGTACATCCTTCCTGAGGACTGGTGTCCAGAACTGGACAGCATACTCCAGGTGCAGCCGGACCAGAGCCTTGTAGAGTGGGAGAATTATCGTTTTATCTCTTGCGTTGATCCCCCTTTTAATGCATGCCAATATTCTGTTTGCTTTATTAGCAGCAGCTTGGCATTGCATGCCATTGCTGAGCCTATCATCTACTAGGACCCCCAGGTCCTTTTCCATCCTAGATTCCCCCAGAGGTTCTCCCCCCAGTGTATAGATTGCATTCATATTTTTGCCACCCAAATGCATTATTTTACATTTTTCTACATTGAACCTCATTTGCCATGTAGTCGCCCCCCCCATTAATTTGTTCAGGTCTTTTTGCAAGGTTTCCACATCCTGCGGAGAAGTTATTGCCTTGCTTAGCTAAGTATCGTCTGCAAATACAGAGATTGAACTGTTTATCCCATCCTCCAGGTCGTTTATAAAAAAACTAAATAGGATTGGTCCCAGCACAGAACCCTGGGGAACCCCACTACCCACCCCTGATTATTCTGAGTACTCCCCATTTATCACCACCCTCTGAACTCGCCCTTGTAGCCAGTTTTCAATCCATGTACTCACCCTATGGTCCATGCCAACAGACCTTATTTTGTACAGTAAACGTTTATGGGGAACTGTGTCAAATTCTTTTGCAAAATCCAGATACACCACATCTACGGGCCTTCCTTTATCTAGATGGCAACTCACCTCCTTATAGAAGGTTAATAGATTGCTTTGGCAAGAACGATTCTTCATGAATCCATGCTGATTACTGCTAATGATATCGTTCTTATTACTAAAATCTTGTATATAGTCCCTTATCATCCCCTCCAAGAGTTTACATACTATTGATGTTATGCTAACTGGTCTGTAATTCCCAGGGATGTATTTTGGGCCCTTTTTAAATATTGGTGCTACATTGGCTTTTCTCCAATCAGCTGGTACCATTCCAGTCAGTAGACTGTCTGTAAAAATTAGGAACAATGGTCTGGCAATCACTTGACTGAGTTCCCTAAGTACCCTCGGATGCAAGCCATCTGGTCCCGGTGATTTATTAGTGTTAAGTTTCTCAAGTCTAATTTTAATTCTGTCCTCTGTTAACCATGGAGGTGCTTCCTGTGTTGTGTCATGAGGATAAACACTGCAGTTTTGGTTACTGAAGCCCCCCGATTCACTTGTGAAGACTGAGGAGAAGAATAAATTCAATACCTTCGCCATCTCCCCATCCTTTGTAACCAGATGTCCTTCCTCATTCTTTATGGGGCCAATATGGTCTGTCCTCCCTTTTTTACTGTTTACATACTTAAAGAATTTCTTGGGATTTTTTTTTGCTCTCCTCCGCTATGTGTCTTTCATGTTCTATCTTAGCCGTCCTAATTGCACCCTTACATTTCTTGTTGCATTCTTTATAAAGTCTGAATGCTGAGGATGATCCCTCAACCTTGTATTTTTTGAAGGCCTTCTCCTTTGCTTTTATATGCATTTTTACATTGGAGTTAAGCCATCCAGGATTTTTGTTCGCTCTTTTAAATTTATTACCCAATGGGATACATTGGCTAATGCCCTTATTTAATATGCTCTTAAAGTAAACCCATCTCTCCTCCGTATTCTTTGTTCCTAATATTTTATCCCAATTTATGCCTTTTAGCAAGGTTTGTAGTTTAGGGAAGTTGGCTCTTTTGAAATTCAGTGTCTTTGTGTTCCCTTTATGTTTCCTATTTGTGTGATTTATACTGAAACTAATTGACCTGTGATCGCTGTTATCCTAAATTGCCCCGTATTTCCACATCCGTGATCAGGTCTGTATTGTTGGTAATCAGTAGATCCAGTAATGTTTTATTTCTAGTTGGTGCGTCTACCATCTGACCCATAAAATTGTCCTGCAAGACATTAAGGAACTGGCGAGCCTTAAATGAATGCGCGGTTCCCTCCACCCAGTTTATGTCTGGATAATTAAAATCCCCCATTATGATAACACTTCCCATCCTTGCTGCTAATCCAATTTGTGATAGGAGATCCGTCTCCACTTCCTCCCTGAGGTTAGGGGGCCTATAGCATACTCCCAGTATTATTTTCCCCTTAGCTTCATCCCTTTGGAGCTCTACCCATAAGGATTCCATCTCCTCTCTAGCTCCCTCAGTGATGTCATCTCTCACATTCGCTTGTACATTATTCTTGATATATAGGCATACCCCTCCCCCTTTTTTACCCTCTCTATCCTTGCGGTATAGGGTATACCCTTGAATGTTTGCCAGCCAATCATGAGAGCTGTTGAACCAGGTCTCTGAAATTCCCACAAAATCAAAATCCTCCTTGTGCAACAGTATCTCTAGTTCACCCATCTTGTCTGCCATGCTCCTGGCATTGGTGAACATGCCACATAGTTTAGACCGGTCGCATATTGTCCTCGTATTGGGTGTTTCGAGATTGCAACTAGGACTTGCTACTATACTCACCTTGTGTTTTTGTGCCTTGGTTAACCTACCACTAATGCCCCCAATACTACCCTCTGTAATATCTTCCGCGCTGGCTATCTCTGTCTCTGGACCCTCCCCCCCATCGCCTAGTTTAAAAACCCCTCTAACTTTTTGGCCATCTTCATTCCCAGCAGATCTGCACCCTCCTCATTTAGGTGCAGTCCGTCCCTTCTATAGTACCGATTACCGACTGAGAAGTCGGCCCAGTCCTCCAGGAACCCAAACCCCTCCTTGCTACACCAGCTCTTCAGCCACTTGTTTACTTCCCTAATCTCCCTCTGCCTTTCTGGTGTGGCTCGATGTACCGGTAGTATTCCTGAGAATACTACCTTGGAGGTCCTTTTCCTCAATTTAGCTCCTAAGTCCCTAAAATCGTTTTTTAGGACACTCCATCTGCCTCTGACTTCGTCATTGATGCCAACGTGCACCATGACTGCTGGGTCTTCCCCAGCCCCTCCCAGTAATCTGTCCACAAGATCCGTGATGTGCCGAACCCGAGTGCCCGGTAGACAACATACTGTTCGGCATGGTAGTGTACATGGTATTGTTTAATTCACAAATTAATATAATGTCTACCTGCATTGTCATTTACTATATCATGCAATTAAAAAGCTACATTTTGATTAATAGCGATCAGAACTCCTCCTTTTTTCTTTGCCCAGAAGCCGTGAAAACATGAGGAGATATTTTATCTGTGCATATTGGGTGTTTCTGTTGGACAAAATGAGTTTCTTGAATGCATAACACATCACTCTTTAGGGATTTCGCTTGTTGCCACATAACCCTCCTTTTAAAGGGACTGTTGAGACCATGAGCATTAATAGTCACAAAATTAAAAACCATTGGTCAGCCGGTAAGGATTGTTATGTGTAGGTAAATTCAGAACTCGAAGTGCATAGTTATACATGAAGATACCTGTAGTTGAAGTTATTATGCCCTTGGGTATGGAGTGTCCACACATTTGAAGTAGTAGCACAGATGAAGTAGACTCCAGATAGTTGTCATCAGGTTTGCCGTGGGTGGTTGTCGGTGGTAAAATAAAGGAGAAAAAGGTAAAAATGTCAACAGAAAAATAAAGATCACAACATAAAAAAGTGAGGAAATAGTCCTTAATGTGCGAGTAAGATCGCATAGGAGCTGCTGGGGGTAAAGGCTACTAATAACCAGCTTCAGCCCTTGTTCCAGGTCAGCAAACTGCAAGTATATTATTATTGGAATATGATGTATGAAAATAAAGTCAAGTATCGTTGCCTGATCTCTATTCTGGGGATATACATCTAGGTGTTTTGGTGGTAAGTATATCATCTTCTTCAGCTGGGAGAAGACCCAATTTTCTTGTAAGTTGGAGACCCTCTTCTAGGGATTTAATGGCATACGTGCGGCCATCTTTAGTTACTAGGAGTTTCTTGGGGAAGCCCCATGAGTATGAAAGATGGTTATTACGTAATAACTTTGTTAGCGTTACTAGCTTTTTTCTCGCCAGCATAGTGTGCTGAGAAAGGTCAGCATAGATAGCGATGCCTGAATAGGGATTGGGTAGTGGAGAGTTTTGTCTTGCAAAACGCATCAAGTCATCTTTAACATGAAAGAAGTGTATGCGAGCTATAATGTCGCGTGGTATCTTATCTGGTAGATACTGCAGGTTAGGCAGCCTATGGGCCCGGTCTACGGTGATTTCCCCACTTGGCGTGTCCGGGAGTAGGTCTTGAATTAGTTGCTGTACGTAACGCCGGAGTTCAGAGGGGGGTACAGATTCCGCCACCCCGCGCAGTTTTATATTATTTCTGCGAGACCTGTCCTCTAAATCCAACATTTTGTTTTTTAGGGCTTCTAAGTCATCATCTTTTTCATTATGGGCGTCCACTAATTCGTTATGTGCTGCTGTAAATTCCGCAATCTTGTCCCCAACGTGACTGACTCTCTCTCCAATTTTTGTTATATTGTTTTTTAATTGTGATATACAGTCCATGAGATCCCTATGCATTGATCCCCGCAATGATACCAACATCTCCTTCATAGTAGTATCGCTAAGGGGTTGTCCAGACGTTGGAAACTCCTGAATTTGGTCAAAAAACTCAGTAGTGCTCTTTTGAGATGTATAGACCTCCTTTCTGTCACCTGCATATGTATGGGCAGAAGAACGCTTAGGAGCTGCTTTTTGTGGGCTCTGAGTGGGAGTATTGCAAATAGATGAGCAGCTGCTGTGGCCTGGGGAGATAGACGGGGGTATGCTAGTATCTTTCCTACTCCCTCTGGAACTAGACTGCCTGGCGTGCTGCTGCCTGTGAGCAGCGGCGCCATCTTGATTATCCGGCGTGCTAGCCGATGGATAGAAGTCCGTCAGTTTGCGGGGCCCCCCTGGAGGTTTTCTCTTACCCATCGCTGGCTTGGGTCTGCGGGGTTCTCTGTCGCTCTTGGCTTGTGTTTGACTGCTTTCTTAGTCGCTGTATGCGGGCCGATAGAGCTGGCGATCACGGAGCTCTCTCCTTATGCGGCCATCACCTCCGGCTGCAGGCCACGCCCCTCTGGAGTCCCCTTTCAACCTCGTATAAATCCTTGTTAGATCTCCAGGCCACAGAAGACCCTCCGTTCTTAGCAAAATGGGAGAGAGACTTGCACGTTACCTTTACTGAACCCCAAAGGGAGAAAATACTTTTTTTTGCACAGAAATCCTCCCTATGCAGTAGGTACCAGGAAACCACATAAAAATTTGTCCTGGCAAAAATATTCCCTCTTCAGACGGATCGTTGCTGGCGTTGTGGCCTCCATTCGGGTACACTTCTACATATATTTTGGGAGTGTCCTACGCTTGCCACTTTCTGGCAACCAGTGCTTAAGCTCATACATAAGTTCACAAACATTTCATTACAAGATAACCCAGCTGCGGTCCTGCTTAACCTCTCCCCATTGTCAAGGAAAGGTTGACAAATCCCTTCTCAAACACCTCCTTAATGCTGCACGGGCTTGCATTCCGCCTGTGTGGAAGCAACAGTCTGCCCCAATGGTGGCCCAGTTGTTCGCAAGAGTGAAAGACATAGAGCAAATGGAAGATCTGACTGCGGCTTTACGGGATAAGTCAGAGGAAAAGATGGATCCACTGGGACCTCTTCAGCTTCTCGGATGAATTCCTCCAATATACCTAATTAAGATTCTTTGCTGTTGATGCCCTCTCCTGGGAGGTGACCCCCTCTATCCCTCCACCACCACCCCCTTCTTTTTTTTTTCTTCTCGTTGCTGGCGTTGTGGCCTCCATTCGGGTACACTTCTACATATATTTTGGGAGTGTCCTACGCTTGCCACTTTCTGGCAACCAGTGCTTAAGCTCATACATAAGTTCACAAACATTTCATTACAAGATAACCCAGCTGCGGTCCTGCTTAACCTCTCCCCATTGTCAAGGAAAGGTTGACAAATCCCTTCTCAAACACCTCCTTAATGCTGCACGGGCTTGCATTCCGCCTGTGTGGAAGCAACAGTCTGCCCCAATGGTGGCCCAGTTGTTCGCAAGAGTGAAAGACATAGAGCAAATGGAAGATCTGACTGCGGCTTTACGGGATAAGTCAGAGGAAAAGATGGATCCACTGGGACCTCTTCAGCTTCTCGGATGAATTCCTCCAATATACCTAATTAAGATTCTTTGCTGTTGATGCCCTCTCCTGGGAGGTGACCCCCTCTATCCCTCCACCACCACCCCCTTCTTTTTTTTTTCTTCTCCCTCATTCTCTCTTCTGCTACATTTCTAATTCCCTTAAAATAAATAGATAAAAATATGGTATGTACAGGATAGTGTTCTCTACCACATTTTAGACTTCCCTCTATGACGTGACAGACTTCCCTGGCAATCTAGGGGTATCCCCCTTCGGACAGGCCCGCCTTCAGTAAAACCTGCTTGAGGGGTTTCTCACATATAGATAAGAATGTTTTCTATTTCTTATTGCCTTCAATATTTGTTTCGACCTTCCACAATACAGTATGAAGTATTGGTTGTACCTCACAAGCTTGACATTAATTGTCTGTTAAAGACTGTTTAAAGACAGTTAAAGACAGTAAATGGGGATAGGGGACTTTTAAGGTACATTTTATATGAAAAGTGAATATACTAGAATCTAAAAATTTAAATAGTTTATTCCAAGAAATTCATAAAAAGTAGAGAATACAGTATAGAACACAGTCATAGGTACATACACGTTTGCCTATTAATGACAGCGAAACAAACTGTAGTCACATACAAATGAATAAATATTACGTCCACAACTTTCTACATGTTTGGTCAATGTGGCTTCATCAGGAAAGGGACGTGATACTTTATTTGGTAACCATAAAAACATACATTTTTTAGAGCTTTAGGTGTATGAAAAGAGAAGAAAAAATATAAAGTTAATAAGTGACATTTTTATTTTGCATATTATAAATCAACACACACATGATTATGGGAAAAGAAAAAAGGAGGAGAAGAGAGGAAAAAAAAAACCCACAGGAACCTACCGTTGGTCTCACAGGTAAAGGCTTCTTAGTCAGTGGTATGTTATGTACCTTAAAAGTCCCCTATCCCCATTTACTGTCTTTCATAAATTTTAGGGATGTTGGTACCATATTATGTCAAGGTTTTTGAAGCTGAATTCTGCCTATCTCTTTGATTGATTGTTTGTTCTGAGAAGTTGCCTTTTCATTGTACCTGTGACACACCTTTAACCACTTCAGCCCCGGAAGGATTTACCCCCTTCCTGACCAGAGCACTTTTTACAATTTGGCACTGCGTCGCTTTAACTGCTAACTGAGCGGTCATGCAATGCTGTACCCAAACTTCTTTTGATGGTATTTGAGCACCTCTGCGGTTTTTATTTTTTGCGCTATAAACGGAAAAACACCGAAAATTTTGAAAAAAAATGATATTTTCTACTTTTTGTTATAAAAAAAATACAATAAACTCAATTTTAGTCATACATTTAGTCCAAAATGTATTCAGCCACATGTCTTTGGTAAAAAAATGTGCCAATAAGCATATATTTATTGGTTTGCGCAAAAGTTATAGTGTCTACAAACTAGGGTACATTTTCTGGAATTTACACAGCTTTTAGTTTATGACTCATTTCTTGAGGTGATAAAATGGCAGGGCAGTACAAACCCCCCAAATGACCCCATTTTGGAAAGTAGACACCCCAAGGAAATTGCTGAGAGGCATGTTGAGCCCATTGAATATTAATTTTTTTTTGTCCCGAATGATTGAATAATGACAAAGAAAAAAAAATTACAAAAAGTTGTCACTAAATGATATATTGCTCACACAGGCCATGGGCATATGTGGAATTGCACCCCAAAATACATTTAGCTGCTTCTCCTGAGTATGGGGATACCACATGTGTGGGACTTTTTGGGAGCCTAGCCGCGTACGGGGCCCCGAAAACCAAGCACCGCCTTCAGGATTTCTAAGGGAGTAAATTTTTGATTTCACTCCTCACTACCTATCACAGTTTTGAAGGCCATAAAATGCCAGGACAGTTTACACCCCCCCAAATGACCCCATTTTGCACAAAGTTGTCACTAAATGATATATTGCTCAAACATGCCATGGGCATATGTGGAATTACACCCCAAAATACATTCTCCTGCGTATGGGGATACCATATGTGTGGGACTTTTTGGGAGCCTAGCTGCGTACGAAAACCAAGCCTTCAGGATTTCTAAGGGCGAAAATTTTTGATTTTTTCACTCCATGTTTGAGCAATATATCATTTAGTGACAACTTTGTGCAAAAAAAAAAAAATGTGTCTTTTTCCCGCAACTTGTGTCACAATTAAAAAAAAATACCATGGACTCGACATGCCTCTCAGCAAATAGCTTGGGTTGTCTACTTTCCAAAATGGGGTCATTTGGGGGGGTTTTGAACTGTCCTGGCATTTTATGCACAACATTTAGAAGCTTATGTCACACATCACTCACTCTTCTAACCACTTGAAAACAAAGCCCTTTCTGACACTATTTGTTTACATGAAAAAAAAAATTTTTTGCAAGAAAATTACTTTGAACCCCCAAACATTATATTTTTTTTAAAGCAAAGGCCCTACAGATTAAAATGTTACATTTTTTTTTAACACATTATTTGCGCAGCGATTTTTCAAACGCATTTTTGGGGGAAAAAACACACTTTTTTAAATTTTAATGCACTAAAACACACTATATTGCCCAAATGTTTGAAGAAATAAAAAAGATGATCTTAGGCCGAGTACATGGATACCAAACATGACATACTTTAAAATTGCGCACAAACGTGCAATGGCGACAAACTACATACATTTTTAAAAGCCTTTAAAAGCCTTTACAGGTTCCTACTTTATATTTACAGAGGAGATTTACAGAGGAGGTTTTTTTTTTTTTTTTGATTTTTTTATCTTATTTTTAAACTATTCCTTTCATTTTTTTTTTTTTTATCATTTTTATTGTTATGTCAGGGAATGTAAATATCCCCTATGATAGCAATAGGTAGTGACAGGTACTCTTTTTTTGAAGAAAATGGGGTCTATTAGACCCTAGATCTCTTCTCTTCCCTCAAAGCATCTGACCACACCAAGATCAGTGTGATAAAATGCTTTCCCAATTTCCCAATGGCGCTGTTTACATCCGGCGAAATCTAAGTCATGAAATGCTCTTGGCTTCCGGTTTCTTAGGCCATAGAGATGATTGGAGCCATTCTGGTCTCTGATCAGCTCTATGGTCAGCTGGCAGAATCACCGGCTGCATTCTCAGGTACCCTGTTGGGATAGGAGAGCCAGAGAAAAACATGTAAGATGGTGGGAGGGGGGACATTCCCTCCCACTGCTTGTAAAAGCAGTCTAGAGGCTAATTAGCCACTAGGATTGCTTTTACATGAAAACCGACCGCTGGCTGAAAAGAATGATACCAAGATGATACCTAAAAGTCCAGCAACATACCAGTACGTTGCTGGTCATTGTTGGGCATATATTGTAATCTTTTTTTTCATGCAGCCTTTGGGCTGAACGAAAAAAAGAGATTGATCGGTGGGTATGCCCACCATTAGAATACCTCCCTTCATCCACCCACTTCTAATGATGGCCATACATGCACCATTTATAAATGCCGAAGCATGGGGGCATCCGCCCCAAAAGTTAGGAGCAAATCGCTCCTCCGCCCCTGCTGCCCCCATGCTTCGGCATATATCACCTCCGCTGGAGTCACGGCTTTATATATCGTGGGAGCAAACGCTGTTGCTGTCAAGATAAATAAATCCGCGCTGCAGCTGAATGGCGTACCTGAAAACAAAAAAATGGTTAACAATAAAACACAGTAAACAGTAAAGTATAAAAAAATTGCATACCTGAAAAGCAAACATGATAAAACATAATAACAATAAAACATCGCAGAATAGAATACAGTAAAAAAGAGCAGAACAATAGAGAGAGAATAGAGAAAGAGAGAACAATAAAATGACAACTATTTTTGTTTTTTTTATTTTATATATTTTTTTGTGTTTTTTTTTTTTTTTACACTTTTTTGTAACTAACTTTTCTAACTGTAACTGGTTCCATGTTCGGGTCTCAAAATGCGATGGCATCTTGGGAGACCCTGTGAAAGTGTGCCTAGTGTGTGCAATGCTGTACCCTATGCTAATACTCAGCTAGTGTATGGTAGCGTTCAAAACATTCACCAATGCAAAGACCAGGATTGTCAGGACAGGAGGGACAATAATAGCAGGTGTCACGCCTATATCCGCGCTTGCTGCAGACACAACATTTTTTTGGGGGGGGGTTCGTTGGTTAGGAGTACTCGGGAGGACATAAAGAAAATGCCTCTCATGCAGCCGACTGCATTTGGTTGGGGATGTGACTGGGGGAAGTACGGGTGCTGCAGAAGTGGTGGGTTCCCAATTAGGATTGGCGAATGCAGCAGGAAGGGCATTATGGGCACGACAGGCCTGTGTTTGTCTTCTTCTTGGTGGCAGCGGGACACTACTTGTGCTTGCCACCTCACCAGTTTGAACTGCACTTATAGGACTCGCCACGTCACCAAGTGTTACTGCAGTGCTGGTTTGACTACGACCAGGGTGTACTAGGCTGCTTGTCCTTGCCAGTTCACCAAAACGCTACCAAAAAAACTGTTAGCGATTGCAGGGATCAGGCCGGACTCTGCGAATGCTGCAGTTATGCGTTTAGTGTTTTTGGGTGGGCTGGGCCGGGCGGAGGTGCAAAACGCAGGTGCTAGCAGGTATCTGGGCTGATCCAGCTAACACTGCGTTTTTGGGAACCCTAAACTGCTGGGGATGCTAGTATAAATCTGATCGGATCGGATATTGATCCGTTCAGATACTATACCACTAAGGGAGGTGTATGGTGCGTGCGTGGGTGTTAGCAGTACTGGCGCTAACCTGACGCTGCCTGGGACGACGCAGACCCTATCTGACCCTAAAACCCAAGTTATATCACTGCCGGGCGATCAGGGGGCTAAAACTTTATTAGGTAATAAACAGCGGGTGCCCTGACACTATAAAAAATAAACTAACTAACCAGCGTCACCCGTAATGCCCCGTACACACGGTCGGATTTTCCGATGGAAAATGTGTGATAGGACCTTGTTGTCGGAAATTCCGGCTCCATCACACATTTTCCATCGGATTTTCCGACACACAAAGTTTGAGAGCAGGATATAAAATTTTCCGACGACAAAATCCGTTGTCGGAAATTCCGATCGTGTGTACACAAATCCGACGGACAAAGTGCCACGCATGCTCAGAATAAATAAAGAGATGAAAGCTATTGGCTACTGCCCCGTTTATAGTCCCGACGTACATGTTTTACGTCACCGCGTTTAGAACGATCGGATTTTCTGACAACTTTGTGTGACCGTGTGTATGCAAGACAAGTTTGAGCCAACATCCGTCGGAAAAAATCCTAGGATTTTGTTGTCGGAATGTCCGAACAAAAACCGACCGTGTGTACGGGGCATTACAGTTATACGGTGATCACTGGTGAAAGGGTTAACTAGGGGGCAATCAAGGGGTGAAAACCTTTACTAGGTAGTATATGGGGGTCCCTGACGCTATAAAACGCTGACGGCGAACCTATATATTTACCTCCCTAACTAGCGTCACCAGTGACACTAATACAGTGATCAGAACAACGATTGCTTAGTGACGCTGGCGACGGGGGGTGATCACGGGGTTAAAACTTTATTAGGGGGTTAGGGGGGTACCCTAGACCTAAAGGGGGCTAACCCTAACTGCCCTACCACTTCTAACTGTCACAAACTGACACCAATGCAGTAATCAGAAAAAAAAACAAAAACTGCTTGGTGTCACTGTGACAGGGGGGTGATTAGGGGGTGATCGGGGGGTGACGGGGGGGGGTGTAAAGTGTGCCTGGTGTGTTTTACTGTGTGTGTAGTGTTTGTGCCCTCACATTGATGTCTTCTCTCCTCGGCGCCAGAACGGAAAATATCAAGCTGAGGAGCGATGACATCACTTCCTCTGCCGCTGTTTACTATACAGCAGCAGAGGAAGATTCTCATTCGTTAGGAGCGATCGCGAGGGGGTGGCCACGAATGAGTGCTCTCCCCCTCAGCCTGGATCGCTCCCCTAACGAAGCCGCCCGCCTCGGGCACCGGGGGAGGCAGATCACGTACCAGGTACGTGATTTTGCCTGCCCGTGCCATTCTGCTGCAGTATATCTGCGTTAGGCAGTCGGCAAGTGGTTAAATAAAAAACAAAAACAAAAATAAATAAAAATTCTTTCCCAGTTTAGGCCCATATGTATTCTTCTACATACTTTTGGTAAAAAAAAAAAAAAAAAAAAAATACAATAAGTGTATATTTTGGTACATTTAATTGGTACAAAAGTTGTAGTGTCTACAAAATAGGGGATAGATTCATGGCATTTTTATTATAATTTTTTTTTTTTTTTAGTAATGGCAGTGATCTGCAATTTTTATCGGGACTGCGACATTGCAGCGGACAGACCGGACACTATTTTGGGACCGTTGACATTTATACAGTGATCAAAGCTAAAAATAGCCACTGATTACTGTGTAAATATCATTGGCAGGGAAGGGGTTAAACAATAGGGGGCGATCAAGGGGTTAAATGTGTTCCCTCAGCGTGTTCTAACTGTAGGGGGGATGGGCTACCTAGGACATGACAGAGATCACTGCTCCCGATGACAGGTAGCAGTAGATCCTTGTCATGTCACTAGGCAGAACAGGGAAATGCCTTGTTTACATAGGGATCTCCTCGTTCTGCCTCTCCTCATCGCGATCGCAGGCCACTGGCGGACACCGAGTCTGCGGGGACGCTGGCAGCGTGCGCACGCCCGCTAGCCCAGGATTATGAAGGGACGTACGGGTAAGACCTTTTACGCACCAGTGCTATTCTGCCGACGTACATCGGCGTGCGGCGGTCGGGAAGCAGTTAAGGAGCATGAAGAAAAGAATAAAAACCATCTAGATCAACTCACACATGAAATGGTGTGTACTAACGAGAAAAAATTCTGGAGTGACAAGATAGCCTTCCAGGAAGGAAAGGCATAAAATGTCAGTAAGTTAATCGATCTTTTAATCATAGAACTAAGGGAATGGGAAAGTCCTCAAATGAGAGAGGATCCAATTCCTCTATTAACTCTTCAATTTTTTTCTCCTCACAGAATCACACTAAAAACAGAAAAAAAACTCTCTGTTGGGTGATGCCTCACACAAAAAAACGTATGATGGAATCCACTTCCTCCTCTAATCTTCCCTCTCCAGGGTCTCACGGTAACTATGGGAAAAGTAATGCACGTGGCGATATTTTAGTCACCCATCTGGGCATATTAGTGATGGTTCTACACAACACATGGGTGTACAGGGCACCACAGGCACAGTCTCTACCAAGGATGATGGTTTTTTACCACCAGGATCCAAAAGGACACAAAACACCTAAATTACATTCACCTAGCACCACCCAAGCAGACACCCAAGCAGATACAATGAATATTATTAATAAAAGTGTAGCGCTAATAAATAATAATAAAAAGCATATAAGCGTAATTAATGACACAAAAAATTGCAGTCCATCTTGAAAAATCCAAAAGGATAGAAGATAGGAGAACCGTCACCGACACCCAACACAACTGACTCTTACCGCCAGTGTATAGGACATACACATTGAGCAAATGGTTGAAAAGAAAAGCCAAATTCACAACTTGTATTAATCGAACGGTCCACCAATAGAATCCTCTCTCATAGATCCACCAGAGACAGATAGCTGTTTCTTAACAATCTCAGCTGGGAGATGGACTCCACAGGAACAACTCAATAGTCATATAAAAAAGGATGAAAGAACAAACTCATTGCGCAGACATCCGAAAATTCGATTATTTATTGCAACAAAAAAAATTAAACTCACATTTCACCATTAAAAAACGAGCATGAGCCAAAAAGGAAAGAGTCCAGCGCTTCCTACCATCAAGACGGCGACCACTCCTCTATACACGATACGTCACTCGTCCCTCATTCGCCCGACTGTCTCTGGTGGATCTATGAGAGAGGATTCTATTGGTGGACCATTCAATTAATACAAGTTGTGAATTTGGCTTTTCAACCATTTGCTCAATGTGTATATCCTATACACTGACGGTAAGAGTCAGTTGTGTTGGGTGTCGGTGACGGTTCTCCTATCTTCTATCCTTTTGGATTTTTCAAGATGGACTGCAATTTTTTGTGTCATTGATTACGCTTATATTCTTTTTATTATTATTTATTAGCGCTACACTTTTATTTATATTTTTTGTTATTGTACCCAGCAATATTGTGTTAGCTGCTTCCGAGTTTTTCCTTGTTTAAGCGCAGCAGATTCTCTTTTTAATGAATATTATTAATCTGTCAGATTACACAATTTCCCCAGAGGTAGAGACATTACCATCAAAAGGATTAAGCTTCTGCCCCAATTCTAACTTTGACACATTCGAGGTAATCAAAGTTTTTCACCTGTTTGCTAGGAAACTTTTGTTCAAAAGTCTTTATTCCAAAAATACAGCACAGAAAACTTCAGGAAATATACAGTCTGATAAGGATTTAGATGAGCTATTAACCCTATTGGAGGAAAAGGAGCCGTCAGATTTGATTGACACTACTGATTTGGAATCCCTATTCCAGGAACATATTTCCATCAAGGAAGAACCTCCACCCCATACATTCAAAAATAAGTCTGACAAATTCCCATCTCTTAATACTAACTTTAACCTAGCAGCATTTGTGAATTTAGCCACTGCTGAAATTCAGAAACTGAAAATACACAACTCCAAGAAAAATTTAAATAGCTCTGAACATAATGCTCTTAAGAGTTAGAAAAATGCCATTCCCTAACAATAAAACCGTCTGATAAAGGAGGAAATATAATATTTATGTCTACCGAAAAATATAAATCTTTGTGCAACAAAATCCTTTCCAACAAAGAATGGTATAAACCCGTTCCAACAGCCAGTATTGACAAGTTCAATGCGGGCTTCTATGCACTGGTGGATGGTGCCTTTTCCAATGGCGTCATCGACCAAGATGCATGGGAGTTTATGCGCATTGAACATCCTAAAATCCTGATGTTCTATAGCCTGCCAAAGGTGCACAAGGATCTTCGGATGCCACCTGGCAGGCTGATAGTCTCGGGAAGAGGCAGTATTATGAAAACCTCAGCAAATTTATAGATGCACAGCTGAGACCATTTGTAACTAACCTTCTGTTATATATATTAGAGACACGATCCATCTCTTACAAAATTTGGAAGGTATGCACATATCTCAAAAGACATTATTAGTTGCAGTGGACATCGAGGCGTTGTATAGCTCGATTCCTCACCATTTGGGGATGGCAGCTATTAAACATGTTATCACAGACTCACAAAGACAATCGCAAATTGAATGAATTTATACTTATGGCATTAGAGTATGTTCTTTGTAATAATGTCTTCTCCTTTGATGGCTCCCAATTTCTCCAGGTGCAGGGGGTGGCCATGGGGACATGTTGTGCCCCGTCGCATGCCAACCTGTACCTGGGGGAGTGGGAGCAGTCTTTTCTAGCTGATGAATAACTAACTCCCCTCAAGAGCCATATAGCAGCTTGGTTTTGCTATGTAGACAACATATTCATGTTATGGGAGGGCTCAGCGGCATACTTAAATTAAGTGCATGCTAGAGATAAATCAAAACAACTTTAATTTAAAGTTGACTATGACACATAGTGAAACGACGATTACATTCTTGGATGTTTCCAATACAAAAAACAATGATGGGAGCTTGTCGAGTGGACTGTATCGGAAGCCTACGGCGGGTAACACCATCTTACATGCAACAAGTTCACATCCACAGGCTCTTATATGGTCGATTCCATACAGTCAATATTTGAGAATTAAACGTAACTGTTCTAGTCAAGAATCCTTTCTTCGGGAGGCTGGGGAGTTAAGAGAGAGACTTCTCGTGTGAGAATACTCCCACACCTGCCTGAAAAAGGCATTCAAACATGTTAACAAACAATCCAGACAGGATCTTCTATTTCCTAAAAAAAAAAGCCAGCTAGCCAGCTGAACTGCACACAACTCGCATTATTACCAAATACTATAAACAACAAAAAAGTGATTAGAAAAATCATTGAAAAGTTCTGGCATTTATTACTTATAGAGCCAAACATAAATGTACATATACCAGATATCGGAGAGCAAAATCGCTGAAGGACCAATTGGTCCCCAGTGAATTTGTGGGTACATATAGACGAGATTCTTATAAGTGACTGGGCACATTCACTTGTGGTGGCTGTTCAGTCTGTCAATATATGAACATTAAACCCAACACTGTTTTACTAAATGGTCGCTCGTACAGACCATAACATTTTGCAAATTGCAAAACAGTGGGGGTAGTGTACATATTAACCTGTCAATGTAACTGCTTTTTATATAGGCAAGCTACCAGACGTGTGACAAGCATGAAATCTGCAAACCCAGATCTTCCTCTGGGTAGACACGTAATCAATTGTCATAAGAAAAAATTTCCAAAAATAAAATTTTTCAAACTAGATAGGATTCATCCCAGTCCCAGGAGTGGGGATTGGAACAAGCTCCTCCTGCAACATGAATCATGGTGGATTGCGCAGCTTGGGGTGATTCTTCCCCACGGGATTGAATGAACAAATGAGCTATAGCCTTCTTATGCCCCGTACACACGGTCGGATTTTCCGGCGGCAAATGTGCGATCGGAGCGTGTTGACGGAAATTCTGACCGTGTGTGGGCTCCATCGGACATTTTCCACCGGATTTTCCGACACACAAAGTTTGAGAACAGGCTATAAAATTTTCCGACAACAAAATCCGATTGCGTCAATTTCGACCGTGTGTGGACAATTCTGACACACAAAGTGCCACGCATGCTCAGAAGAAATTCCGAGACGGAACAGCTCGGTCTGGTAAAATTAGCGTTCGGAATGGATATAGCACTTTCGTCTGGCTGCAATGTTTAAAATTGTTTAATGCAGCGCACTCTCTTCTTCTTTATAATGTGAGAAGAATGAAGATGTTTTGCTGCTCATATTAACAGAGTTCTCACAAACTTCTTTCTTTATTATTTATCATGATTTCATCAATATATTTTGATTTGTCACATCTGACAAAAAAGCAATATGTTTATATTTTTTGGTTTGTATTTTTTTCAAGCCTGATCGTGTCTTTTTTTTTTTTTTTTTTTTTTTCGAGAATATTTTTGGGTGTGTTTTGTGTGTCAAGTTACCCCAACACCATTATTATCTTGTATTATTTAATCTCAAGGAGATTGCTTGGTGTTGGTGTCTCTTGTTAATTTCACATTGTATTTTTGAAAAGTACCTGCCTCCTTACAAACAAACTGTCCTTTTTGAAGGAAAACACACATAGGCAATTATAATTGAAACAAAAATTCCTTTATTAAGGGATCCGAACCAAACAAAGAGGGAGGCAACGCTGGAGAAACAGCAGAAATTGGCGAAGCCTTTGTCCCCCAGGGTACACATCAATTCTTTTACAGCAAAATTTGTGGCCTGAGGAGTCCAAATCTAAGGGAGTGCAGTTTGGTCCAGAAGTCCAAGAGATCCTGAACAGCAGCAGATGACATCTGTGTCCCCAGGCTGTGGTCATACAAGAGCCTGCATCTTTTGTCAGACCAGACTGAACCCAGGCCATCACTCTCTGGTCTTCCTTCCACGCTGTGGCTCTGGTGGTGGAGTTGTGGCAGGGGGAGGAGGAGGAGGATGGTCCAACTCACCCAGGTGGGTTTTGGGTGCGATTTTGCCCCTCACCCCCTTAGTTACAACTTTATAATGAAGGTCCTCACACATGAGGTGTTGGCCCTCCTGCATGCCCAGCAGTTTTGTGTCAGCCATGCAGGCAAAGGCCTCTTCAGGAGTGGGTAAGGCTCTGAGGGACGCAGAAGCCTCCTTAATCAGCCTGAGCGCTGAATCCTGCACGTGACTCCCCTTCCTGGGTCTTTTGGTTGGAAGGCGGAGGGGAGGAACCTGCGATTCGGTCAGGCTCCTACTGGGCCTGGCCTTCTCCTGGCTGCCACTTAGGCCCGCTTCCTCCTGGCTGCCACTTAGCCCTGCCTCCTCTTGTGTGCCACATTCCAGAGCCTCGTCCTGGCTGAGGTCTTCCTGTGTATGAAAAAGGGACATAGTTTTAGTTTTTTCTTCATCAATCACACACAATTTTCACCTCATGACTGTTGCTAATTGAAAGTTAACAAATATAACAGACTATCATTCTGAGCCCAGCATTTTTCATTCTTGTCCCAATTATTTTTGCCCACTACGGTCTATTGATATGTAAAACACTTCATGAAATCAGCAATTAGTGATCAATAATAACATCTAGTAAAAATCATTTATTTATTGACCAGAAATCTGTAGAAGAATGCTATACCTGGCTCCAGCTGGGCTCCTCCACTTCTTCCTGGCTGGAAGTCCCAGGTTGGACATCGGAAGCCTCAGCTGGGGTGGAAGATAGGGTGGAAGGAAGAGTGGAAGGAAGGGTTGAGAGGGATTCCCTGACTCCAGTCTGGTCTGACAAAAAACAAAGTCTCTCATAGTACCACAGCCTGGGGACATAAATGTCATCTGCTGCAGCTCCGGATCTCTGGGAATCCCTGACCTTTTTGCGCTCCCTAGGATAAGTGCTCCTCAGGCCACCAATTTTGGCTTTTAAATAGGGGATAGTTGCCGTGGGGACCACCGGCTTCACCAACTCCAGCAGTTTCTCCAGCGCTGCCTGCCTCTTGTTTATTGTTGTATTGGGGGCGTTTTATCTGCCATAGACAGGGCAGCTCCCTGTATTTGTCTATGAACAGGGGGAGGAAGTTGTGGTCATTGAAGCCATCCATTTTATCTGCAAGACACAACACAAGACAAACCCTAATGTCAGGCGAAACTCTCCTAATCTTGTTACAATATAGGCCTCAATCTAGAAGCAGTATAGGCCCAAGTTTAGATCTTGCCTTCGTTATCACAATCGGCGCCTCTGATACTCCTTCCTCTGCTCACAGATTGTATGTACTACGCACGCGTGTTACGCTTTATATACACTGCGCATGCGTGAAACTCCGCCTGCCCCTGACGTTCTTTCTAGTCTATTACCCGCCCCTTCTCATTCGGCACAGTGGGGGAAGAGCACATGGCGGAGACACAACAGGTGCGTGCTAATTACAGCAACGAGGAGGAGGAGGAGGAAAGCCCGGAGCCAGAAACTTCCCGATCCCGGAAGAGACGATTTAACGCCTCAAATATGTCCTTTGGGGAGATGGTCGACATCCTGAAGAGGGCCAACTATGACGGGAAGTATGGACCTTACCCCAACCCCAATGTCAGAAAGGCCAAGATCATGGCGAAAGTAGTCAAGAGTCTGCACCGGAATTTTGGGGTACGACGATCGAAAGATCAACTGAGGAAGCGGTGGTCGGACCTAAAATTAAGGGAGCATGAGCAGTACAGAAGGATCAGGAGAGTGCTGCAAAAAAGTAGTTGTCCTGTGTTCCTATTCTTTATTTTTATAACAATCGTGCTGCTCCATGTGCTTTTCTTTACTGTTGTACAGTTTAAAATGGCAACTTTCATGTTAATGAGCACATTGTTCGTTCGTATGAAACATTGTTCGTTCGGCATAGAAAACCCCATTGTTTTGGCCATATGCATTTGAATACCTTTTTTTCTGGCCTACTTCTCTTAAAATAATTTGGGAGTCTAGATGGTTTGTTAACTAGAATGTAATGCAAACTAGATTCTGTGTAAGGAGAGGACACTCAGCAGCTGTTTACACATCTAGACACTGGAGCACTAGTGTGGGACACCAGAACACTTTTTATTAGGGGGTCCCACACAGGTGCGTGCTCCAGTGTATACTATAGAGGAGTCTCCATCTGTGAAGCTTGTACAAAACAGGTAAGTATTCAAGCTTGACAAAGGAAAACAATATTTCTTCATCTTGGAACTCTGCCAAAACAGACAATTGTACCCCACTTCCAAGCAATGTTTCATATTCCTATTTCTGCCATCAAATATCTGTGTGCGAAGTATACCTATTTTTTTTACATAGGGGAGAAAAAACTCGGAGGACACCACTCATCCGAGGAGACTACAGACCCCCCACCTCTGGATGAAGGGGAAATCCACCAAAGCCAAGCAGAGCAGGAGGAGGAAGACATGGTGGAAATAATCACCACAACAGGTGAGTGTCTGCGACCACAGGCTCAGGTAAGAGATGGATGCCGACAAGCAAAGAGGGTGTTTCACCGCTCAGGCAGTCACTGACCCAGGTGTGAGATTGAAGTAGAATTTTCAGAGCAGAAGAGCTCCAGGTGCTGGCTAAATGCTAGGCAGAACAGGCTTGAAGTGAGAAGATCTGGATGCCGCACACCGGATGTAATCAAAAACTTCACTTTATTGAAAAGATGGGATCATCAAAATAACAAGACCATCATGCAGAAAGTACAGGTTGGCTGACGCGTTTCGCACTCAGGGCTGAGTGCTTACTCATAGCGATGAGATGGATAGCGAAGAGATGGATGCCAGCATATTTATAATACATGGTTTTTTAATTTTATTTATTTTTGTAGGTGATCATGATGTTGTGGATCCAGGTCATTTCACCAGTGAGAGTGCCCAGATCCTGATCAGGGAGTTCATGGGGTGTAATAGGGACTTGGAAGACATCCAGAAAAACATTAATGAGGTTAAAAACAAAATTAAGAACATCATTGATGTTTTAGGGAGAGTTTAAAAGACATCCAAATCCCTTCCTTTTTTGTGGTATTTGTAAGTGAAGAATTTGTTAAATTTTTTGACATTTTATAGAAAAGCCAAATTTTGAAGATGCACACAGTGTGTCAACGTGTGCTCTCTGCCATCACGGAAGATCAATGTAGGCATTTTGGGGGTGCAACCCCTTCCTCAATAATAAAGTAGCTGGGAGGAAGGGGTTGCACCCCCAAAACTCGTCCCTTGATCCCCCGTGATGGCAGGTAGCACATGTTGACATTCTGCAATTTGTGTGCATCTTCAAAATTTGGCTTTTCCAGGGGTGACTTCACCCCATCTGAACGCAATATCAAACAGTTTCAAAATACTCATGTCTGATATTGCCTTCAATTTCTACAAAAGTTGAACTTTGTAAGTTCCAGATTTGTGTATTTCTTGTTGGTTTGAAACATGCCTGTTTTACCTTAAATGGACATTTCTACTTTTATTAATGTGACACAAAAAATTGTTATACAACAAACATGTTGGTTTGTTTTAAAAACCTTTTATAAATGTGATTGCGCTGGTATTAAAAAGATTGATACTCAAGAATGTGTGGATTATTGTTTCAATGCTCCTTAAATTTTGTGGTGGTAAAATTGTGGTTTTCAGTGACAATGGTGGTTATTTCCTAAGGGCAAATCCACTATGCACTACAAGTGCAGTTTCACTGCACTTGTAGTGCAAAGTGGATTTTCCTTTAGTAAATAAAACCCAACAGTGCTTTTTTTATGTTACACAATCACGCCATTTTCAGGACTCCCCACATTTCTGGCAGGGTCAGCTAAAAGAAACACAAGCAGTAAATGTCACCAAAGATTTTAGTAGTTAAAATGCTTTTTTAAATGAGAAATATGTATCATACATTGTCTGGCATAATGATGGCCCCCCTACCTGCAAAGTATTCAAGGTAGCTAAGACGGACCTCGCGGGCACTCAGGGGGGCAAGCCAGGACGGCCAGCCTCAAGCGCCGTCAGGGTTGTTTCAGTTCCAGGAATTCTGGCCTCAGGCCCAACTGAGGCAGCATAGTTGGCAGAATTTTGCCTTAAAAAGTTGTGGAGAACACAGCACGCCAGGATGATATGAGTCAGTTTATACTCCGCCATGTGTATGGGTGTAAGAAATAGGCGGAACCGGCTGGCCATGATTCCAAATGTGTTCTCCACCACTCTTCTGGCTCTGGCCAGCCGGTAATTAAAAACCCTCTGGTCTGGGGTGAGGGTCCTCATAGGGAATGGCCGCATAAGATGGTCCCCCAGCGCAAACGCTTCATCCGCAACGAAGATGAATGGGAATCCTTCCACATTGTCTTCTGGAGGTGGCAAGTCCAAGCTGCCATTCTGAAGACACCTGTAGAACTCCGTCTGGGCGATGACTCCACCATCGGACATCCTTCCCCACGTCCACATACAGGAACTCATAAGTAGCCGACACCACCGCCAACATCACAATACTATTGAACCCCTTGTAGTTGTAATAGTATGACCCCGAGTTGGGTGGTGGGACGATGTGGACGTGTTTCCCATCAATTGCCCCTCCGCAGTTAGGAAAGTCCCACCGCTGGGCAAAGTGGGAGGCCACAGTCTGCCATTCCTGTGGCGTGGAAGGAAACTGGAGTCAAACAAGCAAAATAAATTAATCATTTTGCACATAAATATGGAAAGCAGATTAGACACAAACATTCTTGGCCAACATCAGTATAAAAGTTATTTTACGGAGTATTTAACCACTTGCCGACCGCCTAACGCAGATATACTGCGGCAGAATGGCACGGGCAGGCAGAATCACGTACCTGTACGTGATCTGCCTCCCGCGGGCGGGGGGTCCGATCGGACCCCCCCGGTGCCAGCGGCGGTCAGCTTGTGACTGGGAGCGTTGAGAGGCGAGGGGGAGACCATCCGATCGTGGCCCCCCCTCGCGATCGCTCCCAGCCAATGGGAATCCTCCCCTGCCTGTGTGTAGTTTCACACAGGCAGAGGATGTGATGTCATCTCTCCTCGGCTTGGCAGTTTCCATTCCAGCACTGAGGAGAGAAGACATGTAAGTGCACAACACACACACAGTAGAACATGCCAGGCATACTTTACACCCCCAATCCCCCCCGATCGCCCCCCAATCATCCCCCCCCTGTCACAAACTGACAGCAAGCAGTATTTTTTTTTTTTTTTCTGATTACTGCTAGGTGTCAGTTTGTGACAGTTAGAAGTGGTAGGGCAGTGAGTATTAGTGAGTATTAGCCCCCTAACCCCCCCTAATAAAGTTTTAACCCCTTGATCACCCCCTGTCACCAGTGTAACTAAGTGATCATTTTTCTGATCGCTGTATTAGTGTCGCTGGTGACGCTAGTCAGGGACGTAAATATTTAGGTTCGCCGTCAGCGTTTTATAGCGTCAGGGACCCCCATATACTATCTAATAAATGTTTTAACCCCTTGATTGCCCCCTAGTTAACCCTTTCACCCCTGATCACCGTATACGGTGACGCTGGTTAGTTCATTTATTTTGTATAGTGTCAGGGCACCCGCCGTTTATTACCGAATAAAGGTTTAGCCCCCTGATCGCCCCAGGCAGCGTCAGATTAGCGCCAGTACCGCTAACACCCACGCACGCAGCATACGCCTCCCTTAGTGGTATAGTATCTGTACGGATCAATATCTGATCCGATCAGATCTATACTAGCATCCCCAGCAGTTTAGGGTTCCCAAAAACGCAGTGTTAGCGGGATCAGCCCAGATACCCGCTAGCACCTGCGTTTTTCCCCTCCGCCCAGCCCAGCCCACCCAAGTGCAGTATCGATCGATCACTGTCACTTACAAAACACTAAACGCATAACTGCAGCGTTCACAGAGTCAGGCCTGATCCCTGCGATCGCTAACAGTTTTTTTGGTAGCGTTTTGGTGAACTGGCAAGCACCAGCCCCAGGCAGCGTCAGGTTAGCGCCAGTACCACTAACACCCACGCACGCACCGTACACCTCCCTTAGTGGTATAGTTTCTGAACGGATCAATATCTGATCCGATCAGATCTATACTAGCGTCCCCACCAGTTTAGGGTTCCCAAACACGCAGTGTTAGCGGGATCAGCCCAGATACCTGCTAGCACCTGCGTTTTGCCGTTCCGCCCGGCCCAGCCCAGCCCACCCAAGTGCAGTATCGATCGATCACTGTCACTTACAAAACACTAAACGCATAACTGCAGCGTTCGCAGAGTCAGGCCTGATCCCTGCGATCGCTAACAGTTTTTTTGGTAGCGTTTTGGTGAACTGGCAAGCACCAGCCCCAGGCAGCGTCAGGTTAGCGCCAGTACCGCTAACACCCACGCACGCACTGTACACCTCTCTTAGTGGTATAGTATCTGAACGGATCAATATCTGATCCGATCAGATCTATACTAGCGTCCCCAGCAGTTTAGGGTTCCCACAAACGCAGTGTTAGCGGGATCAGCCCAGATACCTGCTAGCACCTGCGTTTTGCCCCTCTGCCCAGCCCACCCAAGTGCAGTATCGATCGATCACTGTCACTTACAAAACACTAAACGCATAACTGCAGCGTTCGCAGAGTCAGGCCTGATCCCTGCGGTTGCTAACAGTTTTTTTTGTAGCGTTTTGGTGAACTGGCAAGCACCAGCGGCCTAGTACACCCCGGTCGTAGTCAAACCCGCACTGCAGTAACACTTGGTGACGTGGTGAGTCCCATAAGTGCAGTTCAAGCTGGTGAGGTGGCAAGCACAAGTAGTGTCCCGCTGCCACCAAAAAGACAAACACAGGCCCGTCATGCCCATAGTGCCCTTCCTGCTGCATTCGCCAATCCTAACTGGGAATCCACCGCTTCTGCAGCGCCCGTACTTCCCCCATTCACATCCCCAACCAAATGCAGTCGGCTGCATGAGAGGCATTTTCTTTATGTCCTCCCGAGTACCCCTACCCAACGAACCCCCCCAAAAAAGATGTTTTGTCTGCAGCTAGCGCGGATATAGGCGTGACACCCGCTATTATTGTCCCTCCTGTCCTGACAATCCTGGTCTTTGCATTGGTGAATGTTTTGAACGCTACTATGCACGAGTATTAGCGTAGGGTACAGCACTGCACAGACTAGGCACACTTTCACAGGGTCTCCCAAGATGCCATTGTATTTTGAGAGACCCGAACCTGGAACCGATTACAGTTATAAAAGTTACAGTTACAAAAAAAAGTGTAAAAAAAAAAAAAAAAAAACACAAACAAAAATATAAAATAAAAAAAAATAGTTGTCGTTTTATTGTTCTCTCTCTCTCTATTCTCTCCCTATTGTTCTGCTCTTTTTTACTGTATTCTTTTCTGCAATGTTTTATTGTTATTATGTTTTATCATGTTTGTTTTTCAGGTATGCAATTTTTTATACTTTACCGTTTACTGTGCTTTATTGTTAACCATTTTTTTGTCTTCAGGTACGCCATTCACGACTTTGAATGGTTATACCAGAATGATGCCTGCAGGTTTAGGTATCATCTTGGTATCATTCTTTTCAGCCAGCGGTCGGCTTTCATGTAAAAGCAATCCTAGCGGCTAATTAGCCTCTAGACTGCTTTTACAAGCAGTGGGAGGGAATGCCCCCCCCCCCAACGTCTTCCGTGTTTTTCTCTGGCTCTCCTGTCTCAACAGGGAACCTGAAAATGCAGCCGGTGATTCAGCCAGCTGACCATAGAGCTGATCAGAGACCAGAATGGCTCCAAACATCTCTATGGCCTAAGAAACCGAAAGCATTTTATCACACCGATCTTGTTGTGGTCAGATGCTTTGAGGGCAGAGGAGAAATCTAGGGTCTAATAGACCCCAATTTTTTCAAAAAAGAGTACCTGTCACTACCTATTGCTATGATAGGGGATATTTACATTCCCTGAGATAATAATAAAAATTATTTAAAAAAAAATGAAAGGAACAGTTTAAAAATAAGATAAAAAAAATAATAATAATAAAGAAAAAAAAAAAAGAAAAAAAAAAAAAAAAAAAGCACCCCTGTCCCCCCTGCTCTTGCGCTAAGGCGAACGCAAGCGTCGGTCTGGCGTCAAATGTAAAACGCATAGCACCATGCATGTGAGGTATCACCGCGAAGGTCAGATCGAGGGCAGTAATTTTAGCAGTAGACCTCCTCTGTAAATCTAAAGTGGTAACCTGTAAAGGCTTTTAAAAATGTATTTAGTTTGTCGCCACTGCACGTTTGTGCGCAATTTTAAAGCATGTCATGTTTGGTATCCATGTACTCGGCCTAAGATCATCTTTTTTATTTCATCAAACATTTGGGCAATATAATGTGTTTTAGTGCATTAAAATTTTAAAAAGTGTGTTTTTTCCCCAAAAAATGCGTTTGAAAAATCGCTGCGCAAATACTGTGTGAAAAAAAACATGAAACACCCACCATTTTAATCTGTAGGGCATTTGCTTTAAAAAAAATATATAATGTTTGGGGGTTCAAAGTAATTTTCTTGCAAAAAAAAATTATTTTTTTATGTAATCAAAAAGTGTCAGAAAGGGCTTTGTCTTCAAGTGGTTAGAAGAGTGGGTGATGTGTGACATAACCTTCTAGATGTTGTGCATAAATTGCCAGGACAGTTCAAACCCCCCCCAAATGACCCCATTTTGGAAAGTAGACACCCCAAGCTATTTGCTGAGAGGCATGTCGAGTCCATGGAATATTTTATATTGTGACACAAGTTGCGGGAAAGAGACAATTTTTTTTTTTTTTTTGCGCAAAGTTGTCACTAAATGATATATTGCTCAAACATGCCATGGGAATATGTGAAATTACACCCCAAAATACATTCTGTTGCTTCTCCTGAGTACGGGGATACCACATGTGTGAGACTTTTTGGGAGCCTAGCCGTGTACGGGACCCCGAAAACCAAGCACCGCCTTCAGGCTTTCTAAGGCCGTAAATTTTTGATTTCACTCTTTACTGCCTATCACAGTTTCGGAGGCCATGGAATGCCCAGGTGGCAAAAAAACCCCAAATGACCCCATTTTGGAAAGTAGACACCCCAAGCTATTTGCTGAGAGGTATAGTGAGTATTTTGCAGACCTCACTTTTTGTCACAAAGTTTTAAAAATTGAAAAAAGAAAGAAAAAAAATGTTTTCTCGTCTTTCTTTATTTTCAAAAACAAATGAGAGCTGCAAAATACTCACCATGCCTCTCAGCAAATAGCTTGGGGTGTCTACTTTCCAAAATGGGGTCATTTGGGGGGGGGTTGTGCCACCTGGGCATTCCATGGCCTCCGAAACTGTGATAGGCAGTGAAGAGTGAAATCAAAAATTTACACCCTTAGAAATCCTGAAGGCGGTGATTGGTTTTCGGGGCCCCGTACGCGGATAGGCTCCCAAAAAGTCCCACACATGTGGTATCCCCGTACTCAGGAGAAGTAGCTAAATGTATTTTGGAGTGCAATTCCACATATGCCCATGGCCTGTGTGAGCAATATATCATTTAGTGACAACTTTGTGCAAAAAAAAAAATGTGTCACTTTCCTGCAACTTGTGTCAAAATATAAAACATTCCATGGACTCAACATGCCTCAAAGCAAATAGCTTGGGGTGTCTACTTTCCAAAATGGGGTCATTTGGGGGGGTTTTATGCCATCTGGGCATTTTATGGCCTTCAAAACTGTGATAGGTAGTGAGGAGTAAAATCAAAAACGTACGCCCTTAGAAATCCTGAAGGCAGTGATTGGTTTTCGGGGTCTCGTACACGGCTAGGCTCCCAAAAAGTCCCACACATGAGGTATCCCCATACTCAGGAGAAGCAGCTAAATGTATTTTGGGGTGCAATTCCACATATGCCCATGGCCTGTGTGAGCAATATATCATTTATTGACAACTTTTTGTAATTTTTTTTTTTTTTTTTGTCATTATTCAATCACTTGGGACAAAAAAAATGAATATTCAATGGGCTCAACATGCCTCTCAACAAATTCCTTGGAGTGTCTACTTTCCAAAATGGGGTCATTTGTGGAAGTTTTGTACTGCCCTGCCATTTTAACACCTCAAGAAATGACATAGGCAGTCATAAATTAAAGGCTGTGTAAATTCCAGAAAATGTACCCTAGTTTGTAGGCGCTATAACTTTTGCGCAAACCAATAAATATACACTTTTTGACATTTTTTTTTACCAAAGACATGTGGCTGAATACATTTTGGCCTAAATGTATGACTAAAATTGAGTTTATTGGATTTTTTTTAGAACAAAAAGTAGAAAATATCATTTTTTTTCAAAATTTTCGGTCTTTTTCCGTGTATAGCGCAAAAAATAAAAATGGCAGAGGTGATCAAATAACATCAAAAGAAAGCTCTATTTGTGGGAAGAAAAGGACGCAAATTTCGTTTGGGTACAGCATTGCATGACCGCGCAATTAGCAGTTAAAGCGACGCAGTGCCGAATTGTAAAAAGTGCTCTGGTCAGGAAGGGGGTAAAACCTTTCGGGGCTGAAGTGGTTAAAGACAAAGGTATAAGATCCACCTATCAGATTCCCCCCCCCCCTCTCATGGGCCATTTGCTAAATTTTATGGGGAGGGATATGTTTGGGACAGGTAACCCTCTCTACTTCATTGAGAGATAAATGCCTAAATAATGCCCAGGAGAGGATCTTCTGTAACCCAGGCCTATGGGAGATTCACAGCATCAAGGGTTTGGAGCATACAGCTATTCCATTTGACCTACACCTGTCTGGATGTTCCTTTCGTTGAAAGCAAACGCCTTGGCTGGGCTATAGCCATCCGCTTGCTTCCGCTTGCCATCTGGTAAGCGAGTTTTTCATTAGGTGGTGGCACTGAATAAGGATTTAGCTCACCTGGGTGTTTAGTGCGGATTTGTTTGAACTGCATTTCACTATTCTGGAATATACAAGCCATTGTTGACCTGCATCTTTATATAGTGCAGCTTGTCTCTTTTTCCACCTAAATAATGTGTATTACTTTGGCCAGCCCCTCCTTACTTTACAGTATTGGCAGCCCACTGGACAGGTAAAAAGTGTCATAATACAAAGATAAAAATACACACTGTACAAATGGAAGCACATTTTTACATTCTGCTATTACCTATCAAGATAATAATAGTATCCAAAAACTTGAAACAGTACCATTTGTAAGTATTCAGGCAGGCCCTTGCACTACATGCTTTGGGGAATTCATCCATAAACATGACCACAAAAGAGGTGGGTATAGTGTGTATGGGTTTGCCAAAGTCAGCAGATAGAGGATTAGTATCAGCCGAGTTAGCAGTTGGGGGGGGGGAGGGTTCCAAATTATTTTGGGACACAAAAAAAGCCTCTGGCCAGAATTTCAAACACACATCACAAATTTCTACATTTTAGGGTTTTTTTTAGGGTAAAGCACTACTATGGAGCTGTCTAAATACATTGTTAAGTGACTACACTAGGTGAATATAGGGCCAGGAGAGCATGCTGGGGAGGTAAGTGAAGGCAAATATGTATGAAGGTCAAAAAAACCCCTAAAATTCCAGCATGCATGTGGACAAAGGGGACATTCACAGCATATTACAATCATGGTAATTAGGGAATGAGGAAAGAAATACAATACATTAGCAAACATTCTATACAATAAAATGTGATATTAAAGGATAAATCTTACCTTAATATAATCCTTCTGAAGGATCTGGATGATGGCAGAACAGGTCACCGGGATAATGATCCCCAGAGCCTGGGGGGGAAATGCCTGTCGAGAACTTGAGGTCCTGTAGGCTTCTCCCCGCCGCCAAGTACCGCAGCGTGGCGACTAGCGAGTGATGGCTTGCCTCATGCAGGTATCCTGCCTGCTGATATAGGGGGTCAGCAAAGCCAACAAATGGTGAAATACGGGGTCCGTCATCCTGAGAAAGTTCCTGAAATCATCAGGATTATTCTCACGGATCTCATGGAGCAAAGGCATATGACAGAACTGGTCACGCTGGAGCAACCAATTCTTGGTCCATGAACTCCTCCCCACCCTGTTCATGGACTGGACTTGTGTCAAGGTAAGGACCCCAACACCAAGCCCCCACACAGCACAAACTCTACGAGGAGTACGCACAGGCAACATGGCTAGAAAAGTAACAGAACGCACTGAAGAACAGCAAGGCCTGTGACGAGCGACCTGAAAAACAGTAACGAATGAACAAGAACACAATGACAGAGTCACGCGTAACTCGCTGCATGCACTGAAGACCTGATACAAACCCACAAGCACAAACTGAACAGCAGAAAACGATCTGAAACCACGAGTCTGGAAAAACGCAAATCGTCTCTCACCAAACTTTTACTAACACGATATTAGCAAAAGGAGCCCAAAGGGTGACGCGCTTGGTTCTGAACTGCCCTTTTATAGTCTCGTCGTACGTGGTGTACGTGACCGCATTCTTGGCGATCGGAAATTCCCACAACTTTGTGCGACTGTGTGTATGCAAAACAAGTTTGAGCCAACATCCGTCAGAAAAAATCCATGGATTTTGTTGTCGGAATGTCCGATCAATGTCCGACCGTGTGTACGGGTAGGGATGAGCCGAACACCCCCCGGTTCGGTTCGCACCAAAACCTGCGAACAGACCGAAAATTCGCACGAACGTTAGAACCCCATTAACATCTATGGGACTCGAACGTTCGAAATCAAAAGTGCTCAT
The DNA here is from genome assembly GCA_037952925.1 of Lithobates clamitans. Lineage (NCBI taxonomy): Eukaryota > Metazoa > Chordata > Amphibia > Anura > Ranidae > Lithobates > Lithobates clamitans. The sequence goes on along the minus strand of JBBGZY010000413.1, from coordinate 3,402,475 downwards.
TTTAAAGGCTAATTTGCATGGTATTGTCCTAAAAAGGGTTTGGGGACCCGGGTCCTGCCCCAGGGGACATGTATCAATGCAAAAAAAACTTTTAAAAACGGCTGTTTTTTCGGGAACAGTGATTTTAATGATGCTTAAAGTAAAAAAAAAAAAAGTGAAATATTCCTTTAAATATCGTACCTGGGGGGTGTCTATAGTATGCCTGTAAAGTGGCACATGTTTCCCGTGTTTAGAACAGTCCCTGCACAAAATGTCATTTTTAAAGGAAAAAATCTCATTTAAAACTGCTTGCGGGTTTAATGTAATGTCGGGTCCTGGCAATATGGATGAAAATCAGTGAGACAAACGGCATGGGTACCCCCCAGTCCATTACCAGGCCCTTTGGGTCTTGTATGGATATTAAGGGGAACCCCGCACCCAAATTAAAATAAGGAAAGGTGTGGGGCCACCAGGCCCTATATACTCTGAACAGTAGTATACAGGCAGTGCAAACAAGACAGGGACTGTAGGTTTGTTGTTAAGTAGAATCTGTTTGTAATTTTGAACGGGTACATTTTTAACGTGTTTAGCTCCAGCCAAAAAATCTTTTTTAAGCTTTTTGGAAAACATAGGGAAGGGTTATCACCCCTGTGACATTTGTTTTGCTGTCTGTCCTCCTCTTCAGAAGATTTCACCTTACTTTTTGTCCCAATGACAAATGTTTTTTGAAAATTTGGGTTTTTTTGTGGAACAAGGATTGGAAAGCATCAGTGAAAAGGAGAAATGTTTTTCCTATATTAACTCTTACATTTCCCTTCCTAGGGGTAGATTTCATCTCACTTTCTGTTGTCTCCTTCCGTTTGCAAGTAGGAGTCGTTTGTAAGTTAGATGTTTGAAAGTAGGGGCCTGCCTTATATACTCAGCAGAAATTTGGGCCTTAGGTGTTGTTGTGGCCACAACACTGTAAGCCTCACAGGGCCCTGCTGTGAAATATTAGATCAAGAATTGTAATTACATGCCCCTGTTAAACAGGGGCAGAAAAATTGGGCCTTTGGTGGTGGTGGTGGTGCTGGTGCCACAACACTGTAAGTCCTCACTCGCTCTTGGTGGGTGCAGAAATGGGCCCTGCTGGGAAATATTAGATTAAGAATTGTAATTACATGCCCCTGTTGAACAAGGGCAGAAAAATTGGGCCTTTGGTGGTGGTGGTGGTGGTGCCACAACACTGTAAGTCCTCACTCGCTCTTGGTGGGTGCAGAAATGAGCCCTGCTGTGAAATATTAGATCAAGAATTGTAATTACATGCCCCTGTTGAACAGGGGCTGAAAAATTGGGCCTTAGGCACTGGTGCAACAACACTGCAACCCCTCACAGATACTCTAGTTGTAATGCAGGAACGAGCCCTGCTGCAAAGTATTGCATCAAAAATTGTAATTACACGCCCCTGTTAAACAGGGGCTGAAAAATTGGGCCTTAGGCACTGGTTTGTGCCGCCCAGAACCAAAAAAGTTCTTACAAGCTATCAGCGTGATCATTGAGGAGGAAGAGGATAATTACTCAGGGATAGTCACTCAGCATCAGCATAGGCAGTCTTTGAAGGGATCTGAGATTTCAAAAAAAATTATTCGGTTATATCAGCATCAGGTGCTTGGTAGCTGGTGGTGATCCAAGACTGATTCATTTTTATGAAGAAAAAAAAAAAAAACAGAAAAAGAAGGAGGGCGCACTAACCTAGTGCATTACCACTGATAAACTTTAATGCAGCATAAAAACAGCTATCAAAACCAGCTTTGAAAAGGGCACAAATGCGCTGTTTTGTGGATCGACACACCAGGACCTATTGCCAATAGGTCCTTTCAGGGGAGCACCCCCTTGTTCAGAGCCTGAACGGGCAATGGCTGGTCTCTTTTTTATGAAGGTGAGTCGATCGACAGACGCACCCTGTGATCGGTTACAAAGCCTCCAGCAGCACTGAATGTGCGTTCCGAAAGAACGCTGGATGCAGGACAGGCCAGTAGCTCAATTGCATACTGTGCAAGCTCTGGCCAGTGATCCATCCTCAAGACCCAGTAACCCAGAGGATTTTCGGTGGGAAAGGTGTCCAAGTCAGATCTTGCCCCTAGGTATTCCTGCACCATGTAAAACAGACGCTGGCGATGGTTGCTGGAACCAATCATACCTTGGGGCTGCGGACCAAAAAATTGTCTGAACGCATCGGTCAGACGGCCACCTTCTCCACCGCTCCTTCTTTGACTGACCGAAGCCTCAGCAACACGTTGTCCAGAAACAGGAGTTTGTAACCTCCCAGTCTCTGGGAACGCGTTGCACAGACCTTTCTGCAAGGCCTTCCGAAGACGTTTCATCCTCTGCTACCTCTGCAATGGCAAGATAAGGTCCGCAACCTTACCCTTGTAACGTGGATCAAAGAGGGTTGCCAGCCAGTATTGGTCCTTCTCCTTGATACCACGAATACGAGGATCCTTACGCAGGTTTTGCAGGATCAGGGAGGCCATGCAGCGTAGGTTTGCTGAGGCATTCAGTCCGGAGTCCTCTGGGTCACTAAAGATGACATGGTCCGCAGCCACCTCCTCCCAGCCACGTACAAGTCCATGTGTTTCTTGGGACTGATCCCTTAAAGACTGCTGCTGATGCTAAGTGCCAGGCTCCACCTCCATACTGACAGAATCTTCCTCCTCCTCCTCCTCGTCCTCTTCCTGTGTGATCGGCGGGCACGCAGGAACACTGTCTGGATAAAGGGGGCCTTGAGAGCTAAGGAAGTCCTCCTCTTCCTGCCTCTGTTCTGCCTCAAGTGCCCTGTCCATTATTCCACGCAGCGTGTGCTCCAACAGGTGGACAAGGGGGACAGTGTCACTGATGCATGCACTGTCACTGCTCACCATCCTCGTGGCCTCCTCTAAGGGTGACAGGACAGTGATCGTGGCCCACTGGCGTGGGGAAAAAAAACAAGCTCCCCTGACCCTGTCCTGGTGCCATAGTCGCACAGGTACTCATTGATGGCCCTCTGCTGCGTGTGCAGCCGCTGCAGCATGGCCAACGTTGAGTTCCACCTGGTGGGCATGCCACAGATTAGGAGGTTCTTGGGCAGGTTAAACTCCTTTTGGAGGTCCGCCAGCCGAGCACTGGCATTATATGACCGGCGGAAATGCACACAGACTTTCCTGGCCTGCCTCAGGACATCCTGTAAGCCCGGGTACCTGCCCAAAAACCGCTGCACCACCAAGTTAAGGACGTGAGCCAAACAGGGCACATGGGTCATTTGTCCCTGTCGGAGGGCAGAGAGGAGGTTGGTGCCATTGTCGCAAACCACCATTCCTGCCTTAAGTTGGCGTGGCGTCAACCACCTCTGAACCTGCCCCTGCAGAGCTGACAGAACCTCTGCCCCAGTGTGGCTCCTGTCCCCCAAGCACACCAGCTCAAGTACCGCATGGCATCTTTTGGCCTGCGTACTTGTGTAGCCCCTGGAACGGCTGCACTGCACTGCTGGTTCAGAGGACAAAGCACAGGAAGAGGCCATGGAGGAAGAAGAAGAGGAGGGGGTGGAGGAGAGAGGTGTGTCACAATCATTAGCATTTTGGAGGCGTGGTGGCAGAACAACCTCCAACACTACTGCACCTTGTCCTGCATCCTTCCCAGCTGCCAGCAGAGTCACCCAATGCGCCGTGAAACTTAAGTAACGTCCCTGTCCATGCCTGCTGGACCATGAGTCAGCGGTAATATGCACCTTACCGCTGACCGCCCTGTCCAGCGAGGCATGGACATTGCTTTCCACATGCCGGTAGAGAGCCGGAATCACCTTCCGTGAGAAAAAGTGGCGTTTGGGTACCTGCCACTGAGAAACGCACATTCCACAAACTCACGGAAGGGGGCAGAGTCTACCAACTGAAAAGGCAGCAGTTGAAGTGCTAGCAATTTTGCCAAGCTAGCATTCAACCGCTGGGCATGTGGATGGCTGGGAGCAAACTTCTTTCGGCGGTGCAGCAGCTGGGGCAGGGAAATTTGCCTGGTACAATCTGACGTCGGTGTACCAAAAGCAGATTGCCCACAAGTACTTGGCTGTGACACACCTAATTCTACACCTTCATTCCTCTCAGTGCAGGTCTCAGAGAGGACTGAAGGTATAGTGGGGTTGGAGATCTCAGCTGATGAGGAGCAAGGAGAGGTCCTCTTTGTTCTTTGGTGTGGGTCTTTTAGATACGCTTGCCAACGAACTGCATGGCAGGTCAACATATGTTTGGTCAAGCATGTGGTACCCAAGCGGGAGATGTTTTGGCCACGCGAGATACGCTTGAGACATATGTTGCAAATAGCAGCGGTGCGATCTGATGCACTCATCTCAAAAAAGGCCTACACCAAAGAACTTTTTGAATAATGCGCAGAGACTGCAGCGCCCTGCACATGTGGAGCTTTGGGGTGTGATGCAGTTAATGTGCTGCCCTTAGGCTGGCCCCTGGAGGGCATCCTGCCTCGTTGGTGATGTGCCGCCTCCTCCTCCTCCTCTCTCCCATCAGGCACCCACGTTGAGTCAGTGACCTCATCCTCCCCTCCCTCCTCATCACTGGAGCAAACCTGGCAGTATGCTGCAGCAGGGGGAGCATGACTGCCAGATTGCTGTCCCCCTCTGTCCGTGCTCATGTTACTGCCTTCATCGAGCTCAGTATCATCATCAGAGCCTTCCAAACGCTGGGCATCCTCCTGGAGCATGTACCCAACACTGTGGTAAAAACAGTTCGAGGGACTCCTCAGGAGGACATGGTGGGGCTAGGGAAGGAGTCACTGATGACATTGAGCCGAGGGAAGAGGCCGCTGCTTTGCCAGACAAAGTACCCCGGGCATGGGTGAGAGGATGAGGAGGATGAGGACGGCTTAGTCATCCACTCGACCAAGTCTTCCGCATGTTGTGGCTCAACACGGCCAGCTGCCGAAAAAAAGGTCAAGCGTGTCCCACGGCCACGTGCTGATGAGGATGCACTGTCTCCAAGACCAGCACTAGACACAGAGCCTGCTCTTGCCCTCTCTTATTGGCTTGTGACTGTCTGCCTCTCCTTCTTGGCCTTCCAGACATACTGATGGCCTGTAGCTGCACTAAGCTGGGAGATATATATATATATATATATGTACTGATACTGCAGCTAGCAAAATCAACTGCCTGCCTGTAGTATGAGAACACCACCAACCTTCTACAGGTAGCTTTAGCTGAACACTGTGCAGAGCTCGCAAAAAAATAACTTGTAGGTCTAGCTGAACACTGTAAGGAGGACGCACCACACTAACTTGTAGTTTTAGCTGAACACTGAGCAGGACGCACTGCACTAACTTGTAGTTTTAGCTAAACACTGTGAGCAGGACACACCGCACTAACTTGTAGTTTTAGCTGAACACTGTGAGCAGGACGCACCGCACTAACTTGCAGTTTTAGCTGAACACTGTGAGCAGGACGCACCGCACTAACTTGTAGTTTTAGCTGAACACTGTGAGCAGGTCGCACTGCACTAACTTGTAGTTTTAGCAGAACACTGTGAGCAGGACGCACTGCACTAACTGTAAATAGTCTAGCTGCCTGACTGTGGTACTAAATAGGATCAAAAGAATACCAGCAATTTTCTTCAGGTAGCTGTAAATACTGTAACAAGACAAGCCTGCCTGTCAGTAAGAAGATAACAGGAAGGGATCTAGCTAAACTGAATACAGTGTAATATATATATATATATATATATATATATATATATATATATGCGCAACACCTGGGATGCATATATATATATACACACAATACACTGCAAGTGCAGCTAACTCACTGATTGTCCTGCCTAATCTAGCTAACTCAAATGAAATGACACTGTCTCTCTGTCTATCTATCTCTCTTTCAACGCCGGAACACACTACACAGGGCCGCCGTGCAGGCGGCCTTATATAGTGTGGGGCGTGTTCTAAACCCCCTGAGCCATAATTGGCCAAAGCCACCCTGGCTTTGGCCAATTACAGCTCTCTCTACTGACAGCGCTGTGATTGGCCAAGCATGCAGGTCTTAGTGCATGCTTGGCCAATCATCAGTCAGCAATGCACTGCGATGCCGCAGTGAATTATGGGCCATGACGCGCCACATGAATTTGGCGCGAACGGCCCATATTGTTCGCAATTCGGCGAATGGGCGAACAGACGATGTTCGAGTCAAACATGGGTTCGATTCGAACACGAAGCTCATCCCTATGTACGGGGCATAAAAGTGTTTTTCCTCAGGAGGTTGTGAAAAGGAACAACACCATGTTTTGGCATCTTCAGTTTCTTCCCTTTTTTATCTATGTGATCTAATTGTTACAACATCTGATCTGTTAGATATTTAATAATGTAGTCGATCATGGGCTGTCATTACTTCAATAATTTTGAACACTGTATGATCTGTCCAATATTTTTATATTGTCTAGTAATGTTTTGATCAATTTATTTGTTGATCTCAGCAGTGGGTCAGTTTGTATGTGGCAGCGGTGGCCATGCCTGGGGAGTCGATCGATTGGTGTGTGGCCCCTTATAGATCCTGCCTGGTGCACTGGGTCCTCCTGCTGTGGCGAGCAGCCTTATTGCGTCCCAGGGGGGAGTGGTACTTCCTTGCTGTCCTTGTTCAAACTTCGGAGGCGGGGTTCTCCCTCCCCTCAGGGCACCTCCTTTGTGTCAGTGGACCGCCCCTGCATGACACTCTCCCCAGGTCACGGCATGGGGAGGCGCCGTGCATTGGAGATCCGAGGTGTCCTTGATGCGGTGCGCCTGCGCCATTGTCAGGCGGCGGTATTCGTTATGCCTTTGGAGTGAGTCACATTGACCACTCCATTGGCGCATGCACGGTCAGTCTTCTTCAAACGATATGCGCATGTGTGAGCATTACGCATGAGGCAATTGTGTCATACGATCCTGTCCCCATTTAAATCAGGGCACCCAATACAACAGGGGGGCTGCTGCTGCGACTCTGGGACACGCCACTACAGACACCATTGTCTGGAAGGTAGGGGGACTGGATGGTGTCATATATAATTGGGGGGGATGTACTCAAGCAGTGTGTCTTAAGAATGAACAAAAATGACTTTAACTTGACATTCACTATGTCCTCCGATAAAAATCGGATAACCTTTTTGGACATAGAAATTTTCAAAAACGAACGAGGCAAATTATCCACGAAATTATTTAGAAAAACCACTGCAGGAAACACCATACTGCACGCTGCAAGTTTCCACCCTCAGCCTCTTATCAACTCCATACCCTATTCACAATACCTCAGAATCAAACGTAACTGTACAGACAATGATACAATCTTTAAAGAGGCAGCTAATCTACGAGACAGATTACTGGCATGGGGATACACACGTACATCATTGAAGAAATCTTTAAAAAAAAGTAGTGAACCAACCTAGAAATACGCTCTTCCAGACCCCCAAACATAAAGATACCAATTCTCTTCGGATCATAACATATAACCAACAACATCACCAAGTTAGAAGAATAGTTGAAAAATACTGGCAATTACTAACCCTTGATCCATCTTTAGGCCATCTAGTACCAAACAAACCACAATTAACATTCAGGAGAGCCACATCTATTGGCGATAAAATAGTGAACAGCGAGTTTAAAAATGAGTCAATAAAAGCACATTGCAAATACAAAGGAACATTCGCATGTGGCGCCTGTCGGTATTGTGGTTATATGCTGACACAAAAAAATCCCATTTTTCCGAATGGAAAGAAATTTTACCCGAAACACTTCGCTAACTGCAGGACCACTGGGGTCGTTTACCTACTCCAGTGCAACTGCGGTTGCTTTTACATAGGAAAAAACAAAATGGAATTCTGGAAAAGAGCATATAGACACATTGTGTCTATGCAAACATCTGACCCTGATCTCCCCCTAGGACGTCATGTCTCCCTGGTACACGGGGGCAAATTTCCTAGGATCAAATTCTTGATTCTGGATCGAGTGCATCCAAGTCCCAGGGGGGGTGACTGGAATAAAACCTTACTCCAGAGAGAATTAAAATGGATTTACTTATTGAAAGCTACTTCGCCCCCTGGCCTCAACGATGCAATTTGTTTTAAACCATTCCTCGAGGGTTTTAACTCCGGGGGAATGGAAAAATAAAACATTAATACATTGAATCCTCCATATTTATTGGTAACATTAAGAGAATATCACCTGTTTCTAAGTTGCATCTAGTATATACTTGCAATGATGTTTAAATACTGTATAATGTTATACATCTTATTGATGAAAATGCCTTAATGTACCTATATATAGTCTATGTTATATATGCCATTGCATAGTCTCTAAAAGAGTTATATACAACTAACCAGTCCTTTTGTTTGCCCACAGATCTATCATGCCAAATACATCTGCTGTCTTCTGCTTACTTCTCTCTGTGCATAACCTATAACCCTTATGATGTATTTACTTCATTTTTACAATGTCTCAAGATCTTTAACAATCCCTACAAATGCCAATAGATCCTTGTCCATCTGACCCTCTCGAGCCCTCCCCGGGTGCGTCTGTCTGCAGCGGTTGCCCGGTGTTCTGCCATATAGTGTCCTCCTATCGGATAGTGTCCGCTCCGTACTGCGCAGGCGCAGCGCTTGCGCAGTACGGAGCAGAAGGAGATACCGAAAATGTCCGAAGTTGATCAGCTGACCATCAGCTGTACACGGCGCTTCGGCAGTTCTTAGCGATGGCTGTGTAAGAGGGCCCCTCGCGGGCTCGCTTCGCTCGCCACGCTTCGGGCACGGCCTCGCTGCGCTCGGCAACTATATATTTTCACTCTATGTCCACTTGGATAGTAGGGAATGATCCTGGACACAGGGTGAGAATAAAAGCGCAGGCGCCGTGTACAGCTGATGATCAGCTGTTAAACTTCGGAGACTTTCGGCATCTCGTTTGTCCTCCGTACTGCGCCTGCACAGTACAGGGAGGACACTATATGATAGGGGACTGTATTTGACAAGACACCGGCACGGAAAGCCACCCAGAATGTTTATCTGGGCGGCACCTTAGGAGGTTACCAGGGCGACGCTACATCCACGCCCACCACCTCCATATTGCCACTCCGGCGGACATGCGCAGTCCGCCGGTGAGGCATTCCGTGCCGGTGGGACGGGTGTGCGTGACGTCGCCCCAAAGTAACTGCGTTCGTGCATGCGCGGTAGGGGCGGCACCGCGCATCCCCGCCTCAGGGAGCAACACTGAGGCTTTCCAGCTGACGAGCGTCACCAACCAGCTGAGCGCAATGATTGTGCCAGCTGATTGGGACTCGTCTCACTATATAGACTGACCCCGTTTATTCCCAGCTCAGGCGTTGTACCTGCCTGGTGCTGGGATGCGGAGCTGGCCGATTTTCAATATCACCTAACCTAAGCTAAGGTATTGAACTACTCTCTTTTACCACTGAAATGCTGGGCTTATCCCTTTACTCTCCAAACCTCTTTTCCACCAGTATAAATATTGTTTGTGTGCCATCAATGCTTAAATACATATATTTTATGTTTACTTTTTGACATTTACTGTTACTGCAATATTATAGATGAATCTATAAGACCTTGCAACTTCCCACCCATATATATATATATATATATATATATATATATATATATATATATATATATATATATATACATATATATATATATATATATTCCTTAATCCCACTTATACCCTTTGATCTAAAATTTAAATGTGGTGATGGCATTATATTGCCAGAGCCATTACGCCATAATAAATTACATGAAAAAGATTAAATATGATGGGAAGCTGCAAAATTAGGTAGATATGACCTTTATAAAACTCATATGTACTTTCATCTACAATAGTATATTAGAACTGCACAAGATATTACAATAAATGGTTCCCAAAGCAAACCATGCTTAGGAGGCACTAATATAATAAAATATTATAATAATAAAAAATAAAAAACACACACCAAGAACTTTTTTTTATTTTAATCTTAATTTTATTTTTTACCATTTATTACTCTCATCATTAATACTTCTAGCAAGTACCAAGTAAGAACTCATTTATTCAAATTATTTGAACCTTCATTCACAGGATTGTTCCTCTTTGCTCCAGTATACCGCTGTGGCCCGCACGCATCCAGGAGGGGCAGGGGTAGGTGAAGTTTCATGTATACATCTCCCCTCTGGGGGAACCATTGTACAGTTGAGAAAGTACCCAGGGAACATCATCCCGCACCTACAAATAACAACCAATTGCCATTTCCTTTTGCTCAAACATTTTTTGCTCCATTTTGTAGTTTTTACTATCCAATGCATAGAAACCAACATTAACACAACAGGTAGGTGACCGTTGGATCATTCAACCTGTAAATGGTTACTAAGATATATATATATATATATATATATATGGCAACTTGCCAATTATATTTATTTAACCAATTTAGATGAACTCTTCTTTTTCAATTATGCCCTTGAAGAAGGATTGATATAGAATGTATTCCGAAATGTGTCGGGCCTGAAAAGATTTTCTGTTAAAAATAGCACATGTATATGTGCTATTTTTTAACAGAAACAGATAAGAAATTGTTCAAAATTATGTCTACCACATAATGTGTCTTTGCGGTTTGTGATGTTTACAATGTCTTTTAACATATGAGAATTTTTGAATAAATAAAAATACCTTTTTATATTCTTCACATTAGTGTGTACCTCTCCACTTTATAATAAACTATATGCAAGTGCCGGAAAAATCCACTTAGGGGAACCCCATTTTCTTTGAATGTAATTTTTGGATGTGGCACGGCCTCCCCCCTCATTAACCTAGGAGAGCTAATCACTCTCCCTTTTACATATATTGGGGGGACTCATGGCCCACTCCAGTGTTGCTGGAAGGGAGGACCCCCCTTAAGGATACCGCTGCACCATGGTGGTGACCAGAGGTCTCCTAAGTATTGATCTCAGGTTGTGGGATTATTGATATGCTTTCTCTAATACCCATACATTATCTCACCTGCATGGTTGAAATCAATGGCACAACCCCAACCGCGGCTGCAATTTGGTGCGGAAACTTGTGTTGAACATTGGGGGGTCCACTGTCGATCTCTCCCTGGCTCCTTTTTGGGCACGATGTGTTCCTCATGAAAATGGCGGCTGCTGCTGAGCCTACACAGTTGGTTTTTCATGCTGATTGTCTTCACTGGTATGTTTTTATGTATGTCTGCTGCCCGTATGACGATGTAACATGTAACACTGTATGTACCTTTCCCTGTGATTTGCTATGACTAATATGATTATGATTATTATCTTATAGAAAACAATATTCTGTGATCTATTCTTATATACCAATTCCCCTGATAAAGGGATGTATTTTGTCTCGAAACACGTTGGGATTTTTGGACCACTTTCACAGACTTGACAAGTCATTCTACATATGTTCTTATAACCTATGTTTTTATTGGTAATGTATACACCTGTTTTACATGTATACCTTTGTTAACCACTTCAGCCCCAGAAGATTTGGCTGCTCAATGACCAGGCCATTTTTTTGCGATACGGGACTGCGTCGCTTTAACTGACAATTGCGCGGTTGTGCGACGCTGTACCCAAACAAAACTGACATCCTTTTTTTTTCCTCACAAATAGAGCTTTCTTTTGGTGGTATTTGATCATCTCTGCAGTTTTAATTTTTTGCGCTATAAACAAAAAAAAAACGACAATTTTGAAAAAAACACAATATTTTGTACTTTTTGCTATAATAAATATCCAATTTTTTAAAAAAAAAGCTAACTTTTTTTCTCAGTTTAGGCCGATATGTATTCTACATATTTTTGGTAATAAAAATCGCAATAAGCGTATATTGATTGGTTTGCGCAAAAGTTATAGCGTCTACAAAATAGGGGATAGATTTATGGCATTTTTATTTATTTATTTTTTTTACTAGTAATGGCGGCGATCTGCTTTTTTTTATTGAGACTGCGACATTATGGCGGACACATCGGACACTTTTGACATATTTTTGGGACAATTGACAATTATACAGCAATCAGTGCTATAAAAATGCACTGATTACTGTAAAATGTCACTGGCAGGGAGGGGGTTAACTGTGTTCCCTAGTGTGTTTTCTAACTGTAGGGGGGTGGGACTGTTCGTAGGAGATGACAGATCGTGGTTCCTAGCTATTAGGAACTTACGATCTGCATCTCCTCTCCTCACAGAACAGGGATGTGTGTGTTTACACACATCCCTGTTCTGCCCCTCGTGCCTGCGATCGCGCGTGGCCGGCGGTCATCGCGACTGCCGGTCACAAGCATCAGCACCCCTGGGGTGCAGTGCTTGTTATCCCACTTAAAGGAGCGAACCTGCTGCAGTATAATGACGGTGGCTTGTCGGCAAGTGGTTAATAAAACTTGAAATAATTTATTTCTGTGTCCTAATTGTTTACCTTTAAAGTCCCACTAGTCCTGGAGGGTACTTTTTGTTTTTGTGCAGCTCATTAAGGTGGTAAATAAACACACTTGGTGCCTTATCTGCATGAAATTAGCCTCAGAACCTGTGTAATTCATGTGTTCAGGTTTTTTTTTTTATAATTGTATTTTTATTAGATTTTTAAAAATATACAATGAACAAGTACAGCAGTGATGTTGTACAATATAAAATATAAAGTTTTGATAGTATCTTTATAGCAAAAAAAACAAAATAAGTACATAAGAACATAGTTCAGAATTACAGAGCACAAACCGCTATGTACTTTTGTCCAGGATACAGAAAAATATTATTCCTAAAATAAAAGTGCAGGATCAGAAATGTAAAATTAGTTACATAAGAGAGAGGAACATAGATTCTATGGAGGACATGTGGTATGTGGTTATAAGTTCTAAGTAAAACCTATGAAAATGGGGCAGGTGGGGGGGGGGGGTGGGATATCATAACTTAAAGAACGGTGTTTACCATAGGAGTCCCAAATTCCGACTCATCCCAGGGTTTCCACAATTTTTCAAATTGGGGGATAGTATCATGTACTGAGGCCGTTAGATATTCCATCCTTCGGATATCAGTTACTAATTGTAAAAATTTGGGCCAAGGGGGAGGGGCATTGGACAGCCAACACAGGGGGATAAGTCGTTTGGCAGCTAATAGTATATAAGAAAGAAGCCGGTTAGCTCTTTTGGTTAAGTCAGGGAAAGGAAGGCCCAACAAATAGTGTAATGGGTCCAATGGGAGAGGTCTATCCAGCACTTTTTGTATCAGGAGCCCTACCTCCCCCCAGAAGGATTGTATCTTTGAACACTGCCAAAATATATGGAATAAAGAACCCGTGTCAAACCCACAACGCCAACAGCGCGGCGGGACTGAGGGGTCGTATTTATGAATAACATCAGGGGTTCTATACCAGAACATAAGAATTTTCATAGAAGTCTCCCGTTGGGTCACACACTTAGAAGATCTGGAGACAGAAGACCAAATCTTGTCCCATAGCTGAATTGATATAGCTCTGCCCAACAAATGGGACCACTTTCCCATATAATGATGTGTGGTCTCAGTCAGAGGTGTCGACTCATGAAGGATACGATGGATGGAGGATATTAGGTGTAACTGGTGGGGTCCCTGAGCACATATGTATTCGAAATTAGTTGGGCTTTCGAGTGATAATGATGAAGATTTGGAGTGGAAAAAGTGTCTGACCTGCAGGTAGAAGTAAAAAAGTTGGTTGGGGATATTAAATTTCTCACGTAAGGTGTCAAAGGATTGTAGCTTTCGCGTAACCGGGTTTACTAAATTTCGAAGTTGAAAGAGGGAGGCGTTAAGCCATGGGAAGATCCTGCTCAGGGACAAACTGTCTGGTATGAGTGGGTTTAACAGTACATTGATGAGCGGGGAGCAGGGTGAGATGAGTTGGTATTTTTTGAAACATTTACGCCAAATAGTTATAGTAAAATTCATTGGGCCAGTGCACTGATGTCTAAAAGTGGAATCTATAGGAAAGGAATCATCCCAAACCAAGGTACATGGGTGAACCGGGTGTATCACACCCTTCTCAATAGCGGACCATTGATTTGGAGCAAAGAGTGATGTCCAAGAAATAATAGGCCTTAAATGTGAGGCATAATAATATTTGAAAATGTCCGGGGCACCCATTCCACCCCTGGACCTCGGAGCAAACACCACTGAACTGGCTATACGATGGGCCCTTTCGCCCCATATGAACTTTAGAAAGTTACGTTGAAGGGTCTTTAATTGGGATGAGGGTAAAGCAATTGGTAAAGTTTCAAAATAGTATAACAGTCTAGGTAAAATAGACATTTTTAAAACATTTATCCTGCCTAATAAGGATAATGGGTATTTAGTCCAAGATCTCAAGGATTTATTAATTTCCAGAACTAAGGGAGGAAAATTAGCAGAGTATAGAGAAGAGTAGGATGGGGTGAGAAGGATACCTAAATATTTGAGAGAGGTTTTACACCATTTATAGGGATAGGACTCTTTGAGTTGTGATAGTATGGGTAATGGGATATGTATGGGCAGAGCTTCAGTTTTAGACGTATTAATTTTATAACCCGAGATGGCCCCAAAGGAAGACAACAATTTGTGTAGAGAGGGGAGGGAAATCATTGGATTAGTGATCGTGAGCAAGATGTCATCTGCAAAGAGTGATAGTTTATATTCCCCTTGTCGCATTACCACCCCCTGAATATCCGGATGGGTGCGGATAGACTCGGCCAGGGGTTCTAGGCAGAGAATAAAAAGTAATGGCGACAAAGGACAGCCCTGTCGAGTACCGTTAGTCATAGGGAAGCTTGGCGACATGAAGGATGACATCTGAACTTGAGCTGTGATTGTTGAATATATAGCCTTCAAAGCCTTCAGATAAGGACCCCCAAAGCCATACATCTCTAAAACATTGAACATATAGGGCCAGCTTAACCTATCAAAGGCCTTTTGTGCATCTAAACTCAAGATCAACGCTTGTCTGGAGGTTCTATCTAGAAGGTCTATTAAGTTTATTGTACGACGGGTGTTGTCCCCTGCATGCCTGCCAGGCACAAAACCCACCTGGTCCCTATGGATCAATTTGGGGATAATCCTAGATAGCCTGGATGCAAGAATTTTTGTAAAGATCTTATAATCTGAATTTAGAAGAGCTATCGGCCTATAATTATCTGGGATAGAGGGATCTTTACCTGGCTTTGGAATGACAGAGATAAATGAATGAGAGAATTGTGAGATAGGGGATATACCTTTGAGCAGGGATTCATAGAGGGTTAGCATATGTGGAGATAGAATATCAAAAAAAGATTTGTAATAAAAGTAGGATAAACCATCAGGGCCGGGCGATTTATGTAGTGGGAGTTTCTTAACTATGGACAGAAGTTCTTCAGTCGTTATATCTGTATTCAAACTGTCTAAGTCTGCAGAGGTTAGCTTCGGGAGTTTTATCTTAGAAAAAAATTTTTTAAATTTTTCTTGAGTAAAGTTAAAACCATGCTCAGGAGTGAGGCAGTTGTATAATTTATGGTAGAAATTGCCAAAGACACTAGACATTCCACGGGGGCAGTAAACTCTAGATCCATCTGTCTGCTGAAGGAAATCAGGGAATGAGTTGAAAGGGCGTGGACGGAGTTTGTTAACTAGCATTCTATGCGGTTTATTTGAGTACTCGTAAAACTTCTGTTTTGTCCATAGCAAAGATCTGACTGCCCTACCCAGATGAAGTGATTTGATTTGCTCCCTAAGAGAGGTTACCCTTCGTAATTTTGATACTGTAGGGACTCTCAACAATCTCCGCTCTGCAGCAACCAGAGCAGCGGTAAGAGACTGTAAAAGACTATTTCTATCTTTCTTTATCCTGGAGCTTTCGGATATGCAGGCACTGCGAAAGACAGTTTTATGTGCTTCCCAAAGTGTGGAAAAGTCTGAAACTGATCCTATGTTGTGTTGAAAAAATTCTTCTAAATTTTTTGCCAGTATATTACGTGAAACTTCAGATTGTAGTAGGTGGTCATTTAGACGCCAATGACATGACTTAGGGTGGGCCTGAAAAAGCGCAAGATGTAACATGATGGGAGCATGGTCTGACCATGTAATAGGTGATATATCAACCTCAGTCACATAGGATATGAGTGGGGCCGATATAAAAAAATGGTCAAGGCGTGAATACATTTTGTGGGCTGAGGAATAGAAGGTGAACTGTTTAGAGGAGGGATGTCGGATCCTCCATGAGTCGAATAACCTATGAGATCTAATGCATTTGCGAAAAGAGTTAGCTTGGGATGAAATCTTTTTAGAAGGCATGGTATTAAAAAGGGTTTGTCTGTCTCTATTGGGGGACATAACCAGATTGAAATCCCCTCCTATAATCATGAAAGGTTGCGATGGGTAGTGAGGAGAATCAAATAATGTGTTAAGGAATTCAATCTGGCCAGTATTAGGAGCGTATACATTAATGAGAGAAAACGATGTAGTTGCATAATCACAATCTAGAATGAGATATCTACCGAGAGGGTCAGCATAAGATCTTTTTACCTTAATAGGACATGCCTTCCTAATCAAAATCGCCACTCCCGCCCTGCCCGAGTGATCCGAGGCAAGGAAGGAAGTGGGGAAATACTTTGAGGCGAATTTAAGCGTACCAGTAGACTTAAAATGGGTCTCTTGAACCATTACCACATCTGCGTTAGAGGCCCTGAAGTCCTTCAGGGCCATCCAGCGTTTACGAACCGAACCTAGACCTTTGACATTATACGACATTATTTTCAAAGCCATATATATAGACCCAATAGATTCGCTTTTGTAAGGTTGCAGACACCAAGGGATAAAGAAACACACTCACATGTCAGCAGGCATAACCTATAATAAAACTGCATTTGGTTAGAAAAGTAAGAACGAAACATTTGTATCCTTAGCACCATAGTGATATCCTTGAACATGAAAAAAACAAGAGAAAAAAAAAGAAAAAAAACAAGAACCAACTTGAAAAACAGTAAAAACAAAAACAAAAGTTCTCTCAGGCCTGAGAGGCAATTGCGTCTCAGGGGGCCTTGAACAGATGTCAAGGCCAGGTAGGGGCGTATACGGACTTCCATCAGGAGATTCCAGGTAGAGAACTAGGAAGTACCCGCCGCTCACCTTATGAGTTCGTTAGCGTAAAAATAGATTCTGCCATTACTAAAGTGATTAGCAAATCAACTAGGTGTATTAAACGGTATGTCAACTGAGTCACTCATGACTGGGGAGAAAAATGAGTATTAGCTATAAGACTACGTAAATAAAACAAAACCAAAAGGAGCAGGGTGAGTGCCAAAAGAATCATAACAGATCAGAGTATTAATTTCTACCACTCTAAAAACATGTAAAATGTTCCGAGTAGTGCAGTGGGTATGGATCCATGGAAAACAAGTGTTGTGCTTTCAAGGAGGTTGCTTGGAGTTACGAAGACGCTGAGGTGTAGAGAAGTGTTTCCTGGACCTGTCTCTCACTGGGGTCCAGATGCGGCTGGGCGTATTGGGAGGAGGGCGAGCCTGATTATTTGGGGGGATTAAGTCCTCTTCCGGGAGCGGCGGCAGACCCAGACTTTTCAAAAATGCCTCACCTTCCAATAACTCACGTAGAGTATGCTGTACTCCATCCTTAGATACGGTGAGGCGGAATGGAAAGCCCCAATAATATGGGATCTTGTGATGTTGTAGGTGGAGTGTGATTGGGCGTAGGCTCCTGCGTTTGGCAAGGGTAATGGGAGACAGATCGCTGAAAATTTGAAGTTTTGCCCCCTTGTATGTAAGTTGGGGTTTGTTGCGGGTGGCAATAATGAGTGTTTCTTTGCTTTCGAAATAATGAAATTTCACTATGACATCTCTGGGTCTGGCTCCCGCCGGAGGTCTGGGGGCCAGGGACCGGTGTGCCCTATCAAGGCGCCAGTCAATATCTACCACTGTAGGGGCCAGAGTATTAAAGAGACCCAGAAGGTAGGTACGTAGATCTGAGTCTCCCACCGTCTCCGGGATACCACGAAAGCGTAAGTTTTGTCTCCTTTCTCTATTTTCCAAATCTTCCTGCTGTAACTGCAATTGAGAAACTGATAGACGTAAATTATGGTTTTCTTCTTCAATCGCTTGTACATAATTTATCATCTCATCAAATTTATTTTCGAGTGTATCAGTGCGTTCACCGATTTGATCGATCTCTCCTCTTAGTTCCGTAGCTAACTTATTTACCTCTAACGAGACATTATTTGTAATTTGTTGTAACAGGAGCTGTAACTTGGCATCAAGCTTGGCGTCTAGTATGTCTGGGGTAAGAATCTCACGTGGAGTAGAAGAGTCGTGATTTGGACCTTGAGTAACAGTAGATAAGTTTACAGTGTTTTCTGCTCCCATGGGTATGTCCATCCCCACAGAGGGGTCTGAGGGGGTATTTGAGGTCATAAGTTGTGTTCTGGTGACATAGCGTTCCATATTTGGACCTTCACGTGACCCGAATAGGGGTTTATATGTTCGCTGTTGTTGGCCAACTTTGCCCATGTAATAAAGAGGAATTGTGGCAGGAAATCTAGCTTACCTCTGAATCTATAGGTGCTTAATATGGCGTATCAGAGGTCTCGGTGAGCAAACGGGTCTCCAAGCTCATTTAATGCACATAGTTCATTCTCAGCGGAACTGCCATCATTCGTTTGTTAATTACATCTGCTTGAGACACTGTAGGGTGGAGTGTTTGAGGTACTGTGGTGTAAGATGTGCTCAGATCACCTTTTAAATAGTGCAGGGGTATATTGCGAGCAGAGCAAGACAGGTAAGGTGTGTATAGAATCACGTCCCCACACAGGCCTATTAAGATATTATAAGTATCCAAATTTAGATTAACAATAAAGCTGTGTGTGTAAAGGATCTTGCTGTAGGATGAGTGCAGAGGGAGAGATTTAATGAATCGATGGAGCAGAGAGGCTGGAGGGGTACTTGGAGTACCAAGATGGCCGCCGTCCTCCAGAGGTAGGCCGAAGCCGGGGACTTTCCTAACGGCTGTAGCCGGCCGGGTGAGCGCCGCTGTTATTAAAGGATGTGGAGTGAGTAAGGGGGGGAAGTGCTACTCACTGCGGCCCAAAGAGATGCAGATCCACTGTGCGCCGGCTCCGGTATGCAGATGGAGCGGATCGGATGTTACTGGAGGGTCCTGATTGTATGCAGGCCGCGGGATGGGACTAGGCCTCCGTGGAGCTGGATAGAAGGGCCGGGATCGCTGGCGCTTTTTCTCTTTATTATCCCGGGGGGACGGAGGGTTGTCCGACCGGGACGATCAGCCACACAGTGCCCGGTTCACAGGGGGAGGCTTGCCAGAGGCAGTGATCGGATCGTAGGCCCCAAGATGGCGGCGGGCCTCTCCGGCGCGGTGCAGTCTGCAGGCCCGGGATTCAGAAAGAGAAGCGATCCGGGAAATAGTTCTCCAGCCGTGCAGCAGAATAGCCCAGGATGCCACCCAGGTGTAAGGCTAGGCTCCCAGGGAGGATTGGAGCCTGGATGGTGTTGGATTGACCAGGCCCTGGAGGAGCTCAGCCGAGACACGTCCTCTCCTGTGTACGTCCAGACACGCCCCCATGTGTTCAGGTTTAAGGTTGGGTTTACACCAGTCCGGTTCGAATTCCAGCTCCATTTTCTCTGTGAAGAGAAAAAGCAGCTGTTCAGCGGTGCCTCTCAGTTCTATCTGCGGATCAGCTGAGCAGGGAGAGGGGGGAGGAGTAGTGAGGAGAAGGAGAGAATGCCTGTTCACAACGGAATGCATCTGCGAATCAGATGCATTCCCATAGAAGAATATGTGCCTTTAATTCGAACCTCACTGCCCAGAAAACGCACACTTTTTTGGACAATGCGGAGTGCGAATGCAAACAACACATGTGAACCAGATGCATTCAAATGAATAGATTTTAAAATGTTATGCGAATTGGATGCGTTGTAAGCCACATCCAATTTGCAGGTGTGAACCCGGCCTAAAAGGATGAGGTGGCAACCCTATTTGGGGTGTACTTGCAAGTATGCTTGTGCCATGTGCGAGAAATAACCTTTTAATATGACAATTTTGTGGGGAAAAAATAAAATCTTTATTTTGCAAAGAATTGTGGGAAAAAATTACACCATCAAAAAACTCACCATGCCTCTTACTAAATACCATGGAATGCTTACTTTTCAAAAAGGGGTCATTTGGGGGGTGTTTGTACTTTCCTGACCGACTCCATGGCAGAATAAGTATGGGTTAAGCCAGCCTCCACTTCTCCCCTATAGGACCCCACTCCCATAAATATTTGCTCTGAGCCAGATGCCGCTTACACACGAGCGGACTTTCCGCCATACTTGGTCTGGCAGACCAGAGTCTGCCAGACAATCCGATCGCGTGTAGGCTTCGGCGGACTTTTTTTTCCCAAAAGCCCGCCGGACCTAGATTTGAAACAAGTTTTAAATCTTTCCGTCGGTCTCAGTTCCTGATGGAAAGCCCGTTCGTCTGTATGCTGGTCCGACAGAAAGCCCGTTCGTCTGTATGCTGGTCCGACGGACCAGATACGACGCAAGGGCAGGGTATTGCATCTCGCGCTCGCTGCAAGAGGAAAAACAAATTTTCCTATTGCGGCGAGCGCAGGGCATACCAGCCCCTTAACTCTGGTATGGATTTTAAAGGGAACCCCCTACGCCGAAAAAACGGCGTGGGGTTGCCCCTAGAATCCATACCAGATGCCGAGCACGCAGCCCGGTCGGTCAGGAAAGGGGATGGGGACGAGCGAGCGCCCCCCCTCCTGAACCGTGCCAGGCCGCATGCCCTCAACATGGGGAGGGGGTGTGTGCTTTGCATCTTTGCACAAAGAACCTTCTCCCCATGTTGATGAGGACAAGGGCCTCCCCCCGACAACCCTGGCCGTTGGTTGTCGGGGTCTGCGGGCGGGGGGCTTATCGGAATCCGGGAGCCCCCTTATAAGAGGGCCCCCAGATCCCGGCCCCCCACCCTATCTGAACGAGTATGGGGTACATGGTACCCCTACCCATTTACCTAGGGAAAAAGTGTCAATAATAAAACACTACACAGGTTTTTAAAGTAATTTATTAGACAGCTTATTAGACATTAGACGTTTTAGGGGGCGTGGTCAACGACCACGTCCCCTTATGCCGTCACAGTCCCAGCATGCCCAGGGACTGTGACGGCATAAGGGGGCGGAGTCTCCGCCTATATAAGTCACATCGGAGCGCTCAGAGAGCATTCCAGCCAGAGAGACCGTCTTGTCAACATCGGAAGAAGAGAAGAAGCCCAGAAGTCCGGGCCTCCGCTGGCAAAAGAGCAGCATGAAGACAGCGGAGGAGGCGGCAGAAGAACTGGAACACCGGGAGAAGAGGCCAGAGAGAGCGGAGAAGGACCAACCAGACGCCGGGAGAAGAGTAACCGGAGGGACCCGGAAGAAGACCCCCCCGGAGCTGTCTAATAAATTACTTTAAAAACCTGTGTAGTGTGTTTTATTATTGACATTTTTACCCTAGGTACACATATGGTGGGGGGCCGGGATCTGGGGGCCCTCTTATTGTAAGGGGGCTCCCGGATTCCGATAAGGCCCCCGCCCGCAGAAACCGACAACCGACAGCCAGGGTTGTCGGGAAGAGGCCCTTGTCCTTATCAACATGGGGACAAGGTGCTTTGTGGTGGGGGGGCCCCGCAGGGCGCCCCCTCCCCCAAAGCACACACCCCCCCATGTTGAGGGCATGCGGCCTGGCACGGTTCAGGAGGGGGAGCGCTCGCTCGTCCCCACCCCCTTTCCTGACCGACCGTGCTGCGTGCTCGGATCGGGGTCTGGTATGGATTCTAGGGGCGACCCCACGCTGTTTTTTCAGTGTGGGGGTTCCCTTTAAAATCCATACCAGACTTAAGGGCCTGGTATGCCCCGCGACGGGGCTCGCAAGATGTCAATCTCGCCGATAAAAGCGGCAAGATTGACTTCCTTTTCTAGTCCCGTCGTACCTAAGTCACGTTCAAAATGAACAGACTTGTCCGTGTGTGTCCATTCAGGTAGTCCAGCGGAAAGACTGTCGGACCAAGTCTGCTGGAAAGTCCGCTCGTGTGTACGAGGCAAGAGGCTGCGTTACTTTTTTGTCCTCCTCCTAAGGACCGGTTTGGTATGCAACTACCTGAAGTTTTTCCTCTCCACAATCAAGACCGGCCAACGGTGACCACTGGAAAGACAGGTAGCGATACTCAGATATCCACTCAGCCTACCTGGTCCAGTTTGATTATGGAAGCAGGACTGAATTGTAGATCTGTGTTCATGCCGTGTGCGGTGATGTATACACATTTATATTACATATTCCATGGCAGCAGTTTCTGTGTTTTTTTTGTTTTTTGTTTTTTTTTTCTGTTTGTCTGTTTTCTTCCTTGGCTCTAGTGTCTTCCAGTCTATGGCAGTTGGAGCACATTGCGTTCCAAGTTGCTGCTTTCTCTTCCAACCGGGCGTCCCTGGGTTACTCCTGCCAAGGGGCTCAGCGCATGCACGCTGTGGGCAGCAGTGGCGTCATTTCAGTGGAGAAATTGAATCAGCGGTCAGTACTGTATCAATTGGGATTTCTCTGTGGGCAACTTGCAGCAGTTTCTCTAAATGCTGTGTGCAATCATCACAGCCCTGCATTAACACCCTTGTATGCTGCCTGCGTGATTCTGCTATGGTTTGATCATCTGTGCAGGTTGTCTGTCTGTTACACTGTGGATGTTTCACTGACCCCCTTGTGTAGCAGGTATGAGAGGGTGGGTTTAACCCTTTCCTTTCTATCCTATTTTGCTTTTTTTTAGTCCTTCAAGGTCAGAATGACAATACGCGGCACAAGATGATAAAGACCTCATTAGGTCACAACATTCCTCTTTCAGATGTATTTGGCATAGGTCACTGTCAAGGTCCAGCCTCCATAGTAGAAGCTATGAATCCTCCTTTACACACCCACCGCTATGTCAGCCGCTCCAAGGAGGGAGCCTGCTGGGGATGCGGAAATCCGGTCCCAGTGGTCAAGTCTCTGTGAGAGCTATGCTAAGCCCAGGCGGTTGGAAAAGGGGATGGTGATTTCCAACAAATGGAATTTCTGGTGAGGCACGTGGTGCAAGAATCCTTTAAAGAGTGGAATACAAGCCACACGCAAAGTTCAACAGCCATTGATATGACTTTTGATACATCTTTGATTCAGAGACTGTAAAGTTGGTTTGGGGCTGAATTCAGGGTCGCATCGAAGTCGCACTCCAAAGTCGCATTTTAAATCTTGCCACTTTGGGGTCTCAATATTGGAGACGTAGCCTTAGAGAGAGTGTTCCATCTTCCCCATTCCTAACGGAACTAGGGGACATCATTTTGGATGAGTGGAGCAAGGTCGTGAGATTTACCTCCCTTCTGAGCAAACATATCGCTTTTCCTTGGAAGATGCAGTGAATAGCACGAAAGTCAGCTTGGGCTCTTGTGGCCATTTTGAAAAGGATGAAAATGTGGGTGGAGAATGTGGACGCAGTATTTAGGAGCATTTTCAGAAACGCTGTAGTTCAGGAACTGGAGCTGGTGTTGGTTTCCATGGTGAGGCTCCAATTGACATCCGCATTGTGGCCCGGGTTATGCTCTCATCAGTTACGGCAAGTGAGTGTTATGGCTGGGGCCTGGGCTTGCTGATCACGCTTCTAACAGGTTAATATAGCATTCCCTTTGAGGGAGCTTCATTATTTGGCAAGCTGGATAGCACCGCAACCCGGGCCAGAGTAGGCAAGTTGGGGTCCTGTCTCAGGACCAGGTGCCCGATAGGCTGGAAGACGACACTCTAGAGAACAAAGTTTAGAGCGTGCGAGGGTCGCATGTTTTTACAGACCAGGTTTTTAGGAAGAGCTAGTGAGGAGACCAGATATTCCCTGAGAAGTATGCTAAAAGCCTGAACTAGGGTATCCAAGTAGCTGCTGAGTTTGGGCCTCAGACTATTGGGATGTCAAAGTGGTCTTTTTGGGACATGCATGGTCCATCAGAAGTCCTCCTCATCGCATATTCATTACAATGGACTTTTATCTCACTCTGAGATAAAGGAAGCGTATATGCATGCTTACGTAAGTCACTGGTGTCGCAAAGTGCTGCTGTGCCAGTCTCCGAATGTGAGAGATTTGAGGGCAGGTACTCGCCCCTCTTAATGGTCATGAAGAGGAACAGCATGCAGAGGCCGGTTTTGGACCTTGTACACTTGAGAGAATTTTTAGCAAAGAAGAATTTCAAGGTGGAAACATTGTCTCTGATTCATAGGGGGTCCACCTAGGTGACTGCCTTGTTTCCGAAAGACCTAAGATGCTTACTTTCATGTGTCCATTGTAGAAGACTTCCGCAAGTTTCTTCGGTTCGCTGTAGATCAAGACTAGCCCCAGCCATTCGGGCTTTCAACATCACCCTGTGTGTTTTCAGGGTCTTATTAGTTATTAGGGCTGCAACTAACGATTATTTTCATAATCGATTAGTTGGCCGATTATTGTTTTGATTAATTGGTTAATAACCTTAAAAAAAAAAAAGTGTGGCGTATAATTTAGTTAATATGTAAAGTTTAAAAAAAAGGTAATTTATTCTTAAATATCACTATGCAGCGGTAAATCTAAATAACCAACTATATGGTTAGGGAGCAAAATATCCAATCCACTCTGAGAATGACAGAAGAGATACAACAATCCTATAGTGATTCCGCGCTACAGCAGTAATGTGCAAAAAGTGCTTAATAAATAAAGTAGATAAACACTGTGTAAATATTGTCCAAAAAATGGGATATTAAAGAGTGCAAAAGTGATTAGTCCATAAATTGGTAAATCAATCTAGGGGCATTATATTCGATATGATGGTAGTCTCTTCATTAAACATTTTTTTCAATGAATGAAGAGATACACTGTATAAACTTTTAGAGAAGAGATATACTGTACATACTATTAAAGGGTGAATCTGATAAATATTATTAGACTCAGAGATCAAATGTCTTCCTTCAAAAAAAAATTTAATTTTAAAAACGTTCGTTCGATTTTCTAATCGTTAGTGGGGTCAAGTCGACGTTCATTTTCAACCACACTGATGGGAAAATTTGGAAATTGAAAATTCCTTTGACCGAGAAGTTTTCTGACAGTGGATGTGGTTTTCGTTCAGAAATTACATTCATTTTAAAAACAGAATGTTAAAAACAAGTGAAAATTTCAAACAACATTCTTTCATTCAGCGAATGTACAAAGATTTTTCGTCTGAATATTCTCGTCTGAAAATTGATCTGTGTGGCCAGAATAAGGCTCGCTGCACACCTAGGCAGTTTGCTTTTGATCTGTTTCTGCAGTGCTTTTTGCTGTGCGTTTTGATTTTTGCGCACGTGATTTTGCATTTTTTTTTGGCCAGTTTGTTGTTGGGCAGATTAAAAAACACAAATTGCTGCAAAAACGCATTAAAATGCTTTTCTGCAGCTTCTCCATTGAAGTTTATTGAACCAAAAAAAGCACCGTTTTTGCGTTAAAAAAAAAAAGAGCATAGATGTGAACGTGTCCCATAGGAAACTATATTAATGAACGTCAGTGCGCTTCTGCAAAAAAGCACCAAAAAACGCATAGATGTGAACCAGGTCTAAGACGTTTAGTAACATAATGGGGTTAAAAAAACTAAAATTAGCCCTTTTATAGTACAAAAAAAGCAGATAATCACTACTGTAAGGGGTTCATTTTTTTACTGTATAACTGTGAAAGTAACACCTACAGTAGCGATTATTTGCTCTTTTTGTACTATAAAGGGCTCGTTTTAGCTTTTTTTAACCCCATTATGTTACTAGCCGATTAATCGATTATGAAAATAGTAATCAATTAATTTCATAATCGATTAGTTGTCGATTAATCGATTAGTTGTTTCAGCCCTAGTTGTTATAGCCTTTATAAAAACAAGGAGCATACGCCTGCATAGTTACGTGGATGTCCTGCTCCTACTGTCCCAAAACAGAGGGCAGCTGCTGAAGCCCAGAGCTCAGGTTTTTTCAATGCTCCTCAAATTCGGCTGGCAGCTGAATCTGGAAAAGTCACCCAGAGCCCACTCAGTCTCTGTGCCGCGGGGCTCAGTTCAATATAATCAAGGGAACCATTGTCTTGACTCTGGATCCCGATGTTCTGGAACAGAATACTCCAGGCCCTGTCTTCTTCCCACCTGCATGCCTTTCAGTGTCTAAAATGATTGGCACTATGGTGTCTATGGATCCAAGGGTCAAGTGGAAGCTTGAGAAGGCTTCCGGAAGGGATTTCTCCAGCAGTGGGAGCCAGGAAGCAGAATTAAGGTCATCTACATAACCTCAGTCATGAGAGCGAGTCCCCTGGTGGCTGCAATGGAGAAACTGTCTCATTTGCCATTCCATTGCCCCATTTCCTGGTTCACAATCACGTCCGATGTTAGCAATACAGAATGGGGGGGCTTGCTGCCTGTCGGGGACAGCTCAAGGCAGGTGGGGCTGTCAATTTCACAGATTGTGTTGCACATTCTGAAACTACGGGCAGCCTTCTGCACTCTACAGGCCTTTCACGATGTAAGGAAGGGAGCGTCAGTGCTCGTAGGTTAGTCTACACTACGGCGGTCTCCTAAATTAAAAGACAAAGGGGGACTCACAGTCTGTTCTCTATTACAGGAAGCAGAGCCAATTATGTCTTGGGCTCAGAAGATTCAAGCCTACACCTCAGCGACTTATGTCCCCAGAGTCTAAAAAAATTAGCAGACTTTTCCAATTGGACATCAATGAATGGTCTCTTCTACATGTGGGGGTTTTCAGGCACAGATGCCCTGATGGATCATTGGAAATGCAGTAGGACCTGTGCATTTCTTTCAGTCCTGGTCAACCTTGTGTTTCTACGAAGACTCCGAACAGAGGATGTGGAGGTAGTGGCAGTGATGTCTTGTAGGCCAATTAGGCCATGGTTCCCCTTGCTAACACAGTTCAGCTTCCGGAACCCAGTGCACCTTCTCCTCAAGCCAGACCTTCTTTCACTGGGTGCAATTCTACATCCATGTAAAGCACGGTTGCTCCTGAAAGCCTGGTTCTGGAGATTGGAGGTCCTCGACTGCTCCTCCAGAGTCATCTCCACTCTCTTGAATACTAAAAGAATGAACGCAAAGTTTTATGGGAGAATCTGGTCAAGGTTTGTTCAAATTCATGTCTGCTGCTGACAGATCATGTAGTGATCTAGAAGTTCTAAAAATTCTAGGCTTCCTCTAGTCGGATTTAGATTTGGCTCTATCGCTCGGAGTTCAAGTGTCAGCTTTATCAGCCTTCACAGGCATCTAGGCATCCTGATCTAGGCATCTTTCCCTGTCCAACAATTCTTCAAGAGAGCAGCTAGGCTCAGACCTCGGAGTAAGCGGAGATTTTCCAAATGGAGTCTCCCTCTCGTTCTCCACTCCCCCTCGGGAATTGGAGTGGAGTGTGCTAGGGCTGTCTCCATTAAAGGCCTCTCTGTCAAGTTCGCCTTTTTGCTGGCTATCACGTCAGCATAAAAAGCCTCAGAAATTGATTCACTGGTCATAGAGAACTTTGCTTAATGTTCTTTCCAATTTGAGCGGTGCTGTTACCAATGCTTGATTCAATTCCCAATGCATCAGTCATCAGTCTTTCTTGGGAGCCAAGAAATTGTTCTGCCAACCTTTAGAGTTCCAACTTGCGTCTTCTAGACATGGGAGAGAGTGCGCTGTGGCTTAGTTGGTTAAAGCGCATGTCTAGTAAACAGGGAATCCTGAGTTGACTCCCAGCAGTGCCTTCCTTCAGTTCTAGGAATCACCCAGATATTGTGAAGCTTTAGCTACAAAGCTACGAATTCCTTCAGGCTTCAGAACCCCTGTTCATTCTTTGCCAGAAAGGACAGATAAGCATGCCTCATCTTGAATGATTGTGGCACGGATTGCCTAGGCCATCCAACAGGCTCACAGAGCCAAGGGCTTGGCTCCTTTGGAGGATATGTCTGCTCAATTGGTGAGGAGTGAGTCTACATCTTGCGCAGCTTTGCAGCATGTGGTTCCCCATCAATACATTTATGGCTCATTATTGTGTACAGTCTGCTTCCTTTATCCTCCGTTTTATTTTGGCTTACAGGTCCTGTCTGTTGACAGTACAAATTAAACCCTTTGGGCTAGCATTGCCCGCCCATTGGGTGTATGGCAAGTTAGTTCCCATACGTATGCTGCCATGGAATCGGTCAGAAAACTGAAAATGTCCTATGAAATACTTACTGTAATTTTTCTTACCTGATGGACTCCATGGCATCAGGAATCCCCCCCCCCCCCCAGTGTCTTGAGTAGGCTAGTTACGGAACGCGGCTTCTTGCTCAGAGCAAAGACTTATGGGAGTGGGTTCCTAATGAGCTGCTAATGTATATGGTGAAGGACATCACATGGTGTTTCACAAGCTTTAAATTCACTATTTTAAGGATTAAGAGAGCACATTTAAAGAACTTTTTTCAAGAATACAGAATACACTATGTTATCGAAAGTATTGGGACGCCTGCCTTTCCACACACATAAACTTTAAAGGTATCCCAGTCTTAGGCCGTAGGGTTCAATATTGAGTTGGCCCACCCTTTGCAGCTATAACAGCTTCAACTCTTCTGGGAAGGCTGTCCACAAGGTTCAGGAGTGTGTCTATGGAAATGTTTGACCATTCTTCCAGAAGCGCATTTGTGAGGTTAGGCACTGATGTTGGAGAGAAGGCCTGGCTCGCAGTCTCTACTCTAATTCATCCCAAAGGGTCAGGACTTTGTGCAGGCCAGTCAAGTTCCTCCACCCTAAACTCGCTCATCCATGTCTTTATGGACCTTGCTTTGTGCACTGGTCCAAATCATTTGGTGTTTTTCAGGGGTTGTGCTTGGCCTCTTAGTTCCATTGAAGGGAACTCTTAAGGCATCAGCCTATCAAGATATTTTGGACAATTTCATGCTCCCAACTTTGTGGGAACAGTTTCTGGTTGGCCCTTCCTGATCCAACATGACTGTGCACAAAGCAAGTTCTGACCTCAACCCAAAAGAACACCTTTGGGATGAATTAGAATGCAGACTGGGAGCCAGGCCTTCTCTCCAACATCAGTGCCTGACCTCACAAATGCACTTCTGGAAGAATGGTCAAACATTCCCATAGACACACTCCTAAACCTTGTGGACAGCCTTCCCAGAAGAGTTGAAGCTGTTATAGCTGCAAAGGGTGGGCAAACTCAATATTGAACCCTATGGACTAGGACTGTGATGCCATTAAATTTCATGTGCGTAGAAATGCAGGTGTCGCAATACTTTCAATAATGTGTGTGGTATATGTGTGTGTGTGTGTGTGTGTGTGTGTGTGTCTGTATATATATATATATATATATATATATATATATATATATATATATATATATACACACATATACACACACACACACACACTGGGGACGGAAAGTATTCAGACCCCCTTACTTTTTTCACTCTGTTATATTGCAGCCATTTGCTAAAATCATTTAAGTTCATTTTTTTTTCCTCATTAATGTACACACAGCACCCCATCTTGACAGAAAAACACAGAATTGTTGACTTTTGCAGATTTATTAAAAAAGAAACAACTGACATATCACATGGTCCTAAGTATTCAGACCCTTTGCTGTGACACTCATATATTTAACTCAGGTGCTGTCCATTTCTTCTGATCATCCTTGAGATGGTTCTACACCTTCATTTGAGTCTAGCTGTGTTTGATTATACTGATTGGGCTTGATTAGGAAAGCCATAAGACCTTACAGCTCACAGTGTATGTCAGAGCAAATAAGAATCATGAGGTCAAAGGAACTGCCTGAAGAGATCAGAGACAGAATTGTGGCAAGGCACAGATCTGGCCAAGGTTACAAAAAAATTTCTGCTGCACTTAAGGTTCCTAAGAGCACAGTGACCTCCATAATCCTTAAATGGAAGATGTTTGGGATGACCAGAACCCTTTCTAGAGCTGGCCATGCGGCCGAACTGAGCCTTGGTGATTTGGTGAGAGAGGTAAAAAAGAACCCAAAAGATCACTGTGGTTGAGCTCCAGAGATGCAGTCGGGAGATGGGAGAAAGTTGTAGAAAGTCAACCATCACTGCAGCCCTCCACCAATCGGGGCTTTATGGCAGAGTGGCCTGAAGGAAGCCTCTCCTCAGTGCAAGACACATAAAAGCCCGCATGGAGTTTGCTAAAAAAACACCTGAAAGACTCCAAGATGTGGAGAAATAAGATTCTCTGGTCTGATGAGACCAAGATAGAACTTTTTGTCCTTAATTTTAAGTGGTATGTGTGGAGAAAACCAGGCACTGCTCATCACCTGTCCAATACAGTCCCAACAGTGAAGCATGGTGGTGGCAGCATCATGCTGTGGGGGTGTTTCAGCTGCAGGGACAGGACAACTGGTTGCAATCGAGGGAAAGATGAATGTGGCCAAGTACAGGGATATCCTGGACAAAAACCTTCTCCAGAGTGCTCAGGACCTCAGACTGAGCTGAAGGTTTACCTTCCAACAAGACAATGACCCTAAGCACACAGCTAAAATAACAAAAGAGTGGCTTCACAACAACTCCGTGACTGTTCTTGAATTGCCCAGCCAGAGCCCTGACTTAAACCCAATTGAGCATCTCTGGAGAGACCTAAAAATGGCTGTCCAACGTTTACCATCCAACCTGACAGAACTGGAGAGGATCTGCAAGGAGGAATGGCAGAGGATCCCCAAATCCAGGTGTGAAAAACTTGTATCTTTCCCAAAAAGACTCATGGCTGTATTAGATCAAAAGGGTGCTTCTACTAAATACTGAGCAAAGGGTCTGAATACTTAGCATCATGTGATATTTCAGTTTTTCTTTTTTAATAAATCTGCAAAAATGTCAACAAGTCTGTTTTTCTGTCAATATGGGGTGGTGTGTGTACATTAATGAGGAAAAAAATGAACTTAAATGATTTTAGCAAATGGCTGCAATATAACAAAGAGTGAAAAATTTAAGGGGGTCTGAATACTTTCCGTCCCCACTGTATATTATGCATTGATTTATGTTTGATGACAAGTTGTTAAGTTTTTTTAATTATAGTCACTGGGATATTGTCATTATATATGGAGAGTACCTACGGTAATATGGTTAGGGCTTGTTCACACTTGACTAAATTTATAATGCTCCTACAGCGTTAGCAGGGCTTTTTTTCAGCGGGAACGCAGGGGAACGTAGTTCCAGCACCTCCAGCACTGAATGTATGTAATGGTAAGAGGTACTGGGATGTGCTGGAGGGTTGATGCTGGCTGCTGGGGGGTCTAATGTTGCTGGGGGATCTATTGTTTAGGAAAACAAGGTGTGAGATCAATTGTTGCTGGGAAGAATCAAATGTTGAGAGAAGGATCTATTGTTGCTAGTTACTAGAGGGTCTATTAATGCGGGCTGTGGGGGATCTATTGTTGCTGGGGGACTATTGTTTAGGGAGGGGGTCTATTGGTGCTGGGGGATCTTACATTGCTAGGGGAGGGTCAATATTTTCTAGCAGGAATCTACTGTTGAGGGAGGGGTCTATTGTTGCTGGCTACTGGGAGATTTATTGTTGATGGTAGGGGTCTATTATTTCTGGGGTAGATCTGTTGCTCTGGGGGTTCTTTTTTTGCAGGGGTTATTTTGTTGCTGGGGTATTTGTTGTTGATGGGGGGGTATCATTTGTTATCACTAACAAATTCCATACAAATTGGGGGTTGAACAAAGGGACTGTGCTTGGAGGCAAGGGGTGACTTGAAAGAGGGGAGTACCTGCACCTATTTTGAAAAAAAGCCCTGAGCGTTAATATGGGTGTTAGACTCGCTTTAATATGCGCATTAGACTGGCGTTTTACAGGCGTTAATAATGAGTTAAAAATGCTCCCCAAATGCCCTATGGGCAGTTTTGAAGCGTTTAATGAGCGTAAAGGTGCATTAAAACTGCTGCACAAGCACCTATCCCATTACAGTTAAAAAGCTAATCTTAACGCCTCGCAATCACACCGCAACTGCCTGCCAGAGCATTTGCGAAGCGTTACCATAGACTTGAATGAGAGGTGATGAAAGGCTTCAAACGCCTCCTGACTCGACATGAGGCTTCAATTTTAGAAGCGACACAACGCTAAGGCTTTATGTTTTGATAGTGTGAACAGCACTATGTGCTGTTGATTGTATCATTTGCACAGGCATTTGAGGGGCATTTTTAATGCCCCCCAAATGCCTGCTTTTAATGCCAGTGTGAAATTAGCCTTAGGCAGGAGGGTGTCACGATTTTTGCTTATATGCAATCACGTTTGAAGTTTATAAGGATATTTTTTTCATATCGTTCATTTGTCTTGACTGGTCAATGTTGTCACCGTTATTGTTAAAGGGGTTGTACAGCCAGAAGGTTTTTTGTCCTAATGCATTTTATGCATTAGGATAAAAAGTCTTCTGTGTGTAGCAGCTCCCTCAGCACCCCCTAAAACTTACCTGAGCCCCATCTCTATCCAGCGATGTTCACGAATGCCTCAGCCGTCAGGGACTCTCTCTCCTGATTGGCTGAGACACAGCAGCGGCGCCTCTGGCTCCCGCTGCTGTCAATCAATTTCAGTTAGCCAATCAGGAGAGAGAGGGGTGGGGCCGAATGGCAGCTCCATATCTGAATAGATACACGGAGCTGCAGCTCGGATGCTCATAGCAAGCTGCTTGCTGTGAGGGCACTCAACAGGAGAAAGGGGCCAGGAGCACCGAAGAGGGACCCAAAAAGAGAAGGATCTTTACTGCCCTGTACAAAACCACTGTACAGACAGTGATTTAAGACCCTACTACCCTCTCAGTCATTATATGGTTAAACTGTTTAATGCACTGGGGTCGGGAACGTCTTTCGCTAAGGAAACTCTCCAAGACCACAATCTCGGTGATCCCAAAAGAGGACAATACCCTACATCTTGTAGGAGCTATAGGCCAATATCCCTACTGAATATCAACCTCAAAATTTTCACCAAAATTATAGCGACTAGATTGTAGCAACACCTACCACATTTGGTTCATTTGGACCAAGTAGGCTTTGTACCATCCAGGGAGGCTAGAGACAATACAGTCAAGATCCTTAATCTGCTACATGTAGCCAATACCACTAATACTCCATGTTTTTTTTTGGAACAGATGTCGAAAAGGCCTTTGACCAGGTTCATTGGTCCTTCATGTTGTCGGTCCTAAGATATGCAGGATTTGGACACACTGGGGGTCATTTACTATAGCGCCCAAAAAAATGATCCTGTACCAAAAAATAACTCTCAAAAAAGGCCAGAAAGACTTCAACTCTCAGAAAGTCAGCGCTAATGCAAATGGAAAGCAGCGCTATTGTCGGCAATAATGCCTGTCAGATCACATATGCTCGAATAGTGAACGTCAATGGGGCTCGAACATGCAAAATCCAAAGTTCTCACTGAAGGCTTATATGCATGTTTGGAGACCCAGGTCCTGCCCCAGGGGACATGTAGCAATGCAAAAAATGTTTTTAAAAATGGCCGCTTTTTCGGGAGCAGTGATTTTAATAATGCTTAGAGTGAAACAATAAAAATGTAATATTCCTTTAAATTTCATACCTGGGGGGGTGTCTATAGTATGCCTGTAAAGGGGTACATGTTTCCTGTGTTTAGAACAGTCTGACAGCAAAATGACATTTCAAAGGAAAAAAAGTCATTTAAAACTACCCGCGGCTATTAATAAATTGCCGGTCCGACAATACACATAAAAGTTCATTGATAAAAACGGCATGGGAATTCCCCACAGGGGAACCCCAAACCAAAATTAAAAAAAAAAAATGTCGTGGGGGGTCCCCCTAAATTCCATACCAGGCCCTTCAGGTCTTATACGGATATTAAGGGGAACCCCGGCCAAATTTTTAAAAAAAAAATGGCGTGGGGTCTCCCTCAAAATCTATACCAGACCCTTATCCGAGCATGCAACCTAGCAGGCCACAGGAAAAGAGGGGGGGGGATTAGAGAGCGCCCCCCTCCTGAACCGTACCACGCCACATGCCCTCAACATTGGGAGGGTGCTTGTGGGGGTCTGCGGGCGGGGGGCTTATCGGAATCTGGAAGCCCCCTTTAACAAGGGGACCCCCCCTGTGTGAAATGGTAAGGGGGTACAAAAGTACCCCTACCATTTCACAAAATAAGTGTCAAAAATTACAAGAGACAGTTTTTGACAATTCCTTTATTTAAATGCTTCAAGAGAAAAGAGAAAAGAGAGAGAAGAGAAGAGGACATTTAAATAAAGGAATTGTCAAAAACTGTCTCTTGTCATTTTTGACACTTTTTTGTGAAATGGTAGGGGTACTTTCATACCCCATTACCATTTCACACAAGGGGGGGCCGATATCTGGGGGTCCCCTTATTAAAGGGGGCTTCCAGATTATGATAAGCCCCCCGCCTGCAGACCCCCCACAATCACCGGGCAAGGGTTGTGGGGAGGAGGCCCTTGTCCCCATCAACATGGGGACAAGGTGCTTTGGGGGCAATGTGGAGGGCATGTGGCCTGGTATGGTTCAGGAGGGGGGCTCTCTCTCTCGTCCCCCCCTCTTTTTCTGCGGTCTGCCAGGTTGCGTGCTCGGATAAGGGTCTGGTATAGATTTGTGGGGGGACCCCACGCCATTTTTTTAAATTTTGGCCGGGGTTCCCCTTAATATCCATACCAGAAGGGCCTGGTATGGAATTTGGGGGGGCCCCCATGCATTTTTTTTTAAATTTTGCTTTGGGGCTCCCCTTAATATTCATACCAGACCCAAAGGGCCTGGTAGTGGACTATGGGGGAATCCCATTTTTATCAATGAACTTATGTGTATTGTCGAGACCGACAATTCATTAATAGCCGGTGTCTTGCCGAGAAAGTTCCCCCGGCAGATAAGGACCCCCCTGTACTGCGCATGCGCTGCACTTGCACAGTACGAACGACTATGGAGCCGCCGAAAGTCTCTGAAGTTGAACAGCTGATCGTCAGCTCTATACGGCGCCTGCGCACTACATTCTGCCTTGAGTCCAGGTTCAAGCTCCACCATCCAAGTGGACAGAGTTAGAATAAAAATATGCCGAGCAAAGCGCAGCCGTGCCCGAAGCGTGGCGAGCAAAGCGAGCACGCTAGGAGCCCTGTTACGGGCGCCCTGTACAGCTGACTCACAGGTGTTCAGCTTCTGCTATTTTCGGCGGCTCGTACTGCACAAGCGCTGCGCCTGCACAGTACAGGGGAGTCCTTATCTGCCGGGGGGGGAACTTTCTCGGCAGAACACCGGCACTAGCACTATTGACTTTTTTCTTCCTTTATAAATGTAATTTTGCTGTCAGACTGTTCTAAACACGGGAAACACGCACCATTTTACAGGCATACTATAGACACCCACAGGTACGAAATTTAAAGGAATATTACACTTTTATTGTTTCACTTTAAGCATTATTAAAATCACTGTTCCCGAAAAAAGACATTTTTAAAACTTGCATCTATACATGGCCCCTGGAGCAAGACCTGGGTCCCCGAACACTTTTTATGACAATAACTTGCATATTAATCTTTAAAATTAGTACTTTTGATTACTCATGTTCGTGTCCCACAGAATTTAAACGGTGTTCGCACAAATTTTTTGTCTGTTCGCATGTTCTGCTGCGAACCGAACAGGGGGAATGTTCGGCCCATCCCTAGTTGATTGAGATTCATGGGGTACAACTTGTCAAGCAACTCGGAGGTCCAAAGTCGCCCAACTGTGAAACAAGTCATAAATATTTTAATAGAAAGAAGCTCTCATTTATACTTGCATTTACATCAGCAGAACAAATGCAGGAAGTGATGTGTGCACATGGGCCAAAAGCAAATGTGTGGGGATGCCAAACAAATCAATCAACCCCACCCACACCAAATCTAATTACCACATCCACCCCCGCATTGATTAAGCACAAGTACATATCATACCCTTATCCGGAAAATGAGCAGCACCTCCTCTTTGCTAAAGAGGGACCTCACCATGTCCACTTAGATGGAGATCCTGACCAGCACAGGAACTTCCGGGTGATTACAATGACTTATTTCTGGGTCAGAAGGCGAAAGCACACTCTTTTGATCGCAACCACAATTAGAATTTTATTATTTTTGTCTATTTGCAGATATGCAAATTTGTATGTCTACTTATGATATTTAAAGGCGTTCAATAAGAAATGGTGTCCCTGGGTTAGCAGCAGGTGAATGACAAAAACAAAAGGCCCAGTTTGAGCCCTGGTTCACACTGACAGAGGGAGGAAATCGTTCAGCTGAAATCACACACTTTCATTCCCGCATGTCAGTCCTGACTGCAGGGGGAATTTCAGAGACATCTGTGCAGGTTTCTGCACTGATATCAATACAAATTGCACCCCAAAGTCGCACCAATTAAAATAGTACAATATTTCAAAGTAGCATCAATGTGAACCAGGGCAAAGATTATTTTTTTGGTGCACAAATACATATTGAAATAAAATATAAGAGATATTGCACTTTCCCAAAACCACAAAGTTGCACCAATTAAAACAGTACAATTGTCACCGCTTTGACATGTCAAATCGCACCAATGTGAACTAAAGCTGACACATACAACACTGCCTATCCACGATCTGCATTTATTACCTGCAAATCTCCACAGCTGTTATATATAAAGATTCCATCTTTATCATTTACTTGCAGGTGTGCAGAAGCCTAGGTTTACATTGGAGCGATTAGTCATGCGATTTGAAAAATCAAATCGCATGACTGTTGGCAGCAATGGCACTGTTGCAATCAATGCGACACCAACTTTGTGGCGCCGCACCAATTTGCTAAAGTAGTTCCTGCACTACTTTTGCCGATTTCAGGTGCGACTTCAATAGACATCCGTGTATGAAGCCACACGGATGTCTATCAAGTAGCACTTGAAATCATGCTGACCTTGCTACTTTGAAATCGTGCTACTTGAAGTAGCACAATTTCAGAGTAGCATCAATGTGAAACAGGGCAAAGAGATTATTTTTTTGGTGCACAAATCCATATTGAAATAAAATATAAAAGATATTGCACTTTCCCAAACCCCCCCAAATACTAAAGAGAAAGGAAAGTAGAAGAAAAAAAAACAAACACAAACCACAAAACACAAACCAAACAAACACACACAGCTCAATAATGTACTTTTATTTTACCAGCAGAAAAAAAAAAATGTACATTTACTAGCTTCAAAAAAATTTGGACAGGATATATGGTGCTACATTTAGCAATGGGATTTTAAGGGCCCTGCTCATAGGAGCCTACAATCTAAAATTTGACAAAACCTTAGAGTGGACTTTAATTTCAGTGTATAATGGGCAACACATCACATTTATCTGCAAGATTATAGAAACATACTTAACAGTCATTCTTAAAGACTTATTCAAAACACCCACCACCAGCCCACAATCCACACATACATACATTGTGATCATGTTCAGCTGGAAGCTGCATTTCGGTGTACACGATTAAACGAGATCAAAAAGAGTACGTCAGCGGATGCTTCCAAACGATGTTTGCATGATCAGACAGGAACAATACACGCACAACATTGACAGCATGGCCACATAAACCCACTTTTGATTGAAAAAACGCACAAGAATTTCATCAAATATCCCTAGCTGGGCATTTGTCAATATGCACAATCTCATTCCTTCTCCCCCACAAATCACTGTAAAAAACCTGACCTTCTCAGGCCAAATGAACCTCCCCTACAGCAGGCCTTTATATAAGAGAGGTTGTATTGTTGGCACACTGACACACCTAAGAGAAGTACACGCCCACCAGTATCTTTCAATCTGTCTCTTCATGTATGTCTAAAGTGATTGGACCTGATGGGGAAGAACACACAATACTATTCGCAACTGTGTTAGCCCTTGGCTGTGTGCATCAAATCTCCAACTACAGGACAAAGATCAAAGTCCATTTGCATCC
Organism: Lithobates clamitans; assembly: GCA_037952925.1. Lineage (NCBI taxonomy): Eukaryota > Metazoa > Chordata > Amphibia > Anura > Ranidae > Lithobates > Lithobates clamitans. The sequence continues at coordinate 3,364,539 of JBBGZY010000413.1, read as the reverse complement.
ACATAAACAAAGCAACAGTTTTCTAAGCATATGTACCCGTGCAGTGTAAACCCTAAAATTTGAAATGTCCAAGTCCCTGGGCATGATTAGTGCTAATAAACATTAACATCAGTCCCTGGCTGCAATGAGCTTCCAATATAAAGTCCAAAATTAACTTTTTACATTAGAACTTATTTCGACAGGAGACAAGTAAAATGCCAGCATGTCTTTGGATTGTGGTGAGAAACCCACACAGGGAGAACATATAAACTTCAACACAAGGATTAGCATGTTGGGAAATTGAACCAACATCCCAGGTGCTGTTAGACAGAACTGCTACCCTCTTAGCCACCAGGCAGCCTCACACATGTTCTCTGCTTCTCTGTGGTGTGAACCAGCCCTAAGTCCATAGCCATGCTCAGTGTCACAAGCAATATACAATAAGTATTGGGACACCTGCCTTTAAACACACATGAACTGTAATGGCATCCCAGTATTAGCATTGGGTTCAAAACTCATTTGGCCCACCCTTTGCAGCTATAACAGCTTCAACTCTTCTGGGAAGGTTGTCCACAAGATTTAGGAGTGTGTCTATGGGAATGTTTGACCATTCTTCCAAGTGCATTTGTGAGGTCAGGCACTGATGTTGGATGAGAAGGCCTGACCTACAGTCTCATCTCTAATTCGCCCCCAAGGTGTTCTGTTGTGTTGAGGTCAGGACTCTGTCCAGGCCAATCAAGTTCCTCCACCCCAAAATCACTCATCCATGTCTCTATGGACCTTGCTTTGTGCACTGGTCCAAATGATTTGGTGGAGGGGGGATTATGATGTGGGGTTGTTTTTCAGGGGTTGGGCTTGGCCTCTTAGTTCCAGTTAAGGGAACTCTTAAGGCGTCAGCATACCAAGACATTTTGCACAATTTCATGCTCCCAACTTTGTGGGAACCGTTTGGGGAAAGACCCTTCCTGTTCCAACATGACTGTACACCAGTGCACAAAGCAAGGTCCATAAAAGGCATGGATGAGCAAGTTTGGGGTGGAGAAACTTGACTGGCCTGCACAGAGTTCTGGCCTCAACCCGATAGAACACCCTTTGGCTGAATTAGAGTAGAGACTGGGAGCCAGGCCTTCTCATCCAACATCAGTGCCTGGCCTCACAAATGCGCTTCTGGAAGAATGATCAAACATTCCCATAGACACACTAAACCTTGTGGACAGCCTTCCCAGAAGGAAAAGTGTGGGCCAAATCAAATTTTAACCCTACGGACTAAGACTGGGCTGCCAGTAAAGTTCATGTGTGTGTAAAGGCAGGTGTCCTAATACTTTTGGCTAAATAGTGTATCTGGAAAAGACTTACAATGGTGATGGAACGCTCCTACACATAAATATTACATTTAGACATAGTTATAGGACCTGGGAGATGAGACAACTTCTCTACATGAAGTAACATGGTTGTGATTTGAACCCAGACACTCAGGGATACTAAGCAGAAGTTCTAACCTCTAAGCCACGGAGCTGCCATGTGTGAGAATCTCCTACACATAACTACACATAAATACTGCATTTCTTTGGACATACAGGTGATGAAATTACATTACTCAAGAGTTATTCTTCTTGATTTATTCTGTGATATTTGGTGTTTTTTGTGGGTGAGAGTAGAATATTACCCTCAAATTTTTGGAAACTACATTTTGCTTTCTGATGTTGATACACATATCACATTTTTTGGACAAATTATGAATATTTGGAAATGATAAAAAGCACAAAAAAATTGTGATTCTTTTTAAATTTGCATCAGCAATGGTATGGTTTGTGGATTATAAAGACACCTGTGTGAGTTTGGGTAAAAATTGTTTTGAGATGGAGAGTAACAAGTGAAAGTGACAGAGAAAAATATATTTTACCAAAACCTCAATACATTCCACATTCTAGCATTCTTAAAAACTAAATATTTTAAGTAGAAGCAACAATGTTGCAAAGGAAAATTTATTTCAGAGAAAGATACATTTCATCTCAACATTAAAAGGTTTTCTTGTGAAAGTTAGAATTGTTCCATTAGAATCAATGGCTAATACTTGATTTGGACTAGAATAGAGCAGATTTTTACTTAAAAAAAAATGCTCTCTAATTAGCTCTCATTCTGGCATTTACTATAGCGCCGGGTAAAAAAGACACAAGTTAAAATTAGTTATTTTCAGGTCTGAGCATGCTGAGTTGTGTTGGCACCTAGTTGTACAAAAACGGGAATTTATCTCTTCTCAGACTTTTAAAGATATTTCAGTGTAGAAATCACTTTTTCACGCAGTTTAAAAGCAGATTATCTTTAACCACTTGCTTACCGGGCACTTAAACCCCCCTCCTATCCAGACCAATTTTTAGCTTTCAGCGCTGATGCACTTTGAATGACAATTGCGCGGTCATACAACACTGTACCCAAATGAAATTTTTATCATTTTTTCCCCACAAATAGAGCTTTCTTTTGGTGGTATTTGATCACCTCTGCGATTTTTATTTTTTGTTAAAAAAATTTAAAAAGACCGAATTTTTAAAAAAAAAATTTTTTTTTTTTTATATTTTGTTATAAAATTTTTTAAAAGGGTAATTTTTCTCCTTCATTGATGTACGCTGATGAGGCGGCACCAATGGGCACTGATAGGTGGCAATGATGGGCACTGATGGGTGGCAGTGATGGGCACTGATTGGTGGCAATAATGGGCACTGATCTTGTACACTGTTAGGTGGCACTGATTGGCATCACTGGTGGGCATTGTTAGGTGGCAATGGTGGGCATTGATAGGTGGCACCTGTAGGCATTGATAGGTGGCACTTATGGGCATTGATACGTGGCACTGGTGGGCACTGTGGGCACTGTGATGTTGTAATGTCTGGGTGCACTGGCAGGGGGTACTGGTGGCATAATTAAGGCACTATTGAGGCATTATTGCCTCTTCCTCTTCGGGACCGATGTCCCTTGCAGCTGAGCCGGTGATCGGCTTTTTTCTCTCCTCGCACTGTCAGCGCGAGGAGAAAAAAAAAACGATCACAGAGCTTTTGTTTTGATCATGTGATCAGCTGTCATTGGCTGACAGCTGATCACATGGTAAGGGGCCGGGACCGGCCCCTTACACAGATCGGTGATCACCCGAGTCTCAGTGACTCGGTGATCACAGCGCGCTCCACGCGCGCCCTGCAGGGCGCGCGCAGGGCACGTGCACAGGGGAGGCCGTCATATGACGGCCTCCCGGGAATGCAGGTCCGCGCTGTAGCCGTCATTCGGCTATAGCGCGGATAGCAAGCGGTTAAATATACTGCATATTTCAGTACTATTTAGGCAAGTATATCATGCTCTAAACATTATTTCCATGTGCACTACTCCAGGTTTTAACAGAGTAAGGATTTGGGCTCTATTTGGTTTCAGGGAACTATAGTAAATTCGATTTTGGGAGTATTTTCTCACCAGCGCTATAGTGAATACCGTTTTAGCACTAATTACCGGCAATTAGCGCTAATTAGCACCGCAGCTCTATAGTAAATGACCCCCACTATGATTAACTGGATTTCTTCCATCTACTCTAGAGCCGCGTACACACGATTGGATTTTCCGACAACAAATGTTCGTTGGGAGCTTGTTGTCGGAAATTCCGACCATGTGTAGGCTCCTTCGGACATTTTCCGTCAGATTTTCTGACAAACAAAATTTGAGATCTGGATCTCAAATTTTCCGACAACAAAATCCGTTCTCGTAAATTCCGATCATGTGTACACAATTCCGACGCACAAAGTTCCACGCATGATCTCAATCAATTACGAGATGGAAGCGCTCGTTCTGGTAAAACTAGTATTTGTAATGGAGATCATTCGTCACGCTGCAAATTTTAAAATCTTTAAATGCAGCGCATTCTCTTCTTCTTTATAATGCTAGAATAATGAAGTTGTTTTGCTGCGGATATTCACACAGAGTTCTGACAAACTGATTTCTTTATTATTTTTCGTGATCTTATGAATCATTTTTTTTTCGTCAGATCTCCATAATAATGTTTAGAATTTTTGTATATATATATATATATATATATATATATATATATATATATATATATATATATATATATATATATATTTATTTATTTTATTTTTTTTATCCAGATCTCCTTTTTTTTTTTTTTTTCTTTATAGTGATCTCCAAAATTTTCTTCTTTCGTTGTGTGTCAAGTTACCACAACACCATTATTATCTTGTATTTTTTAACCTCAAGGAGGTTGGTGTTGGTGTCCCTTGTTAATTTGACATTGTATTTTTGAAATGTACCTGCCTACTCACAAATAAACTGTCCTTTTTGAAGTAAAACACATAGGCAAGTATTTGTGAAAAATAAATAGACATTATATATATCAACATTATATAAGAAACAAATGCAAAAACCACGTGTACTACCAGGGTCCCGACTGCACTATGCGGTCCTGGCCTGTATCCCTACAAGAGATAAAATGATATCTATGCAAAGATGAGGAGGCCATTTTTGAAGAAAGGAGAATAAATTGAAACAAAATTAGGAACAATGGGGGGGGGGGGGAGGGGTGGATGGTAAACAAGGGAGGGGAGAAAAAAAGGATGTGGATTCGCAGAGTGCCTGAAAAAGTTATGGAATTTAGTTAATTTCCGTCGGAATTCATATGTCTCACATGAGAGGTTTAAGATTGATTCAGTCAGCAGTATCGCTTTCAAATAGGGCTTGCCTCTCGTCAGAGAAAACGAAAAAATTCCAAAGGGTCCAAGTTTTGGGATATTGATCATGTTGGTGCCTTGATGAAAGGACAAGGTTTTCCACTTTGTTTATTTCCTCTACTTTTCTAAGGCAGAGGCTGGGCCGATGGGTGTGGAGATTTCCAGTTGGGAGGGATACACATTTTGGCAGCGCCAAGAAGGTGGAGGATAACAGACTTCTTGTAAATTTTCTCCGCTAGAATAGCGGAGGCATGAAGAAGAAAGAAGGCTGAGTTGTTATTGATTGGACGCTTCGTGAATTAGTGTATGGTTTGACGGACCTCTTTCCAAATTTGTTTGAGTTTGGGACATGACCAGAAGTAATGCAAGAGTGTTCCTTGTTCTTCCTGGCATTGCCAGCAGCGGTCTGATGTTAAGGGAAAGATTTTGTTCAATTGTGATGGTGTACAATACCACCTTGACAGGATTTTAAAATTAGTCTCTTGTATTCTTGTGCAGATGGAAGATTTGTATGTAAACCGAAGGACTAAATTTACAGTTTAGGTCTCGTTCCCAACTAGTTAAACAGGTGGATTTCTGGGGGTGTGATCAACAAGTTATATGTGATAGAGAGTACATGCGGCAGAACTCCAGTGTCCGAACAGTACTCTTCAAGAGTGGTGAGGGGTTGACTAAAATTCCCAGATGGCTGTATGGACTTGAAGAAGTGGCGAAGTTGGAAAGCTCTCCTAAAGTCTAACCGAAATGTACCTGAGGAGTCTGTAAGGGCAGGTATTGACGGACAGTTCTCTGCTATCAGAAAGTGAGAGGCTTGAAAGTGGCCTGAGTTAAACAAATTTTGGAAGATTCCATCATGAAATCCCAGCATGAACAGTGGGTTATATTAATATGGGAAATAACGGTAAGTTTTAAGAGGAGAGATATACTTGGGTTAAGAGATGTGAGCAGAGTCGTGTAGTGGGGCCAATAGGGGGTGGCGTTTCATATCTCTGGGCAAAGATTGATAGCACCAAGGTGCTCTTTGGAGAGGTATTTCACTTTGGGCTTGTTTCAACCGAGGCCAGGGCTTGATATCTTGGTGTCGACACCAGTCAATGAGCCTACCCAAATGTGTTGCATGGTAATATGTTCGCATGTCTGGCACTCCCAAATCCCGTGTTGTTTGGGTAATGAAAGTAGTCTTCTATGTAGACGTGGTCTTTTGTGGGCCAAAATGAGGTCAACGACTGTCTGTTTAAAGCAACTGGAAGGGATATAAATTGGTAAAGCCTGGAAGAGGTATAGAAATTTGGGAAGAATGCTCATTTTAAGTATATTGCAGTGGCCAAACCACAAATGTAGTCCAGTGTGCCATGTGTTTAGGAGAGTCCTGACTGTTTTCAGAAGTGGGGGCAAATTCAAGTCAAAAAGTTGTGAAAATTTAGGAGGGATGAACATGACTAGATATTTCAACGCGTATTTTGTCCATTTTATTTTAAAGCACGCTTGAAGATGTGAGAGAAGTGGCTGTGGTTTACCCACCCCCATGGCTTCGGACTTGGCAAAAGTAATTTTCAGGTGTGATAATACGCCATCAATCTCAAATTCGTGCAGGAGGTTCGGTGGTGAGATTATGGGATTCGTTAGAGAGAACAGCATGTCATCTGCTGTTCTATTGAGAACCTCCAATGTTAACACAGGTGACATCGGGGTTTAGACATATTTTACATAAGAAAGGTTCCAATGACAGGGCAAAAAGAAGGGGTGACAGAGGGCATCCCTGTCTCATCCTGTTAGTAATCATAAAGGGGTTGGATAAGTCACCATTAGCTCTTACCCAAGCAGTAGGGTTATGCCCTGTACACAAGATTGGACATTCCGACAACAAAATCCATGGATTTTTTCCGACGGATGTTGGCTCAAATTTGTCCTGCATACACACGGTCACACAAATTTTGTCGGAAATTCCGAACGTCAAGAACACGGTGACATACAACACATACGACGACACTAGAAAAGGGAAGTTTAATACCAAGTGTGCCACCCTTTGGACTCCTTCTGCTAATCTCGTGTTAGTAGAAGTTTGGTGAGAGACGATTCACGCTTTTCAGCCTTGTGCTTTTCCGATCGTTACTGCTCTTCAGTTTGTGCTTGTGGGTTTGTATCTGGTTTTCAGTGCTTGCCCCCCTAAAGGGCACGCGAGGTCAGTATAAAATATATGGAGTACTTTGCGGGTAGGGGGGCCATTGATATGCCAGAAAATGTTTAATAAACATTTTAAAAATTATTTTTTTAAGTTAAACTGAAATATTTCCTTTGATTTACTGCTTGTGTTTCTTTTAGCTGTCTCCTAGGTTCTCCAATGGGCTTTTTTTTTTTAACATTTTCTTCAATAGTGCAAACGTAATTTATTTGATATGAGGTGACAATCTCTTCTTCAGCGAACTATAATTATGTTGTGGGTCTGCAACACACATTGTTTTTTGTTGTTAATGTATGTAATGCATTACTGTTAAAAATATACACAATTTTCAGCACCACAAATGAATTTTTGCAGAGCCACGAAAACGGCATGATTGTGGCAAATTTCAAAGCACTGTGAGAGTTATTTACTAAAATCCACTTTGCACTACAAGTGCACTGCAAAAGTGCACTTAAAACTGCACTGAAAGGGCACTTGTAGTGGAAAGTGGATTTGCCTTTAGTAAATAACCCCCATTTCAGTGTAAACACCAACTTAGTCCAAAAAATGATATTGAGCATTGAAAGAAGATGCCACACATTGAGTAGAAAACGTTTTACTCTGTGCACATTCACATGTGCGTTAGAAAAGGGTTTTTGAACAAACCAACACATTTTAGTAATAACATTTTTGTTTGACAGTACAAATAGCCTTTATTTGTTAAAACAGGCATGTTTAAAACCATAAAACAATACACAACTCAGGAACTTAAAAAGTTCAACTTTGACAAAGTGAAGGCAATATCAGACATTAGTATGTCCAAACTGTTGATCTTGCCTTCAGATGGGGTGATGTCACCCCTGTGAAAGCAAAATTTTGAAGATGCACACAAATTGAGAGTCAAAATGGGGATTTCCCTCCTGATCCCATGCCTAATGTCAACATGTGCTATCTCCCATCATGGGGGATCAATGGATGTGTTTTGGGGTGCAACCCCTTCCTCACAGCTACTTTAGTTGAGAGGAAGGGGTTGCATCCACCAAACGTGTACATTGATAGCCCATGATGGCAGAGGGCACATGTTGACACACTGTGTGCATCTTCAAAGTTTGGCTTTCAGGGTACTTAGTACATAGGTACATAGTTAGTAAGGTTGAATAAAGACACCAGTCCATCCAGTTCAACCTGAGTGAGTGTGGGTGCGTGTCTACAATCATCCCTATTTTTTATTTAAGGTACCCATATAGTGGTGCCAATTCACACAGCACTCCGCACATACATCGTACACCCACATCGGTCCTACCCTCAAGGAGCCCACAATCCAAGGTCCCCAAAATACTTAAAAAATTTGTGAAAAATATCAAAAAAATGAAGACTTTAGGTGTTTTTTATATTCGGCCTAAAACATCAATGATGTTTTTGAGTCATTTTTCAATATCATTGATGTCTTCCTTGATCTTTTGTAAATCACGATTGCACACCATGATCTCCCCGATGAGGACGTGTGCACTTGCACTTGTGAAATGTGAATATTCTTCCACAACATCCACATCACCTAAAATTAAAAAACACACCATGTATTGTAAATATGCAGGCATGCATCTATTACCTGAAGCTGTGGTCTCAGACACTCGCCTGTTGTGGTCACTATTTCGCCCACTTCATAAACTTCTCCTTCCTCCACATCTTCTGGTTGTGGTGTGGTGATTTGCTTTGCCCCTGGTGTCCTCAGATGTCCCAAATCTTTTCTCCCCTATGTGAATAAAAAAAGGTATACTTAGCACACAGATATTTTAGGCCAGAAATAGTAATATGAAGCATTGCTTGGAAGTGTCGTACAATTGTCTGTTTTGGCAGAGTTCCAAGCTGAAGACATTTTTTTTTCCTTTCTAAAGCTGGAATACTTACCTTTTTAGTACAATTTTTACACATGGAGACACCCCTATTATCCACTGGAGCACCTATGTGGGACACCCTAAAAAGTTTGTTCTGGTGTCCCACTAGTGCTCCTGTGTACAGATGTGTAAACAGCTGCTGAGTGTCCTCTTCTTACACTGAATCAAGTTTGCATTTCATTCTAGTACAAACCCATCTAGACAACAATGTTATAAACGTCTTTAAATATAAATAGGCCTGAACAAATGTAGTTAGCCTGTATCTACCAAAAACATCGTATTAGTGGGCAAACGAACGATGTTTACTACGAACGATTACTGAGCCCACGAACCTGAAAGTTGCCATTTTAAACTGTACAACAGTAAAGAAAAGCACATGGAGCAGAATACAAGTAATAATAATATTAATAATAATAATAATAATAATAATAATATAATAATAATAATAATAATAATAACAACACGACAACTACTTACTTTTTTGAAGAACTCTCTTGATCTTTCTGCACTGATCCTGCTCCTTCAATTTCAGGTCTGACCAGTGTTTCCTCAATTGATCCTTGGATCGTCGTACATCAAAATTCCTGTGCAGATTCTTCACAACTTTAGCCATGATCTTGGCCTTTCTGACATTTGGTTTTGGGAAAGGTCCATGCTTCCCATCATAGTCGGCCCTCTTCAGGATGTTCACCATCTCTAGGACATATTTGAGGCCTTAAATCTCCTCCGGGATAGGGACGTTTGTGGCTCCGGGCTTTCGTCGTTGTTGCTCTCCTCTGCATGCACTTGCTCTTTCTCCATGTGCTCTTCCACTGTGCCGAAAGACAAGGGGCGGGGAATAGACTAGAAACAACGTCAGGGGCGGGTGGAGTTTCACGCATGCGCTCTGTATATAAAGAGTAACACACATGCGTCGTACGTACGATCTGTGAGAGGAGGAAGGAGTATCGGTAGCGCCGATCGTTAGAAGGAAGGTACAATTTTAACTTGGTGCATCAGTGGCCTATACTGCTTATAGATTGAGGCCTATATTGGGACAAGATTAGGAGAGTTTAGCCTGACATTAGGGTTTGTCTTGTGTTGTGTCTTGCAGAGAAAATGGATCTATTGAATGATCAGGACTTTATCCCCTCATTTATATGTACAGGGAGCTGCCCTGTCTGTGGCAGGTAAACCACCCATTTTATAACAATAATCCAAAGAGGAAGGCAGCGCTGGATCAATTGCTGGAATTTGTGAAGCTGGTGATCCCCACCGCAGACATCCCCTATTTGAAGGCCCTAATTGGTGGCATGAGGAGCACTTATAATAGGGAGCGCAAGAAGGTCCAGGATTCCCAGAGATCAGGAGCTGCAGCAGATGACATTTATGTCCTCAGGCTGTGGTACTATGACAGACTGCATTTTCTGGCAGACCAGACTGAACCCAGGCCAGCACTCTCCAGTCTTCCTTCAAGGCTTCCTTCCACCTCATCTGAGGCTTCCGATGTCCAACCTGGGCCTTCCAGCCAGGAGGAAGTGGAGGAGCCCAGCTTGAGCTAGGTATAGCATTGTTCAACATATTTCTAGTCAAATAATTAATGATGTTAACTAGATATTATTGATCAGTAATTTTAGGATTTTACAAAGTGATTTACATATGAATAGACAGTAGTGGCCACAAATGATTGGGACAAGAATGAAAAATGCTGGGGTCAGAATAATAGTATTTTCTAATTATTATTCAATTTGCAACAGTCATGAGCTGAAAATTGTGTGTGATTGATGAACCAAAAACTAAGTCCCTTTTTTCATACACAGGAAAGTTTCAGCCAGGAGGAGGCTGTGGAAAGTGGCAGCCAGGAGGTGGCGGGGGTAAGCAGCAGCCGGGAGGTCGCCGGGCCCAGTAGCCTGCCCAAATCCCAGGTCCCTCCCCTCTTTCCAAAAAAAAGTCCCAGGAAGAGGAGTAACCTGGAGGAGGCAGCACTTGGCCTATTTCAGATTCTACTGCGGCCCTCAGAACCCCCCCAATATTCAAGAGGACTATGCCTACATGGCAGCCTGCAAAATGCAGGAAATGGAGGAGGGCCAATGCCTCTTATGTGAGGAAGTTATGTTACAAGCCCTAAATAAGGGGTTGAGGTGGGAACTCACAAGCCAAAGCCACATTTGTGAGTTCAACTATGGTCCTCCTCCTCCACCTCCTTCCACAACTACAACACCAGAGCCACAGCCTGGAAGCAAGCGTAGAAGGAAGACAAGAAAGTGATGGCCTGGGTTCAGTCTGGTCTGACAAAAGACCACAGCCTGGGGACAGATATGTCATCTGCTGCTGTTCCTGATTTCTTGTAGTCCTGGACCGGATTGTGCTCACTATTATAAGGACTCCTCAGGCCACCAATTTTGACTGTAAAATAATTGATGTCAGCCCTGGGGTACAAAGGCTTCGCAAATTTCACCAGTTTCTCCAGTGTTGCCTTCCTCTTTATTTTGTTATGACCCACACTATGTGGTACTGTATGTTCTTTCATTTCCATTGCTTTGATGCTATGGATCTTGTCTTTTGATTAAATAAAAGATAAAAAAAAAAAAAACACTGCACAGAGTAGGTAAGTATAACATGTTTGTGATTTTGATAGAAAAAAAAGAGACTTTACAATCACTTTAATATATAAATACATGTCTATATTTTACCATGGTAGTGCTGTACTTAATTTTTTAACATTTTTTTTTTCTTGGAGGTGTGGCAACACATATCAGTGCTGGCTGCTACCTATTCACCTAATTAATTTAGAGGGGTTACCCAGTAGTCTTTTCACATTTTTTGCTACATGTAATTGATGATCATTAGCACCTGCTTGGTATAATTGGTTAATCACACACCTGAATCTAATCTTAAAAAAATCTGACTTTGTGCAAGTGTACAAATGTAAGAATTGATGCTGGTTTAAAGCCAAGGTGTAGTCACACCAAATATTGATTTAGCTATTTCTTCTGTTCACTCACTTTGCATTTTGTAAATTGATAAAAATAAATATTTTTTTTTTGAAAGCATTCTTACTTTACAGCATTTCTTCCCACCTGACTAAAACTTTGGTACATATATACACACAGACGCACACTTATGTTATGCAAAAATTTTAATTTCCAAGTAAAGCTACTTACTGTTTACAGTTCCATTTTTCACAAGTGGACATTCATTCCAAGGTAGTGGATACTGAAATGACTGGAAAAAGTAGAATATGCTCCATCCAATGATAACATTATAATACAGGCCAACAAAGAAGCAAACCTAGGAAAACATCAGAACGGTTACTGTTATCATCATATGTAAATCTAGAAGACCACTGCTGTGCCATTCCATGATTTATAATCTGCAGATGCTATGAACATTTTATAAAGAACACAGACTGGGGAGTGCAGATCCAGGAAGTGTCAGTCAATGAATTCGAAGGCACCATAAACAGTTTATTGATAAAACATAAAAGTATATCCACAGGTGCAATGGGAAAGGGGAATAATAAACACGGTCAGAAGAACATGGACTCGCTGTGGTGATACCGATGATTAAGCCAATGGTGATGGAAGGATGGCTGTCTCATGTAAGGAGGAGGGGACTGATGACAAAAGGCTAGAAAGCTAGATGGCACCCTTTCAGATACTGAGTGCGGTGATCATGGCCAGTTCACTGGGCGGCAACAGAGGAGATGGTACCTCGCAGGGTTCAAAACCACTGTGCGCCCAGGGGAGGGAGGACAGAGCTAGTGCAGTAGCCGGTGAAGCCAGTGGGTGGATGGAAGAACTCGTAACTGACAAGAACAGCGTTACACTTCCGGGTGTCCGAACACCACGGAGCTCCTCCCTAGCTGCGTCACACGCTCCAAACACGAGTGTGCATCGGCAGACCACGGCGGGTCATATGACTAGGATGAAGAGGGAGTCAGGATACAAAGGTGATGCTGAAGATTGAGCGATGGCCACCTACATGTTTCGGGGGTTTAATCCCTTCCTCAGATTACACGCTCAAGATCTGGCGGGGAACAAGAATTATATACTGTCACGGGACGGAGCAACCAATCGATCCACCACCAATAGCCCAACGCATGGATAACTCAACAATAAAATCATTAAAAAATAATAACAGTAAAAACTATGAGAATATATAACAAAATTATTATCATAAGATTAATTATTTGTAAATTGAACTGAATTAAATTTATCAATTTATTAAATAACAAATAATATATATATATATATATTTTGATAAATTGATTATTTATAAATATAATATAAATTTATAATATATAAATTTATATATTTATTTATAAAATTATTTATAATATATAACATTATAAAAATTATAATACTGTAAAAAGGGTAGTAATAAATTAGACATGAAATTGCACATCAATAAATACCAAAAGAACACAAAACACAGTCAACATAAAAAGATATCAAAACTAAGGGGGACCAAGGAATATATTAAAATTAAGAATGAATAAGGGTGTGTGTACCTAACTCATTTAACCCATGAGGCGAAAGAGAATTTAGTTTATAAATCCACATGGTTTCCCTTTTTACATAGCAACGCAAACCTCTCATTGTCTGTTGGGGACCCCTTGGGAATATGTTCGATCGCTAAAACTGTCATGGCTTTGAAATCTCTCCCATGATGTTGGGAGAAATGTCTAGGCACACTGGTGGACCAGGCCTAAATCTACGGTATTCGTCTACCCTAGTTTGTAACATACGTATGGTCCGACCCACAGATTACATGAGCATTTCAACATGTATATTACAAACTGGGTTGAACATGTAATAAACTGTCTTATAATATAATCTATCCTATCTGTAATGGAGGGGTGACCATGAGGAATGGATTGGCAAGTTAAACAACCCCTCTTTTTGCATTGGAAGATACCAAGGATTTGGAAATGTATGTATGGACTTGGTACGGGCCCTTGTAAAAACAACTTGGGGTACCTCTGGGAGAAGAGGACCCAAAGTAGGATTGGATTGGAGAATGTGCCAATGTTTCCTCATAACCTTGGTAATTCTTCTATAGTTTTTGAATCATGTAATGAATCTAGCACTCTGTTGGGATGGGGTATTAATACGTCCATTACTGGGGCAACAGTTCCGATAGGTAGTGGAGGCTTCCAAAAGTAGATCACGAGGATAGCCCTTCTCCAAGAATTTCTCGGTCATAATTTTGCTCTGGAGTGTATAATCCTCGGGTTTAGAACAATTTCTCGTTAACCTGAGAGACTGGCCCTTCCGTATGTTATTTTTCCAAGCCGGGTGATGGCAACTCTTAAAATGTAGATAAGAATTGCCATCCACCGGCTTGTAATGGTTTTTAGTGTGTGTGTATAGAACCAGCTTCATGAAACAATTCCAAGTCCAAGAAAATCAAATGATCTGGGTCAAGGACATAAGTGAAACTAAGACCCATTGGGTCATGGGTCTACCAAATGAGAACAACCTCTTGGGGGTATAATAGGCTCTATGTATCAACATCAAGTGTGATACTTTGTGTGAAGGGGAGACCAATACCAGTGGTTCCAGCTCCAGTATCTTTCTCCACTGTTCCTCCGTTATTTCCCCTAAATCCTCTTCCCATCTTTTCCTACTATTGAGGGGCTCCAGACCTGCAAAAGTTTTATTACGTAACTGCATATAGCTCGGAAATAAGCCCCTTGGTCATATCCAGCTTAAATATCCTTTGGAAGAGGAGGGTTTTATTCCATTCTAATGCTCGCGTCTTAAACTGGGCTTCTAAGGCATGTCTAATCTGTAGATATCTATAAAATGAATGGTTTGGTATATCGTACTCTATTCTTAAATCTGAAAACGTTTTTAAAGTTCTCCCATCGTATAGGTGTATCAGCCTATTTATACCCTGAATTTCCCATTCTTTAATCTTTCCTATTGGCAATAACTCCTGCAGATTGTTATTATTCCAAAGGGGGTGTGTTCTAGTACCCCTCCATACCCCATTAGTATTTTAACTGTTTTCCTATTTTTTTTTTTTTAACCATCTTTATAGTTGTATCCCTTAAGGAAAAAGAGTCTGCCTCCACCATTGTATTATGCAAGGCTCCTGACAACATTATTTTCCCACTTGCACCACCTTCTCCCAGGGTGTCGCAGCCCCTTAAGCGCTGCAGCTGTGCTGCCAGGTAGCAACTCCTGGGGTGAGGTATCACTAAGCCCCCCTCCCCTGTTTGTAGCTGCAACGTTTGCAGTCGGATCCTAGCCTGGCCCTTTTTCCATATTAGCTCTCTAAAAAGGGTTTAATTTTTTTTAAACCATTTTTACATATCCACACTGGAGAATTATGCAGCAGGTATAACAGTTGTGGCATCCATATTTTAATCAAATGACATCGACCCGTTACTGATAGGGGGAACCGGCTCCAAATATTACTTTTTTTGTTTAAATTTAGTTAATAGTGGTATTTAGTTAATACTGATGTATTGATTAGGGTCTCTCGACAGATATACCCCTAAGTATTTCATTGTTTCTGCTACCTCTAGCTGGGGCATTTCAGGCATTACCGGACTGCTAATAGGGTCCACTGGTAACAATCTCGACTTCTCCCAGTTTATCGTTAAGCCTGTGAATATTCCAAAGTCCTCTAGTATATTTATTACCTTTCTGAGGGATTGCCCAGTGTCCACCGAAAAAACAAGAACATCATCCGCATATAATGCGATCCTTTCCTCCCCCGTCTTCCTTTAGAATCCTTTCATACCTGGACTTGATCTAATTGCAATTGCCAATAGCTCCATTGCAAGAGCAAAAAGCAGAGTCGACAATGGGCACCCCTGCCTTGTCCCCCTTTTTAGTTGGATCCTTCCCGAGTATTCGTTATTAATTCTGTCTTTAGCACTTGGGTCATCATACAATGTTTTTATCCAACCAAAAAAAAAAGGTCTAAACCTAAATACCTCCAGAACGCGCCAGATCTAACCCCACTCTAGGCTATCAAAAGCTTTGGTCACATCTAGGGACAGAAAAGCTCTCAATCCCATATTTTCTGACGGGGTCTGCAGATTCAGGAATGCCCTTCTAATATTTATACTAGTGGATCTATTAGCAATACATCCCGTTTGATCTGGGTGTATAAGTTTTAAGACAATTTTATTCAGCCTAGCTACTAGCACCCTGGCTAAAATTTTAACATCCGAGCATAGCAGGGATATTGGTCTATATGATACTGTATCTAACAGATCCTTCCCCTCTGTGTATCACTATTATAGTTGCTTCTGACATCGAAGCGGGCAGTTTTCCCTCCATCGCCGCCCCTATCAACACTCTAAGCAACTCCGGGAGTAATATTTCTCCATAATGTTCATAGGTCTCCACCAGGAGTCCATCCGGTCCAGGGGATTTTTGGTTAGCCATCCGAGCTACTGCCTGTTGTAATTCCCCAAGAGTTATTGGAGCTTCCATATCCTCTCTGTCCCCTTCTGTAATAGTCGGAATCTGCAAATTCCCCAAAAATGTATCCATTTCTCCCTCCTCATCTACCCTCTGCGACCTATTCAAATTTCTGTAGTAATCACTAAATGTGTCTATAATCTGACGTATGTGAAGAAATCCCTCCTTTTATTGTCCTAATCATATAGCTGAGGGGGGAGAATTGGTTTTCACCAAATGAGCCAACATTCGTTCCACACTTTCCCCTCCTCCAAAAGAACATTACTTGTGAAAAAGCTGCCTATTCTCTGCTTTCCTAATAACTGCTATTTTATAATCTTGTTGTTTTTATTTAACCATCATTTTTGATTCTCCGGGGTTGGGTCCTCTACATAATTCATTTCTGCCTCTATCGCCTCCTTTCCTGATACCTTCCTCCCATTACCTAGACTTCTTCTTGATTTTTGCCACCTGCTGAATCAATATGCCTCTGAGGAATGCCTTCAGGGTGTCCCATAGCACCCCAAATGACACTGTACCCTAATTGAGCTCCAAAAACTTTTAGACTTGATAATACCTCATCTGGTTTCTTCATTAATTTAAACCAAAATGGACTTATTTTCCAAACCCCCAGGGCTCTTTTCGCCTCCAAGTTCAATAACACTAGTGGTGAATGATCCGAAATCCCTCTTGGTAGGCACACTATGTTTTTTTTTTTTACCCTTTTCGTAGCGCTTCCCCATTTCCCAGGACCATATCGATCCTGGAGAGTGTGGAGTAGGAACTTGAAAAGCAAGAATATTGCTGAACATTCGGATTCCGCCCTCTCCACATATCAACCAGCCCTACTTCCTCCAAAAATTGGTCCCGTCGGTCCTCCATCACTTTATCCGGCTGTACCCCCGGGAGGATAGATTAGATAGATTAGATATTTACCAGAACATACATCTTATTCTCCATTAAACAATAGAGGAAGATATAGCGACCCATTTCATCTATGCTAATCTGCCTGCAGGAAAAAGCCATCCCAGCTCTCAACATTTCACTGACTCCCCTAGAATAAGAGGAGTATACCGAATGGTATTGACATATGTTCTATTCTTTAAGTGTGTTTTTGTTAAATGTGTTTCGTTTCCTGCAGGCAGACCCGCCCTATTCCATACCTTTCCAACATAGAAAAAAACTGCGGATCTCTTATCTCTTGGGTAACCAACCAACCCCCTGACATTCCAGGAGCCTATATTAAGTGTTTTAAAGTGCATATAAAAAAGGGAAGAAGAAAAAGGACAAAGGAAAACAGACATACAAAAATGAATCCAGGTGAAATTTAAACACTCTATTTCTTAATATCCTTAATTCCCTTTATTGCGATACCTTCTAGTATTTGTTTCATTATCAATCTTACAATCATTCTGTATTTCTCCTCCACTAATACATGAACTATTCCTCTATTCTCCCCTACCCCTTCTCCTGTCTCCCCTCCCCCCTCCCCTCCATTCCTCTTCTCTTCAGTTTGCCCGCAGTTTCTCCTTGTTGTCTTCCAACCATGATGCTGCTCCAGCTGGAGAGTCAAAAAACTGAGTTCCACCCAGCGCTACTACCCATAATCTCGCTGGGTAAAGTAGTGCATATGTAAGTTTGAATTTTTGTAGGGTACGTTTGATCTCTTTAAATTCAGCCCTGCGCTTCTGCTGGTCAGGCGAGAAGTCTGGGTCAGGCGTCTGGGTACAAGATCTTAACTCCATTATAGGAGGATATTCCCCATCTCTCTTGCCTTTTGCATCAGCATCACTCTGTCATTATAATTAGGAAATTCCATCAATAGTGGTCAATAGTGGTCTGGGATATCCTTCTGGTGGTGGAGATCTGAAAGGAAGTCTATGTGCTCCTTCTGTTGCGAACAGCGGTGAGAGTCTCTTTTCCAAACAGCTCTATGAATTATTTTGATTAAATTACCGCGGCCTGACGCTGATAGTGGGAGCTTTTTCCAAGTTTTGATTTTCCCTTTAAATTTAGTTAACAATGGGACAAGATTATCCACAATGTATATTTTAGGATCTCTAGAAATTATTATACCAAGGTATTTTAGTTGGTTCACTATTTGTATCTGTGCCGCCTCTTGGAGCTTTCTAAGGGGTCAGTTGGCAGGAGTGTAGATTTTTCCCAATTTATCATAAACCCAGAAAATTGACCGAAGTTTTTGAGTTTATCCATGGTTTCTTTTAAAAAGTTCTGTGCATCTCCAAGTAGTAAAAAGGAGATCATCCGCATATAATATTACTTTTTCTTCCATCTCCCCTCTTTTATACCCTTTTATCCCCGGGGAAGATCTGAAGGATATAGCCAAGGGTTCGATTGCGAGGGTGAAGAGAAGGAGACTTGTCGGAGTACACGCTATTCACCCTCACCTTCACCTCAGGCGTTTTGTACAACAGCTTTACCCATTTAATGAAGATTGGTCCAAATTTAAATTCTTTTAGGGCTCTCCAGAGATATTTCCATTCTAGGCTGTCAAAGGCCTTGGCAGCGTCCAAAGAAAGAATAGCCATTCTTCCATTCTTGTCCATTGGAAACTGAAGATTCAGGTATAACCGTCTGATATTTATGCTAGTAGACCTACCGTATGAATCCCAATTGATCAGGGTGGACAAGTTTCTGTATGACTTTATTTAGTCTAGCTGCCAAGACCTTTGCTAAGATCTTAATGTCTGAGTTTAGTAAGGATATAGGTCTGTATGAAGGGGGATTAAGTGGGTCTTTTCCTTCCTTGGGTATCACTATTATAGTGGATTCCATCATAGATGAAGGGAGTTCTCCCCTCCTCACCAACTAGTTTAGGACCCTCAACAGCTCAGGAAGCAGCACTCCCCCATAGTGGCGATATGTCTCAGCCGGAAGACCATCCGGGCCTGGGGACTTCTGTCCTGCCATTTCCCGCACAGTCCGCTGTATTTCCTCTAGCGTTATAGGCATGTCAAGTGTCATCCTATCTTCCTCAGAAAGAACGGGGATCGTCAAATTTCCCAAAAAATTGTCCATTTCTAGCCCCTTTCCTCCTGCCGAGAATTATATAGGTCCTCATAATAGTCTCTAAAGCTGTCTACTATCTCTGGGGTATGTGAGGACATCCTGCCCTCATTTGTGATAATCATTGGCACCATTGAGGGTGAATTTGTTCGTTTTTTTTATAATCAAATTTTCATTTTTATTATAAACTTCAACATTTCCATTCAATATTATACATTCTTGTATTCCATATTTTACATTAAGAACACCCAAAAAACACCTTGTGAGAAAAAAACTGAATACTAAATTATCTTGTCAAAGATTTACCAATTATACTACCCCCCCCCCCCCCAAAAGAGACAAAACAAAACAAAGAGATACGAGTAAGTACTCTTCGGTTCCCTCCTCCTCCTCCCTCCTCCCAACCATCCCGGGGTAGATCTACTCCATCCCTTCCCCCTTTCCACTCCATTCCTTCTACTTTGAGTCCTGTTCACTCCTACTGTGCCCTTCTGTGTCACAAGGAGAAAAAAACCTCGTGTAATATGAGGCCACTAATGACCATTATGTCAAAATAAAAAAAAATAAAATAAAAATAATTGTATCGTGTATTAAAATATTATCAACTGTATTTACATGTTAACAACCCTCTTGACCTGCTCCTCCCCCAGCTTTAAGTGACAACCCCATAACTCCACCAAAGGAAAAAGAAAGAAAAAAAAAAGTGTTGATTCCCTCTCTACCAAAACCTCGTGTAATATAAAAGGCCACTAATGGCCATTTTGTCAAAACAAAAAAAAATATATATATATATATAATTGTATCATGTGTTAAAATATTATTAACTGTATTTACATGTAGACAAGCCTCTTGACTTCTCCCCCAACTTTAAGTGACAACCCCATAACTCCAAAGAGAAAAAAAATGTGTAATTTCTTATGATGACATATACAATCTCTATCATTTTTTCACTTTGAATTTTAAATCCCACCTCTCCTGTGGTCCACTCGTGATCTCCCTACTCCTTATCCCCCCCCCCTTCCCATCCCTCCCCCCTTCCCATCCCTCCCCTCACTACTTTGACTTGACTCACTCTCTCTCTTCTCTCATTAGGGGAAGGCGTTTCACTCCACACTGTCAGAGTCCCAAAAGAAAAAAAAAAAAAAAAACCCATATTGGTCAATCCTATTCAAGGTTCATAATTGACTCTTTCTCTATGGCTAGAACCACAAGCAACTATACTAGGGTCCTCTTGGATCTACTACACCCCGTGCCCTCCCATTCCATATCTCTTCTCCTTCAGCCCATCGCAGGTACACACTGTATCCATCCTGCCCATGTCTTCTCAAATTCCCCTTTTTGATCTTTCACTTGAGTCCACCTCTCAGCTTCCATTATCCAATTTACCTCCCTTTTCCAATCCTCTAATGTTGGGCAGGTAGTCTGTTTCCAATATCTGGATATTAATATTTTAGCAGCATTCAGTAGGTGTGGTGTGATGCTCTTCCCATAGGCTTTAATGGGACCAGGCGCTCCATGGAATAGGAAGCATAGAGGTGTAAACTCCATAGGTCTAAGGGTCAATTTCTCAATCCATGGTGCAATTGCTACCCAAAATGATTTAATCCTGGGGCATTCCTAACACAGATGGAGAAATGTATCTGCCGCTGGGTATATCTGAGCTAATCTTACTGGTGTCCTATACCACCTTATGAATTTATAGGCCATTTCCAGCACATACGAACTTATGGATGTTGAGTAAGTTGATTTAATCATTTTTTTAATTTGTGTATCTGACAGGTCCTTATTTAGCTCTTTCCCATTCCCTGATGAAATATGCAACTGTACTCTTTTGGGCGCCAATTATCAGTCTGTACATCTGAGACAACAGGTGTCTAGCATCCCTCAAAGGCACACACTGGCCCTCAAACGTAATTGAATTTAATGGTCTTAATAAGGGTTTTATCTTATTAAAGAAACCTGTCATTTGATAGTATCTCCATCCTGATGTGGGTACATTCCCCAGAGTTGTAATCAAATCCGGGTAGGTTGCTAGGGTCCCCAGCAGGGCAAATTTACCACACGTCGTATCTCCATCCCGCCCCCATGCCCCCAGAAAATCCTCTCCCTCCCCGGCGGGAACCATGAGAATCCCTCCAGCGGAACTAAGGGGGACACCCAGGGGGAGTACTCTCCTGTTTTATTCAAATAGTCCCATACTGACAAAGAATTCCATGTCAAGGGAGACGTCCACTTCGAGAGTCCTCTTGGTGTACTCGGGATCCATGAGCCCCTGCTAAATTCCTCCCCACCATTGTTTTTTCTAATTGGACCCACATTTTACTAGAGGAGTCGTGGCACCAGTTCAGTATTTGAACCAGCGACATTGCCTTGTAGTACACTGATATGTCTGGCAGCCCCATTCCTCCCTTTGCCTTACTTCTGCGTAGAATGTCATAGGCTAATCTTGGTTGTTTATCATTCCACACAAATGCTACAAAGGCCTTCCGTATCTGTTTAAAAAAAGGTCCCTGGTAATTTAATCAGAACTGTATGCAATATATAAATAATTCTGGGTAATATGCACATTTTAATATTGCTCACTCTTCCAAACCATGTTAGATATTGTCTTGTCCAGTTCTTCAAGTCCCCCCATTATGGAGGCTTCCTTCTCCAAGGATTCCTTCTTCCATACAAAGGGGTACGCCCTCCTCAGCGTCCTCGCCATCCCTTGAGGGACATGGATGGGTAAAAGTATTGATTTTTCAAAATTTATTTTAAAATTGGATAGGTACCCATATCTGTCCACTTCCTGCATAAGGGCTATTAAAGATATCTGTGGTGTCTATAGATAGAATAATAAATCATCAGCATAGGCCGATACTTTATGTTCCACAGCCCCGATACATGTCCCTGCTATCTTCCCATTGCTTCTAATTTTACAAAGAAATGGCTCCATTATTATAGCGAATATTAAATGGTGAAAGTGGGCACCCCTGCCTAGTTCAGTTTCGTATATTTAGATAGTCCGACACTATCATTTACTTTGACCCTTGCTCTTGGGCCCGCATGGAGAGCCATTACTACCCATCCCATCCCATCCCAGACCCACCCCCCTCAAGACTTCACTCATAAAGCCCCAGTTCACCCCATTGAAGGCTTTTTCAGCGTCCATTGAGTATAATCTTTGGGGCTCTCTCTGTGTCATGTTGCATCCAGTGAAGGAGGTGAAGTGCCCGGATAGTGTTGTCCCTTGCCTTACGTCCTTTCATAAAACCTGTCTGGTCAGGGTGCACTAACTCCCCAATATGTTCTTGCAGTCGCAGAGGTAGGATTTTGGCCAGCAATTTAGTATCAGAGTTGAGCAGAGAAATAGGCCTATAATTGGCACAATACTGAGGATCTTTCCCTTCCTTCGGGAGTACAGTAATGTACGCCAACAGGGCTTCTGGAGGCAATGGGTTAGCTGCATTAATTGTATTGAAATAATTACATAGTGGTCCCATCAAGTCAGACGAACATTTTTTATAGTAGATATTTGTCAGGCCATCCGGTACGGGACTTTTCCCTGTCGGTAAGGTTGCCATTACTCTGCTCAACTCTTCCACTGTAATTGGATGTTCCATTTCTGCTGTGATTGTCTCCGATAGACTGGGCATTGATGATTCCCTAATGTAGTCTCATATCTCTTCCCTTCTTTGGTCCTCCCTGTCTTCTAATTGTGAGGTCTCAGATGTCTGAATGTTATATAAGGTTTCAAAGAATCTAAAATTCTGTCGCTATGGCCTGGTTTTCCACTATCTTTTTGTTTCGTATTAATAAATTATGAACATGTCTAGATTCTTGTTGTTTAGCCAATAACCGCCCACATTTGTTCCCTTGCTCATAGAACCTATGAGCAAAGTATCTACATTTATTATTAACTTTTCGGTCTAGACATTGTGCAAGTTCTGCTCGAAGATTCCCTAGTTGTTGGCTATGTAAGGGGTCAAGATTTTTTTTTTTATGTTTAATCTCCAGTGCATTGATTTTCTCTAGTAGCTCCGTCACTTCCTTCTTTCTTTATGTGGGACCCATAAGCTATTAATTCTCCTCTTATGACCATTTTATGGGCCTCCCAACTCCTGGTTTGACACCTCGCCTGGTGTATTCCTCTCAAAATAATCCCTTATTTTAACTGACAGTTCCTCGACTATCCTTTTATTATCTAATATTGATTCATTCAGTTGCCACGTACGTTCTTGGTTATGGTCTCAATGGTACAGTCAGTTTTGGCCCTTTTCCAAATAAAATTGATCTACCATAAATACATTGATACGTGAGTACATTTTATGTATTTTAGAGTAATAACTGTAGTCCTTTACTCCATTGTGCATCCCCCGCCAGCTGTCTACCAGGTGTTGGGTGCGTAAAAGTTGTTTTAAGTGTTTTAGGGCTCTAAATAATAGAGATGTTTTCCCTGATGTTGTCTCCAAACCTGGATCCAGCACAATATTGAAATCTCCGCCCAGGATTAAACAACCTTCTCTAAATTTCTCCAACATCTTCAACATTTTGGTAAGAAAATTAATTGTCCCTGTGTTTGGTGCATAAATTGCAGCAAATGTATATCGCTGACTATGTATTGTACCTTTAACAAACAGGAAGCGATCTTGTCTATCTGCTTGTACAGATAATACCCATGGGCAAGTTTTCTTAAAAGCAATTGTGACCCCCTTGCTCTAGCAATAGGCGATGTTGCATGGTACCAATGGTTGAACATGTGTCCAGGCATATTAGGTATAGACCCCTCCCTGAAATGCGTTTCTTGTAAAAATGCTATGTCCACAGCATAGTGGTGTAGTTCTTGCCAGAGATGGCCCATTTTATGCTGGGAACACAGTCCCCTCAAGGAATCGATCGATCCTAATCAACTCTCTCAAACGGTCGCCTCCATCTTTAATGACCTACTTGAGAGACCCCAGGCCACTCCGGTCGCTTTTGAACATATTCACAGAGCACTACGCCCGAGGGGGAGAGGGGACACGGTCTGCTGTCTAATAGATTTTTCACGTATGGAAGAAATTTTGCGAGCATTAAGAAATCGCAAACAACTATCCTTCCAAGGCTTAAGCATCAAGATATACCAGGACCTTTCAAATATCACCCTGCAACATAGGCGGGAACTAAGGCCTCTGCTGGACATACTAAGATCCAGGTCTATAATCTACAGATGGAAGTTTCCATTTGGCCTTTCAGCATCACATCAAGGCTGCACAGCTCTTCTCAGGGTCCTAGAAGACCTGGAACATTTTTGTTCCGCCCTGGATATTCCAACGGTAGCCTTGCCCGATTGGTACAGCGATTTCCGCTTACCCCAGATGCAAAGAGCCACATCAATGGACGGCATTGCCGAGGCGGGCAACTTCAGTCTTGGTCGCCGCCGCCCTCATCCAGCTCCTCCTCATTCTCCACTGCGAGACCCAGGTGTGCCATGGGCTCGTATCACCTAAACAGGCAACCATGCCTCCTTTCTCCGGTTATACATGACACAGGACAGTTAACACCAAGTTCTTCACTCCTCCACTTTTTACACCACAGATGCCTATGTGAGACAAGCCGAACTGCTGCCAAATACCCTAATGCAACCTCGGGGCCCCAGATAATATCTATATTTCGTTCTTTGGAGACATAACCACCTATCTTTTTCACCAACCCCATAATTCAGCCGGATTTAGACTCTGACATTGCACTCCTGAACGGTTCACCTGGTGCTGAGAGAAGCAACAATCCCTGGCTTAGATACATGTTGTAGATATAGTACTCCCACCGTACATCTAGTAATTAACTGGTCAAATCACTAACCGTATATATTATCCATTAGTGATATAATACTAATAGTTTAAACAATGAGCACACCCATCTATAATGTCACATGGGGCTGGGTATATCTGGAAATAAACTGGTCTGATCACTAACCGTATATATATTAAACCCATTAGCGGTATAATACTCATAGTTTAATCAATGTGTGCACCTATCTATAGTGTCACACGGGACTGGGTGAATTGCATGGGTATGCATATGAATTTGGAATTTGAAAAATATATATACCTGGCTGGTTTAAATAAGCGGTTATTTTACCCCATTTAGAGATAATTAGGGTAAATTGAAATAACATGGGGAAAGGTCTATGGATGTTAGTGGATATTATCTAGAAAGGTCCCCCCTATATTCCTGCATATATGACATAATTAGATACAAATGTATTTACCTTACCATGATTTTTTTATATAATTGTGTGTATTGACTGTGAAAATAAAAACAGCCTCTTTACTTGATATTTAAAGCATCCAGCGATTTGCTAGGGTAGTCTCATAAGGTTGTATATCTGAAGAGAATCCAATCTCAGTTTAACAACCAGTCAAGAGATATGGTAAGACTGGGTAGGTATAAAAATTCTTTATAGTTGTGGAGGTTGTATAATAGCTTACCTTTTTATGAGACCAGACTAATAGGGGCTGGGCGTCAGCGGTGTAGATCCACACAGCCGCTCAATTCAGAGCGACTGGTTGTGTGGAATGTAAAACGAGAGACGCTGCAAGTGTCTCTTGAGCGCACGCCCCGCTTGTAGTCACCAATCGGAGGAGCCGATGTGACGTCATTCAAGCCGGTCGCTGATGCGCACTGCGCATGTCCCGATCCTCTGCATCGGCATAGCAACCGCCGATGCGTCGGAGGGGGAGAGAGCAGTCGCATCTAGGTATCTTGGATACCAGGAATACCATGATGCGCCAATCACCCTCGGCTGAAGGCGTGGCGCTGGGCGGCCGTATAGTAACGATGATTTACCCGGACCTAGTAGGGTGCACTTACCATGGTCACAGAGTCATAAGACTCATACAAACATGTATGAGATGAGTGTAATATCTAAGTAGATTAATAAGGAAATATAAAACATGGTATTAGTATTGAAAGCGACTAATTTTTACATGACAATAATCAGTACAAGGTTGTTTACAGAAATAGATAAAATATGGTTGAATACATGTTAACAAACAGTGGGGGCCATCACTGATAATGAATGCCATTAGTTCAAGTACATAGTTATTGAGTTACTATAGAGGGGGGGGACGGGGGGGGAGAAAAAGAAAAAAGAGAAAAAGGGGAAGGGGGAAGAAAGGTTGACTGGAGGGGAAGAGAGAAGGAGAGCTCCAGAGGCCACAATTAAGGTAGTGGGAAAAAAGGGGGATAACACAGGGGGGAGGGGAAGGGGAGAACCTCAGAAGCCACATAATGAGTGGTGCAATTCAGATATGTATCATAGAAAGGGCTTATAGGTTTGAGCCTCATTAATGCCAGGGAGGTGTGTGGCATTGAGGCGTTCTATCCACATGGTTTCTCTTTGGCACACTTTTTTATCCCAATCTCCACCCCTGGGATCCTTAGGGACCACTGCCAAAACAAGAAATCAGGGAAGTATCGAATCTATGATAGAGGTCTAGGTGCCTTCTCACTTCTGTAACCATTTTTCCTTCTGCTGAATAGTATACGTGGTCTTTAATTCTGCATCGTAGGTGTCTGATGGTTTTGCCTACGTAAAAAACGCCACATTGGCATAGCATGAGGTATACTACTCCCTCAGTGTCGCAGTTTGCATGAAATTTTGGGGTGAAAGTTTCTCCATTTGGCAGTATAAATGTCTTTCCTACTTTGACCCATGGACAAAAAGGGCATTTGCCACATTGAGAAATCCCTTGTTTAAATGATTTGTTTTTTGGGGTGGTTATGTAATGGCTAGAGGTTAGTTGGTCACCCAGGGAACTGGTTCATCTGAAGGTAATTTGGGGGCAACGGCCAATATATTTTTTGATAATGGGATCCTCTTGGAGGATCGGCCAATGTCTACTTAAGATGCTTCGAAGTTGCTCGTGTTGTTGGTGAGATTTATCACAAAATTCTCGCGATGGGTTAGTTGTAGTAGATTTTTTCTTGAATAATAAAGAATTCCTTGACTGGCATATAGCCTTATTATAAGCGCTACGTAGTATTGTTTTGGTGTATCCCCTCGCCAGTAATCTGTTACGGAGTGCATCCGCTTGAGTTTTGAATTCCTCTGTGTGGGTACAGTTACGGCATAATCTTAGATACTGTGCGTATGGGATACTTTTGATGAGTGGTCTAGGGTGAGCGCTTTTAGCGTGTAGCAGGGTGTTCCCTGCAGTTTCCTTCCTATACAATGTAGAGGCTAAACAGTTCTCCTTGTCTTTAAAAATTGTTAAGTCTAAGAAGGTTATCTGTTGTGGGTGGGTGGAAACTGTAAATTTAAAGTTCAAACTATTGTGGTTAATGATTTGGATAAATTTATTGAGTAGATCCTGAGTGCCTGTCCATACCAAAAATATATCATCGATATAACGTCGCCAAATAAGGGCGTGGTCAGTGTAAAGAATTAAAGATTCGTCTGAAAAAATGGTGCGTTCCCACCCCCCCAGGTACAAGTTGACATAGGCCGATGCACAACATGTGCCCATGGCCACGCCTTGCACCTGGAGGAAGTGGGAACCTTTAAAACAAAAGTAAAGTTTCCCACTTCCTCCAGGTGCAAGGCGTGGCCATGGGCACATGTTGTGCATCGGCCTATGTCAACTTGTACCTGGGGGGGTGGGAAAGCACCATTTTTGCAGATGAAGCTTTAATTCTTTACACTGACCACGCCCTTATCTGGCGACATTATATCGATGATATATTTTTGGTATGGACAGGCACTCAAGATCTACTCGATAAATTTATCCAAATCATTAACCAAAATAGTTTGAACCTTAAATTTACAGTTTCCACCCACAACAGATAACCTTCTTAGACTTAACAATTTTTAAAGACAAGGAGAACTGTTTAGCCTCTACATTGTATAGGAAGGAAACTGCAGGGAACACCCTGCTACACGCTAAAAGCGCTCACCCTAGACCACTCATCAAAAGTATCCCATACGCACAGTATCTAAGATTACGCCGTAACTGTACCCACATAGAGGAATTCAAATCTCAAGCGGATGCACTCCGTAACAGATTACTGGCGAGGGGATACACCAAAACAATACTACGTAGCGCTTATAATAAGGCTATACGCCAGTCAAGGAATTCTTTATTATTCAAGAAAAAATCTACTACAACTAACCCATCAGTGAGATTTATCACAAAATTCTCGCAACAACACGAGCAACTTCGAAGCATCTTAAGTAGACATTGGCCGATCCTCCATGAGGATCCCATTATCAAAAAATATATTGGCCGTTGCCCCCAAATTACCTTCAGATGAACCAGTTCCCTGGGTGACCAACTAACCTCTAGCCATTACATAACCACCCCAAAACACAAATCATTTAAACAAGGAATTTCTCAATGTGGCAAATGCCCTTTTTGTCCATGGGTCAAAGTAGGAAAGACATTTATACTGCCAAATGGAGAAACTTTCACCCCAAAATTTCATGCAAACTGAGACACTGAGGGCGTAGTATACCTCATGCTATGCCAATGTGGCGTTTTTTACGTAGGCAAAACCATCAGACACCTATGATGCAGAATTAAAGACCACGTATACTATTCAGCAGAAGGAAAAATGGTTACAGCAGTGAGCAGGCACCTAGACCTCCATCATAGATTTGATACTTCCCTGATTTCTTTTATTGTTTTGGCAGTGGTCCCTAAGGATCCCAGGGGTGGAGATTGGGATAAGAAAGTGTGCCAAAGGGAAACCATGTGGATAGAACGCCTCAATGCCACACACCTCCCTGGCATTAATGAGGCTCAAACCTATAAGCCCTTTCTATGATACATATCTGAATTGCACCACTCATTATGTGGCTTCTGAGGTTCTCCCCTTCCCCTCCCCCCTGTGTTATCCCCCTTTTTTCCCACTACCTTAATTGTGGCCTCTGGAGCTCTCCTCTCTTCCCCTCCAGTCAACCTGTCTTCCCCCTTCCCCTTTTTCTCTTTTTTCTTTTTCTCCCCCCCCTCTATAGTCAGTCACTCAATAACTATGTATTTGAACTAATGGCATTCATTATCAGTGATGGCCCCCACTGTTTGTTAACATGTATTCAACCATATTTTATCTATTTCTGTAAACAACCTTGTCCTGATTATTGTCATGTAAAAATTAGTCGCTTTCAATACTAATACCATGTTTTATATTTTCTTAATAATCTACTTAGATATTACACTCATCTCATACATGTTTGTATGAGTCTTATGCCTCTGTGACCATGGTAAGTGCACCCTACAAGGTCCGGGTATATCATCGTTACTATGCAGCCGCCCAGCGCCACGCCTTCAGCTGAGGGTGATTGGCGCATCATGGTATTCCTGGTATCCAAGATACCTAGATGCGACTGCTCTCTCCCCCTCCGACGCATCGGCAGTTGCTATGCCGATGCAGAGGATCGGGACATGCGCAGTGCGCATCAGCGGCAGGCTTGAATGACGTCACATCGGCTCCTCCGATTGGTGACTAAGCAGGGTGTGCGCACAAGAGACGCTTGCAGCGTCTCTCGTTTTACATTCCACACAACCAGTCGCTCTGAATTGAGCGTCTGTGTGGATCTACACTGCTGACGCCCAGCCCCTATTAGTCTGGTCTCATAAAAAGGTAAGCTATTATACAACCTCCACAACTATAAAGAATTCTTATATACAAACACTTATCCTTTTGCTTACCATAACTTGTTTCCCTCTCTTTTCGGGTCTACCCCTCTGGCGCTGCAGCTTAATGACCTATCTGCAATAACCTCTCATACAGGCAAGACCTACCCAGTCATACCATATCTCTTGACTGATTGTTAAACTGAGATTGGATTCTCTTCAGATATACAACCTTATGAGACTACCCTAGAAAATCGCTGGATGCTTTAAATATCAAGTAAAGAGGCTGTTTTTATTTTCAGTCAATACACACAATTTTATAAAAAAACATCATGGTAAGTTAAATACATTTGTATCTAATTATGTCATATATGCAGGAATATAGGGGGGACCTTTCTAGATAATATCCACTAACATCCATAGATATTTCCCCATGTTATTTCAATTTACCCTAATTATCTCTAAATAGGGTAAACTAACCGCTTATTTAAACCAGCCAGGTATATATATTTTTCAAATTCCAAATTCATATGCATACAATACCCATGCAATTCACCCAGTCCCGTGTGACACTATAGATAGGTGCGCACATTGATTAAACTATGAGTATTATACCACTAATTGGTTTAATATATACGGTTAGTGATCAGACCAGTTAATTACCAGATGTACCTAGCCCCATGTGACATAGATGGGTGTGCTCATTGTTTAAACTATTAGTATTATATCACTAATGGATAATATATACGGTTAGTGATTTGACCAGTTAATTACTAGATATAGTACTCCCACCCTACATCTACAACATGTATCCAATTATTATTTAACTCCCCTCCCCCTCCCTTCTCCCAATCTCATCGTATATGTTAGGAGCAACCTAACCTTTTTGGAAACCAATATACCACATAATTTGATGGCGACTTCTGTGAATATTATGTTGCATACGTCCCCATAGTATACGAATTACACCTGGACCTTGTGGGAAGAGCACCCTCTGATGGGCACTGTTGGCAATATTGTGTAATCTATGATATCATTAATTATATCCATCTAGATAAATTTGTGTGCAATACACTACTTTATTGAATGTTCTGTCTATTACAGTATTCAGTTCTGTGCTCTTGAAGTAGCGCCTGCGGCGTGCAACATGTCGAGCAAATTTCAAACACTGGCTGTTACTACCGCATAGCTTATCTGCCAAATATATTACAATCGTATGTAAACAGGATTGGTACTCCCAATCAGTACTCAATTACTACACCATTAAGCTATGTATGGAGTGTATAACTTGTAAATGTGTGATTAATACCCGAATTCTGTATCCATCTCCCTTTTTTATCTTCACCTTTTTAAAATATATTCCTTAATTAAATTTTAACTTATACCAACCATAGTGATTATTGTGCCTAAAAAGTCCAAAGCCCAATCTATTTTTCTCTTCTCACATAATTAGTATAGGACGTGGCACATGTAACAATATAGGTATCCGCACAACCATTATGCGATGATACCTTCAAACATTTAATCCCTGGCTTTTGATCTACCCCCCTCCTTCACTCCCACTGCAAATCAAAAGACACACGTCTGACGCCAAACACAGAAGTAACTCAACGTTCCTCACTAAAGAACGGATTAAACAAACTGAGTCAATCATCCAGATCTGACCACGTCGTCTGAGAACACAACTTGAATCTCTGACAAATAACCCAGAAGACAGGCTTGCCAGTATGCAAAAGGGTTATACCTCCAGGGGACCCGGCGCAACACGGATCGCGGTAAAGGGCCAATGACAGCGGCCCTTTTCCATGTGATCGCTCCGTCCAATGACGGAGCGATCACAAATGTAAACAAAAAACGGGAAAGCAGGGTCATCAGGAGGTTACAGCTCTCCTCTCACCGATGCAACAGGAGAGGAGAGCTTTACGGTGAAAATCAGTGAGTTTTTCTACCTTTAGCAGTGCCCAACAGTGCCCAACAGTGTCATCTGTGCCACATCTGTGCCACACCAGTGATAATACAGTGCACACCAGTGCCACCTGTGCCCATCAGTGCCACCTGTGCCACATCAGTGCCGCCTGAGCCCACCAGTGCCACTACAGTGCACACCTGTGCCACTACAGTGCCCATCAGTGCCACTTGTGCTCATCTGCACCACTGCAGTGCCACATCAGTGCCCACCAGTGTGCCACACCAGTGCAACCAGAGCCACTACAGTGCAACCAGAGCCACACCAGTCCCACTACAGTGCCACATCAGTGCCACCTGGGCCATCAGTGCTCATCTGCGCCACATCAACCTCACCAGCCACCAGTATGGCAAAAAAAATTTACGGCCGAGGAGGCCTACCAGCGTCTCAGCATGACCGATGAGAGCAGCGGGGAGCTCTGAGTCTCTGTCCGATTCGGATTCAGCCCATGAACCTGTGACAAGCAGCGAGTCTGATACAGATTTGGAAGAGGAATGTGTGCCCGTGAAAAGAAGGCGTTCTGGCGTGGAGCAGCAGCCTACTACCACCTCGAGCACAGTTCCGTCCACCTCCAGCGCAGTGCTGTCCACCTCCAGCGCAGTGCCACCGCAACAAAGGCCAGGTACCAGTAGGGTGTCCTCTCAGCCACAAAAGGATAGAGGCCATGCCACCCTTCCCTATGCCCTTCAAAACCCCCTGTGGCTTCCCCCTCATTCCGGAGCAGCAAATATCCCCCCTTTTACCGCCCAGCCAGGTGTCCAGGTGAACATCGATGATTTTGTGATGCTTGATTTTTTTTATTTGATTTTCACCGACGACTTACTATCGTCCATTGTGGCCCAGTGCAACCTCTATGCACAGCAGTACATAGTAAGCAACCCTGGCTCTAGTTATGCCCGTCCCTTTGAGTGGAGAGAGCTTACCATAGAGGAATTTAAAATTTTCTTAGGCCTAACTTTTACAATGGGACTCAAAAAAAAAACGAAATGTACTCATATTGGTCAACTAACCCCGTCCACCACATGCCACTCTTCTCTTAGATAATGCCAAGATCAAGATACCTTATGATTTTGCGCTTCCTCCACTACAATGACAACACCCAGTGCCCTCCCTGAAATGACCCAGCATTTGACAAATTATTCAAACTTCGGCCACTCCTAAATTTCGCTGAAAAATTTCCCCAATTATATACCCCCGAACAGAATATTTCCGTGGATGAGTCCCTTGTAAATTTCTCCGGCAGGCTCGGCATCAAACAATTTATCCCCAGCAAAAGGGCCCGATATGGGGTAAAAATGTACAAACTTTGCGACTGAGCCACGGGGTACATTTACTCCTTTCGGGTGTACGAAGGGAAGGACACCCAACTGCATCCCACTGAATGTCCAGAATATATTGGAGCCAGTGGCAAAGTTGTCTGGGAGCTTGTTTATCCACTCCTTGGAAAGGGGTACCACCTTTATGTGGATAACTTTTATACAAGTTTGCCCCTCTTCCGCAATCTTCACCGGAGAGACACCCCAGCATGTGGTACTGTAAGAACGAATAGAAAAGGCTTCCTGGAAAAACTGGTCAATGAAAGGCTACGCTGAGAGGATACGGTGGCTTTGCGGAACCAGGAGCTATTAGCTGTCAACTGGAGGGACAGACGAAACGTCCACATGCTGACGACAAACCATAATGACACCTACGTGGAAGTCCCAAGAAGAAACTGCCCAGTCCAGAAACCTGCTTGTATTTATGATTACAATTTTTTTATGGGGGGAGTGGACTTCAACGAGCAGATGATTGAACCCTACCTTCCCACAAGAAAATCCCGTCACTGGTATAAAAAAAGTGTCCATTTATTTTTTCAGTTTGGCCATGTATAACACTTATGTTATTTACCAAAAATCTACAGAGAACCCCGTATCCTATCTGCACTACCAGGAACAAGTAATCTCCGCCCTTTTGTACCCTGAAAGCCCACCAGAAATTATTTGCTCTGATTCCGTGAGCAGACTCCACGAACGCCACTTTCCTGACAAAATCCCCCCCAGTGAAACAGGCCAGAGACGTCAGAAGAGATGCCGGGTGTGCTCCAGAGGAGGAATTAGAAGAGACACCTCGTTTTATTGTCCCGATTGTCCTTCCCAACCAGGCCTCTGTATAGGTGAATGTTTCCGCCGTTACCATACTTCTCTACATTATTAGGGAAGTATGGTAAACGTAATTCTCATTTCCTGTCATTTTCCTCCACACCCCTTATGCCACTGCGCTGAACTGTACATACCTCTGCCTTCTCCGGAACTGACCCTGGCCTGTTATACGACCAAGCTTATGCCCAACGCTAAATTGTACCTACCTCTGCCTGCTCTGGAACTGACCCTGGACTGTTTGACCACGTTTTTTGCCTGCCTCTTGGACTGATCATTTACCCTGCTATGCTAGTGGGAAAACAGGGGTCTCACATGTGAGGGGCTCCAGAAATGTTTTTCTGAATTAAGAAAACTAATTTTTTTAGTTTTCTCATTCCCAGATTTAGGGTCTGGAGACTTGGAGGCTTCAAAGAGATTTGGGTGGGAGAAGCCTCTACCCCTGTCCCCATTCTTTCCTGGCCTGCTACTTGGACCATGTTCCTGCTTACTACCAGGACCAATATTTTGGCACTGCTGGCAATGTCTCTACTTGCACAGACCCCGGACTGTACAAGGACATTATCCCTGCCTGTACTATGGACAATATTCCTGCCTGCTGCCTGGACAATTCCATTCACTGTTGCTGACCATGTCCCTGCCTGCTGCCTGGATCAGGGCTCTCCTCCTGTGGACAACTGCACTACTAAAACCACAGGTAATCTTTTGTTTACCCTTTGCTCAGCAGAATGTATTTTAGGGTGTAATTCTTGGTATGTTCATGCTATGTGTTAGAAATATGAAGAGCCTTCAAAAATGTGATCGATTGTAAGGAAATTAGATGTGTAATTTTATGCTCCTAGAACGCCTGAATGTGCTACTTCAATGTTGGGCCTCTGTATGTAGCCAGGCTGTGTAAAAGTCTCACACGTGGTATCGCCATACTCAGGAGGAGTAGCAGAATATATTTTGGGGTGTCATTTGTGTAATGTACATGCCATGTGAGAGAAAACCTGTTATAATGACAAATTGGTGTGAAAAAAAATTAAAATAAAAAAATCTTAATTTTGCAAAGAATTGTGGGAAAAAATAACTTCAAAAAACTCACCATGCCTCTTACTAAATACCTTGGAATGTCTACTTTCCAAAAAGGGGTCATTTGGGGGGTATTTGTACTTGCCTGGCTTGTTAGGGTCTCAAGAAATGAGATAGGCCTCAGTACATCAGGTGTGATCAGATGTGATCAATTTTCAGTGATTGGCACCATAGCTTGTAGACTTTCACACAGACTAAATAATATCCACTAATTTAGGTTATTTTTACCAAAGATATGTAGCAGTATAAATTTTGGCCCAAATTTATGAAGAAAAATTACCTATTTGCAAAATGTTATAATAAAAATGAAGAAAATATCATTTTTTTTTACAAAATTTTCGGTCTTTTTTCATTTATATCACAAAAAATAAAAAACCCAGAGGTGATCAAATACCACCAAAAGAAATCTCTATTTGTGTGAAAAAAAAGGTTGAAAATTTCATATGGGTACAGTGTTGCATGACTGAGTAATTGTCATTCAAAATGTGAGAGCACCGAAAGCAGAAAATTGGTCTGGTTAGGAAGGAGGTTTAGGTGCCCAGTGGTCAAGTGGTTAAAGACCCATCCTCATTGCTCCTTCTCTCCTTCCTTTTCCTCCCCTATCCCCTTACTTACCCTCTTCTTCCTGTGCACCTTTCTTGTTATCTCTGCTTTGGTATGTCATTTCACATCTGCTTCTGTCCTCACCCAGAACTCTTCTGCTGTCTCTAGTGCTTCTCTCAAAGAGTGAAATATAGGGTTTTCACAGTATGTTCAATTGGAGTACATTTACTTCCCCTCTTTCTCCTGTTATAGACTTATCTACCAATCGGACCACCAAAACCAGGGACTCAATAGGACTATCTGGAAACCGAGAGGGACATGCTCAGGTAAGGAACCTGCACCAGCACAACTCACCCACACACACCTAATGCTCAGAGGACCAATTTCTTCCTCCTAACCAGAACACAATGCGCACCCTCCAAACTTGATTTATTGGGCTCTGCACGCAGAGTGAAATTCTCTGGCCCAGGATTGAGCATGTCCCCCTCGGACCCAGAAATGTCCAGTATAGGATTTCCTACTATTTCCACAGGTATGCAGTGTACTCTTAATGTTTCAGTTGAATTTTCAAGTTATATCACAACTTATGTTTCTCACCCCACCCTGTGTCATGTAGACTGTAAACCCCCAGTTAATGTTTACAATAGTCAAGACACCCGTTGCCTCAGCTACTTAGTTGGTTTAAAAAAGTAGTGAACTAATGCCTGATGTGACTTTGCCTACACAATGCACCTCAATCACAAGATACTAATGTACAGATCAGGTAACAAATAGAACTCTTCTGAGGAGACTCTTTCGGAAAGGTTCTCAATATCCTTAGTACCTCATACCCTACATGGACTCTCCACATCTGACTTCTTCCCTGATCCACTGACATATTCCCTCACCATAGTGAGCAACTACATTCTTTGTCGGGAACACCCTATGGGAACCTTATTCTCTCTACCGGAACCCAGACAAAATATCCAAGAAATTACCCGCATAACTTATTTGACCTCTTAGGGACACAGGACTTCCTCCTCTGGTTGAACAACACCTACCACCTCCACCCCCAGCGGACTCAGGTAGATACCGCTGATCCACACCGGTTCCCCCAGACTCTGTAAGTGGGACTACAGGACAATCCCTACAACCGGTACATCACCCGGATTACCCCTTGCCTTACCCTCTCTCTCCCTACCCTCTTCCCTATTACTCTCCTCTCCCTCCATCCTCTGCCTTCTCCTTACCTGCCCCCTGTCACTGACTTCCCCGCTGGAACCCAACAAATCTAGTAACCAGCACCTCAACTAAGAGACAATGGCACCCCTCCAAACATCGACTGCTACTCTCTTTGAAAATACTTTCTCTTAATGTGAAAGGATTAAATACCCCAGAAAAGCGCTCACGGCTCCTAGCTCAAATGTGCAGCGCAAAGGCAGATGTGGTTTTTCTCCAGGAGACCCACTTCTGCTGCAAAAAGGTTCCTAGACTGACAAACCATTCTTTCCCGCACACAGTTATAATGCTACTTCTCCAACCTTAAAAACTTTCCAAAAATGTACCCCTGCAAGTTACTGATACCCTTCTAGATGATCAGGGCAGATTCATCTTCCTTAAAGGCACAATTAGAAACAAGCCAATCACCCTAGCAAACATCTATAGCCCCAGCACCTTCCTGGTCCCCTTTCTTCGAACAGTGACAAAAAAGCTGACGACCTTCCAGGAGGGACTCTTAGTTATGGGGGGTTAACTCAATGTCCCCTTAGACCCTCTATTAGACACCTCCACAGGCAAATCTCATTTGCCGTACCTGGCTCTGAAGCAAATCAAGTGCTGTCTCCAAGACCTGTCTCTCCACGATGCATGGCGCACGCTCCACCCTAAAGACAAAGACTTTACCTTTTTCTCTGCCCCTCACAACAAATATTCCCGCATTGACTACCTGTTTCTCTCACAACAAGACCTTCCGACTCTGACAGCCACGTCCATAGACCCTATGACACTCTCAGATCATCATCCCATCTCTATGACACTCACTTTTCCAGATATACTTAACCGAACATACATATGGACGTTAGATCCTACACGATTAACAGACGAACAAAATGTACATGAGATCCATTCCTGTTTAAAGGACTATTTTGTCGAAAACGAGACTCCAGACACATCCACCCTGACACAGTGGGAGGCTCATAAATGCGTTATACGCGGAAAACTGATATCCCTAGCAGCCTCCGTCAAGAGAAGAAAGCTAAACTATCTAACTTATTCGCAAAACTGAAGAAACTTGAGGCCCTACATAAGGCCACTCTAGCTCAACAAACTCACTCCGAGCTTACTGAGATTCGCACACTCATTAAGGAAGAACTGCACCACAATCTAAACAAAAAATTCATTCTATCTCACAAACTCTTTTATGAGTTTGGAAACAAGAGTGGCCATCTCCTTGCACGGGCACTATGTAAGAAAAAAGCCAATAATACGATCTACCAATTACACTCTACCTCTGGAAACCCTCTCACACACACACACAATGACGACATAGCAAAGGAATTCGAAAATTATTCCTCCCTTTACGACCTTCGCACCTCTGACCCCACCTCGATTTCAGCCTCCCTGAGATCTAGAGACATTGAGACGTTCTTGGAACAATATGCCCCAGGGAAAATACACCACGATACAGTAGCAACCCTTGATTCGTCGATCACCATTACAGAATGGGAACAGGCAATCAAACAGCTTAAACCCGGAAAGAGCCCAGGTCCAGACGGTCTTTCTGCAGTTTATTACAAGACATTCTCAAACACCCTCCAAACTCCCTTCCTTAAAACCTTTAATTCTCTCTCCCCTTCAAATCTCCTCACAAGGGGTATGCTGGAAGCTCACATTGTGGTTATTCCCAAAGACGGTAAAGACCCTTCTCAAACAGGAAACTACAGACCAGACCAATCTCACTATTAAATGTTGACATAAAAATATTCTCCAAGATACTAGCCAACAGATTGTTACCCCTCCTTCCCTCGTTTCCCAAGACCAAGTGGGGTTTATTCCCGGACGAGAAGCTAGGGACAACACCAGTAAAGCAATTAACTTACACCATCTGATTACCCAAACAAAGCAAAGCGGTTTCTACCTGTCACTAGATGCGGAGAAGGCATTTGACAGTGTCCTGGGACTACATGTCCGCAGTTCTACGAGCCATGAGACTTGGTCCTCATATGACTGGGCTAATCATGTCATTATATGGGAATCCCTCCGCTAAAGTGAGGGTCAATGGCACTCTGTCAGACGCCTTCCCTATCCACAACGGAACAAGACAGGGATGCCCTCTGTCACCTATCCTCTGTACTTACTCTCGAACACTTTCTCCGCAAACTTAACCCAGACATACAGGAAATCAGATCACCAGAGAAGGAGTACAAATATGCTGCATATGCAGATGACATACTCTTGTTCCTCACGCAACCATTAACTACAATACCAATACTATTATCCGAATTTAAACACTTCCAAACACTCTAATCTAAAGATTAATCTCACTAAATCCGCGCTAAATATATCACTACCCCAACACATAGTAGACCAATGCAAGAAGAATTTTCCTTTCCAATGGAAACAAGACTCGATCACATACTTAGGCATTCAAATCCCCTCCAGACTTTCAGACCTATATACAAAAAATTACCTTCCCTTTTTAAATAAACTAACTTCTGACTTCAAATCTTGGAACAAACCGATGTTTTCCTGGTTCGGTAGAGCGGCCATCCTGAAGATGAATGCTCTTCCGAGACTCTTGTACCTACTACAGACGATCCCGATACAGATCCCCCATCCTTCTTTAAAACATACAAACAGATATGCTCCAATTTCCTGTGGGGTAAACACAGACATAGAATCAGTTACGATCAACTCACCCGCCCGAAAAATCTCAGGGGCATAGGCCTTCCGAACATCCTACACTATCGCACCGCTACCCACCTTGCCAGGATTGTCGACTGGAATGTCCACACCCAACAGAAAGACTGGGTCTCTTTAGAAGCCTCCTTCACGAAATTACCATTGAGTTCGCTACCTTGGATTTCCCTAAACCATATCCCACCAGAAATTCGATTACATCCGACGATAGGACCTACCATACAATGCTTTCATCAGACGTGTAAGAAAACTTCCATTTCCTCCACCCCCAGTCCATTGACTCCAATTAAGTTAAATCCTGACTTCCCGCCAGG
Source organism: Lithobates clamitans (assembly GCA_037952925.1). Classification (NCBI taxonomy): domain Eukaryota; kingdom Metazoa; phylum Chordata; class Amphibia; order Anura; family Ranidae; genus Lithobates; species Lithobates clamitans. Next base: position 3,324,826 of record JBBGZY010000413.1, on the reverse strand, counting down.
AATGAAGCACCAATATCTCCTTGACAACTGGCCACAGGAACAAATCAGAGTCCACCAATTTTACCACCAGGGCAGTTTACTCACTACAGCTCAAATTGCAGCCCGCCTAGAGAAGACGCCTATTCCCCCATGGGCATATATAATGATTGCCCATTACCTCAATCTTGGACAAAAGGGGTCAGTGTTCCAGACCACTTACACCTTTCGAATTACTATGTACCAAAATGTCACCCCAATCACATCTCCTACATACACAACCTTATCCTCGCTGATCTCAAAGCAAACGATAACCAGTCTTGCAAAAAATGGGAGGCTGACCTTTCCATCCAACTCACGGAAGAGAGCTGGGAACAAATATTTCTGGACCATACACAAGGGCTCAACCAACGTCACCACCCAGGAAAATGGGTTTAAAATTCAGGCTAGATGGTACCATACCCCAGTACTGTTGCACAAATTTAAGCCCGACATTCCTGAGACTTGCTGGAGGTGTCATCAAGAAAGGGGTACCCTTCTTCACATTTGGTGGTCTTGCACCCCCTTGCAGGCCTTTTGGTCAGAGGTATGTCGCATAACCACTCAAATCACCACGTACAACCTAGACTTCACCCCAGCTCAATTCCTTCTACACCTCCCGTTTTTACCACACACTACCTATTACAAATCGCTAATGATGCACATGATTAATGCAGCAAAACAATGTATCCCCATACATTGGAATTCGAAACAAATACCTACTCTCAAAGAATGGTTTGTCAGAATAAACAGAGTAGCAGAGATGGAAAAGCTCATTCATATCTCAAGAGACACGCCAACAAAATTCAGTCGAAAGTGGGCCTGTTGGCTACATTACCAAACGTTACCTGAATACGAGGTCATACTAAACCCACCCACATGAAGGAGATTTATACCTGAGGACCTAACCCCCATGAGATCTAATCTTCTCACCATAACCATTCCATTGACCAGGAATTGCCCCTCAAATTCTTCCAATGCCCCTTCAAATCACCGGAGTCGAATGCCACTTGTCAGGGGAAGTCAGAGTCCTCCCATCACACCCTTTTCCCCCCCATTTCCATTTCTCCTATCCTCCCCCTTCCCTGTCCCTCAGCCTTCCCTCACTCCCCTCCCCTCTTCCATTCCCTAAGCTCCCCAACTAGACACCCACGCGCCTCACCAACTAGACACCACACGCCCAGTCTTCCCACTTCACATACTCATTAAATACCCAACCCATTAGACGACCTTAAGACACACACGAAGCTACTCGAAACGCCCACCGACCAGGTCCAGATGTACCCAGGGATATTTACAAAATACCTCTGATAGCTGTCTTACTCCGATCTCACGCTACAGGACCCGCATATCGGTACTTCCACTGCAAGTATAATAGATTTCCCGTAGGATCAGTTATAGAGCACTTAAAACCCAATTAAAGGTTCAAGTTGGGTCATTGACCTCTCCCATAATTAATGCAGTATGGAAGTGATTGTCAATACTAGCCGGGACATTCTGTCTTTTTGTATCTCTTAATTATTTCATTAATGTTTATTGTTTAATTACTGTAAAGCCTGTATATTCAATAAAATACATGGAAAAAAAAATAATGACCCAGATTTGTATTTCCCCCCACATCGTCAAGCAGTTTCTTCCACCTGCATATATTTACATTTATAACACATATAACCTATGCCAAAAAACAAAACAAAAAAAAAAAAAGGGAAAAAAGTCCCCCTTCCTTCTTTAGGAGCTTTGGGGAAGCTCCTGTTCTTTCTCATTCAATAAACCATCTGTTAGGACATATAATCTTTTATGCGGGTTTATGCCTCCCTTGACGATTTCTGCGCTGACCCTTATGGGACACTTGTTGCCACTGTTCTGGCCATTGTAGGGGGGTCCCTATTTGTATGTCCTCCAGTCTGTAAAATCTACTAGTGGAAGATCCAATGTTTTGACAAAAAACTGCAGGTCGTCTTTAGTACGTAAAGTTGCTGTTCTGCCATTCCTAGAGGCCATCAGACTAAATGGGAACCCCCATCGATAATTCACCACCTTTGAGCGTAGTACTTCCAACAGGTGCTGAACTGCTCGGCATTGGTACAAGGTCCTGCGTGTTAAATCTGGGTACAGTGATAGATTTGTGCCCTCAAGGGAGATTTCAGGATTACTGCAGGCCATTTTCATAATGGTTTCCTTTACTGCATATTTATGTACTCTGCATATAACATCCCTGGGTTTCTCCATATTTTGGGTAGTGTATGTGGGAACTCGATGCACCCGATCTATCTCAATACATTCAGGTGCCGAGGTCCCCATATTCTGACCAAATACTTTTTGGATAACTGAGGCCAATTCAGATGTTTGGATTGTTTCGGGTACCCCTTTTATATGAATGTTCTGCCTTCTGTCCCTATTTTCATAGTCGCCCAATTGGTCTTTATATGAATTTAGGACATCCTCGTGATCTTTAATCGCGTCTTGAACCTCCGCCACTGCCTGTGCCATTACCTCCTGACTCTCTTCCACACTTTCTACGCTCCAATGCCCGTGTACCTTCTCTTAAGTCCTCTACTGCTTGCTGACATGCCTTCTCCACCGCACTAATTAGCTGATGGAGATCAGTCTTTGTAGGAAGGGCCCTCAAAAGTTCCCTAATTTCCATCTCTGTTCCCCCCCCTCCCCCCCTAGCACCAGGGTCCGTTTCTCCCCCTCTTCCAAGGATGGGCTTATGGGACTTCTGTCCTGTGGGCTTAGGTTTTCTCTTTGTATCCTGGGGCCATAAGCTTTAAAAAAAAAAAAAAAACACACAAAAAAACAAAAAAAAAAGGAAAAAAGACTTTCACGAAAACCAATATAGTTTCTCCTTCAACTTAAGGGTGGGAATGCAGTCTCTGTAGGTCAAGTCAAAGCAGGTCCTATGGTATATACAAAGAGCATGTAAGAGAGTAAGTGGTTTTTATCCCCCTTTTTTCCCCTTGGGGGACGTCTGCAGATAAATAGCCAGTGTTTAAACAGTCAAGCAATCAAACAGTCCAGCACATTAACTTTAGCAGTCCTTTTCCACTGGGCTGATAAGAAATTTTTCAGCTTTGCATATAACACAAAAATAAATGAAACAGCAGGCAGTCCATGGGTGTAGCTAGAGACCTAAACGGTACTTTCACTTTTCGTAGAAAAAAAAAAAAATAGATCTCCTACCCGAGCTTTCGATCCTACAGTCCTGCAGTTTAACCAGACCAGCCAGTCCGGCTGTGTCGAGCTCCTTCTGTAGACCACAGTCCCGGGGGGTGGGGGGGTGCTTCTGACCCAGGCTTCTGTATCTGTCACCGTCCCAACTCCTGCTCGGCCCCCCAGTGGCTCCAGCGGCTCCACTCACTCCAGCAATTCCAGCTCCCCCCCGATCCTTACGAGGATGCAGCCCACACAGGTCAGCAAACAGCAAACAGCTCCTCCTCCAGGTCAATCACTCAGTCATCGCTCCAGGCACTCCCAATCGTCCCGGCAGCAGCGTTGCTCTAAGTTTCATAGAGGGCTTCATCACACGGCTGGTATCAAGCACGGCGGAGGGCAGTAAGGGGCCCTCTATATATCCACGATAATACCGCTCTGCATCCAGGAGGGTCCAAAAGGATCCAGTCAGGTAATGCTCAAGATGCTACTATATACATACAGGTCTCAGCTCCAGCTTACTCCATTGCACTCTGTCTTTGCATCTTCTCGTACAATCCGCTGATTGCACTACCCCGGTTCCATTGGTGATCTTCGCTTAACGCATCTAGTATTCCTAAAGCAGCATGGGAGCTCAGGCGAAAGACGTGCTCACACGTCCACACACACCCATTCTGGGTGAATTCGTTCTAACCAGGTGGGCAAGCATTCATCCCACGCTTTCACCCTCACCGAAAGCTACTTTCTTTTGGAAGATTTGTTTATTCTCTGCATTCCCAAGCATTGTTAGGCGATAGTTCCGCTGTGTCTCTATCCATGCCTTAAGCCTCTCAGGTGTCGGGTCATTAATGTATTGTTCTTCTGCTAGTATCACTCTCTCTCCTGCCTGTTTTTCCCATTCCTTAGATTGTTTTTTGATACTTGTTGAATCATTAAACCTCAAAGAAATGCTTTGAGTGTGTCCCATACCACCCCCTCCGGGGCAGTACCTATATTCCTTTCAAGGAATTCCCTTAAGGTCGTCAATACCGCCTGTGGTTCTCCTATGAGCTCCATCCAAAAGGGGCTTATTCTCCACTCTCGAACATCTTTCCCTTCCCCTATTTCAATGAGGCCATCACCGGGGAGTGATCCAATAGGCCTCTTGGCATATAGCTTACGTTTTTTACTGTAGGTATCACCTCCTCGTTCCCCAAAACTAAATCAATCCTTGATAGAGTGGAGTGTGTCCTGGAGAAGCATGCGGATCGCCTGGATATCGGATTCTGTATTCTCCAAATTTTCTTCAGACCTATTTCTCCCAAAAATTGGGACAGTCGTTAACTCGTTACACTGCCCCGTTGTACCCCCTGGGGGAATCTGAAGTTTCTGGTCCATGATCATATTAAAGTCCCCCATGAGTAACACCGGGACACCTGGCTTATCCAGGACAAACTCCATCAAACTACGCAGAATCGCAATATTAAAAGGGGGTGGATTATACACATTGGCCAGCACAAATATTCTATTCTCTATCTTACAGAATAAAAAAAATTTAGCGTCTAAATTCATCAATCCGACTTTGCATACAATTGAAAATTACCCTTGATTTAATCAAGATACTTACTCCCCTAGAAAAGGAAGTGTGAACCGAGTGATTTTTGCCAGTGACAGGACTGCCCTTTTTTTCCCAGAGTCTCCCAAACCTCTAACATTCCAAGAATATAGTGTTAGTTTTTTTTTTTTCTATTTGTGTGCCTCTACTCCAGTGGTTCTCAACCTGGGGGTCGGGACCCCCTCGGGGGTCAAATGATGATTTGCCAGGGGTCACCAAATCCTTGGCTGTTCCTGAAGCCCGCACCGCTCTCCCAGCCCCTTTGCGGCCGCCCGGCAGGGCTGTCCCTGGAGCCTGCAGCCGCCCATTCAGTTCACGGCATGACTGGGGGGCAGAGACTAGAGGTCAGCTGACTGGTGAGGAATGTGAAGTGGGAGGGGCTGGAGGAGACCCTATTGCCTGATTTCGGCATAGGTGTCACTACTACGAGACACCACAAAGTCAGAGACACATTGAGTAACAGTACCTGGGATTATAGTTGCCATTAAAGGTCCCCACTACAGTTCTCAGATCAGCAGATGATCTTGATCAAGAGCACCTAAGTTGGCTGATCAGAACTCCCCCCAGCACTGCCACTGATCCCACTCCCTGCCACTCATCCCATCCCCCCCCACCAAGGAGTAAGAGAAGGAATAAAAATACAGAATACATGGAAGGGAGAGGAAAAGAGGGGGAGGAACAAAGAAAAAGGGAGAGAAAGAATAAGAGAAAGAACAAGAAATATGGCTAGAAAGAGGGATGGGGTAAAAAAAACAAGAAATTAGCATAGAGATAGATAAAAGGGAAAGAAAGGAGAACAAAGAGAAATAGTGATACATCCTAAAATGTACCATAAAGGGTTTTAATACTGTACGAGTGAAAGGGACTCAGGGAGCACTAAATGTCCATGGGTTAGGGTCGCAAATTACTTGTCTTGCCTTGGGTGCTGAAAATGACGCTATGAAAATAATTTTACGGTTGGGGGTCACCACAACTTGGGAAATTTTATCAAGGGGTCACAGCACTAGAGGGGTTGAGAACCACTGCTCTACTCATTAGTGTTCATTTTTCCTATAGTTATTGTGTGATTTCCTTTTTCTTACTAACTCGTGTCATTTCTTATTCGTGCATTTTTCCTGTAGTCTTAGTGATCTCTTAATGAACAAGTGATGTTTGTGACAGTCGTTATTGTTATTAATGTGCGTCGTACATTCTTCCCTGGCCCTTACATGCATACTGGAACTTACATACCAAACAATCCCATCATACCAATCATACCATCCACTTCTCTTATATCACTCTCTCACCACTTTACTAGGTTTAACTGGGGCCTTCTATTGTGACCTACCCATACACCCCTTTTTTAAATATTGTCATTGTGGTTATTCTTAATTTCAATCCACCCCCTTCCCTATCCCTCCCTCAAAAAAGCACAAAAAACACAAAAGAAAACAAATACAACATACAGTATGCAAGAACAATGTGCAGTAACCCTTAAAAAAGGGGGTACCATGCTTTGTTCCCCCTTCTTCCATACACCCCCCACCCCCACCCCCCATCTCCTTAGTGAAAAAGGAGGAGGCAAGAAGAGAGAAAAAAAAAAAACACACACAAAAAAAAAAAATAATAATCATTATAAATCATTTCTCCCTCTTCTTTCTTCTCCCTAGTGTTATATTAACTCAAGCATATTATCCCTGGGTTTCCCAGGGAGGAGCAGTCCTGTTCTTCTAAATTTTCTCCTTGTGGGTTGTTAACCACTCCGTTACCCCTTCGGGAGTATAAAAAAAAAAAAAAAAAAAACACAGTCTCCCCAAGACCAGTCACCCTCAGTCTTGCCGGGTACAAAAATCCATATGTTACATTCAGTTGATATAATTTGCGTTTTTATTCCCCGAACTTAGCTCTCCACTTTTGAAGATCAGATGAAAAGTCTGGGTATATAGACACCCTAGTGCCATTGTAGAGTATATCGCCCATTTCTCTAGCTCTGCACATTAGAATTACTTTGTCCTTGTAATAAAGCATTTTTGCCAACAGAGACTTTGGGGGGGCTCCAGGCTTGGGGGGGGGGGGTCTAGTGGGGACCCTGTGTGCTCTCTCTATTGCGAAGAATGGTGTGAGACTCCTGCCCAAATGTATCTCTAATCAATTTTTCCAAGAAAGTGGCGGGGTCTGCACCCTCACTATCTGTACGTTCTTTCTCATCCTGTTTTCCATTTCGTCCATTTTAGTCTCCTGATCAATCATCTGTTCTCTTATAGCTCTCATCTCCCGTTTAAGGGGCGCTAAATCATCCTCCACTAAGCCCACTCTCCCTTCTAATGCAGTAGTCCTCTCCCGAACCTTTTGCAAGTCGTGTCTGACAAAAGTGAGCTCCTCCTGTATGGTTTTAAGTTGAACAGTCATTTCATTCAGGGAGGTCTTACAAGAGTTAACTGACCACAAGACCTCTTTCAATGCAGGCTCTGGCTCCCCGGAGGCTCCTGCCCCAGACGGTAACCCTAGGGTCTCTTTCGCCTCCTGCCCCAGGGCCCCCCCGAGATGCTCACCTCCGTTGGCATTGATACTTGGCTCTGTCCTTGACTTCTTCTTACCCCAGAAGCCCCAGCCTGCTGGTTGGGCTGTACCTGTTGACTCTGTGAGGTATTTTTTGGGGGGAGTCTGGCCTGGGTTATGTGCATATTCTTCTAGTTTTGCAGCAGCTTGACTTGCCTTTGTGGTTCGCTGTGATGGCATGATATTAGCAGGGAAAAAAAGCAGGAGATGCAGCTATACTATGCCACTCCTTATTTATACCTTTCCTTTGAATAGGGCTATGCAAAAGAAAATTAGATCAATTCAGACCTGCAAGGGGCTGTGGGGGGGGAGGGAGAGCAGGGCAAATCAGGAACCAAAAAAAAAAAAAACAAGTTCAGACCCACTGTTCAAAAAAACCCCAACCCCATACTCCGTGTCTCACTGTGTCTAACACCGTTTTTGATGCAAAGAGTTGTTTCTTACCCATCCACGATATAGCTTTCAAGCAGATCTTAAAGTTGGGAGTGTTTGGCTCCGGTCACCCAGTTTTCAGATGTAGAGGTGTCGGGGGGAGAAGAAACTTCTTAGCAGAAATCAAACGTTAACTCCACAGCATCTCCACAAATCTTGAAAGCCAATCTGCCACCTGTTTAAACGAGGGGAGGGGGGAGATAGCGTCTCCACAGTTCCCCCTGTTTTCAGGCAAGTATTCAAATATTCCTCCAGCCGTCCCGACTCGCCTCCAGGCAGGGATCTCTCAAAAAGACAGCACTGTTGAAGCCTCTCACGCCACCGCCAATGACAGTAGGGGCAGCCTCTCACTCTACCCTCTTCAGCACTGCTCTGCCGACCGACAGCTGAGTCTCTCACACCACTGCCTCCGCCCTACACTGCTCCACTTGCCCGCTTCTGGCTATTACCGCCGCTCTCACCGACGGTCACAGCTCAGCCCATCGCTTGGTCTCGGTCTCCTCAGCTAGTGCTTCGCAACATAGATCTGCAGGGTGAGCAGAAGACAGGAGGTGAGGAGACGCTGCACTCACGCTCACATCCTCATCCAGTCACGCCCCCTTTCGGCCGCTCTCTCATAATTTTAACCTCGTGTTTTAGTGGGTGCAGATCATCCTCTAATTGACTTATCCTTCCTTCCAAAGCTGTTCTTTCTGCTGTCTTTTGCAAGTCATTACTGACCAATAATAATTCTTCCTTAACCCCCTTCAGTTGGTCACATAATTCCCCCAGTGAGAAACATGCATTCACAGCCTGAAAAACATCTTTCAGTGTCGGTTCCTTCTCAAAAGAGGCTAGGATCAGAAATTGCCTCCAGATCTTGCTCATTAATCCCCAAACTTTTATTACTCACCGTTATTAATTAATGGAACAGGAGTACTGGGGTACCATGCACTGGGATTGCTGGAGCAGGAGTACGGAGTACTATGCACTGGGGCACTATATGCTGGAGTTGCTGGGACAGAAGTGCTGGGGTACTATGTGCTGGATTTTGCTGGGACAGGAATACTGGAGTACTGCACACTGGTGTTCCTGGAGCAGGAGTACTGCGGTGCTAGGTGCTGGATTTGCTGGGAACGGAGTGTTGGAGTTGCTAGGACTAACCTGTTTTTCCAGGGTCTCAGCGATCCGCTCTGTTGCTGCTCCGTCCCATCCGTCCTCTCGTGGTACTCACATACAGCTTTGACAAAAAATCCTGGAAGCTGAAAGCTTGATTTTTTTTATTTTTTTTTATGCAGAGCTGCACCAGATTTTGCACTCTCCAATTTTAGTAAATATAACCCATTCTATGCTTCTAACTGATCTATTGACTTTACTATATTTTAAGTCAATGACCCAGGTGTTCTGGCCTCAATTGCTTGCTGCATGTGTGTTCCAGGTCATTGAGTCATTAAATGTCAGAATTAGAATGTGAGAGTCTGGCAGTTAGCATCACAGAAAGTGACTAGTATTGGCTGTTAACAGCAATTACAGTGGCTTTAAAATCACAGCCTGTCACTATTTCAGCAATCATAAAAATAATCTTGTCTGTGTTTGGATCCCAGCACTGCCCTTACCAAACATGCAATTCATATCCTTATAAACATATACAAATGCAAAATTTCATATAGTCAAATGAGAATAAATCAAGTCCTGTAAACAAAGTGCAAAAGCGCTTTCTTCAAAAGTGCCAAAAGCGCTCCAATTTTTCTTTGATGCGTGATAAATAATGTTCCGTACTCCCCTCCTATGTGCCCTCACTCACCAACTTTATGATTTGAATGCGCCTATTGATAGCAAAATATTCCTCTAATGTTGCTGTTCCTCCAACTCCTCAGCTCCCCTCGATGGGATGGTGGAAATTTCTCTCATGTAAACAGGATTAAAAGATTTATATAGTGTAAATTTATTTTTATTTATTTAAAAGAGGTTAAAAACAAACATATTATTTACACTCACAAGCAATCTCTGTTAAACACGTAAAGCCGGTTCGGAACCAGTGCTGTGGGGTGCGCTTGAAGGACCGGCCGTGACGTCAGCGAAAGTTCCCACTAATGCAATTCGCCCATCTGGGAGAAGCAAAACCCATTAGGGCGGTGACGTCACATCCAGTCTTTGGAGCGCACGCCGAAGCACTGGATCCGAACAGGCTTTATATGCTTTTTTACAGAGGTTGCTTGTGAGTGGAAATTGTATATTTGTTTTTAACCTCTTTTAAATAAAAATGGAATTACACTATGGAGATCTTAATCCTCTCTACATTAGAGAAATGAACACTATCCCAACCTGCCATCCCATCGAGAGGAGCAGCAACATTAGAGGAATATTTCCCCAACAATAGGCGCATTCAAACCGTGTAGTTGACCAGTGAGGGCACATAGGAGGGGAGCATGACACTTCATTTATCATGCAAAGAAGAATTGGAGCACTTTGGCACTTTGTTTACAGGACTTGATTTATTCTCATTTGGACTATATGAAATTTTGTATATATTTATGTTTATAAAGATATGAATTGCATGTATGGTAAGGGCAGTGCTGGAATCCGCACACAGATAATATAAAGGGGTAACCATATCTCTATTTCAGCAGCAGCCCACACAGTCAGCAAGTCACTTTTGTTATATTAAAATTTACTGTAGTGCAGGTATATACTTATCAAATAAAAATAATCTTACTAGAGAACTTTGGGAAAATAGACTTGCAGAGATAACAACTTTTAGCTTGATTTTTGTTCTAGAATAAAAAAAATGGAAATCTTGAAACCAAGTGCTTACCACACAGCTAGCATAGCCAATTCCTCCAAGACGAGGGCATATGTAATTCCACACACCAATGCTACCTCTACGAATTCTTTGTCCCACAGCCAGTTCAAGGAAGAAGAGAGGGATGCCAATCAAAATGAGCAGAATCAAGTACGGTATCATATAGGCTCCTAGGGAACAAACCATTGATTCATCATTCTAGAGGCATATTTGCACAGCCAAATAAGGTTAGGCAATAACTATATATTCTAGTGTTTGGAGAATATGACCATATTACTGTATATTTAATAGCATTTGAAACTCCCAAGCCTTTTTGGGGGTTTGTCCATATACAAGATTCTAGAGTTCAACTTGCTTCCATTGCCTGCCAAAATATATTTAATCCTTTTGTCATGAAAGGCTTTGCATTTGGAATCCTAATAGAAAAAGCGTAGGATAGGCTTTTGGGTTGGGTTGTCATATTTAAATAGAATATATTCTACCCAGACATGAAATATGCACCTCAGACCTTTCCATTCATCAATATTAACAGACAACAGTACATTGGGAGAAGTGGGGGGTATTACAACTGTCATGAAGAAGTGATTTTTTCCCAAAGATAGGCAATGGCTTTGTGATTCTATTGAAAACTACTTTTTTTTTTTTTTTTTTGCTGGAATATTTTTGAGAAGGTTTATACAGTATTCATTTTCTATTAGTGCTTCTGAGTTCTGGGACTTAACTTGGCACTTTAAAATTGTCAAACATTTGTCCAAAGTTGGGAACAAATTAGGAAGGGCAGTGGTGATTGAAAGTGAAAACTTTAGTCAGAAAATTAAAGGAGAAGTATGGGATTTGTAAAAAAAAAAAATTTACTCACCTAGGTGGATGCAGCATCAGTCCCCCTTCAGCTCCAGACCAAGAACTGAGTGATCAAACACCGCTAATCTCTCAGCCAGAGATGTGGAGAGGAAAGAAAGCCAGCCAGCGTGGAATGCAAGCTGTCCGTTGCGTTCCACGCGGGCTCACATGCTTCCCCTTCCACATCTTCAGCTCGGCGCTGACGTCATCCAGGCACACCTGACAGCTCCATCCCCGGCTCAGTTCGGCTCTCCCGGTTGGCTCTCCTTTCCAACAACAGGCTCTGTCATTACCCCCCCCCCACCGGGTTGGCTCCACGTCTACCCGCCAATAGCGGTATCAACACTGCCTGGATACAGCTGTTAATTGGCAACCAGCCAGCAGCCATCAAAGCCGCACTGCACACCAGGCTTCCGTCTGCCCCAGCATGGTTCCTGGTGACCCTCCGTGCTCCACCAGTGACCCCTCCAGCCTGTGAGCTCTTAGTGGTATTGTTGGCTTTATCATTATTAAAGTGTTTGACTTTTTTCCAATTTTATTCCCTAATAAATCATTGGTTTTATGGTTTAAAATAACTGTCCATACTACACTGTTTGGATTTAACCCATTGAGCGCTGCTCATCAGTTTTTCTTATCTATGCTACATTCTCCTCAATGTTCAAGCAGCTGCACTGGGTTCTGATCCACAATCTACAGATTTAAGTTTGTCAGACCACATCATAGGACCAAACGGTTTTGATAGCGCTCCAGGTTTTATGTGTATTTTTTCTTATAAAAGGTAAGTACCCACTTGAGGACTGTCCGCCATGTACTGTGGGTGGGCAGCCTGTGCAGACAAAGCAACGTACTGGTATGTCACTGCCTGCTTCCCGGGTTTAGGGCACGCATATGCAGAGCCCCCCTGCCGACACCCACTGTGGTCATACACAGCAGGGGTTTGTCAGCAAGTCCCAGCCAATGATTCATGGCCGGGACCTGCTGATCGGCTTTGTCCAATCACAGCCCAGAGCCAAGTGTTGACAATTTACAGAATGAACAATCTGTCTGTTTTATTCTTAGACACAAAGAGATCTGTTAGTAAAAAAACATAATAAACATTACACATTGTTAGGCACACATGATCGCCCTAGATGTTAACCCCTTCCCAGCCAGTGTCATTAGTACAGTAACATTGTATAATATTTTCTCACTGTATTAGTGTCACTGGTGATGTCAGTGGCAGTCAGTCAGTCCAATCCCCCCCCCCCAGTTAGTTAGTGTCAGATTCTCCTGCCGCACTATTGCAGTCCAGTTATAGGTCGCTGATCACCTGATGGGGAAATTGCATATTTCCTTAATAAATTTGTCTCACAATATCTAAGAAAGCCTCCAATATCCTGGTTACCTTAGCTGACTTAATACCACAGGAATGTCATTAGAAACTGACCAAGTCCTTAAAAGGTCATGTTTCTCCAAGGGGGGGGGGTGATTTGCCATTTCCTTACATTCAAGTCCTAAACAGTAGACATGTGCGCAACGGAAAAATGTGTTTTGTTTTTCTGTTGATTCGTAATTTCGTAAGACGTGAGTTTTCATATTCTGACTAATTCGTATTTTCGTAAGTTATTTTTTCGTTGAATCGGAAAGATTTGTATTTCCGTAAGGCTAATTTTTTATTGATTCGGAATTCGTACTTTCCTTAGATTACATTTTTTTTTCGTTGAATCTGGACACAACTCCTAATTTTGTAATTCGTACTATCGTAACATTGTTTTTTTTCCTGTTCATTCGGAATCGGAGCACAATTCATAATTTTGCATGTCTCTCTCTCTCTCTCTCTCTCAAAATGGCGCTGCCTAACATATTTCGGTTATTCAGAATGATTCAAAATCTCATATTTTAGTTTAGTTTCTGGACATTAGCCTCTGCCCTTGTAACGCCATTTTGAGAGTACAGTGGTGTGAGGGAGGAGCAGAGAGTAGAGCAGAGAGTGTATTGTTGTTTTGGTGGTTGATGGGTGCTTTTGTACAAATTAGAGTGTCTGGAAGTAAGAATGAACGTGTGAGTGAGAATGTTGGTGTTAGTGTTGGTATAAGAGTTGTTGGTGTGAGTGAGAGTCGAGGGGAGCGGAGGAGTGGAAGCAGGGACTCAGGGGAGAGGAGGGAGAGGAGGAGTGGAAGGGAAGAGAGGGGAGAAGAGAAGAGAAGAGGAATGGAGGGGAGGGGAGGGGGGAGGAGAAGAGGCATGGAGGGGAGAGGAGTGGAGGGAAGAGGAGTCAGAGGGGAGAAGAGGCATGTAGAGGAGAGTATTGTTGGGGTGAGGAGGAGTGGTGAACAGAAGCAAGGAGTGGAGCAGAGGCATGGAAGGGAGTGTGGAGGCGAAGTAGAACAGGAGCATGGCCAAAAAAGGAGACATATCCCCCCACATCAGAAGAGAGTGCAGCAGAAAACAAAGAGACAGAGATCAAGGGGGCCCATGTTTAGCCCAGAGGAGAATGATGCATTGGTTGCTACAGTTATAAAAGGTAAACTGACACTCTTCTGCTTAACTGTGTCAGCATCTGAGAAGGCAGCCTGGGAAAGAGTACGGGACTCGGTGAATGTGGTATCAAAGGTTCGCAGAGCCACCAGTGGGTTATGCCACGTACACACGAGCGGACTTTACGGCAGACTTTGTACGGCGTACTTTGACGGACTTTCCGAATGAACGGACTTGCCTACACACAATCAACCAAAGTCCGACGGATTCGTACGTGATGACGTACGACCGGACTAAAACAAGGAAGTTCATAGCCAGTAGCCAATAGCTGCCCTAGCGTAGGTTTTTGTCCGTCGGACTAACATACAGACGAGCGGACTTTTCGACCAGACTCGAGTCCGTCGGACAGATATGATTTAATTTCTAGGTCCGTCAAACTTGAGAAAACAGAGTCCGCTGGAGCCCACACACGTTTGAATTGTCTGACGGACTCCGGTTCGCCAGACCAAGTATGCCGTAAAGTCCAGTCCTGTGTACGTGGCATTAGGCACAGGTAATTATTATTTAAATATTATATCACTCTTAGAACACACATATGTAAAAAATACACAGTATAGTCAATAAAAGTAAAAAGTAAACTGAGTTGAACTTAACAAAAATATTTATTTGGCACAGCCATATACAGAAAAGTATATGGAAAATATTGTAAAAGTGTATACTGTACAGTGCCTTGTTACAACCAAAAACGTAAATGTATTGTATTGGGATTTTATTTGATAGACCAACACAAAGTGGCACATAATTGTGAAGTGGAAGGAAAATGATGAATGGTTTTCAACAATTTTTACAAATAAATATGTGAAAAGTGTGGCGTGCATTTGTATTCAGCCCCCCTGAGTCGATACTTTGTACAACCCCCTTACAGCTGCAAGTCTTTTTGGGTATGTCTATACCAGCTTTGCACATCTAGAGTGACATTTTTGCCCATTCTTCTTTGCAAAATCGCTCAAGATCTGTCAGATTGGATGGAGAGCATCTGTGAACAGCGATTTTCAAGTCTTGCCACAGATTCTCAATTGGATTCAGGTCTGGACTTTGACTGGGTCATTTTATCACATGAAAATGCTTTGATATAAACCATTCCATTGTAGCTCTGGCTCCGCCCCAGTCTCAAGTCTTTTGCAGACTCTAACAGGTTCTCTTTTAAGATTGCCCTGTATTTGGCTCCATCCATCTTCCCATCAACTCTGACTAGCTTCCCTGTCCCTGCAGAAGAAAAGCATCCCCACAACATGATGCTGCCACCACCATGTTTCACAGTGTGGATGGTGTGTTCAGGGTAAAGTGTATTGTTAGTTTTCCGCCACACATAGTGTTTTGCTTTTAGGCCAAAAAGTTCAATTTTGGTCTGATCTGACAGAGCACCTTCTTCCACATGTTTGCTGTGTCCCCCACATGGCTTCTTGCAAACTGAAAATGATACTTCTTATGGCTTTCTTTCAACAATGGCTTTCTTCTTGCCAGGCTTCCATAAAGTCCAGATTTGTGGAGTGCACGACTTATGCCGCGTACACACGATCGGAAATGCCGCCAGCAAAACTCCAATGAGAGCTTTTGGTTGGAAAATGAGACCATGTGTATGCTTCATCGGACTTTTGCTGGCGGAATTCCAGCCAGCAAAAGATTGAGAGCATGTTCTCTATTTTTCGGTTGGAAAAAGTTCCTATCCGAATATGCGATCGTCTGTATGCACGGACGCGCAAAAAATCACGCATGCTCAAAATCAAGTACGAGACGGGAGCCCTCGGTCTGGCAAAACTAGCGTTCATAATCGAGATAGCACATTCGTCACGCTGTAAATTTTTTGTATCTTTTAATGGAGCGCATTCTTTTGTTCTTTATAATGCTAGAAGAATGAATTTGTTTTGCTGCTGATATTCACACAGAGTTCTGACAAACTCTTTTTTTGTGTGTGTCAAGTTTCCACAACAACATTATTATCTTGTATTTTTAAAGCTCAAGGAGGTTGGTTTTTGTCCCTTGTTAATTTGACATTGTATTTTCGAAATGTACTGCCTACTCACAAACAAACTGTCCTTTTTGAACAAAAACACATAGGCAAGTATTTTCATATAAAAAAATCTCAATTTATTCTGGCTCATAACAAAACAAAGAGGAAGGCAATGCTGGAGAAACTGCTTGAACTTGCGAGGCCTTTGTACCCCAGGGCACACATCAACTCTTTGTAACTAAAAATTGGTAGCATGAGAAGTCCATAAAATAGGGAGCACAACCTGGTCCAGAACTCCCAGAGATCAGGAACAGCAGCAGATGACATATGTCCCCAGGCTGTGGTACTACAACAGCCTGCGTCTTCTGTCAGACCAGACTGAACCCAGGCCATCACTTTCATGTCTTCCTTGCAGCCTTCCCTCCACGCTTCCCTGCAGCCTTCCTTGGAGGCTGTGGCTCTGGATGTGGACTTGTAGCAGGAGGAGGAGGATGGGACGGCGCACATAAGTGCATGTTCTCACTAACTTGGCCCCTCAACCCCTTCTGAAGAGCCTGAAAAATAATATTCTCATACATGAGGCGTTGGCCCTCCATTTGCTGCAATTTTGCAGCTACATAGCAGCCATAGGCCTCTTCAGCGTTTGGGAGTGTTTTCAGGGCCGCATTAGCGTCCTTAATGAGGCCCAGTGTTGCCTCCTCCACGTTACTCCCCTTCCTGGCCCTTTTTGTTGTAAGGTGGAGGGGAGGTACCTGGGATTGGGTGAGGCTACTGGACCTGGCTACCTCCTAGCTGACACTTGCCCCCACCTCCTCCTGGCTGACACTTACCCCCGCCTCTTCCTGTCTGCCACATTCCAGAGCCTTGTCCTGGCTGAGGTCTTCCTGTGTATGAAAAAGGGACACAATTTTCAGCTCATGACTGCAAATTGAATGTTAATAAATAGAAAAGACTATCATTCTGAGCCCAGCATTTTTCATTCTTGTCCCAATCATTTTTGGCCCCTACTGTCTATTGATTTGTCAAACACATTTTGTTCAATCATTCATTTGTTATCAACAATAACATCTAGTTAACAACAATAATTTTCGGACAATACATCTGTTCAAAAATACTATACCTGGCTCTAGCTGGGCTCCTCAACTTCTTCCAGGATGGAAGGCCCAGGTTGGTCCTCGGAAGCCTCAGCTGGGGTTAAGGGAAGGGTGGATGGAAGTGTAGAAAGTAATTCCCTGGCTTCAATCTGGTCTTCCAAAAACCGCATCCTGTTATGGTACCACAGACTGGGTACATACACATCCTTTGCTGCTGATCCTGTTTTCATGGAAGCCTGGACCTTATTAAGCTCCTTCCTATACGTGCTTCTCAGGCTACCAATTTTCTTCTCCACAAACTCGATGTCTGCATCGGGGGCCTGCGTCTTGACAAATTGCAGCAGTTTCTCCAGCGATGCCTTCCTAGCTAGTTTATTTCAATATAAGGGGTTTTTAACCTCCCACAAATTTCTCATATCCCTGTATCTGTCTATGAGCTGCCCCATTAATTTCGGGTCTTTCAATTGTTTCATATTTGCTGCAAGACAAAACACAAGACAAAAACACTAATATCAGGCTAAACTCTCCTAATCTTATCCCAATATAGGCCTCAATCTCGAATCAGTATAGGCCAGTGTTTCTCAACTCCAGTCCTCAAGGCGCACCAACAGGTCATGTTTTCAGGATTTCCACGATTTTGCACAGGTGATTTGATCAGTTTCACTGCCTTAGTAATTACCACAGCCTTTTCATCTGAGGGAAATCCTGAAAACATGACCTGTTGGTGCGCCTTGAGGACTGGAGTTGAGAAACACTGGTATAGGCCACTGATGTCCCAAGTTAAAATGTTATCTTCGTTCTCACGATCGGCACTTCCTCTACTCACAGATCGTACGTACGACACACGTGTTAGCTTTATATACATTGAATCCTCTCGTAAGCTTCATGCAATTGCTAGGACAACATGTTGCGGAGGCGTGGCCTCCTTATTTAGGTAACGCCCTCATCTCCTCTAGTTACCTGAAGAAGGAGGCCACGCCTCCGTAACATGTTCTCCTAGCAATTGCATGAAGCTTACGAGAGGAGTCGGCTGCATCACTGCGCATCCCCTCCCCGGCCATGAGTGACGTCAGGCAGTGCCGGCTGGTCTGTGCGAGTGCTTTGGGCGGTGTGTGTTTACTGAAACACTTTACCACGCTGATAGTTGCTGTGAGCCAACTGATCCCTACAGACCAGGAGAAGAGGCTATTATGGAGCTGTTTATGCCATTTAACGCTGGATGTTTGTGAGTGCAAACCTCGTTTTTTATACACTTATCTTCATCTATTAAACGATAACACACTAGGGCTGGCGTGCGCTCTCTTGTCTTTATATATTTTCAGAATCATGTCTACCACCCAGTGGACTTTTGGGAGAGCTGCAACACCTTAAGCGAGGAATATACATACAGACTGTTCACTGTTGGGATAGGTATAGTGGGGACAGCGCTAAACTTGGTTTGTTGTGCATGTTGACATTGGGCATGGGATCAGGAGTGAAATACCCAGTTTGACTCCCAATTTGTGTGCATCTTCAAAATTTGGCTTTTACAGGGGTGACATCACCCCATCTGATGAAGGCAATATCAACACATTTTTGACACTATAATGTCTGATATTGCCTTCAGTTTTTCAATGTTGAACTTTGTAAGTTCCGGAGTTGTGTATGTTATGTTTTGAAACATGCCTGTTTATGTACTAAAAAATATTTTCAAGGTAAAACTTATTAAAACAAGATGTTTCGAAAAAAAATAAAAAAAAAGTTTTACAACGGACATGTGAATGTGCACAGAGTAAAAGATTTTATACTCAATGTGTGACTTCTTCTTTCAATGCTCAATACCGGTTTTTGATTAAGTTGGTGTTTACAGTGACAATGGGTGTTCTTTAATAATGGAAAAAACACTTGGCACTACAAGTGCACTAGGAGAACAAAGAAGACAGCTAAAAGAAACACAAGCAGTAAATGAAAATTAAGATTTTATCAGATAATTTTTTTTTTTTTAATATTGAAAATATTTACAAATTTGCTGGCATAGCAATGGCCCCCCTACTCGTAAAATAATCTACATATTTTTTACGCACTTCACGGGCGCTTTGGGGGGCAAGCCAGGATGACCAGATTCCAGGGCTGTCATTGTAGTTTCTGGAAGCCCGGCCTCAGGCCCAACTGAGGCAACATAATTCAGGCATTTCTCTTTAAAAAGTTGTGAAGTATGCAGTATGCCAGAACTATGTGGTTCAGTGTGTACTCCACCATATTTATTGCCATAAGAAATAGGCGGAACCGGCTGGCCATTATCCCAAAGGCATTCTCCACACCTCTTCTGGCTCTGGCCAGCCGGTAATTAAGAACCCTCTTCTCCAGGGTGAGGGTCCTCTGGGGGAATGGCCTCATCAGGTGATCACCCAGACCAAAAGCTTCATCAGCTATAAAAACAAATGGGAGTCCTTCCATGTTCTCTTCCTCAGGTGGCAATCCCAAGCCACCACTCTGGAGACGTGTGTAGAACTCTGTCTGGGCAAAGACTCCACCATCCGACATCCAGCCATTATTCCCCATGTCCACATAGAGAAACTCGTATGTCGCCAACACCACCATCAACACAATACTATGAAACCCCTTATAGTTAAAATAGTATGACCCCGAGTTGGGTGGTGGGACAATGTGGACGTGCTCCCCATCGATTCCCAACTGCGGAGGGGCAAAGTCCCAACGATGAGCAAATTGGGAAGCCACAGTCTGCCATTCCTGTGGCGTTGAAGGAAACCGTGGAGTCAAAAAAAAAAAAAATTACTACTTTTGCACATAACATTGCAAGCAGATTAGACACAAACATTCTTGGCCAACATCAGTATAACATTTATTTTAAGGAGTATTTAAAGACAAAAATATCTTATCCTGCACTTCACATAAGATCATATACAAATGTGTACTGTTTTTGTTTTCCTGGAACATTAGGGGAGTCCAGAATCCTTTAAAGCGCACCATGGTTACCACCATTCTTAAAAAATACTCCCCCATTTATGCACTGCAGGAGACTCACTTGGTGCCGGAGACAGTCTCCTGCCTGGGATTCTCCTGGGTGGGTTGGGCATAAACTCATAGATGAGGGGCGTTGTGATATTACTGTGTAAAATTCACCAATTGAAATGTATTCTTGCTGCAATATATGTGCCACCCCCTTTTACTACAGAGGTTCTCAGGGTAGTACTGACATAAGAGTTGAGCCATCCAGATGTTCCCTTTATTATTGTGGATGAAATCAACTGCTACATGGATCCAGCTTTAGATAAGCACCCTCCTCTAGTGACTTCCCGCACAGGAGCCGAACGGCATTGCAGAAATTCACAGGGGAGTTTGGATGGGCTGATCCGTGGCACAGTCGTAACCCACTGCAGAAACAATTCTCCTGTTTTTCTAAGACTCACCTTTGTAAAGAACATAGCACATATCATGAGGGACTCCATTTTAATTCTAAGACACCATCTTATGTTTTACAGGAAAATTGAGAAAACTCAAATATGAGTTTCAACTGAAACCCACATCATCTTTAAGCTGTTATCTATAGAAAGTCTTCTCAGGGTTACATATAAATTTAAATATAGCTAGAATGTGGAGTTTGTCCTAGCTTATGTTTGTTCTTGATAAGATAAATACTTCCCTCAACATCTGTTTAGGAATACATATATACTCTTATAGTGAAAGTGATGCAAGATTTTGTCCTATAACACCAGCTAATAGGCAAATATTAACTGAACTTATTTTCATTTCAATGACATGTATAAGTTTAGTAAAACTCCTCCCATCCCCTCAACTGCATAAATACTGTACTTTTGAGCATTGCAAATTAGATATCTTTAAGTGGCTAAGCAAACCTGTCTCCTGTTTCACATTGATATCTCCAGGCCTGGGGGTCTACGGAGGTATTCCTGCATTCCCTAAACTTACCTGGGTGGTCTTAGAAGCTGAAATTCCCTACAACTGGGGGCTCTCTGGGAAAAAAAGCCAAAAAAAATCATCTGAAGGTAAGTCTTTATTGACGAAATATTTCTTGCCTCAGCTCTGATTAAAGCTTTTTAGACCCATAAATTAGTAGGGGATAAGAACCACACCAGAGGTTAATATTGGAGGGTTTTTGGGAAACCCACAAAGATAAGCAGTACTGCATACACATATATAGAGACATTCCTTTTGGGGAGGGATATGAAGTGGTTAATGAGGAAATAGACTCCGGTGACCCCAAAATCTTTTGCTTTTTCTTATCTGTCGCATTAGAAGTTATAAGATAATCTGTCTGTGGATCAGAAGACTGCGTGGTAAAACAGTCGGCTCCCACTGTCAATATGGGTCAGAAACAAGGTAAAGAAGATCCATCTCCAATCCAGGAGAAACGTGTAAGGATTTTGTAGCCAGAATTTGTGGTACTAATTATGAATTCATAGTCCCATGGGTTTCAAATTTAGCGGGATGGACCGAAGCCATACACAGTGTAGACCCCTTTCCCCCCGGATGGCACTAATGATGAATTTCACATAGATATGATAAAAGGATTGTGTTTAGGAGATAAGAGAGCTTTCCCTTGGTACCCCAGGGATCCTCAATGGGATATGGATTATATGGAAAAGGGAGGAGAGAACTGGTTAAAATACGCCCCATACTGGTTTCAGAGGGATAATAAGAAACAGAAAAAGCCCATCAAATGTTTAAGTAAGGAAGATTATGACCAGAAACATAGAGAAGAAGCCGATAAAAACATTTGTCCCTGACCCAATAGCCCCACCCCTGCCAATAGTCAGTCATCCTCCACCCGCATATGTACATGTCTACTATCCGAGTTTAAGAAAGGAAGATATTGATGGCTGGACATTATGCAACCAGACAACGGCAGGTCCCCCCCGCTCCACAACCACAACAGCAAATCCCTCCCGCTCCACAACAAGATAGACAGCACCCGCAGAGGGCCCGAGTCGAGGTAGGTGAACCAGAAGAAGATCAGGGAGCTATAGGAGGGGTAGTTTCACCACCTGGCCAAGAGCAGGAGGAAGAAGACGTTAAAGGGGATAAAATACTTAGTCCCCCTAAAACAAAGAGTGGAACTGTATATAGTAACACTAACCTTCAAGCACCTTTCATGACCATTGGAAATGAATTATTAAAAAAGGTAAGACATTGATGACATTGACAGGATAGTAAAACATTGCCCCAAACCCACCGCCTCTGCAGGAGGCACTTTAACTTACTTACAAAAGGCCTGTAAGGGTAGAAATTACACACAGGAAGACATGCGCCTTATCATTGATGGTATCATAGGACACACCAGTTCCTGGAGCTGGGCAAATGTTCCAAGTATAAACACTATTGACACTGGAAACGCGGGAGCATATGGGATAAACACAGTACCAGGTAGGAACACCATGTGGAAAGAATTAGAGACTGAAATGATGAGAGTATTTAAAAATAAAAGTTCCCTCCCTACTGCCATAGCATGCAAACAAAAGTCAGGAGAAACTGTAGTCGAGTTCTGGAAAAGGTTTCATGAAAATTGGACAACAGAAGCTTGATTAGCTACAACTACTGATGTGGGAGCTTTGTTTATTCAAACTTATATGAATAATCTAAAACCCCAGTTCGCCTTGGTGGTGAAACAGATGATATCTGAATGGACCACACAGACGATTGACCAATTTCAGGAAACTTTAATACAGAAAGAAGCAGCAGGGTGTTTTGATGTAATAAAAGAGAAAGCAGTGAGTACCCTTTATCAGGGTGGAGTGCAAACTCAGCCTCCCCAAGATAATGGTGGACAATGGGGCAGTGGAAACAGAGGCAGAGGAAGAGGAAAAATAAAAGGGAAAGGGCATGGGTTTTCCAGACCACCCCAGCAGTCACACACATGTTGTTTTAACTGTGGACAACAGGGTCACTGGACAAATCAATGTCCTTATGAATGGAATAACCCAAATACTCAAGACCAAATGCATACACAGGGACCCCAATCTAGCCAACCGAATCAAGTTGCCCCAAAGCAACAGCGTCCCCCATTCCCTATACAGTGGAATCAACAGCAACTGAAATGAAGCTGCCCGGAAGGTAGTATCCCAGCATTTCCTGTTGATCTCACACTCTTACAATGAACAACCAATTGTGACCCTATATGTCAAAAATAGGCCTGTTCCGTTTTTAACCGATTCAGGGGCAACTCGGAGCACCCTCAGTGAGGACTACTACAGAGGTGAGACTAAAATTGCTGAACCTTCTATGGGAATTAATGGGATACTTACCAAAACATACAAAACACCACCTTTACCAGTAAGTGATGTTGAAAGGGGAGGTGCAACAGTCTTGCATCATTGTTTCAGGATTATACCAAATTGTCCTGTGAATCTCTTCGGTAGAGATTTGATGGGAAGATTGGGTATAACACTGAAAATGACTACTGAAGGAGGGGTCTTTGTACACCCCAAGGTAATACCAATATATTACACTGAGGATAGTGATCTCCCTCCACCAGATGATCCGGTATGGTCTAAGAGCTCCTTGGATGTAGGTCTTATTTCTTGTACCCCATACAAGGCAGCTTTAAAATCATGGGCACAGCTGGTTTATCACAAACAATACCCCATTTCAAAAGAAAAAGAGGAAGGAGTGGCCCCAATGGTGGAAAGGTTCCTGCAGCAAGGAATTCTTAAAGAGACACTGTCACCCTACAACACCCCCATTAACCCAGTAATGAAGCCAGACGGCTCTTACAGGTTTGTACAAGACCTCAGAGCTATAAACAACCTAGTGATACCCATCGCTCCCGTAGTGCTTGACGTGCCATCACTCCTAACCTCCATACTATCCGATGCAGAGTATTTTTCGGTCATTGACCTTTGTAATGCATTTTTTTCAGTTTCTGTTGACGAAGAGACACAGCCTTTCTTTGCATTAAATTTCAGAAACCGCCAAATGACGTGGTGTAGACTACCTCAGGGCTATGTAGACTCCCCTGTAGTATACACAGTGGCCCTCCAAGCAACCCTGCGGTCTTGGACACCCCGCCATGGTTCCGTCCTACTTCAATACGTTGATGATTTGTTGTTGTGTAGACCAAGCCAGAAAGCATGTAAAAATGATGGTTTAGATCTGTTACATTGGTTAGCAGACAATGGTCCCAAGGTTTCTAAGAAAAAGCTACAATGGTGTCAGGAAACTGTTGAATACCTTGGTTTTGTACTCTCCAAAGGAGAAAGGAAAATCAGTCACAAGAGAGCTGCGGCTTACTAAGAAGGACATGCTATCCTTTCTTGGAATGATTGGTTACTGCCGCCAATGGATACCTGATTGTTCCTACTATGATAATCTCCTGAGGCAAGCCACAGGTACTGACATGCCAGATTGTGTGAAATGGAATGATGAAATGTACAATGCTTTTGTGTATCTTAAAACTGCAATGGTCACATCTCCTGGACTTGGACTACCTGAATATGGTAAAATGTTTCACTTGTTTGCAAGGGACAACTGTAAAACGATGGTGGGGTCCTGGCTCAGGAGCATGGGGGGGAAACTCCACCCTATTGCATTTTTTTCAAAAGTTGTGCCGATGCCAGTACAGGGCATGCTGTCGTGTCTCAGAGCTCTGGCATCCTGTGCGATGGTGGTGGAAATGGCTACATCATTCACTCTAGGACATACCACCATACTACACACCACTCACAATGTATTCATTCTACTAAAGAATATCCATACCCAGTACGTCAGCCCAGAGGCTGAGCGGTTATGAAGTAATTTTACTTTCTAACCCAAAACTTGATAAAATATGCCTCTCCCACTTCTGGCCCAGCTCCAATCCTGAATGCCTTGCTAGGCTTGAAAGGTGAAGAAGATGAGGTAGTGCCTCAACATGAATGCATGGACCTCATCCACCAAGACACATCCGAGACCAGACATGTCTTCAACTGCTCTCCCTGGAGCACAGAATGTCTTTGTGGAAGGGTCTTGTTGAAGACCAAATGATAACACATACCATGCAGGGTATGCTGTTGTTCAGCTGCCTGATAAAATACTAGAAGCAAACCCTGTCCCATTCCAATCAGCACAAGTTGCAGAACTTATAGCCCTTACTAGAGCTTGTCAGCTTTTTGAAGGGCAGGATGTAAACAATTACACAGACTCCAAGTATGCTTACGGTGTTGCGCATGATTTTGGAGTCATATGGAAAAGGCGGGGCTAAATAGCAGCAGATGGTAAATCCATCTCACATTCCACGCTTGTCACAAGTCTGTTAGAAGCTATACAATTACCAAGGTCCATAGCTATACTACACTGTATGGCACATACAGGGCAACAGGATGACATAGCCAAAGGCAACGCCTTAGCTGACAAAGCAGCAAGAGAAGCAGCATCCACACAGCCTGCAAACATACAAATGCCATTACTCTCACCAGAAATTCCTCTTTTGGATCAAACATTGCGTGATCTCCAAGCATATGCCACAGACCAAGACATCCAGCAATGGAACTCAATAGGTGTGCAGACAAACCCAGAAACTGACCTTGTCTGCCAAGAGGGGAGACCATGGATCCCTGTAGCCAGTGCACCCATTTTTATTTCACAATACCATAGGATAGGTCACAGAGGGTGGAAAGTCACATGTGAACTTTTGGATAAGGATTTTTACATTCCAGGTCTTCCCTCTCTCGTTAAGGCATATGTTTCTAGATGCATCACATGCATTTGGAATAACCCTAGCAACCCTCACAAAGCAAAACACGAACATCTGATATATTCATCTACACCATTCACTCATCTGCAGATAGATTTTACACACATGCCCAAACTAGGTAAAAGACAGGAATATTTGCTAATAATAGTGGACATGTTCTCAAGATGGATAGAATTATTTGTAACTACAAAGGAAGATGCACAAACAGTAGTGAGGATTCTGATACAAAAAATTATCCCAAGGTGGGGTTGCCCACTACAGATCAACTCTGACAATGGTCCTGCATTTGTGGCCAAAGTTTGTCAAGACCTGGTAAAAACACTGAAAATAGAATGGAAGTTTCATATTCCTTACCACCCCCAGAGTTCAGGTATAGTGGAAAGGATGAACAGAACCATTAAAGATAAGATCAGGAAGGCCACTGGAGGTACATATGCAAATTGGAAGAAGGTCCTACCAGCTGTACTAGCCGAGGTAAGAATGACACCCTCTAAAAAGACAGGATACTCTCCTTTTGAAGTCTTAATGGGTAGGCCATTCCCCACCCCATGGGCCAGACAGTCACTTATGTTAGAAAGAGGGGACCTAGATCTTATTTAGGAAGAATATGTTAAAAAAACTTATTGAAACTTTGGATAAAGTTGAAAGGAATGTTGCTTGCACCTCTCCTTCACAGGAACCTACACACCCTTTCCAGGTGGGTGACACCGTGGTGGTCCAGAGATTGAACCGCACCAAGAAACAGGAGTATCCCTTCGGACCCCCAACCACAGTGATCGCAGTCACCCGCACAGCTATTTTGGTAGAAGGTCAACAGGCCTGGATTCATGCAAGTCGCGTATAGAAGGTCAACCAGGACCCTAAGAAGCAAGGCAAAGATAAAGCACAGAGAGGTGAAGCAGGTGATATAAATCCTCGAACACTGTGTGAAGCAGGTGGTCAAGACTCTGAACAAGATGTCGCTTATTTCGCCACGGACTTCTGGGAAGGCCTTGTGAGTCCTATGCTGGGCTGCCCTGATTGTGTTCCTGCCAACTTGGCTGATAGCTAACTGTATTTATCATTCTGAAGATTTGGGACTCATAAAGGATATTTGTGGGGCCTCTAACACTCTACAACAGAATAATACACATGACAGACACAAGAGAAATGAAAACTCAGAAAGTTTTACAGATAAAATGTTATTGTTGAAGTTTAAATATAGCTACGCCCAGAAATCTGGATTTGAAAAATGTTGGATATGTAGTAAACTCCATCCTAGCACTGCTAGAATCCCCTTAATGGCAGTACCTCTAAACTTCACCCCACTCCCTAATGGCACACCTCCTGTCGTCCTTACAGAAGTCATAAGAACACTTTCAAATAATACCCTTACTTTCCAAATTACTGGTAGAAGTCATTCCCCAGACTGGTGTTTTAGGTTGGGAAACTCCACAAACAGAGCTGAAGTTTGCCAACAAGCTAATATTAACTTTTCAATGACTTCAATAGAAAGCCCTTTCTTTCATACTTCAGAACCTGCCCTAAACTCCACTCTAATAAACTTTAACTCCAGTTCCACTTCCACAGTAGGACAATTATTGTCGAGTTTAACTTTTTCCAGTTTTTCTGATGAAATGATGACAATATTCAACAAACGATCCTTAGCTCTAGGAAACAGTATTTATATTTGTTGTGGAAAAATCTGTCACCCTTGGATCCCCACTGAACCCCAAGGATGGTGTTATCTTGCATCCCTAGTCCCCATCATGGGCGTAGTAGGAGATAGCAAGGGAAGACACCTCCTTGAAGCTAGCATGCATCCTAGGTACCCCCTCAAACACTGCAATAAAAGGGAGTTATTTCTTGAAAAAGATATGGCATGGGCTTGGTTCCCCTCATGGACTGGGTGGGGAATAGACTTAATGAAAAGATTAAATAATTACACTGGAATCATTGATGAAATAATGGAAAAGAATTCTGATGATATTACTAAATTAAATATAGAAACTAGGGCAATTAGAAAACAATTAGAACTACACGAGTTAGCCATAGAAAGCATGAGTGCTGCTTTAACTGGGTTATGTGAAAACACAGAAGATTATGAGTGTTGTACCTGGTTTCATAACACAAGTATTGAGGTACCAGATTATTATGATATAATTGCACAACACCGGAAAGAAGTAAGCAAATTACA
Source organism: Lithobates clamitans (assembly GCA_037952925.1). Lineage (NCBI taxonomy): Eukaryota > Metazoa > Chordata > Amphibia > Anura > Ranidae > Lithobates > Lithobates clamitans. The sequence goes on along the minus strand of JBBGZY010000413.1, from coordinate 3,297,045 downwards.
TTTGAAGACCTGTGCTCGACACAGGGGGTATTACAGCATACACTCTCTCTGACATATACCTTACTGAACACCCCCACACCAGACTTCGTGCCACCAGGTTTACTTAAATGGGAGAAAGCACTAAACTGTAATTTTAACAGCACCAAAAGACAGCAAATTATTAGATTCACACACAAATCCTCGATATGCGCCAAGACCCAAGAAACAAACTATAAAATTTTAACACATTGGTATAGAACCCCAACACTCTTACACAAATACTTCCCAACGACACCGGACCTCTGCTGGAGATGCCAAGCAGAAAAAGGGACATTATTACACATATTTTGGTCGTGCCCTAAACTGACGAACTTCTGGCATACAATACAGATGACAATACAGAAATTTACAGACTATAACATTACTAATGACCCGGCATTTTTTCTCTTACATGCATCCAATATACCCACCAAAATATACAAAAAGTCTGTGCTCCGTCATCTTCTGGACGCAGCTAAAGCCTGCATACCGCTCCACTGGAAATCCCCGACACCCCCAACTATAGGCTTGTGGATCAAAAAAGTAGAAGAAATCAAAAGAATGGAAGACCTTATACACACCGCTCAAAACAGACAGGAAAAATACTCCAAGACATGGCAGTTGTGGAATATGTTCATTTATTCTAACGAGGGCCAAACCCTGCTGGAAACCTGAACAATCCAGTAATCAACCATATGGTAAAATACTTAATGAGACACACATCTGTGTCACAACTTAAATGTGCTCACAGTTCTTTGAATACTCCATGATCGCGGAGTACGTGCCCACTCCCTCCCCCCCCCCCCCCCACATCCTACCCCCTACCTCTCTACTTCTGCTTTCGCTCTTACTCTTTTCCTAATCTTAGGACTCTAATGTAATAATGGTAGGGAGGGAGCCCGATAGACTGCAACACTTAACACACTATACCATAAAGAATACGTAGAATATCTCTCTCTCGATCTATATTCTCTTTTGTTCTATAATCTATTTGTTACCAAAGCGGAGAGATGCCAGATGTTAACAGAAGGAACTCACAGTCTTATATGTATACTGAATCATATGATTATGCTCAACATGATGACTGATAACGTGTTGATGTTTACTATTTGTATGTCGGTCCATGTGGGCCCCCTTGCCGGTTATAAATAAAAAATTTAAAAAAAAAAAAAAAAGAAGTAAGCAAATTACAAGATGAAGCTAGAAACGTTGCTAAGACATGGGATCCTTTTGCAAACCTAAGTTCTGGGATAGGAATATTGGCATGGATAAAAAGTGCTGCCATAACTATAATTATGATTATTCTTTTTGTTTTGTTCCTATATGCCTGTTATAAGCTTATAATGTGCATAATTCTTAAGGCATCCCGAACCCCTGATCCTGCTGCTGCGAATAGAATTTATCTCAGTATGTATTATGATAGAAGAATTACATAACTGTGAAAGGTAGTGAGCCATATAATGTCTCAAAAAGGGGATTGTAAAGAACATAGCACATATCATGAGGGACTCCATTTTAATTCTAAGACACCATCTTATGTTTTACAGGAAAATTAAGAAAAATCAAATATGAGTTTCAACTGAAACCCACATCATCTTTAAGCTGTTATCTATAGAAAGTCTTCTCAGGGTTACATATAAATTTAAATATAGCTAGAATGTGGAGTTTGCCCTAGCTTATGTTTGTTCTTGATAAGATAAATACTTCCCTCAACATCTGTTTAGGAATACATATATACTCTTATAGTGAAAGTGATGCAAGATTTTGTCTTATAACACCAGCTAATAGGTAAATATTAACTGAACTTATTTTCATTTCAATGACATGTATAAGTTTAGTAAAACTCCTCCCATCCCCTCAACTGCATAAATACTGTACTTTTGAGCATTGCAAATTAGATATCTTTAAGTGGCTAAGCAAGCCTGTCTCCTGTGTCACATTATTGATATCTCCAGGCCTGGGGGTCTATGGAGGTCTTCCTGCATTACCTGAACCTACCTGGGTGGTCTTAGAAGCTGAAATTCCCTACAACCTTTCCCTTTCCAGGAATTACATGTGTCTCTGTACACCCCAAATGACACATTTGTTGGAAGACATTAGATACCTGGTAAGGGGGGTGTCAGACCATTCGCCCCTATTGGTTTCCTTGGTTGCCAAGCCTGCTTCTGACATGCCCAGGGCACCATGGAAGCTCAATGCGTTCTGGCTCAACCTATTTCCCTCCCATGAGCGGGTGATGGCCGAGATCTGAGTTTTGGAGATGCCATGAGGATCATTCTGATCCAAGGTTAACATGGGAGACATTTAAAAAGTTTCTCGGGGGATCTTGATCAACAAGGTCTCGGGTATTAAATCTAAAACACATGCTATTAAGGATCAGACGGAACAGGTGGTGAGCCGATTATATTATAATATATTGCGGACCCCTCTGACGCGTCCAGGGCAGCATGGTTGGCTGCACAGGAGGCGGTTGTTAGGATCACAGGAGAGGTGGCAGATAAAAAATCTTTTTCTAATAAGCAGGCCTTTTATGAGGAGGGCGAGCAGACAGGCCGTCTTTTGGCAAAAATAGTGAAGGCGTCTCCATCCATCGGGGCGCTACCCTCCGAGGGAGGAAGGCTGGTAAAACCCCTGCCTATGTCATGGGGAACTGGTGAGGTCCTATACTGACCTGTATAGATCCGAGTGACGTATTTGAATACTGACTTAAGGGATTACCTACAGGGAATTGAGCTGCCTGGACTGTCGGAATCTCAATGTGCGATCCTAGACTCCCCAATTAAACTCGAGGAACTACAAGAGGCTCTTAGCCTTTTCCCTCATTCTAAATCCCCTGGAGATGATGGTCTTCAAACAATATGGAAGGGTTATTTTACCTCGCTTGCTGAAGGTCCTTAACTACGCGAGGGAACACCAAAGCCTGCCCGACTCCATGACTAGAGCTAATATAGTCCTTCTCTTGAAGCCAAAGACCCACTTGACCCAGGATCCTACAGACCGATATCGCTCTTGCAGAGCGATATTAAAATCCTGGCCTAGCCTTGAGACTCAACAGGGCTATATCCTCCATTATTCATTCAGACCAGGCAGGCTTCATGTCCCAAAAATCTACTGCAATTAACCTCCGTAGACTTTACCTGAACATCCAGGCACAGGCAGATAACAGGGGGGACAGGGCGCTACGCTCACTGGATGCCCACAAAGCATTTGACAGTGTGGAATGGGAATATTTATGGGCTGCCATGGGTAAATTTGGCTTTGGCGAAGGGTTCATGTCATGGGTGAAGCTACTGTATTGAGCACCACGTGCAGCCATTAGGGAAGTGGGACACATCTCTGTACCATTCACCCTGCATAGGGGCACTCGTAAAGGGTGCCCACTGTCGCCCCTCCTATTTGCCATCGCCATTGAACCCATGGCAGCCCTGATCAGAGCAAACCAGGGAGTACGCGGATTCCAATAAGGTGAGATTCAGGAGAAGATCATGCTATACGCGGACGATACTATGCTGCTTCTGGGAGACACGGCTGACTCCCTGAGGGAAGCTATGGCAATAATCAGTGAATTTGAAAAAATTTTCAGGACTTGTCGTCATTAATTGAACCAAATCCTCACTGCTGCTGGATGCAAATCTGGAAAATGGAGAGGATGGTGCACGATATTCCAGTGTCTACCGGCATTAAGTATCCAGGCAGCCAAGTCATGTCAGAACCACTAGATTTTATCTCCCTTAATCTGACCCCACTATTAAATAGAATTCGGGATAAAGCAAAAATCTGGTCTCATTTTAGGATGTCTTTGGTCGGCAGAATTAATTTAATAAAAATGATTTTTATGCCCCAACTCCTATATGTACTGCACAACACACCAACGGTGATTCCTCTGAAAATGTTTAGAATTAATAATTCTTTTTAGAGGCTTCATATGGTTAGATAAACCCCCAAGAATAAAATTAGAACTACAAAAGTCTAAGGAAGCGGGAGGCCTTGCCCTTCCTAATCCTTGGGCCTACTATCTGGCAGCTCAGGTGCTGCATATAGCCCGAGCCATGCTGGAGGAGACAGGAGTGGAGGAGGGGAGCATACCATCTGAACCCATAAGGGCCCTGATGTGCTACTCATCTGGCTATGATACTGTGCCCACTGGTATGGAGGCCCTAGCATATGCCAAATCAAATAAACGGTTTCCCACATATGCCCTGATGCAGAAAATGTGGAATAAACTCAGGCAGCTGCAGGGGGTGGAGGGCTTTACCGAGTACAGTCCAATATGGGCAAACAAGTATTACGAGGAGATGCTATCTCTGGATTGTAGTGCTCGGTGGAAGAGGCATGCGGTCACGCATATGAAACACATTTTTACAGCGGGAAAACTGATTCCCTTCGCTGAGCAGAGGGAGAAATTTAATCTCCCACAGTCAATGCTCTTCTACTATATACAGCTGCAGCATGCAGTGAGGGCACAGGCTGGGGAGGCCCCGTGGACTCTCACCGACCCCGATCTTTCGATACATGGTGGAGGTATCACAATTTCAGGGTTTTATTTCTAGAATTTATGCCATGGTCCTTAATATTCACTTGCGGGGATTTCCTCACACTGCCTCAGGTGAATGGGAGAAGGATGTGGGAACATTCGAGGATGAGCAATGGGAGGAGGCACTCCAAATATGTTCAGTAAATGTAGCCCATCAGCTATCGCAATTATATATAGTACTCAGGGTACACTTCACACCCAAAAGACTGTTCAGGATGGGAGTGAGACAGGACTCCAACTGCCCCAGGTGTGCGAGAGATCGCGGGGACTTAAAACATCTGTTATGGAGATGCCCCAAACTACATTTATTCTGGACAGGGGTATTGGCCACCATTAACAGCGTATATCAGGTTACCATACCTACAGACCCAAAGCCATGCCTACTTAGGATACTAGACAATATTCCCATAGATGAGAATACTAGACAGGCCGCGTCCAAGGCCTTGTTTCAGGCTCACAAGTTGATCCTCCGGTATTGGAAGTCGGTTGAGCCTCCAGAGCTGAAGGAGTGGATTTCCCAAATGGGGGATACCATCAAGATGGAGAAGTATGTATTTCAGCATAGAGCTCGACCGGGAAAGTATGACAAAATATGGGCACCATGGTTGGATACTCCCAGCCTATCTCCGGTAGATCTTGTCATGGATAGATGTTGAGGTAAAGAAAGGGAATTGTGGTACAAGTCAGGGGGCACAGATAGACACCCACTGTAGATAACACTGAAATTAGAAATGGACAAGAGAAGAGTCAAGCCAAATAGAAATACTACCTGTATGGGATAAGCTGCACTGGTATTGGAGGCTGAGAAAACTGCTTGAATATATCTCTTGCAAGTTAAATTGTATTGTATGATAGACTGTATGCTGGAAAATTGAGTTGTAACATGCATTTATGTGTTTGATATTCAATAAACATCTTTGATAAAAAAATTTAAAAAAAAAGACAAAAATAAGGTCCACTTATCAGATTCCTCACCCCCCTCTGATGGCCCATTGGAAACATTTGGGGGGGGTTATAAATGAGTTTTGGACCCCCAAAAAAAGACTCTGGCACTCTACCTGAATTTAAGGACAACAATAACATTTGTACACATTTTAGGGGGTGTTTTGGGTAAAGCACTATAATGGAGCTGACAAAATACATTGGCTAGGTGTATATGGGCCCAGGATAGCATGCTGGGGAGGTTAGTGAAGGCAAATATGCATGAAGGACAAAAAAGGAGCATTAAAAGCTTACAGCATGCATGGGCACAAAGGGGACATTCACAGCATATTACAATCAATGTAATTAGGGAATGATGAAAGAAGTACAAAACATTAGCATACATTAAATACATAGAATGTGATGTTAACCACTTCATGCCCACGCTATAGCCGAAAGACAGCTACAGCGCGGACGCCAATTGCCGGGAGGGCGTCCCTGGATGTCCTGTTTACTTCCGCGATGCGCGCTCCCGCGATGCGCGCTCCCGCGGGCGCGCATCGGGGAAATTCTGTGCTGGCCGTGTCCCTTGGACACAGCCAGTCACAGATCGCTGTAAATGGCCAATCACAGCGGCCATTTATAGTGCGATCGGAGCTTCCAATGAGAGATGATCTCATATGAAAACATATGAGATCATCTCTCATCGCCGGCTCTCCCTCCTCACACAGAGACAGCGTGTGAGGAGGGAAAACCAACGGCTGCAGCGTGAGTGTGGAAAAAAAAAAAAAAAAAGGAAAAAAGTGAACACAGTACCTCAGTGCCATCTGTCCCCACTACCATCTGTTAGTGCCATCTGTCCCCACTGCCATCTGTCCCCAGTGCCACGTATAAGTGCCATCTGTCATCAGTGCCACGTATCAGTGCCACCTGTCAGTGTCACATGCCATCTGTTAGTGTCACGTGTCATCAGTGCCACATATTAGTGTCATCTGTCATCAGTGCTACGCATTAGTGCCATCTGTGCCACGTGTCAGTTCCAAGTATTAGTGCCATCTGTCACCAGTGCCACATATTAGTGCCATCTGTCATCAGTGCCACGTATCAGTGCCATCAGTGCAACGTATCAGTGCCATCTGTCGTCAGTGTCACGTGTCATTGTCCTGATGCTCCAGGGCCTTCAAAAGTGTAATAGGTTGTAAACAAGTTAGATGTGTAATTTATGCTCCTAGAACACCTGATGGTGCTCCCTGCATGTTAGGCCTATCTATGTGGCTAGGCTGTGAAAAAGTCCCACACATGTGGTATAATACTCAGGAGGAGTAGCAGAATGTATTTTGGGGTATCATTTGTGGTATACACATGCCATGTGAGAGAAATAACCTTTTAACATACATCACGGGACACAGAGCACCATAGTAATAACTATCTGGGTTTATATGCTACCTTTAGGTGATTGGACACTGGCAACCAATAGTAAGGAGGTTCCTCCCATATAACCCCTCCCATACAGGAAGCATCTTTAGTTTTTTGTCAGTGTCTTGAAGGTGATGGTCACGGCTGTGAAAGCTCTTCAAATTATGTCCCAGTGAGGATGTTATAATCGGATCCATTCGGATGGCATATCATGCTAAAGTGGATGGTACCCAAGCCCTGGTTCAAGAACAGGGTTTTGCCTGTAATGTGTCCTTATGGAACTGGACCCTTGTGATATGGTATTCCTGGTTTTTTATTTGCCCAAGGAAACCTAAAGGGTGCTCTACAGGTCCAGGGGTGTGGACCCTAAACAAAAGGGGACCCGGTCCCTAAGAGGTCCTCAGTGACGGGGGAAGATTGGGCCTATCTCAGGCCCTGCTGCGAGGATCGGTGACTGCTTCCTTTGGGGAGGCCCCATTTTATTACATTATTACTAAAGTAATGTTTATAGCCAGATTACCGTGTCTTTGAGCCCACTATGATGGTTCCAGACAGGCCGCAAGATGTACTCAGGCGGGTTCCCACATGGGGACTGCACGGACTGGTGTGCGCATGCGCGGTAAGTCCCGGGTATGCGATTGTCACGTGACGGCGCACGCAAATAAAGAGAAGTCAGGCGCCTGTGTCAATGCTTGTCAGATTGGCTCAGGTGAGCCAGGAGCCTGTTGCAGTGGGACACAGAGCTGGGCACGTGAGTCGGGCATTTGCAAACTCTTTAAAGGAGGCTATAGTTTGGGCTTGCTACAGCCATATAGCACAGTGAGTTTTCCTCAAACCTTGTAAGCAATGTCTTCCAGAAAACGAGGCATGGGGAACAGGGCTAGTCCAGGGGTTAAAATGACTCCTTCAAAAACAGGAGATCAACCTCAGGCTACTGCAGCACCTATCTCCCCTGAAAGACCTGCGGCATTTGGCCTGGCTGAGCCATTGCATTTGTCAGATGTTGTGGCCACCACCAATATCCCTGCGTCGGCTTATGTTACTAAGGATGACTTAACGTCAGCTCTCGCTGGCCTTGAAGGCAAAATAGTGGGTATGATTGCCTCAGTAACACAGGGAGGGAAAACATAGATCTCCCTCTCCTGAGCCTGTTCCCAGTGCTGAGTCACTTGAGCACCAGGACTCCCTTAGCCAATTGGGTCCTTGTGATTTGGATCCAGAATGGGCAGGCAAAGGATTTTGAGGAGGTGGCCATAGGGGATAAAGAGGCAGAGGCTGAAGAGTCCTCAGCGGGGGACTCAGGTTCTAAAGAACCATTGTCGGCTTCGCAATCCCAAAAAATTGTTTATCCAGTCTTTAGCTGAAATGGTGAGGGCAGGATTTAAGTTACCCCTGGTACAGGGGCCAAAACTTTCCTGTTCTACATTGGGATCCTTGCGACCTCAGCAAGGTTCCCAGGCGTTTCCTGTGCATCCATTATTGGAGCAGCTGATTTATGCTGATTGGGACCCCCCGGACAGAATATACTTACCTCCAAAAAGGTTTTCTTTTTTGTACCCTATGGAGGAAAAATTCAAAAAAATTGGGATACGCCTTTAGTGGATGCTGCTATTTCTTCAGTAAATAAAAAGCTTAACCTGTCCAGTGGATAATGCCCAAGGGTTTAAAGAACCAGCAGGTAAAAAGTTGGAATCCTTACTAAAGGCCTCCTTTGCGGTGGCTGGGTCAGCAGTACTACCGGCTGTTGCGGCTATTGGGATCTGCCAATCCCTGAAGGACCATTTTAAAAAATTGGTCAGGAACCTGCCTGTTCAGGAGGACTATTCTGACGAATTGTCAGAACTTCCTCATGCTTTATGTTTTGCAGTAGACGCATTAAAAAGGACTCAATCCAGCAGATGTCCCATTTTGCGCTACTCTCTATACATATGCGCAGATTCTTGTGACTAAAGAACTGGTCAGCCGAGATGCCATGCAAAAGACTGCTCGCGGCTTTTCCCTTTCATGGGGAATGTTTATTTGGAGAAGATCTGGATAAGTCTATCCAAAAAATCTCAGGCGGAAAGAGCTCCTTGCTTCCTGTTAAAAGAAGGAATAAGCAGCCCTCCTTTAAAATTCCTAACGCTCCTGGGCCAGGCGCTTCTTCTCCTAAGTAGTATCGACGGCCTCAACAACCTGCCTTTAAGAAACCTCAAGGTCAAAAAAGACCTTGGACTCAGAAGCTGAACAAGGCCAATGCCAAGTCCTCCTTGTGAAGGGGCGCCCCCACTCTTACAGGTGGGGGGCAGACTGCGGCGGTTCGCAGATGCTTGGGCAAGGTTTGTGCAGGACAAGTGGGTCATTTCCACTATAACACAAGGTTACAAAATAGAATTCCGGGATTTTCCCCCAAATCGGTTTCTGGTATCAAGAGTCCCATCAGACCCAGAGAAAAAGAAAAGCCTAGCCCGGCCTTGGAACAGCTAAAAAGGCAAGGGGCAATTATCGAGGTTCCGCACAAAAGAAAAATTCAAAGGGTTTTATTTAAACCTATTTACAGTGCCGAAGCCGAATGGGGAGGTAAGGCCCATTCTGGACCTAAAGTGCCTCAATTCCTTTCTAAAGGTCTGAACCTTCCGTATGGAATCGGTTCGTTCAGTAATCGCATCCTTAAGAAAAGGGGATTTTTTGGCATCCATAGACATCAAGGATGCGTACCTACATGTGCCGATTTTCGCTCAACATCAAAGATTTCTACGCTTCGCAGTAGAGGGGTGTCATTTCCAGTTTGTAGCACTTCCATTCGGTCTGGCTACAGCCCCTCGAGTCTTCACAAAGGTGTTGTCTCTGGTATTGACTTCTCTAAGGTCCCAAAAGATATCGGTGATAGGATATCTAGACGACCTTCTGTTGAAGGACCAGTCCTATTCCACCCTGATAGAAAGCGTTTCAACTACGGTTCATTTCCTGAGATGCCTAGGCTGGATTCTGAATATGGAAAAATCAGCTCTTCACCCAGTTCAGATCTTGACATATCTAGGCCTGATCCTTGATATGAACCAGGAAAGGGTGTTTTTACCCCCCTTAAAAGATCAGCTCAATAGTGGAGCTGGTCAGGAAAGTCAAAAGGATGCAAAGACCCTTAATTCGATTGTGCATGAGACTACTGGGCAAGATGGTGTCATCTTTCAGCGCAGTTCCTTATGCGCAGTTTCACTCCAGGTTGTTCCATAATACTATCCTGGAGGCTTGGAACAAGTCTGTAGAGACATTGGATAATCCAATGTCTCTATCCCCGAGGGTAAAGCAGGACCTCTTGGTGGGCAAAGACCAGCAACTTAAAAAACGGGAAGTCTTTTCCGCCGGTAACCTGGAAGGTGGTAACTTCAGACGCCAGCCGTCTCGGATGGGGAGCGGTGTTGGAAGAGGCCTCCGAACAGGGAAAATGGTCCCAGGTAGAGAAGACCTTGCCTATCAATCTACTGGAAATTCAAGCAGCCTGCTTGGCTCTCATATTTTGGACGGCCAGCTTCGTGTCCAGGACCAGGGATCCACTTGCCGTGGGGACAGATGCATTGGTGGTTCCCTGGGATCAGTACTCTAATTTATGCTTTTCCTCCGATACAGATCCTGCCGCACCTGTTACGCAGGATACAAGAGGAACGGAAATCAGTTATTCTGGTGGCTCCACGGTGGCCAAGGAGGTCTTGGTACTCACAGATTGTGAGGATGGCAGTAGGGGACCCATGGTGTCATCCATTCCACCCAGACCTGCCGCCTCAAGGTCCCATATACCATCCTTCTTTACGGTTGCTGAATTTGATGGCATGGCTATTGAGACCAGAGTGCTAAAAGACCGTGGTATCAGAGGTTCTGTTTTGTCTACTTTGATAAATGCTAGAAAGCCAGTGTCTAGGAAAATTTACCATAGAGTCTGGAAGTCGTACATCTCATGGTGTGAGGGAAAAAAGATGGCACCCTCGCAAGTATACAATTGAGAGAGTCCTTGCCTTTCTGCAAACAGGAATTGACTTAAACTTGTCCCTAGGAACCATTAAGGGACACATTTCGGCCTTATCAGTTTTTTTCCAGAGGCCAATCGCTTCTCATTCCTTAGTACAAACCTTTGTCAAGGGAGTACTACGTTTGAGGCCACCAACTAAACCGCCCTTATGCTCATGGGACTTAAACCTAGTGCTTTCAGCTCTACAGAGTCAACCCTTTGAGCCTATTAAGCGTATTCCTTTCATCCTATTAACTAGGAAATTGGTCTTTTTGGTGGCTATAACCTCAGAAAGAAGGGTCTCTGAATTGGCCGCCTTTTTCTTGTAAAAAACCCTGTTTATTCATCAGGACAAGGTGGTAATGCGGCTCGTCCAGATTTTTTTACCCAAAGTGGTTTCCAGTTTTCACTTTAATCAGGATATCATTTTACCTTCCTTCTTTCCTAACCCTAAATCTAAGGAGGAAAGATCGCTCCATTCATTGGATGTGGTGAGAGCTGTCAAGGTTTACTTGGATATGTCAGCCCCTTTTCGGAAGTCTGACTTACTTTTTGTTCTGCCTGAGGGTTCAAAGAAAGGACAGGCGGCAACTAGTTCTACAATCTCTAGGTGGATTTGTCAGGTCATTATCCAGGTCTATGAGGTGAAACACAAGGTTCCACCTCAATATCTCAAAGCTCACTCTACCAGAGGAGTTAGTACGTCATGGGCGGTGCGCCAACAAGTGTCTATGGCTCAGGTTTGCAAAGCGGCTGCTTGGTCTTCGGTTCATACATTCACCAGGTTTTACCGACTGGATGTTAAGTTTCAAAAAGAGACTGTTTTTGGCCAGAGCGGGCTGCAAGCAGCTTTATAATCTGGAGCCTAAAAAAAGGGGGATCTAGGAGTATTCCCTCCCCTCAAAGGCATTGCTTTAGGACATCCCAGATAGTTATTACTATGGTGCTCTGTGTCTCGTGATGTACGATAAAGAAAAATGGATTTTTAAAACAGCTTACCTGTAAAATCCTTTTCTTGGAGTACATCACGGGACACAGAGATCCCTCCACTCTTTTTCTGGGATCTTCATTGCTTGCTACAAAACTAAAGGTACTTCCTGTATGGGAGGGGTTATATGGAAGGAACATTCTTACTATTGGTTGCCAGTGTCCAATCACCTAAAGGTAGCATATAAACCCAGATAGTTATTACTATGGTGCTCTGTGTCCCGTGATGTACTCCAAGAAAAGGATTTTACAGGTAAGCCGTTTTAAAAATCCATTCATTACAATGACAATTTGTGGGGAAAAAAAAATCTTCATTTTGCAAAGAATTGTGGGGGGAAAAAATGACAAAAACCTCACCATACATCTTACTAAATACCTTGGACTGTCTACCTTAAAAAAGGGGGTAATTTCCTGACTTGTTCGGGTCGCAAGAAACGATAGGCCGTCAGTACATCAGGTGTGATCAATTTTTAATGATTTGCACCACAGCTTGTAGACTCTAACTTTCACAAGGATCAAATATCCACTAATTTGGGTTCTTTTTTACCAAAAGATATGTAGTAGTACAAAATTGTGCCCAAAATTGAAGAAAAAATTAATTTGCAAAATTTTATCACAGAAACTAAGAAAAATGCGTTTTTTCTCAAAATTTTCGGTCTTTTCATTTATAACGCAAAAAAAAAAAAACCCAGAGGTGATCAAATACCACCAAAAGAAAGCTCTATTTTTATGAAAAAAAGGACAAAAAATTAATTTGAGTACAGTATTACATGACTGAGTAATTGTCATTCAAAGTGTGAGAGCGCTGAAAGCTGAAAAATTGGTCTGGGCAGGAGCGGGGGTTTAAGTGCCCAGTTGTCAAGTGGTTAAAGGAGAAAACTTACCCTAATATAGTCCTTCTGCAAGACCTGTATGATGGCAGAACAGGTCTCTGGAATAATGATCTCCAGAGCCTAGGGGGAGATGCCTGTAGAGAACTTGAGGTCCTGTAGACTTCTCCCCGTCGCCAAGTACCGCAACGTGGTGACTAGCTCTGCTCCGGAGTGATGGCTTTCCGCATGCAGGTGTCCTGCTTCGTAATATAAGGGGACAGCAAAGTCAACAGACGGTTAAAAAGGGGGTCTGTTGTCGGGATAAAATTCCTGAAATCATCAGGGTTATTCTCCTGGATCTCACGCAGCAAAGGCATATGAGAGAATTGGTCACGCTGGAGCAACCAATTCTTGGTCCATCAACTCCTCCAAACCCTGTTCATGGACTGGGCTTGGGTCAAAACAAGAACCCCAACACCAAGCCCCCGCATAGCACAAACTCTACGATGAGTATGTACCTGCAACATGGCTTCAAAACAGTCATCTGGTTAGAACAAACTAACAGAATGCACTGAAGAACAGAAAGGCCTGTGAAGAACGAGCGGACAAATCAGAAATGAGCGGACAAGAACGCACTGAAAAACAGATACAAACACACAAGCACAAACTGAAGAGCAGTAAAGATCTGAAAAGCGCGAGATTGAAAAGCGTGAATCATCTCTCACTAAACTATTAACACGAGATTAGCAGAAGGAGCCCAAAGGGTGGTGTACTGGCTATTGAACTTCTGTCTTCTAGTCCTGTCGTATGTGTTGTACGTCACCGCATTCTTGACGGTCGGAATTTGGTGTGACCGTGTGTATGCAAGACAAGCTTGAGAGGAATTCCGTCTGAAAAACCATCCAAGATATTTTCCAACAGAAATTCCGCTCGTAATAGTTGTCCTGTGAACAGATTCTCCCACCTGAGCTGTGCATCCCTACAGCTCCTCCAGAGTTACCATGGGCCTTTAGGCTACTTCTGATTAATGCTCTCATTGCCCGGCCTGTCAGTTGTGTTCCTTGGCCTTCATGATGCTGTTTGTTCACTAAGGTTCTCTAACAAACCTCTGAGGGCTTCACAGAACAGCTGTATTTATACTGAGATTAAATTACACACAGGAGAACTCTATTTACTAATTAGGTGACTTCTGAAGGCAATTGGTTCCACTAGATTTTATCTAGGGGTATTGGAGTAAAGGGGGCTGAATACAAATGCATGTCACACTTTTAAGAAATGTATTTGTAAAAAAAAAAAAAAAAAACCTTACACCATTTATTTTCCTTCCACTTTACAACTATGTGCCACTTTGTGTTGGTCAATCACATAAAATCCCAATAAAATAAATTTACGTGTTTGGTTGTAACATGACAAAATGTGGAAAATGTCGAGGGGTGTGAATACTTTTTCAAGGCACTGTGTATAGGAGAAAATAGGCATCATTCACCAAGTGTTGGTCAAGCAATACTTTTTTATTTTGTGGTAAACCAAGCCTTATAGTGGAAGGAAGCCATCACTGTGTGAAACAAAAGGCATTATTGTTGTAGAAATCTTGTAATTTATTTAATAATGCTGTTTTTTCATGTGCAGGTTAAATGATTGTAGGGCGACAGTGAATAGAAAGATGGAGCAGCATCTTAGGGGACAGTCCACTGGGGGAAAGGCTGTGCTGTTCAGAGAGTGGGAGGCAGAGCTGAGGGATGGCCTTCTTGCAGAGGCCGTCACTGCAGTCAGCAATGGTCCAGCTGAGTATCAGAGAGCTGGTGAGTAAAATGAAATATATTATATATTGCAGTTATATGGTTGTTTCAAGCTGATTATTTTTTTTTACGGCTACGGATGTTTTTCTTTACATTCATGTTTTCCAGATCCAACAACGTCATCTGGAGAGAGATCAACTCCAAGTTCATCCCATCGACATTCTGGTGAGTACCAACACAAACACAAAGGATATATTATGATGAACATCTATTTAACATTTAAAGCAGGCATCACTGAATGGCGGACTGCGGGCCGGCTGCAGATTGAGTCACTGTGCCATCTGGACCACCACAGTCCTGCCATTTAGCTGCCGACCCTGTCTCCCTGCCTCCGCAGCTGTCACTATCACAGCAGAGCAGAGAGCAGGAGGCAGAACCATTCTCCACACAGAGCCGGAGACAGTGGGAGACACAGCAGTGTAGACCAGTGGGTGGGAACAGAGCTGCTGAAGTTAACTTTCCAAGTTAACCAGCAGATGAATTATTGCAACCTAGCAACCAATCACCTGCTGGTCAACTTTGATAGTTAACTTCCATAGTGGTCCTGCCCACTATTTAGCGCTGTTGTGTCTCCTGCTGTGTTTCCGGCTCCAAGTTAGGTAGGAGGGGGCAGAGCTGCAGCGGGTTAAGCTGTAAAAGTGGCAGAGATGCAGGGGGCTGTGTAATGTGAAGGGGGCCAGAGGTGCCGGGAGCTGAGATGTGAAGGAGGGCAGAGTTGGGGGGGTTGAGATGTGAAGGGGGAGCAGAGGACACAGAAGTGGGGGAGAAGATACCATTGTGAAGAGGGGTTCAGAACACTACTGTGAAGGGGAAACTGTAATGTGAAGGGGGGATTGTGATATGCAGGGGGACTGAGGTAACTAATGTAAGAATGGGATTGTGAAATGAAAGAGGGGGCTGTTAAAGGACAAACCGTTTGGCAAAGATTTTCCCTCTTACCTGGGACTTGCTGGGATCCTTGTTTGCTCTGAAGTCAGATTTACGACTTCTGGCTTCTGCTGCAGAAGCCAGATGACAATTTTGCTGTTCAGTGTCCATATCCTGGCTGAGAGATTTTTAGTTGACTGCTCTCAGCCAATGAATGGCACACTGTGCATTGAAACAATTATTATTAGATAAAGCTCATAGTCCTGTAATATAGTATATTTAAAAGCCTATTCACAAAAATGCTAATTTGTAAATTTGCAAAGAAATGTAACGTCTGTATTAACACATTATCACTACCAGCAACTTTAGATTAGATTTTACAGTTTCAGTGCAAATTCACCTCAGTGCACTTATTTGTGAATAGACGCTTTGATTATCAAATATGTTGTTGTACAACATGTTACTAGCAAAGATAAATAGCGCTGTTGACTTTATCTTGACATTACCTTGACTTTTATTCAGTCTTTATTCCCCATTACTCCTCAGAATCAGTACACAATCCATTTTCAATTTCATACACACACCTCATACCTCTCAATCACTTCTTCATGAAATCATTCAATAAAAGGTGCTCATTTATGAAACTGAACAGCAGTGATCCCTAGGAGCGCTGCTGATCTCAGCTCAAATGGTTTATGAAATGGAGATGATCGAGGGAGAATGGAATGGATGTGGGAATGTCATAATGAAATGTCTATTCATATATATATATATATATATATATATATATATATATATATATATATATATATATATATATATACACACACACACACACACACACTTTATATATCTAACATATATCAGTGTCTGTATATCAACCTTAAAACATATTCAGATATTTGCAAAGCTTAGCTTATCCCTCCCTTGCTGCTGTGGAACCGAAGAGTTAACAGAAGAATCGCACCTCTAAGAATACACTCAAAGTGAACACCAACATTTCAGAAGAAGCAAGAACACTGCAAGAACAAAGCTACTTCCTCATATGGGCGACCCAGCTAAAGCCAATATTTTGTCACTATATGTATTTATATATCTGTGGTTGTTTTGTGGTTTGCATACGCCAGTCTTATCTGATGTATCTTAATGTTGTCAAAATGGTATACAAGTCTCAAAAAGAGGAAATATTAAAACAGAGTTTTTTATTCTGAACTGAGTGTCAGTGTAATCACTTCAGAGTGTGCACGCTTTATATTCAATTTGATCAGGGGTAGATATAATTATATCGGACATTTGTTCTGATCCAAAACATCTGGTGCCCAACGTGGGGCTATTTGGGTTTTGTCCCGAGAGGGAGCTGATTGAGAAGAAACCGGGGACAAACCAACACAGGAAGGAGACTGATCACCTCTGAAAACGGTAAGACACTTTTTTTTTAACATCTAGTCTACAGTTTATCCTGTACCCGTGATTGGCTAATCTGTCTTTATCGGCTCTCCACGGTCAGCAAAGAGACAGGTATATATCTTGCCCATAGCCTGTACCAATTATATCTGCCGTCTGTTTTATTCTGTTCTGTTGATCGATCTTGTGTTTCGTGGCGGCTGTTGGGAATGAGGGATTGATTATATAGTCACGGATGAATTAGTTGACGTGGATAAACTCCTCCTGGGGAATAAATAATTGTGCGATAAAGCACGGGTGCCGCGAAACACAGGAGAACCAGGAGGGGATGTCAGGAGTACGCCCAAGGGCGTGGGGATCCCATGAGGATCTGAACAATCCTGTATTTCTCTACAGTAGTCACACATCTCGTTGTTGGTTATTGGTCACATCTTGTTGTTGGTGGTAATGTCATGTCCTAAGTGTGTTTGTGGTCTGTTATTTGGCATACATGAAGAGTGTTGGGGGCTGATTGAAATGGTAGAGCCAGGATATAGGACTGAGTCTCTTGGTTATAAACCCTTATTCCCGGAGACCACACACCTATTAGTGTTCAGATTAAATGTACATTATCCAGTCAAATTTGCTTGTGGTAAATAATTGAAAATCATAGAGGCTGAGGCTAGAATAAGAGGACAGGGAGACAAGGTGCCCCTTACAACTTGAACAACCAGAAGGGCTTGAAGAGGTAGAAAAAGATAGAGTGAGAAATTTGGGCTTTGAGCTGGGACATGTAAAAGCTTTAAGCTGGGACTTGTAAATGAAAGTTGAAGTGGTGCATTATTGATTATTAACTGCTCTACTCCCTATTTGTCTGTTAAATGTCTTGTTGAGTGTAATAAGTGGTCACATATTACTCGGCTCCCCTACCTGCGGCCACCTGGGGGGTGGACAGGGCTTTGACTGGTCTACGTTTTGGGAAGGTGCATACAAGGAGGCTTGCTTGGCAGCCGAACACTGTAGACTTTCTATCTGTCTTGTCCTCATTAACTTGAGACAGTGATATAGTCTGAACCGGTACCAGGTGACGGATAGAGGAATCGTCGGACCCTTGAGTCCAAGATAGCCTCGTGACCTGTCTGAAAATCCTGAGCAGACACAAATATCCCAGTCATCAAGACAGAACGTAGCAAGGTAGCCTTATATATTGGAGGGTGGTCCGAACGAGGACAGGTGGCAGTCAGAGGATTGTCAGACCCTTGAGTCCAAGACAGCTTCATAAAACCACCATACAAACCCTGAGCCCAGACAAAAACTCTTCAATAGCTAACGAAAGGATGGAGCAAAAGTTAGTGAGGCCCAAATAGGGCAGTTTGGCTTGTGACTTGGTATTAGAGTGGGAAGGAGACGGTGCTATCAAAAAGGGGAAGTGTGTGGGGTTGATATGCATTTTGGCGGCAGGCTTCAAGTAGATAAATGGCATACTATTTTGAAACAAAAAAAGGGGTTTATCAGATGATGGGTTGCTACTAGCAGCAGATGCTTGGTTTAAAGTTGCAAAAGCTATTCATGAGGAAGGGTGGATAGAGCAAGAAACGAATCGAGATGGTCGTATTGTATAGGTGTATAAAAAAAAAAAAAAAATAGAAAAGAGGAAGCTAAGTAGTCAGCCACCGCCCTATGATGGCGTCTGGTCCCCAGGAAGTAGACACTGTCCTTCGCCTACCGCCCCTTTGTTACAGAGGAGCGCCGTTACAAGTGACAGCTCCCCCGCCGTACTTAACATTAGACAACTCATACTTGTCTTTATACGGCTCAGGTGGTTGCTGCCACACACGCCTGACCCAATCTGTACCACCTGCACCACCGCCCACACTGGAACCTACCCACATGTATCCGGTGATAGACCAGTCCTCCGGGTCATATTACAAGGCCCAACCTACCCCATTGATGACAAGCACTGACGGCGCTGTGGGGGGAGGTGGGGACCCGGGACTAGGGACTCAGACTCAGCCCGATTTCTCCCCTCAGTCCCGACGGCCCTGTCAGGGTGCCTGGAGCTGACATGCATGCTGGAACAGGTACAATCCCAAAACGACAGACTGTTACATTTCAAGGCACACCCCACATTGAATCTATTCCCCTGTATGACTCATCAGCTGAAGGGGCAACTGATTCCTTTGTGCCACTGTCCAACAACCCACTTGACCACCTGTTTGATAGTGACACACATTTACAGTTCCTCTTGCACCCCTTGCAATCTAATACACAAATCCAGAAGCCACCCCCCAGTGCTCTCCCTAAACCCCCCTTGAATGGACTCCCCCTGGACCCTCACACCACCAAAGACAACGGCCCCTTCATTTCACCACCGAGAGGAATGCCTACGGCACAAGGGGCTCCCCCCTGAAAAAACAGCCCATGCCGTTTTATAGAAGGATCACCCAAATCCAAAAGACATATGCGGCTGCATGGCCGGATTTGGTGAGCCTGTGTAAGATAAAGTCAGGAGATGCCCATTGACCAGTGATGGAAAAATGTTTCCATCAGTACTACTGTGACAATACTTATGATTCAGGATGTGACTTTGTGAATCAATTAAAAAAGTGGGCTCGAGCGCTTGGCAGACCAAGCGACTAGTATACAAGAGGTCATACAACAAAAAGGCGAATCTGTTCAGAAATATCACAATAGAATAGCACAAAGGTTTACCGATTTGGGTTTTAGCACACTGACCAAAGCACATAGACACATGCTAGCTGACGCATTTGTCTCAGGTCTTAAAGAATCAGTGCAAAAGGGTCTGATCCTATCACGCCCAGAGTATAGAGTAATGGATCTTGAGACGTTGTTATTAGTAGCAAAAGGCCTAGAATCCGCACAGGGCAGCAAAAAAGTAGCTCCTCTCATGATGGCCTCTGACACACCGTATCTGCGCCCACCAGTACCAACTCCGCGTGTCTGCTACAACTCCTGAAGATCCGGCCACTTCCGAAGGGAATGCTGAAGCCCCCGGAAGTTTACCCATAGACCACCCGGCCCCAACCATGGCCAACATGAAAACGCCCAGTATCAGGGACATGACACCCCACCTCGCCCACCACCCCGCCCTTGTCCGTATCACATGGACCTTCTCCGCTAGGATTCAGGCAAGCCTGTGTCACCTGTCCCTGCCATGGTATCCTCTTGAGACACAGGAGGCCCTCTTGCAAAAATAACCCTCCCCATCGAGGGCCATCCTACCACTTTCCTATGCAACACAGGTGCGGCCAGTTCCGTAATCAGGGCAGAAGAGCTACCCGATACCTCAATTCCTATCAAACATTGCTATAACATGCGTAGGGGTTGATGGAACACCCAGGAAAAATCCCTTAACCTGCCCCCTACAAGTTGACAATTTTCCTGACCTACTAGCAAGATTTGTGGTCTCATCCACATGCCCCTTAAATCTGTTAGGGGCTGATGTTTTGTCCAGACTCCAGGCTTCTATTTCCTTCCAACCTGATGGCGGTGTTCTGGTCACCTCACCTAGCTATCGCAATGCCTCAGCACTATGTTCCGTCCCCCTTCTATTACCCCTGGATGCACAAAGTGAGGCTGAAATCCCGCAAGAAGTCTTGGATCGAGTTCCCCCATGCTTGTGGTCCACAGGGCCCTAAGATATAGGGCTCCTAAAGGTGCCACCAATCATGGTGCAACTGAAACCTGGAGCTCCCTTGCCCAGAAAACCCCAATACCCCTTAAAACCAGCTCAATACGCATCCATTTCAAAGCAAGTCGAGGTCCTAAGGCAAACGGAGCTCTGATACCTTGCACATCCCCGTGTAATACACCACTGTTTCCAGTGAAGAAATGAACCGCAAAAGGAGAGCCAGAGAAATACATACTGGTACAGGACCTCTGGGCAGTGAATGAAGCTACCGTACTGGAAACGCCCATCGTGGCCAACCCCCACACCTTGCTGGCAGGGATACCGCCCACAGCTAAGTACTTTACAGTGATGGACCTAGCGAACGCTTTTAGTGTTCCCCTCGACCCCTATTGCCAGTACCTATTCGCCTTCACCCACGAGAGGCGGAGCTACACCTGGACTGTTATGCCACAAGGTGCTCAGAACTCCCCCTCCCAATTCGCCAAAGCAATGGCCCTCATTCTGGACACCTAGATGAAGTTACACCCAGAAATTGTACTCCTTCAGTAAGTAGATGACCTCCTGCTTTGTGCAGATACCCTTGGTGATGCCTCAATCTTCTCTGAAAGCCTCCTCCACTACCTGGCTGAGCAGGGATGCAAGGCCTCAAAGCAAAAAGGTCCAGTGGTGCAGAGAGAAGGCCACTGTATCTCCCAAGGCACCCGACATCTCACTGAAGAAATCAAGGCCATCCCTTTGCCTTTAAGGTCAAAAGCCCCTTCACGCCTTTCTAGGATTAATCTCCTACCGCCGTTCTTGGATCCCAGGAGCCTCCCTCTTGATGCAACCTCTCTATGATGCCCTGAAATCTGACCCTTTCTCGCTTTCCCCAGAAGCTGTGGACAATTTTGAAACTCTGAAGGAAATCCTCACAACAGCCCCTGCTTTGGGCCTCCCAGACTATGAAAAGACGATCAATGTTTCCTGCAGTGGTAGAGTGGGCCCATGGGGGCCTCTCAGCTGCCAAAAACCTTGATGAACGCCCTGGTCAACAAATACTACTTGGCTCCGGGGATCACCCCACTCACCAACAACTTCTGCAAGTCGTGCACTATCTGTGCTAAGTGCATTCCTGGAAGAACAGAGAAGGTACCTTTGAAGCATCTAGCAAAAGCCCAGTATCCCTTCCAAAGGATACAGATCGACCACATCCAGATGTTGAAGAGTGGCTGATTTGAATATGCATTGATTGTCATTGACATGTTCTCCGCATGGCCAGAAGGCTATCCTGTTACCAACATGATGACAAAGACCACAGCTAAAAGACTTTTAATGGAAATAGTGTGCAGATATGGTGTCCCAGAGGTCAAAGAGAGCGATCAGGGGCCGGCTTTCACAGCCTCAGTGACCAAGGAAATATGAGCAGCTTTAGGGACTAGCTTTCCACACCCCATACCATCCTCAAAGCAGTGGGAAGGTGGAAAGATTGGCACAATAAAATCTAGAATGCTAAAAATGTCTCAGGAAACGGAAATGAGTTGGCCAGACAGCCTACCCATTGCCTTATTCAGTGTTAGGTACACTCCAAGGGGAAATCATGGCCTGTCACCCTATGAGATATTGTTTGGTTCAGCCCCCAGACTGGGTTGTTACTTCCCACAGCAATTACAGATCCAATCTGATGTATTGACTGATTATGCGACTGCTTTATCTCGAGAATTAACCCGTATCCATTCGTAAGCGTTTTCTTCCATTCCAGATCTTGAGTTAGATACAGGAACGCACAAGCTGGTTCCCGGTGATTGGGTCCTGATAAAGAAGTTTGTGAGAAAATATACTCTTGAACCCAGATATGATGGTCCTTTCCAGATTCTCCTAACAACTGCCACATCAGTTAAGGTGGCCAGGAAGAACACGTGTTTGCACGCCTCCCACTGCAAGAAAGTCCCTGTACCTGAGGAAGAGGTCGAGGGGACCAAATTATTCTGTATATCCTTTCATTGTAATCATTGCTCAGGCACAAGAGGTAGCCATCAAACAAAAAGATGGTATTACACAATTCTGGTATAACTCATCCAATACACATGTTGCCACCTTTATATCCTCTTATAAACAGATAATTCCAGGTACTATGTACAAGATCCGGTCCTGGGATGAAACAGTAGGACCCATTGACTGTATGTATGTGTTACTGATTCCTATTGGGGTAACAACTGATTCCTGGGGAGCAGTGGGTTGGAACACTGGGGATACAAGCCAGAGAATGCCTTGAATAGAAAGGACAAAAATGAGAATTTACTCATAGATAGAATGACAATCAAACACACAGACCAGTATTTCACCAAGGAGTTCAGGCTGACCATTGAGAATCCTGGCCCAGGAGACAGCGGGACCTATGGTGGGGAAGTGGGTATCCCAGTTTTAGAAAGCCATTCCAAGTGAAAGATATGTTCAATAACCCAGAGTGGGGAGTTCCCCAATCTACATCTAGCTCCAACCCCCTGAGGCCCCATATACAGACATTAAAAGACGTGGTAGCCATAGCAGACCCTACCTTTGAGGATACTATGGCTGCAGAACCTGGGTTCTCGGATGTCAACTTGTGGCTCGAGTGGATGAGGTACAGTGCAGGGAAACACGATAAGACCAATTACTATGTGTGTGGGGGGCTAGACCACATTTGGGAACGGTACCCCTGAACATACCCCCCCGAACATGAGACATGTATCCTCAGCCTATTTACCACTAAACACTAATCACTCTGTGTGAAGAAGGAATATGCCATAGTCACCAAGACTCCCAAGCCAGGAGAAGGTATCACCATATACCCTGGCAATTACACATGTAATGGAAGATATCACGGAGTGGGGAAACCCCTTGGGAATTTCACTAAGGGTTACTGTGGGTCTTATAGTGAGGCCTCTGGTGCAAAATCAAGTCCAGTCTTTGGGAGACGTGTACTGGCTCTGCGGAGGCATGAAAATCAGAAACAGATTGACAGGACAGTGGACAGGAGAATGTGCACTGGCAAAGACCATAATGCCTCTACATATTCTCTCGGAAACCCAAAGCCAGATACAAACAACGCACCCAGGCCTAACAGGAGACGTAGGAGTGCCCCAGCAGGAAGCTTTGACCCTCATGTATACATAGATGCCATAGGGGTCCCTAGAGGGGTCCAAGATGAGTTCAAAGCAAGAGACCAAGTAGCAGCATGATTCGAGTCCCTGATCCCCATGATCACTGTAAACAAGAATATAGACTGGATAAATTACATCTACTACAACCAGCAAAGGTTTGTCAATTACACTAGAGATGCACTCCAAGGTTTAGCCTAACTAGAAGCCGCTTCACACATGACTTTCCAAAACCGTTTGGCCTTAGATATGGTCCTAGCTGAAAAGGGGGGTGTGTGTAAGATGTTTCCTGAAATGAGTACATGCTGTACTTATATCCCAGACAACACAGGCCCAAATGGTAAAGTGACTTTAGTCATCCAGAAACTTGAGGATTTGTCCAAAGAATTAAAGACGACTTCAGGGCTCTCCAACCCCTGGATCAAGGGGGGGGGGGGGTGGCAGGGAATTTTAACACAGATCGGAATAGCCATTTTGATAATTCTAGTGACCCTGTTATGGCTTGCGGTGTTCTTCCCTGCTTTAACCGGTTCCCAACCCGCGCACACCGATGTAAGTTGGCAGAATGGCACGGCTGGGCAAATGGGCATACCTGTACGTCCATTTGAATTCACCGCCGTGCCATTGCGTGCGTGTGCCGGCCGGGAGCTCTGCGAGTCGGGTCACGGGTCCCGCGGACTCGATCGCCGCGGGGATACCCGTGATCGCCTCATGGAGAGGACGAACAGGGAGATGCTGATGAAAACAGCATCTCCCCGTTCTGCCTCGTGACAAGTGTCACTGATCACAGCTCCCTGTCATCGGGAGCTGTGATTAGAGTAATGACACTGCTAGCCCATCCCCCTACAGTTAGTAATCACTTCCCTAGGACACACTTAACCCCTCCCCGCCCCCCAGTGATTAACCCCTTCACTGCCATTTACACAGTAATCAGTGCATTTTTAATCGCACTGATCGCTGTATAATTGACAATGGTCTCAAAAATGTGTCAAAAATGTCCGACATGTCTGCCATAACGTCGCAGTCACAATTAAAAAAAAAAAAAAAAAGCTGATCGCCGCCATTACTAGTAAAAAAAAAAAATTTTAATAAAAATGCCATAAAACTATCCCCTATTTAGTAAACGCTATAACTTTTGCGCAAACCAATCAATAAACGCTTATTGCAATTTTTTTTACCAAAAATATGTAGAAGAATACGATCGGCCTAAACTGAGGAAAAAAAAATTTTTTATATATTTTTGGGGGATATTTATTATAGCAAAATGTAAAAAATGCGTTTTTTCAAAATTGTCGCTCTTATTTTGTTTATAGCGCAAAAAATAAAAAAATAAAAATCGCAGAGGCGATTAAATACCACCAAAAGAAAGCTCTATTTGTGGGGAAAAAAAAACAAAGAAGGACGTCAATTTTGTTTGGGAGCCACGTCGCACGGCCGCGCAATTGTCAGTTAAAGCGACGCAGTGCTGAATCGCAAAAAACGCTCTGGTCAGGAAGGAGGTAAAATCTTCCGGGGCTGAAGCAGTTAAAAAGTGTGTAGAAAAAGCTGTTGATCAATCTACTCCCATGTTTGTGAACCAGGAAATACTAGACAATGATGACGATTATGTAAGACTTGATCATGATTATGTGTTACGCTCCATCAGTCACTTCCCCCCGAGATGCAACACCATAGGTTTACAGGGACAGACAGCACCTGATTGCCCCTCTCTAAGCTGTATCAAGGGGGGTAGTGAGTTAGTCGCTGCTCTTCTATATATACAGGCCAAAAGAGTTGCTGAGGAGAATGGGCCAGGTGAGTAGGACCTTCAGTATGAGGGACAGTACTGAAATGACAGTTTCAAGGAGGGGGGGACTGTAATTGATGTGGGAATGTCATGATAAAATGTCTATATCTATATCTATATCCACAAATAACATATCAGCTTCTGTATATCAACCTTAAAACAGTCAGGTATTTGCAAAGCTTAGCTTATCCCTCCCTTGCTGCTGTGGAACTGAAGAGTTAACAGAAGGACAGAAGAATCACACCTCTTCTAATGCCCCATACACACAGTCGGATTTTCCGATGGAAAATGTCCGATCGGAGCGTGTTGTCGGAAATTCCGACCGTGTGTGGGCGCCATCGGACATTTTCCATCAGATTTTCCGACACACAAAGTTGGACAGCAGGAGATAAAATTTTCCGACAACAAAATCCGATCGCGTCAATTCCGACCGTGTGTGGCCTGTTCCGACGCACAAAGTGCCACGCATGCTCAGAAGAAATTCCGACACGGGACAGCTCGTTCTGGTAAACTTAGCGTTCGTAATGGATAAAGCACTTTCGTCACGCTGCAATGTAAAAAATGGTTTAATACACACATATTTAATACATACGCACTATCTTCTTCTTTATAATGTGACAAGAATTAAGTCGTTTTGATGCTCATATTCACACACACTTCTCACAAACTTCTTTCGTTACTATTTATCGGGATTCCCTCAATATATTTTGATTTCTCACATCTGACAACATATTTTATTTTTTTTTTACTTTAATGTAGAATCTTTTTTTGTGTTTCTCTTTTTTTTTTTTTTTTACTTTAATGTAGAATCTTTTTTTGTGTTTCTCTTTTTTTTTTTTGTTGATTTTGATTTGTACTCCCGAAAATGTTTGTGTGTTTTTTGTGACAAGTTCCCACAACACCATTGATATGTTGTTCTATTTAATCTGTAGGAGGAGATTGTTTGGTGTTGTTGTCCCTTGTTAATTTCACATTGTACTTTAGAAATGTACCTGAATACTCACCAACAAACTGTCCTTTTTGGATGAAAACACACACAGGAGAGTAGAATTTACCTCAAAATATTTTATTAAGGGGGTCACAACTATAAAAAAACAAAGAGGGAGGCAACGCTGGAGAAAGTGCAGAAGTGGGCGAAGCCTTGGACCCCCAGGGCAGACATCAATTATTTAAAAGCAAAATTGGTGGCCTGAGGAGTCCATATCTAAGGGAAGGCAGTCTGGTCCAGAAGTCCCAGAGATCCGGAAAGCAGCAGATGACATCTGTGTCCCCAGGCTGTGGTCATACGAGAGACTGCAGATTCTGTCAGACCAGACTGAACCCAGGGCAATCACTCTCAGGTCTTCTTTCCACGCTTCCTTCCAGCCTTTGGCTGTGGTGGTGGAGTTGTGGCAGCAGGAGGAGGAGGAGGAGGATCGTCGCTCTCCATGACATCCGTCTTGGTGTCAGTTCCCCACTCTCCCCCTTCCAAAGGACTTTATAAATCAGGTCCTCAGAAATCTTGCGTTGGCCCTCCTGCATGCCCAGCAATTTGGTGGCAGCCATGCAGGCAAAGGCCTCTGCAGGACTGGGGAAGGCTCTGAGGGACGCCGAAGCCTCCTGGATCAGCCTGTACACTGAATCCTGCACAGGACTGGGAGTGGCCTTCCTGGCCCTTTTATATGGCAGGCGGAGGGGAGGGACCTGAGACTCAGTCATGCTGCGACTTGTCCCAGGCTTCTCTTGGCTGCCACTTAGCCCCGCCTCCTCCTGGCTGTCACTAATCCCCGCCTCCTCCTGGCTGCCACTAATCCCCGCCTCCTCCTGACTGCCACATTCCACAGCCTCCTCCTGGCTGAGGTCTTCCTGTGTATGAAAAAGGGACATAGTTTTAGTATTGTTTTCATCAATCACACACAATTTTCACCTCCTGACTGCTGCAAATTGAATGTTAACAAATATAACAGACTATCCTTCTGAGCCCAGCAGTTTTCATTCTTGTCCCAATTTTGGGTGCCCACTACTGTGTATTGATATGTAAAACACTTTCAATCAGCAAATAGTGATCAATAATAACATCTAGTAAACATCATTTATTTATTGCCCAGAAATCTGTAGAAGAATGCTATACCTGACTCCAGCTGGGCTCCTCCACTTCTTCCTGGCTGGAAGGCCTAGGTTGGACATCGGAAGCCTCAGCTGGGGTGGAAGGAAGGGTGGAAGGAAGAGTGGAGAGGGATTCCCTGACTTCAGTGTGGTCTGACAGAAATCGCAGCCTCTCGTAGTACCACAGCCTGGGGACATAAATGTCATCTGCTGCAGCTCCGGACCTCTGGGAATCTGTGACCTTCTTGCGCTCCCTCAGATAAGTGCTCCTCAGGCCACCAATTTTAGCTTTTAAATAAGGGATGGTTGCTGTGGGGACCACAGGCTTCACCAACGCCAGCAGTTTCTCCAGCGCTGCCTGCCTCTTCTGTTTATGGTTATAGTGGGGGTGTCTGACCTGCCACAGACAGGGCAGCTCTCTGTACTTGTCAATAAACAGGGGCAGGAAATTGTGGTTGTTGAACCCATCCATTTTCTCTGCAAGACACAACACAAGACAAACCCTAATGTCAGGCCAAACTCCCCTAATCTTGTTACAATATAGGCTTCAATTTCAAAGCAGTATAGGCCCAAGTTTAGATCCTACCTTCGTTAGCGCGATCGGCGTCTCTGATGCTCCTTCCTCCGCTCACAGATCGTACGTAAGACGCGCGTGTTACGATTTATACACACTGCGCATGCGTATAACTCCGCCCGCCCCTGATGTTCTTTCTATTCTATTCCCCGCCCCTTTTCGTTCGGCGCAGTGGAGGAAGAGCACATGGCGGAGAGACAGCAGGATAGTGCTAAGTACAGCAACGAGGAGGAGGAGGAAAGGCTGGAGCCTGAAACGTCCCGATCCAGAAGGAGATTGAAGGACTCAAATATGTCCTTTGGGGAGATGTTGGAAATGGTGGACATCCTGAAGAAGGCCGACTATGATGGAAAGTATGGGCCTTACCCCAACCACAATGTCCGAAAGGCCAAGATCATGGCGAATGTGGTCAGGAGTCTGCAACGGATATTCGGGGTACGACGATCGAAAGATCAGCTCAGGAAGCGGTGGTCGGACCTGAAATTACGAGAACATGAGCAGTACAGAAAGATCCGGAGAGTGCTGCAAAAAAGTAAGTAGTTGTGCTGTGTTCCTATTGTTCTTGTGTTTATTACATTCGTGCTGCTCCATGTGCTTTTAGGAACTGTTGTACAGTTTAAAATGGCAACTTTCATGTTCATGGGCACATTATTCGTTCGGATCACACATTTTTCGTTGCAAATATAAAATACCATTGTTTAGCCCATATGCATTTGGCCACCATTTTGACGCCCTATACTTGTCTTCAAAGAATTGGGTTGTGTAGATGGGTTTGTTACTAGAATGAAATGCAAACAAGATTGTGTGTAAGGAGAGGACACTGAGCAGCTGTTTTCACATCTGGACACTGGAGCACTAGTGTGGGACCCCAGAACACCCTTTTTATTAAGGGGCCACACAGGTGCTCCAGTGTATACTATAGGGGGGTCTCCATCTGTGAAGCTTGTACCAAACAGGTAAAGTATTGCAGGTTGACAAAGGACACTAAAAAAGCTACATCTTGGAACTCTGCTAAAATAGACAATTGTACCCCACTTCCAAGCAATGTTTCATCTTTAGAGTTCTACCATCAGATATCTGTGTGCTAATTATACCATTTTTGTTTTACATAGGGGAGAAAAGACTCGGAGGACACCCCTCATCCGAGGAGACCAGAGCCCCCCCCCTCTGGAAGAAGGGGAAATCCCCCCAACACAAGATGAGCAGGAGGAAGAAGACGTGGTGGAAATAGTCACCACAACAGGTGAGTGTCTGCGACCACAGGCTCAGATAGGAGATGGATGCCGGCATTTTTTTTAGACCTAATTTATTTTGGGGTTTCCTTTCTTTTTAGGTGATCGTGAGGTTGTGGATGAAGATCCTTTCACATCTGAAAGTGCCCAGATCCTGATCGGGGAGATCATGGGGTGTAATTTACAATTGGAAAACATCAAGCAAAACATCAATGATGTTATTCCAAAATATAAAAACATAATTGATGTTTTGGGGCGAGTTTAAAGCCCCTCAAAATCACTTTCTTCTTTTGTCTGCTACAATGTGCGAAATGTTTTTGTGATTTTTCCCAAAGCCAAAATTGGAGGATGCACACAGTGTGCCAACATGTGCTATCTGCCATCACGGGAGATCAATGGACGCGTTTTGGGGGTGCAACCCCTTCCTCAATAATAAAGTAGCGGTGAGGAAGGGCTTTCTCCCCCAAAACACATCCCTTGATCCCCCCTGATGGCAGATAGCACATGTTGACATTGTGAAATTTGTGTGCATCTTCCAAATTTGGCTTTTCCAGGGGTGATTTCCCCCCATCTGAACGCAATATCAAACACAGTTCCTAAATACTCATGTCTGATATTGCCTTCAAGTTCTAACAAATGTGAACTTTGTAAGATCAAGATTTGTGTCTTTCTTGTGGGTTTTACACAGGCCTGTTTACTATAAAATGCACATTTTGATTTTGGATAATGACACCACAAAATATGTTATACAACAAACATGTCGGTTTGTCAGAAAAACCTTTGGTAAATGCATATGTGATTGTGCTGGTATTAAAAAGATTGTTTATCAAGAATGTGTGGATTATTGTCTCAACGCTACAACACTTTTGGGGTGATGTAATTGTTGTTTTATGAGAAAATGGGGGTAATTTCCTAAGGGCAAATCCTCTTTGCACTACAAGTGCAGTTTCAGTGCAGTTGCAAGTGCACTTGTAGTGAAAAGTGTCTTTGCATTTAGTAAATAACAGCCAACAGTGCTTTGTAAGGTTACACAATCACGCCATTTTCTGGACTCCACACATTTCTGTCAGGGTCAGCTCAAACAAACACAAGCAGTAAATGTCCACAAAGAAGAGCCTGGGGGGAGATGCCTGTCGAGAACTTGAGGTCCTGCAGGCTTCTCCCTGTGGCCAAATACCGCAAGGTAGCGACCAACCTCTGCTCCGGAGTGATGGCTTGCCTCATGCAGGTATCCTGCCTGCTGATATAGGGGGTCAGCGAAGCCAACAAACGGTGAAATTCGGGGTCAGTCATCCTGAGAAAATTCCTGAAATCATCAGGATTATTCTCATGGATCTCACGGAGCAAAGGCATACGAGAGAACTGGTCACGCTGAAGCAACCAATTCTTGGTCCATTAACTCCTCCCCACCCTGTTCATGGACTGGACTTGTGTCAAGGTCAGGACCCCAACACCAAGCCCCCGCACAGCACGAACTGTACGAGGAGTACGCATACGAAACATGGCTAGAAAACGGTCGGCTGCTCAGAACGAAGTAACAGAACGCACTGAAGAACAGCAATGCCTGTGAAGAGCGACCTGAAAAACAGCAACGAGCGGACAAGATCGCACAGAAAACTCCGATACGAACTGACTGCACGCACTGAAGAGCAGATACAAACCCACAAGCACAAACTGAACGGCAGAAAACGATCTGAAAGCCACGAGTCTGAAAAAGCGCGAATCGTCTCTCACCAAACTTTTACTAACACGAGATTAGCAAAAGGAGCCCAAAGGGTGCCGCGCTTGGTTCTGAACCGGCCTTTTCTAGTCTCGTCGTACGTGATTGACGTCACCGCGTTCTTGGCGATCGGAAATTCCGACAACTTTGTGCGACCGTGTGTAGGCAAAACAAGTTTGAGCCAACATCCGTAGGAAAAAATCCGAGGATTTTGTTGTCGGAATGTCCGATCAATGTCCGACCGTGTGTACGGGGCATAAGAATACACTCAAAGTTAACGCCAACATTTCAGAAGCAGCAAGAACACTGCAAGAACCAAGCTACTTCCTCATATTGGCGACCCAGCTAAAGCCAATATTTTGTCACTATATGTGACACTGAGAATCTGTCATTGTCTGACACAGAAACGGCCAGTTTATGAAGCTGCGATCTCAGGACTTCACTTGCAATCTGTGTCAGAATTCACACTCCCCTATTCACCAGCTCAGAGGTGGTGAATCAGGGAGTGAAGAGAGAATCCCGGGGGAACTGAGGAGGAAGAAGGAAGATTATCGACTTCCTTCTACCTCGATCAGACCCTCCAAGACAGTAAACATGTCCCCCC
Source organism: Lithobates clamitans (assembly GCA_037952925.1). NCBI lineage: Eukaryota > Metazoa > Chordata > Amphibia > Anura > Ranidae > Lithobates > Lithobates clamitans. The sequence continues at coordinate 3,265,557 of JBBGZY010000413.1, read as the reverse complement.
GTGTATGTATGTATGTATCTCGTTAAGTCTCATGAGATTCCAGTATCAGGGGGCAATCACTTGAAGCGTTTGTAGATCTCTTCACTTCATAAAAGGAGAAGCGATCTACACCGCTTCATAACCTGGCACCCAGAGGAGAGGATCTCCTCTGTGAATGCCAGAAAATGGAGCAGTGGATATTTTCCACTGCTTCATAAAGGGATACCAAAGTTTTGTGTATGAAACAATGTTTGTATGTGTAGCCTAGAATTGTTTATTATATTTCTAATATATTTTAAAATGCATCTGATCTTGTTATCCTCCACTACAATCGGCCACCAATAACTAAATATTTGATAAATATATAAAAGAAAAGAACAAACACATTTTTGTTTAACCATTTCAGCTCTGGAAGGATTTACCCCCTTCCTGACCATGCATTTTTTTGAGATACGGTACTGCGTCGCTTTAATACAGTAACTGAATTGCGCGTGCGACGTTGTACCCAAACAAAATTGACGTATATTGGTTTGCACAAAAGCTATCGCGTCTACAAAATTGGGGATCGATTTATGGCATTTTTATTATTATTTTTTTATTGGTAATGGCGGTGTTCTGCGATTTTTATCCTGACTCCGACATTGTGGTGGACAGATCGGACACTTTTGACACCATTTTGGGACCATTGGCATTTATACAGCGATCAGTGCTATAAAAAGGGGTTAAACGCTAATCAAGGGGTTAAGTGTGTTCCCTCCGTGTTTTCTAACTGTAGGTGGGGGGGGGTGGGCTCACTAGAACATGATAGAGATCACTGCTCCCGATCACTGGGAGCAGTAGATCCCTGTCAAGTTGCTAGGCAGTACAGAGAAATGCCTTGTTTACATAGGCATCGTCCCGTTCTGCCTCTCCATGCCACAATCAAGGGTCACCGGCAGACATAGAGTCTGCAGGACCCGTGGGCACGCACTCACCCGCTAATGACAAAGTGACATACGGGTACATCATTTTGCGCACTCGTGCCACTTTGCCGACATATATCGGCGTGAGCCATTCGGCAAGTAGTTAAAGTGTTTGTTAACCCAAAAAAAAAAAAAAAAAATTTTTAAATATCCTGTTCATTTAAAGTTTGAACACCCACAGGGAGCTCAGCACAGAGATCTGTGTGTCAGTCTGACACACCGCATCTCTGATCCCGGTAAAGAACCTATGATGTAGGCTCTTTGGACACAGCTCATCACATGGCAATCACAGCTCATCACATGGTAACCAGGAAGAGCCGTTAATAGGCTTTTCCTCTACTCGCACTGACAGGCGTATTGATGATCAGTGCAGACCCAACGAGGATGCCAACTCCTGGTATGTCCACTAGAGCCCACCGGGAATGCCAATCAGTGCCCATTAGAATGGCACTCTGTGACCATCAGTGCCACCCATCAGTGCCACCAGTGCTCCTTATCAGTGCTGCACATATATGCCTCATCATCAGTGCCACCTCATCAGTTCCAATCAGTACTGCCTCATCAATGCTTATCAGTGAAGGAGAAAACTTATTTACAAAGTTTTGTAACAGAAACAAAGAAAAACATTTTTCTTCAAAATTTTCGGTCTTTTATTTGTAGCGCTAAAATAAAAACCCCAGTGGTGATCAAATACCACCAAAAGAAAGCACTATATGTGGGGGAAAAAAAAATAGATAATAACCCTGCTTGGGTACAGTGTTGTATGACCGCGCAATTGTCATTCAAAATGAGACAGCGCTGAAAGCTGAAATTGGACTGGGCAGGAAGGGGGTGAAAGTGCACTGTATTGAACAGTATAAGTGGTTAAGACCAGAGGAAACAAACTATGGCTATATAAGATATAAATACAATTTACGCTAATGGGTAGATTTAGAAAAATAAGTTGTAACCGTATTTAGCTAGATTAACCCCCCGCTATCATCAATATTGGCTATCTCATCTATTTCAGATCAACAAGACCAGTCTGAGGGGAGAGTGCAGTGCAGCCAGCCTCACTCACCTGTCCTTATTTCAAATGAGGGCATTGAGAATGAGGCAGAGCTGACCCCTTTGAATGCCAAGACACCTGCCTTCTCCCCATGGCTAGAGGAGGAGGTCATAGGGCAAGGTTTCTGCATCCTGCCACCAGTCTGATGCTGGCCCCAGTGTGCCTGTACTGCAGGAGCCACAGCTGTAGCCTCTACCTTCCCGGAGGCCACCTACTGCTCTACCGCCTGGCCCAGCAACTGTCCATAAAGTTCTTCAGAGGGTGCTTAGGGAAGTTAGGAGGCTAACCCAGACCATTCATCTGGTAGGCAGACAACAGACTAATCATTTTGAATTAGGCCTCATGGACACAGGGCGTTAGAAAAAATGAGCTGCAAAGCCACTACCAACGCCAGTAAAAAGCGGCTGTAAAAGCTTGTTTAGTAGGTTTTTGCATTGGCGTTATTGCACATTTAGCCTTGCTAGCTTTTAGCAGCGTTTCTCTACCTCTATTCAAAAATCAATGGTTCCCTATGAGAGCCTATTGATTTGAATAGAAATTGCATCACAAGTCGGATCATGATGATGTGGCTTGTGCGCTGAGAAAATTAAAGAGGAACCCTCGCTAAAATGGAGAGCACACGAGACCCTTCGGTCTGGTATGGATTTTAGGGGAACTCCCACACCAAAAAAACTGGCATGGGTTCCACCCAAAATCCATACCAGACCCTTATCTGAGCATGCAGCCCAGCAGGCCCCTCTCTTGGACCATACCAAGCCACATGCCCCCAAAATGCCCCCCCCACCACAATGCACCTTGTTCCCCATGTTGTTGGGGACAAGGGCCTATTCCCAACAACCCTGGCCGGTGGTTGTCAGGGTCTGTGGGCGTGGATCTTATCGGAATCTGAAAGCCCCTTTTAACAAGGGGGCCCCCAGATCCCAGCCCCCCACCCTATGTGCATGAGTATGGGGTACATTGTACCCCTACCCATTCACCCCAAAAAAGTGTCACAAATTAAAACAGTACACAGGTTTTTGATAAAGTCATTTATTAAAGCAGCTCTGGTATCTCTTCTCCTTATGATTTCTTCTCCCTCCAGCGATGTCTTCATTCTCTGGTTCTTCTCCCTCTGCTGATATCTTCTGCCGTCGGTTCTCTTCTCTCCACTGTCTTCTCCCGCCACCAGTTCTCTTCTCTCCACTGTCTTCTCCCTCTGTTCTTCCTCCGATGTAATGCTGGATCTGCGGTGTGCCATTACTTGGCTATATACCACCCAGTGACCTCACCCGGAGGCACCATCCCCTTGTGACGTCACCGCCCCATCATGCCCTGGGCAGTGATGTCACAAGGGGGTGGAGCCTACGGATGACATCACCGGGTGGTCCCGCTCCATGGCTGTATAAGTAATGAAACACAGCGGACAAAGCATTACAGCGGGAGAGAGCATCAGGAGAACATCAGATGAACAAGGAGAAGATGGCGGAGAGAGGAGACCAGGCAGAGGGAGAAGAAAGCGGAGAGAAGAGAACCGGCGGCGGGAGAAGACATCAGCAGAGGGAGAAGAACTGGAGGATGAAGACGTTGGCAGAGGGGGAAGAGATGCCAGGGCTGCTTTAATAAATTACTTCATCAAAAACCTGTGTACTATTTTAATTTTGACACTTTTTGAGGTGAATGGGTGGGGTACTACGTACCCCATACTCAATCACATAGGGTGGGGGGCCCGGGATTCCTATAAGCCCCCCGCCCGCAGAGCCCTTCAACCACCGGCCAGGGTTGTCGGGAAGAGGCCCTTGTCCCTATCAACATGGGACAAGGTGCTTTGGGGTGGGGGGCGCAGGGCTATATATATTCACTCTGGAGCTCTCGTCCAATCAGATTCCCCCTGAAGAAGGCACGTGGTCCCGGTGCCGAACACGCGTAGGGGAGGGGCCTGGACGGAGCTGTCAGCAGAGAGAGAGCAGGAGATTTTCGTTACACACGCCGCACCGCACACCACACCGAGAGATTGACCGTTTTATGCTTGTTAAGGATGGTGCACTCACGCACCCACAATATGTGAGTACCCCAGTGAGGGGAGCTGATTATTTGATTAAAATCCTTTATACCTACATATTGCGCTATGGAGTTTTTTTCTCTTGCATAAACCATCTCCACTTGAGAACATTGGAAGTCTGCACAGCTGGTTCCTAATGAGCACAGGAGTGGCTCCAAGGCTTTGTTTGACATAGTCTAATCGCTGTGTCACACACAGGAAGGTGAGCATATACACCTGTGGGGGCGGCTGGAAGACACCACAGCATGTTTTTTGGTGGCACAGTTTGGAAGATAGGATATGTGAAATTCACCAAATTTTTGGACTAATTTATTTGGGCACTTTTATATCATTGGATATACACGTTTTTGGACTTCATTTATTCACTGTTTGTTATATCCTCTTGTATTTTATTTTGATATTTTAATGGATATGTTGTTTTGTTTGATCACTCACTTGCTGTGTTTCACATAGCACTGTGCACTTTATACTTTAGCACCTAGGGGTATTTTTACGCATGCACATATATGTGAGGGGAGCTGATTATTTGATTAAAATCCTTTATACCTACATATTGCGCTATGGAGTTTTTTTCTCTTGCATAAACCATCTCCACTTGAGAACATTGGAAGTCTGCACAGCTGGTTCCTAATGAGCACAGGAGTGGCTCCAAGGCTTTGTTTGACATAGTCTAATCGCTGTGTCACACACAGGAAGGTGAGCATATACACCTGTGGGGGCGGCTGGAAGACACCACAGCATGTTTTTTGGTGGCACAGTTTGGAAGATAGGATATGTGAAATTCACCAAATTTTTGGACTAATTTATTTGGGCACTTTTATATCATTGGATATACACGTTTTTGGACTTCATTTATTCACTGTTTGTTATATCCTCTTGTATTTTATTTTGATATTTTAATGGATATGTTGTTTTGTTTGATCACTCACTTGCTGTGTTTCACATAGCACTGTGCACTTTATACTTTAGCACCTAGGGGTATTTTTACGCATGCACATATATATCAACACCCATGTTGTTTATGTTTACCAGTACTGCACTTTGAGTGCAGCGATTTTTTCTAGCGCAGACACATTGTTTTTTATTTTAATACTTTGCACGAATATGGAACGTGACTGAGTGTTTGCAGCTGGTCTCCACTGTTCACTTATTATTTTGTAGGCATTTATCCGTAAGTGGCTCGCAGGGTTTCATATATATTTTGTTTTCTCTCCACTGTCTTCTCCCGCCACCAGTTCTCTTCTCTCCACTGTCTTCTCCCTCTGTTCTTCCTCCGATGTAATGCTGGATCTGCGGTGTGCCATTACTTGGCTATATACCACCCAGTGACCTCACCCGGAGGCACCATCCCCTTGTGACGTCACCGCCCCATCATGCCCTGGGCAGTGATGTCACAAGGGGGTGGAGCCTACGGATGACATCACCGGGTGGTCCCGCTCCATGGCTGTATAAGTAATGAAACACAGCGGACAAAGCATTACAGCGGGAGAGAGCATCAGGAGAACATCAGATGAACAAGGAGAAGATGGCGGAGAGAGGAGACCAGGCAGAGGGAGAAGAAAGCGGAGAGAAGAGAACCGGCGGCGGGAGAAGACATCAGCAGAGGGAGAAGAACTGGAGGATGAAGACGTTGGCAGAGGGGGAAGAGATGCCAGGGCTGCTTTAATAAATTACTTCATCAAAAACCTGTGTACTATTTTAATTTTGACACTTTTTGAGGTGAATGGGTGGGGTACTACGTACCCCATACTCAATCACATAGGGTGGGGGGCCCGGGATTCCTATAAGCCCCCCGCCCGCAGAGCCCTTCAACCACCGGCCAGGGTTGTCGGGAAGAGGCCCTTGTCCCTATCAACATGGGACAAGGTGCTTTGGGGTGGGGGGCGCAGGGCCCCCTGCCCCAAAGCACCCGTCCCCTCATGTTGAGGGCATGTGGCATGGTATGGTCCGGGGGGGTGCTCACTTGTCCCCCCCTTTCCTGGACTACCGAGCTGCATGCTCGGGGAAGGGTCTGGTATGGATTTTGGGGGGAACCCCATGCCAGTTTTTTTTTCCATTTTGGCGAGGGTTCCGCTTCAAGATCCTCAGCGTACAAGCTGCACCGCAAGTTGGATCATCATGATCCGACTTGTGGTGCACCTTTCTATTCAAAACAATGGGTTCTCATAGGGAACCTTTGATTTTGACAATGCTTGAAGGGGCCTAAACTGGCTGTATCCAGCGTTAAGCCGCTTTTACCAGCATCAGACGTTTTTACAGCTCTAACGCTGGTCCTCAGAATGTACATCCCCTAAAAGCCTTTGTGTGCATGGACACATAGAACATGGAGAGGCATTTTTAACCTGGAAAAAAAAAAGCCTGACACTGCCCAAAGCTGCTGTCAAAATGCCTTGTGTGCACGAGGCCTAAATGTTGGCCCGAGTAAACCTATAACAGAACCAGGGGATGGAGCAATTGAGACTTTTTCTGGAAGCAATTTCCCATCACAATGCTCCATTGACTGGGAGCTCCTCCACAACACAAAGCAGCAGAGAACCCTCTTCCTCTGAAACCTGAAGGCTATGTCTTCCTACCCAAGCCAGCTCAGCTCCCTTTTTTATTGGTAATGTGTATATAAATAATCCTTCCTATTATAGCTAAAAGAATACACATACGTGTTTGCTACTTTTGGAAATTCTTTTGTTAGTGTAAATAAAAATAATTTGTGTAATAAAGCATACTTTCGTGAATATAGCAATTATTATTAAGTGTTATTTTACAATACATCACATATCTGGTTAATTAATCATTCATTATCACACACACAGTAATAAAAAACTTTACCAGTTAAAGGAACATTCTTGCCACCAACAACTTTAGATTTAGCTAGGTATTATACTGCCTCACTGACCTTAGTATTCTCTTACTTTTTCCAGATCATTATATATTGTAGTCCAAAGTTGCAGTAACAGAAATGGAAATAGTATTAGTCGTCATCTATTTGTGTATAAGTGTTCTATACAGCTGTCTGGATTTTATGTTTGAAAGGAACTTGCATCACTTAACATTCCCTCTAACCGGCAGTGCCACGAGGGAGCTTGGAGACGGCTTCCCTGCATGAATCCAAGAGGTCCGGCTTCCTGATAAGCTGTGTAAATGACGTCAAGCTCCTTGTGAATATCTCCCTGTGACCGGCAGCTCTGGTATTGGGGTAAGTATCACAGCATTAAGGCGAGTACAAGTACTCACCAAAATGCTCAGTAAGTCAGTATCAGCACCGAAACCGATACCAATTGCTGTGTTCCTATTTGTATGAATCAATTGTATGAATCAAAATTCTGTGAACCACAATGATCTTATGCCTTGCTTGTGCTACCTCCAGCTGCATGCGCTAATCACGCTTCATATAACGTGCATAGGATAAATTTACAAGTTATGCGCTGCGCTTGGGTGACCCCAAAAACAAAAAATTAATAATAATCAACTCTGTGCTTACTAGTGCGATGATATTAAATACAAATAATATGAATGTTGAACAAACAAACAAGGTGTGAAAACACAAGTGCTTGTTACACCATAAATTAGTGCTTAAAGCGGGGGTCCACCCACACCGCCAAAAAAAAAAAAAAAATTAAAAGCCAGCAGCTACAAATACTGCAGCTGCTGACTTTTAATACATGGCCACTTACCTGTCCCAGGGTCCAGCGATGCCGCCATCCTAGGTGAGGGAATCAGGAAGTGAAGCATTGCGGCTTCACTTCCCGGTTCCCTACTGCGCATGCGCGAGTCGCGCTGTGCGTCCCAAGTGGTCCCCGCTCTCTCCTGGGAGCTGTGTGTTCCCAGGAGACAGCGCGGTGGGGACGGGAAGAGGCATAGACTCCCATGGGAGTCTATGCTGGAAGTGGGTGCAAATACCTGTCTTTGACAAGTATCTGCACCCTCTCCCCCCTGAAAAGGTACCAAATGTGACACCGGTGGGGGGGGGTTCCTAAAAGCGGAAGTTCCATTTTTGTGTGGAACTCCGCTTTAATAGTGCTTGTTATACCATACATAGTGTCTTAATCAACATAAAAAGTGCTTAGTGCTCAATATAAAGTATCCTGCTTTTTTAAATAAAAATAAATCATAAATAATGAAAAGTTCTCTTTGGCACTCTAAATAGTGCGTGCAAATAATGTCCAGCAGTGATAATAAAACAATGCGTGCAGGTGGTGTTCAGCTGTGACAACAATCCAACATCATGCCGAAGATATCCTGAGTGCTGCAAAACATGCTCCTGTGCTCCTTCGTGACCCCCTTAAGCTAATGTGCTCACCTCAGAGCGTGTGACTCAGCTTCTACCCTGAGTCCAAATACGCTTGAGCCACCCCTGGGCTCAGTCTCAGTGTCTGCTGCACTCCTCCAGCTGGAAACAATGTGGCTCCATACATATAAATGAAAAGGAAACTATATAGTGTAATAAAGTCAAAATACTTTTATTAAAAGAAAACACTCCCCACACCGGGGTACTCACATGGCACTGGTGCATCAGTGCACCATACTATAACGGCTTTCTATGCAAAATCACTGGATGTTTGGTGCGGTATGCTGTGCTGGGACAGCGTTGGTGTAAAGTCCGTGTCAGTCTCCGTCCTGGCCCCTCCCCTATGCGTCTTCGACACAGGGATCACGTATCACCAGGGGGATATGAATAGACGGATGCTCTACAGGATTATATAAGGCGATCGCAGCCATTTTGCCATAGATCGCAGACACTCTAATGCTAGGCTACAACTTCTGTTACCACTAATGAGCCTATCCCATCACATTAACCCTAACTGCTGCTGAAAATAGTAAGTGGGGAAAATTTGCCTAGTGTTTTTTACGACCTGTCAATAACAGCCAAATGAGACTCATTTGTAAGTGTAATTCCAGGACAGAGCTCCGATACCCCGCACAGCGCATACCTCCAAAATTACAGATAAATGCATATCTACATATAAAATATAATGAATAACAGTAATCTAGGATTAAAATCAAAACTAAAATTGTATCTCAGAGTGATCTGAATAAACGTGTGGGGTAAATAGATATCCCCATTATGAGTCAATATTTTAATTGAGTATAATGCACAATGAATAAAATATGAAAAAATTTAATATATAAAATAGATAAAATTAGGAAATAAAAAGATAACCATAGAAGATCATTAAAAGGCTATCGCTCAATCCTCATGTACGTACCAACCATCGCTCAAATCCTATATATTAATATAATCCTTAACATTAGAGATACGTGATTGATACGCATCAAACATTCAAGCTGGGAAATGAATAGGCCTGAAAAACCACCAGGAATGCTCAATCTTAGGGTTAAAAATTGCTAAGGAAGCACCTAAGGTCAAATTCTTTATTCAACCCCGCCGGGAAGAGGGAGCCTAACTGGTGTATCCACCATGACTCACGCTTGCTAATCTTCCTAGTATAATTTGAACCTCTCCAATGTTTTAGTCGCCTCTATTCCCCAAAATCGCATCCCGACTGTACTTTTGTTATGCACCTCTTTAAAGTGTATCGAAACCTTTCTGTATGTTCCTCACATGTTCCTCCATACGATCTTTTAAAGCTCTTGTGGTGCGCCCAATATAAAGAAGATCGCATGGGCATTTGACCGCATATACCACTCCCATTGTATTGCAGGATATAAAATCCCTTATCGTGTATATGTGGTTAGTGTGGGGATGCTGAAATTCCTTAACCCTTTTAGTATTAGTAGGAACCCTGATGCAACTGTAACATCTTCCACAACTATAAAATCCTTTTAGATCCTAGAACATCTTGGGTCTGGAAAGGGGCGGTTCTACAACATTATGTACCAATTTGTCACGTAGATTCGGCGCCCTTTTATACACAATTTTAGGTTTATTGGGGAGTGTATCCCTAAGATGTACATCTTGTTTTAATACATCCCAATATTTATTTATTTATGATTTTTTCTACTTCCTTACTCTGTAGATTGTGAAGAAAAGGGGGGGAAGCTGTATAGCAACCCGGGTGGGACTTTAAATGAGGCGCACATCAAGTGCGTCTCCATCCCTAATGCACGACAATAAAAAAAGGGGGGAATTTGTGGGACTTTGAGGTTCCAGACGTGGTGAAAAGTATTTGAAAAAATACATGTTTATTTACTTAAAAAGTATATACATATGGATCATAGGACTGCGCATGGGTACAGAATACAGCATGGATATAAGAAACATATGATCATATCAACTTGGAAACGCATGACAATATGGCAGTGCATATATCTAACATGGTACATCAAGGATGCGACCTAATGTCAACTTACAAATACATGGCAATAATAGAGATTAATGAGCAATTCCCAAGAGTCCATATATAGCACATTGGTGGAAGCGGCATAATATATAAAATAAGCAAGATGACAATGAATGGGGACATGGTTGTTCAAACTAAGTTGATTGATGGTGATGATGTGTATCGGCATCCAAAGACTGTCCAACGCGTTTCGTGTTTGCACACTCATCAGGGGCGGATGCTCCCAAGTATCTAAAAGAATTATTAGGGTGTTCACTCTAATGTAGTACCAGTGATAACAAAACAGATAATTTTGTTCATCCTATGTACTTACATATGGAGACTAGTGAGTAAAGAGGGTTTGTTGGATATGAGACCAAAGGCCAACCGTCCGTCCCCGAAGCTGGGGTATTTTGGAGCTGCGTATAGCTGAGGCGTATCCAGCAGAGCTTCCCAAAGAGGGGTGAGACACTCCACATCATGTGCCAGAATAAACAAAGGTCAAAAAGAACTCCCGTATGATCTAAATAAATGGATAAGAATCCACATTAGGTATGGTAATACCGTTGGAGAAATATAGTGGCATGGTACCTGGTACTAGAGCTACCTGGATAGCAAAATTGTAAAGGTTGAAGGATCCCATGTTGTAGTGGCGTATGTACCCGCCATTAGAAGTGTGGCTGTGTGTGAGCGGCGTGTTATAAACACACCGTACGGCCGCAAGCTAGCTCCTACCGACGTCATGCAGCACGGCACGTGGAGGGAGGGGATCCGGCCTGGACGGTAGACTCCGCCTCCGGTAGGGGCTCGACCTCCCTATTGTGGCGGCTAGAATGGTAATGGGAGTCATCCGTCTGGTGGGCGGAACGAAGGAGGAAGAGGATGAGATATAGGGCGCATCGCAGCTTCCGGGATGGGACAGAAATAAGGGTCCATGATGTCAAGAAATAAAAATAGGATATTACAAAACAATGGAAAAAAAAATAAAAAATTGGAACAGCTAAACTGCTTACCCTGGTTTGCAGGAATAGTTGAATGCCACATGGCATCTGTAAATGAAAAACATGTGCCGAGTACGGGAGGGCCCCAAAGTGTGGTACATGACCAAATGGAGCCTAGCAACTTCCACCTGAGCTGCAGGGGCACACTGCCAGCTCCGTCAAGATACCTCCAACCATATAATACATCAAGAAGAAAAGGGGGGGGGAAGCTGTATAGCAACCCGGGTGGGACTTTAAATGAGGCGCACATCAAGTGCGTCTCCATCCCTAATGCACGACAATAATTAAAAAGGGGGGAATTTGTGGGACTTTGATTGAGGTTCCAGACGTGGTGAAAAAGTATTTGAAAAAATACATGTTTATTTACTTAAAAAGTATATACATATGGATCATAGGACTGCGCATGGGTACAGAATACAGCATGGCTATAAGAAACATATGATCATATCAACTTGGAAACTCATGACAATATGGCAGTGCATATATCTAACATGGTACATCAAGGATGCGACCTAATGTCAACTTACAAATACATGGCAATAATAGAGATTAATGAGCAATTCCCATGAGTCCATATATATAGCACATTGGCGGAAGCGGCATAATATATAAAATAAGCAAGATGACAATGAATGAGGACATGGTTGTTCAAACTAAGTTGATTGATGGTGATGATGTGTATCGGCATCCAAAGATTGCCCGACGCGGCAATCAAAGTCCCACAAATTCCCCCCTTTTTTAATTACCGTATATACTCGAGTATAAGTCGTTCCGAGTATAAGTCGAGGCCCTAATTTACCCCCCCAAAAATGGGAAAAACTTATTGACCCGAGTATAAGACGAGGGTGAGAAATGCACAGCTACTGTAAGTGGAAAAGCGGGTCAACAATGCCCATTTGCAGCATCACTGTGCCCATTTACATGCTTCACTGTGCCCATTTGCAGCCATAGGTCCCCTGAACTTCAAACTCGGTAGTTAAGGGTTCCTAGATGCCCCCTAGCTGCAGCCAAAATTTGGGGTCTCTGAACCCAAAGGGTCCCGAAATGACATTGTTGCAGATAGACACAGTTGACTGAATTTGGGGCCCCGTATGTCGGGGCCACTTAGTGCTAAGAACCCCAAATTTGGTGTGCAAACCCAGTGGAACTAGTACCAAAACATTTCCAAAGCTGGGGTTTCTAGCACCAAGTGGCCCCGAGATACAGGGCCCCAAAAATCAGTTCAGAAAATGTCAAGCACTTTTCTGCAGCAGAGAATGACATTTTCTGAACCGATTTTGGGGCCCCGTATCTCGGGGCCACTTAGGGCTAGGAACTTCAGCTTTGGATATGTTGTGGTACTAGGTCCACTGGGTTTGCATACCAAATTTGGGGTTTCTAGCACTAAGTGGCCCAGAGATACGGGGCCCCAAAATCGGTTCGGAAAATGAAATTTTTTGCTGCAGAAAAGTGCTTGACTCGAGTATAAGTCGAGGGGGGCACTTTCAGCACAAAAAAATGTGCTGAAAAATTCGACTTATACTCGAGTATATACGGTACTCTCTAGATTGTAGTCCAAAATGACAGATGTGCTCCCATTATCGTCATCATCCCTTGTTCCAATTCTATCCCTCAAAAGATCTTCCCTATTCAGATGTCTGACTTTATCTCTCTTTTTTCAGAAACTCATTACCATAATCTTTATCAGAGAACATTGCGCTCAACCTATCTGATTGGGTCTCAAAATCCACATCCCGCGTACAATTTCTCCGCATCCTCATATATTGGCCTCTGGGAATGTTGTCAAGCCATGGCCTATGGTGACAACTTGATGTGGGAATATATGAGTTACGATCCGTAACCTTAAAAAAGGACTTGGTTTCAATACCACTAACAGTTTTAAATATCTTTAGATCAAGGAAGTGTATCCGATCCCTACTAATATCCCAGGTTAACGTGATACTCCGCTCATTATTGTTCATTGATTCCAGTAACCGCATCAGTGATTCCATATTTCCACTCCAGATAATCAGGAGATCATCAATAAATCTTTTGTACAACCGGATATCGCCAAATCTATCACCCAGACCTCGTTCTGCCTCCCACTTGGCCATATAGAGGTTCGCTACGCTCGGGGCGAACTTGGCGCCCATAGCTACTCCTCGTACTTGCAGATAAAATTTATTATCATACCAGAAGAAGTTGTGATGTAGACAAAAGTCCAAACACTTCAAAATAAATTTGTATAGGTCCTCTCGCGTTAAATCATCCTCTTTTTCCAGAGCCCACTTGACTGCATCCAGGGCCCCTTCATGATCGATATTAGTGTACAGCGAGGCTACATCTCCTGTGGCCATAAGATCTTCATTGGTGTTACAAAACATTTGTTTACAAAATATCTACAAATATAGAATCAATATAAGATCAAAGAGATGGAGGAGACAATCAATTGTGATCTAACTGCTATAGTGTTGTAATAGATCATCCCAGTAGACCCAAGGGTCAGCTCACTGGAGTGAAAATAAAACAGCACAGGACATTCTACATGTTTCGGAATAACACAGAAAGACTCAGTTCTTTCTATAGTGTATGTTTCCTTCCTCAGGAGTTTCAAAGAAGCAGTTTTGATGTGTTTCTAAAAAGGGAAAAATATATATATAGATGTGTATGAGTAAGTGTATGGCACCAACATATAAAAAAAAAAAAAAAATTCATCTGAGAATTTAAGAGACTTAACTTTCAACAAAGCACAAGGACATCATAGGATCTCAATCTGAACAAGTATGTATGTATGTATGTATGTACACTCACAAAACATTTGTCTCTTCATTGTAAACATTGTACATAGACGTATTGAGAGATGGGCTCCCACAGCCTTAGGTCCAAGGGGTTAATTAAGTTTTCTAGTCACTGATACAAGCAGTAATTGTTATTGGAGAAGTAAGAAGAGAGATTTTGGGTACTATGCAGAGTTTGGCTTTGGCGTTGACCCCAAAAAATACGTCAGGCCAGGGCTCAAAAGAGCCACCACTGGTGGATGGACTTGGCATGTGTCTAAAAAAATCAATGGATATTATATATTATATATACCATATATATATGGTATTATATACCCTATGTATTACAGGGTGTGTGATCTGCACAGCCAATCAGTAGCACAGGGGATGGAACAAGCTCAGGTGAGAATAATAGGCTTGACTTGGAAGCAATCAGGGAGATGTTAAGATGTTGAAGACAATCAGCTGTGTGTTTGAATGTAAAAAAAAAAAAACACATGGGAACTCATCGCAGAGATGATGGGAGCCCCCCACAATGGGCACAGCAGGTGTGCAGGGCACAGAACCTCTCAAAAAGGACATGGCAGGGTGCAGACCCAGAAACATTTTGCAGGGATGGTGGAAAACACTATAATGGGCAAAGTAAGTGTGTACAACCAGGAACCCAGCACTGGGACGGCAGGAACCCCTCAAAATGGGTACAACCGAAGTTTAGGCTAAGGAACTCAGCAGAGGCATGGTGGGAACTCCTCACAATGGGCACAACAGGTATTTGAGCTCAGAAACTCAGCAGAGGTATGGTAGGAGCCCCTCACAATGGGCACAACAGGTGTGCATACTCAGTAACTCAGCAAAGGAATCGTGGAAACCCCCAATGGACACAGCAGATGTACAGGCTCAGGAACTGCAGTGATCTTACATCGCATAGATAGTCTCAGGCGGGATTGTCAGTTTTTGTAAAGTGAAATTCAGAATTCTGGTGGAGCTATGGGCATAAAGGATATATATATATATATAATGCAATCTGATGCAGCAGACCACTGCAATCGCCCCAGCAGTGTTATATGGTTTTCCCCAACCCCTGCAACTGTCACTTTTTGCTTGATCTGCATGTAAACGAATAGAAAATATAAATAATGCAACAATGGCATGCATACAGTATACTGAATACTATTATTACAGGTATTAACCCCATACAGTTACCAGAGTACAATATCTTTTAATATCTTTCATTATAATAGGCCTTTAGAATGACAGCCAGTAGTTTCCCTTGAAGGGATTGCTAAACAGGTTGCCAGAAAATATTTCCCACCTACCCATCCACCATGTCATCTTCTCATCTCACACTCTCCTGACATATTTATACATAGATGTATAAAAAAAAAAAAAGGGGCCCACCCATTGTGACTCCTCGGCCTGAGCGTCGTCTGACGCCGGCGCGTCATCAGGCGCGGTGATGTCACACGTCTACGGAGGCCGCCGACACGGAAGGGAAGCAGCCTGGCTGAGTGGAGATAGAAACTCACCCATTGCGTAGACGCGGGGCAGTTCGTCAGGCGCATGTGCAGCAGCGCTGCTAGAGGAATGCCTCTGTCCCCAGGATAGGGAATCAGAGGCCTTTCCGTGTCGGGGAACACCGACGAGCCATCCGGACGAGGACAACATCAGAAGCCACATAGTTTTAGACCCAAATATAAAAAAGTTATAACAAAAGAAGCTTGTATTCAAACATAATATAATAAAATGAATTGAGAAAAAGGTTATTAACTACAGAAGCCTGATCAGTATATTCTGGGCTGTCCGGATGTGGGAGTCTCATCTTTACAGTGGGGGTACAGATGATGATCCCTAAAAAGGAAAAAGCATATACAAACATATATGATTCCTATAGATATTACAATACAGATGTACATTAGAGAGAGACAAATGAATTCGATAAAAATCAAGGTAAGCATATTATGTTCAACAGTATGATAGAGTATTGGATATCCGCTTTATCTAGGAGCATTTTTGTTATATCAAGGATAAACATCAAATATAGACCCAAATCAAAGCTATTAAATGACATAATAAGAATAAGATAATTAGACAAAAAATACATGACAAAAACCAAAAAGAAGGAGACAAAAAGGAGGAAGAAGGGAAAGGAAAAAAGGAAGGAAAGGAGGAGGGAAGGAAAAAGAACAGATGGCAAGCAATGCAGAAGACTTCTTTATAATTCCTTGTCATAGCCTCCTGTAGAGGAACCCGGAAGAAGGTATCTTTGAGGTAGGCATCCATTTTCCTTACTAGTGGTTGTAAGTGGAGATCGATATATTCTCCCAATCTCGAGGTTAAAGACTTGATCCCACTTACTATAGGTCTTCCGGGAGGTTCAACGCTATTTTTGTGAATTTTAGGAAGGTAATATATTACCGGGATTTTACTGACCATGGGAACCAGATATTTTGCTTCCTGTTTACTGAGAAGTTTGTTCTCCATACCCTGTTGCACGATAAGTTCTAATCTTTCTTTGTATAATTTAGAGGGATCAGCATTTAGAGGCTGGTAAGTGTCCTCATCATTCAATATCCTGTTCATCTCTGCTTTATATTGTTCAAGGGATAGGACAACAATTCCCCCCCCCCCTTTATCCGCAGGCCTGATCACTATATCAGTCCTACCTTCCAATGATTCCAACCCCTTCCTGAGATCAATGGATTCATACACCTTCTTGATAGGTAGTCTTTCTAATTCACTCGTGACTAGTTTTTTGAATAGGTCAACATATTTATTGTTGGTTATGTGGGGGTTGAATACAGAGTTGTTCCTCAAATTAGTGAAACTGTTGTTCGTAATCGCCCTTTCTATCGGATTAATGCCATAGTATTTTTTTAATGCTGAGCTTCCTAATAAATTTTTGTAATCCAACATAGGTTTCGAATTTATTGAGCCCCTTTTTTGGCGCAAACTTAATACCCTTGTCCAGGGTCAAGATTTCCTCCTTGGATAGTGTGGCTCCACTCAAGTTGTAAATTCCTTCTCCTAATCTTCCAGCTTTCTTTTTTTGTTGTACCCTTCGTCCAGCTCTTCCCCCCCTCTTTCTAGGTTTCTTATATCGCGGACGCCCCCCCCTGTCTGCCCCTAAAAAAAAGACTCATCATTGTGATGGTCTACAATCCCCTCCAAATGGTTGATAACTATTATACACAGGTATCTCGTATTGATCTGGTGATTTCTCATATCTTACACGCTGAGGTTTGGGCGAATAGTAAGTTCTCCCCCTTTGTGTACCATCATAGGGGCGGGGCAACTGCCTAGGGTGCTGAAAACCACCCTGTGGGGGGCCTCCAAGGGGCTGACGTTGGCCTCCACCATATGGTATTCCTTGTTGGTAGCCATAATTTTGATGACCATTGTTGTAATAATTAAGTTGCTGCAATTTCTATTTGTATGATTGATGATGATTATAGTTATGTTGTAAATTAGACAAAGTAGATGTAGCAGAAGGCAAGTTATGACCCGCCACCCGGCTTTTTGATTTGTCAGGAAGCCAGGCTGCACCAGTGTCACGAGGGAGTGTGAAGACTGTTCCACGCTCCCTTGCAGCACTTGGATGCAGGTATCAGTATTTGGCATCGACGAGTACAGATAAAAAAAATTACTCGTATCCAATACCGGTATCGGTGCATCCCTACATACAGGTTTATAATCATATCATAAAAGAGGTGTACTGTTAATAGGTACCTGTGAAGTCTTCGATGAAGATTCTGTCATGATGATGTTCCTCATCCACGTCATATTCCAGTGGTACTTTCAGTAAATTGGAAAATAAAACAAGAGGTACATAAATTAATGGAAAATCAATGATAGATGGGGGAATAAGTGGGCAGTTGAGCAGTTACTCACTCAGTTTCTTTCCTTAAAAGGAGCAAACAGATCTGCCTTGTCCATGGAAAGGTTTCCACAGCCAATGGTCTTCCACCAATGTCTGTATGTGTGAATACGCTCACATGAGCGTATTACAGCAAAACTGACACTGTGGGACATCTGACAACATACATTAATAAAAATTTCCACAACAGCTCCTCCTTTTTGTCATATGCTTCCATGTGTCCCTCGCTGAATCTTGATCTTCTTCTTACACCTGGAAATGAGTCAGTCCTTACGAGTTCATAATACGGCTTGACTTGTAGACTCTTCTTCAGGAGGGATGACTTCGAGGAGGACATGAAGGCAGGTCGGTCTGGGATCCTCTGTGTCTTGTACGTGGGTTGGGCTTCGGGCGTCTCATCTTAGAGGAAGACGTGGTCATCTGCTCAGGCTCTGTTCACTCATCCAATCAGGCAACAGTGCACCTCATCATGGCATATAGAAGGAATAGAAACAAAAACATCATACTTCCTTCAACCATGATCTGCTGGAAAATAAAAAATACAATTCCCAAAGATTCCCAGACCCTTAAAAGGACTTCAACCTTCACTAGCTAAGCTCTGGCTTTGCCTTGCAGGGTTCTAAACCTTATCCATATGGGCCTGAACTTTGTCACTAGTATCCCCAATCCAGGTACAACAATCTTTACCTATGAATTCACAGGAACCCCCCTTGGATGCCAACAGATAATCATGGGCCATCTTTTAATAAAAAGGTCTTGATTTCCTGTTATTCCTGTGGGAACTTCCTTGTAGCTTCAACAGTTACATTAAACATCCCATCCACAATGGATGAGAAATTGTTCAATCGTTTCATAAGCTCAAGCCCCCACCGTGTACAATCAGGAAACCATGCCCAGACCTGGTCGGGGCTGGTGAATAATTCCCTTCTAGCTGTCCCTGCCATTCTTACCTTCTCTCGTGCCATCAGATCCTCACGATCGGCCGCGACATAAGATGCTGGGATGAGTTTCACCAGCACACATGAACCTCTTGCATTAGAGGGAATTACCTTATAAGCTGTAGATCCGCATTAATACCAAACTAAAGTTGAAGCACACTTGTGGGCTACATAGTTGTCCCGATACCAAAGCTGGCAAGAACCAGAGCTATTGTTAAAACTATACCGTATATACTCAAGTATAAGCTGAGTTTTTCAGCACATTTTTTTGTGCTGAAAACGCCCCCTCGGCTTATACTCGAGTCGCCCTGCCTCACTGTGTCCATCTGCAGCCTCATGCACCTGATCTCCCGACGCTGTGATGTGCAGTCTAGTTGGCGGGCCATCCAGTGTAACAAAGCCCTACCTCCTCCTCGTCCGTGGTAGAGGGAACACTGACTTACTGCTGGGAAACTGAATCAGTGTTCCGTCACGGACGAGGAGGAGGTGGGGCTTTGTTACACTGGACAGCCGCCGACTAGACTGACTGCAGGTCACAGCGCCGGTGTTCTGGAGATGAGGCTGCAGATGGGCACAGTGAGGTTGCAGATGGGCACAGTGAGGCATGCAGATGAGCACAGTGAGGCATGCAGATGAGCACAGTGAGGCATGCAGAGGAGCACAGTGAGGCATGCAGAGGAGCACAGTGAGGCATGCAGATGAGCACAGTGAGGCTGCAAATGGGCACAGTTAGGCTGCAAATGGGCACAGTGAGGCTGCAAATAGGCATTGTTGACCCTCTTTTCCACTTACAGTAGCTGCTGCATTTCTCACCCTAGGCTTATACTTGAGTCAATAAGTTTTCCCAGTTTTTTGTCGTAAAATGAGGTGCCTCGGCTTATATTCGGGTCAGCTTATACATAAGTATAAAAGGTAATTTCACCCTCTAGAAATGTATCATTAAATTCTATTGACAAGTGTCTATTTGGATCTTACTAGTTTGTCAAAACTCCTCATACCAATATGAATATCATATATAGCATGTACCGCTGTCATCGCTGGGGTACTAAAGCTCGGTGGAGATTCAGAGTAAAACCAACAATATGTCCTGTTCGCTTTCGTAGCTAGTTGGAGAATACACTTTAAATAATAAGTTGCGCTACTTTTCATCGTTACCCTTGCCAAAATATACTAAAATAAAAAATATAAATAAACAAAGATACTCCTCATCCTTTGGTGTAGTTGAACAGCTTCTTGCAGTGGCTGGCGTGGATCCAGTTGTCTTGCCCATCAAGCTTCTTTACCACGACCCAGTCACCTGGTTGGAAAGAATGTAATCCGTTTATTGTGCCAGGGTCCAGGAGGGACTCATGAACTCTGTGGTGGACCTTTTGAAGTTCATGTCACAGTGACTGTACCTACCCCATCAGCTGAGAATGTCAACAGCTGCTGAGGAAAGTATAACCCTGTTTTTGGTTGACCTCCAAACAAACCTAACTCAATGACTGTGGTCACTGCGTGGCTTACCATCTGGGGTGTAATACCTGGAACCATTGGTCAACATCGCCCTGTGACCACGCCCCCTAAAACGTCACAGTCCCAGCATGCCCAGGGACTGTGACGGCATAAGGGGGCGAGGTCTCCGCCTATATAAGTCACATCAGAGCGCTCAGAGAGCAGTCCAGCCAGAGAGACCGTCGTGTCAACATCTGGAGAAGAGAAGAGGGAAGAAGACAAGAAGCCCAGAAGTCCAGACCTCCGCTGGCAAGAGAGCGGCATGAAGACAGCGGAGGAGCCGGCAGAAGAACTGGAACCCCGGGAGAAGAGGCCAGAGAGAGCGGAGAAGAACCAACTGGACGCCGGGAGAAGAGGAACCGGAGGGACCCCCGAAGCCGGAAGAAGACCCCTGAAGCCGGAGGAAGACCCCCCGGAGCTGTTTAATAAATTATTTTAAAAGCCTGTGTAGTGTTTTATTATTGACACTTTTCCCCTAGGTGAATGGGTAGGGGTACCATGTACCCTATACTCATTCACATAGGGTGGGGGGCTGGGATCTGGGGGCCCTCTTATAGGGGGCTCCCAGATTCTGATAAGCCCCCCCGCCCACAGACCCCGACAACCAACAGCCAGGGTTGTCGGGAAGAGGCCCTTGTCCTCATCAACATGTGGACAAGGTGCTTTGGGGGAGGGGGGCCCCGCAGGGCACCCCCCCTCCCCCAAAGCACCCACCCCCCATGTTGAGGGCATGCGGCCTGGTACGGTTCAGGGGGGGCGCTCGCTCGTCCCCACCCCCTTTCCTGACCAGCCGGGCTCAGATCGGGGTCTGGTATTGATCTTAGGGGGGGCCCACGCCGTTTTTTCGGCGTAGGGGCTTCCCTTTAAAATCCATACCAGACCTAAGGGCCTGGTATGCCCCGCGCTTGCCGCAATAGGAAAATTTGTTTTTCCTATTGCAGCGAGTGCGAGATGCAATACCCTGCCCTTGCGTCGTATCTGGTCAAAAACTGAGTCCGACGGAAAGATTTAAAACATGTTTCAAATCTAGGTCCGGCGGACTTTTGGGGAAAAAAAGTCTGCCGAAGCCTACACATGGTCGGATTGTCTGGCGGGCTCTGGTCCACTGGACCAAGTATGCCGGAAAGTCCGCTCGTGTGTACGCGGAATTAAAAATGAGACAAACATTTAGATACAAATGTGGGGGAGATATTTCAGAGTTCCCAAAACAAAAATGAAAAAACAAAACTACCCGATGGAA
The DNA here is from genome assembly GCA_037952925.1 of Lithobates clamitans. NCBI lineage: Eukaryota > Metazoa > Chordata > Amphibia > Anura > Ranidae > Lithobates > Lithobates clamitans. Next base: position 3,243,952 of record JBBGZY010000413.1, on the reverse strand, counting down.
TGCTACCTTCACCCTTAAAATACAATGGGAAAAACACGAGAGCATCTCGAAATCTTGCATCGACCAGCCACACAAAGGTCAAATAAACAGGCATGAGAATTTTAACCACACAAACCTGTAATACACATCCATCAATCCACTCATTACAGATGTCTGAAGCCACAGCTGAACTACTTCCAAGGTATTTTTATTCTGGGGTCTCGTACCTCAAGACACCAAAAGTACCTTCCAAAGGAATACACCTTACTGTACCCTCTGAAAATATCTGCCAATCTTTAAGGGGACTCATGTCCAGAGCCCCAAACCCAGACCTCATGTACTATGCAGCTGTCTGACTGGTGTGGAGCCTCATTTTTTTTCTCCAACGCATGGATGGTCAACATTACCCATGACAATTCGAATCGCTTATGACGTGTCCCTGCGTCCAGGGAACACTCGCACTAACTTTCGGAGCAGTACTATTTTTACAGTACTGGCACCAGCGTATTCTGATTATTATACACGGCCTCCCGGTATGCTAGAATCTACTCCTCACATTTACATGCTCTCCAACCGATTATCGGCAGCCCTATAAATGTGTTGTTAGACAAACTACAAAAGCACTATGAAATCCTCCACTATTCAAATCAATATTATGGCTTCTATCTGTACCTAGATATTACAACAATAACTTGGACACCTCCTGTTAACCACTTTAAGACCAGCCTCGTTTTGGATTTTAGGTGTTTACAAGTTTAAAATAGGTTTTTTTGCTAGAAAATTACTTAGAACCCCCAAACATTATATATTGTTTTTTTTCTAACATCCTAGAGAATACAATAGCGGTCATTGCAATACTTATTTTTGCACCGTATTTGCGCAGCGGTCTTCTAAGCGCACTTTTTTTGGAAAAAATTCACTTTTTTGAAAAAAAAAATAAGACAACAGTAAAGTTAGCCCAATTTTTTTTTATATTGTGAAATATAATGTTACGCCAAGTAAATTGATACCCATCATGTCACACTTCAAAATTGCGCCCGCTCGTGGAATAGCGTCAAACTTTTACCCTTAAAAATCTCCATAGGCGACGTTTAAAAAATTCTACAGATTGCATGTTTTGCGTTACAGAGGAGGTCTAGGGCTAGAATTATTGCTCTCACTCTACCGGTCGCGGCGATACCTCACATGTGTGGTTTGACCACCGTTTTCAAATGCGGGCGCTACTCACGTATGCGTTCGCTTCTGCGCGCGAGCTCGTCGGGACAGGGCGCTTTAAAAAAATTTTTTTTTTTTTTAATATTTATTTTATTTTATTTTATTTATTTTTTCACTGTTTTTTAAAAAAAAAAATTTTGGATCACTTTTATTCCTATTACAAGGAATGTAAACATCCCTTGTAATAGAAAAAAGCATGACAGGTCCTCTTAAATATGAGATCTGGGGTCAAAAAGTCCTCAGATCTCATATTTACACTAAAATGCAAAAAAAAAAAAAAAAATTAAAAAAGTCGTTTAAAAAAAAATGACACAAAAAAAATCTGTGCCTTTAAGAGAGTGGGCGGAGCCGTCGTAATGACGTCGCTCCGGCCGTCACATGGTATGGAGACGGGTGAGCGCCATCTTGGCCTCACTTGTCTCCATACCTCAGCAGGGAAAGGACCCGATCACCTCCGCCGCTACCGACGGCTCCGGTAAGCGGCGGAGGGTGCGGGAGAGCGGCGGGAGGGGGGGTGGCACCTCTCCTGCCGCCGATAACGGTGATCTCGCGGCGAACCCGCCGCGGAGACCACCATTATCGTGTACGGAACCGCCCGCTGAAAAGATGGATATCTCGGTTGTGGCAGCAGCTGCTGCCGTTACCGAGATATCCATCTTCAAAAAAATGACGTATATATACAGTGGGCGGTCCGGAAGTGGTTAACTCTCTACCCAAAACTGTATTACAGTATAAAACTTCACATAACAGGAATTAAAATTAAAAATCAAAATGGTTTTGTCCTTCCAAACACAAGTCCCTTTGTCCACATGTTTGTTTCACAAGACCCCAAACTCCTCCCACCAACTTCCTGTTGTACATCACATCTTGTAAAGAACTTCCTGTTGAATACCTGCAAAGCTCTAAAAACCCATCTACCGTAACTGGTTTATTTACCTATCAATGGACAGGTAGAGAGAGGGGAGGAGAAGCCTAGTTTCATTCTCCCTGAAGTGATAAAACCCAAAACAATGGGTGGGTGTAGGCATGAATTGCCCTCTGAGAAACTCAAAGGAAACGCCCGAACAATTAAAAATAAAAATAACACACCGCTAAAAGTACAAAAACTCAGATAAAGTTAGTAAATTCAATACAAAGTAGAGATTTCACTTAAAACCAAAATTTAATACAAGAAAAACGCAATAGTTTTACTGAGAAGTATGTAAAAAAGTACAAAAATAGCTAAACCCGAAAGGATTGAATTCACGTAAAAGGAAATGGTGCCTACACCATTTGCAATGACAAAATAGTGTCTTTGAAATCCAACAGTGGAAAAACAAATTTAAACCAATGAGTTTAACATTTAAACAAAACAGTTTCTCAGTTCCCGGTGAAATTGGAGCACTTTCCACTCTGGGATGATTTACAGGCTAAACAGTATAAAATCCTTAAACTGCGCCTCTACAAACCAAAATCACCTTTTTAATCCTGGCCCAAAAGCAGAGCAATTCCACCAGAACAAAAACACAGTAGACACGAAATGGCAGTTGCAACAAACGAAAATTAAGCCACGCCCACATGGTGGCTACAAGAAAATACCGGGACAAAAGCTGGGCCACATGGTAGATAGCAAAATGGCTGACGACTATCGGACCACATGGTGAAACAAACATTTGAAATGCAGTTGCTGATCCCGCCAAAACCAGCACAAACCAAGATTTCTTCACTAGAAAACCAAAATCTTTCTCCACAAAAACTGACTACACAATTGAGAATGCACACTTAACCATAGACACACACACTTTAGGCTACATCAACCAGGGCCCATAGGAACACATGCTATCCAGTGAAACCACACATCCCTATCCGCCAGCGTTACATAAAAACACAAATTCAAACTTACACTCTTGTTCCCAAATACAAAACAATACTTGGCCCTGAAAGTTGGAAGGTCAACAGATACACAGGCCCAAGACAATGCTGCTTGTATGCTTGATCCTTTCATCTCAAAACAAAAGAACTCCACCCATGGTATTGTCTAGGATCCTACAAGACATGTCCCAACAATGCATGGCCGCCCTTCCCCCCTCAGCCACATGGCCACTTGAATATGCGGCAGCCATTTTCAAACCAAACCTTTTCTAAATGACCAAAGTCCACTAAACAATCTGCATCTTGAGTCAGTTAAACAATCTACTTGTTGGTCCCATAAATAGGTAATAATCACAATTCATACATTTCTATTTCTCATATACATCACAAACTTATTACAAAGCATACAGTTACACAGCCTGCTCAGTCGCACACAGCATTCACTTTAGGTTTGTATTAAGTGGGACTTAAAGAGCATTTAAATATAGGTGCCTCCCCAAATAATAGACCTACTTACAATGACAAAAATATAACCTACAATTAAAGTCCCGTCATTAAACAGAAAGCGACAAAAAAACCCATAAAGGTTCTTTGCCTAGCAGATCTTACCCATGCAGCGGACAGAGAATCAAGACCCCGAACACAGAACAGCAAAAATGTTCAAAAAACTTGAAGTATGGTTGTCTTATCATAGGCCGGCCTTTGCTGGTCTGGTTCTGGATGTCTCTTCCCCCCTCGAGGTCCGCTGAATTAGGAAGATCTGTTGGCTTCCTTTCTGGCCCGCCAAACTATCAGGGAAATTTTAAGCTTCTCCCCATAAGCAAATAAGTTCTTTGCGCTTAAAAGCACAAAAACAGCTCTCCCATATAATGCCGGGAAAGCGCGCTTGTATTTCTCCAAGTAACACAGACAGATGCTGGTATCACCTTGAGCTTAGCAGAATCCTCCAGAGAATAGCCAGGCTCCTTTTATTTATACTATAAACATGAATAACAAAGGAAGGTGGTGGCTCCAGAATCAGCCAATCAGGCACTTGTATTCTTTCAAAAGAACCAATCACACACACACACACACACACACACACACACACACACACACACACACACATGTATATATTCAAATAGAAGTAGTGACATGTGCAGAAGGTCGTGTGCAGAGCCATGTGACAAGCGAATTGTGAGACACAAAGGGTTCACAATTTGAACACTACTTACATGGCTCTGAACACGTTCGTGAGCACATTCCCACTGCTACCAATGACACAAGCCCTACTCTATCATGGCTCAGTGGGCCATAATTTTGTATGGTTATGCTATGGTTCCCATGTACCCAGATCTGCTTAATTAGGATTTTAGATGTGGTCGCCATGGAGTGGCCAGTCCCTTGGTGAGGCATAAACAAACATCCTTAAAAGAGCAAACAGATCTGCTGTGTCCACGGGAAGGTTTCCGCTGCCAATGCTCTTGGTATGTGCGAATACGCTCACATGAGCGTATTATAGCAAAACTGACACTGGGGGACATCTGACAACATACATTAATAAAAATTTCCACAACAAAAGAAAAAACATTTTGTTGGTGGGAGTATAGGAGACTCGGAGTCTCAATGTAGGGCTTCATTTTTCTGTGTCTGTATGTATATTAGCAGCAGACTCAGTATCACCAGTGCCACCACCAGTACTACACGTAGAGGATTAATAAGCAAGCAGCCTGGTTGGCATGCTACATAACAACCGAAAAAACAAACAAAACAGATTTAACTTAACCAGTTCAGATCTGCGCTATAGCCAAATGACGGCTACAGCGCGGATCTACATTGCCGGGACTACGTCCATTGACGTCATCCCCTTTCCTCACTCCCGGCGCGATCTCGTGAGCACGCATCAGGGAAAATCTGTGTTGGCCTTGTCACTTGGACACAGCCAATCACAGATCGCTGTAAATGGCCAATCACAGCAGCCGTTTACAGCGTGATCGCCATGGCCAATGAGAGATGATCTCAAATGTAAACATAAGAGATCATCTCTCATTGCTGGCTCTCTCTCCTCACAGAGACAGCGTGAGGGGAGAGAGCTTCTATGAACAATTGTGAGTGAATTTTACAGTAAAAAAACAAAGTGTGCCCAAACAGTGCACATCTAGTGCCCACAATGAGCATCTTTAGCTAGTGCCATCTGTGCCCACCTGTGCGCATCAGTGCCCACTTGTGCATCACCTGTGCCATCAGTGCCCATCTGTGAAATAAGTGCCCATCTGTGACCATCTGTGCCAATCTGTGCCACCTTATCAGTGCCCATCTGTGCCACCTCATCAGTGCCCATCTGTACCAATCAGTTCACATCTGTGCCGCCTCATCAGTGCCCATTTGTGCCACCTCAGTGCCCATTTGTGCCGCCTCATCAGTGCCCATCTGTGCCGCCTCATCAGTGCCCATCTGTTGTGCCGCCTCAACAGTGCCCATCTGTTGTGCCGCCTCAATAGTGTCCATCTGTTGTGCCGCCTCAACAGTGCCCATCTGTTGTGCCGCCTCAACAGTGCCCATCTGTACCAATCAGTGCCCATCTGTGCCGCCTCATCAGTGCACATCTGTGCAATCAGTGCACATCTGTGCCACCTCATCAGTGCTCATCTGTGCCTCCTCAGTGCCCATTTGTGCCACCTCAACAGTGCCCAGCTGTGCCACCTCAACAGTGCCCAGCTGTACCAATCCGTGCCCATCTGTTGCGCCTCATCAGTGCACATCTGTGCAATCAGTGCACATCTGTGTCGTCTCATCAGTGCCCATCTGTGCCGCCTCATCAGTGCCCATTTGTGCCACCTCAACAGTGCCTATCTGTGCCATCTCAACAGTGCCCATCTGTACCAATCCATGCCCATCTGTGCTGCCTCATCAGTGCACATCTGTGCAATCAGTGCCCATCTGTGCCGCCTCATCAGTGCCCATCTGTGCTGCCTTATCATTGCCCATCTGTGCTGCCTCATCAGTGCTCATTTGTGCCGCCTCAACAGTGCCCATCTGTTCCAACTCAACAGTGCCCATCTGTGCAATCAGTGCACATCTGTGCTGCTTCATCAGTGCCCATCTGTGCCACCTCAGTGCCACCTCATCAGTGCATATTTGTGCCCACCTGTGCTGTCTCATTAGTGCACATCTGTGCAATCAGTGCACATCTGTGCTGCTTCATCAGTGCCCATCTGTGCCGCCTCAGTGCCCATCTGTGCCACCTCAGTGCCCATCTGTGCCACCTCAGTGCCCATCTGTGCCACCTCAGTGCCCATCTGGGCATACCAAATTCTTTCCACGGCCAACGAGAGCAACGGGGAGCTCTCTTTTTCGGATTCCCTTTCAAATTCTGATTCTGAGTCTGACGTAAATTATGAGCCAATCCTCAGTAGTGGAACACTGACAGGAGGAAGATATTTGTCCCGCCAAACAAAGGCGAGGAGGCAGTGGCATCAAGGGTTTTTCCCTTTTTCTGAGGATAATCGACCAGGATCTTCAAATTGGAAGCATTCATCAGTCGGAGCATTCTGTGTATGCAAAGGCATATACAATGCACTTTTCTGCACAGCTCTTACAAAACCTGTCATGGCAAATGTATTTGTTACTAGACATAAACTGTTTTATGAAATGGTGAAAAAAACTTGTATAAAATAAATTATATTTGTATATTTGTATTGTATTTGTAATTTGTATATTTGTAATATGCTCCACCAGCACTGCAGTACCTCGGCAAGAAAGGCCAAGTACCAGTGTTGTGTCACCTCAGCCCCAAAGGGTTAGGACCCATACCAGCCTTCCCTATGCCCTTCAGAACCCCTTGTGGCTTCCTCCTAATTCAGGAGAAGCTAACGGTCCCCTTTTCACTGCCCAGCCAGGAGTCCAGGGGGACATGGAGAATTTTACCCCAATTCATTTTTCTAATTGAATTTTTACGGAGGACATGTTGGCGTCAATTGTGGCCCAGTGCAACCTGTATGCACAGCAATTTATTTTGCAAAATCCAACATCATATTATGTCCGTCCCTATGATTGAAGAGACCCAACATTGGAGGAGTTCAAGGTTTTTTGGGCCTCACATTTAATATGGGACTCGCCAAAAAAAATCTATTGCGTTCCTATTGGTCAACCCACCCCATCAACCACATGCCGCTCTTCTCCACGGTAATGCCCAGAACCAGATCTGATGATCATGAGGTTCCTACATTTCAGTGACCATACCCAGTGCCCTCCCCGAAATGACCCAAATTATGACAGGCTTTACAAAATTCGGCCAATACTAAATTATTTTTCTGAAGTATTCCCCCAGTTGTTTACCCCGGACCAACACATATGTGTGGATAAGTCCCTTGTTAAATTTAGCGGCAGGCTTAAAATTAAACAATTTATCCCCAGCAAAAGGGCCCGCTATGGGGTGAAGGTGTACAAATTATGTGACCGAGCCACAGGGTACACATATGCCTTTACAGTGTACGATGGGAAGGACACCCAGCTGCAGCCCCCTAATTGCCCGGACTACTTGGGGTCCAGCGGGAAAGTTGTTTGGGACCTCATATACCCCCTACTGGAGAAAGGCTACCACCTGTATGCAGACAACTTCTACACATATCTGCCCCTGTTCCACAACCTTCACCGAAAGAAGATGCCAGAATGTGGCACTGTAAAAAAGAACCGGAAGGGCTTTCCTCAAAGTCTTGTCAATAAGAAGTTGAGAAAAGCAGAAACAGCAAGTCTGCGCAACAAGGAGATTCTGGCAGTGAAGTGGAGGGACAGAAGGAATGTCTACATGTTGTCTTCCATCCGCAATAACACCTATGTGGAAATCCCCAGAAGGAATGGCCCCATTCAAAAACCAACATGCATCCATGAATACAATTTGTTTATGGGGGGAGTCGACTTCAACAACCAAATGCTCGAACCATACCTTGCCACAAGACGGACATGCCATTGGTATAAAAAAGTAGAAATTAATTTTTTTCAATTGTCCATTTTCAATTCCTATATCATTTACTGCAATTCTACCCAAAACCGCCAACCCTTCCTTGGCTACCAGGAGGAAATTTACACTGCCCTTATATTCCCGAACGGCCCAACCAGGCCTCTGCATAGGTGAATGTTTTCGCCGTTACCATACTTCAATAAATTATTAGTTAAGTATGGTAAACGTAATTCTCAGTTCCTGCCTTCACACACCTTCACACCCCTTATGCCACTGCCTGCTCTGTAACTGACCCTGGCTTGTTATTCGACCATGTTTCTGCCTACCGATTCTGTACATACCTCTGCCTGATCTGGAACTCTCTTGGACTGATCTTGTACCCTGCAAATGGACTAGTGGGACTCAACACAGGGGTCTCACATATGTGAGGGGCTCCAGAATAGTTTTTCTGGATGAAGAAAACAATGTTCTTTGTTTTCTCATTCCTAGATTAGGGTCTGGAGACTCGGAGGCTTCAAAGAGGTTTGGGTGGGAGAAGCCTCTACCCCTGTCCCCATTCTGTCCTGAACGAGGTCCTACTTCTGCCTGCTGCCTGTAGGACTTACTGCCGTTATGCCTCTGTCTGTTGCACTGACCACAGCACATGGACCATGTTCCTGTCTACTACCAGAACCAATATTTTTGGCACTGCTGACAATATCTCTGCCTGCACTGACTCTGGACTGATAGCATCCCTGCCTGCTGCCTGAAAAATTGTGTTCGCTGTTGCTGCCTGGACCAGTGCTATCCTCCTGTGGACAACTGCGCTACTAAAACCACAAGTAATCTTTTGTTTAGTGATAAAAGTGATTAATGCGCTAAACCTTGAATATTCAAAAGGGAGCTGCTACAAATAATGTGACAAACATAAAAATATAAAACAGATGGATTGTAGCGCTAATAAAGGACAGCATAAACACCATGTGAAATAATGTATAAATGTCTCTCCAAGTGTGTGCGAGTACCCCACTAAAAGGGCATACTCAAAAATGTAAAATGTCTATAAAAATAGTGATGAGATGAGTCGGGTCAGCAACAAGACTCCTCCAACATTCTAAATATCCAATCTGGGATCATCAAAACAGCAGGTGAATGTGGGTCCGCTTACCAGAACCGGTGGACTCTAGTGCCGGTAGCATAGAGTCAATCGAGCAGTGTGCCACCACGGGCAGATGTAGAGATGACCCAAAGCAGATGGATGGCTTCCGGACACGGACAACACGGCTGGATTACAACGGCCGAAGCAGGAATGGATTCAAGGTTCAAACTTTTTCTCATATCCAGGAAATATGTGGAAAGAAGGGAAATGCCTCCATATAGTGCAAATCAAGGTTGTTTATTACTAAAAAAACCACTGTACATAAAAGTGATCACATAAATAAAAACAGAGTGGCAATGTAGAGGGTAAAAAGTCGCCCTACGCGTTTCGATCAATAGACCTTCAACAGGGGCCTAAGAGAACCTCTGCTACACTGCCTAAATATATAAATACCCTGAAAAATAAAATTATACCATCAGACCAATCAGCTGGGAGGAGACTGGAGAAAAGAATGTCATTGGATAAGAGGTGGTCACATGTCATATGTGGCCAAACCTCACCATGAGGTCCAATCAACAGCCAATCATTGGGCGAACTTGTCAGGATCATCCAACCAAAAGAGCGCACGTCATGGGACCAGACAGTCAGCTGATAAGCCCGGAGTCCATGTCACATGAGAAAGCCCGCGAAAAAAAAGCCCGCGAAAAAAGCGGGACAGACCACGTGACAATGACGTCCGCCCGGAAGAATGTACACCGCATGGCGGAGCGGCCAGCCCGCAATGCGCGTCACGTCAGAAAGCCCGCGAAAATACGGGACTAGTTACGTGACAATCACATGACCAGGTGGACATGTGACCAATATCGAACAGTGTCATGTGAGAAACGGAAATGAAAAAGCATGCGGTAAACAGGAAGAAGAGGCACGGGGCTCAGCAGGGAGGCGCCAAGGCCCTCAAACAGCGGGGCCACGTGACAGGTCCCCACCACGTGATTTTAACACCAAACACAAAGATGATAATAATAAGAAACATAAAAATAAACATAAAAATTACAAGAATAAATGAGTTGACATAATTATTCACCATCTCTGATATACACAAATGAACAAGGAGTAATGTATAAAAATGGCCAAAACGGGGATACTAAATTCTTGAGAAATGATCACCAACGTACAGTAAGAATGATCACTATAAGTCACAATGGACACCAAAAAAATTTGCATGAAACTGTAAAAAATATGTATAAAGGAATAAAAAATGTACACATATCGCTAGAGGTTTAAGATTGATTGATAAATGAGTTGAGTTCCCACTCAATGTTTAACCCAAACGGAAAGTAGGACCTGAGCTCATATATCCAGTAAGTCTCCAACTTTGAGACCCCACGTAGACGGGACTTGCCCCTCCAATGAGGGACGAATTTGTCGATCACCTGAAATAAGGTTCCCGTGGGGTCCCTGTTGTGATGTAATAAATAATGACGGGGTACCGTATGTTTGCTTTTGCCACTCTTTATGCCCGCAATATGTTAGTTCACACATACTGTAAAAGTTCTGATGGTCCGACCCACATATTGCTTCTTGCATGGGCAAGTTAGCAAATATACAACATACTGAGTGGCACAAGTGGCAAAGTGTCTCATGCAATAAGTGCATGAAGTAGTGGTAGAGCTAAAAGTGTCAATTTTGCGTCTCTCTGTAATGTTATGCACAAACACGTTGCACTTTCGACACGGGTAAAAACCCTTACATTGTTGAAAAAACAAGAATTTTTTGGGGGGGTCAATGATGTTAGGAGCAATTTGCCCCTGTATAGAGCGTGCACCTCTAAAAATAACTCCAGCCTGCTCTGGTTTGAACAGGACCAAGGAGTCTATCACTCCTAATTACCTTCCAATGTTTCCTAAAAATCTCTTCAATTTGTCTGGACTGTGCGGAATACGTTGTAAAAAAAGACCATCTAAATTTGGAATCTGAAGGGTCCACGGAGCGTTCAACCAAAGTAGAGTTTCTATCAATGAGTGAAACTCTATCCAACTCAGTAGGGTCGTAACCTTTAGCAATGAATCTACCTCTGAGTATTTGGGACTGTGAAAAGTAATCTGAAGTCCTTGAGCAGTTGCGATGCAGTCGTAAAAATTGGCTGCGTTGGACCGACTTGAGCCATTGGGCATGGTGGCAACTATCTGACAGAATGTAACCGTTGCGGTCGGCGGGTTTGAAATAAGTTCTGAACTCAAAGTGTTGGTCTACCATCATAATTTCGAGATCCAAGAAATGAATGGAGCTCGAACTAGCTTCATAGCTTAAGGAGATACCACGGTCGTTGTGGTTAAGAGTGGTCATAAAACCATCCAACGATTCACGGTTTCCATGCCATAGGAGGAGGATGCCGTCAATATACCTAGCCCAGAGAACCAATTCTGGTCTCCGGGAATCATAGACGACATCCTCCTCCCATTGGGCCATGAAGAGGTTGGCCAAAATGGGGGCAAATTTCGCCCCCATGGCCACACCCTTCTGTTGTACATAGAACTGATTTTGAAACCAAAAATAATTATGACCGGTAGCAAACCTAAGAAGCGGCATAATGAAATTGCGCTGTATTAATGGGGGGGCATGATCTTTAAACCCAGGCTTTTCAGAGACCTATAGAAAATTACCCAGCCAACCAAGAAGGAAAAGAGGAACCAGAGGGAGGCGGAAAGTCAGAAGCCAAAAGAAAAAGGACTTGAGAGGTACTGGAATTTTCAAATTGAGCTCTGTCCTTCTGACTGATGCCGAGAAATCGGTATTATAGGGCGTACACACGGTCGGACTTTGTTCGGACATTCCGACAACAAAATCCTAGGATTTTTTCCGACGGATGTTGGCTCAAACTTTTTTTGTCTACACACGGTCGCACATAGTTGTCGGAATTTCCCATCGCCAACCACGCGGTCACGTACACCACGTATGACGAGACTAGAAAAGGCCAGTTCAGAAGCAAGCGCGGCACCCTTTGGGCTCCTTTTGCTAATCTCGTGTTAGTAAAAGTTTGGTGAGAGACGATTTGCGCTTTTTCAGACTCGTGGCTTTCAGTTCGTTTTCTGCCATTCAGTTTGTGCTTGTGGGTTTGTATCTGCTCTTCAGTGCGTGCAGCAAGTTCCGTGTAACTTTAAGTAGTCATTGTATTCTTGTTCGTTCGTTACTATTTTTCAGGTCACTCTTCACAGGCCTTGCTGTTCTTCAGTGCGTTCTGTTACTTCGTTCTGAGCAGCCGACCGTTTTCTAGCCATGTTTCGTATGCGTACTCCTCGTAGAGTTCGTGCTGTGCGGGGGCTTGGTGTTGGGGTCCTGACCTTGACACAAGTCCAGTCCATGAACAGGGTGGGGAGGAGTTCATGGACCAAGAATTGGTTGCTTCAGCGTGACCAGTTCTCTCATATGCCTTTGCTCCATGAGATCCGTGAGAATAATCCTGATGATTTCAGGAACTTTCTCAGGATGACGGACCCCGTATTTCACCGTTTGTTGGCTTCGCTGACCCCCTATATCAGCAGGCAGGATACCTGCATGAGGCAAGCCATCACTCCAGAGCAGAGGTTGGTCGCTACCCTGCGGTATTTGGCGACAGGGAGAAGCCTGCAGGACTTGAAGTTCTCGACAGGAATCTCCCCCCAGGCTCTGGGGATCATCATCCCAGAGACCTGTTCTGCCATCATCCAGGTCCTGCAGAAGGAGTATATGAAGGTAAGATTTTTATCCTTTAATATCACATTTTATTGTATTGAATGTTTGCTAATATATTGTATTTCTTTCCTCATTCCCTAATTACCATGATTGTAATATGCTGTGAATGTCCCCTTTGTTCTCATGCATGCTGGATTTTTATGTTTAGGTCCTTCATACATATTTGCCCTTCACTAACCTCCCCAGCATGGTGTCTCCTGGCCTATATTCACCTCATGTAGTCACTTAACAATGTATTTTATCAGCTCCATAGTAGTGCTTTACCCCAAACACCCCCTAAAATGTTTGGAAATGTTATTTTTGCTTTAAATTCAGGCAGAGTGCCAGAGGCTTTTTTTTGTAGTGTCCCCAAATAATTTTTAGTAATCCTCCCTCCCCCAACTGCTAAGTCAGCTGATCCCAATTCTCTATCCTCAATCATCTATCTGCTGACTTTGCCAAACCCATACACACTATACCCACCTCTTTAGTGCTCAGATTTTTGGATGAATTCCCCAAAGCATGTAGTGCAAGGGCCTGCCTGTATACTTTCAAATGGTACTGTTTAAATTTTTGGGATCCTATTATTATCTTGATAGGTAATAGCAGAATGTCCAAATGTCCTCAAATGTGTACAATGTGTATTTATATCTTTGTATTATGACACTTCTTACCTGTCCAGTGGGCTGCCAATAGTGTAACTAATGAGGGTCTGTTCAAAGTAATACCCATTATTTAGGCATTCATCTCTCAATGAAGTGAAGAGGGTTACCTTTCCAAGATTTCCACACACCCCCTATAATGTTAGAAATGGCCAATGAGAGGGGGGGGGGGGAATATGATAGGTGTACCTTATACTTTGGCCTTGTTAAATTCCCCTTACTAAATGCTATCTGGAGGTTGCCCCATAATGTTTGTGTCTAATCTGCTTGCCATGTTTCTGTGAAAAAATAGTAATGTTTATTGTTTTTTCCTCAACAGTTTCCTTTCACGCCACAGGAATGGCAGACTGTGGCCTCCCACTTTGCCCAGCGGTGGGACTTTCCTAACTGCGGAGGGGCAATTGATGGGAAACACGTCCACATCGTCCCACCACCCAACTCGGGGTCATACTATTATAATTACAAGGGGTTCAATAGTATAGTGATGTTGGCGGTGGTGTCGGCTAATTACGACTTCTTGTATGTGGACGTGGGGAAGAATGGCCGGATGTCCGATGGTGGAGTCATCGCCCAGACGGAGTTCTACAGGCGTCTCCAGAATGGCAGCTTGGACTTGCCAGCTCCAGAGGACAATGTTGAAGGACTCCCATTTGTGTTCGTTGCTGATGAAGCGTTTGCGCTGGGGGACCACCTGATGTGGCCATTCCCAATGAGGACCCTCACCCCGGAACAGAGGGTTTTTAATTACTGGCTGGCCAGAGCCCGAAGAGTGGTGGAGAACACATTTGGAATCCTGGCCAGCCGGTTCCACCTATTTATGACACCCATCCATATGGCGGAGTATAAACTGAACCATATTATACTGGCGTGCTGTATTCTCCATAACTTTTTAAGGAAACATTCGGCCAACTATGCTGGCTCAGTTGGGCCTGAGGCCGGAATCATACATCAAACCACACTGACGGCGCTTGAAAGTGGCCGTCCTGGCTTGCCCTCCCTGAGTGCCCGTGATGTCCGGTTACGCTACCTGGAGTTCTTTGCGGGTAGGGGGGCTATCAATATGCCAGACAATCTGTGAAGCCTTTTTATAATAAAAAAAAAATTCTTTGTGGACATTTACTGCTTGTGTTTGTTTTAGCTGACCCTGACAGAAATGTTTTGAGTGCAGAAAATGGCGTGATTGTGTAACCTTATACAAAGCACTGTTGGCTGTTATTTACTAAATGCAAAAACACATTTCAATACAAGTGCACTTGCAACTGCACTGAAACTGCACTTGTAGTGCAAAGTGGATTTTCCCTTAGGAAATAACCCCCATTTTCTCAGAAAACAACAATTACATCACCCCAAAAGTGTTGTAGCGTTGAGACAATAATCCACACATTCTTGATTAACAATCTTTTTAATACCTGCACAATCACATGTGCATTTACCAAAGGTTTTTCAAACAAACCAACATGTTTGTGGTACACCAATTTTTGTGATGGCATTATCAAAACTCAAAATGTCCATTTTAGATAAAACAGGCATGTGTAAAACCAACAAGAAAAGACACAAATCTTGAACTTACAAACATTACATTTGGTCGAATTTGAAGGCAATATCAGACATGAGTATTTAGGAACTGTGTTTGATATTGCGTTCAGATGGGGGGAAATCACCCCTGGAAAAGCCAAATTTGGAAGATGCACACCAATTTACCAATGTCAACATGTGCTAGCTGCCATCACGGGGGATCAAGGGATGTGTTTTGGGGGAGCAAGCCCTTCCTCACCGCTACTTTATTATTGAGGAAGGGGTTGCACCCCCAAAACGCGTCCATTGATCTCCCGTGATGGCAGATAGCACATGATGGCACACTCTGTGCATCCTCCAAATTTGGCTTTGGGAAAAATCACAAAAACATTTTGCACATTGTAGCACACAAAAGAAGAAAGTGATTTGGAGGGGCTTTAAACTCGCCCAAAACATCAATGATGTTTTTATTTTTTGGAATAACATCATTGATGTTTTGCTTGATGATTTCCAATTGTAAATTACATCCCATGATCTCCCCGATCAGGATCTGGGCACTTTCGGATGTGAAAGGATCTGGATCCACAACCTCACGATCACCTAAAAAGAGAGGAACCCCAAAAAAAATTAGGTAAAATGCGTTTAGAAGACCATTCCGGGAGAAAAAATATTAATTCAGAGGCATCCCTGAATCTATAAAACTAAATGAAATCACTCCTTATCTGCAACAGTTATTCTCACGACTGCTACCACGCTTAAACACATGGGACATCACAATTGACAGGGCGCACAGAATCGCCAAATCAGCACACCTCCCCCCTGACATTCCAAGGGATATTCTAGCGAGAGTGCATTAGTTCCATGTTAAGGAACAAATACAAGTGGCCAAATCCACTAAACCGCTACCAGCACCGTACATGAATGTCCTCCTGTTTAGTGACCTCTCCAAAGCCACTATGGAGATGAGAAGAGCATTCACCCCCATAACCGCGATATTACAGGAAAAGAAAATCACATACGAGTGGGGTTTTCCGACTAAGCTCCTGGTAACATACCAGCAACAAATAATTCCCATCCTCGCTCCCAAAGATGGGTACAAAAAATTGACCAACAGGGGATTTCTTCCTCTCCCTTCTACTGCAACCAGAAACATGGGCTCCCATCCGAACCCTCCGCCATCCCGGCACCGGCTACATGATCAAGGCGATACCTCCAGCAACATTAAGGCCTAAGCATTCATAGGATCCTTTATGGGCACAGTTATAGTGTCGAACCCACTCCCTCAGGTTATAGGATGCCACGCGCACTGATAGTTGTTATAGCTGTTAATTTGATCTTTTTCTTTTTTTTTCTCTAACTATTTGTTTCTCCTCTCGATTTAACTGCCTGCTACCACAGTGTGATACCTTTGCTAGTTTAGTATAGTTCAAAAAGATATATCCAGTGACGTTCTGCATATAGTAGACATACTTTGTGTACTCATTTATTCCCCCCATACACAGTTAAGTGGTGTACAGTGTTAGTGTAATCTCGCTTCCTTCGTCTCCATCCCTGGGCACTCCCCACTAACATGGCCATCAATATCACCTCACTCAATGTCAAAGGCCTAAATTCCCCCTTTAAACGCAATCTCCTATGAAAAGAGGTGCTATCCCATCGCGCTGATATATTCTGCGTACAGGAAACGCATTTTGCTAAAGACAACCCTCCAAAATGCACGCACAAACGGTACCCACACTGCGGCTTCTTGGCAAGTGCCCCGCCAAAAAAAGAGGGGTAATGATCGCAATGGATTCATCCGTCTCCCTTCAGTTACCCCTTGACATTTTCCACATTTTGTCCTCTTACAACCAAAAATGTAAATGTATTTTATTGGGATTTTATGTGATCAACCAACACAAAGTGGCACATAATTGTAAAGTGGAGGGAAAATAAATGGATTTCAAATTTTTTTACAAAAAAATATCTCAAAAATGTATTTGTATTCAGCCCCCCTGAATCAATACTTTATAGAACCACTGTCAGGAAAGGCTTGCTGGAAGCAACAGTTCCACGCACGGTCGTTGGCGCCATAAGCGCTATTTAAACTCTGTCATGACAGGGGAATCTTGCTGCCTGATCTACAGCGCTCCCTGAGAGATTCATGTGTTCCTGAAATTACTGGCTTACCTTGTGACTATCTGCTGCCATCCACCTGCACCTGACCTCAACCTGTCCACGACCTCGCTCCTGTCTAATCCTCTGGCTTACCTGCACCAGTCTGTTACTGACCCGGCTTGTCCAGTGACCTTCCCTCAGCCTTCTGCATCTGTTCCTGTACTGCTCTCTTGTGCATGACCCGGCCTGCCTGACCTTCCTGTGTCTCAATCCCTGGGACCATCCACCTGCATCCTGTGTAGTGCCTGCCTTCCAGCTTCAGCTTTCAGTCTGCTGCATTCCACCTGCTGTTCCAGTTGTCCCAGCTGCGTCTGGAGCATCAGTCAGCTATTGATCCTGCCAGGCACTCGTGCTGTCCTACACTCCTGTGCCTCCTGTCAGCTCTACCAGGGGCTGCGAGTCAGGACCATAAGGAAGGCCTCCCTGTACATATCGGGCTCAATAACCAGGTGCGTAACAGTATCAGGCAGCCATGTCTGAGCCCAAGCGGGGAGCCTCACCTATGGATGAACTGTGCTTACACCTTGCTGTCCTGACCCAGGCTGTAAAGAATCTTCAGGAAGGCTATAACCGTCTGGAAGAGCTTGTGCAGGCGCTCTCACCCCCTGCTGATCCTCAAGGGGTTTCTCAAGCCTCAGCCAGTTCCTCTTCTTCACCTACGGTGGTGATGTTACCCCCGGAGCCTCGTGTACCCACACCTGAGAGATTTTCTGGAGATCGCCGCAAGTTCAGGGCCTTCCGTAACTCCTGCGAGCTCTTCTTCACTCTTCAGCCACGCACCTTCTCTCTGGAGACCAACAAAGTGGGTTTTGTGATTTCCCTGCTGCAGTATAAACCCCAATCCTAGGCACATCGTCTGCTGGAACAGAAAGCTGCGATCCTGACTAACCTGACCACATTTCTGGATGCCATGGAACAACTGTATGAGGATCCACAGTTGTCTGCAACCATGGAAGCCACACTCCACTCTTTACAGCAGGGTCACAGAGCCGTGAAGGACTATGTTGCCGAATTCAGGCGTTGGGCCGTTGACACTAACTGGAACAAAGTGGCCCTCCACTATCAGTTTCGTATGGGACTGTCAGATCCTCTCAAGAATGAACTGGCTAGGGTAGGGGTACCACAGACCCTAGACGCACTTATTGTCTTGGCCATACAAATCGACCGATGTCTGCGAGAACGCAGGTCGGAAAGAACTATGGGTCAATCCCGCCTTACCTGGATGCTACCAAGGGTTCCCAGTCCTTCCTACCCTGCTCCTTCAAGGCTGCCTGCTCCAACTCCAGACACTCCGGAACCCATGCAACTGGGCGTCCTCCGTCCTTCTCTCACTGGAGAGGAATGTCAACGGAGACACATGAACAATCTATGCATGTACTGTGGGGAATCAGGACATTATGTAAGAACCTGCCCGGCTAAGTCCAGTAAGTGCCTCTTAAGTTCTACTAACCGAATCCCTGCTGCGATTAATGCCTCTTCTCACCTCTCTGTTCCTGTTTTGTTGCAGCTGTCCGGAAGGAGCCTTCAAGTAACCACTATTATTGACTCTGGGGCATGCAGTTGCTTCATGGACTCCACTTTCGCAGCCAGACACTCTATTCCTCTGCTACTCAAGACTCAAGGACTTCTTGTTCACCTTGCTGATGGGTCAGTCATCAAATCAGGACCTGTCACACAGGAAAAAACCCCTCCGTCGACCACCGCTGCCAGTTGCCATCAGGAGCTATTACACCTTGACATCATCACTTCACCTCTGTTTCCCATCATTTTCGGTATGCCTTGGCTGCAGGCACACAACCCCCACATCAAAAAATGGGGGGTAAAAGGTCCTTGAATCCACACTCACCAAAGTAGCAAACAGCAAATAGAGTACCAGCCGATTCGTCAATATGTGACGGGATACCTGCCCTAAAAGCAATGGCACTATATCAACAACAGAAAAAGGAGACAAGGGAGTCCCCAGAAAGCAAAAAAGGGAATGGTCAACTACGGCTTATGGTACAAAAATGCAAAAAGGCTTTATTAAGGGTAGGGGGGGTGGGGGTATTTACATATACAAAAAATTCCAAATATATGTAAGAAAAACAATGTATCTAAATAACACAGTCCGTCTCACTACACTAAACCAAAATTAAAAACCATGCTGCAACATTGGTGAATAAAACTGCAGAGCGTGCCTGCAGGCCAAAAACGCATGCAGTGTCCATTTGAATCCAAAGAAAAAAGTATTGCACCAAACATTACATGGAGTAAGCTACTGATGGGATATCCAGTCTTATGTGGTCTAGTAACTGTGCATCAGATTGAGCAGTATGCTGCATTGAGGAAATAGTGTTTGTGCACTGGATATACCTAGTAACAGGAACGCTGGTCTTTCCATTTCCAAAACAACTGGTGTAAACACACATTTAGTGCACTGAGGTTGGAAGCTGCTTGTGGAGGATTTCCTTCTAACAGAGGTTTTTTTTTAAAAACCCCACCTAATTCAGCTATGTAAGGTCCTGTCTATGTGGATATATGTGGGGTTTTTTTTTGTTTTTTTTTTGTTTTTTCTCAGTACTGCTCAATCTGATGCACAGTTAATACTAGACCACATAAGACTGGATATCCCATCAGTAGCTTACTCCATGTAATGTTTGGTGCAATACTTTTTTCTTTGGATTCAAATGGACACTGCATGCGTTTTTGGCCTGCAGGCACGCTCTGCAGTTTTATTCATCAATGTTGCAGCATGGTTTTTAATTTTGGTTTAGTGTAGTGAGACGGACTGTGTTATTTAGATACATTGTTTATCTTACATATATTTGGAATTTTTTGTATATGTAAATACCCCCACCCCCCCTACCCTTAAAGCCTTTTTGCATTTTTGTGCTTTCTGGGGACTCCCTTGTCTCCTTTTTCTGTTGTTGATACACAACCCCCACATCAACTGGGCCACAAGTTACTTTTTCATCTCCTTACTGCCAATCAATACTGCCTTCTGGAAGTCCCCAACAACTCCTCTTCCTTACTATGCCTGGACTCTGAAATCCGCCAGTCAGTCCCTAAGGAGTTTCACAACTTCTTGGATGTGTTTAGTAAGCAGGGTGCAGAGACATTACCACCACAGTGAGTGTACGACTGCCCTATTGAACTCCTCCCAGGGGCAGTGATCCCTTTTGGGAGAATCTTCCCTCTCACTGAACAAGAGCTAGTTACTCTCAAGGAGTACATCAACGATAACCTGAGAAAAGGGATTCATCCGCCCGTCCACCTCCCCGGCAGCAGCCGGCATCTTTTTTGTAGAGAAATAAGATCATTCTCTTCCACCCTGCATAGGTTACCACAAACTCAACAAGATTACCATCAAGAATCGCTATCCTCTTCCCTTGGTACCCGAACTCTTCCAGAGGTTAGGGGCTGCAACCATTTTTACCAAACTTGACCTTCGAGGAGCCTATAACCTGGTCGGCATCAGAAATAGTGATGAGTGGAAAACGGCCTTCTGCACTCAATTTGGAGATTTTGAGTATTTGGTAATGCCGTTCGGGTTGGGCAATGCTCCTGCCACCATTCAGCACTTTGTTAACGATATTTTCCGGGACTACTTAGATCTGTTCGTTATCATTTATCTGGACGACATTCTCATTTTCTCCTCCTCTATTGACAGTCATCATAAGCACGTTAAGTGCGTTCTGAGTCGCCTTCGTCAACACGGCCTATATGCCAAGGCTGAAAAATGCGAATTTAAAAAACAAAGTATACAATTCCTAGAACTGGCTGCCCCCCACAGACAAGAAAGGGATCCAGCGGTTCATTGGATTTGCGAAATTTTACCGTAAATTCATTAAGGGGTTTTCTGCCATTATCGCACCTATCACTCAGCTCACCAAACAAGGAACTCGTTTTCACTGGACCCCTGAAGCCCAAGCAGCCTTCGATTCTCTCAAAAGTCTGTTCACCTGGGCCTCAGTGTTGAAACATCCCGATCCCGCTTTGCCATTTGTCTTGGAGGTGGACGCTTCTGAAATTGCCGTCGGTGCCGTGCTCTCACAAGACCAGAGTCCTAATTCCCTTTTGTTTTCCATTGCCTTTTTTCCTGTAAGTTATCTGCTCCGGAAAGGAACTATGACGACAGGGACCGACAACTTTTGGCTGCGCTAGATGAGTGGCACTATCTGCTGGAAGGGGCAGCTCACCTGATTCTAGTGTACACAGGTCACAAGAATCTAGAGTATCTGAGAACTGCAAAATGTTTGAAACCTCCTCAAGCCAGGTGGGCATTATTCTTCTCTAGATTCCCCTTCACGTTACATACTGGCCCGGCTCAAAAACAAAAAACCAGATGCCTTGTCCCGCATGTTCAACGACTCTGGAACAACTGCCGCCCCAGACACCATTCTACTCATGGAAAATTTTCTTCTGGTGCAGGAAGATTTACTTGCCTGGGTCAAACAGGCTTCCGTTAATGTTCCCCTCTCTCTTGAAACAAAGTTGCTTGCAAAAGATGGCTTGCTATGGTTTGATGATATAATTTTCATACCTTAGAGTCTACAGGTCACCATACTCAAACTTTGCCATGACCATGTCCTAGCTGGGCACTTCGGCACTTCCAAGACTGTTGATTTGGTGCAGCGCACCTTCTGGTGGCCCCTGGTAGCTAAGGACTGTAAAGACTATGTGGAATCTTGCCCTATCTGTGCCCAGAACAAGTGCAACTGAACCAAGGCTTGGGATCTGCTCAAATCCTTATCTGTTCCAGACAGGCCCTGGAGATCTATATCTATGGATTTCATTGTAGAGCTCCCACCCGCAGAAGGCCACTCTGCTATATTTGTAGTTGTTGACCGGCTATCCAAGATGGCACACTTTATAACGTTGAAAGGAACACCATCTGCCCCTGAAATGGCACAGGTTTTCTTCAGAGAGATTGTCCGGCTTCATGAAGTTTCTGTCAACAATACGTCGGATAGGGGAGTACAGTTCACCTCCAGGTTCTGGAAAGCTTTATGCAAATCCCTTGGCATCGAATTGTCCTTCTCCTCTGCCTACCACCCACAGACAAACGGGCAGATCGAGAGGACCAACCAGAATCTTGAGCAGTACCTGCGATGCTTCTCTTCGTTCTCCCAGGACAACTGGATGTCCCTATTACCCCTGGCTGAGTTTGCTTACAATAGCTCTACTCATTCTTCTATAAAACAAACTCCCTTTTTTTGCCAATTACGGATATCACCCATCATTCTTACCCAACTCTCTTCCACACTGTCCGGTGCCAGCCGCTTTCGAAACCATACATTTCAACTCAAATAACAAATTGCTACAGGAAACCATGGCCAAGGCGCAAGAACGCAATAAGGAAATCTTTGATAGGAAGAGACAGGGAGAACTAGTCCTGAAACCCGGAGATCAGGTATGGCTGTCCACTGTGAACCTAAAGCCCCGTACACACGATCGGAATTTCGGCCAGCAAAAGACCGATGAGAGCTTTTGGTCGGAAAATGAGACGTATGCTCCATCGGGCTCTTGCTGGCCGAATTTTCGCCAGCAAAAGTTTGAGAGCATGTTCTCAATTTTTCCGACGGAAAAAGTTTCTATCGTAAATTCTGTTTGTGTGTATGCAATTCCGACGCGCAAAAAAACATGCATGCTCATAATCAAGTACGAGACGGAGCCGCTCAGTCTGGTAAAACTACCGTTCGTAATGGAGATGGCACATTCGTCACACAGAGAATTTTTAAATCTTTCAATGCAGCGCATTCTCTTCTTCTTTAGAATGCTAGAAGAATGAAGTTGTTTTGCTGCTCATATTCACGCAGAGTTCTCGCAAACTTCTTTCTTTATTATTTCTCGTGATCTCATGAATAATCTTTTTGATTTTTAATGCAAGATCTCCATAATAATGTTTAGAATAAATTTTTTTTTTGTTATTTTTTTTAATCAAGATCTCCTCTTTATTTTATTATTATTATTTTATAGTGATCTCCATTTTTTAATTTTTTTGTATGTCACCTTTCCACAACACCATTATTATCTTGTATTTGTAAATCTCAAGGAGGCTGGTTGGTGTCCCTTGTTAATTTGACATAGTATTTTAGGAATGTACCTGCCTACTCACAATCAAACTGTCCTTTTTGAAGAAAAAAAACACATAGCCAAGTATTTCTGAAAACAAAATATCCATTTATTCTGGGTCATAACAAAATAAAGAGGAAGGCAACGCTGGAGAAACTGGTGAAATTTGCGAAGCCTTTGTACCCCAGGGCAGACATCAATAATTTTACAGTCCAAATTGGTGGCCTGAGGAGTCCTTATAATAGTGAGCACAATCCGATCCAGGACTACAAGAGATCAGGAACAGCAGCAGATTGTCATCTGTCATCTGTCCCCAGGCTGTGGTCATACAACAGCCTGCATCTTTTGTCAGATCAGACTGAACCCAGGCCATCACTCTCTGGTCTTCCTTAGACGCTTCCTTCCAGGCTGTGGCTCTGGTGTTGGAGGTGTGACAGGAGGTGGAGGAGGAGGAGGACCTGGAGGAGGAGGAGGACGACTATGGTTCAACTCACAAATGTGGGTTTGTCTTGTGAGTTGGCCCCTCAACCCCTTGTTTAGGGCTTTCAAGATGATTTCCTCACATAAGAGGCGTTGGCCCTCCTCCATTTCCAACATTTTGCATGCTGTAATGTATGCAAAGTCCTCTTGAACACTGTGGGGGGTTCTGAGGGCCACAGTAGCCTTCATAAATAGGCCAATAGCTGCCTCCTTCACGTTACTCCTCTTCCTGCCACTTTTTGGTGGAAGGCGGAGGGGAGAGACCTGCGATTCTGGCAGGCTACTGGGCCCGGCCACCTCCTGGCTGCCCCTTTCCACGGCCTGGCTGAGGCTTTCTTGTGTATGAAAAAGGGACGTTGTTTTAGTTTTTGGTTCATCAATCACACACAATTTTCAGCTCATGACTGTTGAAAATTGAATGTTAATAAATAGAAAAGACTATCATTATGACCCCAGCATTTTTCATTCTTGTCCCAATCATCTGTGGCCACTGTCTATTGATATGTAAAACACTTTGTGAAATCAGAAATTAGTGATTAAAACTAACATATATTTAACATCATTAATTTGACAACCAGAAATATTTAGAAGAATGCTATACCTGGCTCAAGCTGGGCTCCTCCACATGTTACTGCCTGGAAGGCCCAGGTTGGGCGTCTGAAGCCTCAGCTGAGGTGGAAGGAAGCGTTGAAGGAAGACTGGAGAGTGCTGGCCTGGGTTCATTATGGCCTGCCAGAAAATGCAGTCTGTCATAGTACCACAGCCTGGGTACATAAATGTCATCTGCAGCTGCTCCTGATCTCAGGGAATCCTGGACCTTCTTGAGCTCCCTAATATAAGTGATCCTCATGCCACCAATTAGGGCCTTCAAATAGGGGATGCCTGCCGTGGGGATCACCGGCTTCACAAATTCCACCAATTGATCCAGCGCTGCCTTCCTCTTTGATTATTAAAAAACGGGTGGTTCAGCTGCCACAGACAGGGCAGCTCCCTAAACATATCAATGAATCTTCCTAGAAATTCCCTATCATTGAAGGGACCCATTTTCTCTGCAAGACACCACACAAGACAAACCCTAATGTCAGGCTAAACTCTCCTAATCTTGACTCAATGTAGGCCTCAATCTATAAGCAGTATAGGCCACTGAGGCACCAACTTCAAATTGTACCTTCTTTATAATGATCGTCGCTTCTGCTACACCTTCCTCCGCTCACAGATCGTACGTATGACACACGCGTGTTCCGCTTTATATACACATGCGTGAAACTCCGCCTGCGTCGCCTGTCCCTGACTTTCTTTCTAGAATATTCCCCGCCCCTTCTCTTTCTTTGCAGTGGGAGACAACATGGCGGAGACACAGCAGGTGCTTAATAGCAGTAACGAGGAGGAAAGCCCGGAGCCAGAAACGTCCCAATCCAGGAGGAGGAGATTGAAGGCCTCAAATATGTCCTTTGAAGAGATGGTGGAAATGGTCGACATATTGAAAAGCGCCGACTATGATGGGAAGTATGGACCGTACCTAAATCCAAATGTGAGAAAGGCCAAGATCATGACTAAAGTTGTGAAGAGTCTGTGCCGGAATTTTGGGGTACGACGATCCAAGGAGCAATTGAGGAAACGCTGGTCAGACCTGAAACTGTGGGATCAGGATCAGTATAGAAGAATCAAGAGAGTTCTTCTGAAAAGTAAGTAGTTGTCGTGTGTTCCTATTATTATTACTTACATGCTGCGCCATGTGCTTTTCTTTACTGTTGTACAGTTTGAAATGGCTACTTTCATGTTCGTGGGCGGCACAGTAATCGGTCGTAGTAAACATTGTTCGCTTGCCAACTAAATACAATGTTTTTGCCAGATACAGGGTTAACTACATTTTATCATGATAATTTGTATAACAATATGTTTTGTACATTGCTGTCTAGATGTGTTTGTAACTAGAATGAATTGAAAACTTGATTCAGTGTAATGTAAGGAGAGGACACTCAGCAGCTGTTTACACATCTGGACTCAGGAGCACTAGTGTGGGACACAAGAACAAACTTTTTAGGGCGTCCCACACAGGTGCTCCAGTGGATACTTGGGGTGTCTACATGTGTGAAAGTTGGCCAAAAAAGGTAAGTATTCCAGCTTAGTTAAGGGAATTAATCATGTCTTCAACTTGGAACTCTGCCCAAACAGACAATTGTACCCCACTAGAAAAAATCTTCCAGAGGATGCCTTATTAGGACGAAACGTCGGGACAGGCTCTGCTGATGCCACTGCATTGCTTTGATTTTATCCAATGCTTTTAATGTCTTCTCAAATTGAGAGGAATCGCTCACGAATTCCGGTCACTATTCCTATGGTAGACAGCTACTGATGTCAAAACAGTCACGGATTCCTATCTGATTTGGTCTATTTTGGAAGGCGTGGTTGCTGTACCTCCCTGGGTGTGTTACTGACTCATCAGGCATATGCCTAGTTGGGTCCAACCTGTCTGGTAAGCCCCTTTTCTTACGGTGGTGGATTATCTACAGACAACCAGTTCACACAGATTCACAGTCACTATATTTGATGTCATATATGGACTTTATGCACTTTATATGCACTGACACTGTTGGTTTATACTATTTTATCATTATCGTTGTGATATTTTATTGCTGTGTATTTTTGTTTTGAATGTTCATTTATCATATTTACTTTATATTGGTATAATTGTATTGCTTATTTCATCTTCATCAGTGCTGCACTATACTACTTTAATTGTACCCCACTTCCCAGCAATGTTTCATATTACTATTTCTGGCCTCAAATATCTGTGTGCTAAGTATACCTTTTTGTTTAATTCTCATAAGGGAGCAAAGACTCGGGACATCAGAGGACACCAGGGACCCCCCCCCCCCCACCACCACCTCCCGAAGAAGGGGACCAGAGGTCACAACTTGAGGATGTGGAGGAAGGAGAGGTGGTGGAGACCATAACAGGTGAGTGTCTGACACCACAGATTCAGGTAATAGATGTATGCCTGCATATTTATAATACATTGTGTGTATTTTATTTTTTAGGTGATGTACAGGTTGTGGAAGAACATCTCATCTTTTCACCAGTGACAGTGCCCAAAGGCTAATCCAAGAGATAATGTGTTGTATTTGGGATTTAGACTGTATAAAGCAAAAAACAATTGAGATTGACCAAAAACTGAAGAACATGATTGATGTGCTAGGAAGAATCTAAATACCCAAAAAATGCCACCATTTGTTTTTTTAAGCGCAAATTTTTGTCAAATTTTAAAAGCCAAATTTGGATGATGCCCCAGATGAGTATACCCTGTGCCGAAGACGCATAGGGGAGGGGCAGGACGGAGCTTTCTACACACAGACAGGCAGAGGATTGAACACCGCACCGCACGCCACAGGATTCATCTGTATTGCATGTTTTGGATAGGATGGTGCACTGACGCACCCAAGCATTGTGAGTACCCTCCTGGAGGGATTGTTTTTAGGGCTTTTCAAATAAATTCCTGGCGGTATTATGCTATGAGTCTCCTTTCTTTCATATATGTCACCATTTGAGCGAGATACAGATCATCACCAGCATACCCTGTGTGAGCCCTGGAGTGGCTCTAATGCGTGTTTTGACACTGTTTAGCTACTGTGTCACACGCTCTAAGGTGAGTGCATTATCCATTGGGGGTCACTGGAGAGCACTGCAGCATGCCTTAATGTGCACATCTCATAAGAAGAGCATGAGGAATATTTAGCACTTTTTAAAAAAAAAATAAAAAAAAAATAAAAAAACAGCATGAGGATTGCCTGCTATTTGTTTGGACACTATTGTGCACTTTGATTTATATACTCTTATGAATGGCTTGGACTGAGATATATTCATTTATATGAATTGGTTTCGGACACTTTATCAAGTAGCACTTATATATATATTTTTTTTTAATCATTTAAAGGATTTTTTTTTTTTCTCACATTTTTCATATATTCAATTGTGGATTATAGTCACTTTCTTCACAGGTGTGTGACACTGTTTATAATTTATAATAATTTTTAATATTGTATAGATTTATTATATTCTTTGTTCACGTATTTATAGCCTTTAGCGCATACACATATATTTATTTATTTTTGGAAGATGCACACAGTGTGTCAACATGTGCTATCTGCCATCAGGGGATATCAATGTACGCGGTTTGTGGCTGCAACCCCTTCCTTGAAACTCAAGTAGGTGAGAGGAAGGGGTTGCGCCCCCAAAACACATCTCCCCATGATGGGAGATAGCACATGTTGACATTAGGTATGGGATCAGGAGGGAAATCCCCAGTTTGACTCCCAATTTGTGTGCATCTTCCAAATTTGGCTTTTACAGGGGTGACATCACCTAATCTGATGAAGGCAATATCAACACATTGTGGACACTATAATGTCTGATATTGCCTTCAGTGTTTCAATGTTGAACTTTGTAAGTTCCAGGGTTGTGTATGGTATGTTTTGAAACATGCCTGTTTATGTACCCTCAAAAATCAAAAGAAAAAAAATGAAAACAAGAATTAGTGTTTTTACCAAAAATAAGTTTTACAACGCACATGTACATGTGCACAGAATAAAAGATTTTATACTCAACAATGTGTGGCTTCTTCTTTCAATGATCAATAACAGTTTTTGTGTTAAGTTGGTGTTTACAGTGACAATGGGTGTTATTTATTAATGGAAAAACCACTTGGCACTACAAGTGTACTAGGAGAACCTAGGAGACAGCAAAAATAAACCCAAGCAGTAAATGAAAATCAAGATTTTATCTGATAAAAAAGAAAATTTATTACAAATTTGGTGGCAAAGCAATGGCCCCCCTACCCGTAAAATATTGGACATAATTTTCTCTCACTTCACTGGCACTTTGGGGGGGCAAGCCAGGACGGCCTGCTTCCAGGGCCGTCATGGAACTTCTGAAAGTCCAGCCTCAGGTCCAACAGAGGCAACATAACTAGAATTATTTTTTTAAGAAAATTGTGCAGGATGCAGCAACTCAAAATTATATGGTTCAGTTTGTATTCCGTCATATATATGGCTGTTCGAAACAGGCGGAACCGGCTGGCCAGGATCCCAAACGCATTCCCCACGACTTTTCTGGCTCTGGCTAGCCGGTAATTAAAAACCCTCTTCTCCGGGGTGAGGGTCCTCTGGGGGAATGGCCTCATCACGTGGTCACCCAGACCGAATGCCTCATCTGCAACGAACACAAATGGCAGTCCTTCCACGTTCTCCTCTGGAGGTGGCAATCCCAAGCCACCACTCTCAAGAAGTCGGTAGAACTCAGTCCGGGCAAATACTCCACCATCCGACATCCAGACATTCCTCCCCATGTTCACATATAAAACCTCATGTCACCAACACCACCGCCATCAACACGATACTATTGAACCCCTTGTAATTGTAATAGTATGACCCTGAATGGGGTGGTGGGACGATGTGGACAGGTTTGCCATCAATTGCCCCTCCACAGTTGGGAAAGTCCCACCGCTCGGCAAACTGGGAGGCCACAGTCTGCCATTCCTGTGGCGTTGCAGGAAACTGTGGAGTCAAACAAGAAAAAAAAATTAGTAATTTTGCACATAAACATTGCAAGCAGATTAGACACAAACATTCTTGGCAAACATCAGTGGAACATTTATTTGAAGGAGTATTTAAAGGTCCACTTATCATATTCCTCACCCCCTCTGATGGCCCATTGTAAAAATTTTAGGGGGGGGGGGATGTTTTGGACAGGTAACCCCTCTCCACTTCATTGAGAGCTGAATGCACAAATAATGTGTTTTACTTTGGCCAGCCCCTCCTTACTTACACTATTGACAGCCCACTGGACAGGTAAGAAGTGTCATAATAGAAAAATCCAAATACACACTGTCCAAATTGAAGCACATTTTTACATTCTGCAATTACCCATCAAGATAATAATAGGAGAACAAAACTGTACCAAAAAGTATTCAGACGGGCCCTTTCACTACATACTTTGGGGAATTCATCCATAAATATGACCACAAAAGAGGTGGGTATAGTGTGTATGGGTTTGGCAAAGTCAGCAGATAGAGGATTGGTATAGGTTGACTTAGCGGTTGGGGGAGGGAGGGTTCCAAATGAGTTTGGGACAGCAAAAAAAAGCCTCTGGCACTCTGCCTGAATTTAAGGACACAAATAACATTTGTACACATTTTAGGAGGTGTTTAGGGCAAAGCACTACTATGGAGCTGACAAAATACACTGTTAAGTGACTAGGCTAGGTGTATATGGGCCCAGGATAGCATGCTGGGGAGGTTAGTGAAGGCAAATATGAATGAAGGATAAAAAAGGAGCATTAAAAGCTTCCAGCATGCATGAGAACAAAGGGGACATTCACAACATATTACAATCATGGTAATTAGGGAATGATGAAAGAAATACAATACATTAGCAAACATTAAATACATATAATGTGATGTTAAAGGAGAAAACTTACCCTAATATAGTCCTTCTGCAGGACCTGGATGATGGCAGAACAGGTCTCTGGAATAATGATCCCCAGAGCATGGTGGGTGATGCCTCTCAAGAACTTGAGGTCCTGCAGACTTCTCCCCGTCGCCAAGCATCGCAAGGTGGCGACGAGCCTCTGCTCCGGAGTGATGGCTTGCCGCATGCAGGTATCCTGCCTGCTAATATAAGGGGTCAGCAAAGCCAACAGACGGTGAAAAATTGGGTCCGTCATCCTGAGAAAATTCCTGAAATCATCAGGGTTATTCTCACGGATCTCCCGCAGCAAAGGCATGTGAGAGAATTGGTCACGCTGGAGCAACCAATTCTTGGTCCATGAACTCCTCCCCACCCTTTTCATGGACTGGGCTTGGGTCAAAGCTAGAAGCCCAACACCAAGCCCCCGCATAGCACGAACTCTACGATGAGCATGTACCAGCAACATGGCTTCAAAACGGTCGGCTGGTCAGAATGAACTAACAGAACGCACCGAAGAAAAGCTCTGTCAGATTGGATGGAGAGCATCTGTGAACAGCAATTTTCAAGTCTTGCCACAGATTCTCAATTGGATTTAGGTCTGGACTTCGACTGGGCCATTCTATCACTTGAATATGCTCTTATCTAAATTATTCCATTGTAGCTCTGGCTGTATGTTTGGGGTCATTGTCCTGCTGAAAGGTGAACCTCTGCCCCCGTCTCAATTCTTTTGTGAACTCTAACAGGTGTTCTACTAAGATTGCCCTGTACTTGGCTTCATCCATCTTCCCATCAACTCTGACCAGCATGCCTGTCCCTGCTTAAGAAAAGCACACATTATTCTGCCACCACCATGTTTCACAATGGGGATGGTGTGTTCAGGGTGATGTGCAGTGTTAGTTTTCCGCCATATATAGCTTTTTGTTTTTAGGCCAAAAAGTTTAATTTTGGTCTCATCTAACCAGAGCACCATCTTCCACATTTGCTGTGTCCCCCCACATGGATTCTCACAAACTGCAAACGGGGCTTCGTATGGTGAATAGCCATTTCAACAATGGCTTTCTTCTTGCCACTCTTCCATAAAGGCCAGATTTGAGGAGTGCACAACTATAGTTGTCCTGTGGACGGATTCTCCCACCTGAGCTGTGGATCTCTACAGTTCCTCCAGAGCTACCGTGAGCCTCCTGGCTGCTTCTCTGATTAATGCTCTCCTTGCCCGGCTAGTCAGTTTAGGTAGACAGCCATGTCTTGGTAGGTTTTCAGTTGTGCCATACTCTTTCCATTTTCAGTTGATGGATTGAACAGTGCTCTGTGAGATGTTCAAAGCTTGGGATATATTTTTATAACCTAACCCTGCTTTAAACTTCCCCACAACTTTATCCCTGACATGTGTAGTGTGTGCCTTCATGATGCTGTTTATTTGTTCATGCTGTTTGAGCAAAAGTATTCACCCCCTTGGCTTTTTACCTATTTTGTTACATTACATCCTTTAGTTCACTGTTTTTTTTTTAATCTGAATTATATATGATGGATCAGAACACAATAGTCTAAGTTGGTGAAGTAAAATTAGAAAAAATATACATAAAACTATTTTTCAGAAATAAAAAACTGATAATTGGCATGTGCGTATGTATTCATCCCCTTTGTTATGAAGCCCATAAAAAGCTCTGGTGCAACCAATTACCTTCAAAAGTCACATAATTAGTGAAATGATGTCCACCTTTGTGCACTCTAATGCCCCGTACACACGGTCGGATTTTCCGATGGAAAATGTCCGATCGGAGCGTGTTGTCGGACATTCCGACCGTGTGTGGGCTCCATCGGACATTTTCCATCGGATTTTCCGACACACAAAGTTTGAGAGCAGGCTATAAAATTTTCCGACAACAAAATCCGATTGCGTCAATTCCGACCATGTGTGGCCTGTTCCGACGCACAAAGTGACACGCATGCTCAGAAGAAATTCCGAGACGGAACAGCTCGGTCTGGTAAACTTAGCGTTCGCAATGGATAGAACACTTTCGTCACGGTGCAATGTTAAAAATGGTTTAATACAGCGCACTCTCTTCTTTATAATGTGAGAAGAATGAAGTAGTTTTGCTGCTCATATTCACACACACTTCTCACAAACGTATTTCTTTATTATTTATCGGGATTTCCTTAATATATTTAGACTTGTCACATCTGACAACATTTTTTTGGTGTTGGAATTTTTTTTTTTGGTTTTAAGGCAGATTATTTTTTTTTGGTTTGTCTTTTTTTCAAGGCTGATCTTTGTTTTATTGTATTTTTACTCCAGAATATTTTTGTGTGTGTTTTGTGTGTCAAGTTACCACAACACCATTGATATGTTGTTCTATTTAATCTGTAGGAGATTGTTTGGTGTTGGTGTCCCTTGTTAATTTCACATTGTACTTTCTAAATGTACCTGAATCCTCACCAACAAACTGTCC
Source organism: Lithobates clamitans (assembly GCA_037952925.1). NCBI lineage: Eukaryota > Metazoa > Chordata > Amphibia > Anura > Ranidae > Lithobates > Lithobates clamitans. The sequence continues at coordinate 3,211,397 of JBBGZY010000413.1, read as the reverse complement.
TTTTTGGATGAAAACACACATAGGAGAGTATAATTTTCAAAAAAAATTCCTTTATTAAGGGCTCACAACTAAACAAAGAGGGAGGCAACACTGGAGAAACAGCAGAAATGGGTGAAGCCTTGGACCCCCAGGGCACACAATTATTTTCAAGCAAAATTGGTGGCCTGAGGAGTCCTTATCTAAGGGAGTGCAGTCTGGGCCAGAAGTCCCAGAGATCCCGAAAGCAGCAGATGACATCTGTGTCCCCAGGCTGTGGTCATACAAGAGACTGCAGCTTTTGTCAGACCAGACTGAACCCAGGGCTATCACTCTGTGGTCTTCTTTCCACGCTTCCTTCCACGTTGTGGCTGTGGGGGTGGAGTTGTGGCAGCAGGAGGAGGAGGAGGAGGAGGAGGAGGAGGATGGTCCAACTCAATCACGTCGGTCTTGGGTGTGATTTCGCCACTCACCCCCTTAGTTAGGACTTTATAAATAAGTTGCTCACACATGAGGCGTTGACCCTCCTGCATGCCCTGCAGTTTTGTGGCAGCCATGCAGGCAAAGGCCTCTTCAGGAGTGGGTAAGGCTCAGAGGGACGCAGAAGCCTCCTGAATAAGCCTGAGCGCAGAATCCTGAACGTGACTCCCCTTCCTCGCTCTTTTGTATGGAAGGCGGAGGGGAGGAACCTGCGATTCTGTCAGGCTGCGACTTGTCCCAGGCTTCGCATGGTTGACACTTAGCCCCGCCTTCTCCTGGCTGTCACTAATCCCCGCCTCCTCCTGGCTGCCACATTCCACAGCCTCGTCCTGGCTGAGGTATTCCTGTGTATGAAAAAGGGACATAGTTTTAGTTTTTTTAGTCATCAATCACACACAATTGTCACCTCCTGACTGTTGCAAATTGAATGTTAACAAATATAACAGACTATCATTCTGAGCCCAGCATTTTTCATTCTTGTCCCAATTTTGGATGCCCACTACTGTCTATTGATATGTAAAACACTTTTTTTAATCAGCAATTAGTGATCAATAATAACATCTAGTAAACATAATTCCCTTATTGACAAGAAATCTGTAGAAGAATGCTATACCTGACTCCAGCTGGGCTCCTCCACTTCTTCCTGGCTGGAAGGCCCAGGTTGGACATCGGAAGCCTCAGCTGGGGTGGAAGGAAGAGTGGAAGGAAGAGTAAAGAGGGATTCCCTGACTTCAGTGTGGTCTGACAGAAATCGCAGTCTCTCATAGTACCACAGCCTGGGGACATAAACGTCATCTGCTGCAGCTCCGGACCTCTGGGAATCTGTGACCTTCTTGCGTTCCCTAAGATAAGTGCTCCTCAGGCCACCAATTTTGGCTTTTAAATAGGGGATGGTTGCTGTGGGGACCACTGGCTTCACCAACTCCAGCAGTTTCTCCAGCGCTGCCTGCCTCTTGTTTATTGTTATAATGGGGATGTCTCACCTGCCACAGACAGAGCAGCTCCATGTATTTGTCTATGAACAGGGGGAGGAAGTTGTGGTCATTGAAGCCATCCATTTTCTCTGCAAACACAACACAAGACAAACCCTAAGGTCACGCCAAACTCTCCTAATCTTGTTACAATATAGGCTTCAATTTCGAAGCTGTATAGGCCCAAGTTTAGATCTTACCTTCGTTATCACGATCGGTGCCTCCGATGCTCCTTCCTCCGCTCACAGATCGTATGTAATACGCACGCGTGTTACGCTTTATACCCACTGCGCATGCGTGTAACTCCGCCCGCCCCTGACGTTCTTTCTAGTCTATACCCGGCCCATTTTCGTTCTGCGCAGTGGGGGAAGAGCACATGGCAGATACACAGCAGGTGCGTGCTAATTACAGGAACGAGGAGGAGGAAAGCCCGGATCCGGAGACGTCCCGGTCCAGAAGGAGATTTAAGGCCTCAAATATGTCCTTTGTGGAGATGTTGGAGATGGTCGACATCCTGAAGAAGGCCGACTATGACGGGAAGTATGGACCTTACCCCAACCCCAATGTCAGAAAGGCCAAGATCATGGCGAAAGTGGTCAAAAGTCTGCACTGGAATTTCGGGGTACGTCGATTGAAAGATCAGCTCAGGAAGCTGTGGTCGGACCTCAAATTATGAGAGCACAAGCAGTACCGAAAGATCCGGAGAGTGCTGCAAAAAAGTAAGTAGTTGTGCTGTGTTCCTATTTATTTTGTGTTTATTACGTTCGTGCTGCTCCATGTGCTTTTCTTACAAGTGTACATTTTAAAATGGCAACTTTCATGTTCATGGGCACATTATTCGTTCGTATCAAACATTTTTCTTTCGGCCTATAAAACACTATTGTTTTGGCCATATGCATTTGGCCACATTTTTTACGCCCTACTTGTATGAAACTAATTTGGTTGTGTAGGTGGATTTGTTACTAGAATGAAATGCAAACTAGATTCTGTGTAAGGAGAGGACACTGAGCAGCTGTTTTCACATCTGGACACTGGAGCACTAGTGTGGGACCCCAGAACACCACCATTTTTATTAGGTGGGCCACACAGGTGCTCCAGTGTATACTATAGGGGTGACTCCATCTGTGAAGCTTGTACCAAACAGGTAAAGTATTGCAGCTTGACATAGGACACTGAAAATGCTACATTTTGGAACTCTGCCAAAATAGACAATTCTACCCCACTTCCAAGCAATGTTTCCTATTTATAGTTCTGCCATCAAATATCTGTGTGCTAAGTATACCATTTTTGTTTTACATAGGGGAGAAAAGACTCGGAGGAAACCCCTCATCCGAGGAAACCACAGTCCCCCCCACCTCTGGAAGAAGGGGAAATACCCCCAACACAAGAAGAGCAGGAGTAAGAAGACGTGGTGGAAATAGTCACAACAGGTGAGTGTCTGCGACCACAGGCTCAGGTAAGAGATGGATGCCGGCATATTTTTGATACCTGTTTTTTTTTTTGGTTTCTCTCTTTTTAGGTGATCGTGATGTTGTGGATCCAGATCCTTTCACATCAGAAAGTGCCCAGATCCTGATCGGGGAGATCATGGGGTGTAATTTAGCTTTGGAAAACCTCAAGAAAAACATCAATGATGTTATTAAAAAAAATAAAAACATCATTGATGTTTTGGGGCGAGTTTAAAACCCCTCCAAATCCCTTTGTTTTTTTTGTGTGCTACAATGTTAAAAATGTTTTAGCGATTTTTAGAAAAGCCTAATTTGGAGGATGCACACAGTGTGTCAACATGTGCCATCTGCCATTATGGGAGATCAATGGACGCGTTTTGGGGGTGCAACCCCTTCCTCAATAATAAAGTAGCTGAGAGGAAGGGGTTTCTCCCCCAAAACATGTCCCTTGATCCCCCGTGATGGCAACTAGCACATGTTGACATTGGAAGATGCACACCAATTTGCCAATGTCAACATGTGCTATCTGCCATCACGGGAGATCAATGGACGCGTTTTGGGGGTGCAACCCCTTCCTCAATAATAAAATAGCTGAGAGGAAGGGGTTTCTCCCCCAAAACACGTCCCTTGATCCCCCGTGATGGCAGCTAGCACATGTTGACACTGGCAAATTGGTGTGCATCTTCCAAATTTGGCTTTTCCTGGGGTGACTTCACCCCATCTGAATGCAATATCAAACACAGTTCCTAAATACTCATGTCTGATATTGCCTTCAAGTTCTACCAAATGTGAACTTTGTAAGTTCAAGATTTGTGTCTTTCTTGTTGGTTTTACACATGCCTGTTTTATCCTAAATGGACATTTCTATTTTTGATAATGCCACCCCAAAAATTGTTATACAACAAACATATTGGTTTGTTTTAAAAAACCTTTTCTAAATGCACATGTGATTGTGCAGGTATTAAAAAGATTGTTAATCAAGAATGTGTGGATTATTGTCTCAACGCTACAACACTTTTGTGGTGATGTAATTGCTGTTTTCTGTGAAAATGGGGGTTATTTCCTAAGGGCAAATCCTCTTTGCACTACAAGTGCAGTTTCAAGTGCACTAGTAGTGCAAAGTGTCTTTGCCTTTAGTAAATAACACCCAACAGTGCTTTGTATAAGGTTACACAATCACGCCTTTTTTAGGACTTCCCACATTTCTGTCAGGGTCAGCTAAAACAAACACAAGCAGTAAATGTCACCAAAGATTTGCTTTTTTTTTGGTTTTTATTTGATAAAGGCTTCACAAATTGTCTGGCATATTGATGGCCCCCCTACCCGCAAAGAATTCAAGGTATCTTAACCGGACATTACGGGCACTCAGGGAGGGCAAGCCAGGACTGCCACTCTCAAGCGCCGTCAGGGTTGTTTCATTTAGAATTCCGGCCTCAGGCCCAACTGAGCCAGCATAGTTGGCAGAATGTTGGCGTAAAAAGTTATGTAGAACACAGCACGCCAGGATTATATGATTAAGTTTATACTCCGCCATATGGATGGGGGTCAGAAATAGGCGGAACCGGCTGGCTATGATTCCAAATGTGTTCTCCACCACTCTTCTGGCTCTGGCCAGCTGGTAACTAAAAACCCTCTGTTCCGGGGTGAGGGTCCTCATCGGGAATGGCCGCATAAGATGGTCCCCCAGCGCAAATGCTTCATCCGCAACGAAGACGAATGGGAGTCCTTCCACATTGTCTTCTGGAGGTGGCAAGTCCAAGCTGCCATTCTGGAGATGCCTGTAAAACTCTATCTGGGCGATGACTCCACCATCGGACATCCGGCCATTGTTCCCCACGTCCACATACAGGAACTCGTAATTAGCCAACACCACTGCCAACATCACAATACTATTGAACCCCTTGTATTAATAATAGTACGACCCCGAGTTGGGTGGTGGGACGATGTGGACGTGTTTCCCATCAATTGCCCCTCCGCAGTTAGGAAAGTCCCACCGCTGGGCAAAGTGGGAGACCACAGTCTGCCATTCCTGTGGCGTGGAAGGAAACTGTTGAGGAAAACAAAACAAAAAATGAGTATTTTTGCACATAAACATGAAAAGCAGATTAGACACAAACATTCTTGGCCAACATCCAGATAACATTTATTAAAAGGGAAATTTTACAACACCAAAGTATAAAAAGGTACACCTATCATATTCCCCCTCCCCCCTTTCATGGGCCATTTCTAACATTATATGGGGGGGGGAATCTTGGACAGGTAACCCTCTTCACTTCATTGAGAGATGAATGCCTAAATACAGGGTATTACTTGGAACAGCCCCTCCTTAGTTACACTATTGGCAGCCCACTGGACAGGTAAGAAGTGTCATAATACAAAGATATCAATACACATTGTACACATTTGAGCATTCTGCTATTACCTATCAAGATAATAATAGGATACAAAAACTTGAAACAGTACCATTTGAAAGTATACAGGCAGGCCCTTGCACTACATGCTTTGGGGAATTCATCCATACATTTGACCACAAAAGAGATGGGTATAGTGTGTATGGGTTTGGCAAAGTCAGCAGATAGATTGAGGATAGAAAGAGAATTGGGATCAGCTGACTTAGCAGTTGGGGGGAGGGAGGGTTCCAAATGATTTGGGAACCCCCCAAAAAAAGCCTCTGGCACTCTGCCTGAATTTAAAGCACAAATGACATTTCTAAACATTTTAGGGGGTGTTTGGGGTAAAACACTACTATGGAGCTGAAAAAATACACTGTTAAGTGACTACATGGAGTTGAATATGGGCCAGGAGAACATGCTGGGGAGGTAAGTGAAGGCAAATATGTATGAAGGACAAAAAAAAACAAAAAAAAAAAACATAAAAATCTAGCATGCATGAGGACAAAGGGGACATTCACAGCATATTCCAATCATGGTAATTAGGGAATGAGGAAAGAAATACAATATATTAGCAAACATTCAATACAATAAAATGTGATATTAAAGGATAAAAATCTTACCTTCATATACTCCTTCTGCAGGACCTGGATGATGGCAGAACAGGTCTCTGGGATAATGATCCCCAGAGCCTGGGGGGAGATGCCTGTCGAGAACTTCAAGTCCTGCAGGCTTCTCTCTGTCGCCAAGTACCGCAGGGTAGCGACGAGCCTCTGCTCCGGAGTGATGGCTTGCCTCATGCAGGTATCCTCCCTGCAGATATAGGGGGTGAGCGAAGCCAACAAACGGTGAAATACGGGGTCCGTCATCCTGAGAAAGTTCCTGAAATCATCAGGATTATTCTCACAGATCTCACGGAGCAAAGGCATATGACAGAACGTTGAAGCAACCAATTCTTGGTCCATGAACACCTCCCCACCCTGTTCATGGACTGGACTTGTGTCAAGGTCAGGACCCCAACACCAAGCCCCCGCACAGTACGAACTCTACGAGGAGTACGTATACGCAACATGGCTAGAAAACGGTCGGCTGCACAGAACGAAGTAACAGAACGCACTGAAGAACAGCAAGGCCTGTAAAGAGCGACCTGAAAAACAGCAAACGAGCGGACAAGATCGCACAGAAAACTCCAATACGAACTGACTGCACGCACTGAAGAGCAGATACAAACCCACAAGCACAAACTGAACCGCAGAAAACGATCTGAAAGCCACGAGTCTGAAAAAGCGCGAATCGTCTCTCACCAAACTTTTGCTAACACGAGATTAGCAAAAGGAGCCCAAAGGGTGCCGCGCTTGGTTCTGAACTGGCCTTTTCTAGTCTCGTCGTACGTGGTGTACGTGACCGCGTGGTTGGCGATCGGAAATTCCGACAACTTTGTGCGACCGTGTATACACAAAACAAGTTTGAGCCAACATCCGTCGGAAAAAAATCAGAGGATTTTGTTGTCGGAATGTCCGATCAATGTCCGACCGTGTGTACGGGGCATAAGTGTCACATGATCTGTCATTACATATACACCCTATTACACGCTACTAGTGCACACCCACAATCTCTCTTAGACAGCATCCCTTACAGTCAATTCCTCCGACTTAGGAGAAATTGCACTCTGGATCAAGATTTCTATCAGGCATCCAGAGATTTATCTGATAGACTACACCAAAGAGGTTACAGTCGATCCTTACTCAAACGGGCTTTAAGTAGAGTGGTTAAACTCAACAGGAGAGATCTTATCCACTCTAAACAATCCTTTAAATCTAATCAATCAGTTTGAATCATAACTTTTCCAAACAACACATGCAAACTAGAGCTATCCTCAAAAAGTTTTGGCCCTTGTTAATGGCAGATTTCACCATTGGCAAGTATGTCAAGGCCTACCCCGAAATTACTTACCGTCGGGCTCCCTCTATGAGGGACCGACTGGTTACTAGCCATCACATACGAAAACCACCCTCCAACGTGGCCAATACAGGCACTTTCTCCTGTGGGCGTTGCGACATCTGCCCCTTCATCAGCAACTCTAAAACAGTAACCCTTCCTAATGGCCAAATTCGGTCTTTCAAACACTGGATTACTTGTAGTACCATTGGAGTGGTCTATTTGGCCCTTTGCGTTTGAGGATGTTTTTACGTCGGCAAGACGAAACGTCCTTTTTCAAACGCATTAGGGATCATATTATGCCACTTTATAAACGACTTGCCACTACGGCCCTTAATAGACACATTGTTACTGAACACAACTGTGACTCCTATGTTGTGCGATTTACGGCACTTGAGCATGTGCCCACACATGTTCGAGGAGGCAGTATTGACATTGCCCTCTTACGATTAGAAACTAGATGGATACATTGCTTAGATACTACCAAATATCCCAATATATCATTCCTGTCATCTCATTGGTTTCTCTCCCCATGCTCCGGTTCCCACACGGCCTATGGCTTCTCCAGTGTTTTGGGTTGGCTCCTTATCACATCCCCTTGGCTGTATGGACACCCAAGGGCTGGCCCTCTTTGAGAGCCACCCCGCTTTTCGGCCTGTTTCCGCCCCCTATCCTCCGCCCTTTCCATCTGGGTACTATACCACTCTTCCCCTCGGGCTTTGGGCTGCCCCTGCCCCGTGGGTTGGCCCATAGCGAAGCCGTGCCCCTGTCTGATTGCGTCGGATGATCGCTGCTCTCCGGCGCATCTAGAGGACGCTTGGCATCATGGGAGTTGTAGGCCTATTGCTGTGGTTAGGGCGCAGGCGCACAGGCCGTTTTTTGTCTGCTCCCGATTGGCGAAATCCCTTTTGCCAATCAGGTGGGGGGCTTTAAATAGGCTAGCTTATTGTTCGTTTTTGCGGACTCACCGAGACGCTTTGCAAGCTGAAGTTACTGCACAGGTAAATTTGCTTTCCAAGTGACCACATTATTGGCATATGTGGGGATAATTGATCGCAGTATCACCTACTATTATGTTTGTTCACTGAAATCTGTCCTTTGTATCTATTAGGCTCATGCACTTTATCTGATGTGGATTTGCTGTGCACTCACTCCAGTTTGTGTCTCAACTTGAAGCTATCACGCTGTTTTAGATTATCCTCTTATTGCGGTTTGGCGTCTTGACTTTCCTCTGCAGGTAGGATTTTTCTAATCAAGCCCTTTTAAGTACCTCTATTGTACAACATGAACACCCTCCATTATTGGTAATTTTTATTACTTTCCCAATTTTTATCCAGTATAGCCAGCATACATATCAAGCAATTTGCTCAAATTGATCAGTTTCCTTTGATCCCTTCAGCGTCCCGGTTATTTATTAGTATACCTCCATTTCTGTAAGTATTCAGGACTGATTTGTCCTTCTTTTATTTTATCATATATTGTTGAGCTTCTATAGCCTTATACGTCCGTATTTTACAGTCCTTTTCAAGGTTCTTTTACAAAGCCTCCTGCAGCCACATTTTTAGGCGGTGAGGGATGACCCCTACTTTGGACGTGGTCCATCTGGCCCGTTGGGGTTCTTTGGGTTTGTTGTGACACTCTTTGATCGTTGTTATTTCTATCTTGATTGATATCATTGGTTGGGTGAGACCGTACTTATCTTCCTTCACAGTCACTTAAGTGATATGCATAATGTTGTTTACTTTTCCTTTATTACATTTTACTAATTTATGATTATTTCTTTGTAGAATTGCATCCCATCATATCCCCTGAGGAAGCCAATGTTTTGGCGAAACTAAAGAAAAATGGATAACTCGTTTATTGCCATCCACTGGCTGTATTCATCCGCCTATGCTCCTTTTTGTACTTTATACCTTGTCTGAAATGTAATTTTAACCTTTTGCAATAAAAATAATTAATTTTACCGTTTGTATTGTTGCTCTTTTTGGCATCGCAATAATCCCATATTCCTAGTCCTCTACTTCAATTTAATACATATACACACCTTTTTGAAAGGCCCCAGAGGCTGCAACACCTAAGCAAGAGGCACCACTAACCAAACACTGCCATGAAGACCAAGGCACTCTCCAAACAAGTAAGGGACAATGTTGTTGAGAAGTGCAAGTCAGGGTTAGGTTATAAAAAAATATCCAAATCTTTGATAATCCCTAGGAGCACCATCAAATCTATCATAACCAAATGGAAAGAACATGGCACAACAGCAAACCTGCCAAGAGACGGCCACACACAAAAACTCACGGACCGGGCAAGGAGGGCATTAATCAGAGAGGCAGCACAAAGACCTAAGGTAACACTGGAGGAGCTGCAGAGTTCCACAGCAGAGACTGGAGTATCTGTACATAGGACGACAATAAGCCGTACGCTCCATAGAGTTGGGCTTTATGGCAGAGTGGCCAGAAGAAAGCCATTACTTTCAGCAAAAAACAAAAATGGCACGTTTTGAGTTTGCTAAAAGGCATGTGGGAGTCTCCCAAAATGGATGGAGGAAGGTGCTTTGGTCTGATGAGACTAAAATTGAACTTTTTGGCCATTAAAGAAAATGCTATGTCTGGCGCAAACCCATCACATCACATCACCCAAAGAACACCATCCCCACAGTGAAACATGGTGGTGGCAGCATCATGCTGTGGGGATGTTTTTCAGTAGTCAGGACTGGGAAACTGGTCAGAGTTGAGGGAAAGATGGATGGTGCTAAATACAGGGATATTCTTGTGCAAAACCTGTACCACTCTGTGTGTGATTTGAGGCTAGGATGGAGGTTCACCTTCCAGCAGGACAATGACCCCAAACACACTGCTAAAGCAACACTTGTGTTGGAATGGCCTAGTCAAAGCCCAGACCTCAATCCAATAGAAAATCTGCGGTCAGACTTAAAGATTGCTGTTCACAAGCGCAAACCATCCAACTTGAAGGAGCTGGAGCAGTTTTGCAAGGAGGAATTGGCAAAAAAGTACTAGTTACTTACCGGTAACTGTCTTTCTAGGAAATCTTCCAGGACGGCACACCTGAGAGATGAGAGGCTCCTCCCGACAGGAAACACAATCAATCAACAGCTGTTTTAAGTCCACACCCTTCCCCTTGATCCTCAGTTTGTAGAGAAGTAACTCCTGAACCTGTTTCACAAGGGAAATCATTCCTCATAGATACTCACCTTCTAGTGTTCTAAAATTTTCCCTCCTCCAACGGGTGGGAAGTAGGCCTGCCGTCCTGGAAGATTTCCTAGAAAGACAGTTACCGGTAAGTAACTAGTACTTTTCTCAAGTCATCTTCCAGGACGGCACACCTGAGAGGATAATCAAGTAGCTCAGGCCTACCTTTAGGGTGGGACCACTGCAAGACCCTCTTGGCGAACCTCGGTTCTGCAGTGAGCTTTACCTTCACTCCATATGCTTGATGAAGGTATCTTAGCTGGATCATGCGGCTGATCTGCCGGTCTACTCCACCGGTGTCCCTGCCTTCTCTGCTTCGGATGCAGGATCTAGGTGGAGTGGGCTCTTAAAGATGGAATCAGAAAACATGTTAAACTTGTAGGTTATCAATGTTGCCTGTCACACATCTAACAACAATGGCCTATTCTGCCTATAGGTGCTGCTTAGAACCACTAAAAAGATTAAATCAGAGAGCTGTGTTGTAAGACAAGGACACTACATTGATCAATAAGGGAGCCTGTCTTAACACAACCCTGTCCAGGGAAATAAAACTGCCAAAAGGGGGGCCCCTGACAGACCTTTTTTGTTCATTTTTATCTTTACGTCAGCAAAGACTGAAGGGAAACCTACTTAAGGGAAATAGATTAACAAAAACTTAACCCCTGGGTTTAAGGCATGCCCAATCTATAGTTTTACTTATGCCTGAGAGCCTACTCAGGAGATTAACATCCGTAGCAGGGGGAGAACACTCATACTGCTACATCTAGTTTTGCTAGAAGGGCAAAATGAAGGCCATGCACTGAGCTGTAACCTATTTGGTCGGGTATACATCTTTATACTTCATCTTCAGGCCAAAAAACTCCTCTGAACCGAACTTCCTAAGTTCTTATTACAGGGCGACTCATTATCGCCTTCCTCCAGTGACCCATAACTCTACCGGGCTTCAACCCTAGGAAATGGCTCTGGCATCCCTGAAAGTAAGGGGTCGAGGCTTTCTGACATGTGACATTTGCAGCCAGAACTCCTGGCCCTTCCACGGAAGAGAAGGCTGAAATACAAAAAGGTGATATATGTATTATTAATATCACAAATAAAAAGAAAAAATCATAGATTGTGGACATAGCACAATAGATTTAAACAGAAAGGACACAAACATAGACAAAAATGTTGTGTATCTGAGTGTGACTAGCTAAACTAACATATCAAACATGGGAAGAGACCCAAATCTGAACCTCACAGTCTGGTTTTCTGATGTGTGGCCAATATGTAAACATTAAGACACAAACACATCTTAAATGCTGCGCATTTCTGAAGTGCAGCTAGCTAGGTCATAACTGGTAAATACAGAAAGGATGGGAACCCCCTTTTACAATGGTGTTTTACTGATGTACAGCAAAACAAGGCCTTAAAGAGAAGACAGAAAGACCCAAACTTCTATGTTGCGTATTTATGACGAACCACCAAGTACAGTTATAAGACAATCCTTTCTGTTATGCAGTTCTGCAGTGCAGTTACATAGAACCAACACAGAAAGAACACAAGCAACCTACAGAATTGGGTTTTTCTGAAGTGCCATAAAGGTAAGGCAATATAAAACAGAAAGCACCAACAAGCTTCAATGTTGAGTATTTCTGCTGTGCAGCAACATAAAAACAAAGAAACAACAGACAGCCTTTACAGCTGCGATCTTTCTGGTCTACTGCAAAATAAGGCAATAACGCCACAATGAGTATCCCTGCTGCATAGCAAAACCTCAACAGGAGGGACAGATAAGCTTAGGGTTCCCACACCCGTGCGACCCAACCTGCCACTTGGGACTGCAAGACGCCTGAGAAGTCATATACTATGGCTTCCAAAGGGTACCATTCGTGACTGTGCGACTCTAGGTCGCAGCGTCTCCAGCAGTCCCTGCTTACGGAACCACAGACCTCAAGATTACACAGGTCGCAGGAAAAGCAGTTTTCAGGTCGAACAAACAAGGGGTCCCCATGCTGTGGCTCCGTGGAGGAGTGCAGCCAACAACCCCCTACTGTGTATACCTAAGAAACAGCAAGGAAGATCAATGAGAAACACCACTTACTGCTGTGCCTTTCTGATATACAGACGATAAGGCAGTAAATATAGGACATACAGGACACAAACAATGTTCAATCTTTGTGTATGTCTGATGTGTAGCATATACCAATACTGAGCAGAGATGCCATCACGCTCAATGTGTCTCCCTGCTGAGCAGCAAAAACAAAATCAGAAAAAGACAAACAACCTTCACTGTTGTGTCCTTTCTGATATGCAGCCAATAAGGCAGTAAATGTAAGACATAAAGGACAGACAACCTTCAATCTTGTATGTGTCTGATGTGCAACAACAATTTTGAATAGAGATAGCACATCCATATTCAAGTGATTTGGCATGCGACTCAACATGTCAAATCGCATGCCTAAAATCGGCAGCCATTGCCGTTAATAGCACTGTCTGAATCAGTACGGGCCACTTTGTGGTGCTGCACTGATTACCAATGGCAGTATGTGTACTACCCCAGGCACAGGTTCAATTTTGTATTTTCCAACAAAATCAGGACCATCCATCTTCACTGCTGCCTTTCTGATAAGCAACCAATAAGGCAGTAATACAGGACCCACAGACAGACCTCAGTCGTGTATATCTCTGATGTGCAACAATCTAACAATTCTGAATAGAGATAGCACATCCATCTTCAAGCGATTTGGCATGCGACTCAACATGTCAAATCGCATGCCTAAAATCAGCAGCCATTACCGTTAATAGCACTGTCTGAATCAGCACAACACCACTTTGTGGTGCTGTACCGATTACCAAAGGCAGTATATGTACTACCCCTGGCCCAGGTTCAATTTGTACTTCTGTTATGGAGCCCGACAAATCAGGACCATCAATCTTTCCTGCTGCCTTTCTGATAAGCAACCAATAAGGCAGTAATACAGGACACAAAACCCCCACAGACAGACCTCAAACTTGTGTAGGTCTGATGTGCAGCAATATAACACTTATGAGCAGAGATGTCTTTACCAGACTCAATGATGTGCTTTTCTGCCGTGCGGCACAAAACCAGAAAGTACAGACCACCTTCCCTGTTGTATTTTTCTGATCTGTAGCCAAACAAAGCAGTACCTTTAGGACATAAAGGACACCCAACAAGCTTCAGTGCAGTGCATTTCTGATGTACAGCAATATACCCCTTATGAGCAGAGATGTCACAAATCTCAATGTGTATTTCTGCTGTGCCACCAAACACCCCAGTAAGGACAAACCTTCACTACTGAGGTCTACTGGTGAGCAGCCAAGGAGTCATGGTGTATCCCTTTATGAAATAACCAAACAGGGGCAATTTATTTCATAGGCCTAGCCTGGGCTGTAGATACTAATCCTTCACCACCAGTGAAGGAACCAATCCTAAAATGGTTGGACACCTTACTATAGTAGCTGTTGTCCCACCTTACCTCCGTAGATTGAGCAAACGCTGGCCAGCTCACATACAGGTGGGGCTGATTAGTAACTAAAGTCTCAATGAGCCCAGCCCTAGAGACCAATATAAGACCTCTAAAAAGGGTGGTTACCAATTTAGCCTGGAGGTAAATAGCCACCTGCAGGCCTTAAACAAGCAATCATATAGCCATCTAGCTCTTGCATATGTTTGCACAGAAAATCCTTATTCAAAGGATATAGGAAAACGATTTATGGTAAATCGCTTTTAGATCTGTCACTGAGTGGACTGTAGCCCAAACCAACAAAAAGGTTTTTCTTACCCCCTGCATTAAAATATAACCACAATGTAAGAGTGGAGTGGGAGGTTGGAGCTTATGAAAAGTTACCCATAGCAAGCAACCCCCAAAAGGAGGATCTGTCACAAGGGAACCCCTACTGTGCCACACAGAAGCTTGGTCCCTGCCACATTGTTGAAGGTTAGGTCAGCTTTTAAGCATCTTGGAGCAACTTCAGATTCCTAGCAGCTGGGCTAATAGGGCCAGATAACCTAGTGCACCTGCTGAGCAAGGGAGCTTACTCCTGAATCCTTCAACCATTGCACCATTAATAATTTGTTCAGTGGTATACCTGGCCAGTAAGGAACTCTTTGTTCTACCAGGTAACCCCCTTTGCTATATTCACCCCTACTAATGTACCACAACCGGGTATGTAGGGAGAGGCTGGCAACCTACTATTGTGATAACCACAGTGTCTCTGCTATAAGAGGGAGCTGTGGCTGGTGGTTTTTAGCAGTAGCTTCTGGGCTGTTTTGTTATGCAGGCCCTGCACTGCACCACTCAGTAAATATAGGTGGAAGGGGAAAAAATGCCTTACCTACCTCTTTCCCATATGAGGTGGTTTAGGCACATTCGCTCCTCTGCACCACTTGTCCACCATACAGCATCATTGATGTAAGAGGGAGCTGTGGCTTGTGTTCTTAGCAAAAGCTTCTGGGCTATTTGAATCCAGACCCCAGGGGAGATGATCTCAAATGCCCAGAAACCATCTGGCTGGGATTGGGGATTTTTGACTCACCGTTGTCGTCTTCCCCCTTTTGCCACAGCCACCGGGCTTGCTTTTCCATCCTTATGGTCCACACGCAAGGAGGATAGCCGTCAAAGTGCCCCCCCCTCCAACTGCTGTCCCTTTAGGGAGCTGCAAGGTTAGGCTGTGTCCTGCACTGTACCAGTCAGTATATACACATGGGGAGGGGGGGGGGGCAATGCCGTACGTTCCTCATTCCCATCTGAGGTGGTTTAGGCAGACAATTACCATAGTGAATTGGTGCCTCCTCGAAAGGAGGATGTGGGCGCCTGCTCCTGCTGACTCTCAGCCTTCCCTTCTGGGTAAGAACGCGGGTCGTTCAGGCGGTGCCCTCCCCAGCAGCCCACGCGAGCTACCAGGGGCCCAGAAGTCAGGGGATACGATCCCCCTGGAAAGAACCGACGGCCAGCACCCCCATCTGAACGGACGCCCGGACAGGTAAGGGGGGAGACAGGATAAGGGCCCCTGAAGTTCTGGGTACACCACTGTACCCAGGGGCCTTCAGCTATCAGGGGGGCTTTCCCAGTTTTTGCTGCCCCCCCTGAAGAAAGGATAGGGGAACCCCCCGGGAAGGATAAATATATCCTGCCAGACCCAGAGGCTTCCCAGGCATTTGGTCCGGCTCCCAGGGGGAGACCACCAGCCCCAGGCTTCGGTCATTTGGAAAAAAACAAACAGTTTCGCTGTGTAGGGAGAAACACAATCAAAAACTGAGGATCAAGGGGAAGGGTGTGGACTTAAAACAGCTGTTGATTGATTGTGTTTAATGTCGGGAGGAGCCTCTCATCTCTCAGGTGTGCCGTCCTGGAAGATGACATGAGAAATCCCAGTGGTAAGATGTGGCAAGCTCATAGAAAGTTATCCAAAGCGACTTGGGAACTGTGATAGCCACAAAAGGTGGCTCTACAAAGTATTGACTTTAGGGGGGGGTGAATAGTTATGCACAGTGACTTTTTCTGTTATTTTGTAATATTTGGTGTTTGCTTCACAATAAAAAAAAAAAAAAAACATCTTCAAAGTTGTGGACATGTCCTGTATATTAAATGATGCGAATCCTCAAACAATTTATGTTAATTACAGGTTGTGAGGCAACAAAACACAAAAAATGCCAGAGGGGGTGAATACTTTTGCAAGGCACTGTACTGAGATTAAATTACACACAGGAGGACTCTATTTACTGATTAGGTGACTTCTGAAGGCTATTGGTTGCACTAGATTTTAGTTAGGGGTATCAGAGTAAAGGGGGCTAAAAAAAAATGCCCGCCACACTTTTCAGACATTTATTTGTAAAAGATTGTGAAAACTATTTATCATTTTCCTTCCACTTAACAATTGTGTGCCACTTTGTGTTGGTCTATCACAATCCCAATAAAATACATTTACGTTTTTGGTTGTAACATGACAAAATGTGGAAAATTTCAAGCGCTATGAATACTTTTTCAAGGCACTGTATACGTGATCCTACACTTCCGGGTACGGGGCGTGCATGTGCGCCGGCTGTGGTTCGCTTCCGCTGTGATTATACAGTACCCGGCACCGGCCACTCGTCAGGCAGAGGCACAGAACTGTGCTCTGCCTATGTAAACAAGGCAGAGCGCCATTCTGACAGGGAAAAAGGGATGGAGTTTGTGTCCTTGCAAAGCAAGGAATAAATTCCATCTCTTTCTCTAGTAATAGCACCTCATACAAATCGCATAAACACTGGTTAGGCACACAGTTAACCCCTTGATCGCCCCTGATGTTAACCCCTTCCCAGCCAGTGTCATTAGTAAAGTGGCCCTGCATATTTTTAGCACTGTATTAGTGTCATTGCTTCCCTAAAAGTGTCAAAATGTCAGAATATCAGTCAGTGTCAGAATGTCTACCGCAATATCGCAGTCCCACTATAAGTCACTGATTGCCACCATTACTAGTGAAAAATAAATACATAATTGATAATAAAAATATTCCATAGCTTGTAGCTGCTATAACTTTTGCACAAACTAATCAATATACACTTATTGGGATTTTTTTAACCAAAAATATGTAGCAGAATACATATTGGCCTAAACTTATGAATACATTTGATTATTTAAAATATTTGTATTGGTTTTATAGCAGAAAGTAAAAAATATATGTTTTTTTTTTTCAAAATGATCAGTCTTTTTTTGTTTATAGTGCAAAAAATAAAAAAACACAGGAGGAGATTAAATACCACCAAAAGAAAGCTCTATTTGTGGGTCATGTGGTTAGGACATTTTACAATAGTTTTTCAGGACAGTTATATATTGTTTTGTGGTTTAAAAAAATGAACACAGATTCAATGCTTTTTCAAACAAACCCATAGATTTGACAGCTTCAAAGAACAGTTACATGCCAATCTTTATTTTACGTAACGTTACCAGTCCACTAGCATACCATTTTTTTCTATAACTTTAAAAGTACATGTATAAGGAATTTTTGTTTGAATGTCAGAGATGTACTGTAACAATTGAGTACTGTCCATGATACTTTTTTTTATTTGCACTAACAGAAATTTTTTCAGGACAAGCTTTCGGGGGATGTCCCCTTCTTCAAGGTCCCAGCAGTACCGATTCACAAAATTTTAGCAGAATGTTAAAAACAAAAAACACAAACTCTGAGGGAAAGAAAAAGAGAAAAAGGGAAAACAAACACGCACAAACAAATGTACTGTACATGGCAATGGTAATAAAGCTAGCATACTTAAAATTGAAAGACAGAGGGAGAGCTATAGACTTGGACAGGTGACAGTCACAGAGGGGGTCGTAAAACTGTTTGATAAGGAGTAAAACCCATATCTAAATTTAGGCCGTTATTTTTTGTGTCAAATAGAAGTATCATTCTTAGTTCAAAAGTTTTCCCATCAGTGATCATCAGTGCCCATCAATGCCACCTATCAGTGCTGCCTATCAGTGCCACCTATCAGTGCTGCCTATCAGTGCCACCTCTCAGTGCTGCCTATCAGTGCAGCCTTATCAGCGCACATCAATGAAGGAGAAAAATTACCGGTTTTCAAAATTTTTATAACAAAAAACTATAAAACTGCTTTTTTTTTTGTTTTGTTTTTCAAAATATTCAGTCTTTTTTTTTGTTTTTTAGCACAAAATTAAAAATCCAGTGGTGTTTAAATACCACCAAAATAAAATTCTATTTGTGTGAAAAAAAATGCTAACAATTTCATTTGGGTACAGTGTTGTCATTTAAAGTGTGATAGAGCTGAAAGCTGAAAATTGGTCTGGGCAGAAAGGGGGTTTAGGTGCCCAGTAAGCAAGTGGTTAAAGTGAGCATCACAGGACCCAATGCCAATGTAGCTTTCAGGTCGCCCCCATTCTTCCACCAGGGTCAAAGCACTGTCCCTCTGAGATATTAGCATCCATGGAAACTGATTCAGAAAAATGCTTTTTCCTTAAGCATTTAAAAGAGAAAATAGGATTTTTTAAAACAGCTTACCTGTAAAATCCTTTTCTTTGTCAGGGGACACAGAGCCATAGTAGTTACTATGTGGGTTATAGGCCACCTTCAGGTGATGGACACTGGCACGCCCTAAATTAAAAAGTGCACTCCCTATATAACCCCTCCCACTACTGGGAGTACCACAGTTTTGTAGCAAAGCAATACACGTGTATACCAAGAAGGGAGGGACCTCTGTGTCCCCTGATGTACTTCAAAGAAAAGGATTTTACAGGTAAGCGGTTTTAAAAAATCCTATTTTCTTTTCATACATCAGGGGACACAGAGCCATAGTAGTTACTATGTGGGATGTCCCATAGCAATGCTAACTGAAGGGAGGGAGACACAATTGTAGGGCACCAAGAGACTAGAGGACTCATACTGCAGCCTGCAGTACACTGCGCCCAAAGGCGATATCCTCATAATCTTTTACATCTACTTGATAGAATCTGGTAAATGTATGGATTGAAGACCAAGTTACGGCCTTGCGGATCTGAGCCATGGCTTAGTAATGCACTGCCCAAGAAGCACTAACAGCCCTGGTGGATTGCGCTTCAATATGAAAAGGAGGAACCCATTTAGAAATAGTAGATTTCGATGATACCTCTCCTCTTTTAGGACCGTTTGGAAACACAAACAAAACATCCGTTTTATGAAGCTGAGCAGTCACTTTCAATAGACCTTGACCACTCTCAACACATCAAGAGAATGTAGTGACCTTTCTTCCACAGAAACGAGGTTCTGGGAAAAAAATGAAGGCAGAACAATGTCCTGGTTTCAATGAAAACCCGATACTACCTTCGGTAAGAATTCAGGATGAGGCCGCAATACAACCTCATCCTTATGAACAACCAATATGGCTCTTTACAAGAAAGAGCAGCCAACTGATACTCTTCTTCCAGAAGATATGGTAATCAAGAAAAATTATTTTTCCCCCGTCAAGAGAAGCAAGGGAATATCTCCATATTGGCTCAAAAGGCTGCTTCTGTAAGCCGACAGGACTAACGTTAAGTTCCAATGGTTCAGGGGTGAACAAACTGGAGGATTAATCTGCGTTACCCCCTGAAAAAAGCTACGAACCAGAGATTGAGAAGCAAGTGGACGTTGAAAAGAATGAAAGACCGATAAGGCCGACATCTGGCCTTTGATAGTATTTAAGGCCAGCTTTATTTTTAATCCTATCTGTAGGAATTCAAGGATCCTACCTATGACATATTTCCTGGGGTGCCAATCCCTGGATTCACACCAGGAGACATATGCCTTCCAGACTCATTAGTATATAACACTGGAGGCTGGTTTCCTAGCATTAATTAATTAAGTAGATAGCCCACGGTCTTATTTTAGAATGTGGGTCTCAATAGCCAAACCATTAAACTTAGCGTTTGTAAGGAAGGATAGAATACCGGACCTTGCGAAAGAAGGTCTGGCCACAGTGTTAGGGACCAAGGGTCCCCTACCACCATCCTTTTGATCTCGGCAAACCAAGATCTCCTAGGCCACGCTGGGCCACAAGAATCATCTTCTTCCCTTCTTGCTTGATCCTGCGAAGAAGGCGCGGAAGGAGAACAGGAGGTAAAGCATAGATCAGTGAAAACTGATCCCATGGAAATACCAAGGCATTTGTTTCGTATGCCATCGGATCCCTTGTCCTTGACACAAAATTGTTGATCTTGTTGTTGAACCCGGACGCCAATAGACCCACGTCCGGAACTCCCCATCCTTGGCATATTGACAGAACGATGCCGGGGTGAAGAACCATTCTCCCAGAAACAATAGTTGGCGACTCAAGTAGTCCGCCTGCCAATTCTCCATTCCTGGAATGAAAATTGCTGCTAGACAAGGAATATTGTTTTCTGCCCAAGACAGACACACAACTTCTCATGCCCCCTTTGTGATGGATCACACGTCACACATGCGTCACACCACGTGACTTTATCAAAGGGATCCCTTTGATAAAGTCACGTGGTGTGACGCAACGCAACAGGGTAGGAGGAGCCAGGTGCCGATGCTTCACGGGGACAGCCGAACCTGAAAGCTACTTGTTCTTACTGCTCCCTTTTTATTTTCTCTGTAAGTTACTATGTTCTTTTCAATAAATGTAATTTATAAACTACTACACTATGGGAGTTTTCCTTTCGTTTTAACTACCGCTGTGGGAGTGCTGTGAGAGGCGAGAGGGGAGACGGATAGACTGCTCCACGGACATCCCCCAGGAAAAGGCTACCACTGCAGGAACCCTTCCACCAGAGTATTATCCATCTGTCTTACTCGGCCCATTTGGGGGCCGCTTCTGGAGGTGAGAGGCTGGGGGGAATTATTGGTGGGTGCACCAGAAGAAATTGAGAGGAATAGCACAAATCACTGCTATCTGCACTGTCAAACTTTGCATGACAACAGCATCGGTGTGGACTGTATTGCACTATTGTCACTTTCATGGACTATTATTTACTTATTTATTAATCATTTATTAATGTTGCACTTTTTTATTATCAGTTACGTGCTGCTGGGAAAAAACTTTTTTCCATATCTTTAGTTTGTCACCCATGACACTTTTGTGCACTATTTTATGCTCATCGCTGGGTTTGAGGTGTTGAATTCACTTTTCTTATGATATCTACACGGTATAATTGCTAATATATATTTTTATAAATTTTTTTATCTATACACTCATCACTGATTTCAGTTAATTGTGTGGGCTAGAATATAGCCTATTTTTAGATGCTATTTATTTGTAAATCATTTTTGTGACACATGTTATTTATTTAATTCATTTGATTTTGTTTTTTTGCACTAGAGAACTTATTCTGCACTAGCCACTTTATTATTCACTTCTATCAGGAGGTGTGCTAGGTCCTGTATAGGTACGGATCGTTATTTCTACACGTCTCATTTATTCATTTATTATTGTGATTTAGCAACTGGAGTTGTTTCTTAAAGCATATATTTGTTATATATCTGCTATATGGATGAGAAGGATTTTAGACACACCGAGTGTCATCTCAGTAAACATTTTTTCATAGTGTGGTACAGGAGGGTAGAATAGCGCCACATATTTCATTCATTGTTTCTCTTGGGGGAGCTGAGTGGACCCATCTATGTTGGCAGCTCTTTACCTGGTACCTTACTGATAGTCTTAGATTGGTCATTTCCTGTTTAGATTGTGGTTATTGCGCATTAGTCTCCATACATTTACAAACCGCCATAGGCATCTCAGCAGTTGTGCGTTTAAATAGTTTATAAGCCAGCACCTGCCTGAGAACCTTGTGGAAGTTCTACAAAAGGAACTCACAAGCCATTATTGTAAGCATAAAGCTGCCAGAATTCTGGGCCTGCTGAGCAGGATCCTAGAACACCTGTTAAACTGGCCTCACAACGATTAAGCAATTACTGTCAGCCAGGTTGCTCAATCTGCCAGAGAAAAAAATTTTTTTTCTTAACAGGAATTCCAACTTTATTCATCGGATGCCCAAGCATTTGAATATTGTCTGCCGAATAACAGCTCTTATTCACAATCACAAAGGATATACTGCGTTAATTGCTAGTATACCGTACTTAGTGAAATTCCTCCACCATAGGATAAAGTGTAAAAACTTAACTAGGAGGAAAATAACATTTATCTGGGAAATCTTCTCAGATACAAAAAAGGCTTTTCCAACAATAAATGGACAGGAAAAAATCATGCACAGTCTGAGGAGGCTTTAATGAACCCAAACACTTAGTTAAGGGAGCATAAATGTGGAGTGGACCATTCAGCAAAATATTGAAACCAGCTGGTTCTCCCACATTTGACACCTCAGAAGAGGAGTCATCAGCCTCACCATGGTCCCCTGAAGGGATTCGTCTCCTCCCGCCCCTAGTTCCCCCGTTTGAGGGTCCTGGGCAATTAAAGAGAATCTGTGCGATTAAAGTTTTTTTTTTTTTTAAACCCATCATGGCTGAGGGAAAAAAGAACCTTTGGTAAAATACACAGGGGCTGCAGTGTTGTAAATAATTGTAAACATTTCATGCCCCTGATGCTCACTCTAACCAGTCACTCCCTCTCAGAGGAGGATGCCATCTGTAGAGATGAGTAGGCTTACCAGAGCTAGAGGGGGACTCCTTTAGCTCTATTTCTGGGGGTGTTTTAACCCCCCTTCTGACCTTAGCCGGATGCACACAGCAGTGGTACCATCAGAAGAAATCGCATGCACTGCTTGAGCTCTGATGCTGTTTATCAATGCCCAGCCTGATGCAAAAGTAAATGTGCCAAAGGAATGCCTGTGTCACCAACCTCTAACGCCCCTTTGCTCCTGTGTCCCTCCACAGCTGCAACAATAGATATGGTGCTTGAACGTCTGAGGAAGCCAACACCGTGCTTAGCCCCGCCCCCCCACGTTAGCCACGGCTTTCTCATTACCTCTTTTTTTTTAAAGAAGCATTTCCTGCGCGAGCGGCGTGTTCCCGGTCCCTGGGACCCACGGGATGAAGCAGCATGGCGCAGGGGGGTCTTGTAAGCCGCCTAACGGCATGCTGATCGCACCAGATTTTTTTTTTTTTTTTTACAAACCTAAAGCGCTTCCTCCCGCAAGGAGAGGGGGAAGACAATCAGCACAGGGGGGCGATTGGTGGGGAGAAGAACCCCCCCCAAGCTTACCAGAGGTCCCGTTGTCTGCCTGGAGGAAAAAGCATCTCAGCTCTCCTGACACAGATTGGTAATTTCCTGTTTAGATTGTGGTTATTGCGCATTAGTCTCCATACATTTACAAACCGCCATAGGCATCTCAGCAGTTGTGCGTTTAAATAGTTTATAAGCCAGCACCTGCCTGAGAACCTTGTGGAAGTTCTACAAAAGGAACTCACAAGCCATTATTGCAAGCATAAAGCTGCCAGAATTCTGGGCCTGCTGAGCAGGATCCTAGAACACCTGTTAAACTGGCCTCACAACGATTAAGCAATTACTGTCAGCCAGGTTGCTCAATCTGCCAGAGAAAAAAAATTTTTTTCTTAACAGGAATTCCAACTTTATTCATCGGATGCCCAAGCATTTGAATATTGTCTGCCGAATAACAGCTCTTATTCACAATCACAAAGGATATACTGCGTTAATTGCTAGTATACCGTACTTAGTGAAATTCCTCCACCATAGGATAAAGTGTAAAAACTTAACTAGGAGGAAAATAACATTTATCTGGGAAATCTTCTCAGATACAAAAAAGGCTTTTCCAACAATAAATGGACAGGAAAAAATCATGCACAGTCTGAGGAGGCTTTAATGAACCCAAACACTTAGTTAAGGGAGCATAAATGTGGAGTGGACCATTCAGCAAAATATTGAAACCAGCTGGTTCTCCCACATTTGACACCTCAGAAGAGGAGTCATCAGCCTCACCGTGGTCCCCTGAAGGGATTCGTCTCCTCCCGCCCCTAGTTCCCCCGTTTGAGGGTCCTGGGCAATTAAAGAGAATCTGTGCGATTAAAGTTTTTTTTTTTTTAAACCCATCATGGCTGAGGGAAAAAAGAACCTTTGGTAAAATACACAGGGGCTGCAGTGTTGTAAATAATTGTAAACATTTCATGCCCCTGAT
Organism: Lithobates clamitans; assembly: GCA_037952925.1. Classification (NCBI taxonomy): domain Eukaryota; kingdom Metazoa; phylum Chordata; class Amphibia; order Anura; family Ranidae; genus Lithobates; species Lithobates clamitans. The sequence continues at coordinate 3,187,426 of JBBGZY010000413.1, read as the reverse complement.
GCTCACTCTAACCAGTCACTCCCTCTCAGAGGAGGATGCCATCTGTAGAGATGAGTAGGCTTACCAGAGCTAGAGGGGGACTCCTTTAGCTCTATTTCTGGGGGTGTTTTAACCCCCCTTCTGACCTTAGCCGGATGCACACAGCAGTGGTACCATCAGAAGAAATCGCATGCACTGCTTGAGCTCTGATGCTGTTTATCAATGCCCAGCCTGATGCAAAAGTAAATGTGCCAAAGGAATGCCTGTGTCACCAACCTCTAACGCCCCTTTGCTCCTGTGTCCCTCCACAGCTGCAACAATAGATATGGTGCTTGAACGTCTGAGGAAGCCAACACCGTGCTTAGCCCCGCCCCCCCACGTTAGCCACGGCTTTCTCATTACCTCTTTTTTTTTAAAGAAGCATTTCCTGCGCGAGCGGCGTGTTCCCGGTCCCTGGGACCCACGGGATGAAGCAGCATGGCGCAGGGGGGTCTTGTAAGCCGCCTAACGGCATGCTGATCGCACCAGATTTTTTTTTTTTTTTTTTTACAAACCTAAAGCGCTTCCTCCCGGAAGGAGAGGGGGAAGACAATCAGCACAGGGGGGCGATTGGTGGGGAGAAGAACCCCCCCCCCAAGCTTACCAGAGGTCCCGTTGTCTGCCTGGAGGAAAAAGCATCTCAGCTCTCCTGACACAGCATGCCCTCTCAGCGTGAGGCGGTGAGTGCTCAGTACAGCCCCCAGTGGTGACACACAGGCATGACAGCATTATTATTTCTTAAAGGAGACATTCATAAGAAAATTCAAAGGGATTTCTTAGAAAACTCCACTTACCTTTCCCCGCCGCAGGGTTTTCTGTGGTAAACCAACAGACCCAATCTTCATCCTTCATGGTGGGTTCTGTTAAACCTTCAGAAGCTGGGGACCCTAGAGGGAACCCGCTATCCTGGACCTGCAATTGCACACTGCCAGTAAAACTTTATGGCCAAAAGTACTGGATCCCAGGGTCCAGCTCTCTAAAAAGAGAAGCATTCACAGGCAAAACCTCGTTTCTTTGGATACGAGGCCCGGGTACCATTCAATTTGGTCCAAAAAAAGATACTTTGCATAGATCCAGTCAGCATGGCTTGCCCCAGCAAGGATTGCTCCAGTGGAGCTCAGCACAGCACATCTTTACTCATGACCAACACCTTAGACACTGGCGAACAAAGGTACTCCCAGTAGTGGGAGGGGTTATATAGGGAGTGCATTTTTTAATTTAGGGTATGCCAGTGTCCATCACCTGAAGGTAGCCTATAACCCACAAAGTAACTACTATGGCTCTGTGTCCCCTGATGTATGAAAAGAAAGTCAGTTTAAGCAGAAATCTGTACATTAAAAAAGAAAGATCTCTCTCAGCTAAGAGAGTGTCAGGGTTCAGTAGCTGGGAGACCAGATATATGCAGTGTGACATTATAAATGGTGAGGTGATTAATGAATATCACTGATGTGAAGTGTGCACCTCACATGCGTTCATATGCAGGGAACTAAGGTGGAATCCGATCCAGGATTTCTGGGCCACCTAGGCAGTGTTGGTTTTGGACTAGATTTTGCGGTCCACTAATGACCACCAGCAGGTGGAATAAATAAAGCATGGACTAGAGCAAGAGATTGCTCCTGACCTGGGACTCAGGAAGCCAATCCTGAGAGAGCTACTGATGTGAAGTGTGCTTTGTGAGAGAAAGAAAAGGTTTGCATTATCTTTGTTTTGTGGGTGACTGGGAGAAGCCCTTCACCTGTGAGTTAGGAACCTGAAATGTTTAGTTAGTGCCTGGAGGGCAAGGGTTTATTTTCTGTTTTGTTTGTTTGATTTTTCATGCAAACTTTTAAATAAAACTGGCTACAATTCAGATTTTAAGAAAGACCTGCTGTCTGGACTACCTTTTTTCCAGGGAATGTGAACCCCATTTGAGCTAACCCCCACACATTGCGGTGGAGATTTTGAAATCCATATTTATATCATGGAACTCCAAGGGAACCATTGCAAGGACTGTAATTAAATTACCATGCCCCATTGAATATATATATATATATATATATATATATATATATATATATATATATATGTTATTACGGGACTTTATATATTTTGGGATATCGTAATGATATAGGAACCCAGCTTACATTTTAAAAATACTTTTCTTCCTGTCTCATGGGAACGGTTGAATGTCTTAAGGTGGTAATTAAATTAGTTAAATTATCCTTTTGTTTTGTAAAGAGCCTGGGCGGACATTACAGCTCCCAAGTCCTTGAAATGCTAATTTATATTAAGATCAAAGAGGTCTAACTGTTTTAAGGCAGACACTGAGGCACCGGAGATAGCCTATTGCTTGTGTGGGAAGCATGCTTAAATTTCAGCTAATCAGGATTCAATGCCACTTCTGAATCAATGTGATCTTTGGGTTCTACTTTACCTCTCTTACCAAGGCTCTTCTCCCCCGATTGCTCAGTTTGGCCAGATGGCCAGCTCTAGGAAGGGTTTTGGTCATCCCAAACGTCTTCCATTTAAGGATTATGGAGGCCACTGTGCTCTTAGGAACCTAAAGTGCAGCAGAAATTTTTTGCAACCTTGGCCAGATCTGTGCCTTGCCACAATTCTGTATCTGAGCTCTTCAGATAGTTCCTTTGACCTCATGATTCTCATTTGCTCTGACATGCACTGTGAGCTGTAAGGTCTTATATAGACAGGTGTGTGGCTTTCCTAACCAAGTCCAATCAGTATAATCAAACACAGCTGGACCCAAATGAAGGTGTAGAACCATCTCAAGGATGATCAGAAGAAATGGACAGCACCTGAGTTAAATATATGAGTGTCACAGCAAAGGGTCTGATTACTTAGGACCATGTGATATTTCAGTTTTTCTTTTTTAGTAAATCTGCAAAATGTCAACAATTCTGTGTTTTTCTGTCAATATGGGGTGCTGTGTGTACATTAATGAGGAAAAAAATGAACTTAAATGATTTTAGCAAATGGCTGCAATATAACAAAGAGTGAAAAATGTAAGGGGGTCTGAATACTTTCCGTCCCCACTGTAGATAAAAGGTTTTAATCACTTATGTATCATTAAGTATATAATGCCTCTTTTCCACTGAGCGGATCGGTTTGGTTTGGTTCGGTACGGTACGCTATTTTGGGTGTTTCCATTATGAAAGCAGCCCATACAACTGAACCGAACCGTTCCATTCAGGGTCCTGCTTCAGATGTGGGGCCATAGAAAATGGAACGGTTCGGTTAGGGCGGAGCTACGATACATTACACTGATTGGTGGACGTGTGACGCCATGACGGCATTTTTTCTAAACCCACGTATGGCCCCTGTCGATCCGACTTGCAGTGGAAACGCTTGCCTGAATAGGCCGGACCATTCTAGGCCTTCCAAACCGATCCAACCCAAACCGATCCGCTCGGTGGAAACGAGGCATAAGTGAGCTAAGTAAAAATAGCCTTGTCAAGATGGTGCCCCTTGTGTGAGGAAGTTTAACGTTTGGGTGAATGTTATTTCTTGTATGGAAGACAGAGCTAGTTTACACCTAACCTCAGAAACGCTAAGCATTTTTTTTCTTATGTCTTTTGTGTTATGTCTCCCGTCTGAATACCCAGACTAAAAAACTTCTCAGAACTTTCCTATTTGCCTTTTGTCTATACTAATACTAATACTTTGATGAGACTGATTTTGAATAATGTATATAAGAAATTGTAAGGGCGAATGACGAGGGCTCCATTTGGAATCTTGGAGGCAGTGGACAAGGATGTGTGCCTCTCTGTCAAAAAGCAAGTTCAGTTGACCGTTTGAATGAGATTAGGCTAATCGTTGTGATTGAAACACACCGGTGGGCGTAGAGCTACGTTTCCACTGGTGCAACTCCAAAGTCACATGATTTAGAGTGACTGTGCGGTGTGACTTTGGTGAGGCTTTGCATGCGACTTTGATCCAAATTTACACTCTGGGTCGGAGTTACATCCAGAGTCACATAAGAGTGGTGCAGGTACCTTTTCACAGTAGCTGCAGCTTTGAGTCGCATAGATTGGGACTGGTGCTATTGAAATCAATGGGCTGCGACTTGGACTTATGTCCAAAGTCGCATGGCAAATTGCATTAGTGGAAACGGAGCCTAGGTCACACAGAATGATCTTGATATGTATGAATTAGGGCTGCAACTGACGATTGTTTTCATGGTCGATTGGTTGGCCGATTGTTGTTTTGATTGATCGATTAATCAGTTAATGGCCTTGGAAAAAAGTGTGGTGTATGATTTGGTTAATGTGTAAGGTTTGAAAAAGAAGAGCAATTTGTTCTTAGATCTCTCTATGCAGTGGTAGGTGTAAGTGGCCAACTGTATGGCAGGGTGTCTGGTCTGCTCTGAGAATGACAGACGGAGAGATATACTGTGTGGACTATTAGAGGAGAGATATGCTGTGTATGCTATTGGAGGATGTATGCTGTGTGTACTGTTGGGGGGCGAGTCTGGTGGATGTCATCAGACTCAGAGATCAAATTTTTTTCTGAAAATAAACAATGTCTTCCTTCAAGAAGGATGTAATTTTAAGAACGTTTGTTCGATTTTCTAACCGTTGGAGGGGTCAAGTTGATGTTCATTTTTGGCCACAGTGACAGGTAAATTTGGAAATAATAGCAAACTTCTTGGTCAAAGAAATTTTCAGACAGAGTATGTGGTTTTAGTTCAGAAATTACATTGCTTTTAAAAACAGAATGTTAAAAACAAGTTAAAATTTCAAACATTCTTTCTTTCAGTGAATGTACATGGATTTTTCGTCTAAGTATTCCCGTCTGAGGGTTGATCCGTGTGGCCAGCATGGGGGCTCGGTGCACACCTATGCAGTTTGCTTTTGGTCTGTTTCTGCAGTGCTTTTTGCTGTGCATTTTGAGTTTTGCACATGTGATTTTGCTGCAATTTGCGTTTTTGTTTTTTGGCCAGTTTTTGTTGGTCAGATTGGAGATTGCATGCTTTTCTGCAGCTTCTCCATTGAAGTGTATTGAACAGAAGAGGCGCCATTTTGCGTTGAAGAGGGAGTCCCTGACTCTTTTCAAATACGCTGCAGCTGAAAAAAGCATAGATGTGAACGTGTCTCATGGGAAGCCATGTAGGTGAACTGTGGTGCGTTTCTGCAAGAGGCACCAGAGGGCACATGGATGTGGACCAGGTCTAAGACATTTATTAACATAATGGGGTTGAGAAGGCTAGGGTTGGCCCTTTGTGGTACGGGGAGGAGCGGATAGTCGCTACTGTAAGGGGATCACTTTTGTTACTGTAGAACTATAAGGGTAATATTTACAGTGGCGATTGTTTGCTCTTTTTGTGCTATAGAGGGCTCATTTTGGTTTTTTTAGCCCCATTGTGTTACTGGCCGATTAATCGATTGTGAAAATAGTAGTTGATTAGTGTCATAATCGATTAGTTGTCGATTGTTAGTTGCTTCCGCCCTAGTATGAATCTTTCTTTCTTTGTAAAATACTAACTGTGGATTGTGAGCTTTGTAATTAGACCTGTAAACACTGGCTATATTGTAACTGCTACAAATCATATTGAAATTAGGTGTGCCTCAGTTGACTGCCTCCTGCACTACAAGCACTCATCAGGGTTCTGATTATCCAAGTTTGTGCTAGTCATTCTTGAGATAACCAAAGTAATAGCTCTTCTTTAAGCATTTCTTTTAAAATACTTCAGAAAAGTCCACGGGAGGGATTGAACTATTGACTTTGGAAAATCTCCAGGCTAATCTTTTGAAGGACTACAGTCAGGACAGGGAATTGTTCTGACAAGTAGTGAAAAAAAGCAGCAACGGTGACAGGGGCGGTACCTGTCAACCCAATCACGGTCCAGAGGGTCGCTACCTCTGGAGGATCAACCTATAAAAGGTTGGGAAATCAGGTCAGGGTCCAAGCATCCATAAGGATGGGTTAAATATGAGCCCTAGGATATTCATGATTGGGATTGTTGGACGGGGAAGAGGTTTTCTAAGCAAGGTTAAACTTATAGAATGAGAAGATCTGTACCGTACTCATCACACAAAGATGACAGGGCTATATGACTTCAGTTGCCCAGTCAGATAGAGGTGATAACAGAGCAACGGATTTGGGTATGTCTGAATTCAGGGGGACATCCTCCACACCACAACAAGTTCCATCCCTGGTGTTTCTGCAAGAATAAATCCCTGGAAGGTAAGAGTTTTTTAGTTTTTTTAAAAAAAAATTGCCCCCATAAGGGCGGAAGAAGGGGCTAATGAAATGGGATGGATGTCTGAAAAAATTTCAACCTTACCAAACAGATGTTATGGGTTTAAGAAGAAGTACAGGTTATTATAGAAAACGTGCTGATATGTGTGATGTCTAGAGGTCATCTTTAACCTAGCTAATTGTGTGAGTGTGTGGAATATGCAATATGTCGTGGCGTATGATGTTTGTCTCAGCTGCTGACGGCCCACCCAAATGACCCCCCTTCTTTCTCCCAAGATCTCTGAGAGTGTAAAGCGAACTGTATTGACATGCAAATTACCTGAACCAAGATAATTATCTATGTGTTTGTTTTCCAGAGACAGTTCTGCGAGAGGTTTGTGGTGAGGTATTATGATTTGTTGATAAATGGTACCGCTAAAAGATTTATTACGAGTTGCTAATTTTTTTCTCACCATGGTGAATACATTTTTTTTTGGAAAATTATTGGTATACCATAAAACAAAAATCCACATGGTATTAATATGTATTAAGTAATACAGATTAATAATAAATTGAGCTCAACAATTTTTGGTATTTTTAAAAAAAGTGCACTTTTTATGTAATCTATATTTGTGTTTCATATGCTAATGTATTGTTACAGATATATAACCATTGGTTTATTTTGTTTCTAGGAGGAAAAAATTAATGTTTATTACTAAAATTGTTATGGTGTTTTTTTCCTCAGATTCGATAATTGGGTTTCATGGCTTTTAGAACAAACGGATATCACTGCCTCCATAGACAATTTTTTTTATTTTTCCTGGTTTCAGCACCATTATCTAGTTTGTCTAATTTGTCAGCCCATTCGGCTGTGTTTTGGACTACCTAAGTGTGTGTTGTATGTTCTGATCCAATTCTCAAAAAGTCAGTGGTTATGCTGACTTTTGTGTAGATTTGTTTAAGACTGCTTAATTCCCCCCTGCAGTTATTGTAATTGGTTATGGATCTGGAGATACTCAAGACCACATTGGGGGGGCCTTGTGTTTATATATCAGGGAAACTATTAGGAAAACCAACTTGCCCTGTCCAGCATCACTTTGCAAGGACAGGCAGGTGGGGGTAGTATCCAGGTTGCCTATGAGTCGTAATAAATTGGTGGATGACTCAGTTCCAAGATCGTCAAAATCTAACTTGCACTGCCCTCATTCCTAATGGCAGGGATGGAACATTGTGACAAAATATCTAAATACAGCGCTCACACACAGAGACCCATAATAGGTGACAAAAACATATTGTCCTAATAAAAAAAGTGTTTCTAAATACAGTCCATATAAAACTAAAAAGGTACTTCACAACTAATGTGCGAAATCGCAGGGAATGCTACACATCTGGTGTGCAAAACGTGCAGAGAAGTGTTGCAGAAAAATATTTTTAGGCGTACCACGGCACCCCCACATGTGTCCCCACTCCCCAAATCAAAATGACACCCAGCTTTTTAGTCTGGGAGTAAATAAGGCTTAGAACGATATCCAGAGAATGACACAGGATGGCAGGTTCACTGATGAGATGATAAACAATCCTTCAATGTAAATGCTCAGCCATACAAAACAGATACCCAAAAAGGAAGAAAAAATGGGGACTGTTCTGCTTCGCGTTATTGAACTGTTGTATAACACTAGTCAGACAGCTTAACAATAATTCAGAAGTCAAACGTGAGACATCAGATCCGTATGTATTCTTTATCCCGAATAACTTTGTAAAACTACAACATAAGCATAAACAAAACATATGTGTCAGTACATTAAACATTATACAACAGCCTCACTCTATCAGTGAGAGTACTCACAGACAATTCCATCATTAGTCCAGGAATGGTTTAAGAGCTCTTCTGCATGCAGTCTGTTAGATCCAGAAGCAGTAATGAAATGAAGGAAATACAGTTCCAGGTTAAAGGTTACTGCCTTTACTATGAGGAGAATCCTACTTCCTTCAAGCTCTGGCAAAGTAATAACCATCTCTGACCACTAGATGGCAACATAAACTAACATTACAGTATAAACTGTAACAGTACATAGCACATATTATTATGAACAATATGGGCAGAACACTCCCTGTCTGGCATAATTTATTATGTCATTACCTAAATAACTACTGCTATGCAGAAAAAACATATAAACAGGAAAATGGAATCCTAGCTAGTCCAAACTCAAAACTATGTCAGTTATAGGTCTGAGATAAATTCTGGCGGTCTCATTTTTTTTACAGTTTTGACCTCCACCTTTCTAACCTTGCCATCCCTGCTTGGTAGAGCATTGACAATAAGTCCTACGGGCCACTCGTTCCTGCCCTCTTGGCTGTCCTTCAACAGAACAACATCACCCACTTTTACGTTTGGGCGATCCTCAGTCCATTTGCTATGGCGTTGCAGATTTGACAGATACTCTCTCTTCCATGTTTTCCAAAAGGTGTCTGCCAAGTATTGTACTTGCTTCCATTGTTTTGCATGAACTTGTGTTGTACTTATGGTCCCAGATGGAGCAGACAAAGAGTTCATCTTTTGAGTCAACAACATTGCTGGGGTAAGGACCATAGGTGTATCTGGGTCTGAGGACACAGGAACTATATAGGCCTGGCATTCATAATAGCCGTAACCTCTGCCATAAAGGTGCTTAAAGTCTCATGGGTCAAGTGAGCAGGTTTGGTTTGTAGCAACATAGCGTCCAAGATTCGCCTGGCAATACCTATAAGTCTCTCCCAGACACCCCCCATATGTGAGGAGTGTGGAGGATTAAAGACCCATGTACTCTGTCTTGGAGAAAGTCTTGCAATTGTGATTCGCTGTCACAAATGTTGAGTTCTTTGCAGGCTCCCACAAAGTTTGTCCCTCTGTCAGAACGGAGCAGTTTTGCTGGGCCACGAACTGAGAAGAATCTCCTCAAGGCATTAATAAAGCTTGATGTTGACATGGCTTCAAGTAGCTCTATGTTTACAGCTCGGGTGGACAAACAAGTGAAAAGGACTGCCCATTGTTTACTGTCCACGCTGCCTCCTCTAGTGCGACGGGTTAAAACAGACCATGGTCAAATACATCTGGGCCCACATTGGTAAAAGGTGGTTGAGCAATTACTCTGTCCTCTGGTAGCTCTGCCATCTTTTGAATTTGTAATCTTCCTCGCAGTTTGCGACAGATGACACATTTGTGTATCTGTGTACCAAGCATTTGCCACCAAGAATCCAGAGACCTGCGGATCTAATTGCACCTTCTGTGATGTGTTGCCCTTGGTGAACTTCTTGTTCATGATGGTACCTAACAAGCAGTGTCGCAACATGGTGATCATAAGGTATAATGACAGGCTGTTTCTCTTCTTCTGAAAGTTCAGCAAGAGGCAAACGTCCACCTACTCTCAACAACCCATTCTTGTCTAAAAAGGGGCTAAGCCTCCTAAGACGGCTTTGTTTTGGGAATGTCTTTTGTTTTTTGATGCAGTCAATTTCCTTCTGGAAATGTTTGTTTTGAACAGAAGAAATTATAACAGACTTTGCCTTAGCAAGTTCTACTAGATTGACCTGTTCATGGAAACTTTCCCACCTCCTGACCTGATCGCTATTGGTTTCTCTCCGGAAGGTTTTAGCAACATGGATGAGTCTGGCTAGGGTCTTAACTAATATCTTCCAGCAAGAAAATCTATCAAAGCAATGTGAATGAAGTGTGGCTTCAGAAGCTTTGGTACTGAAACTCGTAATTTCTGATCTGATTTCAGGGTCAGCTTCGGGCTCTATGAGTGGATAAACATTAGCAGTGTCTATCTGCTCACCGTGTGGTTGGTACAGAAAGGATGGGCCTGAGAACCATATAGAGTTCTGAAGGCATGCTGCTTGAGTAGGTCTAGTGGCATAATCTGCAGGGTTTAGATACATAGAACCACTGATCTGGGTGTGAAGATAGCCTGATTCTATTCACTCTGTTGGAGACATACAGATGGAACCTCCTAGTGGTGCTGCAAATGTACCCTAGGTCAGTCTTGCTATCAGTGAAGAATTTCACAGCATCAAAGTCAGTGTCTAGTTCATCTGTGATTAGCTCAGACATTTCGACTGCAAGTACAGCAGCACACAACTCTAAACGAGGAATCTTGTGGGCTGGTTTAGGGCTTGATTTGGACTTTCCCATGACAAATCCAACATGACACACATTTTCTGCATCAATTACTTTCAAGTAATCTACCGCACCTATAGCTGTGGTGGATGCGTCTGAGAAGATGCACGGTTCTTTCCTGCAAGCTGATGATAGAGATAAGGGCACATAGTATCTGTCTATCTTTAGGTGCTCTAAGGCTTGCAAGGATTCTGTCCATTGAACCCACTCGCTTAGTCTCTCCTGTGGAAGCAATGCATCCCATTCACTTTTCCCAGATGACAGTTCCCGACCTAAGACCTTGCCTTTTATTGTCACAGGTGATACAAACCCTAGGGGGTCATAGAGGCTACTTACGGTAGATAGAATGCCTCTACGTGTAAAAGGCTTTTCCCTTGAGGAAACTCTGAAGACAAAACTATCTGTTTCTAGATCCCAACTTAGGCCTAGGCTTTTCTGCAGGGGAAGGGTGTCTGTACCTAGGCAAAGATCTTTAAGGTCCTTAGCTCTGTCTGCTACAGGGAAGGGTTCTATTACTTTTTGGCTGCTGGAAGCGATTTTATGAAGACGTAGGTTGGATTCTGACAGCATTTGCTTTGCTTTACTGAGGATGGAAATTGCCTCTTCGGGTGTGCTAGCAGAAGCGAGTCCATCATCTACATAAAAATGCCTTAATACGAAGTGTTTGGCTTCTTGTCCATAGCACTCTGCATTTTTCTGGGCAGCCTTTTGCATGCAGTATATAGCGAAAGCAGGAGAGGGGCTATTACCAAATACGTGCACTTTCATTCTGTACTCGAAAATTTCTTTGTCTATGTCATTGTCTTTGTACCAGAGAAAACGTAAAAAGTCTCTGTGGTCTTCTCTGACGAGAAAGCAATAAAACATTTGGCGCACATCTGCTGTGAAAGCAACGGGCTCTTTTCTGAAGCGCGTGAGGACACCTAGCAAGGTATTGTTTAGGTCAGGGCCACTCAACAGTACGTCATTTAAAGAGACTCCTTTAAACTCTGTGCTGGAATCAAACACTATTCTGATTTGGTCAAGTTTGTGTGGATGGTAAACACCGAACATTGGTAGATACCAGTGTTCCCTGTCTGTTTCAAGTGGTCCTGCAACTTCAGCGTGATCATTGTCTAGCATCCCTTTAATGAATTCAGTGAAATCTCTTTTCACTTCTGGCTTCCTCTGCAGAGTTTTGCTGAGTGAATGCAAAGCTTCATGGCTTGTTCCCTGTTACTAGGCAAAACACGTCTGGGTGTGCGAAAGGGAAGAGGGGCCACCCAACTGTGATTTTCATCTTGGTAAGCCTCTCTATCCATAATCTGCAAGAAGGTCTGATCCTCTATAGAGAGGGCCTGTTTATCATCATCTTTAGTTTTCTGGAACACTGTAATCCCTAGATTGTCTGTCTCAATGTTGGAATTGACTTCTTCTTTACCATATAAAGTAGAGGAGTCACAGTGTTGTGTCGACCTGCCAAAGCTTTCCTTGACAATGAAGCTGTTGTGACAGGGACTGAGAAGGGATGTGCGTCCATTTGTTAACACAGATGTCTTCAAAGTGGTAATATTGTCAGGCTGGTGCACTGTCCCCAGGCAAACTTCTCCTACAATGACCCACCCCAGGTCCAGTCTCTGTGCATAGGGGGCATTATAAGGTCCATTGATTTGCTGGCGCACCTTGTGAACCTGAAGGATGTCTCTCCCAAGAAGTAGAAGGATAGATACATCTGGCTCAACAGCTGGGATAAGGTGAGTAATTGAGCGGAGGTGAGGGTGGTGATGGGCTACTTCTGGAGAGGGAATCTCAGTTTTGTCGTCAGGTATCATGCCACACTCTATTAGGGTAGGAAGTGGAAACTGTACTTTCTTATTGAAGGATTCAATGGTAAAGTCAGAAGCTCTTCTCCCTGTGGTTTCAATTGTCCCCTCACATGTCCTTAGAGTGTATGGAACTGCACTTGCCTTAAGGTTAAAGATATCAAAGAAGTCTGACTTTGCAAGGGATCTGTTGCTCTGTTCATCTAGCACTGCATACATTTTCACTGCCCTTTCTCTTTTGCCAGTGGGATACACAGTCACTAAACAGATTTTAGAGCATGAACGTGCACTCTTGCCTTGTCCACATACTTCAGTGCAATTAGACATTACTGAGGAGAGTGGGATCTCTTGTTGCTCCCTGCCCTGATCTTTCTTGGGTTCTAAAGTCTCTAGGGGGGCAGGAGCAGGGCCTGGGTGCAAAGCTGCAATATGTCTCTCACTGCCACATTCTGTACATTCTACTGGTATTTTGCCGTCTTTAGCAACGTGATAAGTAGATCCGCAACACTTGAAACAGATGCCGTTCTGTTTAAGGAAGGACATCCGCTCTGCAATAGGTTTGCTTCTAAAGCCTTTGCATTTCTTTAGTGGATGTGTTTTTTTGTGTATTTGGCAATGTCTATCAGGGTTTTCTATGGTGTGTACCTTGTGGGTGCTTTGATAGTCTGTGACTTCTGAAGGTACAGCTGTTTTGTGTGTGGATACAGAGGTCTTACCGTGAGGTCTGTGGGGTTTCTCAGGTCTGTGTGATTGATTGCCACTGGTGGTGAAGGCGAAACTGGGATCACTTCGGATTTTCACTTGCTGACAGACAAACTTTGAAAACACAGAGAAAGGGGGGAAAGCGACTCCATAATCTTCTTTGAATTTACCTCCCACAGACATCCACTTGTCTTGCAGATTTGAGGGTAGTTTCTCTACTATGGGATTAGTGCCTCTAGCTGTATCTAGGTATGAAAGTCCTGGCAAGTAACCATCCTCTTTGGCGTATTCTATCTCTGGTAGAAGATCACTTAGTTCTTGTAACCGCACGTTGTCTCTGTAGCTCACCTTGGGAAAGACTTCAAGTTTTTTCAACAGTGCTCCTTCTATTACCTCTGGGGATCCATACATTTCTTCTAGTCTTTTCCAGGTCATGTTGAGTCCTGCTGCAGGGTTGAACAGATTTGCTCTTCTCATCCTCTTAGCATGCTCTGCTGACTCGGTACCGAGCCATTTTATCATTAAATTAAGCATTTCTGCTGGTGAAAAGTTCAGATCTTCAGTGGCATTCAGAAAGGAAGATTTCCATGCCCAATAGTTTTCAGGACAGTCATCAAATTGGAGAAAGCCTGAGCTTACCATTTCTTTGCGGATGAGATATTTGGTGACATCCACTGCACATTGTTGTTCGCACATGTAATCTATAGGTTGAGGTGATGGGAACACTTGTTTTTTGTTCTTAGGGGTTTCTGGTGCTTCATTCTTGATTTGCTGGCAGCTGCTGATCTCATGTGGTTGATTGGGCCTGCTCAGGGGGCTTGTTGATTTCGGCCTGAATTCCTTTGCTTCAGGTTTAAGAGACTGTTCCTTTGCATGCGCAGTAGTAAGGTTCTGGATGTACTCACTTGTACGATCTGCAGAGAATAGAGGTTTTCCTGGAACCTCTGAGTCTTTATATGATTTTTCACTTCCAGAACAACTTGTTCCCATGTAGGCAGTGGCCTCTGCTTCAGCTGCTGCAGCAGCAATCTGTCGCTGCAGGATGAGCAATTTTGATTCTAATTCCGCTTCTTCTTGTGCGATGGCAGCTTTCTTTGCTTCTTCTTGTGCGATGGCAGCTTTCTTTGCTGCTAACTCCTGCATCATCATGGCTTCTTTTTCTGCGTACTGTAGCTGGATTCGGGCAGCTTCTGCCTTGGCACGAGCTTTAACTGTTGAGGACATCTTGCTAGCCCGTGAAGATCTGGACACCTGCGATTGTGCATCGTCTTGCTGGGCACAGGGAATGTTCTTCCTGCCTTGCTGTGTCGGCGGTAGCATGTCATCAGCCTGGTACTTTGTTCCTGATCTGAGACTCATGCTGCAGTAATGGAGTCTCAGTTTATTCCAGACTGCCACGTGGTTGTCTTTTTACTGTTCTGCTTTGCGTTATTGAACTGTTGTATAACACTAGTCAGACAGCTTAACAATAATTCAGAAGTCAAGAAACGTGAGACATCAGATCTGTATGTATTCTTTATCCCGAATAACTTTGTAAAACTACAACATAAGCATAAACAAAACATATGTGTCAGTACATTAAACATTATACAACAGCCTCACTCTATCAGTGAGAGTACTCACAGACAATTCCATCATTAGTCCAGGAATGGTTTAAGAGCTCTTCTGCATGCAGTCTGTTAGATCCAGAAGCAGTAATGAAATGAAGGAAATACAGTTCCAGGTTAAAGGTTACTGCCTTTACTACAAGGATAATCTTACTTCCTTCAAGCTCTGGCAAAGTAATAACCATCTCTGACCACTAGATGGCATCAACATAAACTAACATTACAGTATAAACTGTAACAGTACATAGCACATATTATTATGAACAATATGGGCAGAACAGGGACCAAAAGTGAAGTATGCTAAGAAAGCAAATTTATTGTGCTAAAAAGGTATACTTACAAAAGTAAGGTAAAAATAGGCATTGAAATTGTAAAAAGATGCAGCAAACACCATTGGGGGCGTTCCTACGAGACCCGAAGTGATGTCAGTGCCGGAAGTGAGTCATGTCAATGCATTTCGCCCTCCCACAGGGCGTCATCAGAGGAATGTTTATTACTAATATTTTATTGCTGTTTTTCCCTCAGATTCGATAATTGGGTTTCATGGCTTTCAGAACAAAAGGGTTTCAGCACCATTATTTAGTTGGTGCTTCTATTTGTCAGCCCATTCGGCTGAGTTTTGGACTACCTAAGTGTGTGTTGTATGTTCTGATCCAAGTCATAAAAAGTCAGTGGTTAAGAAAACCAACTTGCTCTGTCCAGTATCACTTTGCTAGGACAGGCAGGTGGGGGTAGTATCCAGCTTGCCTATGAGTCGTAATAGATTCTACTCGGACTCCACTGTGTTACACCCTGGAGTCTATCTTGTTCTGATGGTTTGAGTCTGGACAGCCTCAGATGACTGGTACTGATGAGTGCTGGAGAAAGGAAGGTGTTATGCTATGGGAAAAGGCAACAGTGCTGGCACAGAGGGGGTCTTGTCTAATGGATGCCGGGGTAGTGTCACAACTGGTCCTAAACAAAGTTAAAAATAATTGAGACCTGAGACCAGGGTGCTGTTATCGTGCACTGTTTTCAGCATCAGGTTAAATGGTACTCAGCAGGGTGCACTACCTTGCAGAGTCTATTGTACATCTCCTCTGGCCCTTGGCATGGATATAGCAGGAACACCGGGTTGTACCCCGATCACCCCTGAAGAAAGGTTTTATAGCAAACCTGACATCCCCTTACACCTACTGAAACTTTCGTTGGGATTCGGGGGGGAGGAGTTAAAAGTTGGGTAGTTGGGTAGTTTGGGCAACAGGTAGATAGTGCCAACAGTTTGGGCAGGGTGTGAATAGAAGGGCCCTGTTTAAGGGGAGGAGGTTGGTACAAAAATAATAGCGGCTGGGAATATGGAGCTGGCTGAGGTAACATTTTAGGTGGAGGCGGGGTAGGCTTCCCGGAATAAAAATTTTTTTCACGGATCACCTAACACAGTAGAGTCCGAGTAGAATCTATTACGACTCATAGGCAACCTGGATACTACCCCCACCTGCCTGTCCTAGCAAAGTGATGCTGGACAGAGCAAGTTGGTTTTCCTAACCGTTTCCCTGATATATAAAACAAGACCCCCCAATGTGGTCTTGAGTATCTCCAGCTCCATAACCAATTACAATAACCGCAGGGGGGAATTAAGCAGTCTTAAACAAATCTACACAAAAGTCAGCAAAACCACTGACTTTTTGAGAAAAAAGGGAAAAGGGTAGGGCCGGGTAGGGTAGGGCCGTGATGGACATATTGGGGGGGGGGGAGTTCCAGAGGTTTGGGAGCAGTCCTGAGGTTGAGCATGGGAGGAGGTTACAAGGGAGCTGGAAATCAGGATGTCTTAGGAGGAGTGAAGTGGACGATTTGGGTGATCTCAAGATCAAAAGAGGTCAATCCAAATATCTCAAACTAAAGTTTCTTAATGGGAAAAGTTTATTCAGGTATCATCTTAGGGCCACAGCTTTAGTAAACTCCACCCTGTTGCTGTCCTGATGTGGGTAGCTATTAAGAGACCGATGTAGAGTATTGTGCGCATTTAAAAAAGGACCCTAGAACTAAATTTTTCTTTTTGTTGTTTTGGGAAAAAGCGTCTAAAAATTTTTGAGCAATAAAGTGCAGTCGGGTTTGACTAAATTCTAAAAGTTTTTGGCAACCATTGTTTTATTCTCTCCTTTTTTAAATTTTTTTGTACCCGACTTGTAAATTTTTAGTGACAGTGATCCTGTTCACCTGTTTTTTTTTTTGTTTTTTTTTGTTTGTTTTTTTGCCACATCAGACAACCTTTTCAGGGGTCTTAAATCAACTTTACAGTTCATTTTCGTTTAAAATCAACCCCATCAGAGTCACATCATCGTGGCCTTTGCTATATCAAAGAAGAAGAACATAAGGGGGGCACAAGGATAGTATAAACATAGTATAACAATATTATTTCGTATCACGCCCGTTAATATGCTTAACCCCGTCTCTATTCCTAAATTAACTCCCATTTCCTTTTACTTCTATTTCCCCCCCCATCCCCTCCTACCCCCTCCCCGGGTCCCCCCTACCCCACCTCTCCAAGGTCTATTTTTCTTCTACTCTCCTCCTTTAGTCTAGGGCTTTGAATTCTTTGGCATAGCTCCATGTTTTTTTTTATTTTTTCCATCGGTCCCACCTACTCATGTTTCCACTTCCTGTTTCCTCGAGCAAACTCCCCAAGGTCTCCATATTGCAAGTCTCCTCTACAGCATTGAACCACTCCCAGATCTCTGGGGACTCTCTCCTCTGCCAATTCCTTGGTATTGTTCTTTTTGCAGCATTCAGTAACTGCGGTACCAGTGACTGTTTGTATGTTTTTGAGTCTCTTGTCCCCCCATGGAACAGGACCTCCCAAGGGTCTTCTACCACCTCTATTCCCATGATTTTTTTAATTAATTCTAGTATTTTACTCCAGAAGTTTTTAATTTTGGGGCAGTTCCACCACAGGTGACCCATTGTACCTACTTCTTGGCAGCCTCTCCAACAATTGGCTGACCCTTTCTGGTATTTACTAGTTATCTCTGGAGTGAGGTAGCTTCTGCTAATGCATTTGTAGTTCATTTCTACCGTTCGAGTGTCCATTGCTGAATGAGCGATCATTTTCAAGATTCTTTTAATTGTGACTAAATCCTTCTTGAGGCCCAAATCTCTTTCCCATTTGGCTATAAATGACGGTATTTCCAATTTTTCTGAGGTCATCAAGATTTTATATATTTGAGATATTGTATTTTTTGAGACCTCTTTATCACACAACCTCTCAAGGTCTGTCAATTGATCCCCCGACCTAATCGGGTGCGGTAGCGTATTGATAAAATGACTTAATTGGAGATAACGCCATCTCTCTAATCCCCGTGGTTCCCTTCCGTGTATAAGTTGTTGAAGTGGTATAATTTTCCCTTCGTTCATTATTTCTCTTAGTTGTGATTTCCCCCAAAGTGCTTCTTTTCCTCTAATATTCTCCATCCCTGGTGCAAAAAAGTTGTTATCTATTAGTGTGATCAATGGTGAATTGTAGTTCCCATTAACTTTCTTATATACCCCATCCCATATTCTAAGGACATTTCGTGTTATGACATGTGTACTGTTATCTAACAATCTAAAGTGTGGGGGATTCCATATAATAGTGCCTAGTTGTGCATTACTAATATTTTCCTCTATTTTCACCCATTTTTTTAACTTTTCCTTCCTCGTCCATTCTACCACCCTTGATAGTACTATAGGTCATAATTATTTTTTTTAATTTTCTCAGGTAATATTGGGGTAGTGGAACTGGTAGCATCTGGAAGTAGTATATAATTTTGGGTAAGAGAACCATTTTGATGACATTAATACGTCCGATCCATGACAGGGCCTTGCCGGAGAGTCTCTTACAGTCTAATCTGACGGCATCGAGTAGTGGAATATAATTACTTGTGAATATCTTTTGGAATGTGTTAGTTAGCTTGATACCCAGATATTTTAATTCCCTAGTCCATTTAAAACTAAATTCTTTTTTCAAGGTCGCTTCCTCTGTCTTACTTATATTTATATTTAATACTTCCGATTTGTTCATGTTTATTTGGAAGTTGGACACCCCTCCATACTTCCTCACTGCTTTTACTAGTTTGGGCATAGTAGAGATCGGGTCCGTTACATAAAACAACACGTCGTCCGCAAACGCTGCGACTTTGTGCTCTTCCTCTCCTACTTTCACACCTCTAATATCGGGGTCTCTTCGTATTGTTGCCAAGAGTGGTTCCATAGCTAGGACGAAAAGCAGCGGGGACAGGGGACACCCCTGTCTCGTGCCGTTTTCCATCTCGAATGGCTGAGATATTAACCCATTGATTTTTACTACGGTAGTTGGATGGTGGTACAGAGTTTTAATCCTCCGGATCATTTTAGGACCCAGCCCCATAGTCTCCAAGGTCTGGAACATGAACCCCCAGTCTACCCTGTCAAATGCCTTTTCGGCGTCGATTGACAGAAGCAGTCCTGGGGGTCCACCCTCCTTCATTTTTCCCAATAGGAGAAGAGTCCTGACCCCGTTATCCCTCCCCTCTCTATTGGGAACAAATCCTACTTGGTCTGGGTTAACCAATGAATTCATAAATTCCTTTAATCTCTCTGCCAATACTTTTGCATAAAGCTTTGTGTCATTATTCAGCAAAGAGATTGGGCGATAGCTCGAGCATAGTGATTTCTCTTTACCTTCTTTCAATATAATTGTAATAGAAGCTTTTAGTGCCTCCCTACTCATCTCGAAGCTGTCCCCCAGACCATTCATGTAGCTACATAGCCTAGGTACTAATGTTTCTTTAAATGTTTTATAATAAAGTATTGTCAGGCCATCCGGGCCAGGGCTTTTCCCGGATGCCGTTGCTGCTAAAGCTTTCCTGATTTCTTCTTCTGAGATTGGTCTTTCTAATATTTCTCTGCCTTCTTCTGAAATCTTGGGTAGCTCTGCCTTTTTTAGATAGTTGTTATATCTTAATCTCCTATTTTTTAAAGAGGTGTCTTGGCTGGGGACTGAATATAGGTCTTTATAGTAGTTCTTAAAGATCTCCGCTATACTTGTAGTTGAATATTCCATATGGCCTTCTTTGGTCTGAATTTTTTCTATAAAGTTCCTGGCTTTCTTCTTTTGTACTATTTTTGCTAACTGTTTGCTGGGTTTATTACCCCATCTAAATCTCTCCCAGGCTATCTTATTAAATGTTGCTCTTGACTCCTGCTCCATCGCGGTTTTCAGCTCCGATCTTTTAATAACCATCTGCTGATGTATCTCTTGGGGGAGCTGGCACGCTTGTTTTTTATGTTTTTGTTCTAATCCTGCCAGGTCAGCCCTTAGTTTTTGAATTTTGGCCCGTCTATCTTTCTTATTCCTCGCTCCCATTTCCACCAAGACCCCCCTAATATAGGCTTTATGAGCCTCCCATAGCGTAGCTCCCGACACTTCCCCCGTGTCATTTACCTCAAAATAGTTTTCTAATTCTTTTCTAATTCTATTGACACCCTCCTCCTCCTTTATCAACTCCTCATTTAGCCTCCACTGCCCCCTATCGGCCTGACCTCTACCAGTTGCTATTTCCATGGTCATAGGTGCGTGATCTGAGTAAGTTATATTTCCAATCTTGGACTCTACTATCTTATCGATCGCCCGATGTTCGACTAGACCCCAATCAATCCGGGAGTAAGACCCGTGCACAGGGGAGAAAAACGTATAGTCTCTTTTGGTTGGATGTTGAACTCTCCAGATATCCACCAATTGGTAGGTGGAGAGTTTTTGCTTTAACTCTTTCAAGTGAGCGCAGTTTCTCCCCTGTGTTCGGGCCGCACTGTCCAGATCTGGGTTAAGACAGAAATTAAAATCCCCCATTAGTATTAGATGTCCTGTCATGGACTTCATTATTTTCCCCAATATATTAGCTAAGTACTTCGTCGGATTCTTGTTTGGAGCATAAATGTTGACTAATGTATATTCTACTTCATTTAGTCTACCTCTGAGGCACAGGTATCTACCTTCTGGGTCCACTAATCTTTCCTCCAGCACAAACCTTGTTTTCTTTGCAAAGCCAATGGCCACTCCCCGTGCCCTATTAGAGATGGTATCTCCTTGGTACCAGACTGGGTATTCGTTTGAGAACAATCTAAGTCTCGATTGGAGTGTTATATGTGTCTCTTGCAGGAACACCACATCTGGGCCCAATAATTTTAACTCGTTGAAGATATCCCATCTTTTCTTGGGGGTGTTTAGGCCCTTGACGTTGTATGTTATAAATTTTATTGTGGCCATGACCCTTTTTCCATTCTCCTAAATTCTCCCTTTACCTTAAACCTTGGAGAGTTTTCCCTCTTTCTTGATATTGAGGTTGGACGGGACCCCCTTCCTCTACTCCCCCTCCCTCTCCCACCCCCTCCCCCTCCCCCCCTCCCCCCACCCCCCCATCGCCCCCACCACCTCCTCCATCACTCCCACCCCCTCTCCCCCCTCTCCCACCCTCCCCCCCATTGGTCCTCTCGGGACCCTTAGACCAGTGAGGGTCACTTGTATTGTGTCCCACCATTGGTCTCCTTCTCTAAAGGTGGAGCTCTAGGTGTGTCATCCCTCCAGTCCGTGCTGCCTTAATAACTGGACATGCTAGGTTTCTACTGAAGGGGCTTCCTCACCAATATTGTGGATTAATTTTGGTCCTAACCCGCCCACTCCCCCCCACTCCCTCCCCCCACAGATCCCCACTCCCGCTTGTCCCCTCACATCTGGCCTATGCTCAACTCAATCCAACGTTCATTAGACCAGCCCAGCATCTGGGGCACCTGCAAGCCCAATTTCTCACAGAATTCCTCTAATTCTCCCGGGAATCTTAGTCTTGCAGATCTCCCGGCTTTGCTACCCACCAGGCAGGCTGGGAATCCCCATGTGTATTTTACATTTTGGTTTATCATTTGCTCCAGCAGGGGTTTCAAATGTCGCCTTCTCGCCAGTGTGTCTTTGGCCAGGTCCGCAAAGACTTGGATTCTTGCCTCTTCAAACTGTAGTGGGGTATGCCCCTTCAATTTAACCCATATCTTTTCCTTGTCTTCATAGAACCTGAATCTCACAATAATGTCACGACTTCTTTCTACCCGTCTGGTATCGAGCCTACCCACCCGGTGAACCCGCTCGATTTTTGGGAAGTCCTCCCCTCCCAGTCCCAGAATTGGGCCAAAGATAGTTGCTACAGTCCTCCTCAGATCCTCCCCTCTATTTTCCGGGACCCCCCTGAGTCTCAGATTTTGTCTTCGATCCCTGTTTTCCTGGTCTTCCATTCTGGAGCAGATTTTTATCTGATTTTGTTGAGTTATTTTAAGTTGTTCTTTTAATTCGGAGATTTCCCGTTCCTGCTTGACTGACTTATCCTCAGCTTCCTCCACTCTGGTCAGAAGGTTGCCTAGATCTAACCTCAGCATACCAATCTCTGCTTTAATCGAGGTTTCCAGGGCTTTAAGCATTTCTGCTAATTCGTTTTTTGAGGGCATTTGTGTATCCTGTCTAAGCTCTTCTATTCTAGATACCTCCAGCGTGTTGTCGGCTAGTAATTCCTCTCTTGAATGATCAGGAGTCTGATCTTCCCTCTCGTTTAGTCCCTTCTTCTTTTTGTCTACCATATTTGATTTTCGGGTTTCTTGATGGGCGCTTCCCGGGCTCCCCCCCTTGACCATATATTGCTTAATTGTACTTCCAGCAGCGTTCCCTGGTAAATTATCTTTTGGGGTTTTCGGTGGTCCCCCCTTCCCGGTTTTAGATGCGTTCCGACTCATACTATTTTCCTGCTGAACTATCTCAGTTTGATTTTAATCTGTGTGTCCAACACTCTCAAGAAATAGTCCCGGGTAAAACTCTCTCCCGCTAGTTAACCAATCAATCTGAGGTTGTCAGTGTAGATACCAATGTGGCAGTCGTGAACTATTAGCGACTTGAATGAGACTCTATGGTACTGAGTTTAGCCCTGGGTCGCAGTGTCTGGTAAGCGTGTTTCCAGGCTATTTTCTGGTATACCAGTATTGTGACACAAGAAACTCACAACGGTAGCTTATGCGTGTGTTAGACATAATCTACCTAGCCTGGGCCTAGCTTCCAATGCTGTATGAGTGGACATCGTATATGGGTACAGTGCTGCGATTCCACAAAGCGAGTTAGTTGTAGCTTTGGTTATATCCGAAGCACTTTTATATTTCAGCAATATATGATGTCTCAAGCTTCACCCGTAGTAAACCAGTACTCAATGGTTAACGAACTTTAAATCACATTTCTTTATCACTGGCCAAGTTTGTGCTGTATGGTGTATACGGCGGAGATACCCACCACCCCTTCACTACATACACATATACCCCTAAGCCACAGGGTGAGCATACAGGTGTAGGACATGTATTAGTATCATAGGCTTGTTTATTATATCCCCGCCTTCCCTCCAATGTCAGTGCGGGTACCGTGATGAAGGGACTCAATTGCAGCTTTGATAGTATCTATAGGCTTTGTATTTCAGCAAGATATAATGCCCCTAGTTTCCTCCGTGATGTATCAGTGTTCAAACAAGCTTAAACAACATTTCCTTGCATTAGGCAAATCTCATGCTTCCAAAAAATATACAGTGGAGAGACCCACCACTCCTCCACTGTCTCACCTAGTTTAATAAGGACAGCAGGAGTTACCATACACAAGTTGATCAGCAGATTCCTAGCTTCACAATCCACAGTCTTACTTTTCCTGGCGTGCTCCTTATAAGCTTTACACTCTTACCTTGGAGATGGGTATTTTTAGTGAGTCTCTTACCACCATTACTTGTACTTCAACCTTCTACTTTCTGTTTCAAGCTATTTGATACTTCCCCCAGCTGGAGTCAGATGGATTTGGCTTTCAGGTTTGCTTGCCACTATCAGGGCTCTGGATCTTCAGCGTTCAGTCCCGGTCTTGTCTCACATGCTGCCAATACTCAGTGCGGGGGGGGGGGGGAGGGGGGGGAGCGAGGAGCTCCGGTCTGTTAATCGAGGCCGTCACCACAGCTGTTTCTCTCTGTCCTCCTGTCTTCCGTGGACAGATCTAAATCATCTCCTGGCACACGGGTCGCTGCACGGTTCTCTCAGCGGGATGGCTCTCCATATCCTCTCCATTGCCCCTGTTTGCTCGTCCTGATATGAGAGAGAGCCGGCCAGCACGCCAGCAGGACGACACACCTCCCACTCCTCCCTTCCCTACGGACGTCTCACGTCATCTCCCCCTCCCTCCCTGTTCACCTGTTGATCACTAATATGGGAGAGGAGTTTTTCTGTTAAAAAAAATATGGGAGCGGAGTTATTTATTTTTATTTTTTTGTTCCTCTTTTTTGTTTTTTGCTAAGTTGCTGCTGCAACAGCTGCAATGTATTATTTTTCAAGGCACTTTATAATAATTTTTCAGGACAGTTCTATATTGTTCGTTTGTTTTTATGAATGCAGATTCAATGCTCTTTGACATAAAGTGAAATGTGTGTGATAAACGGTGTGGGTTGAAGCAGCATTAAACCTGTATGTTTTTTGAAATTTTTTGCTTATTTTTATCTTTTTTCTCTTCTTTTCTCGTTCCTACTGCTTATTTTTATCTTTTTTCTCTTCTTTTCTCGTTCCTACTTTCTTTGTTTCATATTCTTATCTTTAATTACTTTAAGTGATGGTACCAGTCCATTATCTGTTAATGTTCCTCTATATCTTTAAAAGTAAATGTATTAGTCTTCTGGAACTTTTGTTTGAATATCAGAGATGAGCTGTGAATTGTAAGGCTTTACCGTTTCTGCCTGACTCAGTTTTTAAAAGTCCAGTGGGTCCTAAAGAATGGTTTCCTGAAACATACAAGTACCATATTTCACAAAGTATCCCTGGACATCCAGGTCTTATGTCTTAATGTAATTCTACCTCTCTTAGTCTGCCTACTGCTTTGACCTGAGCCCCGTGAGCAGGTGTGGTGAACCCAGGGACCTGGCAATAGCAGGCAGTGTTGACTATCCCTACCATCAAGGGCCATGGATGATGGTGGTGCCTGACTTAGAAGTCAGGAAAGAAGATTTTTGTATGGAACAACAAAGAAACTTCAAACGCAATAGAGCCAGAGAAAACATTAGAATGATTGATGGGGAACCTGTTGAACCCAATTAAAGGGTGTCTTTTCCCTACCTTGCTCTTAAAAATAACTTGCTATATCAAGTAGTAAAGCAAGAGGAGGAGGTAGAGCAGCTAGTGGTCCCCAAACCCTATTATCAGATGGTATTAGATTTAGCACATGGTCATATAATGGGTGGATACCTGGGTATAGAGAAAACTAAGGATAGAATAACCCAGAGATTATTTTGGCCTGGGTTATATGCAGATGTCAAATCTGCATATAACTGAGTATTGTAAGTCATGCCCAGAGTGTCAATATTCTGATCCATCGCCCCATTTTCGCAGTCCACTGGTACCGTTTCTGATAATTGAAATGCCGTTTGAAGGGATTGACACCAGTTTACTACTGGTGGGATCAGTAGTAAAGTCTGCCTGGGCCCATCAGCACATACTGGTAATGCCATGCCATATGCCATGCGAATGAAGCCATTCCCTTGCACAATACCTCAGCTAAGGCTATTGTCAAAGAGCTTGTCCAGATATTTATTTGTGTGGGTATTCTAAAAGGAGTATAACCGATCAAGGCACACCATTTATGTCCAGAGTCACTAAAGAATTGTGTAAGTTGTTCACAATCTCCCATCTCCTTACCTCTGTCTACCACCCCAAAACTGATGGTCTTGTGGAGAGATTTAACAAGATGCTCAAAAACATGTTAAAAAAGGTGGTGGGCAAAGATGGGAGAAATTTGATTTTTTGTTGCTGTACCTCATGTTTGCGATTTGAGAGGTACCTCAGGCATCTACAGGTTACTCCCATTTTAAACTACTGTGTGGTAGACATCCCAGGGGATTGCTAGATGTCACAAAAGAAACGTGGGAGGGAGAGGCCACACCTTTATAGAAGCATCATCGAGCAAGGTAGATTAGCGGTTGTCATGCCGCTTGTATGGGAACATATGGAGCAAGCCCAGGAGACCCAGAGAAGGGTTTATAATCAGGGTGCCAAGACCCGGACCTTCAACCCTGGGGATAGAGTGCTGGTACTAGTCCCCACAGTTGAGCGTAAATTCCTAGCAAATTGGCAAGGTGCCTTTGAAATTATGGAAAGGAGTAGGGGAAGTAAACTACAAAAGTTTACCAGGCAGGGAAAATGAAACCAGCGCAAATATATCATGTCTCTCAAAACCTTGGAAGGACAGAGAGACTTTACTGGCAGTGGCGACCCCCCAAAAGGACCCCTGTGACATCTGAAGTACCCATAACTAAAACCTTGTCAGTGACCCAACAGAATGGCATTAAAGAATTTTATGAGTAAGAATAGAGATTTTTTTTCTCACCTCCCTGAACTGACCACAGTTATACAGCATGACATAATTACGGAACCAGGTGTCCGCGTAAATGTAAAGCCCTATAGAATACCCGAAGCTTGGCGGGAAGCAGTTGCAAATTAAGTAAAGAACATGTTAGAGTTGGGCATGATAAAGGAGTCCCACAGTAATTGGTCAAGTCACATAGTGTTGGTCCCAAAGTCAGATGGAACTATAAGGTTTTCTAAGGATTTCAGGAAGTTTAACAGTGTGTCCAAATTTGATGCGTACCCAATGCCTCAGGTCAACAAGCTTATTGACAGATTGGGAAGTGCCCGATACATAACTACTTTATATAGAATATTTTGGCAGATAAACCTAATGGAATCTGCAAAATAGAAGATGGGATTTTATACCCCTGAGGGGTCATTCCAGTATAAGCGGATGCCTTTTGGTTTTCATAGTGCTCCTGCTCGTTCCAGAGAATGATGAACAAGATGTTAAGACCGCAAAATATCCGCAAAGGTTTTCCCAAACATAGTGTCTCTAGACATTTTGCACAATGTCATGTCGATGTCACCATCTGGTCTCAAATTCTGGGATATCAATAAATATAAACCCCATTGAAGGGGAAGCAATAAGATTAGAGAATTGAGCAAAAGTGAATCAAGATGGATGTTTGAACTCAATACTTTCCATCCTCTTGGTATGAATATTGAATTTTGATCTAAACTGCTTCATCTCCAATTACTGATCCCTGTAAATATTTTCCATTTTCATACTAGTGATACACCTCCCAGTATATTTTAGAAGGGCGTATTTTAGTCCATTTTGTGCAATTCATACTTTATACTTGTTATACTTTATATATTTTTATTTCAATATTTTTTTTTTCATGTTTGCCCATTAGATGGCGGTGTTTCCAATTCTTGTATAGAATTTAGTTTAAATGAGTGTGGTTCTGTTAATATCCATTAGAGGGCATGGTGTCATCTTGAATTGTATATTTACTCCCTGGCGACCCTTTATAGCAGGGATATGCAATTAGCGGACCTCCAGCTGTTGCAAAACTACAAGTCCCATCATGCCTCTGCCTCTGGGTGTCATGCTTGTGGCTGTCAGAGTCTTGCTATGTCTCATGGGACTTGTAGTTCTGCAACAGCTGGAGGTCCGCTAATTGCATAACCCTGCTTTATAGGCTTAATTTTCAGCTATTTCATTTTTAATTTTATTTTAGATCCCAGTGATTTTTAATTATTATTATTATTATTATTATTTTTATGTGTCTGTATTTAGCAGTCATTAAGTATTCATTTTTATTAGCATGTAATACTGCAGCTGGCTTGAATTATCTCACGTTCCTCATATGATTAGTATTATTCATATGTTAGAAGTATGTGGTTGGCAGCAGTGAAATATTATTTTTATGAGTAACAAATCTGATGGAAATGCTGTATTAGCTGAGGGTGAGATTACCCAATGTCTCACCCGTCACCATAATAATCAGTAAACAAACCAGGGCTCTTAAACTACGTGTTCATTACTAGGCTCCATACCCTTGAAAAAGTTACGTGACCAGTGACGCAACACATTGAGGGGAGCTGGTGACTTCCCTTCCGGTGTCTTGTATACCCAAAAGCAATGGGGAGGAGGCAAGCTCTCTGATTGAAACAGTTTTAAAACTTTTAGCGATTTCTCAAGACATACAAAATGTGAGTGGGAATATTAATGTTTAATAAAAACACTGATATAATAGCAATATTGCGCTATTAATTTCTCTTATTTGCTTTGAGCAATGTCTAAAGAAGCGGTTCTGTCGTGGAAAAACCCACTATACGCTTTTGCGCCATTAAGCGCCCTTCAAGCTTTTCAGTATAATGCATTTTTAAACAACCCGTGTCTCTCGCATTTCCCCAATAAACAATCATAGTCACCTTTCTGATGTTGTTAGCTCCATGACTCAAAACCAACTGCCCTGCACTAAGCAAATTTTATTCATATAACAAATAGAGCCTCATGGTTTCACAATCGACCAATCAAGCACAGGCATTCCCTCAAACAGGAGGGGTTATACAATAACCAATGAAGAATGACTAAGGGAGTCTTATGGGCGTGTCTGGGCGGGGGCAGCGTGTACGATCTCCTGCCCCCCGTCTCTGTAAGCTATCTTCAGATACATTTTCACCGTTTTCCGTGAATCCTTATTCTGCTTTGTTCAGAGAACAAAGCATACCCGGACTATGCTACTGTCCAGTGTGGATGGGAGATTATCTGCAGGTGCACGCCACAGCCCCCCCAAATGTGTTAATCAGGCACACAGGGGTGACACGAGCGTACATCCACTAAAAACCGATATTGTCTTTGCAGAGCGAACACATCCCCCCCGACGATCGTTCTGTGCATCGCACAGGGGCCCTTCGCTGGCGGACATATCCCCACTCTGCAAACACTTCTCTACATTCCCAAGGAGCTTTTCACTACCAAACGGATCTCAACCAGCGTCAGTCTGCCCCAGTCAGCTCTTTAGAGCGGGTTGCGGGAGAACTAACACTGGGAGACACTATGACAATACATCTTCATAAAATTTCCACAACAGTTCTCAGGGTGCACAAAGAAGACTACATATGAGCCAGGATACAGCTGGTGTTTCTATTCAGGATTAGTCAAGATCCATATACCTA
The DNA here is from genome assembly GCA_037952925.1 of Lithobates clamitans. Taxonomy (NCBI): domain Eukaryota; kingdom Metazoa; phylum Chordata; class Amphibia; order Anura; family Ranidae; genus Lithobates; species Lithobates clamitans. The sequence continues at coordinate 3,158,900 of JBBGZY010000413.1, read as the reverse complement.
AGGTGTGAATTGACCCTTGGGGGTCTTTTATTGAGGTGAGCAGGCATTGCACCTAGAGGTGGCGTGGTGGTCTGTGAATCAGTCCCTCTACAATCGCTGTGTGGCACGCTTTGGAGTGAATTTTATTGCACAGAAGTGTTTGCAGTTTCATTTTTTCCCTTTTTCCCCTTTTTATTATTTGGATTTTTTCACTTGATTGTTGATTTATTCACTTGATTGTTCAATATTTCTATATAGAAATGATTTTTAGTTTCTCACAGCACAATGGTGAGGAATTGATTTATCCTGTGGTGGCAAGGATCAGCACGGTTTTAATTTTTTTAAAAAATTTGTATATTGTGTTTATATTAGGTTGATCCAATAAAACAGCGCACCATTATTTATAGATGTTAAGACCGATTTGCCAATTTGGACGATGTAGTCATCCACAGCCCAGATTAAGAATCTCATTGGCCCCGGGTGCAAGCAGTAGTAGATTTCCTTAAAAAAGCAGGACTTACTGCCAACCGCAGAGTGTGCCATTGGCTTGGAGGAGGCTACGTTATTGGTCAAGGCCCGATCAAGCCCCAGATCAATAGGATTTAGCCTGTTCAAAAGTAGCCCCAACCTATGAATAAAAAGCTAATTTTGTGCATTTCTTGGGATCACAGGATACAACAGGCATTTTATACCCAATTGTGCCAGGATTGCAGCCCCACTGACAGATCTGACAAAAGGTAGAAGGTCGGTCATGATTAAGTGGAATCCTGAGGCAAAGAAGGTTATGTCAAATGTTTAAGCAAGCTGGCCAGTGGGTGGATCAACACTGCCTTCTAGTGGGAGAGGAGGGGGGTGGAGCCCTGGCATGTAGTGGCTCACGCTCGCACTGGACTCCAGGACCCCGCTCCGCCCGAAGGTTCCCGCCAATCCCGGAGGTGGGAGTGAGCTACGTGAAAGGATTTGAGCCGACGCGCTGGAGGGGGAAGCGCGAGCATCCGTGGCTTTAAACCTGGCATCCCAGCACCCTGACATCTCGTCCGTGCCTAGCGCATTACCTGCTGCCACCTGTTGCTACTGCCCCCTCCATGCTGCCCCTCTGCTGCTGAGATTTTGGGATCCATCCCACCGTCCAAGCACCTGTGGCGCGCACTGACTGCACACGCCTGTGGTGGTCTGCCTGACTCCCCCCCCGCGTGCTGACGGGTCTGACGGGAGGTTCGGATCTTCCGGGCCCCACCAAAGTATGGAACGGAGGAAGCTACCTGTTGTGGCTCGGAGGTAGTGCAGATTGGGACCAAGGCACGGACCCCTGTGGAAGGCGGGGGATGCTGAGTGGCTGCGTCCCGTCTAGGAGAGAGACCCACTGGAATTGGGTAGGAACTTATCCTTAAATATGCAAACAATCTAACTCCCTGTACTATCCGAAAAAGGAACTGTTTACTGCATATTAAAAAAGCTTGGAGAATGTTAAAAGGTTTTTTGTTTTTTTTTTAACCATCTAAATAGCTTTTTTATGTGTGCCTCGGAGAAGAAGGAATGCGATTGGAAAAAGGAACTGCTTGTATATTAAAATATCACTGAGAAAAAGCTTCTTACCCGTTTGAACGGTTTCTATGTATTCTAGAGAGGAAGAAAATGCTACTGGGGAAATAAACTGTTTGCTGCACTTAAAATAGCACTGAGAAGTCGGAAGAAGACTCCCGAAGTCGGAAGAAGACCCCCAGAGCTGCTTAATAAATTACTTTAAAAACCTGTGTAGTGTTTTATTTATTGACACCTTTTTCCCTAGGTGAATGGGTAGGGGTACGATGTACCCCATACTCATTCACACAGGGTGGGGGGCTGGGATCTGGGGGCCCCGTTATTAAAGGGGGCTCCTGGATTCTGATAAGCTCCCCGCCCGCAGACCCCGACAACCAACAGCCAGGAATGTCGGGAAGAGGCCCTTGTCCTCATCAACATGGGGACAAGGTGCTGTGGGGTGGGGGGGCGCAGGACGCCCCCCTCCCCCAAAGCACCCACCCACCCATGTTGAGGGCATGCGGCCTGGTACGGTTCAGGAGGGGGCCGCTCACTCGTCCCCACCCCCTTTCCTGACCAGCCGGGCTGCGTGCTCGGATAAGGGTCTGGTATGGATTTTGGGGGGAACCCATGCCGGTTTTTTATTTAAAATTTGGCGCGGCGTTCCCCCTCATGATTCATAGCAGACACCTGTCACATTTTTCCTTTCCCGATGAGCGAGCTAGCTCGACGCTGGCTCCCGCGACAGGGCTCGCAGGTGTCAAATCTCGCCGATAACAACGGCGAGATTGACACAATATCGCGGTCACCTACTGTATGTCTCCAGTGGGACCTATGAGAGGCTGGGCCTACTGGTGAAGTACTCAACGATAAAAAAAACGTATCTAATATAGTATTAAGAACTGTTATTTCTTAAAGTTTACGATAAGGCTTACACTTCTACTATGACTCCACTATATGCTGTATTATTGAATGATGCACATGTGATTGATTACAAAACATATAAACACCTGATCTAACTGATACCTAAATCCCCTACATTTACATTATATAGTCTCTGCTAGTTACAGCTCCAACAAAAGTCAAACTTGTAGTCAAACTACAATCTTTAGCTCTAGTTGACTCATGGAGAGCAATACACACTACAGACCGACCGAGATTATATATACTTCTCATCGCCCCATAAAAGATATTCGAGAATAGATCTAATTTTCATTTCCCAGAGAGAACTAATTAACTTAGCTAAAGCTGAAATTGGAATTATAGCCCTCTCAGACCACGCCGCCACGGCCATCACCCTAAAATTCAACTCATCCAAACAGACAACCTTTAACTGGAGACTTAACGCGGCCTTACTTACAGACCAAACAATACATGATGAAATTCACAAATCTATTAAAAACTACTTTACGACCAACATAGATTCCGACACAAATCTCCTCAATAATTGGGAAGCAGATAAAAGCGTCATTAGAGGAGATTTAAATAAATGGGGAGCAAGAAGGAAAAAAGACAGAGATAAAGAAATTACAACTCTTACTAACAGAATCGCTAGATTAGAGACACTACATAAACAATCTCTAGCCTCTAAGGTAGAAAAGGAACTCACACATTATAATTATATTATAGGAACACCCTAAAGCAAATTCTAATCCTCAAAAACCCAAAATCACTCTTTTTTTCCGGAAAAATGTTTTTATGAACATGGTGACAAAAGTGGAAAACAACTTGCTAAAGCCCTAAAAGAAGCGACAACAGCAAACCACATACACGCCATACGCAACAAAAACGGGATACTTGAACATAATTCAGGAAAGATAGCGGAAATTTTCCACGATTTCTACTCCAAATTATACAATCTACCTCCCCAACACAAACCTCCCCATTTAACACTATTGAAAGAAGATATGATTCAAAAGTTCTTAGAAGACAGTAAAATCCCCAACCTAAGCCCTGAGGATATGAACAGCTTAGAAGACCCTATTACCATTTCAGAACTACAGGCTTCCATCAAAGATCTAAAAACAGGGAAAAGTCCCCGCCCAGATGGATTTACATTACAATATTACAAAATTGACACACAACTCCTTTCTAAACCCCTCTTAAAGGTGTTCAATTATTTAGCAAAAAACAATAATGACTCCAATACACTTTTAATGGCACATATTGCCGTTGTCCCCAAACCAGAAAAAGACCACACAGACTGCGCAAATTATAGGCAAATCTCACTTTTAAATGTAGACATTAAGCTTCTAGCAAAAATTATAGCCAACAGAATAAAACCCCTCCTATCAAAAATAATAGGCCCTGAACAAGTCGGCTTTATGGCTTCTCTAAGCCAGAGACAACATAACAAAGACTTTAAATATCATCCACTACTCCCGGAGATCTAAAATCGAGGGCCTTCTGCTGTCAACAGATGCAGAGAAGGCCTTCGATAGGGTCTCCTGGGACTACATGATGACTACGTGTTCACATATAGACATAGATGCAAATATGTTAAATTGGATAGAAGTCCTCTACCAAACACCACAAGCAAAAATTAAAGTCAATAACACCTTTTCAGAACCAATACAAATACAAAACGGCACACATCAAGGTTGCCCCCTTTCACCAATTCTCTTAATTCTAACGTTAGAAACTCTTATCAGAACCATTAACTTATCCCCAGCAATCCATGGTCTCAACATCCACAACAGAGAATACAAAACTGCAGCATACGCAGACGACCTATTATTTTTTATCACGTAACCTCACATTTCAATTCCCAACCTTAAAAATTGTTTTGAAACATTTGGCTTTATATCCAATTTCAAAATAAACCAATCAAAATCTGAAGCACTGAACATCAACATGCCACCCGATAAACTACAAAATATAGTGTAGCGCTATGTGCACATGTAAACAGTGTATCAGTTTTACCTTAACAAACAAAAAAATGTTGTAACACTAGGTGATACAAGATGACGTAAAAAGTGACTACAGTGAATAAATAGCGTGAATCAAAAATATGAAATTAGACAATGAGTCTAAAAAACATACATGTGTGGCAAATCAAATAATATAGTCCATAAAGAATTGACAATTACCGTATTTATCGGCGTATAACACGCACAGGCATATAACACGCACATTCATTTTAAGAGGGAAGTTTCAGGAAAAAAAACTTACATTTTAAAAAAGGAACTTTGAAGCAAAATAAGGGTCAGTGCCCATCGGCAGCCTCACAAGTGCCATCAATGCAGCCTCATCAGTCCACATCAATGCAGCTTCTTCTCGCATGATTTTTGAAACATCCACTGGGCCTGTTGGACTGTCTTGGGGACGATTAAAGCTGTGGTGAGACCCCTCCCCCCCCCCTTTTGGAAGCTGAAGATAATTTGACGATTCATCTCGCCAGACCTGGTGGTCATTAAGCTTTCTGAGACTTGTAAGACGTATGTCTTCTCAAGTCATCTGATTCTGGTAAGCCTCTTTTGATGCTCCGGTAATGGTCCTGTCACTTATTTTGATCTTCCACCCATCTGTGATTTCCTTCTTATTCATCTGTCAGAAGTGAACAATTCCTTTTACGTGGAAACCCCGGGAGTTTTTTTATTTTTTAGCACTTTAATACTTATGGACTTTTTGGTGGTGGTTTTCTATTCCACTATTTATCATCAATATACTGTATTTATTGGCGTATAACACTCACTTTTTCACCATGAAAATCAGGTGCAAATACCATGTGCGTGTTATACGCCAATACTTCAATTTTAGCCGCCTCGGAGGGGACAGGGAGGGGTGCAGGATGAGTGCCATCACATTACATACAGTGAGAATCTCCTTTTTACTTGGCGGCCTCTGTAATAGGAAGTCCTGTCTCCTGGGCCGCCATTGGACCACTGTTCTGTCTAACATTGGAGATTCTCACTGTATGTAATCTGTCGACGCTCGTCCCTCCCTGTTCCCTCTAGGCTGCAGATGGGCATCAATCAGGCTGCACTGATGGCAATGGTAAGGCTGCTGCATTGAAGGCAATAGTGAGGCTGCTGCATTGATGACAATGGTAAAGGCTGCTGCATTGATGGCAATGGTGAGGCTGCTGCATTGATGGGAATGGCAAGGCTGCTGCATTGATGTGGACTGATGAGTGAAGCTGCATTGATGTGGACTGATGAGGCTGCATTGATGGCACTTGTGAGGCTGCCGATGGGCACTGACCCTTATTTTGCTTCAAAGTTCCTTTTTTAAAATGTAAGTTTTTTTTCCTGAAACTTCCCTCTTAAAATGAATGTGCGTGTTATATGCCTGTGCGTGTTATACGCCGATAAATACGGTAATTGTCAATTCTTTATGGACTATATTATTTGATTTGCCACACATGTATGTTTTTTAGACTCATTGTCTAATTTCATATTTTTGATTCAAGCTATTTATTCACTGTTGTCACTTTTTACATCATCTTGTATCACCCAGTGTTACAACATTTTTTTTGTTTGTTAAGGTAAAACTGATACACTGTTTACATGTGCACATAGCGCTACACTATATTTTGTATTATTTTTTGCCTTTGCCTTTGCCTGTGTCTAGAGGTGTGTTAGCTGCTTATTGTACACTATATTTTTCTCTCTTTTTTAATATTGTTTGGTGCAGCGCTGTACTTATTTCCATATCGCACCCGATAAACTACACCTTCTTAAAGGAAATTACAATTTTAAATGGGAACAAACCACTCTCAAATATTTAGGAATCAAACTGACACCCAATATTGAATCTCTTTTTGCAGCTAATTTCACCTCTTTGCTGAACTCCATTACCAAAGATCACCAAAAATGGACTCCCAAGACATTTTCATGGTTCGGTAGAGCGGCGATTTTAAAAATTACCATACTCCCAAGAGTATTATACCTAATGTTTCAGTGGTAACAAGATGAAATCCCTAGACACTTTAAAAGCAGAATATGGAGATTCATTCCCTAACTTTTGGTTTCATATGCAACTTAAAGATTTCTGCTCAACAGTAAACATAAGGCCTCATACTGCCTGCAGCTGACGCCCTTAGAACACATTTGCTATAAGAGATCTCTGATCTTAAAAACAACTTCCTTTCCCTTTTCCTGGTTGAACCAATCAACTCAAAACGAAGACAAAAAACACAAAGCCAAATGGGAAGTTGACTTGGGCATGAAAATCAGCGACTCCCAATGGGAAAAAGCATGTATCTTGTCGCATAAATATTCGTTGAGCACAAAATACCAAGAAATATCATACAAGATTTTAACACAGTGGTACATGACTCCATTAAAAGCTAAAAAGTGGCTTCACACAGCATCAGACACCTGCTGGCGATGTGGTGAGGAAACAGGGTCCTTCTTACATATCTGGTGGAGCTGTCCCCCAATCCTTGACTATTGAAAAACATCTCAAAGTGGATTAAACATATCACTGACACTAAAATCAGTTTGAACGGTGCGGCATGTCTGATTAATTCTTTTACAATCAGTAAATACAAGCAATCCCTTACCAGACATCTACTAACTGCGGCAAAAACTCGTATTCCTTTACATTGGAAAACCACTCATTCCCCCTCAGTCAAGGATTGGCTGGACAGAGTTCAATACTTATATAAGATGGAAGAGATCCTAGCAGTGAAAAAAGAAAATAGTGAGAGCTTTATCAAGCAGCCATGGTTATTATTTTCCTTCTCGTCTGAATATCAAACACTCCTCAAGTGAAGCAACGGTTACACAACCCCTGCATTATAACACCCATAATGATCACACATATGGTACATTGGTATATTCTCAATATCTCTCCTCATCATTCCATTCCATCTCCCCCCCCTCCCTTTTCTCCCTTCCTTCCTCCCCCCCTCCAACTATATCATTCTTTAACACATGATCAGTCTAATCAGTATGTTGTAATATATAAATTTTAATAGACAAACTGTTAAATTGTAATCTGACGTTGGTTTCAAAATGTCCTTTATAATCATACAATGTCAATGTAAACCATATATTCTTTAATAAAATCCTTGATTGAGAAAAAAAAATTATTGACATTGGCTGTTAAATCGCAGAGAACTGTCAATGATTACCATCATGTGCTAATCAAATGCTGAAAAGTGCTGTTGCTGCTACCGTCAGACACTTATTTCTACTGGCTGAAGAATATCTTGCCTGTTGATGGTTCCTGCTGTTTTTTGATAACTGCCACTGTTTGCTACCATCTGTGAATAGTGGCATAAATCTGCAAAGCGACTGAGTCTCTTCTCATAAATTATTATCTGCAGACACTTATTACTACTTGCTGAAGGTTATCTGGTCTGCCGATAGTTCCTGATGTTTTTTGATAAATGCTACTGTTAGCTACCACTTGCTGATAGTTGCTGCAACTTGCAAAGCAACTGAGCCTCTTTTCATACATTTTTTCCTTCCACAATAGGAGGGGCTACTTACTGAGGATGGCTGCTATATGCTGGCAATTGTTTATGGTTGTTGAAAAAGGAACTGTTTGCATATTACATTATTACTGAGAACACTATAAAGCTTTTTATCCATCTAAACAGCTTTTATGTATTTTAGAGAGGAAGAAAATGCCATTTGAAAAAGGAACTGTCTATTGCATTTAAAATAGCATTGAGAGCACTATAAAACTTTATTATTCACCTGTATAGCTTTTATGGGCACCAGAAAGGAAGAAATGAAAGTTCATTGTTAAAGAGGGAGTCCCGCAAAAAAAAAAATGTAAAAGTCAGCAGCTACAAATACAGCAGCTGCTGACTTTTAAAATAAGGACACTCACCTGTCCTAGGGTCCAGCGATGTCGGCACCCGAGACCGAATCATCCCTCGGGTGCTGCCGCCGCCATTCTCTGTAAGGAAATCAGGAACTGAAGCGCTGCGGCTTCACTTCCCAGTTCCCTACTGCTCATGCGCGAGTCGCGCTGCGCTTCCTAACTGGTCCCCGCTGTCTCTGGGACCCGTGTGAGTCCCAGCAGACAGCGCGGTGGGGACGGGAGGGAGAGTAGACTCCCGTGGGAGTCTATGCCGGAAGTGGGTGCAAATACCTGTCTTAGACTGGTATCTGCACCCCCCTCCCCCCTGAAAGGTGCCAAATGTGACACCGGAGGGGGGGAGGGTTCAGAAAAGCGGAGGTTCAATTTTTGTGTGAACCTCCGCTTTAACTATCGACATTGGCTGCTAAATTGCAGAGATCTGTGGACAATTGTCATTGCTTGCCAATCAAATGCTGAAAAGTGCTGTTGCTGCTATTTGCATATTCATCTCTATTGGCTGAAGATTAATTTGTCTGCTGATAGTTCCAGCTTTTCTTTTTTGTTTTTTGATAACTGCCACTGTTGGTTACCACTTGCTGATAGTTGCTGAAAGCTGCAAAGTGACCGAGTCCCTTTTTATACATATTTCTTTCCACTACAGCGGCTACTTACGGGGGATTGCTGCTACTTGTTTACAGCTGTTTTTTATGGGTGCTGAAAAAGGAACTGGCTGCATATTAAATTATCACTGAGAGCACTATAAAGCCTCTTACCCATCTAAACAGCCCTGATGCATTCTAGAGAGGAAGAAATGTAATTTGTAAAAGGATCTGTTCATTGCATTTCAAATAAGTATTTGGAGCACTATAAAGTCTCTAATTAATTGTGGCTATTTGGCGCTGTCAACAGTCACTGCTTACTGGGGACTGCCGGTGCTTGTTGCCAATTGTTGCTATGTGTTGACGAATGCCCCCACACGTTGACAACTGCTGTTACTGAGTGACAATCCCCTGGTAACTGTGGATGGTTGCTACTATCTGAGGATAATTGTTGCTACTTGCTGACAACTGGAGCTACGATCTGATAATTGGTGCTATTTGTTGAGGACTGGCATGATTTGCTGACAATTGGCATCACTTACTGTTGATTTGATAACTGGCACCACTTGTTGATTACTGGCGATATCTGCTGATGGAAGCTGCTACTGATAGTTGCTGCTGCCTAGTGAGAGCTGTGGAAATCTCTAAAGCGGACTGAACTCCCTCCTATAATATATTACTAGATGAGACCAGTTGAAGGATTTCTAATATACAGAGCTTGAAAAAATATTAAAAGAGTATGGTACAGCGCTGCGCTAAAAAACAAACTAAGGAAGCAGCCAACACACCCGTAGACTCAGGGACAAAAGTAACAACAAAAAATATACACAGTGTGGCGCTATGTGTTAGGTGTATACAATATAAGAGCTTAAGCGTTGAATAACATCAAATCATTACAATGTGAACAAGGAGAATGCCACGTGAGCACATGTGACAGTGACTGGTGAACAAAATAATAGTACATATATGTATTCAATTCAAATAAACATCAAAAACAATATCAAATATGAAGTCCATAATATCAAAGGAAAAGTCTGTGAAAACAGTGCATGAACGATGATGAGCAGGTGTTTTCTTGTACGTGCAGAAAAATTATTTAGACCCGGTAGCCTGGTAGATAAATGGACCATGGAAGACCAGAGGTGCACAGAAGTTTGAAAACAGTGCCAGGACCATCACCAGAAAGTATGGAGGCTTACCAGAAGTAGTGACCTGAAATAACATATGCTCAACAGGTCAAAACAGCTTGATGACCAACAGGTCTAGATGTATTGTCTGGTCAGATGTCATCACCGCACAAAACGAGGGGGGGGGGGGGGGGGGAGATCAGCACGACTTCCTCATTAGTAGATGTACCACCATAAGCCAAGCGAAAGATTTGTGTTGCATGTGAGGGATGAAAACACTCACATAGTATAGTAACGTTTAAACTTGGATTTATTTAAAAAAAGCAATAAAAAACAAACTCACATTTTTTGCAGATAAGAATAGCATATAAATCGTGTAGCGGTAGTCGTGAGGGGTCCACCCGACATGTTTCAACTAAAAAAGTCGTCTTCTGGGGTGTGGAACCCTCTCACCCCACCGCTCTATTTATAGACAGATAGAAAATGACCCCCACTGGAAGTGTCCGAAACCGGAAGTGATTTGGATGACCCTATTTCCGGTCAAAGGGGCATATGTTGCAAATTATTTTTAAAGCCACTCATATAAGGACATTGAGATCATATACTCAAAATGTAAGGCCCAAACAATAAAATATTATACACTATTAGGTGAATATGGATTGGCTCTGGTCCGGATGGTTAAATCCGTAACCAAGCCTCACTATCAATAGTTCTATCCAATGAGTGAGAGCGCATCCGCACCGCTGCGCTCCACACTCAGTGTCAAGCCTCGTCTGAGCGTGGTGACGTAATAGCGTCACGCCTATGGCCAGGTAGCAATATCAGTGCGCTTCAAAGGCGTCACCCAAGCCTCGTTTTCAGTCAGCCGTCGCATAACGTGATGACGTCACGCGTATGGTCGAATGATGACGGTGGTGCGTTCAAAGGTATTAACCAAGCCTCGTTCTCAGTTAGTTTATCTACATCCAGCACAATCGCCAAAACACAGGAAGTAGAGCCCGGCCTCCTAATGAGGGGGCGGAAAGGGCAACAAAGTGTCATCAAGGGTGGAAAGCGTAGTGCTGAGAGATATGAGAACTTATAAAGATAATAAAATGCAAAAAAAAAAAAAAAAAAATTTAAATTTAAAATACCTACAAAAAACTAAAGGGTTAAACAAGTTATAAACAATTGTTTTATGCATAAATCATAAAAGGACGGGAACATGATCCCATAATCTAAAATGTAAAAATCAGATAAAAAGCCTACCAGACACTGCCAGTAGGGGGCATCAGAGCAATCTTATGTACAGCTATGATGACAAAATCACATATACAGTATATAAGCATGATAAGAAACTTAGAGAATCAGACAATATCGTAACGCTACGTAAAAATTGCCAAAATAATCGCTTATACAGAGCTTGCTGACTCATTGGATATATATAAATACATTATAATATCTATTTACTTTGCGTGTGCTATCAATAATAAAGTAAATAAGTAAATATGAGAGGAAAGTCAGGCAAAGCGGGTAAAGGAGCTCCACCCGTTGTGAGCCCAGAAGATATTCAACTCTATACGTCAGCAAAAACAAGTATAATAGAAGATGGGCATGGTAGTCCTAGGCAGATACTGGGGCAGACAAACAAAAAACGACAGAAGAGGAAACTTAAGCAGGAAAGGTGAATGACACACCTGTTGTGCGGTCAAAAAATGCTGGGAATATTTCCTAAGGAAGCTCCAAAGTACAAAGCAGAGATCAGAAGAAGAGAGGAGCTGTGGATCCAGAGATGGAGGAGGATCTAAGATCAGAGGAAGCTCAAGTAGGCATACCTCAAATTAAAGAGATGCTGGCAGAAATGTTGGCTAAAGTTGAAATATCACTGAAAACAGATATTGCGGCAACTAGAGCGGACATTGGGCAGGTTTTAGGCCGAGTAGAAGAAATGGAGGAAAGAATGGATATGTATGATCAAAGGCTGGAGGAAATGAATAAGCAGATGAAGTCCCTCCAGAGAGTAAATAGATCGCTGTTATATAAAATGGAAGACCAAGAAAAACGAAGCCGACGAAAAAATTGGCAGAAATTCTATATAAAAAAACTGAGCTTCAAATATTCTCGGATTTATCAGCAGAGACTCTCGCAAGAAGGAGATTCCTTAAGCCTTTGACAGAACAAATGCAAACATTGAACGTGGCATACCAGTGGGGATTTCCAGCGTGTCTTAAGGGCAAAAAGGACGATCAAAACACAGTACTTCGTTTCCCCGAAGATCTCCAGGACATTTGTAGTAAATTGGATCTTACACCTCCCCCCTTACCGGGTTGGGAAGAAAATACTGGGACAACTTTGGCTCCAAGTAACATGCAGTGGTCCCATAACGAGAGAAGGGGGGGGGGTAGAGGGGGAGGGTGCAGTGTATATTGAAGCATTTATTTAGAGAGATGCTCAAGAACAAGAAACACTAGGATGTAGGTAAAAACCTGACTAAAAATAAATAAATAGATGGAGGGGTGGGGGGACGAATGGGGGGGGGGCTGGAAGGCCAGTAGAGGGGTCAGGAGTAACTGTACCATGCATGTGAGGTATCACCACGAAGGTCAGATCGAGGGAAGTAATTTTAGTAGTAGACCTCCTCTGTAAATCTAAAGTGGTAACCTGTAAAGGCTTTTAAAGGCTTTTAAAAATGTATGTAGTTTGTCGCCACTGCACGTTTGTGCGCAATTTTGAAGCATTTCGTGTTTGGTATCCATGTACTCGGCCTAGGATCATCTTTTTTATTTCATCAAACATTTGGGCAATATAGTGTGTTTTAGTGCATTAAAATTTAAAAAAGTGTGTTTTTTCCCCAAAAAATGCGTAAATACTGTGCAAATACTGTGTGAAAAAAAAAAAAGAAACACCCACCATTTTAATCTGTAGGGCCTTTGCTTTATAAAAATATATAACGTTTGGGGGTTCAAAGTAATTTTCTTGCAAAAAATATTTTTTCATGTAAACAAAAAGTGTCAGAAAGGGCTTTGTCTTCAAGTGGTTTGAAGAGTGGGTGATGCGTGACATAAGCTTCTAAATGTTGTGCATAAAATGCCAGGACAGTTCAAACCCCCCCCCCCCCAAGCACCGCCTTCAGGTTTTCTAAGGGCGTAAATTTTTTATTTCACTCCTCACTACCTATCACAGTTTTGAAGGCCAAAAAATGCTAAGATGGCACAACCCCCCCCCCAAATGACCCCATTTTGGAAAGTAGACAGTAGACACCCCAAGCTATTTGCTGAGAGGCATGCCGAGTCCATGGAATATTTTATATTGTGACACAAGTTGCGGGAAAAAGACTTTTTTTTTTTTGCACAAAGTTGTCACTAAATGATATATTGCTCAAACATGCCATGGGCATATGTGAAATTACACCCCAAAATACATTCTGTTGCTTCTCCTGAATACACTGATACCACACGTGTGAGACTTTTTGGGAGCCTAGCCGCGTACGGGACCCCGAAAACCAAGCACCACCTTCAGGGTTTCTAAGGGTGTAAATTTTTGATTTCACTCCTCACTGCATAATGTAATTTTTTTTCTTTTTTCAATTTTCAAAACTTTGCGACAAAAAGCGAGATCTGCAAAATACTCACCATATCTCTCAGCAAATAGCTTGGGGTGTCTACTTTCCAAAATGGGGTCATTTGGGGGGGGGGGTTTGTGCTATCTTGGCATTTTATGGCCTTCAAAACTGTGATAGGTAGTGAGGCGTGAAATCAAAAATTTACGCCCTTAGAAATCCTGAAGGCGGTGCTTGGTTTTCGGGGCCCCGTACGCGGCTAGGCTCCCAAAAAGTCCCCCACATGTGGTATCCCTGTACTCAGGAGAAGCAGCAAAATGTATTTTGGGGTGTAATTCCACATATGCCAATGGCATGTTTTAGCAATACATCATTTAGTGACAACTTTGTGCAAAAAAAATAAAATAAATAAAAGTTTGTCATTTTCCCGCAACTTGTGGCAAAATATAAAATATTCCATGGACTCAACATGCCTCTCAGCAAATAGCTTTGGGTGTCTACTTTCCAAAATGGGGTCATTTGGGGGGGGGGGTTGTGCCATCTTAGCATTTTATGGCCTTCAAAACTGTGATAGGCAGTGAGGAGTGAAATCAAAAATTTACGCCCTTAGAAATCCTGAAGGCGGTGCTTGGTTTTCGGGGCCCCGTACGCAGCTAGGCTCCCAAGAAGTCCCACACATGTGGTATCCCCGTACTCAGGAGAAGCAGCAAAATGTATTTTGGGGTGCAATTCCACATATGCCCATGGCATGTCTGAGCAATATATCATTTAGTGACAACTTTGTGCAAAAAAAAAGTTTGTCATTTCCCCGCAACTTGTGGCAAAATATAAAATATTCCATGGACTCAACATGCCTCTCAGCAAATAGCTTGGGGTGTCTACTTTCCAAAATGGGGTCATTTGGGGGGGGGGTGCCATCTTAGCATTTTATGGCCTTCAAAAGTGTGATAGGTAGTGAGGAGTGAAATCAAAAATTTACGCCCTTAGAAATCCTGAAGGCGGTGCTTGGTTTTCGGGGCCCCGTACGCAGCTAGGCTCCCAAGAAGTCCCACACATGTGGTATCCCCGTACTCAGGAGAAGCAGCAAAATGTATTTTGGGGTGCAATTCCACATATGCCCATGGCATGTCTGAGCAATATATCATTTAGTGACAACTTTGTGCAAAAAAAAAGTTTGTCATTTCCCCGCAACTTGTGGCAAAATATAAAATATTCCATGGACTCAACATGCCTCTCAGCAAATAGCTTGGGGTGTCTACTTTCCAAAATGGGGTCATTTGGGGGGGGGGTGCCATCTTAGCATTTTATGGCCTTCAAAAGTGTGATAGGTAGTGAGGAGTGAAATCAAAAATTTACGCCCTTAGAAATCCTGAAGGCGGTGATTGGTTTTCGGGGGCCCCGTGCGCGGCTAGGCTCCCAAAAAGTCCCACACATGTGGTATCCCCGTACTCAGGAGAAGCAGCAAAATGTATTTTGGGGTGCAATTCCGCATATAACTATGGCATGTGTGAGCAATATATCATTTAGTGACAACTTTTTGTAAAATATATATATATATATATATATATATATATATATATATATATATATAATTTTTTTTTTTGTCATTATTCAATCACTTGGGACAAAAAAATAAAATATTCAACTGGAGATTAAATAACTCTCTTATTCAGGACTAGAGGTCGACCGATATGGGTTTTTCTCTGGCCAATACCGATGCCGATATTTAGAAATCGCAGTGGCCGATGGCCGATATGTGATGCCGATTTTTTTGGGCCGATATATTTGGCCGATTTTTTTTTTTTTCTTTTTTCCCTTCATCTCATAAAATCTAACAGTTAGACCCCTTTCACACTGGGGGCGTTTTTCAGGCGCTTTTGGGCTAAAAATAGCGCCTGTAAAGTGCCTGTAAAACGGCTCCCCTGCAGTCTCAGTGTGATATCCCGAGTGCTTTCACACTGAGGCGATGCACTGGCAGGATGTAAAAAAATGTCCTGCAAACGGCATCTTTGGAGCGGTGTATACCGCTGCTCCACCACTCCTGCCCATTGAAATGAATGCGCACCGCTGCCGAAGCGCCTGCAAAGCGTTTTGGCAGCGGCGCTTCAAGGGCGCATTTAACCCCTTCCTCGGCCGCTAGCTGGGTTATAAGCGCCCTGCTAGCAGCCGAATAGCGCATCTAAAATGACGGTAAAGCGCTTCTAAAACTAGCAGCGTTTTACCATCAACGCATGCCTGCTCCAGTGTGAAAGCAGCCTTAAGTAATACAGAAATTTTTTTTCATTTAAACATTAAACAAAACAAACCTCCAATCAGTTCACTTGTATGTATAATTTAGAAAAAAAAAAAAAACTATCTTAAATATTAAATACACAAAAACAGGTAATCAAAACTTTTGGACGAAAAAAATGGGCTAACTTTACTGCTTAGGTTTTTTTTTTTAATTCATTACTGTATTTTTTTTTTTTTTTAAATTGCGTTTGAAAGACCGCTGCGCAAATACCGTGTGACATAAAATATTGCAACAATCACCATTTTATTCCCTAGGGTCTCTGCTAAAAAAATATATATAATGTTTGGGGTTTCTAAGTGATTTTCTAGCAGAAAATACAGGATTTTTACTTGTAAGCAACAAGTGTCAGAAAAGATTTAGTCTTTAAATGGTTAAACTGAGAACTTCTACACATGGAGTTCAGTCTATTGATAAAAAGAACCTGAAAGATACAAATGTATCTTCTTATCAGACTTGGCAGGCTGCCCAGAGGAGGAGAGAATCCTCTCCACAGATAACTCCAGGAAACTTGCATTAACTTCTATTACAGAAGTCATTTGCAAGTCCCGCTGAAGTTACAATCGGCCTTTTTTATCAGCACAATCGGCCGATGCCGATTAAGTAAAAAACGCCAAATATCGGCCGATATATCGGCCGGCCGATATATCGGTCGACCTCTATTCAGGACCCGGCAATAAATAAGAAGATTGAGCAAGAGCTGGAGAAATTCTTTGCGGTTAATGATACACCAGAAATTCCCCGGTCAACTTTGTGGAAAGCACATAAGGCCTTTATAAGCAAAATATTGATAGGGGTTGGAGCAGAGGAGAAGAGAGAGAGGGGATAGAAACTCAGTACCTTCTATAGAGAGATATTAGAACAAGAGACAAGACCGGAAGGTTTTGATAAGATCGTGGTATTTGCTGTAAAGGAGCAGCTGGCAGACCCGGAGGGCAGGTTCCTTTTTATAAAGGGGAGATTGTGTAACATGGAATGTACGCTGGCGAATATTTACTCCCCAAATAAGGAACCAGATAAATTTCTAAGGAAAGTTTTACCCTCGGGTAACGGGGGGCCCCTCTTGCTATACATCTGAAAGACAAAAGGCGGTAAAAAAAATGCTATCGGAGTGCCAGCTGGTAGATGCATGGAGGGTCAGGTGCCCAGGGAAAAGGGATTATACTTTTTATTCCCCAGTCCATGGGTCATTTTCAAGGATCGATTATGTCCTCATAGAACATCGACTATTACCGTCTCTTAAAAATGTGGAGATTAAAGCAATAACCCTCTCTGATCATGCTCCAGTAGCGGTTCAATTAGAAATATCACGAGACTTTATGGGGGGAAGCAACTGGAGATTAAATAAATCTCTTATTCAGGACCCGGCAATAAATAAGAAAATTGAGCAAGAGCTGGAGAAATTCTTTGTGGTTAATGATACACCAGAAATTCCCCGGTCAACTTTGTGGGAAGCACATAAGGCCTTTATAAGAGGAATATTGCCAGGGGTTGGAGCAGAGAAGAAGAGAGAGAGGGGAGAGAAACTCAGTACCTTATATAGAGAGATATATGACTTAGAACAAGTCTCTCTGGCATCCCAGAGAGACAAGAATTAAAAAAGCAAAAAGAGAGGCACTGGTACAATTATTTGAACAGGATAAAAAACGTGCTTATCATATAGTAAACAAAGAGAGGTATCAATGGGGTAATAAATCTGGGAAATGGCTGGCCAGAGCAGTAAAGGAGAAAAAAAGTTTATCCTTCATTCCTAAATTTAAAAATGACATGGGGGAGATGGTACATTCGTCTCCTGAAATGCATACTATAGCGCGTTATATAAGGTGAATCAGAGAGGGGAAGATAGGGAGAAACAAGATGCAGAAGTTTATGAGTACCTGTGGGGCCTAGACCTTCCCATGGCGCCTAAGGAAGAGCTTGAACAACTTGAAGCTCCAATTACCCAGGAAGAGGTAGCAAGAGCAACAAAAAGTATGGCCCTGGGAAAGAGCCCGGGCCCCGACGGGTACTCCATCCTGTATTATAAAAGATTTCAAAAGTTTCTGATCCCCAAACCATGTGAATATCTGAATACTCTGGCAGAAGGAGAGACTTTGCGGGAGGAATCATTATTGGCCTATATAACTCTGATTCCAAAAGAAGGGAAGGATCCAGCAGCCCCAGCGAGTTATAGGCCAACATCCCTGTTAAATACAGATATAAAGATTTTTGCTAATAATTGCAGAGAGATTAAAACCGTTATTACCGAGCTGGAGACATAATGATCAGGTAGGATTTGTAAAAGGGAGAGAGGGAAGGGATAACTGCTTTAAGTCGATGTTTTTGATCCACAAAGTAAAAAGGGAGGGCCCCAGTCGCATTTCTGTCGATAGATGCTGAAATAGCCTTTGACAGGGTAGACTGGGGGTTTATGCTTGGAACATTAAGATATCTAGGTTTGGGGATTAGGATGATAAAACGGATATCTGCTTTCTATCATCACCCAACAGCTAAAATTAGAATAAACGGGAACCTATTCTCATCCCCCAACTATTTAACGGGACAAGGCAGGGGTGCCCCCTCTCTCCAATGCTGTTTGTAATGGCATTGGAACCTCTGTTAGCAGCAATCCGTAAAAATACGGATATTAGAGGGGTGAGAGTTGGGGAATAGGACTACAGAGTAGCCACTTATGGAGATGACTTGCTTTTTTATGTCTCCAACCTTAGGATAACAAATCCAATTATATTAGAGGAGCTGAGTAGATATGGAAAGTTGTCTAATTTTAAAATAAATATGTCTAAATCCGAGATTTTGAACATTACTGTCCCAAGGAAGGAACAACTGGCAATTCAACCTAAATTCCCCTTTGGATTGGGGTACTTGGGAATAAAATTGACTGCAGCTTTGGGGACTATCTTTGAGGCCAACTATATACCAGTGCTTAATAAGATCAAGAAATATTTGAAAAATATGAGATATAAGCCTCTCTCATGAATAGGTAGAATTAATGCATTAAAAATGAATATCTTACCCAGGATGATTTACATCTTTCAATTGATTCCAATAGCGGTACCTCAGGTATATTTTAGGAAATTAAGATCAATGGTACTAAAATATACATGGGTACATAAACGCCCTAGGATTACATATGCAACATTAGTGAAGGGCAAAAGGTCAGGGGGACTAGCAGCACCGGATTTAGAATAGAAATATTATCAAGCGATTTCTGTCTCCCGGATTGCAGAGTGGATTCATTAACAAAGAGGTAAAACTTGGGTAAATATAGAGATAATACAAAGTAAGGTAGATTTACGAAAGATGGTTTGGATACCACGGCAACATCGGGATTTAGCCACTAGCACAAATCCACTAACTAGAAACACTTTTAAGATTTGGGATGGGTTAGGGAGACTGCACCACTGGGAATACAACTCACCACTAATGTCTATATTGGGTACAAACTATTTTAAGCCAGTGAAAGAGGAACAGATATATTTTATTAGATGGGCAAAAGAAGAGGAAATATTACTGCAAGATGTGATGAAAGGTAATAGGATATATATATGTATGCTGAAATCACACAGAAATTGGGAAATAAGCCACTAGATAAATGGAGGTACGCACAATTAAAGCACTTTACACAATCACTACCACAACCATTGCGGGGAAAAGGACACATGAGGTTAATAGAGAAATTATTTTGCTCCCCTCTTAGTTTAAATCGAAGTATATCTAAAATTTATAAAATTTTGATCAAAGAAGTAAAACCTGAATTCCGCCCCTATTTGGGAAAATGGGAAGAGGAGATAGGTTTTCTTAGGGATGAGGAACATAAAAGGAAAATCCTTAGGACAGCTTGTTTCTCGACAAGTGATATAGGGACAGTGGAAATGTGCTATAAACTTCTGGCGAGATGGTACGTGACCCCCTCAGAGAGCGCACAGGCTCCGAGCAGAAGGCCCCCCAACTTGTTAGAGAGAATGTGATACCCTGGGGACCTTTGCGCATCTGTGGTGGGAATGTACAAAGATACAGTCTTTTTGGGGTAGAATCATTGCAGCAATCCACCAAATAACAGGAGAACGGATTCAGAATGATCCCTGGGAATGTCTATTTCATGATACGAGAAAGACGGTGTCCCAATACAAGAATTCCTTAATTCCATGCCTCCTAAATGCAGCTAAAGGTCTGATCCCAAGCCTATGGAGAACCCAAGAAGCCCTGAAAATGAAGGAGTGGATAGCAAGAGTGGAAATGGTGAGAGCCATAGAGGAAACAATTCATACAGTAGAAGACTCATTGGAGATATACTGGAACATATGGGGAAAATGGATGGAGTTTAAAAAATCAGAGGGTTGGAGAAACTTGATGAAGGTTTAGGGGTTCGGGAGGAGGGGGAAGAGAGGGGTTTTTTTTTGGGGGGGGGGGGTTGGGGGAATAGGGTGAATAACTGTATATTTTAAGTAATATATGTAATAAGGAATCTTGACATAGGAATGTGATTTTTACTATATGTATTTTTGTATCTTCGTTTATATAATAAAAGAGAGAATAAAAAAAATGTTTAAGCAAGTTCTTTGCGCGCAACCTGTGCTCGTGACCCCAGATTTTACAAAAGAGTTTGTGGTACAGACAGACGTCTCTGATGTGGGACTGGGTGCTGTTGTGTCCCAAATCAGAGATGGGGAGGAGCACCCGGTAGTCTACCTTAGCAGAAAGCTTAACAAATATGAGAAAAACTTGTTGACAAAAAATGTTTGGCTATCAAATGGGCCTTGGATGCCCTCAAATATTACCTGTGCTACTTTGGTACTAGTGACCACCAGCAGGTGGTATAAATAAAGCAGAACTGGAGCAAGAGATTGCTTTTGGCCTAGGACTCAGGAAGCCAACCCTGAGACAGCTACTGATGTGAAGTGTGCTATGCGACAGAAAGAAAAAGGTTTGCATTATCTCTGTTTTGTGGGAGACTGGGAGAAGCCCTTCACCTGTGAGTTAGGAACCTGAAATGTTTAGTTAGTGCCTGAATGGCAAGGATTTATTTTCTGTTTTGTTTGTTTGATTTTTCATACAACCTTTACAATAAAACTGGCTACAAGTCAGATTTTAAGAAAGACCTGCCGTCTTTAGCAGTGTCAAACTTTGCTATTTGTTAGTGTCCAATAACCTGGAGGTGAAGCATAACCCAATATTTTTAAGAGCTCTCCTGTGTCCTGTGATGTAGGATTAAGAAACAAGAAGCAATGTTATCACTTTTAAAATGCTGAGGGAAACAGCAGGGCACATGAGCTAGCTTGGCTATGTAAAGACATAGGGGTTGATTTACTAAAGGCAAAACGACTTTGCACTTTGTAAGTGCATTTGCTCGAAAGCTTAGTAAATGAGGTAAGGCTTCACTTTGTAAAGAGTACCCAATCGCGTGCAAGGAAAATAAAAAAAGACAGCATTTTTTGCTTGCACATGATTGGATGATGAAGTTAGCAGAGCTTCTGCTCATTTACTAAGCTCTGGAGCAACTGCACTTTGCAAATTTATAACCTTATAGTTGTCAGTGACACTTTTATAATGTCCAATATAACACAAGCAGGCAGGGGCGTAACTACCACCATAGCGACCCATGCGGGTGCTATGGGGCCCGCAGCCGAGTGGGGCCCAGTGAGGATAAGAGCACCGCCGCCACAGTCTCCCAGCCAGGGGAAGAGAGAGGAAAGGAAGAGCTGTCCGTATCAGCAGAGAGCTGAATTGCCCGATGTAAGAGCTTTCATTAGAACTTCCAGTGTTCCCGGGGCTCACGTCACATAGCTCCACCTTTTGGCCCGGTGCCTTTGATAGACAGAACGCCGATCCAATGTGGGACATGTGACATCATCAAAGGCGTCGGGTCAAGAGGTGGGGCTATGTGACAATGAGCCCTGGGAAGACGGGAAATTCAAATGAAAGCTATTACAGCGGGCAATCCCGCTCTCTGCTGATCTGGGTGGCTTGCCTCTTCCTCTGCATAGGTGGGGCTGTATGGGGCACAGGCAGACCAGGCTGTATTGGGCACAGGTCACGCTGTATTGGGCACAGGTCCTGCTGCATTGGGCACAGGTCACGCTGCATTGGGCACAGGTCACGCTGTATGTTGCACAGGTCACGCTGCATTGACACTAGGGCAGCTGTGGGGGGTGGGACTGTTTGCAGGGGGGCCCCATACAACATTTTGCTATGGGGCCCTGCTATTTCTAGTTACGCCCCTGCAAGCAGGGAAAAAATCAATTTTATTTTTTTTTTTTAGTTCTGAATGGAGTAGTACCCTGTCCGTTTTTTTTGCCATCTGTTCCTTCAGTAGAGAGAATCACCCCCTATCTATGTGCCCTGATGACCATTGTTACCCGGACTAAAGGTAAGGGCAAATAAATTTTTTTTGATTTGATCCCAGAATAAAGCTCCTTCAATAAGTAAATTTGTTCTGGGGAGAACTATATAAGCAGGCATTTTTTATGGAGAGATTTCCTCTTACTTGAACGAAAAGGTAATTCTCCCTAAAACAACCTCACAGGAGTTTTACTATTCCTTACTCTATTCAAAACTAAAAAAACAAACAAACATGTAAATATCTTAAAACATACCTCCTCCGTTTTTCTGACACAGGTAAGGAAATCGCCAAACATTGCCCAGACCCACGGAGTATCCAATTTGCGCTAGTATATACTGTAATTTGTTGTTCCATGCTGGTCTGTCTTCTAGTTCTAAATTTTCGTGCAGCTGTTTTCCTCTGCACTGCTCTCCAGACACATTTAGAGTGCTGGCCTTGTGATCAATTGGCTCCTCATGGGCCAACAGGTCAGCAACTGATTCTGTAACATGCTGGTTGCTGTGCTCTCGCTGGGTGACTTTACTGTTTTTAGGCATCTGGAGAAGAGTAGATCAATGGTGAAGAGAAAGCTGCTGGAACACTGAAGCTATTTAATGCAAGCTTCCATGCAAAATCAGTCTGGAAAAAAAAGACAAAATGTGATGTTGGAAACTATTTATTTACTTATTGAACCTTGTGTTAATAATAATACTATTTTACATTTTTGTAGGATACAGCATATTATGTAAGAACACCATCCAAACATCATAGATAGAGGTGCAAAGACAGGCAGAGATATAAATATGACTGCTCATTATTCTAAATATCCACTCAAAGCACATGCTCCTCTGATTCCTCTTGAGGCTAGGTCCACACTATGAACTGCCTATGAATCACACAGTAATGCACATTGCATCCCTATGTAATTCAGTCCGGTGCCATTTCAGCCCATTCATTTGGAATGGGCTGCAATTGCACAGCATTGCACCAAAGTAGTGTATGCACAACTTTTGGAAACAGACTACATGGTATTTTTTAGAGTTGCACCGACACCAATATTGGTGCTGATACTGAGCTTCAATACCTAAACAGATACCTTTATGGTGCGATTTGAGCCCATATAAAATGAATGGTCTCAAATCGCACTGCAAAGAATCACATGCGATTTGAACAGGAATGCGGTGCGATTCCTGTCTTAATCAGATTTGGTTTCCCCCACCACTCTTGTGAGAACCCAGGCTTGTCATAGTGACTTCAGCCTGGGTTCACACAGGAGCAGTGCGGGAAACCGCATGTGTTTTGGACAGGAATCACACCGCATATCTATTCATATCACATGCGATTCTTTGCAGTGCGATTTGATCCCAGTATTTTGTATGGACTCAACTTGCATCGCAAAGGCATCTGTATTTAGTATTGGCAAGTACTTGACAACAAGGATCAGTACTTGTACTCGTCAATAAAAAAATGGTATCGGTGCAACCCCCTCCCCAGTACTTTTGTACCATGCATTAGCAACTGTGGATAGAAAATGTTTTCACTGATGTCTGAAAAACAGCAGAGCAAAGGAAATGACTTGCTACAGAATAAAAGATGTTAGATTAGTAGGGAAGAAGCTAAAAAAACTTTACACCACTGCCAAACTTACCTCCACATTTCAGTGAACCTGTCATAAAACAACTATATAATGAGACTAAACTACATATTGCAAGTACCTAAAAAGAAAATTAATCACCACACCAACTTTTCTTGGTTTTTTACCCTTTTTACCCCTGTACCATGAGAATACAGATGTAAACAAAGGTTGCATGCCAGCAACCTTTAAAGCAGAACTTTACCCATAAAAACTTAATAAAACATAATGTTCTTTAGCAAGGAACATAGATTTTATGTCATAGACCAACAAAAAGTGGCACATAATTATGAAGTGGAAGGAAAATGATAAATGGTCAACATTTTTTACAAATAAATTTGTTAAAAGACGTGCATTTGTATTCAGCCCCCGAGTCAATACTTTGTAGAACCATCTCCTACTGCAATTACAGCTGTAAATCTTTTTGGGTAAGTCTCTACCAGCTTTGCACATCTAGAGAGTGACATTTTTGCCCATTCTTCTTTGCAAAATAGCTCAAGCTTTGTCAGACTGGATGGAGAGCGTCTGTTAACAGCAATTTTCAAGTCTTGCCACAGATTCTCAATTGGATTTAGGTCTGGAATTTGACTGGGCCATTCAAACACATGAATATGCTTTGATCTAAACCATTCCATGGTAGCTCTGGCTATATAATTAGGGTCGTTGTCCTGCTGAAAGGTGAACCTCCAACACCAGTCTCAAGTCTTTTGCAGACTCTTAACAGGTTTTCTTCTAAGATTGCCCTGTATATGGCTCCACCCCTCTTCCCATCAACTCTGACCAGCATCCCTGTTGAAGAAAAGCATTCCTACAACATGATGCTGCCACCACCATGTTTCACGGTGGGGATGGTGTGTTCAGGGTGATGTGCAGTGTTAGTTTTCTGCCACACATAGCATTTTGTTTTTAGGCCAAAAAGTTCAATTTTGGTCTCATCTGGAGCACGTTCTTCCACATAATTGATGTGTCCCCCACATGGCTTCTCGCAAACTGAGAACGAGACTTCTTATGGCTTTCTTTCAACAATGGCTTTCTTCTTGCCACTCTTCCATAAAGTCCAGATTTGTGGAGTGCACGACTAATAGTTGTCCTGTGGACAGATTCTCTCACCTGAGCTGTGGATCTCTGCAGCTCCTCCAAAGTTACCATGGGCCTCTTGGCTACTTCTCTGATTAATGCTCTTCTTGCCCAGCCTGTCAGTTTAGGTGGACGACCATGTCTTGGTAGGTTTTCAGTTGTGCCATATTCTTTCCATTTTTGGATGGTGGATTGAGCAGTGCTCCGTGAGATGTTCAAAGCTTGGGATATTTTTTTTTATAACCTAATCCTGCTTTTAAACTTCTTCACAACTTTATCTCTAACCTGTCTGGTGTGTTCCTTGGCCTTCATGATGCTGTTTGTTCACTATGGTTCGCTGACAAACCTTTGAGGCCTTCACAGAACAGCTGTATTTATATTGAGATTAAATTAAGCACGTTCTTCCACATTCTTCCACATGGACTCTATTTACTAACTAGGTGACTTCTGAAGGCAATTGGTTGCACTATATTTTAGTTAAGCTGGATACACACTATACAATTTTCTTTAGATTTGTTCCTTTAGATTTACCAAAATCATACAATATGAGGTCAAACCTAAACACTTTCAATTTGTATGCAATCAGGCAGGCCCTTACACTACATAGTTAAAGGCAAATCTAAAGGAAATCTAACAAAAGTTGTATAGTGTGTATCCAGCTTTAGGGGTATCAGAGTAAAGGGGGCTGAATACAAATGCACGCCACACTTTTCAAATATTAGAAAATTGGAAAACCATTTATCATTTTCTCTAAACTTCACAATTATGCCACTTTGTGTTGGTCCTAATAAAATACATTTATGTTTTTGGTTGTAACATGACAAAATGTGAAACATTTCAAGGGTATGAATACTTTTTCAAGGCACTGTACATTCCACATTAATAATTATGCTACCAAAATTAGTGTGTGCTGTAAATTGCCCCCAGTATTGTTGATGTTTCTTCTTGCAGGAGGCTTCCATTTTATTGAAATCCAGAGCCCCTGAGCAGCAGTAAATCATAAGGCAGAACTAAACCCAATGATTTAACGGTTTCATAAAATAGTTACATTCCTGGAATGCCGGAATCACTAACTGTCACATTTGCTTGTGTCCTCAACCAAACTGTCAAGCCATCAAATGGCTGATGTCATAACTAATCACATGTCCAGCACCATGGCAGTTGCGGATCAAAAAGAAGCAGCTTCCTTTGCTGTAAAGGATAGGAGGGTTTAATTCTGCAATTAAGGCTGTCAGCAGATTAGATACTGCAACCTCAGCACTGCCTAAAAATGCATAAAAATGGAGAGCAACTAAGCATGTGTAGAGCAGGGTGAAACAGTGTATTACTGGATTTTAAACATTATAGACACTTATTTTTAATGTTTTACATAGCTATACCTGCAAAAGTTCCACTTTAAGCACTTTGCAAAGTAAGAAGCATTTGATGTGTGAATCTAGAAAAAAATAAAAATAAAAATAAAAGATTACCTCCGAGCAGGCCAAAGTCACTATTGTGAGATTGTACTGCTGTGTATATGGATCATAGCCACTGACTGCTACACTGATGGCAGTGTATGTTAGTGTAGCAGTCAGTAGACATCAAAGCAGTACAGCGTCACCATAGACAAAAAAAAAAACGATATATAATATATAATTTATGGGAGGAGCCCGGGGGGTATTTAAGCAGACCACCGTGTTCTTTGTCGGTTCCAGTGCACAATTCATTACGTCACCAGGCCGACTCTTCCCAGCTCACTTCGTGTTCGTGAGTCTGTTGTTCCCGAATTCAGTGTGTTGCGGCTGCTTTATTCATGGTTTTGTTGATCGAGTCTTGCTCACTGTAGCAGGTAGGAGACGTAACCTTGTTTCGTATCATGCTCAAATCATTCCCGTTCGTTGTGTCCCCCATTTTGTATGTTCAGTTTCCCGCACCGGAACTTATTCTCTTATACTCTCAAGCACAGCTACAACTGGTTAGGGTCATAGTTCATTCCTACACATTCAATTTTTCTGCTATCCTTGTTTTCGCCTATCAGTAGGTTACTTTCTTGCAATCGTTGCAAGCACGCCTCCAGCAGCACAGACTCTTGCAATCGTTGCAAGCACGTCTCCAACAGCACAACCATCTTGCAATTGTTGTAAGCACATGCAGTAATAGGAACTCACAGTCACTACAAACATCTCCAGTGACATAAACTCCCTTGCAATTGTTGCAAGCATACATCCAAGCACAACTTCTTGCAATCGTTGCAAGCACACATCCAAGCACAACTCCTTGCAATCGTTGCAAGCACGCATCCAAGCACAACTTCTTGCAATCATTGCAAGCACGCATCCAAGCAGAACTTCTTGCAATTGTTGCAAGCACGCATCCAAGCATAACTTCTTGTAATAGTTGCAAGCACGCATCCAAGCATAACTCCTTGCAATCATTGCAAGCACGCATTCAAGCACAACTCTTGCAATTGTTGCAAGTCACGCATCTCAGCATAATAACTTCTTGCAATCATTGCAAGCACATTCCCAGTGGCACACAATCAGCCACACATCATTTTTAGTGGCACTCGTCTCCAGTGGCATTTTCATATGAGCCACTCGCTGTACTCTGTCTGTCATTTGTCCCTTGGGTCAGTCGAGTTCAAGTTCCATCCTGCTCCAAATTGGACATTATTTCCTCAGGTAAAAAAAAAAAAAACCTGGGGATCGCATCTTTACCAGGGCCAGTCGCATAACAGGGGTGGGACAGCTCGTTTAAAAAAAAATAAAAAATAAAATATGTATTGCACCCTTACTACAGGTTTCCTGACGACCGAGTTTTCGATCCCAACCAGGATCTTGCTACTAGGGCATCAGTCAGGTGTGTAGTTCACGGGTTCCACTGTCACATTATCCTGCAGCACCCTTTCACTAAACGTTCGCTTCACAAGATGCTTATCGGGCGTTAGTTACTGTCACATACGTCTCTGCAATACACTCTGTTTTCAAAGGGCAACCCTTCACCTAAACAGACAAGGTTGCTAAACGGTGAGCTTGCGGACAGTGCAAGCATTAGCAGACCGAGCATAAGTCACCAACTACAGACCGCAACATTCCTACGTAGGCCGTACCAGACTTCAGCTGCTTGCCCCAGTATGCCCCGGGCTCTGGTCCACAGGTTTGTGCTCAGGACAGACAGGCACCCGAGCTATTGGTTACCTGGCCAGTCACCTCCTGGCTCACCTCGGTTGCCACGCACTCTTTTGAGTTTTCTATGTTTCCACTCAACAGGGTTCTACACAATAGAACACAGTCGGCTCTATCTATGCCTCTCATTTCTTTTTCCTGTACTTTTTTTTTTTTCTTCTTCTTTCTTCTGAATTTTCTGTATCCCACTCCGCTCACTATCCTACTGCTACGCCTCTTCTTAAAGACATGCACTCCCTTGTTTATGTCTTATAGCCGAAACCATGTCGCAGGCTGGCAGTGAGGACTTCACACCCGCCCCTCTGTCACCCTCCCTGGGCTCAGAGATCGGCAGCCTGCAGTCCCTCAGGGGATGGACCATCCCCAAGCTCATAGCAGAGCAGAGGAACAAGGACATTTCCTACTCCGCTACGGCCAGGAAGGCAGAGCTCTCCAGGCTCCTCTTCCCACCACCAGCTGCAGCCGGGCCCAGCAGTCCATCTCTGGGGCCATCTCCCAGCTGCACTCCTTGGTCACCTTATCCACAGCAGTCTCTGGTGTCCGGACCAGAGTGACAGTTCTGGAAGTGCGCCCATCCACGGCCCTCCCTAAACCGGTCCCGGTACTAGCATCTCCTCCTGCAGGTACGCCAGAGACTACACCCTCCATCCTCCCTGCTCACCTTGTTCCAGCCAGCATCAGAAAGGAGGGCAAGGACATCAATCTGGCGTCCCTTCTCATTTCAGTACATGACCTGGCTGAAAATATGTCATACGCCTGGGGGGACGTCTCAGCGGTTGTTAAATCAAAAGATCACATGCTCAATCGTAAGCTAACGGTCACTAAGTTCATCCTGGCTTTCGGGATGTTCAGAGATGTCCTTTGCTCTGCCACCCCCAGCAGGAGGGAAGAGCTGGCAAAACAGTATCCTAAGTCTGTCACTGCGTGGAGATATAAGTATATCTCCACGCAGTGACAGACTTAGGATATAAGTATGGCGGATATTCGTTTTACGATTACCATCGGTCGTTTTCAGCCAAAGCAGCCAGGCTTGCCCAGTTCCAGACCAAGACAGACTGGACTGTTTTTTTGCCACTTTGCCAGTCTATGCTCCCTGCTCTGCACTATCTGCCGGTCTTCTATTCACACAGTGAACTGGTTCTCTGATGCAGCCACAAGGTGCCCCCTTTATTCCCCTTCCACCTCCGGTATCGGTCAGGGCTTGCCAGCCTCCACACAACCGTGGCAGGTGGACAAATTGGAACGGCCTGTCTTGTCAGTGGGGGGGCATGGCTATATGTAATAATTTTACCTATGGTGTATGCTACTATAACCAGTGCCAGCTATTTCATATTTGTAGATCGTGCCATAGGGCACATCCGAAGGTCACATGTCACTTGAAGCAGTCCTGACTAAGCCGAGTAGATGTCCATTGGTTGGGGTTCTACCTCTCCACACACCCCACCCATTCACTGGCCGTATTCCTGGTACACGGCTTCACAGCAGGATTCCACATTGGCCTCATTACTCTACTTCACTCCACTCACAAGTGCAAAAACCTCCAGTCAGCAGCTATCCGATGAATAGGCCATAGATACTCTGCTACAGGCGAAACTAGACCGAGGGTTCATCATTGGCCCCTTCTTACAGTCCACTTTTTCAGACCTGGAGAGTTAGCCCTATTGGGCTTGTCAAGGGCAAGTTCTCCAAAAAACGTCGCTTAGTGTACAATTTGTCTTATCCCAAGTCTGAATTCCCTGATTCCTTCCAAGGAATTCTCCCTCAACTATGCGTCAGTTGACTTAGCCATCCAGGCCATCATTAAAATAGGTACCAGCAAGTGGCTGTCTAAAGCAGACATCTCAGATACTTTCAAACTCCTGCCTATCGAGCCATCCCTCTGGCGATGGCACGGCATTAAATTGAGGAATTCTTATTACTTTGCCATTAAGTTGACCTTCGGGTCCAAAAGCAGCCCGTGGCTGTTCGATGTTTTCGTTCAGTCTCTTAGGCCTCATGTATACTGCTGCTGCTAAACGGACGTTTAGGAGCAGTTGGGCATTTTTTTTTCAACTGCTTCTGAAACTCTCCTCTATGTTATCTTATCACTAAATGTAAACAGGGTCGTTTACAGTCGTTTCTAGACAGCTGAGTTTAGAGGCTTTTTTTGGAACGCAAAAGAATTGGTTCAGAAGCTGAATTTAGAGGCATTTCAAGCGCCAAACGCTTCTAAACGCGGCTAAACGCGGTAACTCGCATTTAGTTTACAGGCGTTTTTAATTTATGGCTATTTTGAAAAAAAAATGTTATTTTTTTTTAAACACTTCTAAACACAAATGCGGCAAAACGTTGCTAAATGCGGCCTGTACACGTGGCAAAACTGATGTTTTAAACGTGGGTTACTATCTGTCAAGTTTAATCGTTCAGGGGAGGTTGTAAAAACATCCAGTGTACATGATGCCTAACATGGATCTTATTGCACCAGGCCCAGTGCCAGATGGTCATCCATTACCTCAATGATTTTCTGCTCATCGAACAGTCAGGCATACCCCCGGTAGACCTAGACAGGTTAAGAGTGGTGTTTAGCAACCTCAATGTACCCATAGCCGAACAAAAAGTGCAAGACCCAGCACACTCCATCACCTTCCTAGGCATCATTCTGGACACACGTGCCATGCAGGCCAGCCTGCCTCCCAACAAACTAGCCAGTATTAGGTCGGTCGTCGGCGGCTTCACATTTTCGCAAGGGTGTACTAAGAGTCAGCTGCAGTCCTTGTTAAGGATGCTCAATTTTGACATGAGGATTATTTCTCAGGAGCGGTCTTTCATTTCACGGCTCTAGTTTTTCTCACTCAAGTACAAGACCCTGATCAAATTCTCAAATTAGACCCGGCAGCGGACATAGCAATGTGGGATGAGTTCCTCACAAACTGGAATGGCATGTTCACCCTGTCAGCATCAGCTCTGTCACCACAGGTAGTCACCGGTGCCACAGCCTCCACAGGCTTTGCTGCAATTTTTGGCCATCACTGGTTCGCTGGACCTTGGCCTCCAGAAATTCTCCTAATCCCCAGTTTCACTCAGTCAACATCACTGTTCGAGCTGTATCCCACCATGGCAGCTGCCCAGGTCACATGTGGACAGGACAAACGGTGGTCTTTGCTACGGACAATCAGGCTACACATGACATCATCAAAAAGGGTAGGTCCAAATCGCTCCCCATCATGTCCTTCCTACGCAGGCTGGTGCAGTTGTCACTGCATCACCAATTTACATTCACTGTAAGCATATTCCAGGCAAATGCAATGTTGCAGCAGATGCGCTGTCTCGTTTCAATTTTATTTTCTTGTTTAACATTTTTTTGAAGTTTTACAAGGTGTACAGAAAGAATAAGTATAACTTACAATCAGTAAAGCCAGTAATAGGTATTGCATGAAAAGGTATAGGTGATGAGTTTGTAGTAAACCAGAGACTGCGGATATCACAGGACTTTCCAAGGGTTGAGCGTATGGTGCGGAGTATTGTCTAGCACCCTTAAACGCCCCAACTGGGAGCAAACTGCACCATGAGGGGAACACAATACATGCAGTACTTGAGCAGTTATTCGAACAAATGAAATAAAGATAACAAAAGATTTCTGCATAGAGGTGAGAGTGACACTGTCGGGGTCTTTGGGATAAAGCAGGCCTAATGTGACATTAGTTAACTGTCGAAAAACATCACAGAGGGACAAATAAGGGAAGGCAAGGAGGGTTGCCTTTATTAAGGTTACATCAAGGTGAGTGAGTACGATGTGGGTTTGGAGCATGTTAACTACAGGGGTGTGGAATTTGTGAGGAAGGGGGAGGGGGGAAGAGGGGTGTAGCCTCAAATCTCAAATCCCAATCGTTAAATTTGGGGACAGCAATGAGGCTCCCTGATAGAGATTAGTAACAAACGCATGATGTCTGGGAGACTAGGTTATGGTAGAAGATGCTGACACATATGGGGTTTGCTTAGCGAAGATTCCAAGCAGGGGTGGGGGGCTGCAGGGGGAAAAAAAGGAGGGGAGTGGGGTCTAGAGACAGAGTGGAGGGGGGAAGGGAAATGGGGTAGTGGAGAATGAGGAGAGGGAAGGGGAGGGGGAAGGATGGGGGGGTGTTGGCAGACCTCAAGGGTTGGCATTAGAGCTATGGGCATAACAGGGTTTTGTCTAAACCCGGGGATTAAGAAATGGGTCACCCAAGGGCTCCAGAGCTTCTCGTATTTAGGAACTTTATCCAATAGAGTTGCTTCAATTTTAGCATGGAGCATCGCTTGGGAGATTCTATGCTTGGTTGCGAGTACACATAGGGAGGGGGATTTCCAGGCTTTTGCTATGCTCTGTTTTGCAGCCGTTGTGACATATTGTAGTAGCTTAAATTGACGATGGGTCAAGGCCTCGGGTTTGTTGTTCAGGAGGGCAACAGTTGGGTCAGGTGCTAGGGATGTAGTAAATATCTTTGATAGGATTGAAAAAATCTTCGACCAGAAAGTTTGTGCTATAGGGTAATCCCACCATATGTGAAAGTGTGTACCATCTATACTCAGCCTCGGAAGCACTGTGGTGGGTATTGAGGGAGTAATTTGTGTATCCTGGAAGAGACCAAGTACCACCTGGTTAGCATCTTATAGTTAGTTTCCAAGGCGGCGATGTTGGGGGAGTAAGATTTAGTCGCCTGCCAAATAGAGGACCACTCTGCACGGTCAAGTGTACGGTTAAGATCTCTTTCCCATCTGCTAATGTAGTCTGGGGGTTTTGTTGTATCAGGGGCCACTAGGAAGGTGTAAAGCTCCGAGAATAATCCTCGCCTATGTGGGTCAGATTTGCACACCCGTTCAAAGGGAGTAAAACCTGAGTTTGAGGGATCAGAGGGGGTATATGGCATAAATAAATGCTTGATTTGTAGAAATCGGAAGAGTTCTGAGGGGGGAATGTTGTGTGTCTCACAGAGTGTCTGGAAGGATTTGAAGGAAGTAGATGCAAAGAAATGATGTGCCCTAAGGAGGCCAGCTCCAGACCAGGCTGAAAAGGAGGCCTGAGAGGACCAAGCTGGGTAAAAGGAGGGGTTTCAGAGAAAAGAGAGTAAGGGGGAGATTATGGGGAGATTGGAGGCCAAATTGCCTCTTAAGTCTATCCCAGATGACAAGGCCATGTCTTGTAATCGGGTTGGTGATGGATCTGCAATGGGTAGGGGCCAGCCAGAGGAGATTGGCCGTTGAGAGAGGATCACAGTCTACTGACTCATACCCATAGCTGGGTTTCTACGGTAGCATGATATTTCGGAAGCTGAGCTAGCTGTGCCGCATAGAAGTATTTCAAAAGTTAGGTACCCCTAAGCCGCCCCTTATCTTAGAGGTGTACGAAGTGGGTTTAGGAATGCGGGGTCTCAGTTTGTTCCAGATAAAGGAGGAAGTGCGGCGCTGCAGAATTCGCAAGTAATGTGAGGGTACCATGATGGGGAGAACTCGGAATAGGTAGAGGAGTTTCGGGAGGATGGACATCTTCACAACAGTGATTCGGCCCATCCAGGAGATTGGTAGCGGGGTCCATTTGGTCATTAGGGATGTGATGTGGGAGAGCATGGGGGGGTAGTTAGCAGTATATAGGTCCGAGGGATTGGAGGTTAGCTTGATACCTAGATAGGGGATATGTTTAGTGGCCCAAGTAAAGGGGAGAACCTCACTAAGGTGGGATTGGAGAGAATGCGGCATGGATATGTTAAGAGCTGTCGATTTCTGAGGGTTGACTATAAGGCCAGAAATTTGTCCAAAACTAGAGAGTGTGTCTAACAAGTTGGGGCTGAGATCAGGGGGGAGGTCATGAAAACAAGAATATCGTCCACTAAAAGGCAGAGCTTATGCTGGTATCACCCCAGTTCTAGGCATTGAATGTTGGGATTTGAGCAGATAAAGAGGTCTAGGGGCTCAATAGCCAGGGCGAAGAGCAGTGGTGAGAGTGGGCAGCCCTTCCTTGTGCCCCGCTCTATGGGAAAAGGATGTGAGCAAAAGCCAGCGTATGAGACAAAAGCTTTGGGGATCGAGTATAAAGCTGAAGTCCACTGCATAAAGTGCTCACCAAACCCCCATCGCCGTAAGATGCAGTTCAAGTAAGACCATGAAACTGTGTCAAAAGCCTTGCGAATGTCTAGGGAGATGAAGCAAGATGGGATGTGGCGTGTGCGAGCAGCATGAGACAGAAGTGTCGCGCATCGAATGTTATCGCCTGCTTGGCGAGAAGGGATGAACCCAACCTGGTCTCTGTGTATTAAGAAGCCGATGTAGGGATTAAGACGGGTGGACAGGATTTTTGCCAGGATATTTTTTTCCAAATAACATTTTATTATTGTCTGTATTTGTGATACAAAATAAAGAAGTACACAATTTCAAAGGTACAGATCGTAGTATGCATCACTACTTTCAGATAATTACTCATGAATTCTAATGCTATGCTTAAGGACAGTGGTAGTTATTTATCTAGCGCTATCATTTTGTCAAATCGCTGATTCATTCAATAAACTGTAACAGCTTGTTTGTGGCTGTAAGAGTCACAAGAATACTCTATAGGAAGGGAAGGAGGGGGAAAAAGGAAGAAGGGGGAAAAAAAAAAAAGTCATCGAAGTAGCCTTTTTTATTACCTGATCATGGTGGGTCCTCCCGAAGGTGCCACAGCTCCCAGACCTTATTATGTGCCTCCAGTCTGTCCTGTATCCTAGCCATCATTTTCTCCATCAATTCAACATCCTTTATTCTGGAGAAAAGGGCCTCAGGAGAAGGGGGGTGCGGCGTTTCCAGTTTAGGGCTATGAGACAGCGTGCTGCTGTGAGGACATGACACTAATTTTTTATATTGTGTGAGGAGCTTTAGTGGTGACAGACCAAGTAGGAAAAATTTTGGGGTCACCAGGACCGGTATCTCAAGAAGGTGGGCCAATAGCTGTTGGACCGTGGTCCAATATGGGGTGATTAGTGGGCAACTCCAATAGATATGGAGGAGAGTACCTTTTACCCCCTGACATCGCCAGCATCTAGTAGGATAGATGGATAGATGGTAGTAGGATAGATGGTGTGGAGTACATCTGGGGTCATGTACCAGAATAGGAGGATTTTGTACGTGTTTCCTTTATATAGTGTACATATTGAACTCTTTGCTGTTTGGGACCATAACACACGCCACTGTTCTATGGGAATTTCCTCATTGAGGGGGATGGGGGGGTTGTAAGTTAGGGGCTATAGTAAATGCGTAATGTCGAATTTGCAAATACCCATAGAACACCTGTCATGGTAGTTCGAATTTGGTCTGAAGTTCGGCAACAATTTGCGTGACCTGGGGTTCACTAGGTTCCCAAAGTGAAATAGTTTCCTCGATGTCCACGGATACTACATCGGATGAGTGAGGCTATCTGGCACCTTGGGATTACAGACAAAAGAGGTCAGGAGTGATCTTTCAGATGACAACCCATGGGATTGTGAAAATTTGTGCCAGAGCCGCCTAAGTAGGTGACAGCAGGCGTTCGGGAGCTACCTCCACATGCGCACTCCAGATTAAGTTATTCGGGTGTGTCGGAGCTAGCCATATTTTTTCAATTTCTGTCCATTTGTTCTAGGACCGTTGGGTGAACCATGAGGCAACTGCTGGGTTTGCCTGATAGTAATTGATAAGGTTGGGAAATGCGAGGCCCCCTGCCATCAGTACCGACCTAGGTATGTCTTTTGTAGTTCCAGATGTAGTGCAATAGGTCGGATTGAAGCTTTTTCAGGTGTTTGTAAGGGGCAGGTATGGGAAGTGTTTGGAAAAGATATAAAAGCTTTGGGAGGATCGTCATCTTTAACCGAAGCAATCCGCCCTAGGCCTTTTTCCGCCCTTTCTTGGTATAGAGTGGAGAATTTTGGGGTGATTTGAATCCCCAGGTATTTCAGGGCGGCGGTTTTCCAGCTGTAAGAAAAGTTGGTTTTTAAATGTGTGATCTCTGCTTCGGGATGTTAATAGGCAAGGCCTCTGATTTGGATGTATTAACTTTATATCCCGAGAGGGCTCCATAGCGTTTTAGTTCCACGTTCAGGATCGGAAGGGAAGTAAAAGAGGGAGAAAGGATTCATAATATTCGTAGGGCAATCTGTCCGCTCCTGGGGCTTTGTGAGATGGTAGGGATTGAATAGTCTGTTCTAATTCTTCGTCGGTGATCGGGGCATTAAGTGACAGTAGGTCAGAGGGTTGGAGATGGGGATCCTGCTTTGCTCCAGATGCTGTCGCATACGATGGGTAAGGTCAGGAGGGAGGGGTTACATCTGCAAAGGTATGGACAATCTCTGTGGGGTGGGATAGCAAGTGGCCCGATTTGCATCGTAGAACAATTGTTTCAGTCTGGTCAATGCTTTTTCGACGTGGCCTAAGGCCAATTCGCTGAGGGTTGCACGTGGGTTAGTTATCTTTTTAAGGAGGGATACTGTAGAGGTGAGTTGTAGCCGACGTTCAAGGACTCAAAGTTCCCTCTCTGTTTGCAATTTTGTGGCCACTGTGTCTTTTTTCATTGCGGAGGACAGTGCCATGCACCTATCTCGGAGGACTGCGTTGTGGGCTTCCCAGAGTGTGGGGAGAGATATATCTGGGGTGTTGTTCTCCGCAAAATAGAATTTGAGGGTGGAGTTTAATTCTTCTCATGCGGGGAGGTGTTGGAGGAGGAATGTGTTTAGTTTCCAGTTGGTCTACGGTTGGGGGTGCCTGGGTCTAATGTGAGCAGGATAGGGGCATGGTCCGACCATGAGATAGGGAGTATTTGTGCTGTGAGTGTTATTCTGAGTGTGGAGTTATTAACGAAAAAATAGTCAATGCGGGAGTGTGTGTGATGGGGGGCTGAGTAGAAGGTGAACTGCCGATCACCTGGGTGGAGAGCCCTCCAGGCATCAAAGAGAGTGTAACGGAGAGTTGTCGGAAGAGCTTCAATCTCTAAGAGCCGAGTTGAAGTCCCCTCCCACCACAAGGATCCCGTGGTTTGACTGGAAAATGCGGGCAAATACCCTGGACAGAAAACTGTGTTTAGTGTTTGGGAAATATAGGGCACAGAAGGTGACCTCTTGTGTTTGCCAGAGTCCTCGCAGTATGATAAATTGACCATGAGGGTCGCAGTAGTATGCCGAGCAGGTAAAGGGGGACCCGCGTTTAATGAGTATGGCAACTTTAGCTTTTTTATGGGGACCCGATGAGAGGAAGATCTGGGGGTAGTATTTGGAGGCGAATGCAATGGAGCCCCCTTTGTGAAAGTGAGTCTCCTGGACCAATATAACATCCGCTCCTGATTGTCTAAACTCCCTCAGTGCCTAATGTCTCTTTCTATTGGAATTTAGGCAGTGTACATTCAGAGATAAGATCTTAGCCATGGTGTTGGGTATAAGCAAGAGGATGTATGCATACCTAATGTGGATGTGGAGTTTCCGTAGGCTGAGGACTGGGAGCGGGCACTCTTCGGGAGGAGATCTAGGTTATCCTTGCAATGGAAAGAAGAGAGGAGGAATGGAGGCTGAAAAAGAGGAAAATGGATAGTGCAAGAAAACAGGGGGAGCAAGGAGCAAAGATTTTCATAAAACCTTGAGAGGCTAACGAGCCTAGGTTAATACGGTTTCCCAGGTGCTCCCTCGACCCCGAACCAAATGGATGAGCCAGGGGGCACAGGGGAGCCTTAAACTGGTCAAAGACTACAAATGAACTTCAGATAGCTCTAAGCTATAAAACGGGGGGGGGGGGGGGTGATAGGTGTGTGAGAGAAAACCACACTCTCAAGTCTCATCCGAGACATGCCCTTAGAATAAACTGGGGGTTAACGCTGGGGCACTATAGGCTGAAAAATGTCCAGGGCTGATTCATCTTCTGTGTCTAAGTGACAGGTTCTTGCTGCATTGATCTGGAGCTGTAGTTAATATAGTTCAGCTGCTTTAGTGCTTAGCGCATCTGCGGGGAGTGTCCGTGTTCCAAGGACGGTTAGAAGGAGGGACTTTCTGCCAGACTGTGGGTGGCTTGGTGGTGTAGCCACTAAGTCCCAATCCAGTAGTTGGGGGGTTTTATCCCCAGGACATCACAGAAGGCAAGTAGATCTTCTGGGTACCGTAGAATGGCGAATTTGCCTTGGTGTTTTGCAGTGGGGGTGAAGGGGAACCCCCCATCGGGCAGTGTGTGCAGTAAGGGTTGGAGAAGTCTGCGTTATTGCAGGGTGATCCAGGAAATGTCGGGGGAAAATAATTTTATTTGGACACCGTCAAATGTCACTTTGCGTGCCAGGCGGGCTTGTCGCATAATTTCTTCTTTGGGGGGGTAGGAGCTAATCCTGCATATGATATCTCTTGGCTTAGAGGTGGCTCCCTTAAAACGTAGAGCTCGGTGGGCTCTGTCCATTTCTATGTGTTTTGCAGGGGGTTTGCCTAGTAGGCTATTGGATACGGTCTGCAGGGTCGATTGCAGGTCTTCGGAGCCCCCTGGTTCTGGTACGCCTCTTACCCGGATGTTGTTTCTGTGTCCCCTATTGTCTAGGTCTTCTACATGTCGCTGCATGTCTCTGAGCAGGGATCGATGGTCTGCTCCCTGGAGTTGTGTCCTGCGCACAGCCAGTTTTGTTTCCTGAATTTCTTCTTTGGCCATTTCTACTCTATCTGCAAGGTCTTCACACTGTGTGCCCCTGGTGGAAGGGGGGCCAGGGAGCCGGCCTTTTGTACGTATGTGGCCCTTTGGGCTGGCTGCGCTCTGGATGAGCTAGAATCCCTTGAGCGGACAGTCTCTGTGCTTTGGGGGGGGTGAAAAAGCAGCCAGGGCCAGGAGGCTGCGTGCATGCCCGCAGGCTCTCGAGGTGTCTGGCTGGGGGGTCTGCGGGGCCTGGTAAGGCCAGGAAGTCCAGGGAAAAGTCTGAGGAGGTAGGGGATCCAGGGTCTGTCCCAT
Source organism: Lithobates clamitans (assembly GCA_037952925.1). Taxonomy (NCBI): domain Eukaryota; kingdom Metazoa; phylum Chordata; class Amphibia; order Anura; family Ranidae; genus Lithobates; species Lithobates clamitans. The sequence goes on along the minus strand of JBBGZY010000413.1, from coordinate 3,119,974 downwards.
GGACGCAGGGGTCTGAGGCTGTCCTCAGCAGCCTCGGGAATACTTCTGAGCACTGTGTGTAATGCTGGAGGGGGGGTCAGACTTGGCGTTCTGCTGCCCACATGGTGAGGCCTCTGGGGAGGTGGACTCACCACTCCGGAGTGTAGGGCGGACTCCACAGGGGCCCGTAGCAGACAGCAGGGGACCTATGGAGCTCCGATGCATGGAGGGAGCTGAGGGAGAGAGCTGCATGGGAGTCCAGGAGCAGGATGCATAGGCGTCCGGGGTTATCTTGACCGCTCCGCCTAGTGCTATGTCCGGCGGATAAAAGAAGGTTCGGAGGTCCGTGGAGGAGCTGGAGGGGGCTGTGATGTGCCCCGGGCTTTAGAGCGGGTAGTCCTCGATCTGCCCATGTAGGTGTGGTGGATTATCCCCGATTGTGTCGTTTATGCTGCGGGCTGAGAGAGCTGGGAGATCAGGCAACCATCTAAGTCGGCTTCCGGTCCGGATTTTAACATCCAGGTTTAGGATCGAAATGGGTCTAAAGTTAGACCGGGCCAAATCATCCGTGTGGGCTTTGGGGATCACGGAGATAGCAGCTGTTAGGGATTCAATGCGGAATGAGTGGCCAACCAAGAGGGAGTTATATGCCTCCAGTAGGAGGGGGGAGAGAGTATCAGCAAACTTCTTGTAGGATAGGATAGGCCGTCCGGACCTGGGCGTTTGTGCAGCTTTTAGAGAACTGATCGCTAAGAGTATTTCATCCATTGTGATTGGCCTATCAAGGTTTTCACAACGCTCAGAGTTGAGAGCAGGCATTTGTAGGGAGAGAAGGGAGTCCGCATGGGCCTGATCAAAGGTTTTGGGGTCTCGATAAAGTTCAGTGAGTCGTCTGCGGAACTCCTTTATAATTTTTAGGGGGTTGCTGGAATATGAATTAGCAGATAATTTAAGCCTGATGGGTTTGGGGGTATGTTCGGCTCTACAGAGTGCTAGGGCCAAGAAGATGTCAGGTTTGTTCGCCTTCATATATAAGGTGTGCCTAGATTTCCGTAGGATTTTTTCTGCCTCTTCTGTCAAAAAAAGGTCTAATACTAGGCGTGCTTTTTCGAGAGCGCTTTGATTAGCAGAAGAGGGACAGGATTGTAAAGTTGCTGAAGTTTTAAAGAACTACTTTCCAGAAGCTTTTGTTGGACGTGTTTCTCCTTGCGCAGGTAAGAGGCTTGACTGATACAAACCCCTCTAATGACCGGTTTATGGGCTTCCCATAATTTAGTGGAGATATGTCGGTGGATGTGTTATTTACTACATAATCTTTGATTGCAATTTCAATGTCCATTCTATGGGTAGGGTTAGCCAAAGTACTATCATTAATATACCAGGCGGTGTGGGTTGGCCTCGGGATAATGACACAAAAACCACACTATGGTCTGTCCAGGTGTATGGGATAATAGAAGAGGCCAGGAGTAGGGGGGAGGAGCCGACTGTTAGGAAGATGTGGTCTATACGAGAGAATACTTTATGTGGATGCGAATAGTGGGTATATTGGCGTCATGCAGGGTTTTGTTCTCTCCAGGCGTCTAAGAGTCAGAATTGGTTTAAGAGTTGTTGGAAAGGGAGACGGTTGTGTCTTGGTGTGGAAGGGACTGTAGATTTATCGAGAAATGAGAATAAAACCTGGTTGGAGTTGCCACAGATTAGGAGGGTGCCACTTTTATGTGATTCAACTACATTTAGCATATGAGAAAGAAATGAGATTGGGCGTTTACTGGGGGCGTAGTAAGAGACAATCGTAACTTCGCTATCAAGTAGGTGACCGGTCAGGATAAGGTAGCGTCCCTCTGGGTCCTTGATCGCGTCCAGGAGAGGGAAAGGGGTAGTACGGTGGAAAGCAATGAGCACCCCCCTCTTTTTTAGAGGAAGCTGAAGCTGTAAATGCTTGAGGGTATTGGTGCCCGAAAAAGTTGGGTGTGCCTTGGGCTGTAAAGTGCGCCTCCTGTAAACAAACTACATGTGCCTTTGCGGAGGCAATTGTTCGAAAAGCCTTGGTGCGTTTATTGGGGGTGCTGAGACCCTGGACATTAAGCGTGAGCACATTCAGTGGGGCCATGCCCCTAACAGAGGGGGTCTAAAGACCAGGTTAGATAGGAAGCCTGAGGTCTGACAACACGCCCCTTGGAGGGAGGTATGGGGAGAAGATGCAGGGGTAGGAGAAGGGCGGGAGTCAAAAAAAGGGGAGAAACAACAGGTGGGGAAGGGACTGCAGCAGGGGGTCAAAGGAGGAATTGGGGAGGAAGAGGGAGAGGAGGGTGCTAGATAGGGAGAAAAAATACCTGTGTGTTACAGTAGGGGAGGGAAAGATGTCCCCTGGTTAGTCAGAAAAAGTGACTACCTAGGACAAAGAATAAAAGAAAAGTAGCGGCTAGCTAATAAGTGAAGTTTTTGATGGATAAACAAAATTGTGATACTAAATTGTGATTTAAATTTTGCTGCAGCTGTAAAAATGTCCAATAATCAATAATAAAAAATCCTCCACAGTGATGAGTCTTCTACCAAAACTTTATCCTGAGTGTTCCCAGCACCACATGTAATGGCCGCTCACCTCCTTTATGCGACCCCAAGGGGTCAAATACGCCTTTGCACTTAGTGCCAATAAGCCTTTCAAGGAATCCTCTGTGGTCTTTAAGGAATCATAAAGGAGGTGAGCGGCCATTGCATGTGGTGGTGGGAACACTCAGGATAAAGTTTTGTTAGAAGAATGATCACTGTGGAGGATTTTATTATCGATTATTGGACTTTTTTGCATCACTTTATTTTCATATTTTTCATATATTGCATTATCACTGGAAAGTTTTTTCTTGGTATATTATTGATTGTATTATTGCAGCGTTATCATTGTAGCGCTGTCATATTTTTATTTTATTTTCCATATTGTTTTTTGTGGGACTTTCTTGCATCACCTTAATTTCATATTCTTTATATTTGCATTATCTCTGGAAAGTTTTATCTTGTTATATTATTTATTATATCATTGCAGCGCTGTCACATTTTTATTTTCAGACTACCTAGGACAAAGATGGGTCCGTGAGAAGTCTAAATAGGATACTCGTAGACTTATGCCCTGTACAAACGGTCGGACATTGATCGGACATTCCGACAACAAAATCCTAGGACTTTTTCCGACAGATGTTGGCTCAAACTTGTCTTTCATACACACGGTCACACAAAGTTGCCGGAAAATCCGATCGTTCTGAACGCGGTGACGTAAAACATGTATGTCGGGACTTTAAACGGGGCAGTAGCCAATAGCTTTCGTCTCTTAATTTATTCTGAGCATGCGTGGCACTTTGTGCGTCGGATTTGTGTACACAACGTATTTTGTTGTCGGAAAATTTTATAGCAAGCTCTCAAACTTTGTGTGTCGGAATTTCCTATGGAAAATGTGTGATGGAGCCTACACACAGTCGTAATTTCCGACAACAAGGTCCTATCGTGTGGGCAGCAGTGCACTTTTATCCAAGGAATTCACAGCACTCATAATGGGATAGATACAGTAAATATATGAATATGCGGAGCCCTATAAGGGGATGTTGTAGGAGACCCAGGAAATTGTAATGGGTCACCTAGAACATAGCTTAAAAAGGGTAACAGCAACGAAGTAAGGTGCCGTTTTAGGGCATCCTGCCATATTCTATGAACAAACATAAAGCTCTCAAGGTCAGGGTAATTCTTGCTGCCTAGGCTAGGGATAAATAATGCTCAACCTAGCCCAGGCAGTAAGCTTGGTAGGAGGGAAAAGAACCAGTAACTGAGGCAAAAAAAAGTAATGATTAACTAGCAGGAACTGTGAAGCGAAGTGGTTCAAGGCTTTTAGCGTGGGGCAATCTTTTCAGAATTGAACATGGTGATTCAGGCAAATGGGCTTAAGAACCATAAACATTTAACTGAGTAAGGAAGTAAGTTCCGTGGATGCAGGGTATATTTACATTAAGGTGGAAGTCCCGTGTGGATGCTGCGAGAGAGCTGAGTGAGGAGTGGCATCAGCTTGCGGGTAGACAGTTAGTCCCTGGAGTCTCTAAGGTCAGGAATAGGCAAGGCAAATCTTCCAAGTTTGTGGATGCTCGAGGTTGCTTTCAGGGCAGAGGAGGCTCGGGGGTTTCTTTGGGGAGTAAGCGGCAGATCTGCGGCAGGATCCCATAGTGACGGGGTCTTGAGGCATCAGGTGAAGGTCTTGGATTGCTGATTGGAGATCCTCAGCTGACTTGCACTGGTAGGATGAATCTTTGTATGAAAAGCGAATGGAGAATGGAAAGCCCCACCGGTAGGCAATGCGTTGCTTATGGAGAAACTGAAGGAGAGGTTTCATGGCTTTCCGTTTCATCAGCGTTACCTGAGAAAGGTCATGGAAGATTTGGTAACGGTGGCCCTGGAACTCCAGCGATTCTCTGTGACGTGATGCTGTCAGCAATTGTTCCTTAGTACGAAAAAAATGGAGCTTCACGATTATGTCGCAAGGGGGGCCATTTTCAGGACCGCATTTTCAGGATCGCACTCTGGCCCAGCGGCCAGAGTGCAATGGATCCTATCTAGTTCAAGGCGCTCTATCGGAATTAAGGGTACCAGTTCCTGGAATAATGCTGTAATGGTGGACTGTAAATCTTTGACTGTCTCAGGGATGCCACGTATGTGTAAGTTGGAACGTCTGGCCCTATTTTCAAAGTCTTCCAGAAGGGACTGTAGGGAGAGGTTTTCCTCATGCAGGGCTTCTATTTTCTTGGAATGGTGGTGCGTGAGGTTTTCTAGCTCACCTGTTTTCTGTTCTAACCCTCTGGTGCAGCGCCCTAGATCTCTGATCTCATGTGTCAGCCTTTCTGTAATAGTGTCAGAGGTATGCTGCAGAGCTTTTGTGAGCATCCTGTCAAATTGTGTAATAAGATTGGGTGGTGGGTTATCAAATTGTAAAAACAGGGGGGTAGACCCGAGTTCAGTAACCCGAAAACTCAGTCCGGGATTGCAGGGAGGTGTGTGGCGCCTGTAATGTCTCTGAACAGGAGGCGGGGGCCAGCGCCATCTTGGAGGATGCCATGAGGAGAACGTCCCGGATAGATTTGGCTTTAGTTTTATGCTTGGAACCGCCGTATACCATCACGGTCGTTTCCGGGTGTTCACGGGTGCTTGCCGCAGTTGTTGTGACCCAGGGGAGGGACAGGTTGCGCTGCTATCGGGCAGTGTATTCCCCAAGGTCATGGAGCGCTAATCCAGCGTGTCAAGCTGGGACAACTCCGCGAATGTGGCCCCCACGTTTCAATTTTATTTTATTCTTCCAGCTGGAACCTGCAGCCAACCCAATGAATACTCCTATCCCACCTTGGTCACAGCTAACGATGGATTGAAGCCACACCTTGCCAATGCAACCCAGCTCATTAACCACTCATTGTCCCGCAACACACTGAAGGCCTATCACACTGCTTGGAACACCTACTGCAGGTTTCTAGCATCATGCCCCAGAGCAACAACAGGTGACATTAGGCACATCCTAGCCTTGTATCGCATTGCCACATGCAGCTGGCTCTTTCTTACAACACCATCAGGCTATACCTAGCCGGCATCCAGCATTTCCCGTCCTAACAGGACCCCGGAAAGCCATCTGTGTTTATGGCCCACACAGTAAGATCCCTCCTACGTGGCATCCAGAAACATCAGCCCACAGCCAACTCCTGCCCATCACAAGTGCAATCTTTAGGGCAATGTCTAAAATCCTTGCACAATCCCCGTTCGGGGTTCTGCCCAGTCTAGTCATCCAAGCCGCCTTCTACAGCCTAGCCAATTCACCTTTCGTGGCACTGGCAGACAGATACTATACAGACACCACCTAACTTGCTTTCAAAACCATTACGTTCTTCATCTTGCGGTCTCCAAAACTCAACAATCCGGACCTGGGGTCAACATCAACCTCTTTCAAACCAACAAAGCCTGGTGCCCAGTAACGGTACTCAACCGACTACTGTCTCACTTACCCAGCCAATCAGACTCTAGCCCATTGTTGCCTTTTCTGACCTGCCCCCTGAGTGGCAGCCAAGGCACGTTAGGATCCTACTGGTCAACTTGGGTCTTGACCCCGGTTGGTGCTCCGGACATTCCTTCCGGATCGGAGCAGGCTCACCTGCATCTCAGCACGGAGTATCAGACCATGTGATCAAGAAATTAGGCAGATGAAAATCGACCTGCTTCGCTAGATACATTCCAAATCCTCATGTGGGAATGGCACAAGCCTTTACCAAGTTTGCCAATGATGACAGTATCAATAAAGAATTACTTCCCTATCTGGGTATTTTTTGCCCCCTCAGGTCTATGTTATGTTGTAAGTCTTGACGTGTGTTTATGTGATCCATATTTGTCTCGGTCATAGGTCCGCGACCATAAATAAGAAGGCCAGTATGGTTGCCTGAATTTATAGGAGGAGCCCAGGTGGTATTTAAGCAAACCACTCTCCCATGCCCTTTGTCGGTTCCAGTGCATGATACCCTCCCATCCCCTTTTTCAGGGCACTTCTCAGCACATTCTTCTCCACAATCATCCATTACTTATCTTTTCTTGGCATACCGACCAGATGACCAAGGCACACCTCAGATCTATGTTATGTTGTAAGTCTTGTCACGTGTTTATGTGATCCATATTTGTCTCAGTCATAAGGCCACGACCGTAAAAAAAAAAAAAATATATATATATATATATATATATATATATATATATACAGTATCTCACAAAATCAAGTACAGCCCTCACATCTTTGTAAATATGTTATTAAATCTTTTCATGTGACAACACTGAAAAAATGACACTTTGCTACAAATGTAAAGTAGTGAGTGTACAACTTGTATAACAGTGTAAATTTGCTGTCCCCTCAAAATAACTCAACACACTTAATGTCTAACTTAATGTCTAAACCGCTGGCAACAAAAGTGAGTACACCCCTAAGTAAAAATGTCCAAATTGGGCCCAATTAGCCATTTTCCCTCCCAGGTGTCATGTGACTTGTTAATGTTATAGGGTCTGTTATAGGTTTGAATGGGGAGCAGGTGTGTTAAATTTGGTGTTATCACTCTCACTCTCTCCTACTGGTCACTGAAAGTTCAACACGGGACCTCATGGCAAAGAACTCACTGAGGATCTGAAAAAAAAGAACTGTTGTTCTACATCAAGATGGCGAACCTTGGCACCCCAGATGTTTTGGAACTACATTTCCCATGATGCTTATGCACTCTGCAGTGTAGTTGAGCATCATCGGAAATAAAGTTCCAAAACATTTGGGGTGCCAAGGTTCGCCATCACTGGCCTAGGCTATAAGAAGATTGCCAAGACCCTGAAACTGAGCTGCAGCATGGTGGCTAAGACCATACAGCAGTTTAACAGGACAGGTTCCACCCAGAACAGGTCTCGCCATGGTCGACCAAAGAAGTTGAGTGCACGTGCTCAGCGTCATACCCAGAGGTTGTCTTTGGGAAATAGACGTGTGAGTGCTGCCAGCATTGCTGCAGAGGTTGAAGGGGTGGGGTGGGGGTCAGCCTGTCACTGCTCATACCATACCCCGCACACTGCATCAAATTGGTCTGCATGGCCGTCGTCCCAGAAGGAAGCCTCTTCTAAAGATGATGCACAAGAAAGCCAGCAAACAGTATGCAGACTAAGGACATGGATTACTGGAACCATGTTCTCTGGTCTGATGAGACCAAGATGTTATTTGGTTATTATTAAAAGTTTATTATTTGGTTCAGATGATGTCAAGCATGTGTGGCGGCAACCAGGTGTAATCCTCACCTGGTTGCCGCCACACACGCTTAACACCATCGGAACCAAATGTCTTGCCTACGGTCAAGCATGGTGGTGGGAGTGTCATGGTCTGGGGCTGCATGAGTGCTGCCGGCACTGTGGAGCTACAGTTCATTGAGGAAACCATGATTGCCAACATGTACTGTGACATACTGAAGCAGAGCATTATCCCCTTCCTTCAGAAACTGGGCCGCAGGGCAGTATTCCAACATGATAATGACCCCAAACACACCTCCAAAACGACCACTGCCTTGCTAAAGAAGCTGAAGGTAAAGGTGATGGACTGACCAAGCATGTCTCCAGACCTAAACCCTATTGAGCAGCTGTGGGGCATCCTCAAACAGAAGGTGGAGGAGCGCAAGGTCTCTAACATCCACCAGCTCTGTGATGTCGTCATGGAGGAGGACTCCAGTGGCAACCTCTGAAGCTCTGGTGAACTCTATGCCCAAGAGGGTTAAGGCAGTGCTGGAAAATAATGGTGGCCACACAAAATATTGACACTTTGGGCCCCATTTGGACTTTTTTACTTAGGGGTGTACTCACTTTTGTTGCCAGGGGTTTAGACAAAAATGGCTGTGTGTTGAGTTATTTTGAGGGGACAGCAAATTTACACTGTTATACAAGCTACACTCACTACTTTACATTGTAGCAAAGTGTAATTTCTTCAGTATTGCCACATGAAAAGACATAATAAAATATTTACAAAAATGTGAGGGGCATACTCACTTTTGTGAGATACTTATATATATATATATATTTATATATTTATACACACACACACTATATTACCAAAAGTTGTGGGACACCTGCCTTTAAATGCACATGAACTTTAATGGCATCCCAGTCTTAATCTATAGGGTTCATTATGGAGTTGTCCCACACTTTGAAGCTATACCAACTTCAACTCTTCAGGGACGGCTGTGCACAATGTTTAGGAGTGTGTCTACTGGAATGTTTGACCATTCTGCCATTTGTGAGGTCAGGCACTGATGTGGACGAGAAGGACTGGCTCGCAGTCTCCACTCTTATGCCCTGTACCCACGGTCAGATTTTCGGACGAAAAATGTGTGATAGGACCTTGTTGTCGGAAATTCCGACTGTGTGTGTGGGCTCCATTTTCCATCGGAATTTTCGACACACAAAGTTGTATAGCTTGCTATAAAATTTTCCGGCAACAAAATCCGTTGTCGAAAATTCCAATCGTGTGTACACAAATCCGACGCACAAAGTGCCACGCATGCTCAGAATAAATTAAGAGATGAAAGCTATTGGCTACTGCCCCGTTTATAGTCCCAATGTACGTGTTTTACGTCACCGCGTTTAGAACGATCGGATTTTCCGACAACTTCGTGTGACCGTGTGTATGCAAGACAAGTTTGAGCCAACATCCGTCGGAAAATATCCATGGATTTTGTTGTCGGAATGTCCGATCAATGTCCGACCATAGGCACAGGGCATAATTCATCCCAAAGATGTTCTATTGGTTTGAGGTCAGGACTCTGTGCATGCCAGTCAAGTTCCTCCACCCAAAACCCGCTCATACATGTCTTTATGGACCTTGTTTTGTGCACTGTTCCAAATCATTTGGTGGAGGGGGGATTATAGCATGGGGTTGTTTTTCAGGGGTTGGTCTTGGCCCCCTTAGTTCCAGTGAAGGCAAATTTTAAGGCTTCAGCATACCAAGAAATTTTGGACAATTTAATGCTCCCAACTTTACGGAAACAGTTTGGAGATTGCCGCTTCCTGTTCCAACATGTCTGCGCACCAGTGCACAAAGCAAGGTTCACATGGATGAGCGAGTTTTGGGTGGAGGAACTTGACTGGCCTGCACAGAGTCCTGACCTCAAAACGATAGAACACCTTTGGGGTGAATTAGAGCGGAGACTGCGAGCCAGACCTTCTTGTCCACATCAGTGCCTGACCTCACAAATGTGCTGCTGGATATTCATTCAAACATTCCCAAAGACACACTTCTAAACCTTGTGGACAGCCTTCCCAGAAGAGTTGAAGCTGTTGCAGCTGCAAAGGGTGTGGCTGCACTACTGCTGATCTCCTGAGCTCCAGAGAGGCCTACTGATCCAGGGAGCTTGATTACTCCCTATACCCAGAGTGGATGCAGGAATCTGGGGTGGACCCCGGGGAGGATCCCCCGGATGGCCAGAGTAACGGTCCTCCCATACCAGTGTTTGAGGACCTGGGAAATGGCCCAGCTAAAGGTGAAAGTCTGTCAGCCTACAGAAAGAAGGTTTGTACTAGGATTGCGAGAATTGCCAAGGAGGAGGAAGTACTGGCGAAGTTGAAGTTTGACTTCAAACATAAAAAAATTGCAAATGACCGGCTTCACAGTTCCAAGAGAAGACAGATGCGGCCTGAGTTAATGGCTTTGGAGACTAAAGTGGAAAAGCAGAGTCTGCTGGTGGCCGCATTGAAAGAAACCGGCGGAGCTTTCAAGGAGAAATATGGCAATGATGATCGCTTCCGTACAATGCGCAGAGGAACCATAGAGTCCAGTGGAGGAGAAGCATCACCAGAGTGCGAGAAAGAAAGGTCAGTGCAAAGCAAAAAAGTTTCTTCGGGCTTGGACTGTGTTTCTGGCCAGCACGCTGGAAAATCTTTACCAAGTATCAGTATGCCTGCAGAAAGTGGAGAAAGCTCTGGCACACAGGCTGCGGGTGATCAGCAGTCAGGTGTTTTGACTGCCAGTATGCCACTGGGCCAAGGAAGTTCTGTGCCCTTGTCACCGCAGCAGGAGGCTATGGAGCAAGATGATCCATCTGAGCCTGTAAAGGGAGCAGGAATGCTTAAGTTAATCAAAGAAATGGAATCCTCTTTGCATGGTCGCAAGTTTGCCGTGTCTGGATCATCAGAGGATGAAGAAGAGGATAGTGATGTCCCCCCAAAACCTTTGAAACATCGGTTGGCTGAAAAAGCCGTCTTTGTTAAAGATTTCCCAAAACAACATAATGGAGATGTAGTTCCTATAGATGGTGCTGTAGAGGGCAGTGGAGAGCAAGCTCATCTCCTGGCTGAGACTACCACCTGTGTACAGAGAGCCAGTGAGGGGTGTGCAGACTCTGCTGTGAAGAGTGCTGATAAAGACATCTCTGCTGTTAGTAACCCTTTAGTTACTGATAATGAAGTAAGAATTACCAAGGGTAATGTAGATGATATTTCTGTGTCAGAAGTCTCTGTTCCATCTGTTGATAATAATGTTGTTTCTAACTTATCTAAAGAGGGGTCTGTAACTAAAAGTGATGTGCGGGATATTGCAAGTAGTGCAGTTATTTCCTATGCTGCAGCGGTGGCTGCACCTGTCCCAAGGGTGAGTAGGGCCAGTTATTCTGCGGTCACTAGGACTGATGTGAGTGAAGGTCAGGCCAATCTGACACCATCTGGTAGCTCCTTCAAGCGCCGCAATGTGGTACAATTGAGGTGGACTGGAGAAGGCCCCCCCCAAATAGGAGAGATGTGGTGGACCGTATTCTGGGGATGGGTTTTAAAGCAGAGGAGGTTTTTGCCCTTATCAGCCCAGTTGGGTCATATGAGTATGACCTCTCCTTTGTCAAGGCGGAAGGATTAGATGTCTTTTGGGAGAGGTATGAGCAGAGGTGGAAGGAGTCCCCAAAATGGGCAGGTTTGTCACCCAAAGTAATCTCTCGCCAGCCATTATATAAGAACGTCACCATTCTAGTACGCAATGAGTCCATTCCTGCTGCGGATCTGTTGGTGTGGTTGGGGAGATATGCTGATGTCCAAGCTCCATTGAAGAAAGTTGTAGATGATAGGGGGATTTGGACAGGAGGTTGGACGGTGTTGGTAAAACTGCATGTCACGGGTAATGTTGTTAAGCACATCCCTTCGTCTGCCTTTATAGGTCGTGACAGGATTATCACTTTTTATGCAGGGCAACCAAAGTTGTGTCATCGCTGTGGTGAAAAGGGGCATTTTTCAAGCTCATGTTCTGTGCAGAAATGTTCCCTCTGTCAGGGCTCAGGGCATGTTGCAAAAGACTGCAATAGTATTCGCTGTAATCTTTGTAACAAGTTAGGTCACCCCTATAGTCTTTGCCCTGAAGCCCTCCATAATCAGCCAGAGGTGGTGGAAGAACTTCTGAGGATGGAGGAGGAGGAACGTGGGGGGCAGCAAGGGGTTGGTGGAGCTGTTTCAGCTAGTCCTGAGGACCCCCTCCAGGTGTCCATTTCCCAGCCTGAAAGTGTGATCCCTACTGTGTCTGCTCCCCAGTCTGTGCTCCCTACTGTGTCTGTGTCTACTTCTGTTGTGTGTTCTTCCCCAGTATTTCAAGTGCCCAGTGTTCCAAAAGTAAATAAGTCATCCAGATTGGCTGAGGCTGCCAAAGGGGCAGATTCGTGCAGATCTGAGGTGGCAGCTTCATCAGGGCCTTCCCTAAGGCAGCGTAAAACCTCTAGTGGAGGTTCTAAGGTGAAGAAGGGGGAAGTTGCCACTGCTAATAATGTAGATGAGGTCTTTCAGGGTAATGTTTCAGGGGAGGAGGGAGAGTGGACCAAGGTGGGGAGAAGGAGGAATAAGGTAGTCCTGACCTCTGCCTCCTCGGTTTCATCCTTAGAGGTAGATGATCTACCGCTGGGAAACAAGTTTGGGTCCTTATCTGAGGGGGAGGAGGAGTCTTCTAATTCCGTGTCTCAGATGGAGGAAGATGAGGTAGAGTGTTCTCTAAAGAGGTCAAGGTCTCCAGTAAGGGGGGAGGGACCTCAGGCTAAGAAACGCCTACCTCAATCATCCTGATGGCAGTTCCCACTCCGATAAAGTTGGCAACGATTAATGTTGCCAGCATAAAATCTGTAAGGGCTCGTAATATGGCCTTATTTTTGCTCAGCGAGATGGATGCTGATATTTTATTTTTGCAAGAGACCCGGCTAAATAGACTTGCCGATGTCCACCTGGCAAAGAGGGAGTAGAGGCGTGGGCCCTCCTTCTGGTCTCTTGCGGCTGAGCCTTACAGCGGAGTTGCAGTAATTTTTACTGGCATGGTAACGTGTCGGCGGGTTATCGAGGTGGAGATTGGAAGGTGTATGGTCCTGGACGTCTCTGTGAAGGGGCATGATCTGTGTTTAATAAACATTTATGGACCACAGACTAGATGGGAGAGGAAATGCCTCTTTACAAAGATTAAGCCTTTCCTTTTTACATCTCGGCAAGTTGTCTTTGGAGGTGATTTTAACACCGTTACTAGGCCCAAAGACAGGAAAGGCTCCACTGACAGCCTGAGATATGATAGCGTTTTTCTTAATACGACAGCCAGGGAAGCAGGTCTGGAAGATGCGCATATTAAGCGTTGCCCAGACAGCACGGGGTACACATTTAGGCGAGGCAGTTGTGAGAGCAGGATAGATAGTTTTTTTTTCGGCCTTTTCGGCTCCTGAGTGTCGTATGGTGGAGTTTTCTGATCACCTTTTGCTGTCTGTGATTCTCAATGCTTCAGATATACCACCTAAAGGAAAGGGTATTTGGAGGATGAATTCGGCTCTGCTGGATGACGAGGAGGTAAGACAATCTTTTGAGGATTTTTTTCAGGCTCAGGTAACCATCCTGGATTTCTGCAGCAGTAAGTCGGAGTGGTGGGAGCTTGCTAAAAGCCGGATTAGTGGGTTTTTCAAAGCCATAGGAAAAAGGAAACAGCTTGGTAAGTACATTGCCTACCAGCAGCTGCGGAGAAAACTTGATCGCCTTGTTTTGAGTGGTGGAGATTCCGGGGCAATCTCTGAGGTGAAACTTCTCCTTAGGAAGTATCAGTATGACCGGCACGCTTCTTTGGTTCTGGAAAGGGACTACGGGAAATATCACTCGCCTGACCCTTATCAGAACTGCAAACAAAGCGCAGCAGTTAAGACGGTTGTTGGGCTAAGGGATAGTACGGGCTCTTTGACGAAATCCAGGTCAGGGATCCTGGAGGTCTCAAGGTCTTTTTATGTGGATCTTCTGGGGGAGAAGTACCTCGATCGGGCAAAGATGTCGAGTTTTCTGGATTCTACACCAGGTCTGGGAAATAACATTCTGCTTGCAAGTTTGACAGGGGGAATCACAGCAGAAGAGGTAGTCAAAGCTATAGATGGTCTGGCTATTAAGAAAACCCCTGGGCCAGACGGATTGATGGCTGAATTTTATAAGATTTTCAAATCCAGCTTGGTACCTTATCTTGTGGAGGTATTTAACGGCTGTCTGCAAGAAGGTTCGCTCCCTCCCTCCATGAGACAATCTGCTGTGATTCTGTTGTCAAAAGGCAAGGATCCCTCGATGATTGAGAATTGGCGCCCCATTAGCCTTCTCAATGTCGATAGAAAGATTCTGGCCAAGATAATTTTCTGGCGCTTGTCAGTAGCAGACAGATTGCTTTCTCATCAGCAGCACTGTTCGGTCCAGGGCAGAAGCACTTTTTCAGCGGTGTTAGCTGTCCAGGAGGCTCTGGAACGTTGCAGGGCTGAAGGCTGGGGAAAGTATTTGCTGGCACTGGATCAGGCGAAGGCTTTTGATCGTGTCAATCATGAGTACCTCTGGCTTCTCCTTGACAAGTATGGCCTGGAGGGTGGGTTTATTGGATGGCTTAAGACTTTATACAGAGAGGCAGAGAGCTTCATGCTTGTTAACGGTTGGGTTGGACGGCCTTTCGGGGTTGGATCGGGGGTGCGCCAGGGGTGTCCGCTGAGCCCTTTGCTATACGTGTTTGCAATCGACCCCTTTATCAGAAGGCTAGAGAGCGGACCGTTGTGCGGGGTGCCGGTGGGCATTACTGGTGAGCCACCCTTGAGGGTTGTAGCCTATGCCAGGGCTCGACAAACCCCGGGCGCCAGGTCGCATTTGCGACTAGAATTAGCGACCTGGCGCCTGGGGCGGCACAGCTGGGGTGTCCTGTGTCCGTTCGACACCCCCCCCTCCCGGCGATCGCGTTGGGCCGCACCGGTAATTGAGGCCCCGGCTTTGCAGCCTACTGCAGTCCTATGGTTCCTTCTGCAATCGGGCACCCTCTAGTGGTGGCCGTTGGTATGACAAGACATCCACCAATGCTAATGGAGCTTCCCCTGCCTGTTTTCACTGCCTGCTCATCTCCTTCCCTTTACTTAGAACCCCCAAACATTATATATATTTTTTATTCTAACACCCTAGAGAATAAAATGGCGGTCATTGCAATACTTTCTGTCACACTGTATTTGCGCAGCGGACTTACAAGCGCACTTTTTTGGGAAAAAATACTTTTTTTAATTAAAAAATAAGAAAACAGTAAAGTTAGCCCAATTTTTTTTTATATTGTGAAAGATAATGTTACGCCGAGTAAATTGATTCCCAACATGTCACGCTTCAAAATTGCGCCCGCTCGTGGAATGGCGACAAATTTTTACCCTTTAAAATCTCCATAGGTGACGTTTAAAAAAATTCTACAGGTTGCATGTTTTGAGTTACAGAGGAGGTCCAGGACTAGGATTATTGCTCTCGCTTTAACGATCGTGGCGATACCTCACGTGTGGTTTGAACACCGCTTTCATATGCGGGCGCTACTCGCATATGCGTTTTGCTTCTGCAAGCGAGCTCGGCGGGACGGGGCGCGTTTAAAAAAATTATTTTTTTTTCTTATATATTTTACTTTTTATTTTTACACTGTTTAAAAAAAAAAAAATAATGGTGTCACTTTTATTTCTATTACAAGGGATGGGGCACATTTAAATTTTTTTTTTTTTTTCTTATATATATTTTTTTCACTGTTCTTTTAAAAAAAAAAAAAAAAGTCACTTTTATTCCTATTACATGGAATGTAAAAATCCCTTGTAATAGAAAAAAAACATGACAGGACCTCCTTAAATATGAGATGTGGGGTCAAAAAGACCTCGGATCTCATATTTACACTAAAATGCATTAAAAAAAAATTTTAAAAAATTGTCATTTGAAAAAAAAAATAATAAAATGTCCCTTTAAGAGCTATGGGTGGAAGTGACGATTTGACGTCGCTTCCGCCCTGCAATGACTTGGAGATGGGCGGGGGGGCCATCTTCCTCTCACTCGTCTCATGTCAGGCCAGGGATAGATCCGGATCGCCTCCGCCGTTACCGACGGCCACGGTAAGCGTTGAAGGGCACCGGAGCGCGGCGGTAGGGGGGGCCCCTCTCCTGCCGCCGATAAAAGTGATCTCGCTGCGAATCTGCTGCAGAAACCACTTTTATCTGAAAGAGAACCGCCGGCTCTTGAAGCTATGGTAGCTAGCTAGCTGCTACCATAACAACGGTATTTCTCTTCAAAGACAGGACGTATATAGTCGTCCTGCGGGAAGGAAGTGGTTCATTAAAATGAATTTATTATTTGTCATCTCCCTGCTTGGCCCCTTTCACAAGGGCTGTCTGATCAGGTTCACCTGTCAGTTTTTCAGGCGGACCTGATTGGATCCTTAGCGGGAATATGGCGGTCTTATGTCCCTGCATGGCAGGAAATAAAAGCAGTCACATTCGTTCTAGTCGTCTCTGTGTAAATTTAAGATTGGTTCGTTTTTATATTGAAAATAAAGCTTTGTCGGTCGTTTAAAAAAAACAAAAAAAAAACTGGCTCCTAACTTTTTTAGCTGGCTCCTAGATTCCAAGCAAATTTGTCAAGCCCTGGCCTATGCTAATGACGTTTCTGTCTTTATCTCTGGGACAGAGGAGGCACAGGAGGTGGTTTCAGTTATAGAGCAGTATTCCGAGGCATCAGGCTCCAAGGTCAACCGTGATAAAAGTGAAGTTTTTTTGGATGAGCAAGGGAGGTGAGAGCTTTGCACTTCCGGACACCTTCCCGAGGCCTCAGCAGAAAGTCAAAGTATTAGGCATTGAGTTTGGCCCTGATGATTACAGTAAGTCAAATTGGGAAGCCAGGCTGAATGATGCTGATGTCAAGGTGAAATGCTGGAAAGGGTGGCGGCTCTCCTTGAGGGAAAGGGTGGACTTGATTAAGACCTACCTGATTCTTACCTTTTTGTATGTCAGCTTTGTTTGCATCTTGCCAGAGTCTTGCTATACCAGGATTTATAGTTGTTTCTTCCAATTATTATGGGGGAACAGGCTGAATCTTGTGAAGCGGAATGTGACTTACCTATCTAGGTGGAAGGGTGGCCTAGGGATGGTCAACCCGGTTGTGTTCTTCTCTCTGATGTTTTTGAAACACAATTTTGGTAACATGCTAGCAGAGAGACCGCCTGGATGGGTAGGTATTTTCCAGATCTGGTTTAGACCTTTTCTGGGCTGTTGGGAGAGTGGTGGGCCAGTGAAAAGCCTAAGGATCAAGCATGGTAAGCTCCCGGCTAATGTTGCCCTGTGCCTGAAAATTCTTAAACGGTGGCATGTGACAGCAGAGGATATCAGGTCCCTTCCTAGGAGACTCCTGGGGGAGAAGATCGTGGGTACTGTCTTTCATGTGCCACTGGCCTTGAGGGATTGCCCAGGTCATATTATGAGGGAGGGTTTACGTTTAATAAATTCTGAGCGGATTCCTTTGAAATTTAGGGACCAGGCCTGGCTCGCTTTCCACGGTAGGCTCTATGTGAGGGGGAACGTGAAGTGCCGCTCTTTGGATAATCGTGGTTGTCCAAGAGTGGAGTGTCAGGGTGAAGTGGAAACCATGGACTACTTCTTGCTTCAGTGCCCTTTCAATATAGAAGTCTATAAAAAGGTGGGGAGGGCTCTGAATATTCCTTTCCTGCCTTGCATGTCTTATGCTGAGTGGGTGTATGGAGCATTGCAGAATCGCAAGGGATTTGATTTGGACACTCTTTTTCTAGTCAGCTTAGTAGTCCGATATTACACCTGGAATGCACGGTGTCAGGTATGCCTTCGGCAGAAAGTCCTTTCTGTTCCGGTGGTGGTGTGTGAGATTCTTGGTGAGGTAGGGAAAATTTGGGGTCTCGAGAAAGACAGGTGGCGGCAAAGGGTCTGGATAAAGGCGTGGAGGAATATCAGGCCTGTAGCTGCTGTTTGTTGATCTCTGGGTATTGGGTTCTTTCCCTGTTTTCTCTCTGGACACTCCTTTAGATTTTCAAGGATAAACATAATTTTGAAGAAAGGCTACATACACATGATGATCTATGTTTCTTGGTCTGAATGTTAATCAAGTTGAGTAATGTGTAGAATTGTTGAAGATGTCTGTGCTATTTAGTGATATATGTATATAGTATAATATAATACAGTGATATTCCTCTTGGTTGAAAAAAAAAACCCCTTTTGTTCATATATTATAGGTTGAAGTAAGCCTTTATTATTATGTTTAGTCGTATATACAATATGTTATGCATATTTAAAAAAAAAAAAAAAAAAAAAAGGAAATAGATGTATGTGTGTATATATATATATGTATGTATGTATGTATGTATAATATTTATTTTTTTTATATTTTTGTACAAAAAAAAAAAAGTTGGAATGTGTTTCTTGTTTGCAAGATTCTCAAATAAAAAATTGCCAACTCATTATTGAACCCTACGGACTAAGACTTGGATGCCATTACAATTCATGTGCGTGTAAAGGCAGGCGTCCCAATACTTTTGGTAATATAGTGTATGTAAAATGGTAAAAATGCAGACTTCATGTTGTGAAGAGATGAAAGTTTTAGGGATTTTTGCGTTAAATACAAGGATCCCTCATAGACCTGAGTGAGATGTCACTCATTTTTAATACTGAGGTTATGCCCCCTGCACAGCTGAACAGTTTAATAGTTACAGTTTCTTCTGGGAAAGCTGTCCACAATGTTTAGGTGTGTGTCTATGGGAATTTTTGACCATTCTTTCAGAAGCCCATTTGTGAGGTCAGGCACTGATGTGGACGAGAAGGCCTGGCTCACAGTCTCCACTCTAATTCATCCCAAAGGATTTGGACGAGG
Organism: Lithobates clamitans; assembly: GCA_037952925.1. Lineage (NCBI taxonomy): Eukaryota > Metazoa > Chordata > Amphibia > Anura > Ranidae > Lithobates > Lithobates clamitans. The sequence goes on along the minus strand of JBBGZY010000413.1, from coordinate 3,101,302 downwards.
GCATGGGCTCTGTGCATGCCAGTTCCAGTTAAGTTCCTTCACCCCAAACTAGCTTATCCATGTCTTTATGGACCTTGCTTTGTGCACTGGTCCAAATCATTTGGTGGAAAGGGATTATGGTGTGGGGTTGTTTTGCAGGGGTTGGGCTTGGCCCCTTAGTTCCAGTGAAGGCAACTTTTAAGGCGTCAGCATACCAAGCATTCTCAGAAGTGTTGAAGCTGTTGTAGCTGCAAAGGGTGGCCCAACTCAATATTAAACCCTATGGGCTAAGACAGGGATGCCATTAAAGTTCATGTGTTTGTAAAGGCAGGCTTCCCAATAATTTTAGTAATATAGTATATATTATTTATGGGTGGAGCCCTATGTCCGATATGGACATAGATAACATTTGTAGTTAACACAAAACTTACCATCGGAATAGACCTGGAAGTGTGGACTCATCATATGAAATGGACCTGAAAGTGTGCCTTGGTCTGCTGGTCGGTATGCCAGAATAAGGGGGCATACCCTAGTTAAAGAAATGATTATTCTGTAGAGAGAAATGAATGAAATGAATGAATGAAATGAATGCCTTGAAATGGGGATGGGAGGGTGGGTATCGCGCACAGGAAACCGACAAGCACCACAGGTGAGCGGGCTGCTTAAATACCCCCCGGGCTCCTCCCATAAATTCAGACCACCATACTGGCCTTCCTACTTATGGGTGGAGCCCTATGTCCGATATGGACATAGATAACATTTGTAGTTAACACACAACTTACCATCGGAATAGACCTGGAAGTGTGGACTCATCATATGAAATGGACCTGAAAGTGTGCCTTGGTCTGCTGGTCGGTATGCCAGAATAAGGGGGCAAAAACATCCAGGTAGGGGTGTGGTTTTATTAGTTTTGGCTTTATTTATTTGAGCAAGCAAGCAAATGCTTGTGCCGTTTCCACCTAAGGAGTGGGGACGTACAGGCGAGGTAGGCAGAGTTTCACCTGCTGAGTCTCTTGATGACGTGGTGTGGGACCCATGCCGAAATGCTGCCAAGGCTGCCCCAATACTAAAGAGTGACTGGAGTGCTGACTGGGGTCGAGGTGTAGGCAGCGTAGAAGAACCCCCAGGTGTTTGATGGACTGGCAGGCACTCGAGGGTTGCCCGGAAAGGTAATAGGGGACTAGAGGTTGGGTGTTCCGGTAGGAGTGACAGTAGGCGGTCGAGTATGGTTACTGGCTACCGGACGTTGTTTACTTTATGGAGATGGATGACTATCCTGGAGCTGATTGCTGGGTTTTGGACACTGCAGGGTGGAGGATGAAATGGTTTTGGCAGCGAGCCAACTACACAGAACTTGGCCTGCGGGATTGCTGCGGGTGAACTCGCTGGGCCGCCAGAACCCGTGGTAGGCCGAGTAAATGGCTGCTTGTATGACCAAACTGGGGAGAAGGCCCAACAGTGAACTGGTTAATATATTAGACATGTCCCAGAAGATGGCAGCCTGGAACGAACGTGCAGTGGACATTAAACTGGTGTTGCCAAGCTAATTACACCAGCCTGCGCAAGAAGGACATAACAGAGCGATGCGGACCTGGCTTCATTAAGAGGCTCGCCTCGGACCGGATGTCGGTGGCAAAGCCACGACCTGTCCTGTCCAGATAAGACCCTAGAGTTAAGCGGTTGCCATGACTGGGTGTAACTTGAAGAGGGAGGAAGTCCGGGTAAACCCGGAGTTTAGGAGTGTCTCTGGGGGCCATGTACTTGTAAACCTATGATGGCCAAAAATTGCCGCGATGCCTGTGGTGGTTGTGGCATCTGTTGCTACCTGGGGTGACAAGGGCGACGTAGGTGATAAGACCCTAGAGTTTAAGGTATAACCATTGATACACCGATCCACGTAGTACGGGACCTTCCGACATTGATAGGTCCGCGTTCTTGGGAAAGACTGCCGCTACTTGTTAGTACACACCCGTATATGGTTGAAGTCTTGGGGAACTAACCTGATACGGGTCAGTTTGTCAAGGGGGAGGCTGGCCTGCGTGGTGTTCGTTAATTCAGGGGAAGGTTATTGTAGACCTCGATTCCGGTTTATTGAATTTTTAGAGACTACAAGCTGAAGGACATAATGGTATTACCAGCGAGTCAAGTTGTGTGTACGTAGTACCTGGCTGCCTGTGCCAGTAAAAGTGAATTGTTAGGCCGTAGAACCTCAGAGGGCCAGGTAGATGGCTGCTTGACTAGACTGGGGAATGTCTGAGGTTTTGACATGTCCCTGAAGATGGCAGTTGTGATGGGCAACGTTTGCCGTTAGCTGTGGTCTGATGCTTCTGGACGCCACATAGAAAGGATTCTACTGTATGAGCCGTAAACACGGATGACTCTCTGGGGTCCTGTGAGGGCGAGAAATGCTGGATGTTGGCTGGTAAAGCCTGATGATGTTATGCGGAGCCAGCTGTGTGTGGCAATACGTTACCTGGTGCGGGGTGGAACCTGAACTCAACTGACCTAAGCGAGAAATGATACAGAAATTGATGAGTGGCTCGTATGAAATGCCACCGGAGACAAGTGGCCGATTAAGTGCCACTGAAGATTGATGTGTGACTGATTGTGTGCCATTGGAAATGTGTACTGACTGCAAGAAGTCCTGCTAAGATGCGAACCCTGCAATGATTGCAAGAGTTGTGCTTAATACATGTTTGCAACGATTGCCAGGGAGTTTGTGTCAATGGAGATGTGTTTGCCGTGACTGCAAGAAGTCCGTATTACTGCATGTGCTTGCACGGGCTGCAAGGAGTTATACTTGGATGCGTGTTTGCAATGATTATAAAGTTGTGTTTGGATGCGTGCTTGCCATGATTGCAAGAAGTTGTGCTTGGGTGTGTCCCTGCAACATTTGCGAGAAGTTGCGACTGGATGCGTGCTTGCAATGATTGCAAGAAGTTATGCTAACATGCGTGTTTTGTAATGATTGTAAGATTTGTGCTTGAATGTGTGCTTGCAATGATTGCAAGGGAGTTCCTGTCGGTGGAGATGTGTTTGTAGTGACTGTGAAAAGTTCGTATTGCTGCATGTGCTTGCGTTAAGCTTGGATGTGTGCTTGCAATGGCTGCGAGAAGTTGTAATTGGATGCGTACTTGCGACGATTGCAAGAAGTTATGCTTGAATGCATGCCTGCAACGTTTGCGAGAAGTTTTTGTGATCGGATGCGTGTTTGAAATGATTGCAAGAAATTGTGCTAGGATGTGTGCTTGCAACGATTGCAAGACGTTCTGTTTGGATGCGTACTTGCAACGATTGCAAGAAGTCATGATAGGATTTGTGCTTGCAACAATTGCAAGCTTGCAATGACATGCAAGAAGTTGTGTTTGGATGCGTATTTGCGATGATTGCAAGAAGTTTATACTTGGATGTGCAGTGACTATGAGGGGGTATAGTCGCGAGGCGAAGGTTTCAACGAATGAAATCGGGACCATGACTGAGCTTCGAAGGAAGACGGGGTGTGGCCCCCCCTTTTTTTTTTTTTTTCTCGACTGACCTGGAGGAAATGACAGATGAGAACCGGTGGAGTGTTTGACTACCTGGTTTGGAAGGTCATTGTAACATGTTTAAGCGACAGGTGCATGGTATTAAATATATGAGTGAACTGTTTGTGCCATGACAAAGGCACGAATCGGTGTGCCATGACTGCGCAAATGAGGCTGCGCCAACTGGGGCTTGCCAGGATGAATGGATGTCTGACAGATGCCCTGAATTTGAATCGGGGCGCGGCATGCGACAGCGAAATAAATGAAATGTTTGCCTTAGAGTGAAATGAATGAAAAAGGTTTCGCCATGACAGAGGCACGAATCGGTCGTGCCGCAGCTGCGACTGACTGCGGCCCGGACTCTGGAGCATGTACTGAAATGAGGCAAAGAAACGCTGGTGCATGCCGGAATAAATTGGTGCATCACGGATGCGACTGGATTTGACTTGGAGTGTGGTATGTAACCCGTGAAATGTTTGTCCTGGCAAAGGCACGAATTGGTTATGCCGCAACTGATAGCTAACCAAGTTCTGATGCAGGTGTTGGCTGGGGCCGAAAACGTTTAATTTATACTACTTTATTTATATGTGTATATATATATATATATATATACATACATACATACATACATACATACATACATACATACATACACACATATACACACACACTTTTTTTTTTTTTTTTTTTGTATACACATATATTCACATACACACATTTTTTTTTTTTTTTTTTTCGGCTGCACCAGATGACTAGAAAGACTGTGGAGTACGAATGAAATGAGGCCAAGACAACTGGGGCGCGCCGGGACGAATCGGTGCATCTCGGATGCTACTGGATTCGAATCGGGGCGCGGTACGTGACAGAGAAATGATTGAAATGATGAAATGAATGAAATGATTTGTCATGGTAGAGGCACGTGCCATGACGGAGGCACGAGTCGATCATGTCGCGACTGCAACTGACAATGACCGGACTCCGGAGCATGTACTGAAATGTGGCCGAAAATACCTGGGGCACGCCGGGACGAATCGTTGCATCATGGAAGCGACTAGATTCGAATCGGAGCGTGATATGTGACAGTTGAAATGATTCCCATGACAGAGGCACGAATCGGTGAGCCGCAAACTACGACTGACAACGAACCGGACTCTGGAGCATGTTCAGAAATGAGGCCGGGCCCTGGGGCAGCCGTAACGAATCGGTGCATCGAAGATGCGACTGGATTCGAACCGGAGCGCGGTAAGTGCAGGTGTAACATTTTGTTGCCATGACAGAGGCGCGAATCGATCATGCCGCTATAGCGACTGACTGTGAATCGGACTCTGGAGCATGTACTGAAATGTGGCCAATACCTGGGACACGCCGAGACGAATTGGTGCATTTCCATGCGACTGAATTCGTAACGGAGCGTGATAACCATGACAGAGGTACAAATCGGTGAGTCGAAAGCGACTGATAATGACGTGACTCTGGAGCATGTACTGAAATGAGGCCGTAACTACTGGGGCACACCGGAGCGAATCGGTGCATCTTGAGATGCTACTGGATTCGAATCGGAGCGCAGTACGTGACTGAAATGAAAGAAATGATTAGAAATGGTTTGAAATGTTAGAAATGTATTTAGAAATGTTTCAAAATTGAGAAATGATTGGTATCGAACTGACGTGGTTCGATAAGGAATTGCGAATCGCTACGGCTGTTTGCTGACGCCTGGTAATAATTAGACATGCCTGAAATGAAGCGACGTCTATGTCGCGGTGGTTTTTTCAGATAACGAGAAATGGTAACATAACGAAAGTGTGAGTGGTATGCATTGCGGCTACGTTTGTGACATGATATCTAACAATGCGTAAAAAACAAAGTCCGACGGGACCCTACCTGCGACAGCCAAGCCAGACGCGCGGTACGAACTACGAATCGGTAACACGGACTTCGAAACTCTCGAGCACGGAATTTTGCGAAAACGGGAACTTGCGAGACAAGAACTAGCGGACGCTGGCATTCGAATCGTCGGCCTAGTGACGTATATCGCGCACAGGAAACCGACAAACACCACAGGTGAGCGGGCTGCTTAAATACCCCCCGGGCTCCTCCCATAAATTCAGGCCACCATACTGGCCTTCCTACTTATACATACAGTCAGATTTTGTGCTTTCATCAGACCACATAGAAAAATCTGGTGTAATCTTTCAGGAGTAAACATTAGTTTCTTGGGGGAACATCTCTTTAAAGCGGAATTCCACTCAAAAGTGGAACTTCTGCTTATCCGCCTCCTCCCCCCCCTCCTGTGCCACATTTGGCACCTTTCGGGGGGGGGGGGGAGAGTAGACGTTTTTGACAGGTACCGTTCCCAACTCCCGGGAGACGGGGACGTGGTGATGTCTCCCAGAAGTTCGGCCCCTCCTCCTTCCTCCGCTGCTGGACCAATTAGAAACGCAGCGCGCTTCATGCATGTGCAGTAGGGAAAGGCTTCACTGCTGGGTTCTCTTAGCAGGAATGGCGGTGGCTGCACCAGACAGCCAATCCGAAGATCGGCTAGGGTGCCGACATCGCGGGATCCCTGGACAGGTAAGTGTCCATGTATTAAAAAGTCAGCAGCTGCAGTATTTATTTTTCATGGGGGGGCTGGACCTCCTCTTTAACAAATGCCATTGGAACAGTGTTTGCACAACACTAGTGCCATTGTCCCCTAACACAATGGGCAAATAGATGGGCAATCTAAGTGACTGTTCAGGCAATGTACATATAAAAATAATACCACTGTTTTAGGCTGCATTCACACCTGAGCATTTCCTTTTCAGTCAGAAAGTCACGTGTTTTTACTTTTTTGCCGCAATTTTGCATAGGTCAAAGGGTCACTAATGTAAAAAGCAGAAAAATGCCTGTAATCTGCCCAAAAAAAACTCATACTTTTTTGAGCTTCAGGAGTTTTGCTTCAGGCTACAAAAAGCTCAGATGTGAACAGGGGCCATTAAAAATAAGGGGATTTTGCTTGTTGGGTGTGTTTCGGGAGTTTTACAAGCGTTTAACGAGCTGAAAGCTCAGGTTTAAATGCAGCCTTACAGAAACTTTTGTCAAACACTGCACCCAGGCTATGGCAATAACAGTCAACAATAGCTTGACCTTTTGACATATTTGGATTGATGGGATGTATGCTGTCATCTAGACTATGGAGTCAGGGACAGCTACCTCATTATTATTATATTGTTATACAGGATTTATACCTCATAGAAAGGAATGTAGGAAGCAGGCAGAAGGCGTCCACGTAGACACATGTTTACAAACTTTCTACATAAAAAGCTACCAGCACAAGCTGACGTCTCCATGGGACAACACTAAACTTGCACTACAAGACACAACGATCAAGATACCACTTTCCTTTGAACGATTAATGCCCGAAGTCCCGTTTAAGAAATAAATTGTGTACAGCTATAACAGAAGCTAAGTGACGTTTAGTGCACAATACTGCATAGCTACTATTGCCAATGTTCATTTGCTAATGTGTGTTTATGCATCTTTGTAGCACTCGTAACTAAATGTATTGTGTTGCTAAAACTGTACATAGTTTGTATATGCAGCATTCTATTTTAGTAAAAACACATTAATACTACTACTGGGTTAGTTGCCTTAGCCTTACTGCAAGAATTAGACAAGCAACAACAATTTGGATTTGCAACAACTTCCAATTAAAACAACTGGGGCTTTTGAAAGAGATTTGCACCAAAGTATTGGGGCTCTTCTAATGCCCCGTACACACGGTCGGATTTTCCGATGGACAATGTCCGATCGGAGCAAGTTGTCGGAAATTCCGACCGTGTGTGGGCGCCATCGGACATTTTCCATCAGATTTTCCGACACACAAAGTTGGACAGCAGGAGATAAAATTTTCCGACAACAAAATCCGATCGCGTCAATTCCGACCGTGTGTGGCCTGTTCCGACGCACAAAGTGCCACGCATGCTCAGAAGAAATTCCGACACGGGACAGCTCATTCTGGTAAACTTAGCGTTCGTAATGGATAAAGCACTTTCGTCACGCTGCAATGTAAAAAATGGTTTAATACAGCGAACTCTCTTCTTCTTTATAATGTGACAAGAATTAAGTCGTTTTGCTGCTCATATTCACACACACTTCTCACAAAGTTTGATTTGTGTTTTTTTAGTGGGATTCCCTCAATATATTGTTATTAGTTGTCACATCTGACAGTTTTATATTTTTTTTATATTTTTTTTTTGGTTTTTAAGCCTTTTTTTTTCTTTAATGTTTGGATTTTTTCCAAGGCTGATCTTTGTTCAATGTTATTTTTATTTTTACTCCAGAATATTTTTGTGTGTGTTTTGTGTGGCAAGTTACCCCAACACCATTGATATCTTTTATTATTTAATCTCCAGGAGATTTTTTGTTGTTGGTGTCCCTTGTTCATTTCACATTGTATATTAGAAATGTCCCTGAATCCTCACAAACAAACCATCATTTTTGAAGTAAAACACATAGGAGAGTATAATTCAAAACAAAAATCCTTTATTAAGGGCTCAAAACCAAACAAAGAGGAAGGCAACACTGGATCAACAGCAGAAATTAGTGAAGCCTGGGACCCCCACGGCAGACATCAATTCTTAAACCTCAAAATTGGTGGCCTGAGGAGTCCATATATAAGGGAGGGCGGTCTGGTCCGGGATTCACAGAGACTCGGATAGCAGCAGATGACATCAGTGTCCCCAGGCTGTGGTACCACAAGAGGCTGCATCTTTTGGCCGACCAGACTGGATCCAGGGCAATCACTCTCTGGTCTTCCTTTCACACTTCCTTCCGGGCTGTGGCTGTGCAGTAGGAGATGTGGCAGGAGGAGGAGTAGGACCTGGAGGAGGAGGAGGACTGGGAGGACCTGGAGGAGGACTGGGAGGACCTGGAGGAGGACTGGGAGGACCTGGAGGAGAGGGAGGAGGAGGAGGAGGAGGAGGACCATCCCAAAGCTGTGTGTGAGGTGTAAGTTGTCCCCTCACACCTTTCTCCAGAGCCTCTGAAATGAGGGCCTGACACATGGCTTGTTGGCCCTCCTCCATCCTCTGCATTTTATAGGCAATGAATGCCGCAAGGTTCTCCTGCCTGGTGTGTGGTGCTCCCAGGACCTCTGTAGCCCTCCAAAAAAATCTGATAGCCGCCTCCTCTAGGCTACTCCTCCTGCTGCCACTTTCTGTTTTCAGGGTGGGTGGAGGGACCTGCAGATCAGCCATCTCCTGGCTGAGACTTCCCTGTGTATGAAAAAGGGACATGGTTTTAGTTTTTGCATCATCGATCACAATCATAAATTAGTACTCCCAACTAACATCTAGTTAACATCATTGATTGGACAAGCAGAAATATTTAGAGGAATGCTATACCTGGCTCAATCTGGGCTCCTCCACATATGGCCTGGAAGGCCCAGGTTGGGCATCAGAAGCCTCAGCCGGGGGGGAAGGAAGCGTGGAAGGAAGACTTGAGAGGGATGGCCTGGGTTCAGTCTGGCCTGCCAGAAAGTGCAGCCTGTCGTAGTACAACATCCTGGGGACATAGATGTCATCTGCTGCTCCGGATCTCTGTGAATCCAGGACTTTCTTGCGCTCCCTCAGATATGTGCTCCTCAGGCAACCAATTAAGATCTTTAAATAAGTGATGTCTGCCGTGGGGATCACCTGCTTCACAATTTCACACAATTGCTCCAGTGCTGCCTTCCTCTTTGCTTGGTTTTTGAAATGGGGGTGGGTAAGCTCCCACAGACAGGGCAGCTCCCTTAGCATATCAATGAATAGTGACATGAAGTCAGTATCTCTCATTAAGATATCCATGTTCACTGCAAGACACAACACAAGACAAAGCCTAATGTCACACCAAACTCTCCTAATCTTGTTACAATATAGTCCTCAATCTAGAAGCAGTATAGGCCCAAGTTTGTCTCTTACCTTCGTTCTTACGATCGGCGCGTCCAATGCTCCTTCCTCCGCTCACAGATCGTACGTAATACGCACGCGTGTTACGCTTTATAGACACTGCGCATGTGTGTAACTCCGCCCGCCCCTGACGTTCTTTCTATTCTATTCCCCGCCCCTTTTCGTTCGGCGCAGTGGGGGAAGAGCATGATTGCGGAGTCACACCAGGTGCGTGCTAATTGTAGCAACGAGGAGGAGGAGGAAAGGCAGGATCCAGGCACGTCCCGATCTAGAAGGAGACGTTTTAAGGCCACAAATATGTCGTGTGGGGAGATGTTGGAGATGGTCGACATCATGAAGAAGTCCGACTATGATGGAAAATATGGGCCTTACCCCAACCCGAGCATCCGAAAGGCCAAGATCATGGCGAAAGTGGTCAGGAGTCTCGAGCGGAATTTCGGGGTACGAAGGTCTAAAGATCAGCTCAGGAAGCGGTGGTCAGACCTGAAGTTGAGAGAGCCAGAGCAGTACCGAAAGATCCGGAGAGTGCTGCAAAAAAGTAAGTAGTTGTGCTGCGTTTCTATTCTTTCTGGCTTTATTCCGTTCGTTCTGCTCCAAATGCTTTTATTAATTGTAACGTTTAAAAAGGTCAACTTTAATGTTCATGGGCCCATTATTCGTTCGTATCAAACATTTTTCGTTCGGCCTCTAGAACACCATTGTTTAGGCCATATGCATTTTCCCACATTTTTTTGGGGCCTACTTGGATGCCAAATATTTGTTTAGGTAGATGGGTTTGTTACTAGAATGAAATGCAAACTAGATTGTGTGTAAGGAGAGGACACTGAGCAGCAGTTTTCACATCTGGACACTGGAGCACTAGTGTGGGACACAAGAACACCATTTTTATTAGGGGGGGCACACAGGTGCTCCAGTGTATACTATAGGGGGGGTTACATGTGTGAAGCTTGTACCAAACAGGTAAAGTATTGCAGCTTGACAAAGGGCAATAAAAAATATACATCTTTGAACTCGGCTAAAATAGACAATTGTACCCCACTTCCAAGCAATGTTTCCTATTTCTATAGTTCTGCCATCAAATATCTGTGTGCCAAGTATACCATTTTTGTTTTACATAGGGGAGAAAAGACTCGGACACTCCTCATCCCAGGAGAACACAGACCCCCTCCTCTGGAAGAAGGGGAACTATCCCAAACACAAGATGCTGAGCAGGAGGAAGAAGAAGACGTGGTGGAGATTGGCACCACAACAGGTGAGTGTCTGCGACCACAGACTCAGGTAAAAGAGATGGCTGGTGGCAGATTTTTGAGACCTTTTTTTTTGTTCTTTATCTCTTTTTAGGTGATCGTGATGTGAGGGAGAGAGAACGATTTACACCAGAAAGTGCCCAGATACTGATTGGGGAGATCATGGGATGTAATCTCCAATTGCAAAACATCCAGCAACAAATACGTGATGTTATTACAAAAAATAATAACATCATTGATGTTTTGGGGCGAATTTAAACCCCACAAAATGACCGGTTTTCTGTAATTTCAATTTTTACAATGTTTTGAAAAGCCAAATTTGGAGGATGCACACAGTGTGCCAACATGTGCTATCTGCCATCACGGGAGATCAATGGACGCGTTTTGGGGGGGCAACCCCTTCCTCAATTATAAAGTAGCGTTGAGGAAGGGCTTGCTCCCCCAAAACACGTCCCTTGATCCCCCCTGATGGCAGATAGCACATGTTGACATTCGTAAATTGGTGTGCATCTTCCAAATTTGGCTTTTCCAGGGGTGAGTTCCCCCCATCTGAACGCTATATCAAACCCAGTTCCTAAATACTGATGTCTGATATAGCCTTCAGGTTTTACCTAATGTGAACTTTGTAAGTTCTAGTTTTTTGGCTTTCTTGTTGTTTTTACACAGGCCTGTTTTATCTGAAATGGATATTTTGATTATTCATAATGCTACTGCAAACATTTTATACAACAAACATGTTAGTTTGTTTTAAAAACCTTTGGTAAATGCACATGTGATTGTGCAGGTATAAAAAAGTGGCTTACTCAAGAATGTGTGGATTATTGTCTCAACACTACAACACTTTTGGGGTGATGTAATTGTTGTTTTATGCACAAATGGGGGTTATTTCCTAAGGGCAAATACACTTGGCACTACAAGTGCAGGTTCAGTGCAGTTGCAAGTGCACTTGAAGTGAAATGTGTTTTTGCATTTAGGAAGTACCAGCCAACACTGTTTTTTATAAGGTTACACAATCACGACATTTTCTGCACTCAACACATTTCTGTCAGGGTCAGCTAAAACAAACACAAGCAGTAAATGTCCACCAAGAATTGCTTTAGGTTGTTTTTTATTTGAAAAAGGTGTCATAGATTGTCTGGCATATTGATAGCCCCCCTACCCGCAAAGAACTCCACAGGTATCGTAGCCGGACATCACGGGCATTCAGGGAGTGCAAGCCAGGACGGCCGCTTTCAAGTGCCGTCATTGTGGAAGTATTTGGGATTCCGGCCTCAGGCCCAACTGAGCCAGCATAGTTGGCTGAATGTTTTCTTAAAAAATTATGGAGAACACAGCACGCCAGTATAATATGGTTCAGTTTATACTCCGCCATATGGATGGGTGTCAGAAATAGTCGGAACCGGCTGGCCAGGATTCCAAATGTGTTTTCCACCACTCTTCGGGCTCTGGCCAGCCGGTAATTAAAAACCCTCTGTTCCGGGGTGAGGGTCCTCATCGGGAATGGCCGCATCAGGTGGTCCCCCAGCGCAAATGCTTCATCAGCAACGAACACAAATGGGAGACCTTCAACATTGTCCTCTGGAGGTGGCAAGTCCAAACTGCCATTCTGGAGACGCCTGTAGAACGCCGTCTGGGCGATGACTCCACCATCGGACATCCGGCCATTCTTCTCCACGTCCACATACAAGAACTCGTAATTAGCCGACACCACCGCCAACATCACTATACTATTAAACCCCTTGTAGTTATAATAGTACGACCCCGAGTTGGGTGGTGGGACGATGTGGACGTGTTTCCCATCAATTGCCCCTCCGCAGTTAGGAAAGTCCCACCGCTGGGCAAAGTGGGAGGCCACAGTCTGCCATTCCTGTGGCGTGGAAGGAAACTGTTGAGGAAAAAAAAAAAAACATTACTATTTTTTCACAGAAACCTGGCAAGCAGATTATACACAAATTATGGGGCAACCTCCAGATAGCATTTACTAAGGGGAATTTAACAACAACAAAGTATAAGGTACACCTATCATATTCCCCCTCCCCCCCTCTCATGGGCCATTTCTAACATTATAGGGGGGGGGGACTCTTGGACAGGTAACCCTCTTCACTTCATTGAGAGATGAATGCCCAAATACAGGGTATTACTTGGAACAGCCCCTCCTTAGTTACACTATTGGCAGCCCACTGGACAGGTAAGAAGTGTCATAATACAAAGATATAAATACACATTGTACACATTTGAGCACATTTGGACATTCTGCTATTACCTATCAAGATCATAATAGGATACAAGAACTTTAAACAGTACCATTGGAAAGTATTCAGGCAGGCCCTTGCACTACATGCTTTGGGGAATTCATCCATAAATCTGAGCACTATAGAGGTGGGTATAGTGTGTATGGGTTTGGCAAAGTCAGCAGATAGATGATTGAGGATAGAGAATTGGGATCAGCTGACTTAGCAGTTGGGGGAGGGAGGGTTACCAAAAATTTGGGGACACCACAAAAAAAAGCCTCTGGCCCTCTGCCTGAATTTAAATCCAAAATAACATTTCCAAACATTTTAGGGGGTGTTTGGGGTAAAGCACTACTATGGAGCTGATAAAATACATTGTTAAGTGACTACATGATGTGAATATAGGGCAGGGGACACCATGCTGGGGAGGTTATTGAAGGGCAAATATGTATGAAGGACATAAAATAATAATGACATAAAAATCCAGCATGCATGAGGACAAAGGGGACATTCACAGCATATTACAATCATGGTAATTAGGGAATGAGGAAAGAAATACAATATATTAGCAAACATTCAATACAATAAAATGTGATATTAAAGGATAAAAATCTTACCTTCATATACTCCTTCTGTAGGACCTGGATGATGGCAGAACAGATCTCTGGGATAATGATCCCCTGAGCCTGGGGGGAGATGCCTGTCGAGAACTTGAGGTCCTGCAGGCTTCTCCCTGTGGCCAAATACCGCAAGGTAGCGACCAACCTCTGCTCCGGAGTGATGGCTTGCCTCATGCAGGTATCCTGCCTGCTGATATAGGGGGTCAGCGAAGCCAACAAACGGTGAAACACGGGGTCCGTCATCCTGAGAAAGTTCCTGAAATCATCAGGATTATTCTCACGGATCTCACGGAGCAAAGGCATATGAGAGAACTGGTCACGCTGAAGCAACCAATTCTTGGTCCATGAACTCCTCCCCACCCTGTTCATGGACTGGACTTGTGTCAAGGTCAGGACCCCAACACCAAGCCCCCGCACAGCACGAACTCTACGAGGAGTACGCATACGAAACATGGCTAGAAAACGGTCAGCTGCTCAGAACGAAGTAACAGAACGCACTGAAGAACAGCAAGGCCTGTGAAGAGCGACCTGAAAACCAGTAACGAACGAACAAGAATACAGTGACTAAAGTCACGCGGAACTTGCTTGCACGCACTGAAGAGCAGATACAAACCCACAAGAACAAACTGAACGGCAGAAAACGATCTGAAAGCCACGAGTCTGAAAAAGCGCGAATCGTCTCTCACCAAACTTTTACTAACACGAGATTAGCAAAAGGAGCCCAAAGGGTGCTGCGCTTGGTTCTGAACCGGCCTTTTCTAGTCTCGTCGTACGTGCTTGACGTCACCGCGTTCTTGGCGATCGGAAATTCCGACAACTTTGTGCGACCGTGTGTAGGCAAAACAAGTTTGAGCCAACATCCGTAGGAAAAAATCAGAGGATTTTGTTGTCGGAATGTCCGATCAATGTCCGAATTTGCCCTAAAGAAACAGATGTTTGCTTTAGAATTTTCTGTCGCTTATACAATTGTCTACTGATAAGAAACCAAGATATTGGACAAAATGTTTATCAGAATTACCTGGAAATATTCTTGGGATTGTTGTACTTCAACTTTAGTCAATTCAGACTGAATAGGGTACATTCACACTCATCTTCATAATGCGTATCTGGCAAGGGCGGCAGAGGTTATGGTCAATGGTCATTGGGAAATGGACCCGTCTACATTTTTCCACCAAGAGTACCCAGTCTGCCTCAACCAATACGGACTCATAGGAAACTATTTAAGAAATGTTGAGAATAGTGATCCTTAGACATGCTGTAAGCCAGGAGCGAGTGTACAGGGGTCGCCATCGTGACTACGCCCCATGCTGCAGGAGGCTCGTGCGGGCCCCATGCTTGGATAGGATGAGTGGCAAGGCAGCTGAGACTGAGTTCCCTGATCCTCAGTCAAATTGTATATTGGCACTACGGGAGCTGGTCACACTGTTTACACCTAAGAAAGTGAAAGCAGTGTGTCCTCTACAGTGCAGTACCCGGCAGGAAGAAGGTACAGTACTGACGTTTTTTTAAAATGCTATCTGTATATTTTTTATGTGTGTTTATATGTGTGTGTGTGTGCGCGCATTTATGAGTGTGTGTGTGTGTGTCGTAGTGTGTCAGTGGAGTGTGTCTGTGTAGTAAGTCCTCAAGTTAACCCCTTAGCGCCGACCGTACACCTCGTCTTTAAGGGGTTAATACCCGGATGATGCATGCAGCTGCATGCATCATCCCGGTACCGTTTTTTAGAGCGGGCGGTCGGCTCTTCAGGGATAACAACCGATGCGGCTAAAAGCTGCTCTGCTATTATCCCAAAGGAGCGAGAGGGGACGTCCCCCCCTTCCGCTGCTCTTCCCGGGCCTCCTGTCCCACCGGGAGACCCGAGCCATGATCCGGCACTTCCGCCGGCTAGAGTGAGACTGGAAGGAAGCCGGAAATGGCTTCAGACCAGTCTCCTATGTGTAAACAGGGAGGTGATGTCACGTCACTTTGGGTTTACTCGGCTGCCAATGGAGCTGTTTAAAAAAAATGACAATATTCAGAATCGTCATTTTTGACGATCGGAATACTATGAAGTGCAAAGGAGGGATTTGAGGTCTTTTAGACACCTGATCCCTTTATAAAGAGTACCTGTCACCACCTAATACTGTCACAAGGGATGTTTACATTCCTTGTGACAGCAATAAAAGTGATCAAATTTTTTTTTAGTGACAATGTAAAAAATAAAATAAATAAGAAAAAAAAATGTAAAGCGCCCCGTCCCCGCGAGCTCGCACAGCGAAGAAAACGCACACTTAAGTTGCGCCTGCATATGTAAACAGTGTTAAAATCACACATTTGAGGTATCGCCGTGATCGTCAGAGCGAGAGCAATAATTCTAGCACTAGACTCCTCTGTAACTGTAACCTGGTAACCATTAATTTTTTTTAAAGCGCCGCCTATGGAGATTTTTGATACCGTAGTTTGTCGTCATTCCACGAGTGCGCACGATTTCAAAGCATGACATGTTAGGTATCTATTTACTCGGCGTAACATCATCTTTCACATTATACAAACAAATTGGGATAACTGTACTGTTTTGTTTTTATTCATGAAAGTGCCTTTTTTCACACGACTTGGGTGCCAGATAGAGCAGAGGAGGAAAGTTAGGGTGAAGCACAACCCCAACAAGGCAGCCATCATGGAAGAGAGCAGCCACGTGGAGACATCACATTGTGGGGATGTTATCTCCCAGCCCACTCCCCACAGCTCAACTGTCTGGGCCTTTTTTAGTACATGTGCAGCCGATTGCACAGTTTGCAATTTGAAAACTTTTTCCTCAAGCTGATCAAGCGTAGCAAAAATGCTGGTGTATTTGGGTAGCACATGCTTGACAAGGCATTTAACCTCCCACCATTAGTAAGAGCACCTGAAAGCTGCACAATTCTGCTCCTCCTCACCTTTCAGGTCTACCTCCGCTATATCTCATGACCTCTCAGCAGCCTCCACTGACAGGGATGATGGTAAAGTGAAGAGTGTGACAGGTCCCAGCAGCACACCACCAGCTGTAAACTATAGCAGGCAAATTTGTCTGCCCCAGCTGCTGCAGCAGAAAAAAAAATACAGTCACTGCCACCCACATGCCCAGCACCTAAATTCCAGCTCGTCAAAGCTGCTGGCTTTACTACTCTTGCCTTTCCATCTGGTGGATTCTGTCCCCTTCCGTGAATTTGCAGAATGTGCAGTACCACAATGACAGGTTCCCAGACGCTATTTCTTTGCACATAAGGGTATTCCAGCTCTGCACCATCACGTGCAAGACAATGTTGTGGCGTCACTGGGCAAAGCAGTCAGCAGCATGTTCCAAGTTACTGCTGACACGTGGTCCAGCAAGCATGGTCAGCACACAGGGTAACTATGCTTACAACTCAGAAGAATGCAGGAAAGAGCTTAGTGTTGCAGCTTGTTTTGCCACCACATCTCCATACAGCTGGTGGTGATAATGTGAGATTTGTAAGCTCCAACCCCTCCTTCATGCCCTCCTCTGCTGAACTGTCCTATGAACCACCAGTCAGGCTAAACTATGCAATGCAGTGCTTCAGCTGGTCTGTCTAGGGGACAGGAGCCAGATTCTTTCAGCTCTGCAGGGGCATGCCCAGAGGCAGTTCACACCAGGCCAGAAATGGTGGTGTGTGATAATGGCACTAACCTTCTGTCCGCTATTCAACAGGGAAAGTTGACACATGTGGCTTGCCTGGCACATCCTGAATTTGGTGGTGCAGCATTTCTTAAACAGGTACCCAGGGTTGCAAGATCTGCTAAAGCAGGCCAGAAGAGTCTCTTGCTATGTTAGGCGGTCATACACAACCAGTGCTGAGTTGGCTGAAATTCAGCGGGATTCCACCTACCCGTAAAGAGCCTGATTTGTGACACCTACCAGGTGGAACTCAACTTTGGCAATGCTGCAGCGGCTGCACACGCAGCAGAGGGCCATCAACGAGTACCTGTGAGAGTATAGCACAACGACAGGCTCAGAGCAGCTCTGCTTTTTTTTCCTGGCTGCTGATAAAGGATGCATGCAGTCAACAAGGATGGTGAGCGGTGACGATGCATGCATCAGTGACACAATCCCTGTTGTATTCCTACTGAAGCATACTCTGCGTGACATTATGGACAGGGCATTTCGAGGCAGAGTAGTGAGAGGATGAGGACTTCCTTTCCTCTCAAGGCCCACTTTATGCAGACACCATTCCTGCGACAGGGAAACACAGCTATTGAAATGAAAGCTGTTATGTTCCCCGCGCTCTGATCATCCAGGCGGTGGCTTTCCTCTCTCGGCCAACGGGTAGGCTGCATCGGTGACACAGGCTGCTTTGGGGGCACAGGATGCTTTAGGGGCACAGGCTGCATTGGGGACACATGCTACATTGGTGACACAGGCTTCACTGGTGGACACAGGCTGCACAGGCAGGCACAGGCTGCATTGGCTGGCACAGGATGCATTGGTGGCACAGGCTGCATTGGCAGCACAGGCTACATTGGCGGGCACAGGCTACATTGGCGGACACAGGCTGCATTGGCGGACACAGGCTGCATTGGCGGGCACAGGCTGTATTGGTGGGCACAGGCTGCATTGGCGGATGCAGCTTGCATTGGTGGACACGGACAGGCTGCATTGTTGGGCAAAGATTCTGCATAAAACATTTAAGTGTCATTTCATGAGACCATTTATGAGGGTGTGTTTAGGGGCAGAATTAGGGGCAGGGTAGGGGTTGGGCGGGGCAACTGGTGGCGAGTAACCCTTGAGGCCTGGCTAGTAGCTCGGGACTTGAAATTTTGAGCCCTGCTCTATATGGTTACAGTGTGAAGGCACCACCAACACCCAAAGCCCAATTGTTCCACACCTGTTACTTCTATCCAAAGTCTGCGAAAGACACCAGAATGTATACAAAAAATCTCTAATCTTGTTCTGAGTGCACTAAATTGTGGCCTCATCATACAGACTGGCTCCCCAAGCTGATGTTTATAAAATAAAGAAAGCTTGCAGGGAAAATTATGGTTACAGTGTAAAAGCACCACCAACACCCAAAGCCCAATTGTTTCACACCTGTTACTTCTATCCAAAGTCTGCGAAAGACACCAGAATGTATACAAAAAAATCTCTAATCTTGTTCTGAGTGCACTAAATTGTGGCCTCGTCATACAGACTGGCTCCCCAAGCTGATGTTTATAAAATAAAGAAAGCTTGCAGGGAAAATTACATTTCTTTGGCTTTATAAATGTAATTTTTTGCTGCAGCAGGTTCTATGCACGATACAGATGTGCTACTTTACAGGCAGACTAAGGGGGCCCCCAGGTACTATTATACAGGATTTATATTGCGCCAACAGTTTGCGCAGCGCTTTATATTTAATGGAATTTTTCATTTTTATTGTTTCACTTTAAGCATCAGTAAATTTACTGCTCATTTAAAAATTACCTTTTTTTACAATTTTTTTTTTTACATTGATACATGTCCCCCAGGGCAGTACCCGGACCCCCACACCCTTGGTATGCCCAATAACTTGCATATAATCCTTCAAAATGGGCACTTTTGATCTTTAAAGTTCGGGTCCTAGAGACTTCAATGGGGTTCGTTGTTTAGCTCTGAACCTTTGCGATGTTCGAAAGTTTTGGCGAAAACCGAGCCAGGGGTGTTGGGTCCATCTCATAGATAATTGTACAACCACAGCAATAGTCTTAGCTCAGGAGCACAGGGGAAAAATGAGATCAACTGCTTTCTTTGCCTTTTTTTAATTCTTATTAAAAATCAGATTTTTTTTTTTATTGAACATAATAAACAACTTCTAATGTATATCAGTTTCTAAAATAGACAATTACATATCGCAGTTATCATTGCAACATCAAAGAATATAAGCATATTGCACAAAGTCATACTGCTCAGGCCCCTACTTGGTCGTACAATTCACTTGACCCTAAGTCTATCAAACATAGCAAAATTACCCTGTAGGGCATTGTAGAATTTTAGACATTACCAAGGCCTTAGGGCATAGTCTTGGCGTATCAAGCCATGAGGACCATAGCCTTTCAAACCTACCTGGGCTCTCCCTATGTTAATAAATGTATCACTCCATAATAGGAGTATTACCCATGTGTGTTATCCAAGAAATGGCTGTGGCCAGTGAGGATGATTTCCATCCCATCAAAATGAGCTTTCTAGCCTGGAATAACGCCCGGGAGAATGCAATCCTAAACATCTCCTCTGGGATGCTTTCTCTTCCAGAGTAGTTCCTGTCCCAGTACAAGGCAAGCCAGCTTGCCTGAGAGCCTTAGCTGTTTGTGCAATGGCTGTACAGACAGCAATGTCAGGACACAGTTTTACATACCACACATCATGTAGTATATGTGTTAAAGAACCTTACAACACAACATATGACCGCAGAGATCTTCTGGGTATGAGGTAATTCTCACTTCCACTTCTAACTTATCCCTTCAATACTTTCCTCCCACATCTGGTCCTGTTACCATTTTGAATGCTATGTTAGGTCTAAAAGGGAAAACAAGATGTCCCCAGAAGAACATGACTGTGTTCAGGTAATACATGAGGATACCACACCCAGAGCAGACATGATGTTTCAACCACAAGAGAATTTTAGGGACATATTTGTGGATAGACCATGCACTAGACCCAGTGACCGTGAGTTCAAAACAGGATATGTTGTAGTGGAATTACCAGACATTATTCATAAAGCCTCCCGCATTCTACATAAATCTGCCCAAGCTGCAGAACTAATTGCCCTAACTAGAGCTTGTATACTTTTTGAGGGCAAAAATGTCAATAACTATACTGATTCAAAATATGCTTTTGGGGTAGTTCATGACTTTGGGAAAATATGGCAGAGGAGAGGTTTTGTTGAGGACAAAAACATGGTAAACTTGATCACCTACCACCCCCTTGATTTCACCCATATGCCTAAAAGCCAGATGAATAAAAGTATCTACTAGTAATAGTGGACAAGTTTAGTAAGTGACCAGAGACATTTGAGACTAACAAAGAAGATGTCAAAACACTTGCCAAGATTTTGTGTAAAGAAATCATCCCAAGATGGGGATGTTTGGTGAGTATAGACTCAGACAGAGGACCAGCCTTTGTTTCAGCAGTTACTCAGCAGATAGTTAAGTTGATGGCTATAGAGAGGAAATTCCACATCCCATATCACCCCTAGAGTTCAGGAATTGTAGAAAGAATGAACAGAACCATAAAGGAGAAATTGAGGAAGACAACTGGATATATGTAAAGTGTGAAAGTTACCTCTCTACAGTTCTTGCAGAAATTAAAATGACCCAGAGTAAAACTACTAAATTGTCACCCTTTGAAATTTTAATGGGTAGACCATTTTCTACCTCTTGGACTAAGCAAGCCATGGTCCTAATGCCTGGTGATCTGGAATTAATACAAGAGGAATACGTTGTGGATTTGATGCGTTGATGTTTTCAATGGCATCTACAGTGATGTATATGTCTCCTTTCCTTTACCTACACAGGAAATGACACACCCGTCCAATCAGGAGGCAAGGTTGTGATAAAGGTCCTCCACAAGCACAAAATGAAGCAATCTACCGTATAGGGAACCCACCACAGTGACAGCAGTGAACTGGACATCAGTGTTAACAGCAGATTCACATTTTTGGATTCACGCATTGAGTGTCAAAAAGGCTCCAGAAGGGCCCCACCCATTAAGCCAGGAAGATGTTGCTCCATCTGGATCTTGTTTGCAAGAACTTTGGACTGATCACATTGATCTCAGTGACAGTTTGCTTTCTAGTTTGGGTTAGCACCACTTGTTGGTATCGCCCTCAAGGACTATCTATATGTGCTGGGCATAGGCCAAAAAAAAAGAGACACAGATGTCATTAACCAGTTGCCGCCCGCCCACCGTCAAATGACGGAGAGGTGGTGCGGCTCTCATTCTGGTTGGACGTCATATGACACTGGCCCATTCAGACAGGGCATGCGCGGGTGGGCGCAGCCCAGCACTGTCTGTGGCGGCATGTCCCAGAGCGCGTCACCGACAGGGATGAACAGCCATTGGGCATAGCTGTTTACCACGTGATCAGCCGTGAATAAGTCACGGCCGATCACATATGGTACTGTCTGCTTGAAGACGTCGCATGCGCGTGATCAGGAATGTGATGCGCGGGCATGTCAGTGGCGGCGTGTTCCCGGGCACACTGCTTGTCACCAACAATCGTAAACAGCCAATGGCTGGCGGCTGTTTACCACGTGATCAGCTGTGATCCATTCACAGCCAATCACAAAATGTAAACACAGCTGTTACCGGCTCTTCCCTCCTCACATACTCCTCCAGTGTGAGGAGAGAAGAGCCAGGAGCAGTGAGTTACCACTCTGTGTGTGTATTGTATTGCACCAAGCACCACACAGTAAAGAGGACCTGTCAAATAGCCCCCCCCCACCCCAATTGCACCTGTCGCCCAACAGTCACCACATCAGTGTTCATCAGTGCTTATAAAAGTGCACCTGTCACCCATCAGTGCCCATAAAGGGCACTTGTCACCGTCAGAAACTGCCATCAGTAACCATCAGTGGTGCACCCGTCGCCCATCAGTGACCATAGCCTGTCACTTATCAGTCACCCGTCAGTGACCGTCATTAGTGACCCATCCATGACCTTCATCTGTCACCTATCAGTCCCATAAAGTGCACCGGTCTGCCATCAGTGACCGTCACCTGCCACCCGTCTGTCACCCATCTGACAATCCATCAGTGACCGTCACCTGCCACCCATCGATGACGTCACCTGCCACCTGTCGCACAGCTCATCAGTGACGGTCACCTGCCACCTGTCGCACAGCCCAATGTCCAATAACAGCGAGGAGGCATTCCAGATCCTCTCCATGAGTCATGAGAGCAGTGGGGAGTTCTCATCAGATTCAAATGCCAATTCCGATTGTGAATCAAATTCAGCATTTGAACTGATCGATAGTAGTGGATCGGCAAATGAATCAGAGAAAGAATGTGTCCCTCCTAAAAGGGCACGGTGCTCTGGAAACCAGGCAGCCGCCAGCAATAGACCCCAGGATCAAATCCCCAGACCCAGTATCAGCGCTGCCACCAGCGAAAGACCCCAAGAACAAAGGCCCAGTAGCAGGCTGCCGCCAGCGAAAGACCCCAAGAAATGCCCAGGCCAAGTACCAAAGTACCAACGCTACCGCATCACGCCCAAGTACCAGCACAGGAACTTCAAATCCCCCAACTACCAGCACTGGAGTGTCAAGTACCCCAAGAGCCAGGGCCGCTACATACCTGCCAGATGGTGTTGCCAACTAAATATGGCTGCTCTCCAACTCGGGATCAGCAAGAATTCCCCCTTTCACCGCATAGCCAGGTGTGCAGGTCAATACCCAAAATTGCACAGAAATTGATTGCTTTTATCTTTTTTTTGCCCAGCACTTTACTGCAATTCATCATTGACCAGACCAATTTATATGCCCAGCACCATATTGCCAGCAACCCCCAATCATCATATGCCCGTCTGTTTGAGTGGAGAGATTTGACTCTGGAGGAGTTCAAATTGTTTACGGGCCTCACCATAAGCATGGGGCTTACAAAAAAAAAAATGAAGGACATGCCTACTGGTCCACCAACCCCATCCACCACATGCCCATTTTTTCTGCCGTAATGTTCAGGTCCTGATACGAGAGGATTATGCTCTTCCTTCACTTCACCAACACCCAATGCCCTCCCCCAATCATCCAAATTACGATATATTATGTAAAATTCGCCCACTCATAAAACATTTTTCCCAAAGATCTGCAGAACTCTATGTCCCCGATCAACATATATGTGTAGATGAGTCCTTGGTACCCTAAAACAATATATTCAAAAGGGCCAGATACAGAGTCAAATTTTACAAGCTTTGTGAGAGAGTCACAGGATATCTGTAGGCGTTCCACATATATGAAGGAAGAGATTCCCAGCTCCAGCCCCCTGAATGGCCGGCCTACATGGGCACAACTGGTAAAATTATATGGGACCTGGCATACCCACTGCTGAACAAAGGTTGTTAAAACCCTGGCCTGCAGAAGCTCCAGAAAGAACAGGAAGGGTTTTCCACAAATAGTGAATAGGAAACTGCGAAGGAGGGAAAGAGCAACTTTGCAATGCAACGAAGTGCTGGCCTTGAGGTGGAAGGATAACAGGAATGTGTACATGATGTCCACTATCCATGATGACACACTACAGTTGAGGTTTAAAGAAGAAGAGGTCACATTGAAAAGCCAACATGTGTCCAAGAATACAATCTCTACATGGGGGTGGATTTCAACAACCAAAGGCTTCAGCCCTATTTGTCAATAAGGAGGTCCCGTTTCTGGTACAAGAAAGTAGCAATTTATCAAATCCATTTGGCCATTTATAATGCACACATAATTTACATCAAATCCACAGAAAGCCCCTCCCACTTCCTAAAATTCATCGAAGACATTGTCCCTCATCTACCAACAAGGACCCCCCTCAGAAAACCATCGCTCTGATGCTGTTAGCTGACTACATGAGCGCCACTTCCTAAAGCAGGCCGAAGACGTCAAAAAAAGTCACGTATGCAGCAAAAGAGGATATAGAAGAGATACCAGCTACAATTTTACTTAGTGTCCCTCCTAACCTGGCCTTTGCATTGGTAAATGCTTCTGACTTTTCCACACATCCCTAAAATATTAGCCCATATTTTTAACCATTTCCCCATTTTCATCATCTATGCTGACCATTTTCCATGTTTCCTCAAAAACCATGCCACTTCCTTCCACGTGAACTGATCCTGACCCGTTTTTTGACTATGCCTCCGCCTACCGCTTGGACTGCTTCCACGTGAACCGACCCTGGCCTGTTTTATCGACTATGCTTTTGCCTACAGCTTGGACTGATCCGTTGCCCTGCATATGTGAGGGGCTCCAGAATTGTTTTTCCAGGTGGGGAAAACTATTTTTTTTGTTTTCTCCCGGTTTCGTAAATTCCGGATTAGGGTCTGGAGTCCTGAGGCTTCATAGAGATTTGGGTGGGCGAAGCCTTTACCCCTGTGCCCCTGTACACACTCCTTACCAGATTGAGCCTGCTGCTGACTTTTCTGCAGATTTTTATCTTCAGATTTACCAAAAACATGTAGTGCAAGGGCCAGCCTGATTGCATACAAATTTAAATTCTTAAGGTTTGACCTTATATTATATGGTTTTGGTAAATCTGAAGACAAAAATCGGCAGAAAATCGAAAAGTGTATATGGGGTCTTACTGCCATCATGCCTCTGCCTGCCGCATAAACTGACCACACCTCTGCCTACTACCTGGACTATGGAAATAATTAGCTGTAGCAAGAGGCAGTATGTTTATGAAGGGCTGGAGAATGGTACAGTAATGAGTTACTGCAGGTAACAGTGTAGCAGGACCAATATTATGGCGGTGCTGGCTGCCTCTGCCATGACAATTCCTATGGACAAATGCTTTTGGCTGCGCTGACAATATCCTTGTGCTGACTATACACAATATTCCTGTCTGCTGCCTGGATTAACCACTTCAGCCCCGGAAGGATTTACCCCCTTCCTGACCAGAGCACTTTTTACAATTTGGCACTGCGTCGCTTTAACTGCTAAGTGCGCGGTCATGCAATGCTGTACCCAAACAAAATTTGCGTCCTTTTCTTCCCACAAATTGAGCTTTTTTTTAATGGTATTTGATCACCTCTGCGGTTTTTATTTTTTGCGATATAAATGGAAAAAGACCGAAAATTTTGAAAAAAAAAATGATATTTTCTACTTTTTGTGATAAAAAAAATCCAATAAACTCAATTTTAGTCATACATTTAGGCCAAAATTTATTCGGCCCGATGTCTTTGGTAAAAAAAATGTCAATAAGCGTATATTTATTGGTTTGCGCAAAAGTTATAGCGTCTACAAACTAGGTTACATTTTCTGGAATTTACACAGCTTTTAGTTTATGACTGCCTATGTCATTTCTTGAGGTGCTAAAATGGCAGGGCGGTACAAAACCCCCCATTTTGGAAAGTAGACACCCCAAGGAAATTGCTGGGAGGCATGTTGAGCCCATTGAATATTATTTTTTTGTCCCAAGTGATTGAATAATGGCAAAAAAAATAAAAATTACAAAAAAGTTGTCACTAAATGATATATTGCTCACACAGGCCATGGGCATATGTGGAATTGCACCCCAAAATATATTCGGCTGCTTCTCCTGAGTACAGGGATACCACATGTGTGGGATTTTTTGGGAGCCTAGCCGCGTACGGGGCCCCGAAAACCAATCACTGCCTTCAGGATTTCTAAGGGTGTAAATTTTTGATTTCACTCTTCACTGCCTATCACAGTTTCGGAGGCCATGGAAAGCCCAGGTGGCACAAACCCCCCCAAATGACCCCATTTTGGAAAGTAGACACCCCAAGCTATTTGCTGAGAGGCATGGTATTTTGCAGCTCTCATTTGTTTTTGAAAATGAAGAAAGACAAGAAAAAATTATTTTTTTCTTTTTTCAATTTTCAAAACTTTGTGACAAAAACTGAGGTAAAAGCAGTCTAGAGGCTAATTAGCCGCTAGGATTGCTTTTACATGAAAGCCGACCGCTGGCTGAAAAGAATGATACCAAGATGATGCCTAAACCTGCAGGCATCATTCTGGTATAACCACTCAAAGACGTGAATGGCGTACCTGAAGACAAAAAAATGGTCAACAATAAAACACAGTAAACGGTAAAGTATAAAAAATTGCATACCTGAAAAGCAAACATGATAAAACATAATAACAACAATAAAACATTGCAGAATAGAATACAGTAAAAAAGAGCAGAACAATAGAGAGAGAATAGAGAGAGATAGAACAATAAAACGACAAATATTTTTTTTATTTTATATTTTTTTTTGTGTTTTTTTTTTTTTTTTACACTTTTTTTTGTAACTGTAACTTTTATAACTGTAACCGGTTCCAGGTTCAGGTCTCTCAAAATGCGATGGCATCTTGAGAGACCCTGTGAAAGTGTGTCCTAGTCTGTGCACTGCTGTACCCTATGCTAATACTCAACTAGTGAATCGTAGCGTTCAAAACATTCACCAATGCAAAGACCAGGATTGTCAGGACAGGAGGGAAAATAATAGCGGGTGTCTCGCCTATATCCGCGCTTGCTGCAGACACGACATCTTTTTTGGGGGGGTTCCTTGGGTAGGGGTACTCGGGAGGACATAAAGAAAATGCCTCTCATGCAGCCGACTGCATTTGGTTGGGGATGTGAATGGGGGAAGTACGGGTGCTGCAGAAGTGGTGGGTTCCTAATTCAGATTGGCGAATGCAGCAGGAAGGGCATTATGGGCACGACGGGCCTGTTTGCCTTCTTCTTGGTGGCAGCGGGACACTACTTGTGCTTGCCACCTCACCAGCTTGAACTGCACTTATGGGACTCGCCACGTCACCAAGTGTTACTGCAGTGCTGGTTTGTGTACTAGGCCGCTGGTGCTTGCCAGTTCACCAAAACGCTACCAAAAAAACTGTTAGCGATCGCAGGGATCAGGCCTGACTCTGCGAACGCTGCAGTTATGCATTTAGTGTTTTGTAAGTGACAGTGATCGATCGATACTGCACTTGGGTGGGCTGGGCCAGGCAGGGGGGCAAAACGCAGGTGCTAGCAGGTATCTGGGCTGATCCCGCTAACACTGCGTTTTTGGGAACCCTAAACTGCTGGGGACGCTAGTATAGATCTGATCGGATCAGATATTGATCCGTTCAGATACTATACCACTAAGGGAGGTGTACGGTGCGTGCATGGGTGTTAGCGGTACTGGCGCTAACCTGACGTTGCTTGGGGCCGGTGCTTGCCAGTTCACCAAACTGCTACCAAAAAAACTGTTAGCGATCGCAGGGATCAGGCCTGACTCAGGAACGCTGCAGTTATGCGTTTAGTGTTTTGTAAGTGACAGTGATCGATCGATACTGCACTTGGGTGGGCTGGGCCGGGGCGGAGGGGCAAAACGCAGGTGCTAGCAGGTATCTGGGCTGATTCCGCTAACACTGCGTTTTTGGGAACCCTAAACTGCTGGGGACGCTAGTATAGATCTGATCGGATCAGATATTGATCCGTTCAGATACTATACCACTAAGAGAGGCACATGCTGCTTGCGTGGGTGTTAGCGGTACTGGCGCTAATCTGACGCTGCCTGGGGCGACGCATATCATCGCCAGGCGATCAGGGGGCTAAACTTTTATTAGGTAATAAATGGTGGGTGCCCTTACACCCTATAAAAAATAAACGAACTAACCAGCGTCCCCCGAAACAGTTATACGGTGATCACTGGTGAAAGGGTTAACTAGGGGGTAATCAAGGGGTTAAAACCTTTATTCGGTAGTATATGGGGGTCCCTGACGCTATAAAACACTGACGGCGAACCTAAATATTTACCTCCCTAACTAGCGTCACCAGTGACACTAATACAGCGATCAGAAAAATGATCGCTTAGCAAAACTGGCAACAGGGGGTGATCAAGGGGTTAAAACTTTATTAGGGGGGGTTAGGGGGTACCCTAGACCTAAAGGGGGCTAACACTAACTGCCCTACCACACTAACTGTCACAAACTGACACCATGCAGGAATCAGAAAAAAAAAAACTGCTTGGTGTCAGTGTGACAGGGGGGGTGATTAGGGGGTGATCGGGGGGTAAAGGGGGGGTGTTGTGTGCCTGGCATGTTCTACTGTGATGTGTTTTGTTGGTGCACTCACATTGCAGTCTTCTCTGCTCTGCGCCGAAACAGAAAATGCTGAGCCGAGGAGAGATAACATCACATCCCCTGCCTACTACGCAGAGGCAGGGGAAGAATCTCATTGGCTGGGAGCCATCGCGAGGAGGGGCCATAAATGGATGGCCTCCCCCTCATCTCTGAACGCTCCCAGACCAAAGCCGACCGCCTCGGGCACCAGGGGGGGTCCGATCGGACCCCCCGCCCGCGGGAAGGCAATCACGTACCAGGTACGTGATTTTGCCTGCCCGTGCCATTCTGCCGCAGTATATCTGCGTTAGGCGGTCGGCAAGTGGTTAATTACTATTGTTGTCGCTAAGCACATCCCTGCCTGCTGCCTGGACCAATTCTCTCACTTTAAGCATCAGTAAATTTACTGCTCATTTAAAAATTACCTTTTTTTACAATTTTTTTTTTTACATTGATACATGTCCCCCAGGGCAGTACCCGGACCCCCACACCCTTGGTATGCCCAATAACTTGCATATAATCCTTCAAAATGGGCACTTTTGATCTTTAAAGTTCAGGTCCTAGAGACTTCAATGGGGTTCGTTGTTTAGCTCTGAACCTTTGCGATGTTCGAAAGTTTTGGCGAAAACCGAGCCAGGGGTGTTGGGTCCATCTCATAGATAATTGTACAACCACAGCAATAGTCTTAGCTCAGGAGCACAGGGGAAAAATGAGATCAACTGCTTTCTTTGCCTTTTTTTAATTCTTATTAAAAATCAGATTTTTTTTTTTATTGAACATAATGAACAACTTCTAATGTATATCAGTTTCTAAAATAGACAATTACATATCGCAGTTATCATTGCAACATCAAAGAATATAAGCATATTGCACAAAGTCATACTGCTCAGGCCCCTACTTGGTCGTACAATTCACTTGACCCTAAGTCTATCAAACATAGCAAAATTACCCTGTAGGGCATTGTAGAATTTTAGACATTACCAAGGCCTTAGGGCATAGTCTTGGCGTATCAAGCCATGAGGACCATAGCCTTTCAAACCTACCTGGGCTCTCCCTATGTTAATAAATGTATCACTCCATAATAGGAGTATTACCCATGTGTGTTATCCAAGAAATGGCTGTGGCCAGTGAGGATGATTTCCATCCCATCAAAATGAGCTTTCTAGCCTGGAATAACGCCCGGGAGAATGCAATCCTAAACATCTCCTCTGGGATGCTTTCTCTTCCAGAGTAGTTCCTGTCCCAGTACAAGGCAAGCCAGCTTGCCTGAGAGCCTTAGCTGTTTGTGCAATGGCTGTACAGACAGCAATGTCA
Organism: Lithobates clamitans; assembly: GCA_037952925.1. NCBI lineage: Eukaryota > Metazoa > Chordata > Amphibia > Anura > Ranidae > Lithobates > Lithobates clamitans. The sequence goes on along the minus strand of JBBGZY010000413.1, from coordinate 3,071,731 downwards.
GGACACAGTTTTACATACCACACATCATGTAGTATATGTGTTAAAGAACCTTACAACACAACATATGACCGCAGAGATCTTCTGGGTATGAGGTAATTCTCACTTCCACTTCTAACTTATCCCTTCAATACTTTCCTCCCACATCTGGTCCTGTTACCATTTTGAATGCTATGTTAGGTCTAAAAGGGAAAACAAGATGTCCCCAGAAGAACATGACTGTGTTCAGGTAATACATGAGGATACCACACCCAGAGCAGACATGATGTTTCAACCACAAGAGAATTTTAGGGACATATTTGTGGATAGACCATGCACTAGACCCAGTGACCGTGAGTTCAAAACAGGATATGTTGTAGTGGAATTACCAGACATTATTCATAAAGCCTCCCGCATTCTACATAAATCTGCCCAAGCTGCAGAACTAATTGCCCTAACTAGAGCTTGTATACTTTTTGAGGGCAAAAATGTCAATAACTATACTGATTCAAAATATGCTTTTGGGGTAGTTCATGACTTTGGGAAAATATGGCAGAGGAGAGGTTTTGTTGAGGACAAAAACATGGTAAACTTGATCACCTACCACCCCCTTGATTTCACCCATATGCCTAAAAGCCAGATGAATAAAAGTATCTACTAGTAATAGTGGACAAGTTTAGTAAGTGACCAGAGACATTTGAGACTAACAAAGAAGATGTCAAAACACTTGCCAAGATTTTGTGTAAAGAAATCATCCCAAGATGGGGATGTTTGGTGAGTATAGACTCAGACAGAGGACCAGCCTTTGTTTCAGCAGTTACTCAGCAGATAGTTAAGTTGATGGCTATAGAGAGGAAATTCCACATCCCATATCACCCCTAGAGTTCAGGAATTGTAGAAAGAATGAACAGAACCATAAAGGAGAAATTGAGGAAGACAACTGGATATATGTAAAGTGTGAAAGTTACCTCTCTACAGTTCTTGCAGAAATTAAAATGACCCAGAGTAAAACTACTAAATTGTCACCCTTTGAAATTTTAATGGGTAGACCATTTTCTACCTCTTGGACTAAGCAAGCCATGGTCCTAATGCCTGGTGATCTGGAATTAATACAAGAGGAATACGTTGTGGATTTGATGCGTTGATGTTTTCAATGGCATCTACAGTGATGTATATGTCTCCTTTCCTTTACCTACACAGGAAATGACACACCCGTCCAATCAGGAGGCAAGGTTGTGATAAAGGTCCTCCACAAGCACAAAATGAAGCAATCTACCGTATAGGGAACCCACCACAGTGACAGCAGTGAACTGGACATCAGTGTTAACAGCAGATTCACATTTTTGGATTCACGCATTGAGTGTCAAAAAGGCTCCAGAAGGGCCCCACCCATTAAGCCAGGAAGATGTTGCTCCATCTGGATCTTGTTTGCAAGAACTTTGGACTGATCACATTGATCTCAGTGACAGTTTGCTTTCTAGTTTGGGTTAGCACCACTTGTTGGTATCGCCCTCAAGGACTATCTATATGTGCTGGGCATAGGCCAAAAAAAAAGAGACACAGATGTCATTAACCAGTTGCCGCCCGCCCACCGTCAAATGACGGAGAGGTGGTGCGGCTCTCATTCTGGTTGGACGTCATATGACATTGGCCCATTCAGACAGGGCATGCGCGGGTGGGCGCAGCCCAGCACTGTCTGTGGCGGCATGTCCCAGAGCGCGTCACCGACAGGGATGAACAGCCATTGGGCATAGCTGTTTACCACGTGATCAGCCGTGAATAAGTCACGGCCGATCACATATGGTACTGTCTGCTTGAAGACGTCGCATGCGCGTGATCAGGAATGTGATGCGCGGGCATGTCAGTGGCGGCGTGTTCCCGGGCACACTGCTTGTCACCAACAATCGTAAACAGCCAATGGCTGGCGGCTGTTTACCACGTAATCAGCTGTGATCCATTCACAGCCAATCACAAAATGTAAACACAGCTGTTACCGGCTCTTCCCTCCTCACATACTCCTCCAGTGTGAGGAGAGAAGAGCCAGGAGCAGTGAGTTACCACTCTGTGTGTGTATTGTATTGCACCAAGCACCACACAGTAAAGAGGACCTGTCAAATAGCCCCCCCCACCCCAATTGCACCTGTCGCCCAACAGTCACCACATCAGTGTTCATCAGTGCTTATAAAAGTGCACCTGTCACCCATCAGTGCCCATAAAGGGCACTTGTCACCGTCAGAAACTGCCATCAGTAACCATCAGTGGTGCACCCGTCGCCCATCAGTGACCATAGCCTGTCACTTATCAGTCACCCGTCAGTGACCGTCATTAGTGACCCATCCATGACCTTCATCTGTCACCTATCAGTCCCATAAAGTGCACCGGTCTGCCATCAGTGACCGTCACCTGCCACCCGTCTGTCACCCATCTGACAATCCATCAGTGACCGTCACCTGCCACCCATCGATGACGTCACCTGCCACCTGTCGCACAGCTCATCAGTGACGGTCACCTGCCACCTGTCGCACAGCCCAATGTCCAATAACAGCGAGGAGGCATTCCAGATCCTCTCCATGAGTCATGAGAGCAGTGGGGAGTTCTCATCAGATTCAAATGCCAATTCCGATTGTGAATCAAATTCAGCATTTGAACTGATCGATAGTAGTGGATCGGCAAATGAATCAGAGAAAGAATGTGTCCCTCCTAAAAGGGCACGGTGCTCTGGAAACCAGGCAGCCGCCAGCAATAGACCCCAGGATCAAATCCCCAGACCCAGTATCAGCGCTGCCACCAGCGAAAGACCCCAAGAACAAAGGCCCAGTAGCAGGCTGCCGCCAGCGAAAGACCCCAAGAAATGCCCAGGCCAAGTACCAAAGTACCAACGCTACCGCATCACGCCCAAGTACCAGCACAGGAACTTCAAATCCCCCAACTACCAGCACTGGAGTGTCAAGTACCCCAAGAGCCAGGGCCGCTACATACCTGCCAGATGGTGTTGCCAACTAAATATGGCTGCTCTCCAACTCGGGATCAGCAAGAATTCCCCCTTTCACCGCATAGCCAGGTGTGCAGGCCAATACCCAAAATTGCACAGAAATTGATTGCTTTTATCTTTTTTTTGCCCAGCACTTTACTGCAATTCATCATTGACCAGACCAATTTATATGCCCAGCACCATATTGCCAGCAACCCCCAATCATCATATGCCCGTCTGTTTGAGTGGAGAGATTTGACTCTGGAGGAGTTCAAATTGTTTACGGGCCTCACCATAAGCATGGGGCTTACAAAAAAAAAAATGAAGGACATGCCTACTGGTCCACCAACCCCATCCACCACATGCCCATTTTTTCTGCCGTAATGTTCAGGTCCTGATACGAGAGGATTATGCTCTTCCTTCACTTCACCAACACCCAATGCCCTCCCCCAATCATCCAAATTACGATATATTATGTAAAATTCGCCCACTCATAAAACATTTTTCCCAAAGATCTGCAGAACTCTATGTCCCCGATCAACATATATGTGTAGATGAGTCCTTGGTACCCTAAAACAATATATTCAAAAGGGCCAGATACAGAGTCAAATTTTACAAGCTTTGTGAGAGAGTCACAGGATATCTGTAGGCGTTCCACATATATGAAGGAAGAGATTCCCAGCTCCAGCCCCCTGAATGGCCGGCCTACATGGGCACAACTGGTAAAATTATATGGGACCTGGCATACCCACTGCTGAACAAAGGTTGTTAAAACCCTGGCCTGCAGAAGCTCCAGAAAGAACAGGAAGGGTTTTCCACAAATAGTGAATAAGAAACTGCGAAGGAGGGAAAGAGCAACTTTGCAATGCAACGAAGTGCTGGCCTTGAGGTGGAAGGATAACAGGAATGTGTACATGATGTCCACTATCCATGATGACACACTACAGTTGAGGTTTAAAGAAGAAGAGGTCACATTGAAAAGCCAACATGTGTCCAAGAATACAATCTCTACATGGGGGTGGATTTCAACAACCAAAGGCTTCAGCCCTATTTGTCAATAAGGAGGTCCCGTTTCTGGTACAAGAAAGTAGCAATTTATCAAATCCATTTGGCCATTTATAATGCACACATAATTTACATCAAATCCACAGAAAGCCCCTCCCACTTCCTAAAATTCATCGAAGACATTGTCCCTCATCTACCAACAAGGACCCCCCTCAGAAAACCATCGCTCTGATGCTGTTAGCTGACTACATGAGCGCCACTTCCTAAAGCAGGCCGAAGACGTCAAAAAAAGTCACGTATGCAGCAAAAGAGGATATAGAAGAGATACCAGCTACCATTTTACCTAGTGTCCCTCCTAACCTGGCCTTTGCATTGGTAAATGCTTCTGACTTTTCCACACATCCCTAAAATATTAGCCCATATTTTTAACCATTTCCCCATTTTCATCATCTATGCTGACCATTTTCCATGTTTCCTCAAAAACCATGCCACTTCCTTCCACGTGAACTGATCCTGACCCGTTTTTTGACTATGCCTCCGCCTACCGCTTGGACTGCTTCCACGTGAACCGACCCTGGCCTGTTTTATCGACTATGCTTTTGCCTACAGCTTGGACTGATCCGTTGCCCTGCATATGTGAGGGGCTCCAGAATTGTTTTTCCAGGTGGGGAAAACTATTTTTTTTGTTTTCTCCCGGTTTCGTAAATTCCGGATTAGGGTCTGGAGTCCTGAGGCTTCATAGAGATTTGGGTGGGCGAAGCCTTTACCCCTGTGCCCCTGTACACACTCCTTACCAGATTGAGCCTGCTGCTGACTTTTCTGCAGATTTTTATCTTCAGATTTACCAAAAACATGTAGTGCAAGGGCCAGCCTGATTGCATACAAATTTAAATTCTTAAGGTTTGACCTTATATTATATGGTTTTGGTAAATCTGAAGACAAAAATCGGCAGAAAATCGAAAAGTGTATATGGGGTCTTACTGCCATCATGCCTCTGCCTGCCGCATAAACTGACCACACCTCTGCCTACTACCTGGACTATGGAAATAATTAGCTGTAGCAAGAGGCAGTATGTTTATGAAGGGCTGGAGAATGGTACAGTAATGAGTTACTGCAGGTAACAGTGTAGCAGGACCAATATTATGGCGGTGCTGGCTGCCTCTGCCATGACAATTCCTATGGACAAATGCTTTTGGCTGCGCTGACAATATCCTTGTGCTGACTATACACAATATTCCTGTCTGCTGCCTGGATTAACCACTTCAGCCCCGGAAGGATTTACCCCCTTCCTGACCAGAGCACTTTTTACAATTTGGCACTGCGTCGCTTTAACTGCTAAGTGCGCGGTCATGCAATGCTGTACCCAAACAAAATTTGCGTCCTTTTCTTCCCACAAATTGAGCTTTTTTTTAATGGTATTTGATCACCTCTGCGGTTTTTATTTTTTGCGATATAAATGGAAAAAGACCGAAAATTTTGAAAAAAAAAATGATATTTTCTACTTTTTGTGATAAAAAAAATCCAATAAACTCAATTTTAGTCATACATTTAGGCCAAAATTTATTCGGCCCGATGTCTTTGGTAAAAAAAATGTCAATAAGCGTATATTTATTGGTTTGCGCAAAAGTTATAGCGTCTACAAACTAGGTTACATTTTCTGGAATTTACACAGCTTTTAGTTTATGACTGCCTATGTCATTTCTTGAGGTGCTAAAATGGCAGGGCGGTACAAAACCCCCCCCCAAATGACCCCATTTTGGAAAGTAGACACCCCAAGGAAATTGCTGGGAGGCATGTTGAGCCCATTGAATATTATTTTTTTGTCCCAAGTGATTGAATAATGGCAAAAAAAAAAAAAAATTACAAAAAAGTTGGCACTAAATGATATATTGCTCACACAGGCCATGGGCATATGTGGAATTGCACCCCAAAATATATTCGGCTGCTTCTCCTGAGTACAGGGATACCACATGTGTGGGATTTTTTGGGAGCCTAGCCGCGTACGGGGCCCCGAAAACCAATCACTGCCTTCAGGATTTCTAAGGGTGTAAATTTTTGATTTCACTCTTCACTGCCTATCACAGTTTCGGAGGCCATGGAAAGCCCAGGTGGCACAAACCCCCCCCAAATGACCCCATTTTGGAAAGTAGACACCCCAAGCTATTTGCTGAGAGGCATGGTATTTTGCAGCTCTCATTTGTTTTTGAAAATGAAGAAAGACAAGAAAAAATTATTTTTTTCTTTTTTCAATTTTCAAAACTTTGTGACAAAAACTGAGGTAAAAGCAGTCTAGAGGCTAATTAGCCGCTAGGATTGCTTTTACATGAAAGCCGACCGCTGGCTGAAAAGAATGATACCAAGATGATGCCTAAACCTGCAGGCATCATTCTGGTATAACCACTCAAAGACGTGAATGGCGTACCTGAAGACAAAAAAATGGTCAACAATAAAACACAGTAAACGGTAAAGTATAAAAAATTGCATACCTGAAAAGCAAACATGATAAAACATAATAACAACAATAAAACATTGCAGAATAGAATACAGTAAAAAAGAGCAGAACAATAGAGAGAGAATAGAGAGAGATAGAACAATAAAACGACAAATATTTTTTTTATTTTATATTTTTTTTTGTGTTTTTTTTTTTTTACACTTTTTTTTGTAACTGTAACTTTTATAACTGTAACCGGTTCCAGGTTCAGGTCTCTCAAAATGCGATGGCATCTTGGGAGACCCTGTGAAAGTGTGTCCTAGTCTGTGCACTGCTGTACCCTATGCTAATACTCAACTAGTGAATCGTAGCGTTCAAAACATTCACCAATGCAAAGACCAAGATTGTCAGGACAGGAGGGAAAATAATAGCGGGTGTCTCGCCTATATCCGCGCTTGCTGCAGACACGACATCTTTTTTGGGGGGGTTCCTTGGGTAGGGGTACTCGGGAGGACATAAAGAAAATGCCTCTCATGCAGCCGACTGCATTTGGTTGGGGATGTGAATGGGGGAAGTACGGGTGCTGCAGAAGTGGTGGGTTCCTAATTCAGATTGGCGAATGCAGCAGGAAGGGCATTATGGGCACGACGGGCCTGTTTGCCTTCTTCTTGGTGGCAGCGGGACACTACTTGTGCTTGCCACCTCACCAGCTTGAACTGCACTTATGGGACTCGCCACGTCACCAAGTGTTACTGCAGTGCTGGTTTGTGTACTAGGCCGCTGGTGCTTGCCAGTTCACCAAAACGCTACCAAAAAAACTGTTAGCGATCGCAGGGATCAGGCCTGACTCTGCGAACGCTGCAGTTATGCATTTAGTGTTTTGTAAGTGACAGTGATCGATCGATACTGCACTTGGGTGGGCTGGGCCAGGCAGGGGGGCAAAACGCAGGTGCTAGCAGGTATCTGGGCTGATCCCGCTAACACTGCGTTTTTGGGAACCCTAAACTGCTGGGGACGCTAGTATAGATCTGATCGGATCAGATATTGATCCGTTCAGATACTATACCACTAAGGGAGGTGTACGGTGCGTGCATGGGTGTTAGCGGTACTGGCGCTAACCTGACGTTGCTTGGGGCCGGTGCTTGCCAGTTCACCAAACTGCTACCAAAAAAACTGTTAGCGATCGCAGGGATCAGGCCTGACTCAGGAACGCTGCAGTTATGCGTTTAGTGTTTTGTAAGTGACAGTGATCGATCGATACTGCACTTGGGTGGGCTGGGCCGGGGCGGAGGGGCAAAACGCAGGTGCTAGCAGGTATCTGGGCTGATTCCGCTAACACTGCGTTTTTGGGAACCCTAAACTGCTGGGGACGCTAGTATAGATCTGATCGGATCAGATATTGATCCGTTCAGATACTATACCACTAAGAGAGGCACATGCTGCTTGCGTGGGTGTTAGCGGTACTGGCGCTAATCTGACGCTGCCTGGGGCGACGCATATCACCGCCAGGCGATCAGGGGGCTAAACTTTTATTAGGTAATAAATGGTGGGTGCCCTTACACCCTATAAAAAATAAACGAACTAACCAGCGTCCCCCGTAACAGTTATACGGTGATCACTGGTGAAAGGGTTAACTAGGGGGTAATCAAGGGGTTAAAACCTTTATTCAGTAGTATATGGGGGTCCCTGACGATATAAAACGCTGACGGCGAACCTAAATATTTACCTGCCTAACTAGCGTCACCAGTGACACTAATACAGCGATCAGAAAAATGATCGCTTAGCAAAACTGGCGACAGGGGGTGATCAAGGGGTTAAAACTTTATTAGGGGGGGTTAGGGGGTACCCTAGACCTAAAGGGGGCTAACACTAACTGCCCTACCACACTAACTGTCACAAACTGACACCATGCAGGAATCAGAAAAAAAAAACTGCTTGGTGTCAGTGTGACAGGGGGGGTGATTAGGGGGTGATCGGGGGGTAAAGGGGGGGTGTTGTGTGCCTGGCATGTTCTACTGTGATGTGTTTTGTTGGTGCACTCACATTGCAGTCTTCTCTGCTCTGCGCCGAAACGGAAAATGCTGAGCCGAGGAGAGATAACATCACATCCCCTGCCTACTACGCAGAGGCAGGGGAAGAATCTCATTGGCTGGGAGCCATCGCGAGGGGGGGCCATAAATGGATGGCCTCCCCCTCATCTCTGAACGCTCCCAGACCAAAGCCGACCGCCTCGGGCACCAGGGGGGGTCCGATCGGACCCCCCGCCCGCGGGAAGGCAATCACGTACCAGGTACGTGATTTTGCCTGCCCGTGCCATTCTGCCGCAGTATATCTGCGTTAGGCGGTCGGCAAGTGGTTAATTACTATTGTTGTCGCTAAGCACATCCCTGCCTGCTGCCTGGACCAATTCTCTCCTCTGTGGACACTACTAAAACCACAGGTCATACTTTTTTTTTACCCTTTCTTCAATAGAATTTATTTTAGAGTGTAATCCTTGGTATGTACATGCTATGTGTTAGCAATATGAGCCCGATGTTCCAGTCGAACGTAAGTTCGACTCAGACATCGGGTGCTCGCCCGTGCGCCGAATTTAGACCATTATGGGGCGTTCATGGGAAATTCGAGGGCCCGTGGAATGTCCCATAATGAACGGCGAGACCGTCAATGTACTGCGAGATCTCAGTGCATTGACGGCTGCTGTTTGGACAAAGCGTGCACCTGACCTGCATGCTTTGGCTAATAACAGCGCGCTCTGCTGTGAGAGCCATGATTGGCCAAAGGCAGGGTGCCTTTGGTCAATCATGGCTCAGGGGGCTCAGCCCACACCCCATACTATATTAGTCTACTTACATAGCGGCTGTACATAGTTTTATGAATGAGAGCAGCAAAATTACATTTGTAAAGGACAAAATGTCATTTAAAACTGCTTGCGGCTATAATGAATTGGCGGATCCCGGCAATATAGAAAAAAATAATTTAAAAAAACGGCATGGGTTCCCCCTCCCAGTCCATTACCAGGCCTTTGGGTCTGGTATGGATATTAAGGGGAACCCAGAGTCAAAATTTTAAAAAAATGGTGTGGGCGTCCCCCCTAAAATCCATACCAGGCCCTTATCCGAGCAAGCAACCTGGCAGGTCGCAGGAAAAGGGGGGGACGTAAGAGCGCCTCCCTCCTGGACCATACCAGGCCACATGCCCTCAACATGGGGAGGGTGTTTTGGGGTCCCCCCCAAAACACCTTGTCCTCATGTTGATGGGGACCTGGGCCTCTTCCCCGCAACCCTTGCCCGGTAGTTTTGGGGGTCTGCGGGCACGGGGGCTTATCAGAATCTCGAAGCCCCCTTTAACAAGGGGACTCCCAGATCCCGGCCCCCTCCTATGTGAATGGGTATCAGGTACATTGCACCCCTACACATTTACCAAAAAAGTGTAAAAAAAGCAAAAATGACTGGAGACAGTTTGGGACAAGTTCTTTATTAAAAAATTGTCCCGCGATGTACATCCATCTTCGATCACAGCACCAGGAATGTGCACACGATCGTGTTCAGAGCCATGTAAGTAGTGTTCAAATAGTGAGACACTTTGTGTCTCACAAAGACGCTTGCCGCATGGCCCTGCACATGACCATCTGCACACGTCACTACTGTATTTCTATTTGAATATATACCTGTGTGTGATTGGTTCTTTTGAAAGAACACAAGTGTCTGGCTGATTCTGAAGCCACCGACTTCCTTTGTTATTCGTGTTTATAGTATAAATAAAAGGAGCTGGCTATTTTCTTGAGGATTCTACTAAACTCAAGGTGATACCACCATCTGTGTCTGTGTTACTTGGAGAAATACAAGTGCGCTTTCCCAGCATTATATAAGAGAGCTGTTTTTGTGCTTTTAAGTGCACAGAAATGATATGCTTATAGGGAGAAGCTTAAAATTTCCCGGACAGTTTGGCGGGCCAGAAAGGAAGCCAACAGATCTTCCTAACTCAGCAGACCTCGAGTGAGAAAAGACATCCAGAACCAGAACAGCAAAGGCCAGCCTATGGTAAAACAACCATACTTCAAGATTTTGAATATTTTTGCTGTTCTGTGTTCGGGATCTTGATTCTCTGTCCGCTGTATGAGGTAAGATCTGCTAGGCAAAGAACCTTATTTTTTTTGTCGCTTTCTGTATAATGACGGGACTTTAATTGTAGGTTATATGTTTGTCATGGTAAGTAGGTCTATTAATTGGGGAAGAACCTATATTTAAATCCTCTATAGGTCCCATTTAATACAAACCTAAAGTGAATGCTGTGTATGACTGAGCAGGCTGTGTATCTGTATGTTGTGTAATAAGTTTGTGATGCATATGAGAAAAAGAAATGTATGAATTGTGATTATTACCTTTGTATGGGACCAAGCCAGTAGTGCATATTGTTTCAAGACACATGTCCCCATAAGTGTAATAATATTTTTTGGTAAAGGTTTTGTTTTGAAGTGGCTTAAAATGGCTAGCGCATATTCAAGTGGCCATGTGGCTGAGAGGGGGAAGTGAGGCTATGCATTGCTGGAAACACTTACAAATGAGAGCTTTCTCTTGAATGGGCTACGCCCTGTGGGTGGTCTCAGTTTCCTAGGTAATAGCATGGGGGGAGTACTGTTGACCTTCTAACTTTCAGAATGAAGTATTGTTTTGAATTTGGGAACAAGAGTGTATATTTAAGGCGTGTTATTTCATGTTTTATGTAACTTTGGCGTTTTTGGATATATTGTTTAGTTAAATATGCCTATATTTTATTACTCCTATGAGCCCTAATTGATATAGCCTAAAGTGTTTGTCTAGGGATAAGTGTTAATTTGGTGTCTCAATTGTATAGTCAGTCAGGCTTGTGTTGGTTTTGGCGGCATCAGCGACCTTTATTTTTCATTTGTTAACATCGGCCATTTTGCTGTAGTCTGGATTTCATCCACCATTTTGCAGTGGACCGATTTTCGATTATTGCAACTGCCATTTTGTTTCTGCTGATTTTAGTCTTGACTGAAATATAGTCTGTCTTTTTGTGCTGAATTCCATTTCCAGTATTATCACTTTGGTTTTTAAATTTAATTCCAGTTGTTTTGTTAAGGTTTTTTACTGTAATACAGTTTTGGGGAGAGGGTAAACGAGAGGCATCCACGTTATTGTTGTAACATCTAGGTACAGATAGAAGCCATAAGATTGTTTTGAATAGTGGAGGATTTCATGGTGTTTTGTATTTGTCGGACAAACACGTTTAGAAGGCTGTATATCGTGAGACCGGTCGGGCCGTGTATAATAGTCGGAATTCCAGTGCACGATTGTATTAGCATAAAACGTGAGGAGTAGTATTCTAGCAGCCCCGATCAGGCCGTGTATAATATTCGGAAAGCAGGGGACGGTTATAGTGATAAAGTTGCAAACAATAACCGCTTCGAAAGTAAAGCGCAGGGTTCTCTGGATGCAGAGTTTGCCAAAAAAGCGAATCAAATCGTATGGGCAATGGGCCGTCCATACACCCCAGTCAGACAGCAGCACAATACATGAAATCTGGGTATGGGGCAAAGGCCATTAGACCCCTTAAAGATTGGCATATATGGTCAGAGGGAACAGTAAGGTGTACTCCTTTGGAAGGTACTTTTGTTGTCTGGAGGTACGAGACCCCAGAATAAAAATACCTTGGAAGTAGTTCAGCTGTGGCTTCAGAAATCTGCAATGATGAATGGATTATTGGATGTGTAGTACACGTTGTGTGGTTAAAATTCTCATGCCTGTTTTTGAATTTTGTGTGGCTGGCCCATGCAAAGTTTCAAGCTGCTCTCGTGTTTCTCCCATTGTATTTTTTTCTATCGCTAAAAGAGTAAAGGCAGCATTCCATCGGGTTGTTTTCATTTTTCATTTTTGTTTTAGGAACTATGAAATATCTCCCCCATATTCGTATCTAAATATTTGTCTCATGTTTTAATCTTCTCATTGTTTGTATGAAGTAACAAAATTATGTTTGAAACTACCGCGACAGCCCTCTTACGTGTCGTGGCTGTTGTATTTTAGTACAATTGAGAAAGATATGCCCTGTACACACGATCGGACATTCCGACAACAAAATCGTGGATTTTTTTCCAACGGATGTTGGCTCAAACTTGTCTTGCATACACACGGTCGCACAAATGTTGTCGGAAATTCCAATCACCAAGAACGCGGTGACTTACAACACGTACAACAGCACTATAAAAGGGGAGTTGAATACCAAGTGCGCCACCCTTTGGGCTCCTTCTGCTAATCTTGTGTTTATCTCGTGTTAGTAGAAGTTTGGTGAGAGACGATTCACACTTTTCAGCCTCATGCTTTTCAGTTCGTTACTGCTCTTCAGTTTGTGCTTGTGGGTTCGTATCTGTTCGTCGGTGCGTGTTGTCAGTTCGTTACTGTTTTTCAGTGTGTTCTTGTCCGCTCATTTCTGATTTTCAGCTCGCTCTTCTCAGACCTTTCTGATTTTCAGTGCGTTCTGTTAGTTCGTTCTGACCAGCCGACCGTTTTCTAGCCATGTTGCGGGTACATACTCATCGTAGAGTTTGTGCTGTGCAGGGGCTTGGTGTTGGAGTTCTTTCTTTGACCTAAGTCCAGTCCATGAACAGGGCGAGGAGGAGTTCATGGACGAAGAATTGGTTGCTCCAGCATGACCAATTCTCTCACGTGCCTTTGTTGTGGGAGATCCATAAGAATAATCCTGATGATTTCAGGAATTATCTCCGGATGACGGACCCTGTTTTTCACCGTTTGTTGGCTTTGCTGTCCCCTTATATTATGAAGCAGGACACCTGCATGCGACAAGCCATCACTCCAGAACAAAGGCTAGTCGCCACCTTGCGGTACTTGGCAATGGGGAGAAGTCTGCAGGACATCAAGTTCTCGACAGGCATCTCCCCCAAGGCTCTGGGGATCATTATTCCAGAGACCTGTTCTGCCATCATTCAGGTCCTGCAGAAGGACTATATTAAGGTAAGTTTTCTCCTTTAACATCACATTCTATGTATTTAATGTTTGCTAATGTATTGTATTTATTTCATCATTCCCTAATGCTGTGAATGTCCTCTTTGTCCCCATGCATGCTGGAAGCTTTTAAAGTTCTTTTTTTGTCCTTCATTAACCTGCCCAGCATGCTATCCTGGGCCCATACACATCTAGCCTAGTCACTTAACAATGTATTTTGTCAGCTCCATTGTAGTGCTTACCCTAAACACCCCCTAAAATGTGTTTAAATTTTATTTTTGTCCTTAAATTCAGGCAGAGTGCAAGAGGCTTTTTTTTTTGGGGGGGGGGGGGAACTCATTTGGAACCCTCCCTCCCAACTGCTAAGTCAACTGATACCAATACTCTATCTGCTGACTTTGCCAAACCCATACAGACTATACCTACCTCTTTTGTGGTCTTATTTATGGATAAATTTACCAAAGCATGTAGTGCAAGGGCCTGCCTGAATACTTTCAAATGGTACTGTTTAAAGTTTTGTTCTCCTATTATCTTGATAGGTAATTGCAGAATGTAAAAATGTGCTTCAATTTGTACAGTGTGTATTCACATTTTTGTATTATGACACTTCTTACCTGTCCATCAGGCTGCCAATAGTGTAAGTAAGGAGGGGCTGGCCAAAGTAACACACATTATTTATGCATTCAGCTCTCAATGAAGTGGAGAGGGTTACCTGTCCAAAAAATCTTCCCCCCCTAAAATTTTTATAATGGGCCACCAGAGGGGGTGAGGAATCTGATAAGTGGACCTTATACTTTTGTCTTAAAATACTACTTAAAATAAATATTATACTTATGTTGGGCAAGAATGTTTGTGTCTAATCTGCTTGCAATGTTATGTGCAAAAGTACTATTTTTTTTTTTGTTTGACTCCACAGTTTCCTTCAAAACCACAGGAATGGCAGACTGGCATCCCAGTTTGCTCAGACTTTCCTAACTGGGGAGGGGCAATAGATGGGAAGCATGTCCACATCGTCCCACCCCCAACTCGGGGTCATACTATTATAACTATAAGGGGTTTAATAGTGTTGTGATGTTGGTGGTGGTGTCTGCGACATACGAGTTTTTGTATGTGGACGTGGGGAAGAATGGCCGGATGTCGGATGGTGGTGTCATCGCCCAGACGGAGTTCTACAGATGGCTCCAGAATGGCAGCTTGGGCTTGCCACCTGTGGAAGACAATGTGGGTGGTCTTACATTTGTGTTCATCGCTGATGAAGAGTTTGGGCTGGGTGATCACCTGATGCGGCCGTTCCCCATGAGGACCCTCACCCCGGACCAGAGGGTTTTTAAATACCGGCTGACCAGAGCCAGAAGAGTCGTGGAGAATGCATTCGGAATAATGGCCAGCCGGTTCCGCCTATTTTTGACAACAATACACATGGCGGAATATAAACTGAACCATATTGTACTTGCCTGCTGCATTCTCCAGAATTACCTCAGAAAAAATGCAATGAACTATGTGGCCTCAGTTGGGGCTGAGGCCGGATTTCAAAATACAAATCTGATGACACTTGAACCTGGTCGTCCTGGCTTGCCCCCCCAAAGCGCCCGCAAAGTTAGACAAAGTTCTGTTGAGTACTTTGCGGGTAGGGGGTCCATTAATCTGCCAGAGAATGTGTAAAACATTTTTAAATTTTTTTTTTTTTTATAAACTGAACTAATATTTCATTTGATTTACTGCTTGTGTTTCTTTTAGCTGTCTCCTAGGTTCTCCAATGGCCTTTTATTTTTGGCCATTTTCTTCAATAGTGCAAACGTAATTTATTTGATACATGAGGTGACAATCTCTTCTTCAGCTAACTATTATGTTGAGGGTCTGCTACACACACATTGTTTTTGTTGTTAATGTAAGTAATGCATTAATGATAAAAATAATCATCCTTTTCAGCACAATGAATTAATTGCTTTGAGTCCATAAAATGACCTGATTGTGGCAAATTTTAGAGCACTGTGGGGGTTATTTACTAAAGGAAAATCCACTTTGCACTACAAGTGCAGTTGAAAGTACACTGAAAAACTGCACTGAAAGTGCACTTGTGGTGCAAAGTGGAGTTGCCTTTAGAAAATAACCCCTATTGTCACTGTAAACACCAACTTACTCCAAAAACTGGTATTGAGCATTGAAAGAAGAAGCCACACATTGTTGAGTATAAAACATTTTACTCAAAGCACATTCACGTGTGCGTTAGAAAAGGGTTTTTTAACAAACCAACCTATTTGGTGTATACCATTTTTATTTTTGACAGTAGAAATATCCTTTTTGGTTAAACAGGCATGTTTAAAACCATTAACATACACAACTCAGGAACTTACAAAGTTCAACTTTGATAAATTGAAGGTAATATTCGACATTGGTATGTCAAAACCGTGTTGATGTTGCCTTCATCAGATGGGGTGATGTCACCCCTGTAAAAGCCAAATTTTGAAGAAGAAGAAAGCCCAATTGTGAGTCAAAATGTGGATTTCCCTCCTGATCCCATGCCTAATGTCAACATGTGCTAGCTCACATCATGGGGGATCAATGGGCGTGTTTCGGGGGTGCAACCCCTTTCTCTCATCTACTTTAGTTGCGAGGAAGGGGTTGCATCCACAAAGCATGTACATTGAAATCCCATGATGGCAGATAGCACATGTTGACACACTGTGTGCGCATCTTCAAAATTTGGCTTTCAAATTACTTTAAAAAAAAATTAAAATTCTAAAATATAACAACAAACTGTAAAATATTTTTTTGGGGCGTTTTAGATTCTGCCTAAAACATCAATGATGTTGTTGAGGCTTTTTTCAACATCATTGATGTTTTCCTTGATCTTTTCTAATTCCCCATTGCACACCATTATCTCCCCGATGAGGATCTGTGCACTTGCACTGGTGAAATTAGTTTCTTCTTCCACAACATCACCATCACCTAAAAATTAAAAAAAAACACACCATGTATTATAAATATGCAGGCATACATCTATTATCTGAAGCTGTGGTCTCAGGCACTGACCTGTTGGGGTCACTATTTCGCCCAATTTATGAACCTCTCCCTCCACATCTTCATGGTGTGTGGGGATTTCCCCTTTAGGAGGTGTGGGGTTCCTGGTGTCCTCAGATGTCCTGAGTCTTTTCTCCCCTAGGTGAATAAAAAAAAAAAAAAAAAAAAATATATGTATACTTAGCACAGATATTTGAGGTAAGAAATAGGAATATGAAACATTGCTTGGAAGTGTCGTACAATTGTCTGTTTTGGCAGAGTTCCAAGCTGAAGACATGATTTTTTCTCTTTCTTAAAGCTGGAATACATACCTTTTTGGTAAAGTTTCACACATGGAGAGACCCCTAGTATCCACTGGAGCACCTGTGTGGGACACCCTAAAAAGGGTGTTCTGGTGTCCCACACTAGTGCTCCTGCGTCCAGATGTGTAAACAGCTGCTGAGTGTCCTCTCCTTACACTGAATCAAGTTTGCATTTCATTCTAGTTACAAACCCACCTAGACAACAATGTACTAAACTTATTTTAATACAAATAGGCCTGAACAAATGTAATTAACCTGCATCTGCCAAAAACATCGTATTAGTGGTCGAACAAACGATGTTTACTACGAACGATTACTGTGTCCACAAACCTGAAACTTGCCATTTTAACCACCATCTTAAAGTGGGGTTCCCATTAAAAAAAAAAATAAACTAAAAGTCAGCAGCTACAAATACTGCAGCTGCTGACTTTTAATTAGACACTTACCTGTCCCAGAGTCCAGCGATGCGGGGGATCGAAGTCCAGCGATGCGGGGGATCGAAGACCCACTCGTCTCCCCCTCCATTCGGCGGCACCGGCATTGCAAATGTGGGCGCCGGGCTGTGGCTTCACAGCCGGGCACCCACTGCACATGCTTGAGAGGCACCGCGCGCCGTGATTGGCCGCTCAGTCATCTGGGACCTGTAATGGGTCCCAGATGATTGACAAAAGGGAGGGAGCAGAGCTGAACCCTTCCTGTGCCAAGGGGAAGTGATGTCACCAGCCCAGGCACTGAAAGAGGCAGACTACGAGGGACCCCCTAGCAAGAGGCATTTAGAGGTAAGTTAAAAAAAAAATATTCCAAATGTTTTTTTTTTTTAGGCACATTCATGCATTTTTTTGGGGGGGGGGGGGGAACACCACTTTAAAAACTGTTTAACAGTAAAGAAAAGCACATGGAGCAGCATGCAAGTAATAATAATAATAATAATAATAATAATAATAATAATAGGAACACAGGACAAGTACTAATTTTGTAGAAGCAGTTTCCTGATCCTTCTGTACTGATCGTGCTCCCTCAATTTCAGGTCTGACCAGTGTTTCCTCAATTGCTCCTTGGATCGTCGCACCCCAAAATTCCTGTGCAGACTTTTCACAACTTTAGTCATGATCTTGGTCTCTCTCAGATTTGCGTTTGGGTACGGTCCATACTTCCCATCATAGTCGGCCCTCTTCAAGATGTCCACCATCTCCACAAAGGACATATTTGAGATCTTATATCTCCTCCTTGATTAGGACGTTGGCTTTCCTCATCGTTGCTGCTATTATCATGCACCTGTTGTCTCTCCGCCGAGCACTGTGCCGAAAGAGAAGGGGCGGGGTATATACTAGAACAAAGATCAGAGGCAGAGTTTCACGCATGCGCAGTGTAGATAAAGCATAACACGCATGCATCATACGTACGATCTGTGAGCAGAGGAAGGAGTAGCGCAAGTGCTGATCGTGCTAACGAAGGGACAATTTTAACTTGGGGCATCAGTGGTTAGTGGCCTATACTGCTTATAGATTGAGGCCTATATTGGAACAAGATTAGGAGAGTTTAGCCTGAAATTAGGGTTTGTGTTGTGTCTTGCAGAGAATATGGATAAATTTAATGACCACGACTTCCTCCCCAACTTCATCGATAAGTACAGGGAGCTGCCCTGTCTGTGGCAAGTGAAACACCCATTTTATAATAACAAAATAAAGAGGAAGGAAGCAATGGATCAACTGTTGGAATTGGTAAAGCCAGTGATTCCCACAGCAAACATCCCCTATTTGAAGTGCAAAATTGGTGGCCCGAGGAGCACATATAATAGGGAGCGCAAAAAGGTCCAGAATTCCATGAGATCAGGAGCAGCAGCAGATGACATTTATGTCCCCAGGCTGTGGTACAATGACAGACTGCGTTTTTTGTCAGACCAGAGTGAACCCAGTCAATCACTCTCAACCCTTCCTTCCACCTCAGCTGAGGCTTCCAATGTACAACCTGGGCCTTCCACCCAAGAAGAAGATGTAAAGGAGCCCAGCTTGAGCCAGGTATAGCATTGTTCAACATATTTCTTGTCCAAAAATTGAATGATGTTAACTAGATGCCATTATTGATCACTAATTTCTGATTTACAAAGTGGTTTACATATCAATAGACAATAGTAGACAAAAAATGATTGGGACAAGAATGAAAAATTCTGGAGTCAGAATGATAGACTTTTCTATTTGTTAACATTCAATTTGCAATAGTCATGAGCTTAAAAGTGTGTGTGATTGATGACCAAAAAACTAAAACTATGTCCCATTTTCATACTGTCACGTACCTGAAGGGAGACTGAATTGATGAGGTCGGCCTCTTTTGTATCTCCAGTCCAGGTCCCGCTGAGAGTGAAACAGAAGGAGCCAAGGAACAGGAGGCACACGAGTGCCTGCAGGTGGAAACCAGGAATACTGTTGCAGGAAGTCGCAGCCGGTCACAAGACTGTAGTTGCAGAGCAGGAAGTCGCAGCTGGTCGCAGGACTGTAGTTGCAGAGCAGGAAGTCACAGCTGGTCGCAGGACTGTAGTTGCAGAGCAGGAAGTCACAGCTGGTCGCAGGACTGTAGTTGCAGAGCAGGAAGTCACAGCTGGTCGCAGGACTGTAGTTGCAGAGCAGTAAGCCGCAGCTGGTCGCAGGACTGTAGTTGCAGACACTCAGGTAGTTGTGCTGGGCCAAGCTGGGCACCAGGGCCAGGTCACCAGGATAGCCGGGTTCGTCAACAGGCGGGCAGCAGGGTACCGGAACATCAGACAGAGACGGGTCAGGTAGGAAGCCGGGTTCGTCAACAGGCGGGCAGCAGGGTACCGGAACATCAGGCAAAGACGGGTCAGATGGGAAGCCGGGATCAGGAACCAGAGATAACAGATATATACAGGTATAACAGAGTCCAGAGCCGGGTAAACAGGAGCCAAGGTCAGCAACGGGAATCAGGCAGAATAACACAGGTTCAAAGTAACAGGGACACAGCTGAAGACCAATCAGCACCGATCAGTTGCTGGGGCCTCCTTTAAATAGGCCCACTGACGGCAACTGGCGCTAGGGCGCGCTCTTGCACGCGCACGCCACGCATGCGCATAAGCGCGCACGGGCATCTTTGATCTCCCGTGCACGCGCCAGGCGATTCCTGCTGGTTTCCTTACACATACACAGGAAAGTCTCAGGCAGGAGGAGGCGGGGGAAAGTGGCAGCCAGGAGGTGGCGGGGGAAAGTGGCCGCCAGGAGGTGGTCAGGGAAAATGGCAGCCAGAAGGTGGCCGGGCCCAGTAGCCTGACCAAATCGCAGGTTCCTCCCCTCCGCCTGCCAACAAAAAGGCCCAGGAAGGGGAGGAACGTGGAGGAGTCAGCACTGACTTTGATTCGGCAGGCTACTGCGGTCCTCAGAACCACCCCCAGTGTTCAAGAGGCCTTTGGCTGTATGATGGCCAGTAAGATGCAGGAAATGGAGGAGGGCCAACGCCTCATCTGTGAGGAGGTCATCTTTCAGGCCCTAAATAAGGGGGTGAGGGGCGAACTCACAAACAAAAGTCACATATGTGAGTTGGACCATACTCCTCCTCCACCCCCTGCCACAACTCCAACACCACTGCCACAGCCTGGAAGGAAGCGTGGAAGGAAGTCAAGAGAGTGATGGCCTGGGTTTGGCCTGGTCTGGCAAAAGACGCAGGCTGTTGTAAGACCACAGTCTCGGGACATATATGCCATCTGCTGCTGCTCCCGATCTCTTGTAATCCTGGACCGGATTGTGCTCCCTAATAAATGGACTCCTCAGGCTACCAATTTTAGTTTGTTATGACCCCTAATAAATTTCTATTTTTTTTTTTTTTGACAAATACTTGGCTATGTGTTTTACTTCAAAAAGGACAGTTTGTTTGTGAGTAGGCATGTACATTTCAAAAATACAATGTCAAATTAACAAGGGACACCAACACCAACCAACCTCTTTGAGGTTAAAAAATACAAGATAATAATGGTGTTGTGGTAACTTGACATACAAAATGACAACAAATATTATGGAGATCAATATAAAAAAAAAAATCAGAAGATCTTCATAAAAAAAAATAATAAACATTATTCTGGAGATCACGAGAAATAACAAAGAAATCAGTTTGTCAGAACTCTGTGTAAATATCAGCAGCAAAGCAACTTCATTATTCTAGCATTATAAAGTACAAGAGAATGCGCTGCATTGAAATATTTAAAAATTTGCAGTGTGACGAATGTGCTATCTCCACTACGAACGCTAGTTTTACAAGACTGAGTGCTTCCATCTCATACTTGATTCAGAGCATGCGTGGAATTTTGTGCACACGCTCGGAATTTCCGAGAACAAAGTTTTTGGTCAGAAAATTTGAGAACCTGCTCAAATATTTTTGTCGGAAATTCAGACAGCAAATGTCCAATGGAGTATACACACGGTCAGAATTTCCGACAACAGGCTCACATCGAACATTTGTTGTCGGAAATTCCCACTGTGTGTATGTGGCATTTGGGTTACAGAGGGTTTAGTTGTTGTTTGTTTTAAGGACAATTTACCAATGCACACAAATGTTTACCATTCTTTGCAGGTTAAATATGAAGGATAGAGTAATAACTTTTGTTTATAAGTATCTTTTCAGGTTACATAGAAAGCAGGTGTATGTAGATGGCTGTACACATGCATAAATACACACGCCTAAGAAGGTAAAGTATCATAGGCTATTTCACTGTTTCATTGTTTTTTTTTCTGCACCATTCTAAACCCTGCGTCTCTTCCTCCAGTTTGTAATGAGGAAGAAAATGGGGGATGAAGGGGGGGGATGATAATGGTGAGAATGAAATCTTCAAACCAATAATACTAACCGCTCTAATTCTAGCCAAGTTTGTAACCTAGTAGGATGACATGTTCCACTACTGTCTTTCTTTGATGGAATTTGAATCAGCAAGCAGCAGTCCGGTGAAGGAGGCTCCCATCCCTGTTGCTAAGAACCTTTTTGTCAATGGTTCCAGGTATTACACCCCAGGTGGTAAGCCACGCAGTGACCACAGTCACTGAGTTAGGTTTGTTTGGAGGTCAACCAAAAACAGGGTTGTACTTTCCTCAGCAGCTGTAGACATTCTCAGCTGATGGGGTAGGTACAGTCACTGTAACATGAACTTAAAAAGGTCCACCACAGGGTTCATGAGTTCCTCCTGGACCCTGACACAATAACCAGTTGACATTCTTTCCAACCAAGTGACTGGGTCATTGTAAAGAAGATTGAGGAACGAGACAACTGGATCCACGCCAGCCACTGCAAGAAGCTGCTCAACTACACTAAAAGAGTATCTATGTTTATTTATATTTTTAAAGTGTATTTTCCAACTATCTAAGGAAGTGAACAGGACACATTGTTGGGTCTTCTCTGAATCTCCACCGAGCCTTAGTACCCCAACGATGACAGTGGTACATGATATATAGGATGTTCATATTGGTATGAGGAGTTTTGACAAACTAGTAAAATCCAAGCAGACACTTGTCAATAGAATTTAACGATACATTTCTAGAGGGTAAAATTAGTTATAGTTTAACAATAGCTCTGGTTCTTGCTAGTTTTGGTATCGGGACAGCTAGGTAGCCCACAAGTGTGCTTCAACTTTGGTTCGGTATTTATGCGGGTCTACAGCTTATAAGGTAATTCCCCCTACCGCAAAGAGGTTCATGTGTCCTGGTGAAACTCGTCCTAGCATCTTATGGCGCGGTTCGAGCGTGAGGATCTGATGGCGCGAGAGAAGGTAAGAATGGCAGGGACAGCTAGAAGGGAATTGTTCACCAACCTCGACCAGGTCTGGGCATGGTTTCCTGCTTGTACACGGTTGGGGC
The DNA here is from genome assembly GCA_037952925.1 of Lithobates clamitans. NCBI lineage: Eukaryota > Metazoa > Chordata > Amphibia > Anura > Ranidae > Lithobates > Lithobates clamitans. The sequence goes on along the minus strand of JBBGZY010000413.1, from coordinate 3,049,199 downwards.
TTGAGCTTATGAAACGATTGAACAATTTCTCATCCATTGTGGATGGGATGTTTAATGTAACTGTTGAAGCTACAAGGAAGTTCCCACAGGAATAACGGCAGATCAAGACCCGTATATTAAAAGATGGCCCATGATTATCTGTTGGCATCCAAGGGGGGTTTCTGTGAATTCATAAAGATTTTTCAGTTCAGGCCCATATGGATAAGATTTAGATCCCTGCAAGGCAAAGCCAGAGCTATAGCTAGTGAAGGTTGGAATCCTTTTAAGGGTTTGTGGAAACTTTGGGGATTTTTTATTTTCCATCGGATCATGGTTGAAGGAAGTAGGGGTATATATATACTCATGTTGTTTTTATTTCTTTTCCTTCTATGTCGTGATGAGGTGCTCCTGTTGCCTGATTGGACGAGTGAATAGAGCCCGAGCAGATGGCCACATCTTCCTCACCGAGATGAGACGCCCCGAAGCCCAGTCCACGTACAAGACACAGAGGATCCCAGACAGACTGACGATTACTACAGCTCACCATGTCGTGTCCTCCCTATAAGTCATCCCTCCTGAAGAACAGAGTCTACAAGTCAAACCGTGTTATGAACTCATATGGACTGTAAGGACTAACTCATTTCCAGGTGTAAGAAATTGAAGTGTGGGTGTGGCACTATTCTGGTATCAGACGAGGTACCATACCTCTGTGCTTGTCACCTGATAATAAATCAGTGTGAGGTTTTTGGGACAACTTAAATTCCCAAAACACTATATCCCAAAAAAAGAAGAAAACACAAAAAAAAAAAAAATGGAAACAAAACCATAAATGGTGTTAATACATGAGAAAATGTTATGTAAATATTGCTGCCTCCGCAAATGCTGCCTCCACAGATACAATCATTTCCTCGGTAGAAAAAGCTGTGCTGGGAGAAAGTTGAGTGTGGGTGTGACCCTGCACATGACCATCTGCACACGTCACTACTGTATTTCTATTTGAATATATACCTGTGTGTGGTTAGTTCTTTTGAAAGCACACAAGTGTCTGATTGGCTGATTCTAAAGCCACCACCTTCCTTTGTTATTCATGTTTATAGTATAAATAAAAGGAGCTGGCTATTTTCTCGAGGATTCTACTAAGCTCAAGGTGGTACCAGCATCTGTGTCTATGTTACTTGGAGAAATACAAGCGCGCTTTCCTGGCATTATATAAGAGAGCTGTTTTTGTGCTTTTAAACGCAAAGAAATGATATGCTTATAGGGAGAAACTTGAGAAACTTGAGTACTGTCCGTGATACTTTTTTTATATATTTGCACTAACATACAATTTTTCAGGACAAGCTTTCGGGGTATGTCCCCTTCTTCAAAGTCCAAGCAATACTGATTCACAAATTTTTAAGCAGAATGTTAAAGAAGAAGAAAAAAAAAAAAAAAAAAAAAGAGAAAACCAGACACATACAAATCAATGGTAATAAAAGATAGCAGCAGAGTTAGTGAGATAAGACAGAGGGAGAGCTAGGGGGGAATGCAGGGGGGGGGGGGATACTAATCACTAGGGTTGTCCCGATACCACTTTTTTAGGACCGAGTACAAGTACCGATACTTTTTTTCAAGTACTCACCGATACCGATTACCGATACTTTTTTTTTAATGTCACGTGACAGTTTTTTTTTTGGGGGGGGGGGGTGAACGTTGTATATGTGTGTGTTTTTTTTTTTTACAATTTTTATTTTTTACAATAATATTTTTTTATTCTTTGGTTTTTTTTTGTTTTTTTAATCAGCCCTGTTGGGGGGCTTTGGTGAGATATCAGGGGTCTTAACAGACCTCTGATATCTCCCCCCTTGAGACAGAGAAAGAGACAGGGGATAGAGATTCCCCAGTCCCTTTCTCTGCAGCGTCAGCTGCACTGAGAATGAATGGAGAGAAGACAGCGGCTCCTCTCCATTCATAAACTGACACATTGTAATCACAGGAGATTACAATGTTTCAGTGTGAATGGACAGAGTCAGCTGACTCTATCCATACACAAAGGAAGGAGGGGGAGGACGGAGGAACTGAGGGGGAGACGGAGGGGACAGATAAGGAGAGAGGAATGCAGGGGACAGATAAGGATAGAGGAACAGAGGGGGAGAGATAATGAGAGAGGAACGGAGGGGGAGAACGGAGGGGGACAGATAAGGAGAGAGGAATGCAGGGGACAGCGGAGAGGCACAGAGGAAAGGAGGGGGCATGGAGGAGGATGCAGTGACAGTCAGCTGTGAGCGATCACCGCTGTATGTCACTAAAACTGGTGAAAGCCGCTGGGGGAGAATCTTGTAACTCCCCCACGCGCCGATCACAGCTGTCCTCTGGGTATCGGGGGAAGCATCGGGAGCATTTGCCCGAGTACAAGTACTTGGGCAAATGCTCGGTATCGGTGCCGATACCGATACTAGTATCGGTATCGGGACAACCCTACTAATCACAGAGCGGTCATAAAACTTTAGCATAATGTGTAAGGAAACCAATATCTAAATTCAGGCCATTATTCTTTGTGTCAAAAAGAAGTATCATTCTTAGTTCAAACGTTTTCCTTTCCTGGATAGTTCTGAAATTCCCTTTAAGAACTAAGACATTGAGGTCTTCTATGGTGTGGTCCGATTGTGAGAAATGATGTCCCACAGGTGTGCATAAACTGTCTTCTTTATGTTCTTTGATGGTATGTCTGTGCAAATTTATCCTCGCTTGCAACTTCTGTCCTGTTTCACCAACATAAGATCCTTTGCTGCACCTTTTGCATTGGATGAGGTACACAACATTACTTGAGGTACAGCTGTAAGATCCCATGATATTGAAGGTCCCATTTGTGTGTGTAACACTTTTGGATAGATTTATCTGGTTGCATAGTTTGCAGCGTTTTTTATTGCAGGGTTTGCCCATTATTTGTGACTTCATAATCAGAGTGAAGTTTCCTGCTGATTAGTTTGTGTCTGAGGTTGGGTGGTTGTCTGAAAGCCAATAATGGGGGTTGTTGGAATATTCCTTTCAGAGTTTCATCCTCTGTTATAATGGGTTGTAAAACCTTGATTATCTTTTTGATCCCTTCAAGTGCTGGGTTGTATGTGGTGACTAGAGGTACTCGGTTATTTGTTTTTTTCTCTGTGTATTGGAGGAGATTTTCTCTTCGGGTTTTCAAGGCTGTGTTTATGCTGTTGTTGATGGTTTTGTCTTTGTAACCTTTCTTATGGAAGGAGTCTGCCAGTGTTCTGAGATATTTATCTCTGTCTTCTGGGTCTGAACAAATTCGGTGGTATCTGATGGCCTGGCTGTGTATGATGGCCCGTTTGGTGTGTTGGGGGTGAAAACTGGAACTATGTTAAAAATTTGTGAATCAGTACTGCTTGGACCTTGAAGAAGGGGACATACCCCGAAAGCTTGTCTTGAAAAATTGTATGTTAGTGCAAATAAAAAAAGTATCACGGACAGTACTCAATTTTCTCTGTCACAATTGCACTAAATACGGCTACAATCAAATCAAGGGAGAAAAACTTAAAATTTCCCAGACAGAGCCTCCCATCGAGGTGTAGCTTCTCCGTTTTTTTTTTCTCAGGTCGTCAGCGCTGTGATCAAAGATGAATGGACATTGTGGGACTTTTTACAATTTTTTTTAGAAAGGAATTGTCCCAAACTGTCTACTGTCATTTTTACTTTTTTGACACTTTTCTGGTGAATGTGTAGGAGTACAATGGACTTGATACCCATTCACATGGGGGGGCGGGATCTGGGGGTCCCCTTGTTAAAGAGGGCTTCCAGATTCCGATAAGCCCCCCACCCACAGACCCCCACAACCACCGGGCAAGGGTTGTGGGGAAGAGGCCCTTATCCCCATCATGGAGACCCCAAAACACTCTCCCCATTTTGAGGACGTGGCCTGGTATGGTTCAAGAGGGGGGGCGCTCTCTGGCCCCCCTTTTTCCTGTGGTTACTTGCTCGGATAAGGGTCTGGTATGGATTTTGGGGGGGGACCCCCACGCCATTTTTTTTACATTCTGGCTCGGGGTTCCCCTTAAAATCCATACCAGATCTGAAGGACCTGGTATGGATTTTGGGGGGACCCCTACGCAGTTTTTTTAAATTTTGGTGCAGGGTTCCCCTTAATATTCATACCAGACCCAAAGGGCCTGGTAATGGACTGGAGAGGAAACCCACGCTGTTTTTTTAATGATTTTTTCGGTATATTGCCAGGACCAGACAATACATTACAGCCTCAAGCAGTTTTAAATGACTTTTTTCCTTTAGAAATGTAATTTTGCTGTGGTACTGTTCTAAACACGGGAAAGATGCGCAACTTTACAGGCAGACTAAAGACACCCCCCAGGCACGATATTTAAAGGAATATTTCATTTTAATTGTTTCGCTTGAAGCATTAACCACTTCCCTACCTGCCCATTGTCATGGGCAGGCACAATATTTAAAGGAATATTTCATTTTAATTGTTTCGCTTGAAGCATTAACCACTTCCCTACCTGCCCATTGTCATATGATGTCCGCAGATGGGATCTCCTATCCTGGGCTGGCGTCATATGACGTCCTCAGCTTCCCGGCTGTATAGGGGGTGCGCGCACGCCTGCCGCGTCACGAGGACCTCGATGCTCGTGCCTGGCGGCTGCGATGTCCGGCGGGCACCCGCGATCACTCGTTACAGAGCAGGACCGTGGATGTAAACACACAGATCCACGTTCTGTCAGGGGAGAGAAGACAGATTGTGTGTTCCTAGTATATAGGAACACAGATCGGTCTCCTCCCCAAGTCAGTCCCATCCCCTTACAGTTAGAATCACTCCCTAGGTAACACATTTAACCCCTTGATCGCCCCCTAGTGTTAACTCCTTCCCTGCCAGTGACATTTATACAGTAATCAGTGCATTTTTATACCACTGATCGCTGTATAAATGTGAATGGTGGGGGGTGTGGCTTGACGCATGGAGCAGTGAGACGTGCCTTCACACAGCTTCCGGGTCTCTCAGCTCCATGGACCACATTTTAGCCAGAAACTCCAGGGAATTACCACACATGGGGAAAGACAAGCCCAAGGTACCGAAGGGCACCAGCAGGAACCATCCAGGGGGCGATTTAACCACTTGCCGACCGCCTCACGCCTATATACGTGAGCAGAGCGGCACGGGCAGGCAAAATCACGTACCTGAAACGTGATTGCCTTCCCGCGGGTGGGGGGTCCGATCGGACCCCCCCCCGGTGCCAGCTGCGGTCGGCATTTGGTTGGGAGCGATGAGAGACGAGGGGGAGACCATCCGATCGTGGCCCCCCCCTCGCGATCGCTCCCAGCCACTGACAAACATCCCCTGCCTCTGTATAGTACACAGAGGCAGAGGATGTGATGTCATCTCTCCTCGGCTGTCAGTTTCCGTTCCAGCGCCGAGGAGAGATGACATGTAAGTAAGTGCACAACACAAACACACACAGTAGAACATGCCAGGCATACATTACACCCCCGATCCCCCCCCGATCGCCCCCCGATCCCCCCCCAATCACCCCCCCCCCCTGTCACAAACTGACACCAAGCAGATTTTTTTTTTTTTCCTGATTACTGCATAGTGTCAGTTTGTGACAGTTAGCAGTGTTAGGACAGTTACTGTAACCCCCCTGTAGGTCTAGGGTACCCCCCTTACCCCCCCTAATAAAGTTTTAACCCCTTGATCACCCCCCCTCACCAGTGTCGCTAAGCGATCATTTTTCTGATCGCTGTATTAGTGTCGCTGGTGACGGTAGTTAGGGACGTAAATATTTAGGTTTGCCGTCAGTGTTTTATAGCGACAGGGACCCCCATATACTATCTAATAAATGTTTTAACCCCTTGATTGCCCCCTAGTTAACCCTTTCACCACTGATCACCGTATAACCGTTACGGGTGACGCTGGTTAGTTCGTTTATTTTTTATAGTGTCAGGGCACCCGCCGTTTATTACCGAATAAAGGTTTAGCCCCCTAATCGCCCGGCGGTGATATGCGTCGCCCCAGGCAGCGTCAGATTAGCGCCAGTACCCCCCCTAATAAAGTTTTAACCCCTTGATCACCCCCTGTCGCCAGTGTCGCTAAGCGATCATTTTTCTGATCGCTGTATTAGTGTCACTGGTGACGCTAGTTAGGGACGTAAATATTTAGGTTCGCCGTCAGTGTTTTATAGCGACAGGGACCCCCATATACTATCTAATAAATGTTTTAACCCCTTGATTGCCCCCTAGTTAACCCTTTCACCACTGATCACCGTATAACTGTTACGGGTGACGCTGGTTAGTTAGTTTATTTTTTATAGTGTCAGGGCACCCGCCGTTTATTACCGAATAAAGGTTTAGCCCCCTGATCGCCCGGCGGTGATATGCGTTGCCCCAGGCAGCGTCAGATTAGCGCCAGTACCGCGAACACCCACGCACGCACCGTACACGCACCATACACCTCTCTTAGTGGTATAGTATCTGATCGGATCAATATCTGATCCGATCAGATCTATACTAGCGTCCCCAGCAGTTTAGGGTTCCCAAAAACGCAGTGTTAGCGGGATCAGCCCAGATACCTGCTAGCACCTGCGTTTTGCCCCTCCGCCCAGGCGAGCCCAGCCCACCCAAGTGCAGTATCGATCGATCACTGTCACTTACAAAACACTAAACGCATAACTGCAGCGTTCGCAGAGTCAGGCCTGATCCCTGCGATCGCTAACAGTTTTTTTGGTAGCATTTTGGTGAACTGGCAAGCACCAGCCCCAGGCAGCGTCAGATTAGCGCCAGTACCGCTAACACCCACGCACGCAGCATACGCCTCCCTTAGTGGTATAGTATCTGAACAGATCAATATCTGATCCGATCAGATCTATACTAGCGTCCCCAGCAGTTTAGGGTTCCCAAAAACGCAGTGTTAGCGGGATCAGCCCAGATACCTGCTAGCACCTGCGTTTTGCCCCTCCGCCCGGCCCGGCCCAGCCCACCCAAGTGCAGTATCGATCGATCACTGTCACTTACAAAACTCTAAACGCATAACTGCAGCGTTCGCAGAGTCAGGCCTGATCCCTGCGATCGCTAACAGTTTTTTTTGTAGCGTCTTGGTGAACTGGCAAGCACCAGAGGCCTAGTACACCCCGGTCGTAGTCAAACCAGCACTGCATTAACACTTGGTGACGTGGCGAGTCCCATAAGTGCAGTTCAAGCTGGTGAGGTGGCAAGCACAAGTAGTGTCCCGCTGCCACCAAAAAGACAAACACAGGCCCGTCATGCCCATAGTGCCCTTCCTGCTGCATTCGCCAATCCTAATTGGGAACCCACCGCTTCTGCAGCGCCCGTACTTCCCCCATTCACATCCCCAACCAAATGCAGTCGGCTGCATGAGAGGCATTTTCTTTATGTCCTCCCGAGTACCCCTACCCAACGAACCCCCCCAAAAAAGATGTTGTGTCTGCAGCAAGCGCGGATATAGCCGTGACACCCGCTATTATTGTCCCTCCTGTCCTGACAATCCTGGTCTTTGCATTGGTGAATGTTTTGAACGCTACCATGCACTAGTTGAGTATTAGCGTAGGGTACAGCATTGCACAGACTAGGCACACTTTCACAGGGTCTCCCGAGATGCCATCGCATTTTGAGAGACCCGAACCTGGAACCGGTTACAGTTATTATAGTTAGTTACAAAAAAAAGTGTAAAAAAAAAAAAACACAAACAAAAATATAAAATAAAAATAGTTGTCGTTTTATTGTTCTCTCTCTCTCTATTCTCTCTCTATTGTTCTGCTCTTTTTTACTGTATTCTATTCTGCAATGTTTTATTGTTATTATGTTTTATCATGTTTGCTTTTCAGGTATGCAATTTTTTATACCTTACCGTTTACTGTGCTTTATTGTTAACCATTTTTTTGTCTTCAGGTATGCCATTCACGACTTTGAGTGGTTATACCAGAATGATGCCTGCAGGTTTAGGTATCATCTTGGTATCATTCTTTTCAGCCAGCGGTCGGCTTTCATGTAAAAGCAATCCTAGTGGCTAATTAGCCTCTAGACTGCTTTTACAAGCAGTGGGAGGGAATGCCCCCCCCCCAACATCTTCCGTGTTTTTCTCTGGCTCTCCTGTCTCAACAGGGAACCTGAAAATGCAGCCGGTGATTCAGCCAGCTGACCATAGAGCTGATCAGAGACCAGAGTGGCTCCAAACATCTCTATGACCTAAGAAACCGGAAGCTACGAGCATTTTATGACGTAGATTTCGCCGGATGTAAACAGCGCCATTGGGAAATTGGGAAAGCATTTTATCACACCGATCTTGGTGTGATCAGATGCTTTGAGGGCAGAGGAGAAATCTAGGGTCTAATAGACCCCAATTTTTGCAAAAAAGAGTACCTGTCACTACCTATTGCTATCATAGGGGATATTTACATTCCCTGAGATAACAATAAAAATGATTTTAAAAAAAAAAAAATGAAAGGAACAGTTTAAAAATAAGATAAAAAAATAATAATAATAAAGAAAAAAAAAAAAAAAAAAAAAAAAAGCACCCCTGTCCCCCCTGCTCTCGCGCTAAGGTGAACGCAAGCGTTGGTCTGGCGTCAAATGTAAACAGCAATTGCACCATGCATGTGAGGTATCGCCGCGAAGGTCAGATCGAGGGCAGTAATTTTAGCAGTAGACCTCCTCTGTAAATCTAAAGTGGTAACCTGTAAAGGCTTTTAAAGGCTTTTAAAAATGTATTTAGTTTGTCGCCACTGCACGTTTGTGCGCAATTTTAAAGCATGTCATGTTTGGTATCTATGTACTCGGCCTAAGATCATCTTTTTTATCTCATCAAACATTTGGGCAATATAGTGTGTTTTAGTGCATTAAAATGTAAAAAAGTGTGTTTTTTCCCCAAAAAATGCGTTTGAAAAATCGCTGCGCAAATACTGTGTGAAAAAAAAAAAATGAAACACCCACCATTTTAATCTGTAGGGCATTTGCTTTAAAAAAAATATATAATGTTTGGGGGTTCAAAGTAATTTTCTTGCAAAAAAAAATTATTTTTTTATGTAAACAATAAGTGTCAGAAAGGGCTTTGTCTTCAAGTGGTTAGAAGAGTGGGTGATGTGTGACATAAGCTTCTAGATGTTGTGCATAAAATGCCAGGACAGTTCAAACCCCCCCCAAATGACCCCATTTTGGAAAGTAGACACCCCAAGCTATTTGCTGAGAGTCATGTTGAGTCCATGGAATAATTTATATTGTGACACAAGTTGCGGGAAAGAGACAATTTTTTATTTTTTTTATTTTTTTTTGCGCAAAGTTGTCACTAAATGATATATTGCTCAAACATGCCATGGGAATATGTGAAATTACACCCCAAAATACATTCTGCTGCTTCTCCTGAGTACGGGGATACCACATGTGTGAGACTTTTTGGGAGCCTAGCCGCGTACGGGACCCCGAAAACCAAGCACCGCCTTCAGGCTTTCTAAGGCCGTAAATTTTTGATTTCACTCTTCACCACCTATCACAGTTTCGGGGGCCATGGAATGCCCAGGTGGCAAAAAAAAACCCCAAATGACCCCATTTTGGAAAGTAGACACCCCAAGCTATTTGATGAGAGGTATAGTGAGTATTTTGCAGACCTCACTTTTTGTCACAAAGTTTTGAAAATTGAAAAAAGAAAAAAAAAAAATTTTTTTTTTCTCGTCTTTCTTTATTTTCAAAAACAAATGAGAGCTGCAAAATACTCACCATGCCTCTCAGCAAATAGCTTGGGGTGTCTACTTTCCAAAATGGGGTCATTTGGGGGGGGGTTTGTGCCACCTGGGCATTCCATGGCCTCCGAAACTGTGATAGGCAGTGAGGAGTAAAATCAAAAATGTACGCCCTTAGAAATCCTGAAGGCGGTGCTTGGTTTTCGGGGTCCCGTACGCGGCTAGGCTCCTAAAAAGTCCCACACATGTGGTATCCCCGTACTCAGGAGAAGCAGCTAAATGTATTTTGGGGTGCAATTCCACATATGCCCATGGCCTGTGTGAGCAATATATCATTTAGTGACAACTTTGTGCAAAAAAAAAAAAAAAAAATTGTCACTTTCCCGCAACTTGTGTCAAAATATAAAACATTCCATGGACTCAACATGCCTCAAAGCAAATAGCTTGGGGTGTCTACTTTCCAAAATGGGGTCATTTGGGGGGGGTTTATGTCATCTGGGCATTTTATGGCCTTCAAAACCGTGATAGGTAGTGAGGAGTAAAATCAAAAATGTACGCCCTTAGAAATCCTGAAGGCGGTGCTTGGTTTTCGGGGCCCCGTACGCGGCTAGGCTCCCAAAAAGTCCCACACATGTGGTATCCCCGTACTCAGGAGAAGCAGCTAAATGTATTTTGGGGTGCAATTCCACATATGCCCATGGCCTGTGTGAGCAATATATCATTTAGTGACAACTTTTTGTAATTTTTTTTTTTTTTTTTTTTTTTTTGTCATTCAATCACTTGGGACAAAAAAAATGAATATTCAATGGGCTCAACATGCCTCTCAGCAAATTCCTTGGGGTGTCTACTTTCCAAAATGGGGTCATTTGTGGGGGTTTTGTACTGCCCTGCCATTTTAGCACCTCAAGAATCGACATAGGCAGTCATAAATTAAAGGCTGTGTAAATTCCAGAAAATGTACCCTAGTTTGTAGACGCTATAACTTTTGCGCAAACCAATAAATATACACTTATTGACATTTTTTTTACCAAAGACATGTGGCCGAATACATTTTGGCCTAAATGTATGACTAAAATTGAGTTTATTGGATTTTTTTTAGAACAAAAAGTAGAAAATATCATTTTTTTTCAAAATTTTCGGTCTTTTTCCGTGTATAGCGCAAAAAATAAAAACTGCAGAGGTGATCAAATACCATCAAAAGAAAGCTCTATTTGTGGGAAGAAAAGGACGCAAATTTCGTTTGGGTACAGCATTGCATGACCGCGCAATTAGCAGTTAAAGCGACGCAGTGCCGAATTGTAAAAAGTGCTCTGGTCAGGAAGGGGGTAAATCCTTCCGGGGCTGAAGTGGTTAAAGGATTATTTCACCAGATATAATCTGGTAGATATTATATCACTAGATACAGTCTGCTACACAGTGCCGCCTGGAATCCAAGATGGCTCGTCCCCAGCACGCTCTGACTCAGCCCTGCACACACAAGTGAGCTCACACAGCCAACTCTCACTCCCTGAGGACACTGACTTCCCATCCAGGCTTACCAGAAGCCGCTCTAATGCCTCCTAGGTGAAGGCTGGGACATGGAACCACAGATAAGGTCCCTGCACAGCTACATTAGATCCCTGCCCACTAAAGCAGACTTTGAGCATTGTGTACACAGGATTGAAAAAGCGTAAAAAAAAGTAAATTTCTGACATAGGGGCACGCTTTGAAGACATAGAAAGCAATGCAGACAGCCTTAGCAACACTGTACAGGCTCATGACAAAATCCTCAATACCCACACTGTCATGGTGCAACAGCTTTCCTACCAACAAGATGACATCAAAAATCACAATCGGCGCAACAACATCCGCATACGGGGGTTTCCCAAATCTGTAGACCCGAAAAATCTGCCCACGGCCGGGACGGCTATCTTTACTCAATTATTGCAATGCCCCAAAGATGACTCAATTGAACTGGACCGTGTACATCGGACCTCGGGTCCCCAGAACCCCTGACCCCCTCCTTTGTACATGACACTCTGTGCCGGGTCCACTTTTATAGGATCAAGGAGAACATTATGAGGGCGGCCAGCTCACAACACACGATCCTCTTCAACGACACCCCTGTGATGCTTCTCCCCGATCTCTCCCGCCGGACACTGGCAACGAGGAAAGCATTGAAGCCACTTACACAGCTTTTACAATCCAGCCAGATAAAATACCATTTGGTGATTACCCTTTCACCTCCGGGTACACCATGAGGGTAAAACCATCATTTTTCGCACCATGGGAGACTTACCCTCATTTCTTAGTACACCAGAACTCCCACAAGTCTCCCTGTCAAACTGGCCGAGTGAAGGGGGAGGAGCCAGGGGAGGTCTCAGATGTCTGAGGAGACCCCACCTTGGGATAGTGACCTGGAGACTTGTGAAGGGAGCCGGAGCGTACACGAAACATGGAGCATAGAGTCCAAAGCTGACATTGAGAGAGCGAGTGCAAAGTTCCTCTCTGTCTTCTCACTCGTGGCTTTGAGACCGAGTGTGTTTCTCTTTCAGATTGAGGGATCCAGCTGATAAGCATTCATTGCTATATGGTAACACCATCCACTGAGGATTTCAGCTGACAAGCACACATTGCTATACGGCGACTCCCCTCACTGAACACCTGAGACAAGCTAAGACCGGAGATACTGGAGCATCCTATGTCCCTGCAGTGGGCTATTTCTGCCTGCTCATCTGACCCTGCTCTTTAGGGGGTCCATCATCTCTGGTAAGAGTCATCATATACAGAGTCGCACACCTGAGTTGCATTTCGTTTGTTTACACTGAAGCACAGAGTTCATCATCAAGATTTTGCTATTTTGGACTTTATTACACATATATTTTTACACACTAGTCCTTCTCATCCAAGGGAAGACACGCTTTGTTTGCATTATTTTATGGACACTTTGAATGATATATTGATTTTTTTATTTTTTGTCACCTGTATTAATTTTTTGGATTATTAAGTTCACTTATAGGTGTTCACTTGTATCAAATTAAGAGTATATATGCTAGTCATTTTTGCATATTAATTTACCGCAACTTTTTTATTTTATTTTGATTACTACCATTAAATATTAGATGGTTTATTGTTCCGGCTTTGGCTTTTAGGAGTTTTAGTCTGAGCGCGGTATTCCTACTTACTTAAGACTGGCCATTTGCTCCGACTACCCCTGGATTACCCTTCACCCCACAATGGCAGAAACAGGGCCGCAAACGCAACCCCAGATCTATGCTTCAACAGAACCCCAACGATTGAATCCTGCCTGACAATCATTATGTTTTTTCTTTTCTGCAGTGACCACTCCTGCGATAATCCAAGGCCTATGCAGGCTCAATTTCTGACAGCTGCCCTCTCCGCAAGTTACTACATCGCTTTTTGATGATGGGTTTTGACTTTATATTTTGCTCTCCTCAAAGTACATTGTTCCAATGACCTGGACTCTTATCTGTGTTTCATCCGTGTTTTTTTTTTTTCTCCCCCTCACTGTTCCTTTCCAGGTTGCCTTAGTTAATCTGCCCACTGATGTGCCTCCTTACATTTTATATTATGTACATTGTCTCTCTAACAACCTAATGTGCATGTGTATGTTACGCTGACACCCTTCACCAAGGCCTACCACATCATAATTACCCCTAGTTCAACCGCATGCTACCCAAGGTACAGAGTTTCCCACCCTGTTCATAATCCCAACTATGCATCAATGTTTTACTGTTATGTTGTTTAATCACTGGTTATGATTACTTCCCAATACCCCATGGAGCCGGGGACCAGGGAGCTGCTCTGCCCTGTGATTTTTCCCCGCACCCCCCCCCCTTAAGGGCTTTTTCTTTTTTTCAGTGCCATTATGGGCCCTGTAGAGTACACTGCTGTGTACCCTTATAGAAGGTTTTTTTATCCCTTACTTTTAGTCCTTTGGAGCCAAACAGTGGCCTTTTTTGTTACAGTTACATTTTTCCCATACCTGACCTGTTGGTTCCTTTCCCCATCAACACTAAGTGCATTTACTCAACTACTTTCACTTACAATCTCTAGATCGGGGAAAGGTGACTGTGACCGAGATAAATGTTTTTAAATGCATAAGGTCCCTCTGACTTGTGTCACTTTTCTCTCACCTTCTCTTTGTTCTTCTTTTCTCCCTCCTTCCCCTCTTTTCCTCTTTTCCCTCCTGTCTTCTCTTCCTTTGTGCCTCTCTTGGCCTCATTTCTTATACCAAGAGCTGCTGATCAGTGAGCCACCAGACATGCCTACCCCACACCCCCCCTGAACTCCTTATGGCGACTGATGGCCCAATTACTTTAGCATCTTTTAATTGCAGGAGGTTTAACCCCCCCGGAGAAGTGGAGCCAGATCCTTTATCACTTTCACAAAACGCTCTCTAAAATCTTACTTTTGCAGAAAACGCATTTTCGCACGGGCTCTATACCCGCCCTACGTAACAGATATTACCACAATGGTACCATAGTACTAAATCCTATGCCAAATTCAAAGGGTTCTCCATCGCTTTCCATAAATCCTTCAATCCTGAGGTCCTAGACTCCCTTATTGATGGGGCAGGTTGTTTCATTTTTCTCAAACTAAAACGAAACAATTTTTTCTTCACAGTGGCTAACATATACATCCCCAATGTGGACCAGGCTCGGTTCCTCTCATCCGTTCTCACCAGACTATCCTCCTTTGGGGGCCCCTGCTTTATCATCTGTGGAGATCTTAACATCGCCTTGTCCCCGTCTGCAGACACATTCTCAGGTAAGTCCTCTGTTCCTTTCTCTACACTGACACGCATCAAATCCCTGCTACACTCCTCCCGTCTGGTCGAGGTTTGGCATGTCCAGCATCCTACAGAGAGGGACTACAGCCATTATTCCGCAGCACACAACTCCTATAGCAGACTCGATCAATTTTTGATTTCACAATCTCTGCTGGATACCCCCCTCCAAGTATCCATCGGCCACCTACCCTGGTCTGATCACGCCCCCCATCTATTTGACTCTAGCACAAACCCCAACAACCAGCAGAGGAACACACTGGAGGCTCAATGATAACCTGCTACGAGGCACTTTATGTCCAATCATTCTTCAGACACTATCTCCCCCATTAATCAATGGGAGACTTTAAAATGCGTGGTACGAGGAGTACTCATCAACATGGCTCCTGCCTTAAAAAAAAAAAAAAACAGTAAAGTTAGCCCATTTTTTTGTATAATGTGAAAGATTTTACATCAAGAGAATCGTGATCTTTTTATTCTAAGCAAAAAAATCGTGATTCTCATTTTGGCCAGAATCATGCAGCTCTAACGTGGTATCGCCATACTCAGGAGGAGTAGCAGAATGTGTTTTGGGGTGTAGTTGCAAGTATGCATATGCTGTGTGAGAGAAATAACCTGTTAATATGACAATTTTGTAAAAAAAAAAGAAAAAAAAAAAAACTCCCTATGCGACTTACTAAATACCTTGGGATGTCTACTTTCCAAAAAGGGGTCATTTGGGGGGTATTTGTACTTTCCTGGCTTGTTAGTGTGTCAAGAAATGAAATAGGCATTCAGTACATCAGTTGTGATCAGGTGTGATAAAATTTCAATGACTGGCACCATAGCTTTTATATTCTATAGTAGGGCTGCGCATCTTCACTGGTCTCACGATTCGATTACGATTATCTGGTCAATGATTCGATTCGATTCCGCGATGCATCACGATGCATCACGATTACCGACGAGCTCCCGCTTCCGCTTGGGCCGCCTAGGTGGCCCTTCCACCCTGCAATCTTCTGGGACACATCACAGTTCCCAAAAGATTGCCCGGCTATGCAGGACAGCGCAGTGAGACATGCGCACCCGGCTGTGAAGCTGCAAGCTGTCACAGCCGGATGCCCACAGTAGTATTGCCAGCGCTGTGGACAGGCGGGGGGAGAGAAGGGAGGGTTTGGGTGGCCACGTCGCTGGATTGTGGGACAGGTGAGTGTCTTTTTATTAAAAGTCAGAACATGCACTTTTTTTGTAGCTGCTGACTTCTAATAAACAAAAAATTGACTGGAACTCCGCTTTGAATTAAAAATAACCTCACTCCCTAAAAAGTGCACTAATCCGGTGCACTACAGGGTACAGAGATTCACACACACTGCTGCTGGGAGGTCAAAAGGGATAGAATCCACAGATGACAAACAGCCCTGTGAAGTTCCCTGTACTGTCTCTGTGCTGACCAGTGGCGGCTGGTGCTCAAAATTTTTTTGGGGGGCGCAAACAAACTGAAAAATACTGAACCTCCCCCGTCAAACGCAGCCACTTGTGCCCGTCAAACGCAGCCACCTGTGCCCATCAAACGCAGCCACCTGTGCCCAAACGCAGCCACCTGTGCCCAAACGCAGCCACCTGTGCCCAAACGCAGCCACTTTTGCCCGCCAAACTCAGCCACCTGTGCCAGAACGCAGCCACCTGTGCCCAAACTCAGCCACTTGTGCCCAAACGCAGCCACTTGTGCCAAAACGCAGCCACCTGTGCCAAAACGCAGCCACCTGTGCCCGCCAAACTCAGCCACCTGTGTCCAAACTCAGCCACTTGTGCCCAAACGCAGCCACTTGTGCCCGCCAAACTCAGCCACCTGTGCCAAAACGCAGCCACTTGTGCCCGCCAAACTCAGCCACCTGTGCCAAAACGCAGCCACTTGTGCCCGCCAAACTCAGCCACCTGTGCCAAAACGCAGCCACTTGTGCCCGCCAAACGCAGCCACCTGTGCCCAAACGCAGCCACCTGTGCCCAAACGCAGCCACTTGTGCCCAAACGCAGCCACTTGTGCCTGCCAAACGCAGCCACCTGTGCCCAAATGCAGCCACCTGTGCCCAAACGCAGCCACCTTAACCAAACGCAGCCACCTGTGCCCGCCAAACGCAGCCATCACTGACCCCCCCCCCCAATTACTTTCTTTTAATAAATATATTACAAAGGATGGTGTGCCCCCGCTGTATGTGCTTTTAAAAAACGATGTCACTTCATACCAAATTTCGCCGGTATACGATCATGTGACTCCTGGCCGTCCCGCCCCTCTCCGCTCTCCTCTTCCCTCTCCGCTCACGTGTCTCCTGAGTCCTGACGTCAGCGGGGAATTCTCAGTCCCGCCCGCTGACTATAGTTATCGTATCAGAAGAGAGGCGGGCGGGACTGAGAAATCCCCGCTGACGTCAGGACTCAGGAGACGGAAGCGGAGAGCGAAGAAAAGAGCGGAGAGGGGCGGGACGGGCCGGGAGTCACATGATGGTATACCGGCGAAGTTCGGTATGAAGTGACATTGTTTTTTTAAAAAAGCACATACAGCAGGGGCACACCATCCATTGTAATATATTTATTAAAATAAAGACGGTTTAAAAATGTTCTCGAGCGCTTTCCCGGGAGGGGCGGGGCTACTAATGACGTCACCAAACATCGATTTTCAGGGTTTTATGCATCGATGCCGCATCGGGGACACCCGAATCGCGATGCATCGATGCAACGATTAATTTCAGCACCCCTATTCTATAGCTTTCACAAAGACCAAATAATATACACTAATTAGGGTTACTTTTACCGAAGATGTAGCCATATAAATTTTGCCCAAAATTTATAAAGAAAAATTACTAATTTGCTAAATTTTATGACAGAAACTTTTTTTCTTCTTTAGCACTAAATTTTCGGTCTTTTTTTATTTTTTAGCACAAAAAATTAAAAAAACACTAGTGATTAAATACCACCAAAAGAAAGCTCTATTTGTGTGAAAAAAAAGGATGCAAATTTCATTTGGGTACAGTGTTGCGTGACCGAGTAATTGTCATTCAAAATGTGAGAGCACTGAAACCTGATGTCAGGTCACGTGGGACCAGGAGACAGATGCACTCTGTAGGAGTCGGAAGTGCACCGCTAAGGTAGTGTACCCTAGGACTGACTGCTGCGGATTGAACCCTGGAAGGTTTAGGAAGCAGGTCTACAGGATAACTAACATGGATCCCAGTGGGACCTAGAGCATAGATTCCCCAGGGCGCGGAATCTAGGAGCCAGCGGGTTTTCACCAGAGCCTCTAGTGGTGTGGATGGACTGCGCTGCAGTCTGGCTCCAGGTCGCGGCCCACAGGGTCTCACAGCTCACGCTCACCGTAGACTACAGGAGAAGAGGAAGGAGGCAGCAGGCTGGGACAACAGGGAAGTAAGGGGTAAGCCAAAGGTCAGGGCGACTAGCAGACAAGGATAAAACATAACACGCCGAAGGTCAGGGTAACAAGCAGACAGGGAGAGTCGAGAACAGGCCAAAGTCGGTAACAGGAATCAGATTTAGGAAACACAGCAAGTACACACGGAGGCTAACACACAATGGTTGATCAGCACTGCTGGCTTGCAGTGCACAGGTTAATATAGGGTTCCCTGATAGGGCCTGGGGTGGGGCCATGCTTAGAGGAGAGGTTATAAAACCAGTCAGGGGAGAGGCAGCTGGTCTCTAGAGATGAACACATGGAGACAGGTAAGCTGACAGAGAAAACTCTATTGCATAACCATGACAGTACCCCCCTCTTATGAGGCCTCCCCCACCCGGGCCCTGGCTTAAAGGGAAACTCCAGATGAAACCTCCTCAACAGACGAGGCGCAAAGATCTCAGATGCAGTGATCCAAGACCTCTCCTCAGGACCAAACCCTTCCCAATGTACAAGGTACTGAAGAATGCCTCTACCACGCCGGGAATCGAGAACTTGACTAACCTTGTACTTAAGATTATCCACAGAGACCAAAACCGAGGTAGGGAGAGGTCAAGAGGACTTATTGAGGGCTAAAGGCTTCTTAGGAATGGGTAAAGGCATAAGAAGACGATCAGGAGTCTGAGCAGGGTCCCCCAGAGTCTTAAAGA
The DNA here is from genome assembly GCA_037952925.1 of Lithobates clamitans. Classification (NCBI taxonomy): domain Eukaryota; kingdom Metazoa; phylum Chordata; class Amphibia; order Anura; family Ranidae; genus Lithobates; species Lithobates clamitans. The sequence continues at coordinate 3,030,647 of JBBGZY010000413.1, read as the reverse complement.
TGAACTGGACATCCAACACAGGATCATCAGACTGGGCAGAAGTCAGTGGATCCCTGAGACCAGGTTGGTTAGAAAGTGATGTGTCACAGAAGTCAAGCTGGATAGCTTCACTGGGCATAGGCTGAACTGGTGCAGAGGCCGACTGAACAGCATTGCCAGGTGCAGCGACCACCAGAATCGCATCACAGGGCGTAGCGACTGTGGAACTGGTACACAAGTCAGCCTGGGTGTGCGTCCAAGGGGGTCCAGGAACAGGCAAAGGTAAATGACCATACAAACTGGAGTGAATGATCGGCTCAAGTTCACAGGTGGGCTCCTCATGTAGAGTGCCACATGACCAAGAGACTGCTTCAGCCCGACTATTGCAGGAGACATTCCAGAAATCGCTATATGCAGTGAGAAGAGCAGAAGATACTGGGATGGTGGCAACAGGAAGTTTCTCTTTTGGGGTAACCTTAAGTAGGCAGGAAGTGGAACAGGAGGAACCCCAAGCCAGGATCAATCCAGTCAATGTGTGGAGAATGGAACCGTAACCAAGGAAGACCTAATATGATAGGAGATGAAGCTTTAGGTAAGACAAGGAAGATATCCGACATCTTAACAGGGAGGGTCTGGAAGCAGATAGGACCCCCTGGGAGAACAGTGCCATCAATCGCCAAGACCACCAATGGCATTGAAAGGGGCAAAAGAGTAAGTCTCATGGAAGATGCAGTTTCCCAATCTATGAAATTGCCAGCGGCTCCGGAATCCAGATGTGCCGAGACCGAACGAGGGGAAGCACCGACATGAAGGAATACATAAAGAAGACGACGAGAAGGTGAAGGTGATACTTCAGGGTCTAATACTCCACCTTCCAGATGTATTAACCCCGATCACTTTTCCAGGCGAAGAGAACAAGTGTCACGAAAATGACCTTTGGCCCCACAAGCACAGGCCCAGAGTTCTGCACCTAGCGCGTTCTTCAGAAGACAACTTGGTCCAGTCCAGCTGCATAGGTTCCTCAGCGGGCAGGGGGTGCTCCTCGGATCGAAGAGAAGGGACTGGGAGCTCAAGCTGCCTAAGGGACGGGGAGTGCTGGCGTCTTTTTTCCAGGGCCCTCTTCTGAAAGCGAATATCGATCTGGTTTACATAGGGTGATGACACTGTCCAGATCAGCAGGAAGGGATCTTCCTGCTAATTCATCCTTCACTCTATCAGAGAGGCCATGTAAAAAGGTTGCAACTAGGGCCTCATTATTCCAGCTCAATTCAGCTGTGGGGATACGAAACTGAAGAGCATACTGTCCCACAGAAGCGGACTCTTGACCGAGACGTAAAAGAGCGCTAGCCGCTGAGGAGACACGACCCGGTTCCTCGAAGATATTCCGAAAAAGTATCAAGAAATCAGACAGGCTATAAACCACTGGATCATTCAGTTCCCACAGAGGGGCAGCCCAAGCTAGTGCCTCGCCGGACAGGAGGGATATAATATAGGCTACTTTCGTCCGATCAGATAGGAAGTTTTGGGGCTGAAGTTCAAAATGAATCGTGCACTGGCTAAGGAACCCCCTGCAAGCCTTGGAGTCCCCAGAGAAACGGGCCGGAGCTGGCAGTTGTAATGAATGTGTGGCTGCGACTGGTGCGATAGGTGCAGCAGCAGATGAGGTTGTTGAACCGGGGGTCCTAATGAGGCCTGAACCTGTTCAAAACGGGATGCCAAATCCTGAAGGAATCGCATCACTTGGGTCTGATGCGATTCCTGGGTCTCAAGTCTGCGAACTAAGCCCTGCAACGGATCATCTGCGGGTAGCGGCACATCAGCCGGGTCCATGGCTGATCAAACTGTCAGGTCACCTGGGACCAGGTGACAGATGCACTCTGTAGGAGTCGGAAGTGCACCGCTAAGGTGGTGGACCCAAGGACTGACTGCTGCGGATTGAACCCTGGAAGGTTCAGGAAGCAGGTCTACAGGATAACTAACATGGATCCCAGAGGGAGCTAGAGCATAGATTCCCCAGGGCGCGGAGTCTAAGAGCCAGCGGGTGTTCACCAGAGCCTCTAGTGGTGAGGATGGACTGCGCTGCAGTCTGGCTCCAGGTCGCGGCCCACAGGGTCTCACAGCTCATGCTTACTGTAGACTACAGGAGAAGAGGAAAGAGGCAGCAGGCTGGATCGACAGGGAAGTAAGGGGTAAGCCAAAGGTCAGGGCGACTAGCAGACAAGGATAAACATAACACGCCAAAGGTCAGGGTAACAAGCAGACAGGGAGAGTCGAGAACAGGCCAAAGTCGGTAACAGGAATCAGACGTAGGAAACACAGCAAGTACACACAGAGGCTAACACACAATGGTTGATCAGCACTGCTGGCTTGCAGTGCACAGGTTAATAGGGTTCCCTGATAGGGCCTGGGGTGGGGCCATGCTTAGAGGAGAGGTTATAAAACCAGTCAGGTGAGAGGCAGCTGGTCTCTAGAGATGAACACATGGAGACAGGTAAGCTGACAGAGAAAACTCTATTGCATAACCATGACAGCAGAAAATTCACCTGGGCAGGAAGGGAGTGTAAGTGCCCTGTAGGCAAGTAGTTAAACAAAAGGGAATTAGCAAATGATATACCAGAAGGGTCCCTAATCGATAAAATGCTTTTATTACAATTTAAATACAAATTTGCTCAGAAATCAGGTCATGAAAAATGTTTGATTAGTAGTAAACTGCACCCTGGTACAATGAGAATTGCCCTTATGGGGGTACCAGAAAATACCACATCTCTCCTAAATGATACCTACCCCATCTGTCAGTTCACAAAAAGTGTTAGGCAGCGCTGTAAATCAATAAATTTCCTTCCCAGTGATCAATTTGTTTTAATTGCCAGATTGATGTTTTAGGTTAGGAAACAGTTCTGATAAAAAAAACATAGACATGTGTCGAAGGTCAAAAAGGAGGGTTTCACCATGTCAGATCAGTGTGTACTTGCCACATCCCTAGTATCTATCAAGAAAAAGGAAGCCCTCTTCATTGGGACTTTGTAGGCAACAAACACACATATAATTTCACAAAATATAATTTATTAAATGTACATATAATAATTTGATCATGTGATGACCGGTATTAAAAGGACATAAAAAAGTACTGCACAAGTATGCAAAACAGCATAGACAAAACAAAAAATAAGTTACATTGTATGTATGACAAAAAAAGTTGTTACTCTCCGGTATATAGTGATCCCCCGGTATCCGATGCGTTTCTGGTTCAAGCACCTTCGTCAGGGGTATTAAGTAAGAGTATATGTAGTCATAATTTTGTCTTTTGTGTCAAAGGTTAGTCTACAATACTTCTGGCTTAAATAAGGACATGGGAGTCAATATTCAGGTCACCCCTGAATATCAGACTATTTATGCCATGGCAAAACATAAACACCCCTCCCTCTATAATACACCATTAATTTTTTTGGATTGTTCCCCTTGTTAAAGTGGTTGTTAACCCACTATGCACAAGTCACATCATCCTCTCTGTTTATTAATGTAAAGTGCTTGAGTGTCTGTGTTTTATAAAAAAAATGCAGCTATATACCTGTTTACACAGCACCGACTGGCGCTCACGTGATCCACCGCCTCTCTCTTTTCTCTGCCTGACAGCTGCAGAGGGTGAGGCCGAGAATCCCCCGCAGATGTCAGTCAGGAGGAGAGGAGGATAGAGGCAGTGGGTCTTGTGAGCACCGACCAGCGCTCTGTAAACAGGTATATAGTTGCATTTGTTTTTATAAAACATAGACACTGGAGCACATTACATTAATAAAGAGAGACGATGGTGTGAAAAACCAACAGTAATTTCAGCAACAGGAGGGCGGGGGGGGGCACAGAAACGGAGCTGACAGGCAGGGAGTGGGAGGGGGAGGGGGAGAGAATGGAAGAGAGGACAGAGGACAGAGGACAGAGGAAAGACAGGAGAGAGCTGCAACGACGGAGGCACGTAAACGGACCACAGTGTCAGGGCTTAGCAGCCATGATAAACCGTGGTCAGTTTACATATGGGAGGGGAGAAACTGGCAGGATCAGCCAGATATTTCAGCAGATAAAGGGGGCCAAATTACACAGCACAAGCACTGTGCTGTATAAAATACTTTAAAGGGACAGGATCCATTTTTTTTTTTTAAGGTTAACTACTTGCCCACTGGGCACTTAAACCACTTCCTAACCAGACCAATTTTCAGCTTTCATTGCTCTCGCATTTTGAATGACAAATACTTAGTTGTGCAACACTGTACCCATATAAAATTTTTGTCCTTTTTTTTAACACAAACAGAGCTTTCTTTTGGTGGTATTTGATAACCTCTGGGTTTTTTATTTTTTGCGCTATAACTGAAAAAAGACCAAAAATTTTGTTTAAAAAAATGCATTTATCTTCATTTCTGTTATGAGATTTTTCAAATTAGTAATTTTTCCTCATAACTTTTGGTTAAAATTTATACCGCTACACATCTCTGGTAAAAATAACCCAAATTAGTGTAAATTATTTGGTCTTTTTGAAAGTTATAGAGTCTACAAGCTATGGTGCCAATCAATAAAGTTTGATCACACCTGATGTACTGACGGCCTATCTCATTTCTTGAGACCCTAACAAGCCAGGACAGTACAAATACCGCCCAAATTACCGCTTTTTAGAAAGTAGACAGTCCAAGGTATTTTGTAAGAGGCATGAGTTTTTTAAAGTTGTATTTTTTTCCCACAATTCTTTGCAAAATGAAGATTTTTGTTTTCTTTTTTGCTCTTGCTGCTCTCATCCGGGCACTAGTAAGGCTGCCTTTGACAGGTAGGCTGCATCTGACAGGCACTGGTAGGGCTGCATCTGACAAGTAGGCTGCATCTGACAGGCACTGGTGAAGCTGCATCTGACAGGTAGGCTGCATCTGACTGGCACTGGTGAGGCTACATCTGATGGGTAGGCTGCATCTGACAGTCAGGCTGCATCTGACAGGCACTGGTGAGGCTGCATCTGACAGGCACTGGTGAGGCTGCATCTGACAGGCACTGGTGAGGCTGCATCTGACAGGCACTGGTGAGGCTGCATCTGACAGGCACTGGTGAGGCTGCATCTGACGGACACTGGTGAGGCTGCATATGACGGGCACTGGTGAGGCTGCATATGACGGGCTACCGGTGAGGCTGCATATGACGGGCTACCGGTGAGGCTGCATATGACGGGCTACCGGTGAGGCTGCATTGATCTCTTGTATCATGTCTGCAGTCTCTGACCATCTCCTGTATCATGTCTGCTAGAGATGAACCGAATGTAAATTTTGCTAATACTATTAGCAGTGTGTTTAAGTTTAGGTAAGAGATTGCAGACATGATACAAGAGATGGTTAGAGACTGAGGATATGATACAAGAGAAGGTTAGAGACTGAGGACATGATAGTCAGAGATGGTCAGGGACTGCATTGTTCTTGAGCTTTTCTTGCACTAAAAGGTGCCAATAATGACCAACAATGAATTCATATTAATTTAAATAGATGATATTAATTAAAAAGTTGAATATAATACAATTATATAAAGATTTCTTTAAAACTGTCATTTTCGTTTTTGGCTAAGTGCATCCTGCATTTTCATTTTCGGTTTCGGCACCAAAATCTCCATTCGGTGCACCCCTAGTGGAAAGGTTTGTTATCCATGGGTCCCTAGGAAGGAGAAAGGGAGGTGTTATTTTGCCACAGTATTCCCAGTGCTAGATGTAATTGGGAGCGAGAAACGTGTTACAGGCCAGCAAAAACCCCAAATACCCACTGATGCATAAGGCAAAGAGGGAACTTTTTAGGAAAAAGGATTTAGCTTGGGCCTGGTTCCCCACCTGGACAGGATGGGGCATGACTTTAATGCAGAGGTTAAATAATTATGCTAATTTTATGGATGAAATTGTGAATGATACACAAGATACATAGGCCTACCAAATAGGGAATTAAAGTAGAAGTACAGCCAAAGCTCGAACGGAATGCAAAACAAACTGCACTCCTGTGACCCGGTTTCAGCAGACAGCGGGCTGAAGCCCGCTGTCGGCTATTCCTCTCATCATGATCTTCTCATGATCACCAAATTTTATTCCTTTGGCTGGTGTGATCTGAGTTCCTGTTTGAGGGTGGCTACATTCATTCTCCATGTATGTGGAAATGTAGCCACCCTCTCTACCCTGCTCCCGAGGATGTACTACACATTTACATGAGCACAGACGCATCCCCAGCACGTAGCATCACTTCCCTCCTCTGCTCAGCCTCATCACCGCCTACATATCTCCACCACCAGACTCTTATGACCAGCACACAGGAGACTCTTATTTGTGAAGCTGTATTTACTCTGTTTATACTTGGGGGAGCACACACACTCAGCAAAGAAAAAAAAGGAAAGAGGAAAGGAGTATGAGGAACTAGGATAGGGTGACCAGACATCCCCGGTTTCTGGGGACAGTCCCCGGATTGAGGACACTGTCCCCGGACCAAGTCTGTCCCCAGTTTTGTCCCCAGATTGGATTTGAACAGGGGCTCGAGCAATTTCAAAGACAACCCATGTAGAATAAAAAGAAAAAATCTGAATTGCACCCCCCTCCTCTGCCGCTTCTACTAGCTTATAGGGGGTTTATTTTTTTCCATTATCTGTGCCCCTTTCTGATGATCATGTGCTGGTCGGAGCGGAGGGACTATTTCTTCAGTTTTGGGCGCATGCCCATTCAGCTCCACTCGCATGTTCTTCTGCCTTGGCTGAAGTCCCGGCCAGCCGCCTGCATGCTTATCTCCTTGCCTACCCTGGTGGAGTGATCTTTCTCTGCTCCCCACCCAGTAGTAGCTGGGGCCGGAAGAGTAAAGCCCCATACACACTATCAGATTTTCTGCTGATTTTTGTCTTCAGATTTACCAAAACCATGTAGTGCAAGGGCCTGTCTGATTGCATACAAATTGAAACTCCTAAGGTTTGACATCATATTATATGGTTTTGGTAAATGTGAAGAAAAAAATCAGCAGAAAATCTGATAGTGTGTATGGGGCTTTAGACTTGACAGGCTCTGAGGCTGGCGGCGGAGACGGGCAAAGAGTTATTGATTGCTGCCATTACTAGTTAAAAAAAAATATGTCCCCGGATTTCATTTTAAAAATCTGGTCACCTTAAACTAGGATCAGTTTGTCATAATTGGGTGCATGCCCAGTACAATCGGAATCAGCTATGAACTGGTAACTGTGCACATGACCAGAGCAAATGTGCACTGCTCTTGCATGTAAAATGCAGTGTGAAGAAAAACAAGATGGTAGGGAGCATGCTGCAGATGTTACTGAATTGAAAAAAATCACAGTAAGATAACCTTTTTGGAAAAATCAATAGCAGCACCAAAATGATGTGCGTGTGTGTATGGCATACATTTTTTAAAAAATAGGTCTAAAGTTTAGAGTCACTTTTAGGTCTGGTTCACACTTCCTGCAGTGTTCTGGACAGCAGTACCTTTTACTTTTCAAGTGCAGAGCACCATTTACTTTTTTTTTTTTTGCTTCACCACAGTGTGATATTTCAATCATTTCTACACACTGCAGCTCAGCTGCAGTGCACAGAATGCAGGCAGAAACAGAGCTGTGAGCATACAAAAATATAGATTTGTTGCAGATTTTTACCCTGGACCACAGCTTACAGCTCAGGCTGTGTTCAAGGGTGAACATTTGTTTTCTGTGTGTGAATGTGGAGACCTGCATCTGAGGATTCACTGCTGTCTAAAGAAGAGGCCCTTGGTGACCATGAAACGTTGCTGCCTTCTATTAGTGGGAATAATGTACCCTGTCTGTATGAACATAGTGTGTTAGTGATATCTTGGACTGTTTTTTTTTGCTTGGGTCTTATTGCTGTATGGTGTGCACTCTGTATTTATGGACTATTCACACCAGAACAGAGGCGGAAGCTGCAGAGAATCGCTGTGCAGATATTTGCAACCTTTCTGCAGTGCGCCTTACACTTCTATGCGAAACAGCTGAGCTTCGGTGCATAGAAACGAAAAGCAACATTTTAACAAAGTAAAAAAAGGGGGGGGGGGGGGGACAATGCCTTGCATTATAAAAACGCAGCCTCCAAGACCACCCAGCAAGGACACAGTGGGGTTGATTTAGTAAAAGGCAAATCCACTTTGCACTACAAGTGCACTAGAAAGTGTGCTGAAAGTGCACTTGGAAATGCAGTTGCTGTAGATCTGGGGGAAGATCTGAAATGAGGGGAAGCTCTGCTGATTTTATCATCCAATCATGTTCAAGCTAAAATGCTGTTTTTTACTTTCCTTGCATGTCCCCCTCCGATCCACAGCGACTGCACTTCCAAGTGCAGTGCACTTGTAGTGCAAAGTGGATTTGCCTTTAGTAAATAACCCCCATTCTGTTTTCTTGTGGCCTTTCTAGGCCCATCAGGGGGCAGTGCCTTGCAAGGTACTATTTTCCACTTTTTGTAAAAACGCACGGCACCGCTCCCTGAACACCACCCAGCAAGGACAGTAGCCAGCACAGGAAAACAGAACTAGTCTTATGCGCTGATAAAAGATATGAAAGCATTACCAAGTCCATTTGCTTTAGTTACACACATACAAGCTACAGGTTGGTACTGTATTCTGACTGCTTAAAATGCTTACAGCAAGTGCAAGATAACCCCCATTCAATTGATCAGTTCGACCATGGAAACCTAAATACAAACAGACTGATGAAACAGACAATGTTTTTCTCCCATAGGGGTTGATTTACTAAAGGCCAATAGATTATGCATCTTGCAAAGTGCAATTGCACTCTGCAAGGGCAGTTGCTTCAGCGCTTAGTAAATGAGGTAAAGCTTCACTTTGCAAAAACTATCCAATCACATGCAAGGAAAATTAAAAATAAAATAATTTTTGCTTGCACATGATTGATAGAAGTCAGCAGAACTTCCGCTTATTTACTAAGCTCTGGAGCAACTGCTCTTGCAGAGTGCAACTGCACTTTGCAAAGCGCAGTCTTTTTACCTTTAGTAAATCAACCCCATAGTGTCTGCGCCAGTAAAAGGTGCAAATCCGCCATAGACTCCTCATTATAGACTGCCATTTTAGCACCATAAGGAACAACCAGCTCTCCTTCCCCAAACATCGAGCATAAAACGTCAACAGACGATATCATGGCTGCAGGAATTAAACATTCAGAGCATCTGAGAATAGCAGTCAAGGTCACGGTGTAATTAGAGCGGCTGGAGCAGGACAGCATGGCTCATCACTTGCAGCTTCCCTCAGTGTCCACCTCCCCGGGCCTCCAGGTGACATAAGAGGTCAGGAGATGAATAAGGACCCTATAAATATACACTATCTTGCCCTGTCCTCTGCAGCTGAAATTCGAACACGAAAACTTGAATGCCCTTCCCTGACAAGGGATGGGATCGTCCTACAATGTCACCTTGTTACCCATCTAGGTTACGTAGATTTTGTGAGAGTCCTGTCCATCGCTGTGAACCAGAATACAACAAGGATAGAGCACTTACCCGCTGCGTGGGATGAAGATCAGTGCAGGCGAGAAAAGGCTACACGGATGAGAGCCGACGGGTACAAGATGTCTGGCTCCATTCAGAGGGAGCCAGCGAAAGATATTCACGCAAGCGTGACGACAGGACCCATGGGACAAATTCGATCACCAACCCCGATAAAAGAGAATCCGAGACCACTCCCTGGGACTTGGCACAATCGGCTTACCTGGTGGCAAATAAGAGCCTGCTTCCCTCATTTCAACTCACAAGGCTCTAATAGATGCAGCGCTGACGCAATGCTTGAGTCACTCACAAATACTTGTGAATAGAACCAGCGAATGTGTTAAAGTTGGCGGCGGTGGTGGTGTAGAGAGGGAGGGCACGGGGCTGAGCGGATCATTCCTTCCTTTATCCTTCTCTTGGGCTCGGGTTGAATTCACTTTTAATTACTCAGATTCCTGAGACATAAAAAGGACATCAAATATCTTGCTCAGATCATAGCTGTATTCATGCCAATAGTCATTTATAAATAAAGCAAGCAGTGGGCTCTGGGGCTGTTATTCTGGTGGCTGTACACCCTTCCATAAACGTTTGATTTTTTTTCCAGTCTATCTTTCCTGATAGTAATTGATACATAGTTAACAACCAATTTAATCGATATCCCACACACACAGTAAAGTGGACTTCCTGCTCTGTAATTCCTCCTGCTGCGCTCGCCTCGAGAACTTTTCCAATGCCTGTTCCATCCTATGGAACTCCCTACTGTCTATCTCCTATTCTGTCTACCATTAGGTAGATTCTATCTAATATCTACCAGGGCTTTTTTCTCAGACAATAGGTGCAGGAACTCCCCCTTTCCGAGTCACCCCTTTTCTCTGCCCCTACCCACCTCCCAGTACCGTCCCTTTTAGACAATATAGAACCTAATTTTGAGGTGCTAAGTAATTTGTATGGAATTTGGTAATGATATCAAGAAAAGCAGTAAAATAGATCCCCTGCAGCCAGCAACAATAGATCCCCCTAACAATGGTCCAACCACAACAAAATTTCCCCGCCAGCAACAATAGACTCGCCGCAGCATCAACAGATCTCCGCACAGTCAGCGTTAATAGTCTGTCTGGCTGCCATCAACAATAGACCCCTCCACCAAAGTAGATCTCTTTCAACAACTGACTCCCCAGCAACATAAGACCCCCCCCAGTAACAATAGGTCCCCCACCAGCAACCATAGACCCCCCTTGCAAAAATAGATCCCCAGCAGTGAGCATCAATACCCTGCAGCACACCCCAGCACCCCTTGCCATACAGTCAGTCCAAGAGGTGCCGAAACTACGTTCCCCCGCATTCCCGCTGAAAAAAAGCCCTGCTATGTACTATCTATGGATTCTATCCTTGAATCCACCTGAAAACTGTACTTCTATCTTCTCCATCAGCTCATCCTTTTGTACATTTATTACCTTTTGTACCATTTGCCCCACCTTTTTAGATTGTAAGATATCAAAAGAAGGGCCTTCCTAACCTCTTGTATTGTATTGTATTGTAGGGCAGCTCATACATTAATCTGTTTTTTTCTTTCGTTTAACTATCAGGTGGAACAAAGAAAAATTAACCCAATTCCCCCATCTATCCAGAAACTCAATGGTCATGGGTAGGGATGAGCTTCGTGTTCGAGTCGAACCCATGTTCGACTCGAACATTGTCTGTTCGATCGTTCGCTGAATTGCGAACGATACGGGCCGTTCGCGCCAGATTCGAGTGGCGCGTCGCGGCCCATAATTCACTGCGGCATTGCAGTGCATTGCTGGCTGATTGGCCAAGCATGCACTATGACCCGCATGCTTGGCCAATCACAGCGCCGCCTGTACAGAGAGCTGTAATTGGCCAAAGCCAGGGTGGCTTTGGCCAATTATGGCTCAGGGGGTTTAGTACACGGCAAACAGAAAACAACGACTCCTGCGCACAGGTGGATCACCATAAAGAGATGCGTCAACACAGGCTTTGCTGCTCTCAAGGATAGGAAATCCTAGTGCAAACCGAAATAAAAGAAAAACAGGGGCGCACCAGCCTTGTGTATTAACTTTTTTTTTAAAGAATTTATTAAAATAATTAAAAGAAACAACTCACAAGCAATGGGTGGAAGAGGCACAACACGAAGTGTACCGACAGCCAGCATGCGACTTTAGGATAAGCAATGCCTTCCAAAGATCGTGGAGAGATGCATAAATGTCACAATAAGCTAACGCGTTTCGAAGAGAGAGTCCCTTCTTCATCAAAGCTATGCATAGCTCTGATGAAGAAGGGACTCTCCCTTCGAAACGGTACACTTCGTGTTGTGCCTCTTCCACCCATTGCTTGTGAGTTGTTTCTTTTAATTATTTTAATAAAATTTTTTAAAAAAGTTAATACACAAGGCTGGTGCGCCCCTGTTTTTCTTTTATTTCGGTTTAGTACACGCCCCACACTCTATAAGGCCGCCTGCATGTCGGCCCTGTGTAGTGTGTTCTGGCGTTCAGAGACAGAGAGACAGTGTCATTTGATTTAAATTAGATAGATTAGGCAGGGCAGTCAGTCAGTTAGCTGCACTTACAGTGTATTGTGTATATGTATATATCCCAGGTGTTATATATATATATATATAAAGATTGGGGTATCAGACTCAAACGGTAGGTGCATTATCAGCGAGTACTCCAGTACAAAACTGTATTTTTAAGGGCCTGGTAGCCCACTTTTATTTAAAAGCACGGAAAAGTTCACAAAGACATCAGTAGCCCACGCAGGGGGTTCCACCATTACTGTATCTTGCACACTCAATACTTTAGCCTCCTGGCTTACATTCTTGCCATACGGCTGATTCAGGCCTTTAGCCTAGGCCTTAAGTCTGCTCCTCAGACCCAAAAGAGTTTCCTAGAGTGAAGCTCTCTCATAGCTTACTCCTGCTGCTTACTACTTGCTGCTCTGTCACCAAGTACATCTGCCTCCTGCAGACATGCATACCCTGGCTGCCTCCTGCAGCCTCTGACTCCTCTCAGAGGAATGGGAGTCTACCTGACTTCCATGCACAGACTTCCTGTCTGTTGGGTGGAACCCTGAGCCATAGCCAGGTCACAATTAAATAGCCCAGCACACAGCTGTGTAATCAGCGTGCCTTTCCCTCCAAAATCTGGCGTAAACCAGCAATCTTCCAGGTAGCACAGGGTCCTACTGCCACATATCCTCCCCCCTTGTTTCGAACTGGAGGGAGGAACACATAAACCAGTCACTAAGAATGGGACACCTCTGTGCCAGCCATTAGCTGTGTAGGCCCATTTCTTTTTCCGGGTATGTTTCCACCAGCACTTCACTTTGGCACCTCTGTGCCAACTATTAGCAGCAGGAGTCCTATTCTGCCCAACCTTTTCTCTAAAGGGGCACTCCACCAACATCTTCTTCTGGGTGTGCTTCCACCAGCACTTCTTCCTGAACCTTCTGAACCCCTCCACCTTCTGGCCACGGGATCCTCCTTTTTCCTCCCAGAGACCTACTCTCCTGGGACTGTTGGGGACCCACTTCCATTAAATCTGTCAGGGACTGACCCCTCTCACTACCTGATGCAACACTAACCAACAACATCCGTTTATCAGGTTCACTAACCCCTGTGTGGTTACCCTTGGCAACCAAATCTGAGATCAACACCACATACTTCTGTTTAACCTCAATAGCAATGTTCCGCAAGGGGTTATTCAACTCAATATTATTATCATCAAGACCTCTTGTCACCTTGTTTGCTAGGACAGTGTCTAGGGAGGGACCATCTACAGGCAAGCAGTTACTCCCTATGGGACATTCCCGCAGTTTCACATCGCTCCCTGTTGTCCAACACTCCAATAGCGACTGTCCTACCAATGCACATTTTTCGCCACATTTTTCCACACCAATCTCTTTAACCATTTCTGTGTCCATTGGTACCTCAACCAATACCTCTGAGCTGTCTGACAGTGCTCTACAGTGCTTCTCATACCCTTTTTCATTACAGTTACCAACACTGTCATTTCCTGTCAAAGTGTCTCCGGGTACCTCAAACTGCACCTCTCTGCGAGTGATGGATTGAATTCCCACTACTGCCGCGTCTTTTCCGGGCCCTTCCTTTACATGAGGTCCAGCGGGTGAGACAGTACACGCGCCATGTACCAACCACTGCTCAGCCGCACCTCACCAGCAGGAATGCACCTCATCACACCAGCATACGGAGAGACTTCCACTATGTCTATCATTTCTGATTCCTCTAGCAGTTCCCCTGAGCGTCTTCCACACACAACTGCCGCTGGAAGTACTCTCGCAGAGAACTGCGAGACCACTTTCCGCAAAAGTAACCAATATTGCAGTAACCAATTTTTATCAACATTGCTTAACATCGCCTGTACCACCTGTCTCCACTGATTGGTACTACGCAGTACCAGGTCACACATCTGCGGTGGATACATGCAGGTGTACAGCGGAAAGATTTTCACCATTTCCAACAACATCTCAGTTATTTCTAGACATGTCACATCTAAACACAGAACTCTAGGGAATTTTCCCTTACTAACGACGTGGAGGGGCTCATTTGCTAAGGCTTGAGAGGCCGAGACACTCAAAGAGACCTCCACCTCAGAGGCAACTGACAAAACTTGTGGCTCCCCATGAGCACTGCAAATCGCATGTGTCACACTCATCCTCTTATTTTCAGCAACACAGAGCCCTTCCAAGTCTTTATCCATTATCCCACCATCCTGACACTCAACATTACTCATCTCTTTTGCTGTGGACAAAACCTCTGCTATGCATGCGCCTTTTTCAGATCCTTCCAACTGGAGAGGGTTAACTTCCGCAAAAGCCAACACACCTGTGTCTACTGGCCCTGCAGCCTCTCCATTTGTCACAGCAGCAATAGTGTCCACCTTACTATTACCTTCAGAAATTTCTTTCCACCACGCTAACATCTTTATGGTGAGACTATCCCAGTCTATCCTGTCTGTGCTCCAGTCATCAGCACTCCGTAGTACTGCTGCCTCTGCCCATGGAGACACAGGTGGACAGAGTGGTTTAGCAGCAGGCATCCTGCACCAGTCACTGTCAACCACATCAGATTGTGATAATTCATGCTCCATCATTTCAGCTGTTTTCCCATTGTTTTCCACCTGAGCAGTATCAGAGCTGTCCTGGAGCCCGCCGACTCCGACACAGGGAGTCCTCGTGAGATTTCCAGGGACAACTCTGAGTCACTACCTATGGTTACCATGGGAGACACCAAATCATCAAAATTGTCAATACTACACTTTTCAACATCATTATCCACCTTCCTGCCTTGTATAGGCTGCGTTAGCACTTTAGCAGTTTGAGATTGTAGGATATTTAGTACATTGCTTTTCACCTCATGTGAAACACACTTGTCAGTCGGTGTGGCGACACAGTTGTCCTGGGAAACTCTGAGCTCAGACACCATGAGCTTCTGGGCGGTCTCCAGGGACACCTCTGCTACACCTGCCATGGTTGCTAGGGGCAACGGCACACATTTCTCAGTGGTCACCCCTGACATTTCTGGATGCAATATCACATTTTTAATCGCATTAGCAAGCAACATATCTTCATTTTTACCACTTGTCTTCCTGCTAAACAATACACTGCCTGAAGACAAGTCCTTACCAGTCCTCAAGCTTGCTGCAGGTTCAGCTTCAAACTGGGCTTTGTTACTACACAGGGTATTCACTTGCAAGTCTCTGAAAGCAATTTTTCTCACTGGACTTATTCCCACTTCACAGGGAATAGTCCCATAACCAGTCTCTCCCACATTTGTAACAGTCTTACCATTCCAGTTGACAGGTGTGGAAAGCTTCAATTGAGGGCGTTGTCCCTTCTTTGCTGTGCTGTCACAAGCTAATGCCCCCACATGGACACGGGGCAACATTGCATCCTTCTTGGATTTTCCAACATCCCCTGCAGGCCAAACAGGTTTCCTGTTGCCAGGGGTAACAGCAGACGTACAGACATGGTCTTACCCCTTGCAGGATGCTGGATACTGTGCCCTCTTCTCTGGGCTGACCACTTCACACAAGCAGCCATAACTTGAAACCATTGATTTCTTGTGCTTTCCGTCACCCCCTGCAGACTGAACAAAATTTTCTACACGTTTGCCAGGGGTGACAACAGACACTTTTGCACAAACCTCTTCACTCAGAATTTGAGCCACATCTCTGCTGTAGCTCCTCCTTTCTGCAAACAGACTTTCTCCCATTGCCATGGGAGACCACATTCTCCCTGTTGATCTTTTCCAGCGCTCTCTAGATTGGATTGCTCCTAGGAAATTATCGTTGTCATCTCGGTTATGATACATCCCGCGGTACACCTCTTGGTACTCCTCCATCAGAAAAGGTTGCACCAACTCAACCCAGCGACTTTTGGGCCATCCTCTGTAGGAAGCAATCATCGCAAAATCATCCAAAAAGTCTTCAACATGTCCAGATGGCAGCATAGGTCGTATGAAGTCAGCTGTATGGATTTCTGCTTTGTTGCCATGGACAACCACACCCATCTGCTCACTCTTTGCACTAAAGGACGGCTTGCTTTCCTTTTTCCTTTGCTCCAGTGCGGCCAAATGCATCTTGTACCAGTCTGGGTCTTGTTCTGTCGTTAACAAACCCTCCAGCCACAAGGTTCTGTCTCTCAGCGCAGCAAACATTGCTTCCTTTTTGCGATTTGACCGCTCCATCTCTGCAGTCAGGCACACAACGCTTTTTAACACAGTTCCTTTTAACACAGGAAAATTTTGCGTACTGTCTCTTTAAGACTTGCAAACAGCACACTTTCACATGCAGACTCCACAGGTTCACATGAGCTGCTCCTCACAGCATTGCTGCAAAAAACAGTTTCTTGCTACTCACTGTTTTTGGTATGCGGGGATCTGGAACTCTTCCAAATCTGCCCGGAGCAATATCTCCACCACGTGTAAGATTGGGGTATCAGACTCAAACGGTAGGTGCATTATCAGTGAGTACTCCAGTACAAAACTGTATTTTTAAGGGCCTGGTAGCCCACTTTTATTTAAAAGCACGGAAAAGTTCACAAAGACATCAGTAGCCCACGCAGGGGGTTCCACCATTACTGTATCTTGCACACTCAATACTTTAGCCTTCCTGGCTTACATTCTTGCCATACGGCTGATTCAGGCCTTTAGCCTAGGCCTTAAGTCTGCTCCTCAGACCCAAAAGAGTTTCCTAGAGTGAAGCTCTCTCCTAGCTTACTCCTGCTGCTTACTACTTGCTGCTCTGTCACCAAGTACATCTGCCTCCTGCAGACATGCATACCCTGGCTGCCTCCTGCAGCCTCTGACTCCTCTCAGAGGCCAGGTCACAATTAAATAGCCCAGCACACAGCTGTGCTATCAGCGTGCCTTTCCCTCCAAAACCTGGCATAAACCAGCAATCTTCCAGGTAGCAGGTAGCTCCTACTGCCACTATATATATATATATATATATATATATATATATATATATATATATATATATATATATATATATATATATATATATATATATACACACACTGTATTCAGTTTAGCTAGATCTGTTCCTGTTGTTATCTTCCTACTGACAGGCAGGCAGGTGTTGTTACAGGAAAATTGCTCTTCTGATCCTATTAGTCCTATTAGCTACAATATTTACAGTTAGTGTAGTGCGTCCTCTGCACAGTGTTCAGCTAAAGCTACCTGTAGAAGATTGGTGGTGTTTTTCTGATCCTATCACTACCGCAGGCAGCTACATTATTTACACCTTAGTGTAGTGCGATCTCTGCACAGTGTTCAGCTAAAGCTACCTGTAGAAGGTTGGTGTTGTTTTCCTGATCCTGTCACTACCGCAGGCAGCTACATTATTTACACGTTAGTGTAGTGCGACCTCTGCACAGTGTTCAGCTAAAGCTACAAGTTAGTGTAGTGCGACCTCTGCACAGTGTTCAGCTAAAGCTACAAGTTAGTGTAGTGCGACCTCTGCACAGTGTTCAGCTAAAGCTACCTGTAGAAGGTTGGTGTTGTTTTCCTGCTCTTTTCACTACAGCAGGCAGCTAGATTAGTTACACTAAAACAGAAAAATAGCTGCGCTGCAAAGAATTAAGTGTAAAAGTGATCACCTTATTAAATATATTATCCAAATGTGATAAGTTTACCGTGAGATGACATCAAAAGTGTTCTTGGTCCCAATGAGTTATCAGTGGAACCAATGAACATAAATAGTCCAATCATAAAGTGCATACAGTGAAAAGTTCATATAAATAAAATAATTCTATTGCTGAGGAAGAGATGACAATCATCCAAAAGCGTGTATGACATGCAACATGATCTTCTGGGAAATAGTGCAGACAGAAAGTTTCCTCCACCTTACCGACTCCTTTGATCTCTGGTCAGGAGATCATACGGACGGATGGCTGTCTACCCCAGCCTCGGGTGTAAACTGCAAAGCGGGTCCCACAAGAGCCTCCCTGTCAGGAATCTTCTAAATATTAGATGGGTGCTCGTTCCCCATGGAAATATAGACAAAAAGAGCTCCCATAGCATAACACGTTTTAAAATTTATTAAAGAAAAAACTAAAATACACTTACAATGTTGAAGTGAAAAACTCGTATACAAACAAATGCCGGCCGGCTACACACTGTTGCCTGTTGCTTCCGGGATCAGCGAGGTACGTGGTGACGTCAGCACGCCGCTCCTCCCTACGCCGTTTCGTCACAACTGACGTCTTCCAGGGGCACGGGCAGCGTGCTGACTCACCAGCTTTAAACACCATGTAATTTCTCCGGAACGCCCCCTTCTGAGCTCAGGGTATTCCACGGCTGTTATCGCCATTTTGGAAGAGGGCAAACGCCCTTCGCCCTGATAGTTCTGAGTTCAGGGTGTCCCGCGGCTATAATCGCCATATTGTAAGAGGGAAAAGCGCCCTTCCCTAACGAAGCTAGATAGGTTGCAGTGATATACCAATGAAGATGTCTTCAGTACCCATTAGACCTCACGGACAGCAACCTCAGGACCTTATTAAAAACATATTAGTAGCACACAACCTTCCTCATCATTCCATAATTGAATGATAAAGGTTGATAATCTAAAAATACAACGTGAAACCTACATTGACGATGCTACTCAAAATCATCCTAGTGATCACAAACCAAAAAGGCTAGAAATATCACTATATCCAGTGCACTCATACACTGAAAGAAAAGGCACTACTTATATAATAAAGGGTCTTGACAAGTTACCATCAATATCTCATTCAGATATCTCGGATGCCAGATTTTGATAAAAATGAAGAAGGTAAGGTGAATCATCCTCCCCCCAAAAAAACGCACCACAATAAAAAGTCGCAAACAATCATCGAGCTATGTTTCTAAGTCGTACCCACTCTACATACTATCTAAAATACCCCTATGGGAGTTACCTTGGTAAGTAAAGGATAAATATTATCAATCGTATCAATTAAAAAAAATAAATTAAATTTAAATTTTTTTTTTTTTAATTATTCAAGTATATATACTATACTATAAATAATTCTCATATGGGGGAATAAGAGAATAAACCTCAACACTCATCTTCCCTTAGGTGATTTCCCCCTCAAAGGCATTCCGTAGGCCCCATATTGTTTATGACTCTCCAAAATGCAAGTCCGCCTGGGAGAACACATCACCAATGTTAAAAATGGCTTTCGATACCATTCTGTGTCCAAGCACTATGCTTTATACCATAGTCGCAAACCTGAAAACACCCTCTTTTTGGGTATAGATAGGTATAGTGCGCACTGGAGGGGAGCTCACTGGTTAGAGAACTATCTAGACTTGAAATGGCATGGATCCATAGGGTCCGAAGTTATACTCCTTATGGTCTTAACATTGATACGGATGTAAATGTTTTTATTGATAACAGTTAAGATATCATATCTAGGCCCCATTCTGAGTTCATGGTCATCCACTATTAAATTAAATTTTTTTGGAGAGTCATAAACAATATGGGGCCTACGGAATGCCTTTGAGGGGGAAATCACCTAAGAGAAGATGAGTGTCAAGGTTTATTCTCTTATTCCCCCATATGACAATTATTTATAGTATAGTATATATACTTGAATAATTTTTGTAAAATTTTTTTTAAATTTAATTTAATTTATTTTTTTTAATTGATACGATTGATAATATTTATCGTTTACTTACCAAGGTAACTCCCATAGGGGTATTTTAGATAGTATGTAGAGTGGGTACGACTTAGGCACATAGCTCGACGATTGTTTGCGACTTTTTATTGTGGTGCGTTTTTTTGGGGGAAGGATGATTCACCTTACCTTCTTCATTTTTATAAAATCTGGCATTCGAGATATCTGAATGAGATATTGATGGTAACTTGTCAAGACCCTTTATTATATAAGTAGTGCCTTTTCTTTTAGTGTATGAGTGCACTGGATATAGTGATATTTCTAGCCTTTTTGGTTTGTGATCACTAGGATGATTTTGAGTAGCATTGTCAATGTAGGTTTCACGTTGTATTTTTAGATTATCAACCTTTATCATTCAATTATGAAATGATGAGGAAGGTTGTGTGCTATTAATCTGTTTTTAATAAGGTCCTGAGGTTGCTGTCGGTGAGGTCTAATGGGTATTGAAGACATCTTCATTGGTATACTGCAACCTATCTAGCTTCATTAGGGAAGGGCGCTTTTCCCTCTTACAGTATGGCGATTACAGCCGTGGGACACCCTGAACTCAGAACCATCAGGGCAAAGGGCGTTTGCCCTCTTCCAAAATGGCGATAACAGCCGCGGAATACCCTGAGCTCAGAAGGGGGCGTTCCGGAGAAATTACATGGTGTTTAAAGGTGGAGAGTCAGCACGCCGCCTGTGCCCCTGGAAGACGTCAGTTGTGACGAAACGGCGTAGGGAGGAGCGGCGTGCTGACGTCACCACGTACCTCGCTGATCCCGGAAGTACGGGCAGCAGTGTGTAGCCGGCCAGCATTTGTTTGCATACGAGTTTTTCACTTCAACATTGTAAGTGTATTTTAGTTTTTTCTTTAATAAATTTTAAAACGTGTTACGCTATGGGAGCTCTTTTTGTCTATATTTCCATGGGGAACGAGCACCCATCTAATATTTAGAAGATTCCTGACGGGGAGACTCTTGTGGGACCCGCTTTGCAGTTTACACCCGAGGCTGGGGTAGACAGCCATCTGCCCGTATGATCTCCTGACCAGAGATCAATGGAGTCAGTAAGGGACAGTGTATTTACAGGTGGAGGAAACTTTCTGTCTGCACTATTTCCCGGAAGATCATGTTGCATGTCATACACGCTTTTGGATGATTGTCATCTCTTCCTCAGCAATAGAATCATTTTATTTATATGAACTTTTCACTGTATGCACTTTATGATTGGACCATTTATGTTCATTGGTTCCACTGATAACTCATTGGAACCAAGAAGACTTTTGATGTCATCTCACGGTGAACTTATCACATTTGGATAATATATTCAATAAGGTGATCACTTTTACACTTAATTCTTTGCAGCGCAGCTATTTTTCTGTTTTATTGTTTTCCAAATGGTTGTGTCTCACCTTTTTAGTTGCAGCTGTTTTTCTTTTACTTATTTATTGCACGTTTGGGATAGCGCAGTAATTTTCCTTAGTTTTTAGATTAGTTACACGTTAGTGTAGTGCAAACTCTGCACAGTGTTCAGTAAAGCTATCTGTAGAAGGTTGGTGTTGTTTTCCTGATCCTATCACTACCGCAGGCAGCTACATTATTTACACATTAGTGTAGTGCGACCTCTGCACAGTGTTCAGCTAAAGCTACCTGTAGAAGGTTGGCGTTGTTTTCCTGATCCTATCACTACCACAGGCAGCTACATTATTTACATGTTAGTGTAGTGCGACCTCTGCACAGTGTTCAGCTAAAGCTACCTGTAGAAGGTTGGTGGTGTTTTCCTGATCCTATCACTACATTATTTAAATGTTAGTGTAGTGCGTCCTTTGCACAGTGTTCAGCTAAAGCTACAAGTTAGTGTAGTGTGACCTCTGCACAGTGTTCAGCTAAAGCTACCTGTAGAAGATTGGTGGTGTTCTCATACTAATAATACTACAGGCAGGCAGTTGATTTTGCTAGCTGCAGTATCAGTATCAGTATATATATATATATATATATATATATATATATATATATATATATATATATATATATATATATATATATAATCCCAGCTTAGTGCAGCTACATCTCACTGCAGGCCATTAGTATGTCTGGAAGGCCAACAAGGAGAGTCAGACAGTCACAAGCCACACTTGGCCTTTTTTTCGGCAGCTGGCCATGTTGAGCCACAACATGCGGAAGACTTGGTCGAGCGGATGACCAAGCCCTCCTCATCCTCTCACCCATGCTCAGGGTACTTTGGCAAAGCAGCTGCCAACGCGGCCTCTTCCCTCGGCTCAATGGCATCAGTGACTCCTTCCCTAGCCCCACCATGTCCTCTTGAGGAGCCCCTCGAACTGTTTGACCACAGTGTTGGGTACATGAAGAAGGACAGCAATATGGCAGTCATGTTCCCCCTGCTGCAGCATACTGCCAGGTTTGCTCCAGTGATGAGAAGGGAGGGGATGATGAGGTCACTGACTCAACGTGGGTTCCTGATAGGAGAGAGGAGGAGGCACATCACCAATGAGGCAGGATGCCCTCCAGGGGCCAGCCTAAGGGCAGCACACTGACTGCATCACACCTCAGAGCTCCGCATGTGCAGGGCGCTGCTGTCTCTGCGCGTTATTTCAAAAGTTCTTTGGTGTGGGCCCTTTTTGAGACGAGTGCATCAGATGGCACCGCTGCTATTTGCAACATATGTCTCAAGTGTATCTTGCGTGGCCAAAACATCTCCCACTTGGGCACCACATGCTTGACCAGACATATGTTGACCTGCCATGCAGTTCGTTGGCAAGCATACCTAAAAGACCCACACCAAAAGCAAAGAGGACCTCTCCTTACTCCTCATCAGCTGGGATCTCCAACCCCACTATACCTTCAGTCCTCTCTGAGACCTGCACTGAGAGGAATGAAGGTGTAGAATTAGGTATCTCACAGCCAAGTACTTGCGGGCAATCTGCTATCGGTACACCAACGTCAGATTGTACCAGGCAAATTTCCCTGCCCCAGCTGCTGCACCGCAAAAAGAAGTTCGCTCCCAGCCATCCACATGCCCAGCGGTTGAATGCTAGCCTGCCAAAATTGCTAGCACTTCAACTGCTACCTTTTCAGTTGGTAGACTCTGCCCCCTTCCGTGGGTTTGTGGAATGTGCGGTTCCTCAGTGGCAGGTTCCCAAACGCCACTTTTTCTCACGGAAGGCGATTCCGGCTCTCTACCGGCATGTGGAAGGCAATGTCTTGGTTTCGCTGGACAGGGTGGTCAGCGGTAAGGTGCATATTACCGCTGACTCATGGTCCAGCAGGCATGGACAGGGACGTTACCTAAGTTTCACGGTGCATTGGGTGACTCTTCTGGCAGCTGGGAAGGATGCAGGACAAGGTGCGGTAGTGTTGGAGGTTGTTCCACCACCACGCCTCCAAAATGCCACTACTAGTGATTCTGACACACCTCTCTCCTCCACCACCTCCTCTTCTTCTTCCTCCATGGCTTCTTCCTGTGCTTTGTCCTCGGAACCAGCGGTGCTCCGTAGGCGTTCAAGGGGCTACGCAAGTACGCAGGCCAAAAGATGCCATGCGGTGCTTGAGCTGGTGTGCTTGGGGGACAGGTACCACACTGGGGCAGAGGTTCTGTCAGCTCTGCAGGGGGAGGTTAAGAGGTGGTTGACGCCACGCCAACTTAAGGCAGGAATGGTGGTTTGCGACAATGGCACCAACCTCCTCTCCACCCTCCGACGGGGACAAATGACCCATGTGCCCTTTTTGGCTCACGTCCTTAACTTGGTGGTGCAGTGGTTCTTGGGCAGGTACCCGGGCTTACAGGATGTCCTGAGGCAGGCCAGGAAAGTCTGTGTGCATTTCCGCCGGTCATATAATGCCAGTGCTCGGCTGGCAGATCTCCAAAAGGAATTTAACCTGCCCAAGAACCGCCTAATCTGTGACATGCCCACCAGGTGGAACTCAACGTTGGCCATGCTGCAGCGGCGGCACACGCAACAGAAGGCCATCAGTGAGTACCTGTGTGACTATGGCAGCAGGACAGGGTCAGGGGAGCTTGTTTTTTTTCCCCCACGCCAGTGGGCCATGATCAGGGATGCATGCGCTGTCCTGTCACCATTTGAGGAGGCCACGAGGATGGTGAGCAGTGACAGTGCATGCATCAGTGACACTGTCCCCCTTGTCCACCTGTTGGAGCACACGCTGCGTGGAATAATGGACAGGGCACTTGAGGCAGAACAGAGGCAGGAAGAGGAGGACTTTCTTAGCTCTCAAGGCCCCCTTTTTACAGACAGTGTTCCTGCGTGCCCACCGATCACACAGGAAGAGGATGAGGAGGAGGAGGATTGTGTCAGTATGGAGGTGGAGCCTGGCACTCAGCATCAGCAGCAGTCTTTAAGGGATCATTTACAGTCCCAAGAAACACATGGACTTGTACGTGGCTGGGAGGAGGTGGCTGCGGATCATGTCGTCCTTAGTGACCCAGAGGACTCCGGACCGAATGCCTCAGCAAACCTACGCTGCATGGTCTCCCTGATCCTGCAAAGCCTGCGGAAGGATCCTCATATTCGTGGTATCAAGGAGAAGGAACAATACTGGCTGCCAACCCTCCTTGATCCACGTTACAAGGGTAAGGTTGCGGACCTTATCTTGCCGTTGCAGAGGGAGCAGAGGATGAAACATCTTCAGGAGGCCTTGCAGAAAGGTCTGTGCAAGACTGGGAGGTTACAAACTCCTGTTTCTGGACAACGTGTTGCTCAGGCTTCGGTCAGTCAAAGAAGGAGTGGTGGAGAAGGTGGCCGTCTGACCGATGGGTTCAGACAATTTTTCGGTCCGCAGCCCCAAGGTATGATCGGTTCCAGCAACCATCGCCAGCGTCTGTTTTACATGGTGCAGGAATACCTAGGGGCAAGATCTGACTTGGACACCTTTCCCATCGAAAATCCTCTGGGTTACTGGGTCTTGAGGATGGATCACTGGCCAGAGCTTGCACAGTATGCAATTGAGCTACTGGCCAGTCCTGCATCCAGCGTTCTTTCGGAATGCACATTCAGTGCTGCTGGAGGCTTTGTAACTGATCACAGGGTGCGTCTGTCCACGGACTCGGTCGATCGACTGACCTTCATAAAAATGAATCAGTCTTGGATCACCACCAGCTACCAAGCACCTGATGCTGATGTAACCGAATAATTTTTTTTGAAATGTCAGATCCCTTCAAAGACTGCCTATGCTGATGCTGAGTGACTATCCTCTTATGCTGAGTAATTATCCTCTTCCTCCTCAATGATCATGCTGATAGCTTGTAAGAACATTTTTGGTTCTGGGCGCCGCCACCAGTGCCTAAGGCCCAATTTTTCAGCCCCTGTTTAACAGGGGCGTGTAATTACAATTTTTGATGCAATTCTTTGCAGCAGGGCTTGTTCCTGCGCTCCAACTAGAGTGACTATGTGAGGGGTTGCAGTGTTGTGGCACCAGGACCAGTGCCTAAGGCCCAATTTCTCAGCCCCAGTTTAACAGGGGCATGCAATTACAATTTTTGATGCAATTCTTTGCAGCAGGGCTAGTTCCTGCGCTCCAACTAGAGTATCTGTGAGGGGTTGCAGTGTTGTGGCACCAGCACCAGTGCCTAAGGCCCAATTTTTCAGCCCCTGTTTAACAGGGGCGTGTAATTACAATTTTTGATGCAATTCTTTGCAGCAGGGCTAGTTCCTGCGCTCCAACTAGAGTTTCTGTGAGGGGTTGCAGTGTTGTGGCACCAGCACCACCACCACCACCACCAAAGGCCCAATTTTTCTGACCCTGTTCAACAGGGGCATGTAATTACAATTCTTGATCTAATATTTCACAGCACGACCCGTTCCTGCGCCCACCAAGAGTAACTGTGAGGGCGTACAGTGTTGTGGAAACACCAACACCTAAGGCCCCAATTTCTGCAGAGTATATAGGGCAGGCCCCTACTTTCAAACATCCAACTTACAAACGACTCCTACTTGCAGACGAAAGGAGACAACAGGAAGTGAGATGAAATCTACCACTAGGAAGGGAAATTCTCTCCTGTAATGCCGCGTACACAGGACCGGACTTTGCGGCATACTTGGTTCGGCGGACCGGTGTCTGTCGGACAATTCGATCGTGTGTGGGCTCCAGCGGACTTTTTTCCCCCAAAAGTTCGACGGACCTAGAAATGAAACATGTTTCAAATCTTTTCGACGGACTCGAGTCCGGTCGAAAAGTCCGCTCGTCTGTATGCTAGTCCGACGGACAAAAACCGACGCTGGGGCAGCTATTGGCTACTGGCTATGAACTTCCTTGTTTTAGTCCGGTCATACGTCATCATGTCCGAATCCGTCAGACTTTGGTTGATTGTGTGTAGGCGAGTCCATTCATTCGGAAAGTCCGTCGTATAGTCCGTCGAAATGTCAGCAGGACAAAGTCTGCCGTAAAGTCCGCTCGTGTGTATGTGGCATTAGAGTTAATATGCGAAAAAATTTTCTCCTTTACACTTCATCGCCAATCCTTGTTTCACTAAAAAACCCAAATTTTCAAAACACATTTGTCATTGGGACAAAAAGTGAGGGGAAATCTTCTGAAGAGGAGCGCAGACAGCAAAACAAATGTCAAAGGGGTGATAACCCTTCCCTATGTTTTCCAAAAAGCTTAAAATAGATTTTTTGGCTGGAGCTAAACACGTTAAAAATGTACCAGTTCAAAATTAACAGATTCTACTTAACAACAAACCTACAGTCCCTGTCTTGTTTGCACCGCCTGTATACTGCTGTTCAGAGTATATAGGGCCTGGGGGCCCCACACCTTTCCTTTTTTAATTTGGGTGCAGGGTTCCCCTTAATATCCATACAAGACCCAAAGGGCCTGGTAATGGACTGGGGGTTACCCATGCCGTTTGTCTCACTGATTTTTATCCATATTGCCAGGACCCGACATTGCATTAAAGCCGCAAGCCGTTTTAAATGACTTTTATTCCTTTAAAAATGTAATTTTGTGCAGGGACTGTTCTAAGCACGGGAAACACGTGCCACTTTACAGGCATACTATAGACACCCCCCAGGAACGATATTTAAAGGAATATTTCATTTTTTTTTACTTTAAGCATCATTAAAATCACTGCTCCCAAAAAAAACGGCCGTTTTTAAAACTTTTTTTGCATTGATACATGTCCCCTTGGGCAGGACCTGGGTCCCCAAACCCTTTTTAGGACAATACCATGAAAATTAGCCTTTAAAATGAGCACTTTTGATTTCGAACGTTCGAGTCCCATAGACGTCAATGGAGTTCTAACGTTCGTGTGAATTTTCGGTCCGTTCGCAGGTTCTGGTGCGAACCGAACCGGGGGGTGTTCGGCTCATCCCTATTCAACATGGGGACAAGGTGCTTTGGGGGGCTACCCCAAAGCACCCTCCCCATGTTGAGGGCATGTGGCCTGGTATGGTTCAGGAGGGGGGTGGGCGCTCTCTTGTCTCCCCTCTTTTCCTGCAGCCTGCCAGGTTGCATGCTTGGATAAGGGTCTGGTATGGATTTTTTGGGGGGACCCCCACGCCATTTTAAAAAAAAAATTTGGTGCGGGGTTCCCCTTAAAATCAGGTCTGGTGTAGATTTTGCAGGGGGGCCTCCACGCCATTTTTTTTACTTTGGCGCGGGGTTTCCCTTAATATCCATACCAGACCTGAAGGGCCTGGTATGGAATTTGGAGGGACCGCCACGCAATTTAAAAAAAAAAAATTTTGGTTCAGGTTTCCCCTTAATATTCATACCAGACCCAAAGGGCCTGGTAATGGACTGTGGGGGAATCCCATGCTGTTTTTTTCAATGACTTTTATGTGTATTGCCGGGACCGACAATTCATACAGCCGCAAGTACTTTTAAATGACTTTTTTCCTTTAGAAATGTCGTTTTGCTCTCGGACTGTTCTAAGCACGGGAAACATGCGCTACTTTAAGCATTATTAAAATCACTGTTCCCGAAAAAACGGCCCTTATATATATAATCCCAGCTTAGTGCAGCTACATCTCACTGCAGGCCATTAGTATGTCTGGAAGGCCAACAAGGAGAGTCAGACAGTCACAAGCCACACTTGGCCTTTTTTTCGGCAGCTGGCCATGTTGAGCCACAACATGCGGAAGACTTGGTCGAGTGGATGACCAAGCCCTCCTCATCCTCTCACCCATGCTCAGGGTACTTTGGCAAAGCAGCTGCCAACGCGGCCTCTTCCCTCGGCTCAATGGCATCAGTGACTCCTTCCCTAGCCCCACCATGTCCTCTTGAGGAGCCCCTCGAACTGTTTGACCACAGTGTTGGGTATATGAAGAAGGACAGCAATATGGCAGTCATGTTCCCCCTGCTGCAGCATACTGCCAGGTTTGCTCCAGTGATGAGAAGGGAGGGGATGATGAGGTCACTGACTCAACGTGGGTTCCTGATAGGAGAGAGGAGGAGGCACATCACCAACGAGGCAGGATGCCCTCCAGGGGCCAGCCTAAGGGCAGCACACTGACTGCATCACACCTCAGAGCTCCGCATGTGCAGGGCGCTGCTGTCTCTGCGCGTTATTTCAAAAGTTCTTTGGTGTGGGCCTTTTTTGAGACGAGTGCATCAGATGGCACCGCTGCTATTTGCAACATATGTCTCAAGTGTATCTTGCGTGGCCAAAACATCTCCCGCTTGGGCACCACATGCTTGACCAGACATATGTTGACCTGCCATGCAGTTCGTTGGCAAGCATACCTAAAAGACCCACACCAAAAGCAAAGAGGACCTCTCCTTACTCCTCATCAGCTGGGATCTCCAACCCCACTATACCTTCAGTCCTCTCTGAGACCTGCACTGAGAGGAATGAAGGTGTAGAATTAGGTATCTCACAGCCAAGTACTTGCGGGCAATCTGCTATCGGTACACCAACGTCAGATTGTACCAGGCAAATTTCCCTGCCCCAGCTGCTGCACCGCAAAAAGAAGTTCGCTCCCAGCCATCCACATGCCCAGCGGTTGAATGCTAGCCTGCCAAAATTGCTAGCACTTCAACTGCTACCTTTTCAGTTGGTAGACTCTGCCCCCTTCCGTGGGTTTGTGGAATGTGCGGTTCCTCAGTGGCAGGTTCCCAAACGCCACTTTTTCTCACGGAAGGCGATTCCGGCTCTCTACCGGCATGTGGAAGGCAATGTCTTGGTTTCGCTGGACAGGGTGGTCAGCGGTAAGGTGCATATTACCGCTGACTCATGGTCCAGCAGGCATGGACAGGGACGTTACCTAAGTTTCACGGCGCATTGGGTGACTCTTCTGGCAGCTGGGAAGGATGCAGGACAAGGTGCGGTAGTGTTGGAGGTTGTTCCACCACCACGCCTCCAAAATGCCACTACTAGTGATTCTGACACACCTCTCTCCTCCACCACCTCCTCTTCTTCTTCCTCCATGGCTTCTTCCTGTGCTTTGTCCTCGGAACCAGCGGTGCTCCGTAGGCGTTCAAGGGGCTACGCAAGTACGCAGGCCAAAAGATGCCATGCGGTGCTTGAGCTGGTGTGCTTGGGGGACAGGTACCACACTGGGGCAGAGGTTCTGTCAGCTCTGCAGGGGGAGGTTAAGAGGTGGTTGACGCCACGCCAACTTAAGGCAGGAATGGTGGTTTGCGACAATGGCACCAACCTCCTCTCCACCCTCCGACGGGGACAAATGACCCATGTGCCCTTTTTGGCTCACGTCCTTAACTTGGTGGTGCAGTGGTTCTTGGGCAGGTACCCGGGCTTACAGGATGTCCTGAGGCAGGCCAGGAAAGTCTGTGTGCATTTCCGCCGGTCATATAATGCCAGTGCTCGGCTGGCAGATCTCCAAAAGAAATTTAACCTGCCCAAGAACCGCCTAATCTGTGACATGCCCACCAGGTGGAACTCAACGTTGGCCATGCTGCAGCGGCGGCACACGCAACAGAGGGCCATCAGTGAGTACCTGTGTGACTATGGCAGCAGGACAGGGTCAGGGGAGCTTGTTTTTTTTCCCCCACGCCAGTGGGCCATGATCAGGGAAGCATGCGCTGTCCTGTCACCATTTGAGGAGGCCACGAGGATGGTGAGCAGTGACAGTGCATGCATCAGTGACACTGTCCCCCTTGTCCACCTGTTGGAGCACACGCTGCGTGGAATAATGGACAGGGCACTTGAGGCAGAACAGAGGCAGGAAGAGGAGGACTTTCTTAGCTCTCAAGGCCCCCTTTTTACAGACAGTGTTCCTGCGTGCCCACCGATCACACAGGAAGAGGACGAGGAGGAGGAGGAGGAGGATTGTGTCAGTATGGAGGTGGAGCCTGGCACTCAGCATCAGCAGCAGTCTTTAAGGGATCATTTACAGTCCCAAGAAACACATGGACTTGTACGTGGCTGGGAGGAGGTGGCTGCGGATCATGTCGTCCTTAGTGACCCAGAGGACTCCGGACCGAATGCCTCAGCAAACCTACGCTGCATGGTCTCCCTGATCCTGCAAAGCCTGCGGAAGGATCCTCATATTCGTGGTATCAAGGAGAAGGAACAATACTGGCTGCCAACCCTCCTTGATCCACGTTACAAGGGTAAGGTTGCGGACCTTATCTTGCCGTTGCAGAGGGAGCAGAGGATGAAACATCTTCAGGAGGCCTTGCAGAAAGGTCTGTGCAAGACTGGGAGGTTCCTGTTTCTGGACAACGTGTTGCTCAGGCTTCGGTCAGTCAAAGAAGGAGTGGTGGAGAAGGTGGCCGTCTGACCGATGGGTTCAGACAATTTTTCGGTCCGCAGCCCCAAGGTATGATCGGTTCCAGCAACCATCGCCAGCATCTGTTTTACATGGTGCAGGAATACCTAGGGGCAAGATCTGACTTGGACACCTTTCCCATCGAAAATCCTCTGGGTTACCGGGTCTTGAGGATGGATCACTGGCCAGAGCTTGCACAGTATGCAATTGAGCTACTGGCCAGTCCTGCATCCAGCGTTCTTTCGGAATGCACATTCAGTGCTGCTGGAGGCTTTGTAACTGATCACAGGGTGCGTCTGTCCACGGACTCGGTCGATCGACTGACCTTCATAAAAATGAATCAGTCTTGGATCACCACCAGCTACCAAGCACCTGATGCTGATGTAACCGAATAATTTTTTTTGAAATGTCAGATCCCTTCAAAGACTGCCTATGCTGATGCTGAGTGACTATCCTCTTATGCTGAGTAATTATCCTCTTCCTCCTCAATGATCATGCTGATAGCTTGTAAGAACATTTTTGGTTCTGGGCGCCGCCACCAGTGCCTAAGGCCCAATTTTTCAGCCCCTGTTTAACAGGGGCGTGTAATTACAATTTTTGATGCAATTCTTTGCAGCAGGGCTAGTTCCTGCGCTCCAACTAGAGTGACTATGTGAGGGGTTGCAGTGTTGTGGCACCAGGACCAGTGCCTAAGGCCCAATTTCTCAGCCCCGGTTTAACAGGGGCATGCAATTACAATTTTTGATGCAATTCTTTGCAGCAGGGCTAGTTCCTGCGCTCCAACTAGAGTATCTGTGAGGGGTTGCAGTGTTGTGGCACCAGCACCACCACCACCAAAGGCCCAATTTTTCTGACCCTGTTCAACAGGGGCATGTAATTACAATTCTTGATCTAATATTTCACAGCACGACCCGTTCCTGCGACCACCAAGAGTAACTGTGAGGGCGTACAGTGTTGTGGAAACACCAACACCTAAGGCCCCAATTTCTGCAGAGTATATAGGGCAGGCCCCTACTTTCAAACATCCAACTTTCAAACGACTCCTACTTGCAAACGAAAGGAGACAACAGGAAGTGAGATGAAATCTACCCCTAGGAAGGGAAATTCTCTCCTGTAATGCCGCGTACACAGGACCGGACTTTGCGGCATACTTGGTTCGGCGGACCGGTGTCTGTCGGACAATTCGATCGTGTGTGGGCTCCAGCGGACTTTTTTCCCCCAAAAGTTCGACGGACCTAGAAATGAAACATGTTTCAAATCTTTTCGACGGACTCGAGTCCGGTCGAAAAGTCCGCTCGTCTGTATGCTAGTCCGACGGACAAAAACCGACGCTGGGGCAGCTATTGGCTACTGGCTATGAACTTCCTTGTTTTAGTCCGGTCATACGTCATCATGTCCGAATCCGTCAGACTTTGGTTGATTGTGTGTAGGCGAGTCCATTCATTCGGAAAGTCCGTCGTATAGTCCGTCGAAAAGTCAGCAGGACAAAGTCTGCCGTAAAGTCCGCTCGTGTGTATGTGGCATTAGAGTTAATATGCGAAAAAATTTTCTCCTTTACACTTCATCGCCAATCCTTGTTTCACTAAAAAACCCAAATTTTCAAAACACATTTGTCATTGGGACAAAAAGTGAGGTGAAATCTTCTGAAGAGGAGCGCAGACAGCAAAACAAATGTCAAAGGGGTGATAACCCTTCCCTATGTTTTCCAAAAAGCTTAAAATAGATTTTTTGGCTGGAGCTAAACACGTTAAAAATGTACCAGTTCAAAATTAACAGATTCTACTTAACAACAAACCTACAGTCCCTGTCTTGTTTGCACCGCCTGTATACTGCTGTTCAGAGTATATAGGGCCTGGGGGCCCCACACCTTTCCTTTTTTAATTTGGGTGCAGGGTTCACCTTAATATCCATACAAGACCCAAAGGGCCTGGTAATGGACTGGGGGTTACCCATGCCGTTTGTCTCACTGATTTTTATCCATATTGCCAGGACCCGACATTGCATTAAAGCCGCAAGCCGTTTTAAATGACTTTTATTCCTTTAAAAATGTAATTTTGTGCAGGGACTGTTCGAAGCACGGGAAACACGTGCCACTTTACAGGCATACTATAGACACCCCCCAGGAACGATATTTAAAGGAATATTTCATTTTTTTTTACTTTAAACATCATTAAAATCACTGCTCCCAAAAAAAACGGCCGTTTTTAAAACTTTTTTTTGCATTGATACATGTCCCCTTGGGCAGGACCTGGGTCCCCAAACCCTTTTTAGGACAATACCATGAAAATTAGCCTTTAAAATGAGCACTTTTGATTTCGAATGTTCGAGTCCCATAGACGTCAATGGAGTTCTAACGTTCGTGTGAATTTTCGGTCCGTTCGCAGGTTCTGGTGCGAACCGAACCGGGGGGTGTTCGGCTCATCCCTATTCAACATGGGGACAAGGTGCTTTGGGGGGCTACCCCAAAGCACCCTCCCCATGTTGAGGGCATGTGGCCTGGTATGGTTCAGGAGGGGGGTGGGCGCTCTCTTGTCTCCCCTCTTTTCCTGCAGCCTGCCAGGTTGCATGCTTGGATAAGGGTCTGGTATGGATTTTTTGGGGGGACCCCCACGCCATTTTTAAAAAAAAATTTGGTGCGGGGTTCCCCTTAAAATCAGGTCTGGTGTAGATTTTGCAGGGGGGCCTCCACGCCATTTTTTTTTACTTTGGCGCGGGGTTTCCCTTAATATCCATACCAGACCTGAAGGGCCTGGTATGGAATTTGGAGGGACCGCCACGCAATTTAAAAAAAAAAAATTTTGGTTCAGGTTTCCCCTTAATATTCATACCAGACCCAAAGGGCCTGGTAATGGAATGTGGGGGAATCCCATGCTGTTTTTTTCAATGACTTTTATGGTATTGCCGGGACCGACAATTCATACAGCCGCAAGTACTTTTAAATGACTTTTTTCCTTTAGAAATGTCGTTTTGCTCTCGGACTGTTCTAAGCACGGGAAACATGCGCTACTTTAAGCATTATTAAAATCACTGTTCCCGAAAAAACGGCCCTTTTTAGAACTTTTTTTTGCATTGATACATGTCC
This sequence comes from Lithobates clamitans, assembly GCA_037952925.1. Taxonomy (NCBI): domain Eukaryota; kingdom Metazoa; phylum Chordata; class Amphibia; order Anura; family Ranidae; genus Lithobates; species Lithobates clamitans. The sequence continues at coordinate 2,997,210 of JBBGZY010000413.1, read as the reverse complement.
CCTGAGGCAGGACCGAGGTCCCTAAACACTTTTTTTGGCAATACCATGCATATAAGCCTTTAAAATTAGCACTTTTGATTATTCATGTTCGTATCCTATAGACTTTAATGGTGTTCGAACAAATTTTTTGCCTGTTCGCATGTTCTGCTGCAAACCGAACCGGGGGGGGGGGGGGGGGTTTCGGCTCATCCCTAGTGCTCTCATAATCTGATTGATTGAAATATGAATACATGCACAACTAAAGCAGCTCAATGCTGCTGATTGATGCAACACAGTCAATAGCGTTATAAATTAATAAAAAAGGAAGGTATGCCTATTCAGTTGCTTGCTAATTCAATCGTTTTGATCAAAAGAAACATTGATTAGATAATAAAATTGAGGCATATATGCCTATCATAAGGCCTCATGCATGGGGGCAGTTTGGTGTCCCCGTTTCCAGCAGCCTGTGAAATTCCATGACAGGCTGAAATAGGCAGCATCTGGACGTTGTACCAAGCAGTACTCATGTACAAAGCCACAGACCTAAATGCAAGTACCACTCAGTACAGCATCCAGCTGCCACATATTTCAGCCTGATTTTGGCAGGTTGTGCTGACCATACACTAATAGAATTCCATTTGCAAAGCTTCACTTTCAGAATATTCATTTGACTTTTGGTTAGTGAGGTAAATTTAACTTACATTATGGACTACAGTGACAAGAAAATTCAAAGGGGCAGAATAAAAATTTTTCTAGAATGAAATTCTAAAGCCTCGTATATACGGTTCGACTGTCGTACGACCATCTGAGCATCTGATTTTTGTCAAAAGCGCATGTGCAGGATTTTGTCTAGCATACATGCAAATTGTCTTTCGACAAACACGAACGTAGTGAGGTACTATGAGAGTATAAAGAGGAAGTTAATTTCTCGAACGCCATCCTTTGGGCCCCTTCTGCTAATTTCGTGTTAGTATAAGTTTGGTGAGCGTTGATTTGCAATTTTCAGATCGTTCCTGATCTTCAAATGACAGTTTGGGAGTAGGCAGTTACATTAAAAACAACACAATGGAAAATTAACAAGGGACACCAACATAGTTGTATCTTGGATATGAAAAACTCAGGGATAATGGTGTTGTGGTAACTTCCCCAAAAAATCAAACAACCATAATATCAATATTATTTATATCACTACAAAACAAATGCCTTTTAAAATACTTTTGGCATATCTATATCAGTATCACCAGCAAAGCAGCTTCATTATTATCCCATCCGGACCAGCCGCCGCAGTTATACTGCGGCAGGTTGGCCCGGCTGGGCAAAGCATCGTAGCTTTACGTCCCACGCGTGCGCATCCCCTAGGTGGCAGCGACGATCGGATTCGATTCAGAACCGATCAGTCTCCAGGCCAATGATTTCTGGCCTGGACATGGTGATCAGTCCTGGCGAATGAAATCCTTCCCCTGCATGTGTAAGTGTAAACACAGCAGAAGAAGTGATGTCATCTCTCTTCGTGGAACTCTTTTCCGTTCCAGAGAGAGCCGGGAACACATCTCAGAGAAAGTGCATCAACACTACACTGACACCAGTTCACGTAGGTACACTTGTCATCCCCCGATCACCCCCCCAGTTAGCCCCCTCACCCCCTGTCACTGTGTCACCCAGTGCAGTGTTAATATTTTTTTTGATCACTGTACTGGTGTCATTAGTGACAAAAATCAGTGTTAGGGTACTTGGTGGTAGGCCCAGATAGGTCTAGAGACCCCCCCTAATAAAGGTTTAACCCCTTGGTCACCCACTGTCACCAGTGGTCACTGTATTAGTTGTCATGGGTGACGCTGGTTTGCTAGTTTGTTTTTTTTATAACATTAGGGCACCCACTGTGTCAGACTTTCATGTACCTGACTGATGAGCCCAATGGAGCAAAGGATGGTCTCCCTTACGTGTGTGACTCGCAGCCTCTGTAGTGTAAACAGGAGGCACGGGAGTGCAGAGTGGTATGAGAGCCTGGATGGTAGTTGCAGGAAAGGCAGCTCTGGATCCCAGATGCAGTGGAGATGGTAACCAACTGGACAACAGACAGGCAGGCAGGTACACAGGCAGATGATGCTGAGCAGGAGCAGAGCAAACAGGTGGAGTCACAGGCAGAGTCGGCAACAGATGGGCAATGACGTACCAAAGGAGCAGACCGGTTCAGAGTCAAAGGCAGGCCGAGGTCAGGTGCAGGCAGAAGACAAGGAGAATCCAAAGGGCAAGCTGGGTCATCAGGGGATCAAACGTGCAAGACAGGTAAACAGGAGCAAGGGTCACAGGGAGCTGCAGATCAGACAGCACTGATCCAGAGTGCACCTCCAGTTCAAATAAACTGATTGGAGTTAAGCGCCGTGCACACACTGACACGCACAGGCGTGTGCCCGCGCACTACCGCGCACAGGAGCACGCGCACCGGCGCACACAGACGCACACCAGAGCGGCCAGTATTGCGTTTACCCCGGGAACTATCCTGACACGCTGTATATTACCTAAAATAAAGGTTTAACCCCCTGATCACCTGGCGGGGTTTTAGTGTCAGATAGGGTCTGCGTCGCCCCAGGCAGCGTCAGATTAGTGACAGTAGCGCTCACACCCATGCACCATACACCTTCCTTACTAGTATAGTGTCTGAACGGATCAATATCTGATCTGATCAGATCTATACTAGCGTCCCCAGCAGTTTAGGGTTCCCAAAAATGCAGTGTTAGCGGGATCAGCCCAGATACCTGCTAGCACCTTCGTTTAGCCCCTCTGCCCAGCCAAGCCCACCCAAGTGCAGTATCAATCGGTCACTGTCACTTACAAAACACATAACTGCAGCATTCGCAGAGTCAGGCCTGATCCCTGCGAACGCTAACAGTTTTTTTTTTTTTGCATTTGAAGCATTCGCTGACAGTAAGAAGCTCTTTTTCCTGTGAGTATTACTACTGTACCAATAAATTTAGAGACCAAAATGTCAAATCGAAGGTACAATAGTGATGAGGCCTACATGTTTCTGAGCATGACAGATAGTGAAGAGGAAGTCACCCATTTGTCAGATTCAGGCTCAGAATAAGAACCAGTAGACAGCAGCGACACCCTGACAGACAGCTCTGACAACGGATTAGTGGTCCCTGCCAAGGTCAGGCGTACCCGACCCCATTCTTCTGCTTTTGTAGAGGTGCAAGAACCGAAGGGCTCTCTTATGGAGCAGAAAGCCAGTACTAGTGCCGCTCATCTTTCTGGTGAACTGGCAAGCGCCAGCGGTACATCCTGGTCGTACATCCAGCACTGCGGTAATACTTGGTGATACTTGGTGACGTGGCGAGTCCCATAAGTGCAGTTCAAGCTGGTGAGGTGGCTAGCATGAGTAGTGTCCCGCAGCCACCAAGAAGAAGACAAACACAGGCCCGTTGGGCCCATAGTGCCCTTCCTGCTGCATTTGACAATCTAATTGGGAACCCACCAATTCTGCAGCACCCGAACCTCCCCCATTCACTGTCCACCCCGGAATTCAGGTGTAAACAGTTGATTTTACGTCACTTTTTATTTGCTGTTTTTCACAGAAGATCTCTATAGATCTATTGCGGAGCACACCAATTTGAATGCTGGTCAATTCATCACCGCTAATCTCCAGTTGACCCTCTCTGGAGGTTGGAGACCTATTACGGTCTCCGAATTTAAGACCTTCCTGGGCCTATCCCTCCTCATGGGCATAAATAGAGTGAGTTGCGGTCATATTGGTCCACTGACCCAATTCACCATATGCTCTATAAAATTCGGCCCCTCGTAAACCACTTCAGCTAACAGTCTGCAGCCTTGTTTACAAGTTGTCTGCGTTGATGAGTCCCTGATTAAGTTTTCTGGCCACTTGCCTATCAAACAGTATCTTCACAGCAAGCGTGCCAGATATGGGGTCAAGATGTATAAGCTCTGTGACAGGGCAACAGGCTATACATATAGTTTTATGGTTTACGAGGGAAAAGAGCCGGAGAACTGCCCAGACTACATAGGGAGCGCTGGCAAGATTTTGTGGGACTTGGTGTCACTCTTATTCGGAAAGGGGTACCACTTGTACGTGGACAATTGTTACACGAGCGTGTGCCACTTTTTAGTCACCTTTTTGATTATGGTGCATGTGGTACGGTGCGATCTAATCACCGGGGCTTCCCCCAATGGCTTGTAGAATCCCGACTTAGACGGGGGGGAGAGAGCCTGCTTGAAGTGTAATAATTTGTTAGCAGTGAAGTGGAGGGATTCACGGAATGTTTTCGTTCTGTCCTCTCTTCACGCAGATATGACAGTCCAAATTCCTACATCGACTGGTGTTGTGGAGAAATCCCTCTATGCCCACGAATACAACCTTAACATGGGAGGGTTGGAACTCAACGACCAGTTGTTGGCGACGTACCTAATTGCCCGTAAGGCCAGACGCTGGTACAAAAAAGTGGCTGTATACTTATTTCAATTGGCTCTGCTGAATGCTTATGTGTTATACAAAACTTCAGGATGAACTGGATCCTTTCTAAAATTCTAGGAAGAGATCATCACAGCCCTTCTGTTTCCAGACGGTGCTATGAGAACTTTGTGCAAAAAAAAAAAAATTGTAATTTTCCCGCAACTTGTGGCAAAATATAAAATATTCCATGGACTCAACATGCCTCTCAGAAAATAGCTTGGGGTGTCTACTTTCCAAAATGGGGCCATTTGGGGGGAGGGGGGGGTTTTGTGCTATCTGGGCATTTTATGGCCTTCAAAACTGTGATAGGTAGTGAGGAGTGAAATCAAAAATTTACACCCTTAGAAATCCTGAAGGCGGTGCTTGGTTTTCGGTGTCCTGTATGCGGCTAGGCTCCCAAAGTCTCACACATGTGGTATACTCAGCAGAAGCAGCAGAATGCATTTTAGGGTGAAATTCCACATATAACCATGGCATGTGTGAGCAATATATCATTTTTGTCATTTTTCAATCACTTGTGACAAAAAAATAAAATATTCAATGGGCTCAACAAGCCTCTCAGCAATATCCCTGGGGTGTCTACTTTCCAAAATGGGGTAATTTGGGGGGGGGTTTGTACTGCCCTGCCATTTTAGCACCTCAAAAAATGAGATAGGCAGTCATAAACTAAAAGCTGCATAAATTCCAAAAAATGTACCAAAGACATGTGGCTGAAAACATTTTGGCCTAAATGTATGACTAAATTTAGTTTATTGGAGTTTTCTTATAACAAAAAGCAGAAAATATTATTTTTTTTCAAAATTTTCATTTTTTTCCCATTCATATCACAAAAAATTAAAATCACAGAGGCCCACATCGAGACCTATAAAAATACCAGTTCAGAAAATACAAAATACAAATATCAGTTTTAGGCCTAGATGATGACCAGTCTAGGATTAATTTCTTGCCGTGGGTATTTGAAACCAAACACCGTAGATTCTGCGAATCTTTAAAAGGTCTGTATGGTACTTCATGGCAAGAAATTAAACACTGCTGTCATCTAAAATTTGGCCCATACGAAAATGTTACCGTGGCTAGAGCTGCTATACACAATCTCAGATGTACCAGTAATCAAAGCCCCAACGAATTTCTGGCTGTGCTCAAAAGTGCTTACCACTTAGCAGAAAAGGAGACAAATTACAATAGCCCTGAGTTTAAATCCATATTTTTCTAGGCCCTACCTAACTACATAAAAGTGAGTTTAGCGAAAGACTACAAAGGGGGGTGTTCACTGGAGTCTTTGGTAAAAGAGAGTAACAATTTGTATTCTATCCAACAGACTGGTGAAAACAAAGGGGGGCCTGAACCCTTAAATAAATTTGTGGATGAAATTCATGTATCTCCTCAATCATTACATGTTGAAACCCAGAAAAAGACATACGCTGACATAGTCAGAGAAGACATGCCAAAGAGTTTCCCCAGCGGGAGACCAGATATCCCACCAAACAGAAGGGGGAGCAAAGACCACCTCAGGAGTATCACCCAAGGGATCCAGACCCAAGGTTTGGAAGAAACTATAGGGTATATCTCTTAGGGGTCAGATTTAAACCTAAGGGTAGACGCCCTCACCAGTGTAATTGGCTCCGGGGGCCTACACGGGTAAAAATAGGGAGCAACCACAGGGTAGGACACCCCAAAATCCCAAGAAAAATAGAGAGCAACTAAGGCCCAGACAACTATCCCAGAATCAAGACCACTGTCTTGTAATGATGGGGATATGTCTCATCAAACTGAGCCAGTAGTCCCTAGAAAGTACAGAAACCGGGTCCCACGACCCAATTCTGATCAACCTGTAAGCAATACGGAAACCAAAATAGATCAAATTATGGATATGTTTACATGGTTTCATTGCTGTACAGAATGTGAATAACCCTCCTTCAAGGGGCAAATTCCGTGGCCAGCCAAGGGCCACAGAGCCTTTGAAGTGCCTATGTTCATATGAATCAGAGGAATGCACTGAATAAAGGTATAGGAGACAGAGGTTCTAACACCATGTTTTTCCCCAGGTCACAGTAATGAGGATCCTGAAATCCATACCGGGGGATGGTGGTTGTTAGATATTAATTATTCTCCTATCTTTCAGTGGTCACTTCATTCCTTTGACATACACAGGTCGCTCCAAACAGCCTAATTTCAAGAAGTTGCAGAAGACGGTAATTCCAGAGGAAGACCAAATCCTAAAGACATTAATATCAGGAGGCCTTAATGGTTTGATATTTTGGTAAACGATGAGGAATCACCCGCATAAGGTAGTTTGATTGCCTCAAATGAGTTGTATTGACACCCCAAAGGGGGGAGATTTTATTTGTTTTATTCCTCACTAGGGATGAGCCGAACACCCCCCTGTTCGGTTCGCACCAGAACATGCGAACAGGAAAAAAGTTTGTTTGAACACGCAAACACCGTTAAAGTCTATGGGACATGAACATGAATAATCAAAAGTGCTAATTTTAAAGGCTTATAAGCAAGTTATTTTCATAAAAAGTGTTTGGGGACCTGGGTCCAGCCCCAGGGTACAAGGATCAATGCAAAAAAAAGTTTTAAAAACGGCCCTTTTTTCAGGAGCAGTGATTGTAATAATGCTTAAAGTCAAACAATAAAAGAGTAATATCCCTTTAAATTTCGTACCTGGGGGGTGTCTATAGTATGCCTGTAAAGGGGCACATGTTTCCCGTGTTTAGAACAGTCTGACAGCAAAATGACATTTCAAAGAAAAAAAGTCATTTAAAACTACTCGCGGCTATTGCATTGCCGGTCCGACAATACACATAAAAGTTCATTGATAAAAACGGCATGGGAATTCCCCACAGGGAAACCCAGAACCAAAATTTAAAAAAAAAATGACGTGGGGGTCCCCCTAAATTTCATACCAGGCCCTTCAGGTCTGGTATGGATTTTAAGGGGAACCCCGCGCCAAAATTTAAAAATAAAACGGCGTGGGGTCCCCCCAAAAATCCATACCAGACCCTTATCGCGCAACCTGGCAGGCTGCAGGAAGAGGGGGGGACGAGAGAGCGGCCCCCCCTCCTGAACTGTACCAGGCCACATGCCTTTAACATTGGGAGAGTGCTTTGGGGTAGCCCCCCAAAACACCTTGTCCCCGTGTTGATGAGGACAAGGGCCTCGTCCGCACAACCCTGGCCGGTGGTTGTGGGGGTCTGCAGGCGGGGGGCTTATCGGAATCTGGAAGCCCTCTTTAACATGGGGACCCCAAGATCCAGGCCCCCCTGTGTGAAATGGTAAGTGGGTACAAAAGTACTGCTACCATTTCACTAAAAAACTGTCAAACATGTTAAAAATGACAAGAGACAGTTTTTGACAATTCCTTTATTTAAATGCGTCTTCTTTCTTCTATCTTCCTTCATCTTCTTCTGGTTCTTCTGGCTCTTCTGGTTCTTCTGGTTTTAATTATCCCCTGTGACAATGTTGTCCATTCTTTTAATTGGTTTGTGAGTACCGTCTGTCCATATTGCTACCTTTTTTCACCATTTTTGTATCTCTAATTGGTTGGTTAATGTTTTTTGGTAATTAATAAAGCTGATTTGTGTTTACACTAGTGTTCTCTGTTGACCCTCTTTGGGGAATTTTTTCTCCCAGTTTTTCCTTATATGCATTTTAGGGCAACTTGAACTGCATGCAGGTTAACCCTGCATGATTGTCTTACACTTATCAGCAATATTGGCCACTTATTTATTCAAATTAACTTTTAGGTTGATCCAGGCAAAACCTTGCGTTTTTTCTTCTGGTTCTTCCTCTGGTGTTCTCGTCCAGCATCTCCTCCGCGGCGTCTTCTATCTTCTTCTCCTCGGGCCGCTCCGCACCCATGGCATGGGGGGAGGCTCCTGCTCTTCTCTTCATCTTCTTCTCTTCTTCATCTTCTTCTCTTCTTCATCTTCTTCTCTTCTTCATCTTCTTCATCTTCTTCTCCGGGCCACTCCGCACCCATGCTGGCATGGAGGGAGGCTCCCGCTGTGTGACGCGTCTCCTCTTCTGACGGTTCTTAAATGATGGGGGGCGAGGCCACCCGGTGACCCCGCCCCCCTCTGACGCACTGTGACTTGACAGGACTTCCCTGTGACGTCACGGGGAATGCCACAGGGAAGTCCTGTCATGTCCTGGAGAAGAAGATGAAGAGGAGAAGAAGATGAAGGAGAGAAGAAGATGAAGAGAAGAGTGGGAGCCTCCCCCCATGCCAAGGGTGCAGAGCGGCCCGAGGAGAAGAAGATAGAAGACGCCACGGAGGAGATGCTGGACGAAAACACCGGAGGAAGAACCAGAAGAGCCAGAAGAACCAGAAGAAGAAGAAGAAGAAGGAAGATAGAAGAAAGAAGAAGCATTTAAATAAAGGAATTGTCAAAAACTGTCTCTTGTCATTTTTAACATTTTTGACAGTTTTTTAGTGAAATGGTAGGGGTACACTTACCATTTCACACAGGGGGGGCCGGGATCTAGGGGTCCCCTTGTTAAAGGGGGCTTCCAGATTCCGATAAGCCCCCCGCCCGCGGCCAGGGTTGTGGGGGTGAGGCCCTTGTCCTCATCAACATGGGGACAAGGTGTTTTGGGGGGCTACCCCAAAGCACCCTCCCAATGTTGAGGGCATGTGGCCTGGTACGGTTCAGGAGGGGGGGCGCTCTCTTGTCCCCCCCTCTTTTCCTGCGGCCTGCCAGGTTGCATGCTCGGATAAGGGTCTGGTATGGATTTTTGGGGGGACCCCACGCTGTTTTTTTTTCTAATTTTGCCACGGGGTTCCCCTTAAAATCCATACCAGACCTGAAGGGTCTGGTATGGAATTTAGGGGGACCCCCACGTCATTTTTTTATTTAAATTTTGGCCGGGGTTCCCCTTAATATCCATACCAGACCTGAAGGGCCTGGTATGGAATTTAGGGGGAACCCCACGTCATTTTTTTTTTCATTTTGGTTCGGGGTTCCCCTGTGGGGAATTCCCATGCCGTTTTTATCAATGAACTTTTATGTGTATTGTCGGACCGGCAATGCAATAGCCACGTAGTTTTAAAAGACTTTTTTTCCTTTGAAATGTCATTTTGCTGTCAGACTGTTCTAAACATGGGAAACATGCGCCCCTTTACAGGCATACTATAGACACCCCCCAGGTAAGAAATTTAAAGGGATATTACACTTTTATTGTTTGACTTTAGGCATTATTAAAATCACTGCTTCTGAAAAAAGGGCCGTTTTTAAAACTTTTTTTTTTGCATTGATCCATGTCCCCTGGGGCAGGACCCAGGTCCCCAAACACTTTTTATGACAATAACTTGCATATAAGTCTTTAAAATTAGCACTTTTGATTTCTCCCATAGACTTTTAAAGGGTGTTCCGCGGCATTCGAATTTGCCGCTAACACACCCAAAATGTTCGCTGTTCGACTTGAACTCGAAGCTCATCCCTATTCCTCACAAGTAGAAGGTTGACTATAATGTTAAATATTTTATTACTGACAATAACTGTCACATGTCAAACTGAAATGTTTTTAATTGTTATTATTCCAGAATCGCTACAATTAAGCTAAAAAAAAAAAATGGTTCTGAAGAATGGCAGTCAGTCATTAAAGTGGGGTTCCACCCAAAAAAACAAACATATCTAAATAATTCTAAAAAAAAAAACAAAAAAACATTTGGATATTTTTTTTTTTTACTTACCTCTAAATGCCTGTTGCTAGGTGGTCCCTCGTAGTCTGCCCCTTCGTCTGCCTGGGCTGGTGACATCACTTCCCCCTGGCACAGGAAGGGCTCGGCTCTTCTCCCTCCCTCCTGTCAATCATCTGGGACCCATTGCAGGTCCCAGGTGATTAAGCGGCCAATCACGGCACTCGGCGCCGCTCGCGCATGCGCAGTGGGTGCCAGGCTGTGAAGCCACAGCCCGGCGCCCACAGTTGAAATGCCGGCGCCGATGAGCGGAGGGGGGGGACGAGCGGGGCTTCGATCCCCCGCACCGCTGGACCCAGGGACAGGTGAGTGTCCAATTAAAAGTCAGCAGCTGCAGTATTTGTAGCTGCTGACTTTTAATTTTTTTTTTTTTAATGGCCCCCCTGGGTGGAACTCCTCTTTAAAGAGGAGTTCCAGTCAAAAAAAAAAAGAAATTAAAAGTCAGCAGCTACAAATACTGCAGCTGCTGACTTTTAATTGGACACTTACCTGTCCCTGGGTCCAGCGATGTGGGGGATCGAAGCCCCGCTCGTCTCCCCCTCCAGTCGGCATCACCGGCATTGCAACTGTGGGCGCCGGGCTGTGGCTTCACAGCCTGGCACCCACTGCACATGTGCGAGCGGCGCCGAGCGCCGTGATTGGCCGCTCAGTCACCTGGAACCTGTAATGGGTCCCAGATGATTGACAAGAGGGAGGGAGCAGAGCCGAGCCCTTCCTGTGCCGAGGGGGAAGTGATGTCACCAGCCCAGGCACTTGAAGAGGCAGACTACGAGGGACCCCCTAGAAACAGGCATTTAGAGGTAAGTTTAAAAAAAAAATATCCAATTTTTTTTTTTTTTTTTTTAGGATTTTTCATGTAGTTTTGTTTTTTTGGGTGGAACCCCACTTTAATGTCTGGTATCCACAGCTATAAATAAATGTCCTCATGTTAATGAGCCCTGGAGCTTTTTCTCCCATAGCAAATGTTTAATACATTGTCTTGCTATCCAAAGTGTTTAGTTAAAGGACTGATGACACAATGGGAAAAAGAGGGGCTCTGAGGAAGCCCAGGATACCAGCTTGACACTGAGATCTCAAACACAGATCATGTAAAGAAAAAAAAAAAAGGGACTATATATGTCTTTTTTCACGAAATCCATTTTCCCTTACAGGACTAAGATGTCCATGAGGCGGTCAACAGAACCGAGAGTCCAACATGTGTGAAACATCCAGAGAAGGAACCGTATGGGGGATCCAGGGACACTACTGATGGCCAGTCTACATGGACAAAACCCACCAGGACGGCTAAGACCCAAAGGTGCCCGGAGTGATCCATTTCCCGCCAACCAACGGATGACGGCCCTAAGATGCACACATCAATCACCAACCCATTTTTTTTTCTCAAAGAATTACACCCACATGAAGGTGTCTACACCCTTTTAAACATAGATCCATCATCCGGATCCATCTCCACAGCTAGATTTACAAGGCCCGAATTAAGCCATATTTCTTCAACATTATGCATTGGTGAAGTCTTTCAAACTACTTCTGGCATTTGAACACTTCACAAGGGGGGCTTTGTTGTGGATTCATGGAGAAATACATTTTACATTTACTGTTAGAAATGTGTGATTCGCTTAGTCCTCAGAGAATATGGACTGTGGCTCTGTAATAATTGAACTATTGCTTTTGAAAACCTTTCAGAGAAAAGCAGATGAGCTTATGTTTTCTAAGTTGTTACTACATCAGCTATTGGAAACTTTTACAAGCCTGCATTGAGACAGAGACTCGCTGGAACAATATTAGCTCTCCTCACAAAACAAGGAGATATTTACATGGTTTTAGTGGATAAACAAAAGCGACACATACAGCCATAGGAAAAGGGGTTATACAGACTGTTATCACATAGAATACACTTGTGTCCACCAAAACCTATGGTGTTTGAGTGAGGAACTGTTTAAATAGCTAACACAACTCATTGTGTAGATTTTAAAAATTGTGGACACAGCTAAACTATCTAAACATCCATTGAAACTAAGTTCAATTCAACACATGGTGGGAAAGATTTGAAGTTTGTGCAAAAATATTTTAAAAGTACCTATATGGTTATTATAAGTCGATTGAACTATGTATGATATTGTAGGTCACGGATATGATTATAATTAGTCTCTGCTGACCTAATAACTTTGGTATAAGGTAAAAATATAAAAGTTGTGATGTAGGACCTTATAATTATAAGTAGAATTGTTTAAGATGCCAATCAATATTATGAAAAACATACAATTATGATTATAACTATATAAGACTGTAGCCTATGGTTATATAAACAAATCTTCATTGGATATACCATAATTATACAGGTATCCATATAATCATTTTATGTGATATTGATTAACATGTGTCTTTCCTAGATAGACCAGTTTTTATAGATATACATACCCACTGCTGGGGAGAAGTGCAGACTGGTACTTTCCTTTCAGCCCCTGGAGAGAAGACAGGGTGGCTGGGCTCACTTCGTCAGGCTGTTGGGGATCTGGGCCGACAGCCTAGCATCCCTGGGGTATACAAGTGGAGACTGAAGTCCCATCTACTTTTACTATATGAAAAAACCCCAGTGTTTGCAGAGCAAGGCTGACATCCTCCTGTCCCAATGCTGGACCTTTTTCTGGGGTTGGGTCAGTGAAAACTGAAGTCCCATACCCTACAACAGGAATTCCATCTTCTGTTAGTTGAGGGCAGAGGCCAGCAGCACTCTGCCCAGTTGCAAGATCTTCTGCTGGTTTGCTGTCAGTGGAGACCGCATTCCCATCTACCAAGATCAGCTCAAGATGCAGTTGTGAAGTGCAGATTGCATTCTCTTTCTGGTGCTCCTGTGGAGTTGATTGTTGTGGGCAGAGGTCAAACAGCGCCATGCTCTGAAGCCAGCTCTTCTGCTGAAGGCTCACTGGGTTCTTTCTCCTCAACAGTAAAGTCTATTAAATCCCCAGTCTCTGGAACTGGTGTTTGGGGAGAGGTTCACCATCTCCTGTCTGTAGAACGAAGAAGATGTTAATGATGCTGGACAGAGCTCAGTGATGTTCAGTCCTGATGCCAGCTCTTCTGCTGGAGTGTCAGAGAACCACTACAAATGCCCATTTCCATGCGGCAGCTGCCAATCTCCATTCTTCTAATTGGCATGCGCGGAGTCTTAAACAGAGACAAGTGAGGTCCGGAGCAGGCACATACAATGGCGCATCCATACGAGCGAGTGTGCATTGGCACGCACACACACATCAATGAATCCTTGTGCACGGTGCCCTACAGAGAGTCTGCCTAGTGTCAGTGCTGGATCGTCTTCAGCTCGTCCTTGTGTTCCTGTTTACTGCTCTGCCTGATTGATCTTGGACCTGAAAACCTGACTTTCTCTGACCATTCTCTTGGATCTTCCCTGCCTGCTTATCTGCCTCTGCTTACTATACTGACCTTGGCTGGGACTCATGACTACGGCTCTGCCTTCTGATCGTGTACCCCGCTGCCAGCCTGTTGCCAACTTCTGCCTATTCCTGACTCTGCAAGTGATCCTGATCTGGCTTCTGCTGAACAAGTCCGGTGATCAGTTTCTACATCTTCTCGACAGAGGTTCCTGTATCCCCAAGCTTCAGTCTTCTGCCTGCAGGCACCTGTACCCTTCCGTTGCCCTAACAGTCCCTGTCTCCACCACCAGGGGTGCTAGGACAGGAACCGTGCAAGGGGCCACCCTCATTATCTCGGGCTCCACTGTAAGGTACGTGACAGTACAATCCAGCCACACAGAGCCGGAAAGGGGGGCCTCACCTTTGGTGGCACTGTGCCAACAGATTTCAGCCCTTACCCAGGCAGTTCAGGGCCTACAAGATGGCTACCATCAACTTGAGCAAAGAGTGGAATCTCTATCTCCAAGCACCTCAGCGCACATGACAGCCACAGCACCCATGCCCTCTGTTCCAGCAGCCACAGCATCGGCACCCACAGTAGTGATTGCACCCCCATAACCCCGGGTTCCCACAACTGAGAGGTTATCAGGGAATCGCAACAAGTTCCGTACCTTCAGGAATGCCTGCCAGTTGTACTTCCTGCTGCAACCCCGTACCATCTCACTGCTTCAGGGAGAACCCCAAACCTGGGCTCACCGCTTGATGGAACAAGCCAGTCCTCTTCTGAACACCATGGACTCTTTCCTGAAGGAAATGGCCAAGTTATATGATGACCCCAGCATTGGCTGAGGCCAGCCTTCACGCCCTCCAGCAGGGTCGTAGGCCAGTAGAGGACTATGTGACAGACTTTAAGCGGTGGAGTTCCGATACACAATGGAACGATGCTAATCTCCACTACCAGTTCTGCCTAGGACTTTCAGAAGCACTTAAGGACGAGCTGGCTCATGTTGGGATCCCCAGTTCTTTGGAGAGTTTGATCCAACTTTCCATACAGATTGATCGTCGGCTAAGGGAGCGAAGATCTGAGAGGATCAGGCAGTATCGTCACATGTGGATGTTGCCCAAAGTACCTAGCAATTCACCTACTCCTGCTTCCCCGCTACCTACTGCCATTACTGAGGCTCCGGAGCCAATGCAGATAGGCCTGCTTCACTCACTATTGAAACCAGAAGAAAAGCAGCGCTGCCGCCTAAATAATCTTTGTCTACGTATATTGCGGAGGAGCCGGCCACTACGCAAGCATGTGCCCCTAACAAGACCTGTAAGTTTGACTCTCCTCTTCACGATCCTTGTACATTGACTATAACAAGATCTGCTCACATTGCTGTTCCTGTCTCACTACAGCTTCCAGAAGGGGCACTCCGGGTCCAGGCTATAATTGACTCAGGCGCCTGTAGTTGCTTCATTGACCATGCCTTTGTCCAGCAACACAATATTCCTCTGCGACCCAAACAGCAGAAACTATCCATACGGTTAGCTGATGGGTCAAACATCAAATCTAGACCTATCACCCACGAGACTCAACCTCTGTCCGCTGACATTCTGCCAAACCATCAAGAACTGTTATGCCTGGACGTTATCTCCTCACCACTTTTTCTGATCATTTTAAGGATACAAGCCCACAACTCCCAAATTAATTGGGTTACCGGCAAGGTGGTCTTCCAGTCTTTCTACTGTCTCCTCAATTGTCTTAAGACCTTTCACCATGCGGCTTCAGTTATTGGCTGCTCAAAACCCGTACCCGACTCCCAAGAATTCGTCCCATCCGTAATACCATGATTTCTGGGACGTGTTTGACAAGCGGAAGGCTGACACTCTTCCCCCTCACCGGGCATATGACTGCCCAATTGAACTGTTACCAGGGGCAGAAATTCCATTTGGAAAGATTTTCCCTCTTTCTAAACCTAAACTCCTGGTCCTAAAACAATATGTCAACGAGAATCTCAGAAAGGGGTTAATCCGACACTCCTCTTCTCCAGCCGGTGCAGGAATATTTTTCGTTGAGAAGAAAGACCACTCACTCCACCCATGCGTAGATTACAGGGAATTTATTAGGATTACCGTCAAAAATCGTTATCCTCTTCCTCGGATTCCAGAGTTGTTCCAGGGACTCCGTTCTGCAAAAATATTTACAAAATTGGATTTACGAGGTGCCTACAACTTGATCAGAATCTCTGAAGGGGATGAGTGGAAGATGGCCTTCCGGACACGTTTTGGCCTTTTCAAGTATCTCGTTATGCCATGCGGACTTCTTATGCTGCGTACACACGAGCGGACTGTCCGGCACACTTGGTCTGGCGGACCAGAGTCCGCCAGACAATCCGATCGTGTGTAGGCTCCCGCGGACTTTTTTTTCCCCAAAAGTCCGCCGGACCTAGATTTGAAACATGTTTTAAATCTTTCCGCTGGACTCCTGATGGAAAGCCTGTTCGTCTGTATGCTGGTCCGACGGACCAGATGCGACGCAAGGGCAGGGTATTGCATCTCACGCTCGCTGCAATAGGAAAAACAAATTTTCCTATTGCGGCGAGTGCGGGGCATACCAGGCACTTAGGTCTGGTATGGATTTTAAAGGGAACCCCCCTACGCCGAAAAACGGCGTGGGGTCCCTCCTAGAACCCAGACCCCGATCCGAGCACGCAGCCCGGCCAGTCAGGAAAGGGGGAGGGGACGAGCAAGCGCCCCCCCTCCCTAACCCTACCAGGCCACATGCCCTCAACATGGGGGGTGGGTGCTTTGGGGGAGGGGGCGCCTCCCACCACAAAGCACCTTGTCCCCATGTTGATGAGGACAAGGGCCTCTTCCCGACAACCCTGGCTGTTGGTTGTCGGGGTCTGCGGGGGGCTTATCGGAATCCAGGAGCCCCTATAATAAGAGGGCCCCCCACCCTATATGAATGAGTATGGGGTACATGGTACCCCTACCCATTTGCAGAGGGAAAAAGTGTCAATAATAAAACACACTACACAGGTTTGGTCACCGTGGTCACTGAAGGCCCAGAAATGTGAATTTGAACGTCAGACCATTCACTTTCTGGGCCTGGTAATCTCAACTGGGGGTATGGCAATGGACCCTCAGAAGGTCTCAGCTATAATGTCCTGGCCACCTCCAACCGATAAGAAAAGGGTACAACGTTTTATCAGGCTTTCCAACTTTTACAGAAAATGTATTAAAAACTTCTCCGGTATCATAACACCCATTACTCAACTCACAAAGTAACAGAACCGTTTTCAATGGACTGAAGCAGCTCAAGTTGCATTTGATAGACTAAAGGGACTATTTACCTCTGCTCCGGTACTAAAACATTGCGATCCTGCTCTGCCATATGTCCTGGAGGTGGATGCATCAGAAAGGGCTGTGGGGGCCATCCTGTCCCAACGGCAAGGACCTAAGTTGTAAATGCACCTTGTGGCTTTCTTTTAAAAAAAAACTAGGTCTATCGGAAAAGAATTACGATGTGGGGGACCGAGAGCTTTTGGTGAATAAATCAGCCTTGAAGGAGTGGTGGTACCTCTTGGAGGGAGAAGCAAACCCAATACTGATCTTCACGGACAAGTGAGATGGGCTCTTTTGTTTTCACGCTTTAATTTTCATATTACTTACCGGCCAGGGTCCAAGAATGTTAAACCCGATGCATTATCTCGCATGTTCACGGAAGCCAAAGTTCCATCCCAACCAGATACTATCCTGCAAGCTGGAAATTTTTTATTAACACAATCTGATTTAATGTCACAGATCCGTCAGGCATCCATGGGAGCTTCCCTGCCCCCGGGCACGAACCTTCAAGAAGATGATGTACTTTACTGGCGGAGTAATAAAATTTTTATACCACAGAATTTGCGCACCACCATCTTGCAGGTTTGCCATGACTATCCTTTGGCAGGTCATTTCGGGGGACACAAGACTATGGACTTAGTCCAAAGACATTTCTGGTGGCACAACCTAGCAAAGGATTGCAGGAAATATGTTAGTTCTTGCCTAACCTGCCTCAGAAACAAAAACGGTAAAAACAAAGCTTGGGGATTGCTAAGACCACTGCTCCTTTCTGAAAGGCCTATTGGATCGCAATGGATTTCATTGTTGAGCTTCCTCCCTCTGAGGGGTTTTCATCCATCTTCGTGGGAGTTGATCGCCTCTCAAAAATGGCACATTTTAGCCCCATGAAGAGGACCCCATCAGCAACAGAAACTTCCAAGGTGTTCATTAAGGAAATTGTTAGGCTTCACGGAATTCCTAGTGACATTGTCTCAGATTGTGGGGTACAGTTCACGTCAAAATCCTGGAAAGCACTATGTGAATCCCTGGGTATCAAACTCAGTTTCTCCTCGGTCTACCACCCTCAGACCAACGGGCAGACTGAACGTACTAACCAAACGTTGGAGCAGTACTTACGTTGCTTTTCCTCTTTGACCCAGGAAACTTGGGCCTCACTGCTGCTCTTGACCACTCACCCACTTGGCCACTGACCAATCACCCTTCTTCTCCAACTATGGCTTTCATCCCTCTTTTTTGCTAATGCTGATTCCGGATTCTCCTTTGCCAGCTATCCAGGATAGCTCAAACTTCTATGTTACAAACAACCAGGTGCTGAGAGAGACCATTTCCAAGGCACAGGAGGCTAATAAAAGATTCTTTGACAAAGAAGGAGAGGGAACTGAATTTAAAGACAGGTGACCATGTATGACTTTCAACATTAAACCTGAAATTGGCACAGGGCGTGGCCAGATGGTGGTCTGAACAGAAGCGTGTGTGAATAGCTCCTGCCATCCTGATCCCCATCCTCAGCTTTCTGACTCCAGCAGGCCTGCCTTGCTCCCTTCACAGTCCTCAGAGCCTCCCAGCTTGTTGGAGCGCCGCCCGAGGCCGCCATCGCAGCACTTCTCCAGCCTGCAGCTGCCTGAGAGACAAACCGCGGCTCCGGCCTAGCTCCCGGAGGGGCGGCCATCTTGCTTCACCCGGCGATGGCTCCAGCAAGTTCTCCTAGCCTCCCTGACTGCCCTGAGCCCAGTCTCCTCCTGCTGCTGCCGCCCGACCGCTCGGGCCCGCCATCACGGTGCTTCCTCGGCCTGCAGCTGCCTGTGGGACAGACCGCGGCTCCGGCCCAGCTCTCGGAACGGTGGCCATATTGCTTCACCCAGTGACGGCCTCAGCAGGTATTGCAGAACTCCCTGACCACACTGAGCCCAGTTTCCTCCTGATACAGCCGCCGGACCTCACAGCTGGCCCACCGCTGCCTGCAGCTCCTATTGTGACACTCCAACTTAGCAGCAGGAGGGGGAAATCGAGGATCCGGCCTGGTAAGAAGCGGCCATCTTGATGCACCCGGGCAATCACCTGCGGCCCTCCTACCTCCTCGGCACCCGCTCCAAGGCACCGATAACAACACCTAGCAGATCACGGCTCCAAAGTGAGGGGTGACTGTCCTCCTCTGCAGGACGTGCAGTGGCCCAGGCTCCTGGTGCCAGTGACACGTATGGTGGCCATCTTGCTCCACCCTATGGTATTATCCACACTCAGTCCCTGTCTCCCTGACTCATCTGCACCTGGCCCACTGCCACCAGTGTTGCCCAGCCAGTCAAATTGCCACCCACAGCATGGCCGGGATGTGAGAAGAGACAGACGTTTTCAGCCTGAGCTCCTGCTATCCGTGACTCTAGTCCATCTCTATCCTGGTTCATTTTAAGCAATCCTGCTCAGCAAATACCTTTTGCCTGTCTGGGGGGGCTCCCCTGCTCCTTCCCATGACCGGGAAATGTAAATCGGCAAAGAAGTCAGCTATTTCCATCTCCCGGATCCCGCCGCAGAACACACACGTGCAGCCATCTTGCTCATAGCACCATCCCCTCCAGCCTCTGTAGCAGTACAGACAGACTCCTGGATGGCAGCACTCGAGGCCTCGGATCAGGAGGGGTCGGCCACGGTCATGAGGGAACCATCGGCTGGGGGAGCAGTCCACCACAATGATACTGGCGGCCATTGCAGACAGTAAGTCATCTGAGGAGGGGAAAATAGATACCCTGACAATCGAATGTTGGCTGATAAGACAGGATATGAACAAAATCAGGGGCTGTTTAACAGAAACTCAGCAGCGCATTTCTGCAGTGGAAGACATGGCGGCCTCCACGATACAATCAGTGGTGGAGCTGAAACAGCAGGTCGAAACTCTAATGGCCCATTCAGAAGATGCGGAGAACCGCCTCAGGCGCAATAATGTCCGGGTGGTTGGGCTCCCTGAGGGTGAAGAAGGAGCTAACCCTGTGGAGTTTGCGGAGGCCTTTTTCAAAAAGCTCTTGGGCCTGTAACATCTATCTCCTCTCTATGTCGTGGAGCGGGCACACAGGATGCCCACGGGCCGGAGACCTGCAGGTGCGTGGCCACGTGCGTTTCTTGTACGCCTGCTGAACTTCAGGGATAGAGATTTGATCCTGGCAGAGGCCCACAGGCACCCTGAATGCTGTCATCCATTTGTATCCTGATTTCTCTCCAGAACGGCAAAAGAAACGACGCTCCTTTACAGATATCCCCAGACGCCTGAGGGAGAAAGGTCTGATTTATAGCATGCTGTATCCTAGCCATCTAAAGGTACTTCATCGTAAATCTGCAAAGTTCTTTGAATCCCCTGCAGAGGCGGCTGAGTGGCTGGATTCAATCGCTTAATGCTAGGATCCGATGGTGGAGTCTGTGTCATAGGAGCATGTGGATTAGGCCCGAAAGATACTTACCTTCATGTGGTATTGATGCTGGGAGTAGTGGTTCCTGCTGCTGCAACACCTTCTGGAATCCTGTTGTCCCAAGTTTCTTGTTTCCCTGGCTGTTTGCAGTATATGATAATCTCTGAGACTTGTCATCCGTGCACTGCAGGAGCTTCAGGTACTGTTCTAAACGTTTGCACTACCTACAAGTCTTCCCCCTTTTTAAGTGGATAGACTCTCGGAACGTTCCACTTTTTGTTCACTAAGTTGATGGGAATAAAGTTTCTCCAGCGGTTTTGCTCTTTTTTTGGTTCGGTTCGCCTGGAGCAAACAGGGAGTTGGGTTCTTAGAATGTTTTTTTCTGTGACTCTCCTTTTTTTCTTATTTTTTTGCAAGTTCTTTTTTCTTTTTTTTTCTTGTGTGTTTTTTGTTGGGGAATAATAACTGTGTTTTATGCTTCCCTCTGTGGCTCACCTCACTGGTATGAGCACATGGGGTTGTAAATTGCCTATCAAGATATATGCTGTTCATTTGTAGTGATGTGATGCTCTGTGGCCAGGCCCGGATTTACTCCCTGTGCAGCCCCAAGGCCGGGTCCTTCAATGCCGCCCCCCCCCCCCACACACACACTTTATCGATGACTGCTACAATTGATCAATTAAAAACATATCTCCACACACGAGAACACTGAAAACAACTGGCTTTAATTGTACTTCAGGGTAAGCGCGCGGGGTAACAATTTTTCGCGGGCAATTTTTCAGGGCAATTGCTGGTGTTAGTGCCTCAATCATCCCCGGCACCATGGTTGGTATGGTGTCAGGATGATTGAAACACATTATTTCTATCATTACATTGTAATGTAAAATGAAATAGTTCAACTCACCATAATGCAGAATCATCGGGAGCCCTGAGCGTGTCACTTGCCACCATCGCTTGTCACTTGACACTATGCCTGCCACCAGATGGAGATGTCACTTGCCACCATGCCTGCCACCAGATGGAGTTGTCACTTGTCACACTGCCTGCCTGCCACCAGATGGGGATGTCACTTGCCACACTGCCTGGCTGCCACCAGATGGGGATGTCACTTGCCACGCTGCCACCAGATGGGGATGTCACTTGCCACGCTGCCACCAGATGGAGATGTCACTTGCCACGCTGCCACCAGATGGAGATGTCACTTGCCACGCTGCCTGGCTGCCACCAGATGGAGATGTCACTTGCCACGCTGCCACCAGATGGAGATGTCACTTGCCACACTGCCTGGCTGCCACCAGATGGGGATGTCACTTGCCATGCTGCCACCAGATGGAGATGTCACTTGCCACGCTGCCACCAGATGGAGATGTCACTTGCCACACTGCCACCAGATGGGGATGTCACTTGCCATGCTGCCACCAGATGGAGATGTCACTTGCCACGCTGCCACCAGATGGAGATGTCACTTGCCACACTGCCTGGCTGCCACCAGATGGGGATGTCACTTGCCACACTGCCACCAGATGTTGATGTCACTTGCCACGCTGCCACCAGATGGGGATGTCACTTGCCACACTGCCACCAGATGGGGATGTCACTTGCCACGCTGCCACAAGATGGGGATGTCACTTGCCACGCTGCCACCAGATGGAGACGTCACTTGCCACACTGCCACCAGATGTTGATGTCACTTGCCACGCTGCCACCAGATGGGGATGTCACTTGCCACGCTGCCACCAGATGGAGATGTCACTTGCCACGCTGCCACAAGATGGGGATGTCACTTGCCACGCTGCCACCAGATGGGGATGTCACTTGCCACACTGCCACCAGATGTTGATGTCACTTGCCACGCTGCCACCAGATGGGGATGTCACTTGCCACGCTGCCACCAGATGGGGATGTCACTTGCCACGCTGCCACCAGATGGGGATGTCACTTGCCACGCTGCCACCAGATGTTGATGTCACTTGCCACGCTGCCACCAGATGGGGATGTCACTTGCCACGCTGCCACCAGATGTTGATGTCACTTGCCACGCTGCCACCAGATGGGGATGTCACTTGCCACGCTGCCACCAGATGGAGACGTCACTTGCCACCAGATGGGGATGTCACTTGCCACGCTGCCACCAGATGTTGATGTCACTTGCCATGCTGCCACCAGATGTTGATGTCACTTGCCACGCTGCCACCAGATGTTGATGTCACTTGCCATGCTGCCTGTCTGCCACCAGATGAAGGAGGGCGGAACAGCGGTGCTGGCAATGAGAGATGTCATCTCTCTCCCCCCGCCGCCGCACCGCTGACATTACTTCTTAATCTTTTAAAAAATGGCGCCGGGCGGCGAAATCACGCTACTGCGCATGCGCCGCCCGGCCGAGCGCATACAAGTTTTTCCGAGCCCGGCCGCTTCAGAACTGCGCATGCACAGTAGTGGGCGGCTCGCGGCCATCTTTTCTAAGGGCACCGGTGCCCTTAATCATCTTTAACGAGCAGCCCGAAAGGGGGGGCGGCCGCGAAGTCGCCGCAGGAGCGGCGCCGCCCCTGCACCACTGCCGCCCCGAGGCCTGGCCTCGGTGGCCTTATGGCAAATCCGGCCCTGTCTGTGGCTCTCTGTGCCCAGGTCCCTCCCCACTGACCTCCTCAGTTTACAGAACAACTCCTGTCCTTATCCAATACATAGCTCCACTTTATGAGTGATCTCAAAATAATCTTGTGGAATGTCCACGGATTAAATTCCAAATGTAATTGTTCATTAGTCCTCCAGTACCTCAAATCCCTGAAACCCCATATTATCCTCCTGCAGGAGACCCACCTAGTGGGTAACAAAATGTTATCTCTGAACAGGAACTGGATACAGAGAGCCATACATTCCACTAACTCCTCATATGCCAGGGAAGTGGTCATTTTAATACACAAGAAATAAGCATGTGCTATAGAACATGTAATAACGGATCCCTATGGGAGATATGCAATTGTGGTCCTTGCCATTGAATCTCAGTTACTGGCAATACCGAATGTATATGTTCCACCCCCCTTCAAAAATGAGGTATTATACCTGGTTTTAGAGAAGATTTGCTACCTTTGGCCCACTAAAAGTGCTTGTGGCAGGTGATTTCAATAAAATCCTAGACTATGGGCTGGACACCTCTTACCCGACTCGGGTGCAGAATCTAGAATTAGGCCATTGGGCGTTAGAGATGGTGTGGAGGTGGAAACATCCTGGTGAGCGCAGTTACTCTTACCTTTCCCACATCAGTGCCTCCTCATCCCGTCTTGATCTGGCCTTTGCTAACTCAGCCCTGTTGCCACAGATTGCGAAGGCTGGTTACCTGGCGGGGGGGGGCTTTCTGATCATACCCCCCTACAGGTAATGTTGAGCCAAACTGCAGGCAACAGTCGTAGAATTTGGAGGCTGCACTCGGGGTGGGTGAGCAAGCCCTCAGTTGAAGCGTTAGTCTCCCAGCACATACAGGACTACTGGGACATCAATGAGGGTTCAACAGATGGGCTCATGGTCTGGGATGCATTTAAGGCATCCACCCATGATGCGTATATAGCTGCCATCAAAGCCGCTAGGGTGGAGAAAAATTCAGAATCAGAGGCGCTTCAGGCTCGTGAACTACAATGTGCAAAGCTCCATACCGATGCACCCTCCTCTTCCACCCTAGCGGAGTTTCAGATGGCCAGAAGGGCCTTGTTGGTGCATTTTCAAACTCATACACAATGTACATTTAGGAGAAGGGCTGAGGAACTATTTGAAAAAGGTGATAAGAATGGGAAGCTGTTGGCCTACTTGGCAGCAGATACCTAAATGCATACAGCTATCTCCTGCATTTACTCAGCTGGAGGTAATCTGGTGAGAGATGGAGAGGGTATTATGCAGGCTTTTGTGTCTTACTAATCAGAGTTATATACTGCTATACCCAAATATGACGACCAAGAGATAACAGACCTGTTGGGCTCCCTTCGGATACCGGAGCAGCCGGGGGAAGTTTCAGCGGAATTGGAAGCTCCTTTTACTCCTAAAGAACTGGCTTCGGCCATTGCCTCCTTCCCCAATGGTAAAGCTCTGGGTCCTGATGGGATACCAGCGGAGCGGTACAAAGCTTATATGGAACTGTTGTCTCCCAGACTCTTGCAACTTTATGGAGAATGCTTTGAAGCAGGGAAATTGCCACCTTCGTTGTATGAGGCACATGTGGTGTTACTTCCCAAGCCTGATAAAGACCTTCTTAACTGCTCCTCCTACAGCCCCATAGCACTGTTAAACATGGATCTTAAAATTTTGACCAAAATGATTGCCAGTAGGTTGATGAGGATTCTAGAGCACTTGATATCACCAGATCAGACAGGGTTTATGCCTAAGAAAGCTACTGACATTAATATCTGCAGAGGGTACACCCACACGCAAATAGATGAGGAGATATCTTCTGGAGGGGCTCTGGTGTTTTTCGATCTGGAAAAGGCAATTGACTCCATTGATTGGGCATATATGACCCAGGTACTTCAATGCATGGGATTTGGTCCCATATTCCTCTAATAAATATCAATGCTCTATGATCAGCCGGTGGCAGCACTCCGCCAAAATGGAGGGGTGTCTGACAATTTTCCAGTATCCAGAGGCACCAGACAAGGGTGCCCATTGTCACCGGGCTTATATGCGTTGGTCATGGAACCTCTGGCGAATGCACTGCGCGCTTCCTTTCAAATTCAGGGTATTAAGGTGGGCACCCTTACCGAAACTACAGCCCTTTATGCAGATGACCTAGTCTTATTCCTTAGAGATACTGGACCTTCTCTGCAGGCTGCCCTGGCGCTACTGAAGCGATTTACTGGGGTCTCTGGACTCAAGGTCAACTGGAATAAATCCAAGATACTTCTGCTGCGTTCACACACAGTAACTAGACAGACAGAACCTAATAATCCCTTGCAATGGATAACACAAATTAAATACCTGGGTCTTCAAATTACGAATTCAGTGACGTAATTTATCAGTCTTAACATGTCCCCATAACTAAACATCATCTCTAAAAAATTACGTTCCTGGAAAAATCTCCAATTTTCCCTTATTGGGAAGATAAATCTAATCAAAATGAAAATTCTACCCCTACTCCTTAGAAATTCTCTGGTGTGGATACCAAAAACAAGTTTCAAGTCAATAGATAGTATGATCTCTTCCTCTCTGTGGCAGGGAGGAATCCCCCGCATTAAACTGACCATCTTACAGCAACCATGGGGGGAGGGAGGCCTAGCAGTACCAAATTTCCATAAATATTTTTTAGCTGGCCAATTAGCTGTGGCGCACCGCTGGTTGACCACACCTTCAGATGATGCTGCGGTGTCTTTGGAGGCGGCATGTGTGGGTTCATATGACATGCTATCCCACTTGGTATATAGGGGTTTACGGGCCCCCTACCCTCTGACGCCTTCCATGCGCTCTGTAATTAGGGCATGGTCCGCGACTCAGGGGCTCTGGCCTTGATAAATGATAAATTTTCTCCAAATCTCCCCTTGTGGAGGAATCCCAATCTGTCCCACTTCTTCGACTAGGATTCCTCCACAAGGGGAGATTTGGAGAAAATGTATCATTTATCAAGGCCAGAGCCCCTGAGTCGCGGACCATGCCCTAATTACAGAGCGCATGGAAGGCGTCAGAGGGTAGGGGGCCCGTAAACCCCTATATACCAGACCTGATAGTGTGGACGAGATACGGAATTAAGACACTAAATCATATTGTAGTGAATGGCACCACTTTGACCTTTTGAAATAACGTTATGAACTACCAAATACACATTTTTTTCGGTACATTCAATTAAGGCATGCCTTTCAATCCCAGTTTGGCGGAGAACCCTCTTGACCTTGAGCCACTGGATTTAGAACTGCTGACTTGCAGTGACTCTTTAACTAAACCTATACAGAGACCTTTTTCATGAAACGACAAAACTGTTGGAACCTTGCAGACAGGCGTGGGAGGCTGCAACCTCAGGGTTAGACAGAGACTGGAACGATGTATGGGGAATTGCAATTCAGATCCTGGTCTCTATTAGGGACAGACTAATTCACTATAAATTCCTGCACAGGATCTATCTGACCCCAGCTAGATTTGCTAGAATGTTTGGGAATCAACAATCCTCTTGCTGGAGGTGCTCCTCACCACTAGCAAATTTTATGCATATCTTTTGGGAATGTCTACAGGTCAAAGCATACTGGCAGGCTGTGGCAAGCTGCATAAGGTCGGTCACCTCTATTTCGATTCCCATGACGGTTGAGGTATGCTTACTGCATCTGGTGAAGCCCCTGGCTACTACCAGGGCTATTAGAACTCTTCTTGCCCTATTGCTGTTTTATGCCAAAAAGCGGATTATTCTCTCCTGGAAAAGTCAGCCCCAACCTTGGAATCCTGGAAAGCATTGGTTATTAAGGCAGTACCATTTTATAAAGCCACTTATTTGAGTAGGGGGCACTGACCAAATTTGACAAGGTGTGGGGGGGTTGGATGGCATCGGTGGATACGGTATCAGACTAATTACAGATAACCTATAGCTATCGACACAGCTTTTTTTCTCAGAGAATAGGTGCAGGAACTCCCCCTCCTGAGTCACCCCCTTGTTTCCACTGCCTACCCACCTCCCAGTACTGCCCCTTCTAGAGAATACAAAACAAAATATAATTTTGTGGTACTAAGTAGTTTGTATGTAATTTGTTAATAATAAAAAAGCAGTAAAATAAATCCCTGGTAGCTAGCAACAATAGACCCCCCGGCAACAATGGCTGCCCCTCCCCCCAGCAACAATAGATCCATCCCAGTAACAATAGCCTCCCAACAGCCAGCAACAATAGATCCCCAGCAACAATGGACCCCATAGCACAAATAGATACACCCCAGGAACAATAGACTCCCAACAGCCAGCATCAATAGACCCTCCACCAGCCAGCAAGAATAGACCCCGCGCTCAACAGTAGATCCCTCCCAGCAATGACTGACCCCCCAGCAACAATACCCCCCTTCAGCAACTATAGATCCCCCAGCAGCCAATATCAATAGACCCTCCAGCACTCCTTGCCATTTAATACATTCAGTGCTGGAGGTGCTGGAACTGCATTTCCCCAAGTTCCCGCTGAAAAAAAGCCCTGGCTATCGATATTGGTGTGCTGGGCCATAACGGGAGATGTATATGACTGGCATACAAGAGAAATATCGATAATTCTGTATTAGGATAACTGGTCACTTGTAGGGGGGGTTATTTCTTCATATGAAATTCTTGGGGCTGGGGGGGGGAGAGGGAGCCGGGCCATACTTTGGATGGTATTTAGCATCACGGCCCAAGATGTCGGACAACGCCGGTGCGGTGTCACCTAGTGCCTTCCTCCAGTTTGGAGGCCAACTTAGACAGCATATCTCTAGGCAAAAGTTCTATTGTTTTGGGGGGAGGGAGGGGGGATTTAATTTCATGTTTGATTTTTGTTTTTATATGTAAATGTCCACCAGCAACTGTGTTATAGCCAGTGGTTGTTGGCCGCAAGTGTGGCCCATTGTTATTTGTATGCTTAAAAACTGAATAAAAAAGAATAAAAAAAAAACAAACCTGAAATTGGCATGCCCTTCCAAGAAACTGGGACCTAGAATCTTGGGGCCCTTTCTGGTCAAGAAAAAAATTAATCCAGTAGTTTATAAACTCAAACTTCCCAACTCATTTAAAATTCACCCTGTGTTTCATGCCTCCCTACTTAAGCCTGATGTGGTAAATACCTTTCTGAATCGTGAAGTTGGACCCCAGATATTCTATAGAAATTTGTATCACCACAGAAAACTTTCTTGTGTTATGCCTATAAAGTCCATCATTTCCAATTTCTTTTAATGGGACCCCCCAGAAGCTATGATGGTGAATGAAGAGGAAGAGTTCGAGATCGAAACTATTTTGGATTCCAGGAAAAGACGGGGCAGAACCAGTACCTGGTCAAATGGAGAAGTTTTGGCCCGGAAGAAAATTCCTGGGAGCCTGAGGCGAATCTCCATGCCTGAAGACTTATACAGGCCTTTTATCATTTTCACCCGGAGAAAGTGGCTCAGATGGGCAATCGGAGGCTGCCCCTAAGGAGGAGGGGACAATGTCAGAGAACCACAACAAATGCTTGTTTCCGTGCAGCAGCTGCCAATTTCTGTTCTTCTAACGCCAATGCGCATGCGTGGAGTCTTAGACAGAGACAAGTGAGGTCTGGAGAAGGCATGCGCAATGGCGCATCCATACGAGCCAGTGTGAGTTAGCGCACGCGCACACGCATCAACGAATCCTGGCACACGGCACCCTATTTAAACAGAGAGTCTGCCCAGTGTCAGTGCTGGATTGTCTTGAGCCTATCCCTGTGTTTCTGTTTACTGCTCTGCCTGATTAACTTTGTTCCTGAAAACCCGGCTTTCTCTGACCATTCTCTTGGATCTTCCCTGCCTGCTTATCTGCCTCTACTTACTATACTGACCTTGGCTTGGACTTATGACTACGGCTCTGCCTTCTGATTGTGTACTCCGCTGCCAGCCTGTTGCCAACTTCTACCCGTTCCTGACTTTGCAAGTGATCCTGATCTGGCTTCCGCTGAACAAGTCCAGTGATCAGTTTCTACATCTTCTTGACAGAGGTTCCTGTATCCCCAAGCTTCAGTCTTCTGCCTGCAGGCACCTGCACCCTTCCATTGCCCTAGCAGTCCCTGTCTCCACCACCAGTGGTGCTAGGATCGGAACCGTGCAAGAGGCCACCATCATCATCTCTGGCTCCACTGTAAGGTACGTGATATGGAGGCTCTCTCAGTTGTTCCTCCTCAGCAGAAAAGTTTATTAAATCCCCAGTTTCTGGAAGCGGTGTTTGGGGAGAGGTTCACCATCTCCTGTCCGTAGAACCAAGAAGATGTTAATGATGCTGGGCAGATCTCAGTGATGTTCGGCCCTGATGCCAGCTCTTCTGCTGGAGGCTCCCTCGGTTGTTCCTCCTCAGCAGAAAAGTCTATTAAATCCCCAGTCTCTTGAACTGGTGTCTGGGGATAGAGGTTAACCATCTCCTGCCTGTAGAACAAAGATGATGTTACTGGTTCTGGGCAGAGGCTAGCAGAGCTCTGCCCTGTTGTTATCACTTTAGTTTGAATCTCAGTAAATGTTACATCCTTTAATGAAAAGTCAATTAAATTCATACTTTCTGTGCTCTGTGGCTAGGGAATGAGGATGGCTTCCTTTTCTCCTGAGCCCTTGAACCTCAAATGGGAAGATGAGCCGGCTGCTATATCTCCCGTTCCCTTATCCAGCTGCTGGACTAATTAATTCCTCCATCCAAGCTTGTCCCGTGCAAAAACAGGTTCGTCCAAATGAGTTAAAACTTGCTGCATACGCCATAAGAGCTCCGCTTCCATAGCTGGAGGCGGAGGTGAGCAAAGCACACTGTTACTCTGCCGACTCGTCAGCCGTGATTTCAGGACTGTTGGCTGGGACTATCCAGAAGTATCTGGATAGTGCCAGGCAAAAGGAGCCCCACCCTGCTGCTGAGCAATATCTAGAAGCAGTCTGTAGGCGATCTCAAACTCCCATTCCTGAACGACCAGTGTCCTGGCCTCGCCCCCTGTACTCCCAGAGTCTATGGGTAGCTATCCAGGCAGATAACATTTTTCTGCATACACAATAATATACTGCTAAACATCATATAAAATAATAACTCAAATGACTAACTCCTTTCCCTAATAGCCTGTGGAGGAGGAGGGGGAAGATTGCTTACCTCCGATGCCATTGATGGGGAGAGATAACATCTAGGCAGCTGCCATAATCTTGAAAATGCTGATCCCTAAGGGGTTTTCACTTCCTGACTATAATAAAGATGTGATGATTTTTATGTCACATCCTTTAAAAGGCTAAACAGGTTTATCGCAAACGATATTAATGTTTGGCCAGTAGGTGGCTCAAGCATAACAGCTAACCTGGAACAAGTGTAAAGGCTAGCCGGAGGAGTCTAAGAGGGCTATTTAAGCCTCCTCCTCTGTCAGGCCAGGGCTCGTCGGCGTTTCTGGGTTCAGTAGGGGGTGGGGCCTACATGTCACTTCCGGGTCGGCTGCAACATGGTGGCGGTTCCTCTCTCGGTGCTTCACCAGGGAGTTCGACTGTCCACCCACTTGGTTCCCCCTCGGCACCCACATTTACAGGTCCCCGCTTCTCCCAGTGTTTCAGCGGGGGGGTGATCGGCCGCCCGGCCGCCGCCGACTCCTCTCCCTATGTAATCCAGCTCCATGAGGGAGCCGCTCGCTAGCCAGCTCCTCTCTCCCCTTACCAGCTTGCTCCAGGGGGGAGCCGCCCGCCCGCTTCTCCGGGTGTTGAGGGGGGATGTCCAGCCAGCTGCCTGCTCCTCTCTGCATACTGCGCCATGGGGGGCTGCCACGATTATGCCGGGGGAAGGGAGGGGGGCCGTCCATCCATCCATCCTCCACCCACCCTCCTTCCCCTCGGCTGCAGCTGGTCAGGTGCTGCCTCCCCACTTCTCCCGGCGCTTGTGCAGGGGGGAAGCGGGGGGGGGGCGTCCGTACATTACCTCAGATGCCGCCCGCCTCTCCCTTCATCTCTTATCCAGGTGCCTGCCGGAGCTGTCGGGGCCGCCCGCTTCTCCCAGAGCTCGTGCGGGGAGGAGGGGGGCGTCCGTTCATTAACGTAGCTGCCGCCCGCTTCTCCCTTTTATCCAGGTGCCTACCAGAGCTTTGCTGGCTGCCGGCTTCTCCCGGCGCTCATGCTTGGGGGAGCGGGGGGTGTCCATCCATCATCCACAGCTCCATCTGGTCAGCGTGCTGCCTGCCCGCCGGCTTCTCCCGGCTCCCATGCGGGGGGGGGGCGTCTATCCATCCATCCATCTCCGTAGCTGGGCTCAATCCCACAGAGTCGGGGGAGGGCCATCGCCAGCTTCTTCCTTTCATCCCTCTGTTCCTGACAGCGCGGGAGGGGTGACCGCCCGCTTCTCCTGGCACTCATGCCGCGGGGGGGCCATCTGTCCGGTCATCCATCCTCCAACCACCCACTTTTCCCACAGTCACATCTGTCCGGGGTGCTGCCCGCCCACTTCTCCCGGCTCTCATGCTGGAGGGAGGAGGGGGGGCGTCCGTCCATACGTCCATTCTCCACCCACCCACTTGCCACTTGCCCGCCAGTTCACCTCTCTGGTTCCACGCCGTGCATCGTGGAGGGGACGCCCGCACGTCTCCCAGTTCTCATGGCGGGGGGGCACTCACCCGACCGCTCACCTCCCAGTATTCACGTGGGGCATCATGTGGGGGGGGGATCCCCGCATGCTTCCCCGGCATCCACCGCTTCAGTCACAAGTGTTCATATAGTGGCATTTCGGCCCCAGGATTTCTGTTATAGCGTTTTGGCACAGGTTTTCTGTCATAGCGTTTCTGTTTAGGCGTTTAGTCTCAGCGCTTGTTTTTTCTGTCATGGCGTTTTTTCTGTCATAGCGTTTCTGCCCCAGCATTTGTCATGGCGTTCGGCCCTATTATTTCTGTCATGGTGTTTCTGCCCCAGCAGTTCTGTCGCAGCATTTAGCATTTTTGTCGTAGCGTTCAGCATTTCTGTCATAGCGTTCAGCATTGCTGTCTTAAACATTCTGCCCAGCATTTCTATCATAGCGTTCAGCATTTCTGTCATAGCGTTCACCATTTTTGTCGTAGCGTTCAGCATTCCTGTCATAGCGTTCAGCATTTCTGTCGTAGTGTTCAGCATTTCTGAGGTAGCGTTCCGCATTTCTGTCGTAGCGTTCAGCATTTTTGTCATAGAGTTCTGCCCAGCATTTCTGTCATAGCGTTTAGCATTTCTGTCGTAGCGGTCTGCCCAGCATTGCGGTCATAAGCGTTCTGCATTTCCGTGATAGCGTTCTGCCCAGCATTTCTGTCATAGCATTCAGGATTTCTGTCATAGTGTTCAGCATTTCTGTCGTAGCGTTCAGCATTTCTGTGATAGCGTTCAGCATTTCTGTGATAGCGTTCAGCATTTCTGTGATAGCGTTCAGCATTTCTGTTATAGCTTTCAGCATTTCTGTCATAGCGTTCAGCATTTCTAGCTTAACGTTCTGCCCTAGCATTGCTGTCATAAGCGTTCAGCATTTTCTGTCACAGCGTTCTGCCCTAGCATTTCTGTCGCAGCGTTCTGCCCTAGCATTTCCGTCTCAGTGTTCTGCCCTAGCCTTTCCGTCCCAGCGTTCTGCCCTAGCATTTCCGTCTCAGCGTTCTGCCCTAGCCTTTCCGTCCCAGCGTTCTGCCCTACCTTTTCTGTCATAGCAGTTCTGCCCCAGGGTCCTGTCATAGCGTTCTTCCCCAGGATTTTTGTCATAGTGTTTCTGGCTCAGGATTTCTGTCATGGCATCTCTGCCCCAGGATTTCAGTCATGGCGTTTTCTGTCATAGTGTTCTGCCCCAGCATTTCTGGCTCAGTGTTCAGTCTCAATTTTTTCTGTCTCGGCATTTCCGTCATAGCGTTTCTGCCCCAGGATTCTGTCTTTGCATTTCTGTCATCAGTATTTCAGTCTCAGCGTTTCTGTCATGGCATTTCTGCCTCAGCATTTCTGCCTCAGCATTTCTGCCCCAGGATTTCTGTCATCGCGTTTCTGCCTCTGCGTTCTGTCAGAGCATTTTCTACCCCAGCATTTTCTGTCATGGCATTTCTGACCCAGGGTTTCTGTCATTGCATTTCTGCCCCAGGTTTTTCTGTCATCACGTTTCTGTCTCAGCATTTGGTTCAGCATTTCTGTCATAGCATTTTCTGTCATAGCTTTGTTGTCCTTGTGTTTCTGCCCCAAGATTTCTGTCACAACGTTTCTGCTTCAGTGTTCAGCCTCAGCATTTCTCAGAGGGGCATTGTTGTTCAGTCACGGCATATACTCAGGTTGCTGTTTTCATCTTCGTTGTTTGTCATATCTCATCGTGTTTTGTTCATGTTTGTACCTGCAACAGGTAGCTAGGGCTCACATGTCAGGATCTGTCACGTCTACAGATCCATACGGGCTGAGGTTTCGTTTGTTAATGATTGTTGACCACAATGTTCTCACCCGTATACAGGGGCGGACTGACAACTCATGGGGCCCCCGGGCAATAGGGGCTCATGGGGCCCCCTTTGTCCCCACCCACCCACACACAAGCCACACCCTCACAAAGCCCCACGTATATATTGCACTGCTACATTACATGCATTGGTCACAGAATTTCTCTACTTCATGTTCAAAATAAATGTTAAAGATTTAAGAAAATAAAGAAAAATAAACTCACTTTAACCACGTACATTTACTGCAGGGCTGCGTCTCCTGTGAGCAGAATCACATACAGGAACTTGATTCTGCACTTGCGGGTCTGCATGCTGTTTGACCTGCTGCCGCTGTGATTGGACACACCGAGAGCTAAACAGCGGGTCCGGAGGACCCGATGTCCGCCAGGCCCATACGATCGTTTCTAACAGAGGCAGAACTGTGGTCTGCCTATGTAAACAAGTCCCCAGAGAGCCTCCCCCACTTACATCAGGGGCCCCAGAGAGCCTCCCCTTACATCAGGGTCCCCAGAGAGCCTCCCCCACTTACATCAGGGGCCCCAGAGAGCCTCCCCTACTTACATCAGGTGCCCCAGAGAGCCTCCCCTACTTACATCAGGGGCCCCAGAGAGCCTCCCCTACTTACATCAGGGGCCCCAGAGAGCCTCCCCTACATCAGGGTCCCCAGAGAGCCTCCCCCACTTACATCAGGGTCCCCAGAGAGCCCCCCCTTACATCAGGGGCCCCAGAGAGCCTCCCCTACTTACATCAGGGGCCCCAGAGAGCCTCCCCTACATCAGGGTCCCCAGAGAGCCTCCCCCACTTACATCAGGGTCCCCAGAGAGCCCCCCCTTACATCAGGGTCCCCAGAGAGCCCCAGAGAGCCTCCCCTACTTACATCAGGGGCCCCAGAGAGCCTCCCCTACATCAGGGTCCCCAGAGAGCCTCCCCCACTTACATCAGGGTCCCCAGAGAGCCCCCCCTTACATCAGGGTCCCCAGAGAACCTCCTCCTTACATCAGGGTCCCCAGAGAACCTCCCCTTACATCAAGGTCCCCAGAGAACCCCCCCTATACATCAGGGTCCCCACCCAGAGAGCCCCCTCCTTACATCAGGGTTCCCCAGAGAGCCCCCCTTACATCAGGTTCCCCAGAGAGCCCCCTCCTTACATCAGGGTCCCCAGAGAGCCCCCTTCTTACATCAGGGTCCCCCAGAGAGCTCCCCTTACATCAGGGTCCCCAGAGAGCCCCCCTTACATCAGGGTTTCCCAGAGAGCCCCCCCTTACATCAGGGTCCTCAGAGAGCCCCCTTCTTACATCAGGGTTCCCCAGAGAGCCCCCCCTTACATCAAGGTCCCCAGAGAACCCCCCCTATACATCAGGGTCCCCAGAGAGCCCCCTCCTTACATCAGGGTTCCCCAGAGAGCCCCCCTTACATCAGGTTCCCCAGAGAGCCCCCTCCTTACATCAGGGTCCCCAGAGAGCCCCCTCCTTACATCAGGGTCCCCCAGAGAGCTCCCCTTACATCAGGGTCCCCAGAGAGCCCACCTTACATCAGGGTTTCCCAGAGAGCCCCCCCTTACATCAGGGTCCTCAGAGAGCCCCCTTCTTACATCAGGGTTCCCCAGAGAGCCCCCTCCTTACATCAGGGTCCCCAGAGAGCCCCCCCTTACATCAAGGTTCCCCAGAGAGCCCCTCCTTACATCAGGGTCCCCAGAGAGCCCCCTCCTTACATCAGGGTTCCCCAGAGAGCCCCCCCTTACATCAGGGTCCCCAGAGAGCCCCCCTTACATCAGGGTCCCCAGAGAGCCCCCCTTACATCAAGGTCTCCAGAGAACCCCCCCATACATCAAGGTCTGCAGAGAGCCCCCCATACATCAGGGTCCCCAGAGAGCCCCACCTTACATCAAGGTCTCCAGCGAGCCCCACATACATCAGGGTCTACTCCCCAGAGAGCCGCCCCATACATCAGGGTCCCAAAGAGCCCCCCATAAATCTGGGTCCCCAGAGAGCCCCCATAGATCTGGGTCCCCAGAGAGCCCCCCCATAGATCTGGGTCCCCAGAGAGCCCCCCCCCATAGATCTGGGTCCCCAGAGAGCCCCCCTTACATCAAGGTCTTCAGAGAGCCCCCCTTACATCAAGGTCTTCAGAGAGCCCCCCCTTACATCAAGGTCCCCAGAGAGCCCCCCATACATCAGGGTCCCCAGAGAGCCCCGCCTTACATCAAGGCCTCCAGAGAGCCCACCTTACATCAAGGTCTTCAGGGAGCCCCCCCCCATACATCAGGGTCCCCAGAGAGCCCTGCCTTACATCAAGGTCTCCAGAGAGCCCCACATACATAAGGGTCCACTCCCCAGAGTGCGCCCCCATACATCAGGGTCCCAGAGAGCCCCCCATAGATCTGGGTCCCCAGAGAGCCCCCCAATATATCAGGGTCCCCAGAGAGCATCCTCCTTACATCAGGGTCCCCAGAGAGCCCCCCATACATCAGGGTCCCCAGATAGCACCCCCATACATCAGAGTCCCCAGAGAGCCTCCCCCCATACATCAGGGTTCCCAGAGAGCCTCCCCCTTAAACCAGGGTCCCCAGAGAGCCTCCCCCCATACATCAGGGTTCCCAGAGAGCCTCCCCCTTAAACCAGGGTCCCCAGAGAGCCTCCCCCCCATACATCAGGGTCCCCAGAGAGCCTCCCCCCCATACATCAGGGTCCCCAGAGAGCCCCCCCATAGATCTGGGTCCCCAGAGAGCCCCCCCCCCCCATAGATCTGGGTCCCCAGAGAGCCCCCCCATAGATCTGGGTCCCCAGAGAGCCCCCCTTACATCAGGGTCCCCAGAGAGCCCCCCCTTACATCAGGGTCCCCAGAGAGCCCCCCTTACATCAAGGGCCCCTAGAGAGCCCCCCTTACATCAAGGTCCCTTGAGAGCCCCCCTTACATCAGGGTCCCCAGAGAGCCCTCTCCTTACATCAGGGTCCCCAGAGAGCCTCCTCCTTACATCAGGGTCCCCAAAGAGCCCCCCATACATCAGGGTCCCCAGAGAGCCCCCCCATACATCAGGGTCTCCAGAGAGCCTCCCCCCATACATCAGGGTTCCCAGAGAGCCTCCCTCCCAAACCAGGGTCCCCAGAGAGCCTCCCCCCTATACATTAGGGTCCCCAGAGAGCCTCCCCCCATACATCAGGGTCCCCAGAGAGCCTCCTCCCCATACATCAGGGTCCCCAGAGAGCCTTCCCCCATACATCAGGGTTCCCAGAGAGCCCCCCCTTAAACCAGGGTCCCCAGAGAGCCTCCCCCCATACATCAGGGTTCCCAGAGAGCCTCCCCCTTAAACCAGGGTCCCCAGAGAGCCTCCCCCCCATACATCAGGGTCCCCAGAGAGCCCCCCCATACATCAGGGTCCCCAGAGAGCCCCTCCATACATCAGGGTCCCCAGAGAGCCCCCCATACATCAGGGTCCCCAGGGAGCCCCCCAATACATCAGGGTCCCCAGAGAGCCTCCTCCTTACATCAGGGTCCCCAGAGAGCCCCCCAATACATCAGGGTCCCCAGAGAGCCTCCCCCCATACATCAGGGTCCCCAGAGAGCCTCCCCCCATACATCAGGGTATCAGGGTCCCCAGAGAGCCTCCCCCCCATACATCACGGTCCCCAGAGAGCCTCCCCCCATACATCAGGGTTCCCAGACATAATCCCCTGTACCTGGCTGTGCACCTCCAACCCCCAGCACAGGGGAGGTTGGAGGTGGTGATCGTCAGGTCTGTGGTGCCTGTGGATCTCACTGGGGCTTGTAGTTCTCCATCTGATTCTGTACAGTGGATAGGGGAGGGGCCTCTGACCCGGGAAGCAGTCGGCAACAGTGTACAAGTAGAGAGTGAAACTTGTAGCTGCCCGGGTCAGAGGCCCCTCCCCTTTCCACTCTATACACTCTGGAGGAGAAATACAAGTCCCAGGGAGATGCTGCGAGCACCATAGAACTGCTGATCGCCGCCTCCCACTCTCCCCACTGCATCCCAAACTGAAAGCCACAGGTGCAGGGGGAGATGCCGGGTCTTGCCCCCCCCCCCCCCGCACAGCGGCAGTCAGCAGAACGGCTTCACCGCAGCATGCCTAGCAGCATACCCCTAGATCCGACGAGCATGTCTCACGGGCCCCCTACTGGCCGCGTGCCCTCGGTCGGCATCCGAATGACCAAATGGTCAGTCCGCCCCTGCCCGTATAACATACGTCATCCGATGCACGTTCATTCACCACTCCTGTACGATTACCCACCACGGTCTGTGGGTACACAAGCCCTGAGTTTCCAGATAATTACCTGTCTCTGCACGGCAGGTTACTCGGGCTCACTCACTACTCACACGAGGGGGGGGAGGGGTCCGTCATCAGGTTCATTCACGCACAGTGGTCTTGACATTTCTGCTCATGTTTTCATACTTAGGTAGGTACAGAGGGGCATTGTTCTCATGTCTTGTTGTCTGTTATTTCTCTTGTGCATGTTCTCAGGTTGGGCTGTATTGGCATTCATCATCCCCTTTTTGGTCCTTAAGTGGTAGGTTTGAGCAAACGTCGTCATGATTCTGGATTCCACTCTCGGCTCTGATCTTGTCTAGGATGTGGCCTGGAAGACTGCTCAGGGACGTCAGTCCAGTCATCTTTTCCGTTCCCCAGCCGGTTCCAGGTAGGGGGCTTTCAGTCACTTTGGGTATGACTGTTTCATGCCATGGGACTTATTTCCCCGGGGTGGAGTCTGGCCCTCCTTCCTCGGTTCAGGATTCAGACTCGGTTGCCAGGTCACAGGCTTAAGCACGACCCGATCGTATCAGGTGGGACCAGTATTCTGTGTCTGGCATGGTTTCTCCATGTTGTCAATGCTTATTGCCATAGTGCATGGGCCTCATCCACCTACTCCATCACATCCTTCAGGTATTTAGCATTTTGAACTCCTACCAGTTGTCCTTCGGCACTCACCCTCGCACTTCCCCATACCAGTATGGCTAGGCCAGGGCACGGGAGGGGTTTCACTGAGCACTTCACTGGTGTCCATTTGAAGTTTCAATCTTCTCGGCTATCCATTTTACAGGGGCTCCTCAGGACAGCCGTTGCTCCCCTTCCCCCACGCATCCTCATTCACAAGCAGTTCATTCTCATTTTTGGGTCATCTCGGACTTCAGGCTCTGTCCATCGTTCACGGGACGTTTAGTTGGGTTCTGGGTAGCTTTGCAGGTTCTGTAGGGGGTTCTGTCTCATCACCAAATCAGGAGCGGGGGGGGTTTCTCCGGTCATAGCGATTGCCATCCGGGCGCACGCTACTCCACTTGATGGATTGTTACCTTCCCTTCTTCACCTAAACTTGTGTCTTTTTGCCCTCTTTTCAGGCATACTGACTAGTCAGGCCAAGGCACACCTCAGGCCTTGGTGCTTAGTGGTATTACTTTCTCACTCGAAAACTCTGACTACAAGTGTAAAGGCTAGCCAGAGGCTAGCCTGTATTTGTGGGAGGAGTCTGAGAGGGCTATTTAAGCCTCCTCCTCTGTCAGGCCAGGGCTCGTCAGCGTTTTTGGGTTCCCACCCACCCGTTTCCCCCAATCTTCATACACACTCATATTACTTTTTCTTACATTCAGGGTATGCCCTCTTTTCAGGCATACTGACCAGTCAGGCCAAGGCACACCTCAGGCCTTGGTGCTTAGGAGTATCACTTTCTCACTCGAAGACTCTGACTACAAACATAATTTATAGCTTAATAATGCAGCAACACGATATACAAATTAAATGACAAGGTGAATTCTCTTTTCTGAACCTCAGGAGAAAGAAAGGTATCCTGGAGACATAACACTCCCCGTCTGGCATTAACCAACGCCACTAAAAGCGTCAATGGACACAAGTAAAATTAAGTCCGATATGGGTCTGAGAAATGACTTTACTTCACCCTGTTTGGAAATCTTAACTTCGACCTTCTTGACAAGTCCATCTTTGCTTTGGACTGTCTGTGTGATAAGTCCCAAAGGCCAGTCATTCCTGTGTGCTTGGCAGTCTTTAATGAGCACCACATCTCCTGACTTCAGGTCTGGTTTGTTAACTTGCCACTTATTTCTGAGTTGTAGGGTTTGGATGTAATATCTTCTCCATCTTTCCCAGAAAGTGTTGGCTAGGCATTGCACCTGTCTCCATTGACGTCTGAAAAGGTCTTTATCAGTAAACTCTCCATTTGGAGCACTGACCGTGTTGATTTTTTGAGTGAGTAGAGTTGCAGGTGTCAGCAAAATGGGGTCGTCTGGATCATTAGTAACTGGGATCAGAGGTCTAGCATTTATGATGGCTGAGACCTCGGCCATGAAGGTGGACAGACATTCATGCGTGAGTCTGGCATTCCCCATTTGAAGGAAAATAGAATCCAAAATCTTGCGGGTTACGCCTATCATTCTTTCCCACACACCACCCATATGAGGAAGGTTAAATGTCCAGGTACATCCCTGTTGGTTGAGATACCTTTCCACGCTGTTGTTGTCTAGATTGGAAAGGATCTGAAGTTCCTTGGCTGCTCCAACAAAGTTTGTGCCCCTATCAGAGCAGATGTGATCTCGAATGGCAATGAAGCGCCTGAGAGTGTTGATAAAGCTGGAAGTGTTCATTGATTCAATCAACTCTATATGAACAGCTCGAACAGTCAAACAAGTAAAAATAACTACCCAGCGTTTGCTGCTGGCGTGGCCTCCCCTGGTTTGGCGAGTTGTAACGGACCAAGGACCGAATACGTCAAGGCCCACACTTGTAAAGGGAGATGAGTTATGTCTGTCAGGTGAAAGGTCAGCCATTTTTTGGGTTTGTAAGAGTCCACGGAGTTTGTGGCAGGTAACGCAATTAACCACTTTCCGACCGCCTCACACAGATATACTGCGGCAGAATGGCACGGGCAGGCAAAATCACGTACACTGGTGACGCTAGTTAGGAAGGTAAATATATAGGTTCGCCGTCAGCGTTTTAGAGTGTCAGGGACCCCCATATACTACCTAATAAAGGTTTTAACCCCTTGATTGCCCCCTAGCTAACCCTTTCACCAGTGATCACCGTATAACTCTTACGGGTGATGCTGGTTAGTTCGTTTATTTTTTATAGTGTCAGGGCACCCGCCATTTATTACCTAATAAAGGTTTAGCCCCCTGATCGCCCCGGCAGTGATATAACTTAGGTTTTAGGGTCAGATAGGGTCTGCGTCGCCCCAGGCAGCGTCAGGTTAGCGCCAGTACCACTAACACTGTGATGGAGATATTGAATTCCATATTTATATCAATGAGATTCAAGTGAACCATTGCAAGGACTCCAAATAAACTGCCTTGCCCCACAGGATGTATGTATGTATGTATGTGTATATATATATATATATCTATGTGTATATGTTTGTATCTATGTGTGGGTATATATATTTATATATGGGTATATGTTTCTTAATATCATGATAGAGCATAGCTCACCTTAGGAATGTAGTTACACTGATGGGAACCCGAGAAGGTCCCCAGGTGTTACTGAATCAAAGAGTATTTACAGACCTTAAGGCATCAATTCTTTAGGGGGCCATTAACACGCTTCCAGTACACTGGTGGGAATCAGGAAACGTCCCCAGGTGTTAATTGAATCATATCACCAGGGGGGCATTAACATACTACTGTCAGGACTGTTTGGGCTGGGAGATCAAAGGAGATTGTTCCTTAATTCATAGACTGTGAGGCACCGAAGGGTTTCAATGTTCCAGCAATGTTCGAGCATGAACTTCTGGACAGCTTCAGATGTGACCAATCAGAATTGGAGGCAACTATAAGCCAATTAGCAAAGAGGCTTCAAATGTAGCCAACCAGACTTTGAGACAACTCTGACCCAATCAATATGTTGCATCTTTTGTTTGGTGGAGAATGCATATAAAAGAGGGAGAGGGCTAAATGGTTTGGCCCTGTCCAGCCCGAGACCATCTAGGGGATATGCTGTCTGAGTAATGTATACTGGAATCTCTGTTTCTCTTTCTTTCTAACCTTTTTGTATCCTAGGATTTGTCTTATGATATTGTATATCCTGTGTATATCTTTTGTAGAAAAGCATCGCATTTCGACCTCTATCACCCCCGAACACCAGGAGGCAATTAAAACAACGAGAAGAGGGTGTAGGGGAGGGCGGAAATCCAAAGAGAGATCAAAAACATCAGAGAGCCACTCCACTATAAAAATTTTCAATTTGTCCAGGTGTGAGTTCCTTGATACAGAGCTCGAATTGCTTAGAAGGGGGCTCAATTATGCTCCTGAGAGCTCTCCAAACCTGTTTGAGCTCTTTATCGATCTCAACAAGTTTGTGCGGAATCTCACTGTGAAGCGCCATTTTAGGTTGAAGGAACTAAATGGAATGACAAATGAGGGACCAGAAACAACTATTCCCATTGCCCATGATGAACCTCTTGACAAGGAGGTATTGGAGATTTTGGAGGAGCTGTACCTGGAAGGAGGTCAAGAATCTGTGGGAGTCCTTCCTCCCCCAACCCTGGAGGGTGGGACTATCAACACTAATTTCAGACCAAAATCCAGCTTCTACCCCCACTGGAACAAGGGGAATTTTATACCTACGTTCTATGAAGTAGTGATGGAGGAATTCAGGAAAATCTGTGGGGACAAGAAACGGAAGTATACTAAAGACCACGGAGCTATCTTGGAGGGTCCTTTGGATAGTTTGAAAAAGAACTCTGAAATAGTCATAAGAAAAGCAGACAAAGGTGGAGGTCTGGTGATTCAAGATAGAGATCAATATCTGGAGGAAGCATATAGACTGATTGGTGATACCAACACCTATGAGAGACTTACTTGGGATCCTACAGTTAACTATAACATGGAATTAAAAACGCTTCTGGATAAAGCATTATCAGATCAAGTCCTGACTAAAAACGAGTACTACTTTTTGTATTCCAAGCACCCAGTGGTCCCCCACTTCTACCATATCCCAAAGATACACAAAGATATGAAGAAGCCCCCAGGAAGACCTATTATAGCAGGGATCGACAGCCTAACTAGCAATCTGGGCAATTATATCAATTACTTCCTCCAGGGATTGGTAGTTAACCTGCCATCATACATCAAGGACTCAGGCCATGCTCTAGAGATACTTAGTGCTTACACTTGGGAGCAGGGCTATAGATGGCTATCACTCGATGTGACATCTCTATACACCTCTATCCAGCATGAGTTCGGTCTTAGAGCTATCGAATATTATGTAGCAGAAGCACACGTATTTGATCCCAGGCAAGCTCGTTTCATTTATGAATGCATCGAGTTCACTTTGACCCACAATTACTTCACTTTCTTGGACAGGCACTATAGGCAGATAAGGGGTACAGCTATGGGTGCAAGGTTTGCCCCCAGCTATGCGAACCTGTTTATGGGTTATTGGGAACTCAACCACATCTGGGCCAATAACCCCTATGGGAAGAACCTAGTGTTGTACTCGCGGTACATAGACGATATTCTTATCATCTGGAGTGGTACCGATGAGGAGCTGAAAGGATTTCTTGCACATTGTGCAGGAAACCCCTATGGGATTTCCTTTACCCATGTGGTGGACGACAAGTCCCTGGTTTTCCTGGACCTAGAGCTACAGGTGGACGACACTGGGACCATCTTCTCAAAAACCCACTTTAAACCGAGCGCCGGGAATTCATATCTCCATGCCCGGAGCCACCATCACCCTAGATGGATTAGGAATGTCCCCTTTGGTCAGTTTTGCAGGCTTAGGCGAACCTGCACCCTGAAGCAAGATTATGAAGAACAGAGCCTTATCCTTAAGAATAAGTTCAAGGAAAAGGGTCATGTAGAGGAGAATATAGAGGAGGCATTCCAAAAGTACCTTGTGTTGTACGACAACACTTGTGTTGGAGAAGAAAAGAAGATAAACCCACATGTGGACGAACAACCACAAGTACGGTTTTGCACTAGGTATAATAACAAGGCCCCGATAATACAAAAAATCCTCAAAAAGAATTGGAGAATCCTTGAATCAGATCCCATCTTAAAGACAAGCCTTCCTTCGCATCCTAATTTGGTCTTTAGGAGACCGAAGGACCTTAGGAGCATCATTGCCCCTAGTAGGGTAAGAAAACAAAGAAATGGAGGACTCAGCAGCACCTGGAGTACAATTTTTGACCAGAAGGGCAGTTACAGATGTGGGAGCAGCAACTGTGGGAACTGCGTGCATATGTGCCACAGAAAGAAAGAAGTCTTTGGAACAGACGGTAGGGTCCACAAGATTAAGCAGTTCATCAACTGCGGTACCCCGTATGTCATCTACGGCCTTCTGTGCCCC
The DNA here is from genome assembly GCA_037952925.1 of Lithobates clamitans. NCBI lineage: Eukaryota > Metazoa > Chordata > Amphibia > Anura > Ranidae > Lithobates > Lithobates clamitans. The sequence goes on along the minus strand of JBBGZY010000413.1, from coordinate 2,953,595 downwards.
TGTGGCCTCCTTTATATTGGACGGACGTCAAGAGTTATGAGGATAAGAATGAACGAGCACAGGAGTAGTATTCTGACAGAAAAGGATAACTACTCAATACCGAAACATTTCAAAGAAACCCACAGTAGCAGTACAGAGGGCCTCAAAGTGTTCGGCATAGAAGCAATGCCGAGCGACCTAGATAGTGGTAAAAAATATCAAATGCTGTGTAGTAGAGAGGCCTTCTGGATATTTTCCCTAGGAACTTTGGCCCCGAAAGGTCTGAACGAGGAAATTGAACTACACAATGTAGCATAATTCCTTCAGTTCCCGTCCAAGCTTTCGAGCCATTATTAACATCAGTTAGTTAATTCTGATGTGACTTCTCTAGTGTGTCCTTCGCCTCCACCATGTTGGTAGGGGCTCATTCTTGGGGTTTATGGGATGCACTAAGGTCAAGGACTAGGAATTGGGTAGACCATTTGGCAGGTGTAGTAATAGGTTTTAGCCGCTAGGTATTTGTTTAGAAGGTAATTATTAGGTTTAGGTTGTGGTTGGTTTCAGATAGTCGCCTATTGGCCTATTTGACTACATGATGTACTTTTTGTAATTTTATGCAATTTACCGCCAATGTAATTTACCGCCATTGGAGTTTAGTGTCTATTCCCACCAGATGCTAGCGGGCAATGGTGCCTCTCTCTCTCTCTTGTCTATGGTATGCAGGTCCGCAGAGGTATCTTCCAGGGTATATGCTGAGGTGATGGGTACCACTGTCATTTGGCACAGTATGGTTTACTATTATATGGTTTATATACATATTTGTCACTATATTTATATATATTTTATATCTACATGGAGTGGGGTGTAGCCTTTCAGTAGGAACACTCTATTGCTGTGTCTAATGGTGACTAATGTTGGTATAGGCTGATGAGGTTCAGTATTCACTTTGAGATCCCATATGTATTTTTAGTATTTTATACTATGTATTATTTATTATTTTATAATCCTTCCTCCTCTAGATTAGTATCGTGCTGATATCATAACGACTAATTGTTATGGACTCCCATGTGTTGTTCTTTTAACATTAAGTATATTATATGTTATATTTCAATCTATGAATTTTATGGATATGGTATGATCTACTGTACCTTGGAGGGATATTTCTGCGGACTCCTTCTATTAATCTAATCATTTTACATTATGATCAACCTATAGGTTTGGAATCCTTTTTCCATTATCCCTTTTTCCACTTCCTTATTTGGGAATCGATATTCACATTATAATATTTTCAATTATATTTTTATTTTTTAATTAATTAAGTTTTTAAATTATACATTCCTTTTCCCCTCCATTTTTCATCAATGTTTCTTTAGAGAAAAGTGGGTTGAGCGCTGCTAGTAGCCCCCGCCAGAATGCTGCTTGTCCTGCTTAGCCAGATCGCATCTCTGCCAATGATAATGTTAGTAGTGGAGCGATTGATGGAGAGCGCGCGGCCATACTGAGATGCGCGCGCATTATTTACCACAGGTTGACGGTCGGAAGCAGTGGGTGGAACGCAAACACACCCACGCTTCCGGGCCGTGTTCCTGGCGCACAGGGACCTCTGACGCCTGTGGAGGAGCAGAAAATGACGCCACGATCGGCCGGAAGTTGCGGGTGGAACGCAGGTACGCCCGCACTTTCTGGTCTTTTGAATGGCGTGCGTTCCACACATGGCATGCAGCACTATTATGGCTCCTGGGAGCCGGAGGAGCCCGGCATCATCCACCCCAGTAGATCAGAGGCATGGGGACACAACTAGAGCTGCATGCAGGAGGTGAGGTGTCTTTGTTTTGGCGCACCCAATCCCCCTTCCCCTGCCCTGTTGCACATAGCCTATGGTGAGAGTGAAACTGATCTACTGGTCCAGTGTTTCTATAGTTATATTTATATTTATATCTATTTATTTTTTCAATTAATCAATTTCTTTTTGTACTAGTATTACTACTATCATTATCTTTTTAGCAGATAACATAGAGTGATGTTTGCCCTCTATATTTTGGCTACAAATGGGGAATCACACTCAGAGGGATGGGATAGGGAGGGTTAACCCGAATGGGTGGGTGGTGCCCAATATCTGTGGGAGGGGGCGTCGTCACTAATTGGGTGGGGTAGACACAGGCACATACATACATTTATAGAGAGAGCAACTCGAGAGACCAACCATTGCCCGCTTAGGCTCTGAAGAAAGGGGTGCTCCCCTGAAACGCGTAAGCCATCAGCCATTTGCGCTGGTCTTATCCTCTCGGCAACAGGTCCTGGGGTGTCGATCCACAGAAACAGCGCTTTTGCGCCCTTTTGAAAGCTATTTATACTAGCTCGTTTGTGAGTATAATTTTTACTGATTTTATGCTGCATTAAAGTTTATCAGTGGTAATGCACTAGGTTGGTGCGCCCTCTTTCTTTTTTGTGTTTTTTAGCTTGAATACCCATTGTTCAAATGAGGGATGCAAGACGCTAGGCATTACTTCTATAGGTGGCTGCACCACATATCCAGTTCATGGACACCTGAGCGCAGGAGAGGTCTTTTTTCTTGTGTATATCCTGTGTATGACCATTGTACCCATTTCTGAGTTCGGCCTAAATTAACTTTGCAGCCTAGAGCAACACTGTACTTATGACATCACTGGAGATATATGATAAATTGTAATTATTCTAACTTTTTTTTCTGTGTAAATAAATTTTACACAGAATTTCCCTGTTATCGCTCGTTTTTATTCTTATATAGACAAAGGTTTAATCACTCATATTTGTATCGTTAATCGTTTAAGTGAGGTATAAATGTTTCCAAAACATATGGTACCGGTCGTGTGAGGAAGCTTCACGTTTGAGTGATTTGTGGTTTTGCGGGTGGAGGACAAGTCTAACTCCAAAAACGGTAAGCATTTTTATGTCCTTGTTTGTATGTCTGTCTCCACTGTATGAACACCCAAACTAGCAAGCTTCTTTGAACATTGTTTATATATATATATATATATATATATATATATATATATATATATATATATATATAACCTTTTGTCTGTACTAATACTTTGATGAGACTGATATGAACAGTATAAGTGAAATAAAATTGTACTGAGAGTGTATGAGAAGGCATCCTGCTCGGTTGGGCCAAAACTGCAGGAGGGTGTCTGCGTGAATGATGAGGGGCTCTGATTGGACGCTTGAAGGCAGTGGAAAGAAGTAGGATCTGGGCCTTTTTGCCAACAAGCGCTTCTGGTTGACCCTTGCATGAGTCTGGGTCAAGACGCTTCCCAGTCTTTGAGATCGAATTGCACCTGTGGGCCTAGTACACACTGAATGATCTTCGATGTATGTATCTATCTTTCTGTGTAAACTACTAACGGGGGATCGTAAGCTTTGTGATTAGATCTGTAATGTTGTAACTCCTACAAATCATATTACAGTTAGGTGTGCATCAGTTAACTACCTCCTGTACTACAAGCACGCATAGGGTCCTGATTATCTAAATTTGTGCTAATCATTAGTAAAAGCCTTTTGTTAAGCCTTTCTTTTGGAATACTTCAGAAAAGTACACGGAGGGGATTAAAACTATTATTTAGTTTGGGAAATCTCCAGGCTAATTTTTTTGAAGGACTATAGCCAGGACAGGGAAAATATTGTTCTGGCAAGTAGTGAAAAAAAAGCAGCAACATTGGCAGGGGCGGGAACTGCCACCCCAATTCTTGACCAGAGAGTAGCTACCTCTGAAGTAAAGGCTACCTGTAAAAAGGTTGGGGGAATCAGTTCAAGGTCCGGAGTCCGTAAAGGATGGGTAATCTAATCACTTCAAAGAGGAGGTCTGAATGGGGTAAACCCTATCAAATGACCCCAAGGGAAGAGATGATAGATAAATATGGACCTTGGGTTGTGAAATATATTCAAGATTGGGCTCACTGGACTGGGAAAAAGTATTCTAAGAGAGGTACTTTTAAGCCAAAAGTATGGGAAAGTCTGTACCGTGCTTATCACAAAAAGATGACACGGCCATATGAAAAAGATACTTGGGCTATATGGATGCTTGAGTCGGTGAATACAGTGGGAGTTAAGGAGAAAACACACCAAATGATGCTGAGTAGTAGGAACAAGCAGGGACAGCCACTAGACCCACATCCCCAGAGTAGTGACAGTGATAAACAGGGGGACGATGAGGAATTGTCAGGATTGGGGCCTTATACAATCGCCCGGTCCTTGTTGGCAAAATACTCAGAAGCTGATAGGAATTGTCATCTATCAACAGATGACAAAAAGGAAAAGCTACAACTTGCTGCCAAGTTTAACACCCAATTTAAAACCCCCAATGAATCACAGAAAAACTCTTCATGTGAAGAATTGAAACAAAAGGAAAGAGATAGTGCAGCAAGCCAGGGGAAGGGAATGCTGGAATCATGGGAGAAAAGTCTCCCCAGTTCCAGAGACCATATTACTGACTGCAAGCCAGCATTCTCTCCTAGACATCAGTTAACTAGCCATTCCGCTGCTGTAAGCAATATGGGCAGTTCTGCTACCGAGTACACGGCCTATGTACCTTTATACCCCCAAGTAACTAGCACCCCACAGCAAGGACCTGTGTGGTGTCACTCTAAGGGTGAAAGGATATCACCCAATGTGGGCACACCGGTGTACCATGGGACTGTTAATGCCACCCTTCAGGGCACTTTGCAGTTGGATAAAGTGCCCCCACCTGGCAGCAACAATCTTCCACAGTCTTATTGGGATTCTGTGACAGAATCCCAAAAGACCAATCCACAACTGATATTTTTCTCAGATGACGTATCTGTCTATCCTGTAAGAGAACAGGTGGTTTATGACAACAGTGGGAGAGCCACGGGAAAGATGATACATCACTTGCCATGGACTCCCTCTGAGATGAAAGGATTTCTGAGTGTTATCCCCCATCCAAGGACAGATCCCATTCAATTTGCCAAAGAGCTGCTGGACATCCAAGCAAGCTACAATGCAAACTGGGGTGATATGCTTCAAATAATGAAAAGGATTTGTGGAGATGGGGACTTGGATGAAATCCTCAGTAAAACTTATATTCCACAGACCCTGTATGTTGACTCCAGCCATCTAGGATATATAACAAAAAATCAAAGAAAGAAATTGCGCTAGGTGCATAAAAATTGTGATTGAGTAAAAAAGGTCCTGCTGCTATGCACTATAACCCCGATATAAGGGTACAAAAAAACTAGATATAATATAGAATGTGCAGCGCTGGACATATGAAGTGAATGGTGAAATATTACTAAACCATGTGATAAAATTTGATCAACAACAATATATACAAACAGTGACCTATAAATATAGGTAGTGAATTACTTATGACCGTGAGCATATAAATATAGGTAGTGAATTACTTATGACCGTAAGCATATGGAATTACAGAAAATTCCTGGAGATAAAACTTTTAAAGGTGCATAAAAGTCCAAAGCAATAATTTTTCGTGCAATGTGAGTGAGTATATGGAATTACAGAAAAAAAATTCCTGGAGATAAAACTTTTAAAGGTGCATAAAAGTCCAAAACAATAATTTTTCGTGCAATGTGAGTTTCAGGGGTGCATCTTCGATAATCGGTGTTGCCCACCACCGGATAGGTGAATGAATAAAAGGCTTACCAGAAAGCCTGTGACCGCCCTTATTCAGGGGGGTCAAAACAGGCTTAGCAGATATGGGGGGACCACCACACGGATACTCCGTTTGATAGATGGATCAATGGGTCAAGACTCCTTGCCAGGTAATTCTCCAGCCGACAGCCACTGTGGATATTCTCCCGACTCATGTCCTCTCATGGGGCAGACTTGAAGCTTCCACAGATTCAGTGCAGGAAGATGTAATATAAAGTTGCCAAAAAAAGGGGATAAAGAAAAAATACTCCGCTGGTGCAGATAACTTTGGGTTTCCTTTAATGGTATATTACGATCTCAAGCATTAAAAACAAAGAAAACGGAATAAAAACAAACAAAATAAAAAAACGACACTACCGCCGTTTGTTTAAAGATCGCGCATGCGCAGTGCGTGCAATGTTGTGACCCACAACATTGCACGCACCGCGCATGCGCGATCTTTAAACAAACGGCGGTAGTGTCGTTTTTTTATTTTGTTTGTTTTTATTCCGTTTTCTTTGTTTTTAATGCTTGAGATCGTAATATACCATTAAAGGAAACCCAAAGTTATCTGCACCAGCGGAGTATTTTTTCTTTATCCCCTTTTTTTGGCAACTTTATATTATATCTTCCTGCACTGAATCTGTGGAAGCTTCAAGTCTGCCCCATGAGAGGACAGGAGTCGGGAGAATATCCACAGTGGCTGTCGGCTGGAGAATTACCTGGCAAGGAGTCTTGACCCATTGATCCATCTATCAAACGGAGTATCCGTGTGGTGGTCCCCCCATATCTGCTAAGCCTGTTTTGACCCCCCTGAATAAGGGCGGTCACAGGCTTTCTGGTAAGCCTTTTATTCATTCACCTATCCGGTGGTGGGCAACACCGATTATCGAAGATGCACCCCTGAAACTCACATTGCACGAAAAATTATTGTTTTGGACTTTTATGCACCTTTAAAAGTTTTTTCTCCAGGAATTTTTTTTCTGTATTTCCATATGCTCACTCACATTGCACGAAAAATTATTGCTTTGGACTTTTATGCACCTTTAAAAGTTTTATCTCCAGGAATTTTTTTCTGTAATTCCATATGCTTACGGTCATAAGTAATTCACTACCTATATTTATATGCTCACGGTCATAAGTAATTCACTACCTATATTTATAGGTCACTATTTGTATATATTGTTGTTGATCAAATTTTATCACATGGTTTAGTAATATTTCACCATTCACTTCATATGTCCAGCGCTGCACATTCTATATTACATCTAGGATATATACTTACTAAGCAATTGGCGCAGTTGTTTATAACAGTCTATCGTCCCCAGTCTTGGACCAAGGTGTCAGGAGTGATCCAAGGTCCACAGGAAGATTGTATGACTTACTACAATCACTTTAAAAAAGCCGTGAAAACGGCTGGGGAGGACATTACTAACAGTGCCCTATCACCCTTATTGATACATAGCTTTATGACTGGGTTGAGAGGAAACATCAGAGAAAAATTGATGACTGCAAATCCAGACTGGAGAGATAAGCCCCTCTCCTCTTTGTTGTCACTTGCAACTGCTATTGAAAGGAATATAGCAGATTGGGAGTCACAGAAACCTCAAAGGATCTGCATTGTCACTGATCAGTTGAACAGTGCAGATCTCGGAAAAAACCCAAAAGGGAAACCAGCTTGCTTCAACTTCCACAGACCCGGACACTTCAAGAAGGAGTGTACAACTCCAAGACACAGTAGGCCACCACGACATGGAGACAGGGCCGTTTTTAAGGCAGGGCAAAAGGGGCAGCTGCCCTGGGCCCTGTCATTGTTGTGGGGCCCAAAGCAGCTGCCTCATACTTGCCAACTATCCTGGTTTAAATTCCCTCATCCCTTGAGGTTTTAGTCCCGTGCTGTGTCCCAATATCTCAGTGTGAAGTGCTGCTACTAACACTGCCCAGCTCTGCCCTTTTTGTTGTGTACAGATGACTCACCTGCAGACCTTGTGTTTACATGTTAATTACCGGCATTCATATGTAAATAGCGGCGGCCGGCTGCATTGATATGTATATCATGCCCTCCCTGAGGTCATATCCACAGTAATCTCTAGCAGCCAATCAACAAGCAGAAATCATGTGCTGTAACCTCTAGCAACTAATCAGTGAGCCATAATGTGTGCTGTAACCTCTGGCAACCAGTCAGTGAGCGGTAATGATACACTGTAACCTCTGGCAACCAATCGCAATCGCTGCCTGATCTGATTCATCAAACTGATTTTGAGTCTAGCTGCTATTTATTGTATATCTCATAGAAGGTGGAGAGCAAAACTGCATTGAAGAGGGGGCCCCAAGAAAAGTTTTGCCCAGGGTCCAATCAATATTAAAGACGGCCCTGCATGGAGAGGAAATGGCCATGCCGGCATTAAGGGAGGAAAGTCTCCAGGCAGAAGGGACACTTTCTGTCCCGCTGATAGGAGAAGATGTGAAATTAAATTTCACTGAAAGAAGCTGTAGTAAGCACACGGGAAAAACGCCGCAAATCTCTGCGGCCAAGTGGTTAGCTAATCAGTATGAACATTTGAAAGTGCAAATTATATCCCTAAAAGAAGAGCTAGAAATAACCAAAGGTACCATCTGTACTTTAGAAGCTTCTATGTTAAATTCTAAGGCTATCCTACAGCAATTAGTACTAGAAAACCAAAGATTACAGGAAGACGTTCATCTGTTGGGAGAAAGACTAGAGGATGCAGAAAGAGGAATGAAACCATTATCTGTCAGCTGCCAGGAGCTGTTGGCTCAGTTTTCAGATAGAGAAGATAACAGGGTAACTGATTTGGGTAGGTCTGAATTCAGAGGGACGTCCTCCACACCTAATGTACCAACAGGAATAAATCCCTGGAAGGTAAGGGCTCTTTAAAAATTGCCCCTATATTTTGTAAGCCACAGGTAAAAACTACTAATCCAGAAGAGGCCATCCCATATTCTCAGTCGTCTAAAACAAAGCCTTTTGTTAAGAGATGTTGTACCACTTTAACTAAGATAAAATGTCACTTATGTGGCCTATTTGGCCACATCACGAGATTCTGTCTATCCAGTTCCAGTCAAAAAGTCGGTAAGCATAATCCATATAGGACCACAAGACGTGATTTTGAAGTGTACTCTGCACGCTTCGCCACATGGCCTAGGTGTAGGAAGTATGGACCACCTGGGTCAGGGGTCCCATTCCAAACTCCTGAGAATGCGTCCATACAGGCTGAGAAGGGGCTAATGAAATGGGATGGATCTCTGAAATCATTTCAACCTTACCAAACAGATGTTATGGGTTTAAGAAGAAGTACAGGGTATTCTAGAAAACATGCTGATATGTGTGATGTCTAGAGGTCATCGTTAACCTAGCTAATTGTGTGAGTGTGTGTGGAGTAATGCAATTAATGTCGTGTTGTGTGACGTTTGTTCTCAGCTGCTGACAGCCCACCCAAATGACCCCCCTTCTTTCTCACCAGGTCTGTGAAAAGGTACAGTGAACTGTATTGACATGCAAATGACCTGAGCCAAGATAATTATCTGTACTAGTGAATTGAAAGATACATTTCCTAAAATGACTTTGTTTTCCAGGAAAACAGTACTGGAGAGGTTCTTTGTGGTGAGGTATTATGATCTGTTGATAAATGGTACTGCTAAAAGGTTTATTACGGATTGCTAATTTTTTTTTCAACCACGGTGAATACATTTTTTTGGGGGAATTATTGGTATACCATAAAACAAAAAATCCGTGTGGTATTAATGTGTATCAAGTAACACATATTATTGATAAGTTGAGCTCAACAATTTTTTTTTTTTTTTTTTTAACCACTTCAGCCCTGGAAGGATTTACCCCCTTCCTGACCAGAGCACTTTTTACAATTCGGCACTGCGTCGCTTTAACTGCTAATTGCTCGGTCATGCAATGCTCTACCCAAACGAAATTTGCGTCCTTTTCTTCCCACAAATAGAGCTTTCTTTTGATGGTATTTGATCACCTCTGCCATTTTTATTTTTTGCGCTATAAACGGAAAAAGACTGAAAAGTTTGAAAAAAAATGATATTTTCTACTTTTTGTTATAAAAAAAAATCCAATAAACTAAATTTTAGTCATACATTTAGGCCAAAATGTATTCGGCCACATGTGTTTGGTAAAAAAAGTGTCAATAAGCGTATATTTATTGGTTTGCGCAAAAGTTATAGCGTCTACAAACTAGGGTACATTTTCTGGAATTTACACAGCTTTTAGTTTATGACTGCCTATGTCATTTCTTGAGGTGCTAAAATGGCTGGGCAGTACAAAACCCCCCCAAATGACCCCATTTTGGAAAGTAGACACCCCAAGGAAATTGCTGAGAGGCATGTTGAGCCCATTGAATATTTATTTTTTTTGTCCCAAGTGATTGAATAATGACAAAAAAAAAAAAAAATTTACAAAAAGTTGTCACTAAATGATATATTGCTCACACAGGCCATGGGCATATGTGGAATTGCACCCCAAAATACATTCAGCTGCTTCTCCTGAGTACGGGGATACCACATGTGTGGCACTTTTTGGGAGCCTAGCCGCGTACGGGGCCCCGAAAACCCAGCACCACCTTCAGGATTTCTAAGGGCATACATTTTTGATTTTAATCCTCACTACCTATCACAGTTTTGAAGGCCATAAAATGCCAAGATGGCACAAACCCCCCCCCCCAAATGACCCCATTTTGGAAAGTAGACACCCCAAGCTATTTGCTGAGAGGCATGGTGAGTATTTTGCAGCTCTCATTTGTTTTTGAAAATGAAGAAAGACCAGAAAAAAAATTTTTTTTTTTCTTTTTTCAATTTTCAAAACTTTGTGACAAAAAGTGAGGTCTGCAAAATACTCACTATACCTCTCAGCAAATAGCTTGGGGTGTCTACTTTCCAAAATGGGGTAATTTGGGGGGGGGGTTTGTGCCACCTGGGCATTCCATGGCCTCCGAAACTGTGATAGGCAGTGAAGAGTGAAATCAAAAATTTACGGCCTTAGAAAGCCTGAAGGCGGTGCTTGGTTTTCGGGGTCCCGTGCGCGGCTAGGCTCCCAAAAAGTCCCACACATGTGGTATCCCCGTACTCAGGAGAAGCAACAGAATTTATTTTGGGGTGTAATTTCACATATTCCCATGGCATGTTTGAGCAATATAACATTTAGTGACAACTTTGTGCAAAAAAAAAAAAAAAAAATTTGTCTCTTTCCCGCAACTTGTGTCACAATATAAAATATTCCATGGACTCGACATGCCTCTCAGCAAATAGCTTGGAGTGTCTACTTTCTAAAATGGGGTCATTTGGGGGGGGTTTGAACTGTCCTGGCATTTTATGCACAACATTTAGAAGCTTATGTCACACATCACCCACTCTTCTAACCACTTGAAGACAAAGCCCTTTCTGACACTTTTTGATTACATGAAAAAATTATTTTTTTTTGCAAGAAAATTACTTTGAACCCCCAAACATTATATATTATTTTAAAGCAAATGCCTTACAGATTAAAATGGTGGGTGTTTCATTTTTTTTTTTTCACACAGTATTTGCGCAGCGATTTTCAAACGCATTTTTTGGGGAAAAAACACACTTTTTTAAATTTTAATGCACTAAAACACACTATATTGCCCAAATGTTTGATGAAATAAAAAAGATGATCTTAGGCCGAGTACATGGATACCAAACATGACATGCTTTAAAATTGCACACAATCGTGCAGTGGCAACAAAATTAATACATTTTTAAAAACCTTTAAAAGCCTTTACAGGTTACCACTTTAGATTTACAGAGGAGGTCTACTGCTAAAATTACTGCCCTCGATCTGACCTTCGTGGTGATACCTCACATGCATGGTGCAATTGCTGTTTACATTTGACGCCAGACCGACGCTTGCGTTTGCCTTAGCGCGAGAGCAGGGGGGACAGGGGTGCTTTTTATTTATTTTTTTTTTCTTTATTTTTTTTTGCTTTTTTATCTTATTTTTAAACTGTTCCTTTTATTTTTTTTTTTAAATCATTTTTATTGTTATCTCAGGGAATGTAAATATCCCCTATGATAGCAATAGGTAGTGACAGGTACTCTTTTTTGAAAAAATTGGGGTCTATTAGACCCTAGATCTCTCCTCTGCCCTCAAAGCATCTGACCACACCAAGATCGGTGTGATAAAATGCTTCCCCAATGCCGCTATTTACATCCGGGAAATCTAAGTCATAAAATGCTCGTAGCTTCCGGTTTCTTAGGCCATAGAGATGTTTGGAGCCACTCTGGTCTCTGATCAGCTCTATGGTCAGCTGGCTGAATCACCGGCTGCATTCTCAGGTTCCCTGTTGAGACAGGAGAGCCAGAGAAAAACACGGAAGACGGTGGGGGGGGGGGGCATTCCCTCCCACTGCTTGTAAAAGCAGTCTAGAGGCTAATTAGCCACTAGGATTGCTTTTACATGAAAGCCGACCGCTGGCTAAAAAGAATGATACCAAGATGATACCTAAACCTGCAGGCATCATTCTGGTATAACCACTCAAAGTCGTGAATGGCGTACCTGAAGACAAAAAAATGGTTAAACGGGCAGGCACAGTAAACGGTAAAGTATAAAAAATTGCATACCTGAAAAGCAAACATGATAAAACATAATAACAATAAAACATTGCAGAATAGAATACAGTAAAAAAGAGCAGAACAATAGAGAGAGAATAGAGAGCGAGAGAACAATAAAACGACATATATTTTTTTTTATTTTTGTTTGTGTTTTTTTTTTTTTACACTTTTTTTTTGTAACTGTAACTTTTATAACTGTAACCGGTTCCAGGGTCGGGTCTCTCAAAATGCGATGGCATCTTGGGAGACCCTGTAAAAGTGTGCCTAGTCTGTGCAATGCTGTACCCTACGCTAATACTCAACTAGTGCATGGTAGCGTTCAAAACATTCACCAATGCAAAGACCAGGATTGTCAGGACAGGAGGGACAATAATAGTGGGCGTCACCTCTATATCCGCGCTTGCTGCAGACACAACATCTTTTTTGGGGGGGTTCGTTGGGTAGGGGTAATCGGGAGGATATATAAATGCCTCTCATGCAGCCGACTGCATTTGGTTGGGGATGTGAATGGGGGAAGTACGGGCGCTGCAGAAGCGGTGGGTTCCCAATTAGGATTGGCAAATGCAGCAGGAAGGGCACTATGGGCACGACGGGCCTGTGTTTGTCTTTTTGGTGGCAGCGGGACACTACTTGTGCTTGCCACCTCACCAGCTTGAACTGCACTTATGGGACTCGCCACGTCACCAAGTGTTACTGCAGTGCTGGTTTGACTACGACCGGGGTGTACTACGCCGCTGGTGCTTGCCAGTTCACCAAAACGCTACAAAAAAAAGTGACAGTGATCGATCGATACTGCACTTGGGTGGGCTGGACTGGGCTGGGCCGGGCGGAGGGGCAAAACGCAGGTGCTAGCAGGTATCTGGGCTGATCCCGCTAACACTGTGTTTTTGGGAACCCTAAACTGCTGGGGACGCTAGTATAGATCTGATCGGATCAGATATTGATGCGTTCAGATACTATACCACTAAGGGAGGTGTACGGTGCGTGTACGGTGCTTGCGTGGGTGTTCGCGGTACTGGCGCTAATCTGACGCTGCCTAGGGCGACGCATATCACCGCCGGGCAATCAGGGGGCTAAACCTTTATTCGGTAATAAACGGTGGGTGCCCTGACACTATAAAAAATAAACGAACTAACCAGCGTCACCCGTAACGGTTATACGGTGATCAGTGGTGAAAGGGTTAACTAGGGGGCCATCAAGGGGTTAAAACATTTATTAGATAGTATATGGGGGTCCCTGTCGCTATAAAACACTGACGGCGAACCTAAATATTTACGTCCCTAACTAGCGTCACCAGCGACACTAATACAGCGATCAGAAAAATGATCGCTTAGCGACACTGGCGACAGGGGGTGATCAAGGGGTTAAAACTTTATTAGGGGGGGTAAGGGGGGTACCCTAGACCTACAGGGGGCTAAACCTTTATTCGGTAATAAACGGCGGGTGCCCTGACACTATAAAAAATAAACGAACTAACCAGCGTCACCCGTAACGGTTATATGGTGATCAGTGGTGAAAGGGTTAACTAGGGGGCAATCAAGGGGTTAAAACATTTATTAGGTAGTATATGGGGGTCCCTGTCGCTATAAAACACTGACGGCGAACCTAAATATTTACGTCCCTAACTAGTGACACCAGCGACACTAATACAGCGATCAGAAAAATGATCGCTTAGCGACACTGGTGAGGGGGGGTGATCAAGGGGTTAAAACTTTATTAGGGGGGGTAAGGGGGGTACCCTAGACCTACAGGGGGCTAATACTAACTGTCCTACCACTGCTAACTGTCACAAACTGACACTATGCAGTAATCAGGAAAAAAAAAAACCTGCTTGGTGTCAGTTTGTGACAGGGGGGGGTGATTGGGGGGGGATCGGGGGGCGATCGGGGGGGGATCGGGGGTGTAATGTATGCCTGGCATGTTCTACTGTGTGTGTGTGTGTTGGTGCACTTACATGTCATCTCTCCTCGGCGCCAGAACGGAAACTGGCCAGCCGAGGAGAGATGACATCACATCCTCTGCCTCTGTGTACTATACAGAGGCAGGGGATGTTTCTCATTGGCTGGGAGCGATCGCGAGGGGGGGGCCACAATCGGATGGCCTCTCCCTCGTCTCTCATCGCTCCCAACCAAATGCCGACCGCAGCTGGCACCGGGGGGGGGTCCGACCGGACCCCCCACCCGCGGGAAGGCAATCACGTTCCAGGTACGTGATTTTGCCTGCCTGTGCCGCTCTGCTCACGTATATAGGCGTGAGGCGGTCGGCAAGTGGTTAGAGTGCACTGTTTATGTAATGTAATATAATGTAATGTATATTTGTGTTTCATATGCTAATGTCTTGTTACAGGTATATAACCATTGCTTCGTTGTTTCTAGGTGAAAAATTGAATGTTTAATACTAAATTTTATTGGTGTTTTATCCCTCAGATTCGATAATTGGGTTTCATGGCTTTCAGAACAAAGAAGATCACAGCCTCCATAGACAATTTTTTAATTTTTTTTCACCATTATCTAGTTGATGCTTCTATTGGTCAGCCCATTCGGCTGTGTTATTTCCCATCCTTAGGAAAGAGAGGCTTAATGGAAACTGTCTTTGGAGCTGGCGGTGGGGCACTGGGTACCTTAAAACACTATGGAGCTGGAGATACTCAGGATCACATTGGGTGGGGTCTTGTGCTACATATCAAGGAAGGGGTTAGGAAAGCCAACTTGCTCTGTCCAGCATCACTTTGCAAGGACAGGCAGGTGGGGGTAGTATCCAGGTTGTATGTGTCGTAATAGATGGGTGGATGACTCAGTTCCAGGATCATCAAAAATCTAACTTGCACTGTTCTCATCCCTAATGGCAGGGATAGAACATTGTGCAGATATCACGGTCAATCTGGGTACTATCCTATCAGACTGTACTGGGTTACACCCTGGAGTCCATCTTGTTCTGATGGTTTGAGTATGGACAGCCTCAGATGACTGGTACTGATGAGTGCTAGAGAAAGGTAGGTGTTGTGCTATGGGAAAAGGCAACAATGCTGGCACAGGGGGGGGGTCATGTCTAATGGATGCTGGGGTAGTGTCCCAACCGGTCCTAAACAAAGTTAAAACTACGTGAGACTGGAGACCAGGGTACTGGTGCTGGTATCACATGTCTAATGATGCACTGTTTTCAGCATCAGGTTAAATGGTACTCAGCAGGGTACACAACATCAGGGAGTCTATGGTACACCTCCTCTGGCCCGTGGCATAGATATAGCAGGAACACCAGGTGGTACCCCGATCACCCCTGAAGAAATGTTTTATAGCAAACCTGACATTCCCTTACACCTACAGAAACTTCCTCTGGGATTTGGGGCTGAGTTAAAAGCTTGGTTGATGGATTTCGGACAACAGGATGAAATATTAAATGTACTAAGAGATGCTGAAAAACAAGCCACCATACGACTCACCCATGATCAAAATAGATTGATCCAAGTATCCCACGCTTTAGACGCAGACGCTAAGATTTCCTGGTGGGAAAGTTTATTTGGGTACAGTCCTAAACATTTTGCTCCACCCTGTTGTTGTCCTAATCTGTGCAGCCTTATTGCTTTTCCTGATGCAGGTAATAATGTGCATTACTATGAGGAGAATGAACGCCAAAGCTATGAGAATGTGCACCTCAACAACGTATTTTCTCTCAGGGAACAGAAAGGCCACTGACTCAGAAACAAATCTCTCAGGAAGCCAGATCCAATCCAGATCAGTACACAGAAGTTGCACATTTAAGAAAGGACCCTAGAACTATATTTTTCTTGTTCCAGGGCCTCTTCAATTTTTAGTAATAAAGTGCAGTCAGGTTTACCTAAATTCTAAAAGTTTTAATCATTTTTTATTTATTTATTTATTTTTCTCCCTGTTGGTGTTAATATCTGTGTACCTGACCAGCAAAAATACTGTTAATGGGAGAGGAGTTTTTTTTTATTATTAATTTTTTTCAACCAATGTATTCGTTTTTTTTTATATATACAGATTCAAGGTTTTTTAACAGTCCTGGTTGGAGCAGCGTTCAATCTGTAGTTTTTTCGTTTTTTTTGTGTTTTTCATTATTATTCCCACTTTTTTTCCTGTTCATTTTCATGATTCACCTCTCTTCCGTTCCTTTTTCTTCTTTAATGTTATGCTCTCTAAGTTTTTCCTTTGGTTTCTATCTATCTTCTCAAGATAATGTAACTAAGACATCAGTCATATCATTTTTGTTTAAAAAAGACTTTGCCTGCCCACAAGTACCATATTTTAACTAAAGTATCCCTGGACATCCAGTTTTTATGTCTTAATGTTATTCTACCTCCCCTAGTCTACCTCTGAGCCCAGTGAGCAGGTGCGGTGAACCCAGGGACCTGGCAATAACAGGCAGTGTTGACTATCCCTACCATCAAGGGCCATGGATGATACTGGCTGTTGCTCAGACTCTGTACCCTGTGGTGATCCCACTCTACTCGTTCACATTACACCCTTTATGAGTATTTAGTCTTAATTGCCAACACTCTGCTTCTGTCCGGCATTTCTCCAATATCTGTACACTAACGTTCTCCTCTCTCTTTTTGTATTCATGCACGACTGTCTGGAGGCCCGCCCGCCTAACCCCCACCTGAAGAAGCAACGACCACCAAGTTATTTCTTGAGATAAATGTGTCACGAATAAGACTTTCCTGAACTTTCCTTCACCATGCTGAAAAGTGCTGTCTCGCGGTCCGATACAATCGGTGCAACCCTTACACGGTCTTACCAAGTTACCGGACTAGATATGCCAGGATCCCACCATCAATGTTGGAGTTTTGCTCTTCCAAGGCAGAGGGGCGATGAAACATTGTAGTACAGACACTCATGGTTTGGATGTGAAGTCTCAAAGGCACCAGGATTTCTTTGCTGTCTTAAGCCTACCTTGAGGAGTTCCGGCGTGTTCAAGAAAGGAAGAGGAGGCTGCAGTGGTGGTGGGGAACGGTCGGGGCTTCTGGGCTGTTGTGGGTGGGTGCAAGATCATTGAAGGAGGACATAAGTTCAAGAATGAACTTCAGGGGGAAATGTGATGGAGATATTGAATTCCATATTTATATCAATGAGATTCAAGCGGACCATTGCAAGGACCCCAATTAAACTGCCTTGCCCCATAGGATGTATGTATGTATGTGTATATATGTATATATATCTACGTGTATATGTGTGTATCTATGTGTGGGTATATATATTTATATATGGGTATATGTTTCTTAATATCATGATAGAGCATAGCTCACCTTAGGAATGTAGTTACACTGATGGGAACCCGAGAAGGTCCCCAGGTGTTAACTGAATCAAAGAGTATTTACAGACCTTAAGGCATCAATTCTTCAGGGGGCCATTAACATGCTTCCAGTACACTGGTGGGAATCAGGAAACGTCCCCAGGTGTTAATTGAATCAACTCACCAGGGGGCCATTAACATACTACTGTCAGGACTGTTTGGGCTGCGAGATCAAAGGAGATTGTTCATTAATTCATAGACTGTGAGGCACCGAAGGGTTTCAATGTTCCAGCAATGTCCGAGCATGAACTTCTAGACAGCTTCAGATGTGACCAATCAGAATTGGAGGCAACTATAAGCCAATTAGCAAAGAGGCTTCAAATGTAGCCAACCAGACTTTGAGACAACTCTGACCCAATCAATATGTTGCATCTGTTGATTGGGGGAGAATGCATATAAAAGAGGGAGAGGGCTAAATGGTTTGGCCCTGTCCAGCCCGAGACCATCTAGGGGATATGCTGTCTGAGTAACGTATACTGGAATCTTTGTTTCTCTTTCTTTCTAACCTTTTTGTATCCTAGGATTTGTCTTATGATATTGTATATCCTGTGTATGACCATTGTACCCATTTCTGAGTTTGGCCTAAATTAACTTTGCAGCCTAGAGCAACACTGTACTTATGACATCACTGGAGATATATGATAAATTCTAATTATTCTAACTTTCTTTTCTGTGTAAATAAATGTAATTGTTTATCTTTTTTCCCTGTTATCACTCGTTTTTATTCTTATATAGACAAAGGTTTAATCACTTATATTTGTATTGTTTAAGTGAGGTATAAATATTTCCGAAACAACACTCACGCACGCAGCATACACCTCCCTTAGTGGTATAGTATCTGAACGGATCAATATCTGATCAGATCAGATCTATACTAGTGTCCCCAGCAGTTTAGGGTTCCCAAAAATGCAGTGTTAGCGGGATCAGCCCAGATACCTGCTAGCACCTGCGTTTTGTCCCTCTGCCTGGCCCAGCCCACCCAAGTGCAGTATCGATCGATCACGGTCACTTACAAAACACTAAACGCATAACTGCAGCGTTCGCAGAGTCAGGCCTGATCCCTGCGATCGCTAACAGTTTTTTTGGTAGCGTTTTGGTGAACTGGCAAGCACCAGACCCAGGCAGCGTCAGGTTAGTGCCAGTAGCTCTAACACCCATGCACGCACCGTACACCTTTGTGGTATAGTATCTGAACGGATCAATATCTGATCCGATCAGATCTATACTAGCATCCCCAGCAGTTTAGGGTTCCCAAAAACGCAGTGTTAGCGGGATCAGCCCATATACCTGCTAGCACCTGCATTTTGTCCCTCCGCCCAGCCCAGCCCACCCAAGTGCAGTATCAATTGATCACTGTCACTTACAAAACACTAAACACATAACTGCAGTGTTCAGGCCTGATCCCTGCGATCGCTAACAGTTTTTTTGGCAGCGTTTTGGTGAACTGGCAAGCACCAGTGGCCTAGTACACCCCAGTCATAGTCAAACCAGCACTGCAGTAACACTTGGTGACGTGGCGAGTCCCATAAGTGCAGTTCAAGCTGGTGAGGTAGCAAGCACAAGTAGTGTCCCGCTGCCACCAAGAAGAAAACAAACACAGGCCCGTCATGCCCATAGTGCCCTTCCTGCTGCATTCGCCATTCCTAATTGTGAACCCACCACTTCTGCAGCACCCGTACATCCCCCATTCACATCCCCAACCAAATGCAGTCGGCTGAAAATGCAGTCGGCTGCATGAGAGGCATTTTCTTTATGTCCTCCCGAGTACCCCTACCCAACGAACCCCCCCAAAAAAGATGTTGTGTCTGCAGCAAGCACGGATATAGGCGTGACTATTGTTGTCCCTCCTGTCCTGACAATCCTGGTCTTTGCACTGGTGAATGTTTTGAACGCTACCATACACTAGTTGAGTATTAGCGTACAGCATTGGACAGACTAGGCACACTTTCATAGGGTCTCCCAAGATGCCATCGCATTTTGAGAGACCCGAACCTGGAACCGGTTACAGTTACAAAAGTTACAGTTACAAAAAAAGTGTAAAAAAAAAAAAAAAACACAAAAAAATATAAAATTTAAAAGAAAATAGTTGTCATTTTATTGTTCTCTCTCTCTCTATTCTCTCTCTATTGTTCTGCTCTTTTTTACTGTATTCTATTCTGCAATGTTTTATTGTTATTATGTTTTATCAGGTATGCAATTTTTTACACTTTACTGTGTTTTATTGTTAACCCTTTTTTTGTCTTCAGGTACGCCATTCAGCTGCAGCGCGGATTTATTTATCTTGACAGCAACAGCGTTTGCTCCCATGATAAATAAAGCCCTGACTCCAGCAGAGGTGAGCTATTTGCTGAGAGGTATAGTGAGTATTTTGCAGACCTCACTTTTTGTCACAAAGTTTTGAAAATTGAAAAAAGAAAAAAAAAAAAAGTTTTTCTTGTCTTTCTTCATTTTCAAAAACAAATGAGAGCTGCAAAATACTCACCATGCCTCTCAGCAAATAGCTTGGGGTGTCTACTTTCCAAAATGGGTTCATTTGGGGGGGGGGGGGGTTGTGCCACCTGGGCATTCCATGGCCTCCGAAACTGTGATAGGCAGTGAAGAGTGAAGTTTAAAAATTTATGCCCTTAGAAATCCTGAAGGCGGAGATTGGTTTTCGGGGCCCCTTATGCGGCTAGGCTCCCAAAAAGTCCCACACATGTGGTATCCCCATACTCAGGAGAAGCAGCTAAATGTATTTTGGGGTGCAATTCCACATATGCCCATGGCCTGTGTGAGTAATATATCATTTAGTGACAACTTTTTGTAAAATTTTTTTTTGTCATTATTCAATCACTTGGGACAAAAAAATGAATATTCAATGGGCTCAACATGCCTCTCAGCAATTTCTTTGGGGTGTCTACTTTCCAAAATGGGGTTATTTGGGGGGGTTTGTACTGCCCTGCCATTTTAGCACCTCAAAAAATGACATAGGCAGTCATAAACTAAAAGCTGTGTAAATTCCAGTAAATGTACCCTAGTTTGTAGACGCTATAACTTTTGCGCAAACCAATAAATATACGCTTATTGACATTTTTTTACCAAAGACATGTGGCCGAATACATTTTGGCCTAAATGTATGACTAAAATTGAGTTTATTGGATTTTTTGTATAACAAAAAGTAGAAAATATCATTTTTTTCAAAATTTTCGTTTTTTTTCTGTTTATAGCGCAAAAAATAAAAACCGCAGAGGTGATCAAATACCATCAAAAGAAAGCTGTGGGAAGAAAAGGACGCAAATTTCATTTGGGTACAGCATTGCATGACTGCGCAATTAGCAGTTAAAGCAACGCAGTGCCAAATTGTAAAAAGTGCTCTGGTCAGGAAGGGGGTAAATCCTTCCGGGGCTGAAGTGGTTAAAGATACACTTGCTCACACATCTTTTTGCTCCTATTATCCACAGTCCAGCAACCCTCAAAGCTCCTTCAGTGAAATATCCGGCCTCGGTGTTTAACTTGACTGTGATAATGTTGTACAAGCAGGGCAGTGACATGGTGCTGAGCTGGGAGAATGAGGATGCTTCTCGTAGTACTCCAAGGTAGCTTCTTTAAGGTGACCTCCTATGCGCAACAAGTTACTGCTGACGAGGAATGGATCGAGTTTCCTTTAGGACGCTGTCTTTAGGGATTGGCCTTTTGTTGCTAATACAGTCAATCTCTCTAGCAAAGGTCTCTTGTTGCACAGAGTAAATGATCAGATGTTTTGATTGCTCTAGGTCAGTCACTGAGTAGGTATTTTTACAGCGGTGCCAGCCTTTGCAGTTGGTCCTTTTTCCAAAGGAACGGACTATGTGGGATAAGGAAGTAATGGCTCTAATGAGTGATTTCCATGTGGAAAACCTGTAGAACCGATGAGATGTGAGTCGGTTTTGTGAAGCCACTGTGACTAATGTAGACACTTGTGGATGAACTTCTGCATTCTTGACTGCATCTATCAAGTTAAAAGTCTCCGATTCAGAAGTGTTGTGTTTGAAATGTAGGGCCTGTAAACCATGTTGTTTCCCAAAGACAGTTGGCTGGGACAGCTCTAGTCGCTAGGTCTGTGGGATTGTGTTTAGTTGGAAAGAAGTGCCACTGTTTTGGGTGTGTGGATCTCCTAGTCCTCAACACTCTATTACTGTCATAGACATAGATGCGTCTGGTTTCGTTGTAGATGTACCCCAGGACTACTTTACTGTCAGTGTAGAACTCAGTGTCTTTGATTTCTAGGTTCATCTCTCTAGGGATCGTGTCGGATAACTCCACAGCTAACACTGCGGCACAAAGTTCTAGTTTTGCACTGTCCTTTCATGTCCTTGATCCTGAGGTAAGCTACAGCAGCGATTGCTTTGACAGAAGCATCGCAGAAAACACAAAGTCTTTGGTCTTGGACGTCTGTAGATGGTACAGGAGCATATGGTCAAGGGACCTTTAAGTTAGACAAGGCTGTCAGGGAATTTGTCCACTTTGTCCACTGATCTCTTTTGTCTGGTTTTCTCTGGAAATTTCATTTGAGGGAGGCAAAGCATTTAAGGACTTGTTCCTTGTTGTTAGGTAGATGCCGTCTATGGGGTCTAAATGGGAGAGGTGCGACCCAATTGTTTGACTCTTCTTTGGCTGTCTCCTTTTCCATTATTTGCAAGAAAAGTCTATCCTCAAAGGATATTGCTACCTGCTGGTCTTCCTTTGTTCTATGAAAGACTCTACACCCCCTAGGTGGTCTGGGTCACTGTCACAAGCGTGGTCATCTGTGTCTGGGTCTACAGAGGAACAATGTATGTGAGTACTACCTGGAAGCTCTTTTGTGATGAAGTTGTTGTGACATGGTTGCAAGGAGGAAGGGCGTCCTTTGTCAAGTATGTTAGTGAACATGCTACTGACCGTGGTGGGTCTGTGCACAGTCTTTAGGCAGATGCCCCCTAAGATGACCCACCCCAGGTCAAGTCTTTGGGCAAAGGGAGCATTGCGGGGACCATTAATCTGTTCCCTTACTTTATGAACCTGCAAAACGTCTCTTCCCAGGAGCAGCATTAACTGAGCCTGCTCGTCATATTCTGGTAGGAGATGGGCCATGCGTTTTAGATGAGGCTGGTGAATTGCTGCATCTGGTGTAGGGATTTCTGACCGGTTGTCTGGAATCTGGTTGCACTCGAGTATGGTGGGTAAAGGTAGGCGGGTCCGACCGTCTATGGACTCTACACAAAAGGCAGTGGCTCTTCTCCCCGCCGTCTCAACAGTACCCGCACAAGTCTTTAGAGA
Organism: Lithobates clamitans; assembly: GCA_037952925.1. Lineage (NCBI taxonomy): Eukaryota > Metazoa > Chordata > Amphibia > Anura > Ranidae > Lithobates > Lithobates clamitans. The sequence goes on along the minus strand of JBBGZY010000413.1, from coordinate 2,930,771 downwards.
GTAAGGGGATCTTGGACCCCTAACACCGAAGGTGTCAAAGAACGTGGATTTAGCCATAGAGTGGTTGCTTTGGTCATGTAAGAGCGCATACATCTTGACAGCTTTGTTTCTGTGACCCATTGGATAAGCTCTAATAAGACAGATCTTTGAACAAGACCTATCGCCTGCAGGATCTTTGCATACCTCAGTACACTGTGAGGTAACCACTGAGATGTTTGAACCAATGTTCTCTTGCTCCTCGCCATGCTCATTGGTATCGCTAGCTCGCTGGACGGTCCAAGGAGCAGGGCCTGGATGTAGTGCTGAGTTGTGGTCTGTGTTGTCACACTCTGTGCATGATACACTAACCTTGCAGTCCTTAGCAAAGTGTGATGTGGATGAACAGCACCTGAAGCATATGCGGTTCTCTCTTAGGAAGGCTTTGCAATTTTCTAGAGATTTTTCCCTGAAGGTCCTGCATTTTGGTAGAGGGTGCAGCTTCCTGTGTAGAGGGCACTGCTTGCTAGGGTCTCCAACTTTGTCCTCTGGGTGAGCGCTGTTGGAAGACCTATAGGAAAAATCTGTAGGAGAAACATGAGACTTGTTCACTGTCACTGGCATCCTATGCTGTTTGAAGCTAGGGGGTGTGGCTGATGGCAGTATAAAGTCAAACCTGGGATCATTCAAGAACTTAGCTTGCTCTGAAACAAAGTCTACGAAAACGTTGAATGGTGGAAATGGTACCTGGAACCTTTTCTTATGTTTAGAATCATATGTGACCCATCTTTGTTGTAGGTCGTAAAGAAGCTTCAGAATTAAAGGTTTAATCCCTCTGGCCGCATCCAGGGAGGCGAGACCCGACAGGTCTCCCTCCTCTTTAGCAAGAAGTAGTTCCTCTAGCAAGTCGGCTAATTCTCGTAGTTTGTGATAACCCTTGCTAGGTATTCTGGGAAAGTCCTCAATCCTTTTAAAAAGTGCATGCTCTATAGTCTCTGTCGAGCCATAGCACTCTTCTAATCTGCTCCAAATCTTTTTAAGACCAGTCTCTGGTTGTTTTATGTTAATGTTCCTGATTCTACTGTCATGTTCAGTGGAATCTTTCCCAAGCCATTGGACTAGGAGGTCTATTTCATTGGCGTGAGACAGGTCTAGACCTTTTAAGGTATTTTGAAAGGACGACCGCCAAGCTTTGTAATTTTCTGGCCGAACGTTAAACTTTACGAGTCCTTTTGTGATTAAATCGCGTCTGGCGAAGAACTTGGCAAAGTCTGTCATAACTTGGTTGGTGTTAGAGCATGTTGGTGATTCACTACTGTAGTGGGAGTGTGGTGTGCGACCATACCTGTCAGAAGTTTCTGCTTTAGGCCCTCTTGTCTCATACCGTTGTGTAGTAAAAGGGTTATTCTGATGCTGGTTTGGAGGTTGAGGGTCGTGGCATGCAGAGACATAGGCTTGATCTGTAACGTGCTGGTGAGAGTTCTGCTGCTTGCAGCTCTGAGGAGTTTGGTTGCTCTCATGCTCTGTTACCTGTAGTGTTTGGTCTGTTTCTCCTAGGACACCATCTATTCCCTGTAGGGGAGAGGTATCGTAGGTTGATTTGAAGTGTTGGTGCAAGTGCTCTAAATTGCGTTGCGAGGGATTTGGCTCTCCTTGTTCGGAGCCAAGCACATTGCTGCATTCACCACTGAGGCTCACGGCTACTTCCAGGGCTTCTGCTTCAGCTATGGCAGTTGCAGCTTCCCTTTCTTCTCTAATGCGACATCTAGACGTGTTTGTTCAAGCTTTATAGAGGCTTCTAGTGAAGCCCTCTCTTGCGCTTGCTTGGCTTCTAGTGAGGCCTTTTCTAACTTCAACTGCATTTCTTGTCCGGCAAAGGCAGCTTGCGTCTTTGCCGCTTCGGCTTTCCCACGGGCGATGGCGACTGCAACACTGGCTGTCACCGACTTGCTGGAACCGTAAATCTGGTGATCTGGTTTTGAGTGAGGATGTGCTACTGCGTGACATGGCTGCTTGACTGAGTAGCGGCCTGTGGGAGCAGTAAGCGTATAGGGCTAAAGTCTCTGTATGCTGCTTGGCTGTATGAAAGTGGCTGTATAGTCAATTGCAGACTGTAGCTCTTCCGTGTGGCCAAACCTCTTCCCCTTCTGCACTATCTGTAATGTTCCTGAACGGAGTTTTACTATCCTGGCCTTGCCCCCGTACTTCAGGAGTCTATGGGTAGCTATCCAGGTAGATAACCTTTTTCTATGTACACAATAATAGACTGCTGTTTCTTGTCGGTGTCTTTATTGGCACGCTGCAGATTTTAATATAAGTGTAGATGACACATACAATAGTAAACATCATATAAAATAATAACTGAAATGACTAACTCCTTTCCCTAATAGCCTGTGAAGGAGGAAGGGGAAGACTGCTTACCTCCGATGCCATGGATGGGGAGAGATAACATCTAGGCAGCTGCCATAATCTTGAAAATGCTGATCCCTAAGGGGTTTTTACTTCCTGACTAAAGAGGATGTGATGATTTTTATGTCACATCCTTTAAAAGGCTAAACAGGTTTATCACAAACGATATTAGTGTTTGGCCAGTAGGTGGCGCAAGTGTAACAGCTAACCTGGAACAAACATAATTTATAGCTTAATAATGCAGCAACACGATATACAAATTAAATGACAAGGTGAATTCTCTTTTCAGACCTCAGGAGAGAGAAAGGTATCCTGGAGACATAACAACCAGAAACTCCAAATCTTCCTGTGCCCAGAGCACTTCCGAGACATTCAGCCTACGTACACAATGATTTCCTCCAAACGCCATTCCAGTTCACCCCCAAAGTCAGGGTCCGTGATCAGTCTCCAGTACAACAGTCCCAGGCCACCATAGTCAAAGCCTTCTGTCGGGCTGTCATCCGCTGTCTACGGGCATACTTGGGCTACATACCAGTGGAGGGCTCTGTAGCTCTTGTCAAACTGCATCTCTGCCTAGATCAGCCTGCTTAACTCAGTTGTCCACTCCTGGTTCAGTTGTTCCCCCAATAACAGCACTCGCACTTCATACTGTGACCAGTACCTTACATGGATGTAGGGGAGAATTTTTCACTGGTGGCGCTGTTCGCAAGCTATCGCTTTCTTCCATTGTTGCCGGCGGACAGAATCATACCATCCCAGCAGGACCTGCTCTGATACTTGTCCCCTGTGCTGTATCCGCATCTCTCGCAACCTCCTTTTGATTTCCTCTTCCATGGCGGCTGGTATCTGTACCTCTCCTGCTATCCGGACCTTGGATCCTGGTGGTGATTTGGTCATGTTCACAGGAAGAAAACACAATCCCACCACTGCCACCCATGTGATGGACCCCGTATGCAAGTACCAGAACGATCCATAGTCCCTTAGCCCACCCAGTCAATTGTCGAGGCATCAGTGTAGGGCAGGGGTCTCCAAAGACTGGCCCTCCAGTTGTTAAGGAACTACAATTCCCATCATGCTTAGTCATGTCTGAGAATGTCAGAAATTTACAATACCTCATGGGAAGTGCAGTTCCGCAACAGCTGAAGGGCCGTAGTTTAGAGATCCCTGGTGTAGGGTGAAGAGACATAAGACTGTTTATTCAAACACAGGCACAAAGGGATATACACTCAGGGGACAATTCCCCCTTCTTTGCATAATGGCACAGGGCGGGGTAAACTTTACCTTCTCCAGTAACATGACACACAGGTGTATTCAACTTTCCAACAGTATACGCCTTTGAGAGGGGCTGCTGGAGAAACCCCCCTCCCCTCTAGCATTTAATCCACATACACATATAAATCCCATAATACTTTGTTCCCAAGGCAGAGAGAAACAATAGAACAATGGGATACAGCCACGCCTCAAACGATCTAGTAAAAAGTCTACAACAGTATGAGACCAAGCTCATACAATATTTCAGCAGTTGGAAATGTCGAATTCATTTATCTTCATATATTTCTCGAGGGATATCATTCAGAAATATTACTGTCCCAAGTGAAAGAGCCCCTTCATTCTTTCGTCACAAACTACACATATAGAACATGGGATAACTGGGGTAAAAGGAAATGCTGAGTCTGGTGTGGTTGTACTGGGAGTCTGGTTAGATCAGACCCGACTAGGGTTCTCAGTCACCCTGTGCCCCTAATAGACACAGGGTAACTTACACATAGTAGGGGCCGGGAGAGTTGGAGAAGGAGTTTCAAGAGCTCTCTAACGTAAGCTGGGTTCAACAAGCCCCCCGCCCAAAGTGACTCCCGTCACACATAGATGATTTATTCTGTAGTATGTTTTTATGGACATGGGAATAAAAGGTATAGTCCCTAGTCATGGGATGATTCTCTCTCCAAACAATAATAAGGTCATAGGCATGTAATACACGGGTAACCTTAAGCTTAGGAACATGTTTCCAGGTTGTCTTGAGGGAATTGGATTTGTCCATAGTTTGGTCTTGGGAGACATTGCTATCCCCCCAAGGATTACGTGAGCATGTCTCGAAAGAAGGTCATTGGGGGCATAGTAGGAAATAAATGTAACAGTTTGCTCATTAATTTTCCCTCCCACCAGGACGTACTTGTCCCCTATCATCTCACTAGGGGTGGATGGTACTCTTGTGTCTTGTCTGGGCCATTTGATAAATAAAAAGTGGGGTATTTGACATTTAGGTATTTAGGGGAAGAAGTAGGGGAAAAATGGGTCTCCTGAAGTAGCAAGACATCAACACCCCGTTTATGGTAATATTGAAAGGCCATTGTCCTTTTAGTCAGGGAATTAAAGCCTTGTATATTATGAGGTAAAATTTAGAATTTTGAGGGAGTCACAGTGGTCATGACAATTTGGCAGTTTGCACTCGCCTGTTAAGAGCTCCCACGACTCCACACTGTACCAGCATGGTCTATGCCATAATGCCTCTATTCCGGGAAGTAGGGGTGCACTGAGACAAAGAAGAAGCTAGAAAGTAGAGAAAGACATCAAAAGTATCAAAAACATAAAACAGGACAATGAGCACCTGCCAATAGCCCACCAGAAAGTACCATATTTTTCGCTCCATAAGACGCACATGACCATAGGACACACCTAGGTTTTAGAGGAGGAAAACAAGAAAAAAATGAAAAAAAAAAATTAACCAAAAGGTGTACTAAAATATTTTCTAGTGCCCATGAAATGCAGCATGACCAGTGCCAAAGAAATGCAGCCTTACCATTGCCATAAACACAGCCTGACCATTGCCATAAATGCAGCCTTACTAGTGCCATAAACAAAGCCTTACCTGATGTCATCTCATCCGCTTGACAGAAGACAGAGCAGCCCGAGCGGCCGAATGCTCTGTCTTCTGTCTCAGGAACAGTGTCAGGCCCAGCCGGGAGATCGCCTGGTGCCCACAGGGGGATTTGGATGTCTGTCCTCCGCTCTCCTGCATCTCTTCCGGCGGTGGTGGTGGGGGCGTTGCCAGCAGCGGCGGGGGCCGGTGCCTGTCGTATATTTGCACCATAAGACGCAGAGACATTTCCCCCCATATTTCTGGGGGAAAAAAGTGCAAAAAATACGGTATGCATCTCTAACAACGTTCATGAACATACACAAGAACATAAGTGTAAGTGGAAAGTGTCCTTCGCGCTGGTCGGATGATCGACGTGTAGAATATATAAATAGTATCTATACTATTGTAAAGTGAAAACTTAAAAATCGCATAAAAAATTAGTATCAATATTGCAGCAAAATGAGGGTGTTCACACCAACACTTAGTACATTAGATATTATAATATATTTCGCGCAATATCAAATCAAAATATAGTATCCAAGTGGTAAAAGGCAAGTGAAAAAACCAAATAAATTGGTGACAATTGTGATGGTGGTGGGTGTAGCTATTGCTGCAAGAATCAATTGTCTCTATATTGCAGTTAATTGCTATGGCCACTATCTCCTAGTAATAGAGATGTATGATAAAATAATGTGCATCCAGGTGAACGTGTTAAAGTTAATTAGTGAATGGCATAAGTAGCCTACATTGCCAGGACCTGTTGTCTCTGTTTTAAATTAAAATCCTGTAGCCACTAGTGACATAATGTGATGGTAGTGGGGGTTGTGCAATCTAAATATTAACATAAATGGAAAACATTATTTCCTGCGGCCATTGGTAACAGATTGTTAATGATAAGTGCAAATCGTGCAATAAATATTACCATAAAACATCAAGGTAAATTAAAAAAACTCCACATAGGTGCTCAATTATAGTGCAGGTTCATAGGATAAAAGTCCATTGGGGAGATAGATGGGATAAAAATAGCAGCCAAAAAAGTCTGAAAACATATATGCAATTCTTCTATTCAATTCTGGCACATGTAGTGTGATGGATATGTGACCCTGCTAGTGGTGTCTCCTGTATGTGGTCTCACCGAACCCTAACCTTCAAACTGTAGTAAAGAGGCATTGAGGGGTTGTGGATTTCTGGTGCAGACGCTATCAATGGGATCCTTTACTATTAATCCTCCATCGTTCTTTCTTATACACCTCCGATCTGGTTGTCTCAGCGGTGGAGGAGATAAAACAAATACGGGGAGGGGGAGAAAAAAGAAGGCTCCACTAGCGTAATAAAGTTTAGAAAAGGGGGGGGGGGGGTATTTATTCTTTAGGTAGTGCTCTTACATAATAAACATGAAAAACAGGCAGAGTAATGAGAAAAGGTTATGGCGTTCTCAGCGCCCTCTCACTTGTGCTTCAATCGTGTGTACCGCTCCAGCCAATCCCTACGCGTTACGACATCGTCACGTGTCTTCATCTGGGGAACCGGATTGGCTATTGCATGTTGGCTTAAATACTATAGGACCGGAAATTCTCGAGCCGCCATCTTACTTGTGGTTTGTATTCACTTGTTATCGCGGCCATTTTTCTTGAGTCTGGGGGAGTGGGGTGTCCTCCATTTTAATGTGGATATGTATTATTACTCCTCTATATTATGTTAATCCATGGGCGCGGCCATTTTTGATCCTTGCAGCAATAGCTACACCCACCACCATCACAATTGTCACCAATTTATTTGTTTTTTTCACTTGCCTTTTACCACTTGGATACTATATTTTGATTAGATATTGCGCAAAATATATTATAATATCTAATACACAAGAACATAACTGCTTGTGGGGACCAGGGGACCAATACCCCTTTATCCAGGGTGAGGTTGCCACCAACAATGAGAAAGAGGCTAAATCACCCAGTGTGGCATGTGGATCTGCCCCGGATAATTTGCAAACACAGCTAACAAAGGAAATAGGGTGGGGGGAATTGACTCTGCGAGTCAGCTAGTATGCCATAACTAAACTACAAGTCCTAAGGAAGAGTCTGTATAACATGTGTACATTACTACTCATGAGAAAGTTAACTTGAGACAGCATTAGTTCGATTTTAAGGCATCAAGAACAGAAGGGAAAAGGGAAAAAAATAGAAAAAAGGGGTGGGGAAGGGGAAGAAGGCAGGGGAGGGGATAAGAATTTTTTTTTTATATATATATATACAGTATCTCACAAGAGTAAGTACACCCCTCACATTTTTGTAAATATTTTATTATACCTTTTCATATGACAACACTGAAGAAATGACACTTTGCTACAATATAAAGTAGTGAGTGTACAGCTTGTATAACAGTGTAAATTTGATGTCCCCTTAAAATAACTCAACACAGCCGTTAATGTCTAAACCACTGGCAACAAAAGTGAGTACACCCCTAAGTAAAAATGTCCAAATTGGGCTCAATTAGCCATTTTCCCTCCCCAGTGTCATGTGACTCGTTAGTGTTACAAGGTCTCAGGTGTGAATGGGGAGCAGGTGTGTTCAATTTGGTGTTGCCGCTCTCACTCTCTTATACTGGTCACTGGAAGTTCAGCATGGCACCTCATAGCAAAAAACTCTCTGAGGAACTCTCTTGTTCCTCTCCATAAAGATGGCCTAGGTTATAGGAAGATTGCCAAGACCCTAAAACTGAGCTTTAGCATGGTGGCCAGGACCATACAGCGGTTTAACAGGACAGGTTCCACTGTGAACAGGCCTCGCCATGGTCGACCAAAGAAGTTGAGTGCACATGCTCAGCATCATATCCAGAAGTTGTCTTTGGGAAATAGATGAGTGTTGCCAGCATTGCTGCAGAGGTTGAAGGGATGGAGGGACAGCCTGTCAGTGCTCAGACCATACACCGCACACTGCATCAAATTAGTCTGCATGGCTGTCGTCCCGGAAGGAAGCCTCTTCTAAAGATGATGCATAAGAAAGCCTGCAAACAGTTTGTTGAAGACAAGCAGACCAAGGACATGGATTACTGGAACCATGTCCTGTTGTCTAATGAGACCAAGATAAATGTATTTGGTTCAGATGGTGTCAAGCGTATGTGGCGGCAACCAGGTGAGGAGTACAAAGACAAGTGTGTCTTGCCTACAGTCAAGCATGGTGTTGGGAGTGTCATGGTCTGCATGAGTGCTGCCAGCACTGGGGAGCTACAGTTCATTGAGGGAACCATGAATCCCAACATGTACTGTGACATACTGAAGCAGAGCAGGATCCCCTCCCTTCGGAGACTGGGCCACAGGGCAGTATTCCAACATGATAACGACCCCAAACACACCTCCAAGACAACCACTGCCTTGCTAAAGAAGCTATGGGTAGAAGTGATGGACTGGCCAAGAATGTCTTCAGAAATAAAAAATATTGAGCATCTGTGGGGCATCCTCAAAGGTGGGTGGAGGAGCACAAGGTCTCTAACATCCACCAGCTTTGTGATGTCATCATGGAGGCGTGGACTCCAGTGGCAACCTGTGCAGGTCTGGTGAACTCAATGCCGAAGAGGGTTAAGGCAGTGCTGGAAAATAATGGTGGCCACACAAAATATTGACATAATTTGAACATTTTCATCATTTGGACATTTTCACTTAGGGGTGTACTCACTTTTGTTGCCAGCGGTTTAGACATTAATGGCTGTGTGCTCAGTTATTTTGAGGGGACAGCAAATTTACACATTTTTGTAAATATTTCATTATAGTTTTTCATGTGACAACACTGAAGAAGTGACACTTTGCTACAATGTAACGTAGTGAGTGTACAGCTTGTATAACAGTGTAAATTTGCTGTCCCCTCAAAATAACTCAACACACAGCCATTAACCACCTCCCATCTGACCTATAGCCGAAAGACGGCTGCAGCGCGGACTTAATTCGCCAGGAGGGTGTCCCTGGACATCCTCCCATGCTCGAGCGGCCTGCAATCCCGACCCCATACCACGTGATCAGCTGTCAGCCAATGACAGCTGATCATGTGAGGTAAACAGAAGCGATAATCGGCTATTTTTTTCTCCTCACACTGGTAGCGTGAGGAGAAAAAAAGAGCCGATCACCGGCGGCTGTGAAAGATACATCAGTCCCGATCGTGGAGAGCCTCTGCAGAGGCTTCTGTGCCACCTACCAGTGGCCACCAGCACCACCTACCAGTGCCCACAGTACCACCTATAAGTGCCCACAGTGCCACCTATAAAAGTCAAAGTGCCTCACAACCAGTGCAATGACAGCTGATCATGTGATGTAAACAGAAGCGATAATCGGCTATTTTTTTCTCCTCACCCTGGTAGCGTGAGGAGAAAAAAAGAGCCGATCACCGGCGGCTGTGAAAGATACATCAGTCCCGATCGTGGGGAGCCTCTGCAGAGGCTTCTGTGCCATCTACCAGTGGCCACCAGCACCACCTACCAGTGCCCACAGTACCACCTATAAGTGCCCACAGTGCCACCTATAAAAGTCAAAGTGCCTCATCACCAGTGCTACCTATCAATACCAACTACCAGTGCCACCTATCAGTGACATCTATCAGTGCCACCCATCAGGACCCATCAGTGCCGTCTTATCAATGCAGCCCATCAGTGCAGCCTCATCAGTGAATATCAATGAAAGAGAAAAGTTACCCGTTTGCAAAATTTTATAACAAACTATGAAACATGTTTTTTTTTTTCAAAAATGTCTGTCTTTTTTTGTTTGTTTAGCAAAAAATAAAACCCAAGTGGTGATTAAATACCACCCAAAGAAAGCTCCATTTGTGTGTCCACGCCCCACACTATATAAGTGTCAGGGATGCTATACATCCAATACAGGTGATCAGATCGTTGGGCTGCACCAAGGAATCAGGGACAAATGAGTAAATGAAAAAAGCATGTTTATTTAAGATAAGGACACACGTGCAAACCAAACAGCAAACCATAAACAAGTAAATAAGTGCAAGACACAGCAAACCCCCAAAACACCTAACTGACTAATATATCTATATATATATATACAAAGGAAACAAACATGAAATAAAAAAGGCAGGAACAAAAGCAAAAGGGGACCAGAAGCCAGGTATAAGGAAGCAGACCATAAAGGGAGTAGGTCTTAAGGACAGGATACACAGAATGGGGTCCAGGACAAGGCAGGAACAAGAGCAGGTTCAGGTAGGGACAAGGCTAGCAGAGGGAATTCTGAAGCATTTGAGCTTTGGTTCAGGGCGGGTATGTTAGGGCGTTATATAGACCAGCAGACCCACAACAGGTGTGCTTGATAGCTTGTTAGTAGTACAGGCAGGGAGACACCAACTGGTGGCCACCAGAATTACGCCCTTTGGTACTGAGCGTAACAGTGCCACCAGCAGGTAAAACCAGTAATGACACCGTTCCTGACAATAAGGCTGCTTACATAGTGGCCGTGTATAGTGTGTGAATGGGGATAGATTGAGCTAGATTAGGCAGGCAGGTTAGTTAGTGACAGTGTATTTGAGATATATATATATATGTCCCCAAAATCCATACCAGACCCTTATCCGAGCATGCAACCTGGCAGGCTGCAGGAAAAGAGGGGGGGATGAGAGAGTGCCCCCCCTCCTGAACCGTACCAGGCCACATGCCCTCAACATAGGGAGGGTGCCCTCCAAAGCACCTTGTCCCCATGTTAATGGGGACAAGGGCCTCATCCCCACAACCCTTGCCCGGTGGTTGTGGGGGTCTGGGGGTGGGGGGCTTATCGGAATCTGGAGGCCCCCTTTAACAAGAGGGCCCCCAGATCCCAGGCCTCCCTATGTGAATGGGTAAGGGGTACATTGTACATTAACCCAAAAAAGTGTCATAAAAGTAAAAACGACAGGAGGGTTTTTGACAATTACTTTATTAAAAAAAAAAAAACTGTCCCGCATTGTCCATCCATCTTCAATCACAGTCCGAAGAAAAAAATGGAAAAACTCCGCCTCCATGGGAGGTGTCCCGCTGACTGCAGTCTTTTTGCAGTGACAGCTGTTATATAGCCAAGGGCGGGGCCACCCGGTAACGTAACCGGTTGACGCAACCAGATGACCTCGACCCTTATGACATTGGAGGGGGCGTAATCACCCGTTTACGTCACCAGGTGACCCCGCCCTTGGCTATATAACAGCTGTCAAAGCAGAAAGACGGCAGTCGGCGAGACGCCTCCCATGGAGGCGGGGTTTGTCCATTTTTGTTTTTTTTCGGGATCGTCGGCTCTGTGATTGACGATTGATTTACATCGTGGGATACTTTTTTTTTTCAATAAAGGAATTGTTAAAAACTGACTCCTGTCATTTTTACTTTTTTGGCACTTTTTTGGTGACTGGGTAGGGGTACAATGTACCCGATACCCATTCACATGGAGGGGGCAGAATCTGGGAGCCCCCTTGTTAAAGGGGGCTTCCAGATTCCAATAAGCCCCCCACCTGCAGACCCCCACAATCACCGGGAAAGGGTTGTAGGGATGAGGCCCCTGTCTCCATTAACATGGGGACAGGGTGCTTTGGAGGGCACCCTCCTCATGTTGAGGGCATGTGGCCTGGTTTGGTTCAGGAGGGGGGGGCACTCTCTCACCCCCCTCTTTTCCAGCGGCCTGCCAGGTTGCATGCTCGGATAAGGGTCTGGTATGGATTTTGGGGGGATTCCACACCATTTTTTTTTAAAAATTTGGCGCAAGGTTCCCCTTAACCACTTCAATACACTGTGTTATATAAACTACACTGCCTGCATTGACTGAATATAGAGTATACACTGAATATATAGGCTACACTGAATGCAGACTACAGTAAACGAGAGATGAAAGGGAATCGGCCATCGATACTTGATTTGACGATTTGCCAGATGAGTAGCGGTTTTAGGGATCATCGTTTTTGAATGGTCACTTGGGAGATATCAGCGAATATTTGTACCACCTGACCAAGAAGAGTAATATCTTGTCGAGATCTGGCAGCAGTCATAAGTTTCTCCCTAATCCTGTAGTAGTGAGACTTGACGATCACGTCCCTGGGCAAACCGTCAGACCTAGGAGTTTTCAGAGCCTGGTGAAAGCTATCCAATTCTAGCTGGTGTGTGGAAATGTCAGGAATTAAATCCTGCATCAACACATGTATTCCAGGTCGGTGACCGTCTCAGGCTGACCCCGAATCTTGAAATTGTACCGCCGGGATCTGTTTCCCAGGTCTTCTATTTTGGCATTGGCTTAATCTAATTGCTCCAAGATTTATAGTGCCATCAACCCTAGAATTCTATGGACTCTAACCATTCACCAATAGTTTGGAAGTCGCTCCTAATGCACATGCTCAGTTTGGTGTGTATCGCTAGAGAGGTTTTTTTTTTTTTTTGGGAGGGCGCATGTGATCGGCACAGGGCCAATCAGCACTCTCCAGACAGAGGGTCAGGGGTCATGCAGCCTTGTAGGATAGTAGGAGGAGAATGAAATCTCAAGCTTTAACCAGTGCTCGGCCGGACACTGACTGTGACTTCTATGTTCTGTATACTGTGGGAGACCAGATATAGTGAATACAGGGTCCTGGGTTTAGTAACACTTTAGCCCTGGAAGGATTTACCCCCTTCCCGACCAGGGGCCATTATTTGCGATATGATACTGCGTTGCTTTAACTGACAATTGTGAGGTCGTGCGACATTGTACCCAAATAAATGGACAACCTTTTTTCCCACAAATACTGCTTTCTTTTGGTGGTATTTGATCACCTCTGTGGTTTTTATGACTACTGTATTTATTGGCGTATAACACTCACTTTTTCACCATGAAAATCGGGTGCAAATATTGTGTGCGTGTTATACGCCAATACTTCAATTTTAGCTGCCTTGTAGGGGACAGTGAGGGGGGCGGGACGAGCGCCATCAGATTACATACAGTGAGAATCTCCTGTTTACTTGGTGGCCTCTGTAATGGGAAGTCCCATCTCCTGGGCCGCCATTGGACCACTGTTCTGTCTATCATAGGAGATTCTCACTGTATGTAATCTGTCGGCGTATCCCCCCCCTCCCCTCTAGGCTGCAGATGGGCATCGATCAGGCTGCACTGATGGAAATGGGGAGGCTGCTGCATTGATGGCAATGGTGAGGCTGCAGTATAATTGGTGAGGCTGCATTGATGTGGACTGATGAGGCTGCATTGATGGCACTTGTGAGGCTGCAGATGGGCACTGATCAGGCTGCATTGATAGGCAATGGTGAGGCTGCAGATGGGCACTGACCCTTATTTTGCTTCAAAGTTCCTTATTTAAAATTTAAGTTTTTTTCCTGAAACTTCCCTCTTAAAATGAATGTGCGTGTTATACGCCTGTGCATGTTATACGCCGATAAATACGGTATGTTATTCTTTTGCGCTATATACAAAAAAGACTGAAAATTTTGAAAAAAATATATTTTTTTTAAACTTTTTGCTACAATAAATACCCCCCCAAAAATTTTTAAAAAACAAATTTTCTGATCAGTTTAGGCCGATATGTATTCTAATTATTTTTGATTAAAAAAATATCGCAAAAAGCATATATTGATTGGTTTGCGCAAGAGCTATAGCGTCTACAAAATAGGGAATGGATTTATGCCATTTTTATTATTTATTTTTTACTAGTAATGGCAGTGATCAGCGATTTTTATCGGGACTGCGACATAGTGGCGGACAGATCAGATACTTTTGACACTTTTTTGGGACCATTGACATTATTACAGCGATCAGTGCTATAAAATGCACTAATTACTGTGTAAATGTCACTGGCTGGGGTTAACATTAGGGATGCTCAAGGGGTTAAATGTGTTCCCTAGGTGTGTTTCTAACTGTGAAGGGATGGAACTGACTAGAGGAGGAGCCAGATCGTTGTTCCTACTTAGTAGGAACAGACGATCTGTCTCTCCTCCCCTGTCAGAACAAGGATTTGTGTGTTTTTCACACACACAGATCCCCGTTCTGGCTTTTGTGCCCGCCGGCCACGTGCATTGGGTCCCCCCGCTGTGCAGCGGCCCGTGCGTGTGTGCTTCCTATAGCTCTTAAAGGAGCCGATGTATGGGTACAGCGATTTGCGCAGCAGTGCCACTTTGCCAACATATATTGGTGTGAGCCGATCAGCAAGTGGTTAATAGCGGGGGGCGGCGCGTGTCCCTCGAACATAGCCCATCCCGGATCACGCCAATTTCATTGACTGTTTACCACATGATCGGCTGTGTCCAATCACAGCCGGTCATAAGTATAAACACAACAGCGATTTTCCAGGGATCTCTCCTTCAATTTACTGTCATTACTGTCTGCACAACACACCCCCCCCAATAAAGAGAACCTGTCACACAACCCATCTGGACCTGTCGCAGCCCATCTGTCACACAGCCCAGCTGTCACACAGACCACCATTGGTACCACCATCAGTACCATCTGAATCTGTCTCAGCCCATCTGGATCTGTCACAGCCCATCTGTCACAGCCACTGTCAAATAGGCCCGCGATCGGTACCGCTATCAGTACCAACTTCGGTACCGCCTTCGGTACCTCCATCAGTACCGCCATCGGTACTGCAATCACTACCACCACACAGTCCCGCCATAAAGTACTGTCACACAGGCCCGCCATCAGTAGCTTGTCAGTACCATCACACAGGCCCACCATCAGTACTGCAATCAGTACCATTAAACAGGCCCGCCAATAAGTACCGCCATCATGTCTCAAAGTGTTTACACACCTGAGGAGGCATATGCCATCCTTACCATGTTGGATGATGAGAGCAATGGGGAGCTCCCATCATCCAATTCTGGTTTGGAATACCAGTTGAGGGTAGTGGATCGGAGTCCGAGTCAGAGGAGGAAACCATTCCTCCTAAAAAATAAGGAGATCAGGACCAAGATCTGAAGACCTGCCTACCACCAGCAGCGCAGACCCCAGGAAGAGGAGCCCAGTACCAGTACTGGAAGTACATGCCCAACCCGAAGAATCCAGGCCCAGTCCTACCTTCCTGATGCTATAATCCCCCCTTTTACCGCACAGCCAGGTGTGCAGCCCAACACTACAAATTTTTCACAATTGGATTATTTTTATTTATTTTTCCCACAAGATTTTCTGCAGAATATGGTAGACCAAACCAATCTGTATGCAGAGCAATTTATTGCTGCCAACCCCAATTCAACCTACGCCCGCATGTTCCAGTGGCGACGTCACACACTTGACGAATTTAAATTGTTTTTGGGCCTTACGTTCAATATGGGGCTTACAAAAAAGAATGAACTCCATGCCTACTGGTCCACCAACCCCATCCACCATATGCCGATATATTCTGCTGTCATGTCCAAGACACGCTACGACATAATTATGCGTTTTCTAATCTTTAACGATTAATTTGCAGTGTCCTCCCCGAGATCATCCCAACCACGACAAATTGTACAAGATACGCCCCCTAATAAATTCATTTTCCCAGCGATTTGCTGAAGTGTTTATCTCAGACCAAAACATTTGCGTGAACGAATCTCTTACACATTTTACTGGCTGAATGCACTTCAAGCAGTATATCCCAAGTAAGAGAGCCAGGTACGGCTTAAAATTTAATAAATTGTTTGATTGAGCCACTGGATATGTGTATACCTTCCAGATTTATGAAGGCAAAGACTCACAGCTCCAGCCCCATGAGGGCATACCCCCTGTTCAAAAAAGGATACCATTTATATGTGGACAACTATTACACCAGCCTGCCCTTTTTCGCCACCTTTACCGTAAACAAACCCTGGCCTGAGGTACCTTAAAAAAAAAACTAAAGGGCTTCCCACAAAATCTATTGCCAAGAAATTACAAAACAGAGAATCGGCATTCATGAGAAATGAGGAAGTGTTGGCCATTAAGTGGAGGGACAAGAAAGATGTCCACATCCTCTCTACCATCCACAATGACACCTTGCTGGAGATCCAGAGAAGACGCGGCCCCGTTAAAAAGCCTGAATGTGTCCACGACTACAATCTGTACATGGGGGGTGGATTTAAATGATCAGATGCTACAACCCTATTTGTCAACACGAAAGTCCTGTTACTGGTATAAGAAAGTTGCATTTCATCTGTTTCATATGGCCCTGTTTATTCGATTGTCTGCTACCAAAAAGCAACTGAAAACCGACAAAAACTTCAAGTATATTGAAGACATCAAGGACCCACCCCAGGAAGCATTCATTATGATTATGTGAGTTGACTTCATGAGCAACAATTTTCCTATCACATTCCCCCCACAGAATCCGGGAGATTGAAATGTTGCATATGCAGCAGAGGAGGGATTAGAAGAGATACAAGTTATTATTGCCCCCAATGTCTCTCTGAACCTGGCCTGTGCATCAGAGATTGCTTCAGAAGTTGTCACACATCCATTAGATATTAGTTCCCCTTCTTTTAGAGCCCTTTCACACTGGGGCAGTTTGCAGGCACTATTGCGCTAATAATAGCGCCTGCAAACCGACCCGAAAGTGCCGCTGCTTTCATTCCAGCGTGAAAGCCCCGAGGGCTTTCACACTGGAGCGATGCGCTGGCAGGACGGTAAAAAAAGTCCTGCCAGCAGCATCTTCGGAGCGGTGAAGGAGCGGAGTGTATACCACTCCTTCACCGCTCCTGCCCATTGAAATCAATGGGACGGCGCGGCTATACCGCCGGCAAAGCGCCTCTGCAGAGGCGCTTTGCGGTGGTATTTAACCCTTTCTCGGCCGCTAGCGGGGGGTAAAACCACCCCGCTAGCGGCCGAATACCGACGGTAAAACGTCGCTAATAATAGCGGCGTTTTACCACCGACGCCGCCCCCACCCCAGTGTGAAAGGGCTCTTAAACAGCCTGCCATCTCCCCATTTCAAATACTTGTGTGGATCATTTGCCTGCTACCATGTTTCTACCTACCACATTAACTGACCCTGGCCTGTTTATCGCTGATGTCTTTGCCTGTCGTTTTAAACCACGTTCTGACTTCCACATGCACAAACCTCAGCCTGTTTACCAACGATGCCTCTGCCTGCCGTTTTAAACCACGTTTCTGACTTCCATGTACACCAACCTCAGCCTGTGTATCGACCATGTTTTTGCCTTCCACTTGGACTGGTCTTTTGTCATTTTACTTTAGTACACAGGGGTCTCACATATGTGAGGGGCTTCAGAATAGTGTTCTTAGTAGAGAAAAACAGTTTTTGGTTTTCTGTGTTCCCAGAACAGGGTCTGGTTGTCTGGAGGCTTCAAAGAGATTTGGGTGGGAGAAGCCTCTACCCCTGTTCCCCTGGCCCCCAAGCTTGATGGTCTTTCCTGCTGCCTGGACCAATACTTTGGCTGTGCTGACCATGTCGCTTCCTGTAATGCCCCAGGACTTTATGGACCATGTTTATTCCTCCTGCCTGGACCAATACTTTGGCTGTGCTGACCATATCACTGCCTGCTGCCTCTACTGACTATGGACAGTAATTCTGCCTATACATCTCTGCCTGCTACCTGGACCAATGTTTTGGCTGTGCTGACAGTATCTCTGCCTGTACTAACTATGGACAGTATTCCCGTCTGCTGCCTGGACGATTGCTTTTGCTGTCACTGACCACATCCCTGCCTGCTGCCTGGACCGATGCTCTCCTCTGTGAACCACTGCACTACTAAAACCACAGGTAATCTTTTGTTATTTGGTATGTACATGCTATGTGTTAGAAATATGAAGGGCCTTCAAAAATGTGATCGGTAGTCAGAAAATTATATGTGTAATTTATGCTCCTAGAACGCCTGGAGGTGCTACTTGGATGTTGGGCCTCTGTATGTGGCCAAGCTGTGTAAAAGTCTCACACATGTGGTATCACTATACTCAGGAGGAGTAGCAGAATGTATTTTGGGGTGTCATTTTTGCTATGTACATGCCGTGCGTTGGAAATATCTTATAAATTGACACCTTGTGTTTAAAAAATGCATTTTCATTTTTTTTCTACATTTTCCAAAAACTTCTGAAAAAAATGAACCAAATCAAAAGACTCATTATGCCTTATAGATTATATGTTGGGGTGTTTGCTTTCCAAAATGGGGTAATTTTGTGGGCAATTCTATTTTCCTGGTGCTCCAGGGCCTTGAAAAGTGTAAAAGGTGGTTGAGAAATGAGATGTGTGATTTATGCTCGTAGAACGCCTGTAGGTGCGCTACTTCAATGTTGGGCCTCTGTATGTGCCCAGGCTGTGTAAAAGTCTCACACATGTGGTATCACCATACTCAGGAGGAGTATCAGAATGTATTTGGGGGTGTAGTTGCAAGTATGCATATGCTGTGTGTGAAAAATAACCTGTTAATATGACGAAAAAAAAATCTTAATTTTCCCAAGAATTGTGGTCATTTGGGGGGTATTTGTACTTTCCTGGCTTGTTAGGGTCTCAAAAAAATGAGATAGGCCTTCAGTACATCAGATGTGATCAGATATGATCAATTTTCAGTGATTGGCACCATAGCTTGTAGACTCCAGAATCTGTTGAGAGGGCTGTTGCCCATAGTTTCTTAATGCACCTTTTCACACCTAGACTTTTAACACAGTGTTGCTGGGACCTGTAGTCCCACAGAGAAAATCTTATTCAAAAGGACTGAGTTTATACAGGCCTCAAGCCTACCTTTCACTGTACTTCTGACACTGTGTTCAAGCCAATTGCACTGGAGGCAGGTGTACTGCACTACAAGAATATTTCTGGCATTCGTTTTCCTTTGACCTTTGTTTGTTCAACTGTCTGATTACATACACATACAGGGGGCTGCACATACAGGGGTTCTTCCAAAGAAGTGGGGTTCTGAAATTAAGTGACACTTCTGCTCTTGCTCCATCCATCTGAACATTTTCTTCTCTCTTCACAGGTAATCTGCGTTTATATTCCCATGTCCTGCAAACTGAAAATTGACTGACCGCTTACATACATTTTTGGTAATCTGCGTTTATATTCCCATGTCCTGCAAACTGAAAAATGACTGACCGCTTACATACATTTTTGGTAATCTGCGTTTATATTCCCATGTCCTGCAAACTGAAAATTGACTGACCGCTTACATACATTTTTGGTAATCTGTTTGTCACCGCTGTCTCAACTACATCTGTAGCCATGCTCACATTATTTCAATGTTTATTTAGCCATTAAGTCTTACCTAAATTATGGGTTTCCTTATCTTTGCAATTTTGGCCTTTTAGTCCCCTTGCAGTTTGATTGTGGTGTGAAAGTTATGCCCTGCTTGCTGTGTTCCTAATATGCCCTCCTAATTGATTAATTGCCAGATTCCATCCACACCCAACACAGTATATAACAAGACTTTCTTTACGGGGGAGCACATACAGGAGGCTGCACATACAGGGGTTCTTCCAAATTAGTGGGGTTCTGAAAATAAGTGACACTTCTGCTCTTGCACTTTAACGATTTGCACAAAGCAAACCATAGCAGATTGCAGGTGATCTCATTTTCATATTATCTCTCCTTCTCTGAAACATGCACTCTTTACCTCTCCTCCTCTTCACAATTTCAGCCTCTCTCCTCAAGCTCTCTTTTCTACATCCCTCTGCTCCACCACACAATCTGTACATATCACCCTCAATTCTCCCCTCCCCCTAATACTGCACTCATCACCTCTTTCTAACTCTAAGCCCACTTGCTAACATACCACCCAGGATACTGAAGCATGTCCCCTCATACAAATCATATTCTCATATTACCTCCCTCACTCTTCTGCTTCTCCTAATCACTGGAGATATTTCCCCAAACCCTGGGCCTCCCTTATTTAACTGTACCCAACACACCCATCACCATCACCCTACATCCTCTGGCAGTAGTCGCAATCTACACAATTTAGTCTCCATTCCTCTTCTTCCCAACGCCAGCCTCCCTCTCTCCTGCGCCCTCTGGAAAGCCCGCTCTGTCTGCAACAAACTCACTGCTGTTCATGACCTCTTTGTCACTAATTCCTTCAATCTACTTGCTCTCACCGAAACCTGGCTCCACGAATATGACACCCCTTCTCTTGCTTCCCTCTCCCAGGGTGGCCTTCACTGGACTCACTCCCCTAGGCCTAATGGACGCAAGGGAGGTGGAGTAGGATTCCTCCTATCCCCCCAGAGCACCTTCCAGGTTATTCACCCTCCTCCCTCTTTTTCCCTCTCATCATTCGAAGCCCACTGTATACGTCTATTCTCTCCTACTTCCCTAAGAATTGCTGTCATTTACCGGCCCCCTGGACCATTATCAACTTTCCTTGATGAGTTTTCTGCCTGGCTACCCTACTTTCTCTCTTCGAATATTCCAACAATCCTTCTCGGTGATTTCAACATCCCTGCTAATACAAACTCTCCTGCTACTTCTAAACTTCTTAGTCTAACCTCTTCATTTGACCTGAAGCAATGGGTACAGGCTTCTACTCACTCTGATGGCAATACCCTTGACCTTGTATTCTCCTACCTATGCACTCCATGCAACTTCTCAAACAATCCTTTTCCTCTCTCCGACCACCATCTTATTAGTTTCTCTCTCCCCCTGTCTTCCACCACCTTTCCCTCCAATCGCCTAACCATCACACGTAGAAACTTTCGCAACTTCAACTCCTCTCTCCTCTATTCTGCTACTGACCACCTCTATGACAAAATCTCTCCCCTGTCCTGCCCCAACCAAGCCACATCCATCTACAATAAATCTCTGTCCACCACCCTGGACAAGCTCGCTCCACTCACTACATGCAGAATCAGGCCTCGACCCCTACAACCCTGGCAAACAGACGACACCAAAAGTCTCAAAAAACGTAGTCGTGCTCTTGAGCGTCTGTGGCACAAGACGAAGTCTCTCAAAGACTTCAATCAATACAAATCTGCCCTCCAAAAATACTATTCTTTCCTCCACACTGCCAAGCAAACCTATTTTACAACTCTTATTAACACCTTCTCATCCAATCCCCATAAACTCTTCTCTACCTTCAACTCTCTACTTTGTCCTCCACCGCCTCCACCCACTGACTCACTCACTGCCCAGGAGATCGCTAATCACTTCAAAAACAAGTTTGATACAATCCGTGATGAAATCTCCACTCTACAGGTATCTCCCCCAGCTAAGACCCCATGTCAACAGGTACAACTGACGCTCCCCCTATTCAAATCTGCTACTACAGACAAAGTTGCTAAACTCCTTTCTATCGCCCACATAACCACCTGTCCCCTGGACCCTATTCCCTCTCAAATGCTACGGTCACCCTCTGACCCCATCCTACACTCTCTAACCTACATCTTCAATCTCTCCCTCACCTCTGGCATCTTCCCCGACGCTCTAAAACATGCACTGGTCACCCCCATACTCAAAAAGCCGTCCTTGGACCCTACCAATCTTAACAACCTACGCCCTATCTCCTTGCTCCCCTTTTCCTCTAAACTCCTTGAACGCCTGGTTTACAACCAACTGAGTGACCACCTCATTAAAAACAACCTTCTTGATCCCCTTCAATCTGGATTCCGCCCTCAACACTCCACAGAAACTGCTCTTTTAAAACTCACAAATGACCTACTAACTGCAAAAACCAATGGACACTATTCTGTACTCCTACTTCTGGATCTTTCAGCTGCCTTTGACACGGTTGACCACCCCCTCCTCCTCAAAAAACTTTACTCCCTCGGTCTCCGTGACTGCGCTCTTCAGTGGCTCTCATCCTACCTATCCCAACGCACCTTCAGTGTCACTTACAATTCTACTTCCTCCACTCCTCTTCCCTTCTCTGTCGGGGTCCCCCAAGGTTCTGTTCTTGGACCTCTTTTATTTTCAATCTACACCTCTTCCCTGGGTCAGCCTCTCATGGCTTTCAATATCATTTCTATGCTGATGACACGCAAATCTATCTCTCCACCCCTCAACTCACTCCATCAGTCTCTTCACGCATCACTAACTTACTAGCCCACATATCTGTATGGATGTCACACCACTTCCTCAAACTCAACTTGTCCAAAACTGAGCTTATAATATTTCCTCCTCCACGTGCTTCTTCCCTTGACTTCTCTGTCAAGAGCAATGGCACAACCATCCACCCGTCCCCACATGTCAGGGTGCTAGGTGTTATCCTGGATTCTGAACTCTCCTTTCAGCCCCACATCCAATCACTTTCCAAAGCTTGCCGCCTCAACCTCCGCAACATCTCTAAACTACGTCCCTTTCTAACCAATGACACCACAAAGCTCCTGATTCACTCCCTGGTTATCTCTCGCCTTGACTACTGCAACTCACTCCTCATTGGCTTACCTTTAAACAGACTATACCCCCTGCAGTCCATCATGAATACGGCTGCCAGACTCATCCACCTTACAAACCGCTCAGTGTCTGCTACCCCTCTCTGCCAATCCCTCCATTGGCTGCCACTCGCCCAACGAATTAAATTCAAAATACTAACAATAAGTTACAAAGCCATCCACAACTCTGCCCCCAGCTACATCACTAACCTAGTCTCAAAATACCAACCTAAGCGCCATCTCCGTTCCTCCCAAGACCTCCTGCTCTCTAGCTCCCTCATCACCTCCTCCCATATCCGCCTCCGGGACTTCTCCCGAGCCTCACCCATCCTCTGGAATTCCCTACTCCAATCTGTCAGACTGTCTCCAAATTTATCCACTTTTAGGCGATCCCTGAAAACTTTCCTCTTCAGAGAAGCCTATCCTGCCTCCATCTAATAACTGCACTATTTTCTCCATTAGCTCAACCCCCACAGCTATTACCCTTTTGTATAACTTGACCCTCCCTCCTAGATTGTAAGCTCTAACGACCATGGCCCTCTGATTCCTCCTGTATTGAATTGTATTGTACTTGTATTGTCTGTCCTAATGTTGTAAAGCGCTGCGTAAACTTTCGGCGCTATATAAATCCTGTATAATAATAAAATAATAATAATTACAATTGGTACCACACAAATAGCTAGCAGAAGACAGAAGACCGAAAAGACTGCATCTCTAATTGCAAGGCCTTGCATCCTATTAATGATAAGAGGGACTGCATTAAAAAGTAGGGGGAGCTCCCTAGAAATTGTGTTGTGCTTTATTGATTAACTTTACTTTCCTGTGGTTACCAAGGTGTGCTGGAAGAGGAAAGGTGCTCAGAGTTAAGGCGTTTGTGCTCTGAGCATTAGTCCCACTTGGAGACGCACTCTCAGGGGTCATATAAGACAACTTTATGTGTACAAACTGTTGTGAATACCTATTGGACTGTTGCATTACGTTTGTGTGGCAGTGACGATAAATGTAATTACCACTTTATATCAGTTCCAGTAAAAATACGTTTCTGGTTAAGTACAATTAGTGTGGAGTGTTCTTCCTTTTCCAGCAGGTGGAACATCGGATACCCAGATATTAACAAAGGTATACTATTGATATATTGCACATTGTGGGGTTATCCTTCAGTATTAGATTCACACTTATGCCCCGTACACACGGTCTGATTTTCCAACGGAAAATGTGTGATAGGACCTTGTTGTCGGAAATTACGACCGTGTGTAGGCTCCATCACACATTTTACATCGGATTTTCCGACACACAAAGTTTGAGAGCAGGCTATAAAATTTTCCGACAACAAAACCTGTTGTCGGAATTTCCAATCGTGTGTACACAAATCCGAAGTGCCACCCATGCTCAGAATAAATAAAGAGATGAAAGCTATTGGCTACTGCCCCATTTATAGTCCCAACGTACGTGTTTTACGTCACCGCGTTCAGAATGATCGGATTTTCCGACAACTTTGTGTGACCGTGTGTATGCAAAGACAAGTTTGAGCCAACATCTGTCGGAAAAAATCCTAGGATTTTGTTGTCGCAATGTCTGATCAAAGTCCGACCATGTGTACGAGGCATAAGACTGCACCACAGCTGTGTCAAGGTGATTGAGCGAAGTTATAGGGGGTGTAAGAGCAGAGTACAGGCCCAATCAAATACCAGCAGCTCCTTCGGGGGTCAGTGCTACAGTTGTATTTATGTTCCTTTCCCAATTGTGAAGGGACAGAGGATCTTGCTGGGAAGATAAATCAATCAGGATACAGTAAAAGGAAGAAAGGTCGACAGTAAGGGCTGAAAATTTCGCTTTTTTTTTTTCAAGATAAGGTGAAGATTGGAAGCAATTTTAGTGCCTGACTACTGGCTTGTATCCCTGCGAAATGGGAAATTACTAGGTTAGCAATGACCTGCGAAGAGAGGGTGAAATTTGACTATTCTTCATAAGCCCGTATTTCTGCTAACAATACAGACAATGAAATAATTGGGTCCAAAACACTGTGTATACTGTGATGATACGCGTCAGTTGCAAGGCCTTTAATGTTCGTATTTTTCTGGAAGTGCTGCAAATAAGGTTCCAGTGAGAGAATAAAAAGAAGTGGAGAAAGAGGACAACCTTGTCTTGTGATATTACCAATGGTGAAGGGTTTAGAGCCAAAGGCATTTGCTCTAACTGTGGTGGTGGGAGTCAAAAAGAAGGCAGTAACCCAAGACAGGATATGTTCAGGTAGTGGCATCGCTAGGGGGTGGCTATTGGGGCTATAGCCCTGAGTCTGGGGCCCATAGCCCTGAGTCTCTTACCGGTTTGGTGCAGTCCTGCAATTAGCAACTCCGGTCCGGAATGCAGGGGACAGGGGCGGACTGAGCCATGGTAGCGCTGTCTCCGCCCCCGCCTCTACCTGATTCTACTCTTGGCCACTGGTTCCAAGAGCTACCTAGTGTCTAGCAACCAGTGATATCATGGCCACAACTCCCTCCTTGTCCAGCATTTAAAGTGGAGGAGGATTCCACTTCCTCCTTTTCCACGCTAGTGCTCGTGGGGCCTAAAGAGTTGAGCCCAGCCCCCTTGTCATGGTCCTGGAGTGGAGCATTCCGCTGCTGGTCCAGTGGCGGTGGGGTGCAGGGCAGCAAACAGGAAGGGGGAGGCCTGGGCAAGCGGGAATAGCCCAGGAGGGAGCGAGAGAGAGAGAGAAGATGGGGCCTCACCTCCACCCTGAGCAGCATCCCCTGCACCTCCCAGACCCACACAGACAGGGGCTGGAACAGTAGGGACTGCAAGCAGGGGGTCTCTCTTTCCCACACTCTCTCTCTTTCACCCCCTCTCATCCACCCCCCTCTCTCTCACCCCCCCTCACCCCCTCTCATCCACCCCTCTCTCTCTCTCTGGGGACCCTGATGTAAGGGGGGCGCTCTGTGGACCCTGATGTAAGGGAGGCTCTCTGGGGACCCTGAATTAAGGGAGGCTCTCTGGGGACCTTGAATTAAGGGAGGCTCTCTGGGGACCGTGATGTAAGTAGGGATCTCTGGGGACCCTAATGTAAGGGATGCTCTCTGGGGACCCTGATGCATTAGAGGCTCTCTGGGGACCCTGATGTAAGGGAGGCTCTCTGGGGACCCTGAATTAAGGGAGGCTCTCTGGGGACCCTGAATTAAGGGAGGCTCTCAGGGGACCCTGATGTAAGGGGGGCTCTCTGGGGACCCTGATGTAAAGGAGGCTCTCTAAGGACCCTGATGCATTAGGGGCTCTCTGGGGACCTTGATGTATGGGGGGCTCTCTGGGGACCCTGATGTAAGGGAGGCTCTCTGGGGACCCTGAATTAAGGGAGGCTCTCTGGGGACCTTGAATTAAGGGAGGCTCTCTAGGGACCGTGATGTAAGGGGGGATCTCTGGGGACCCTGATGTAAGGGATGCTCTCTGGGGACCCTGATGCATTAGAGGCTCTCTGGGGACCCTGATGTAAGGGAGGCTCTCTGGGGACCCTGAATTAAGGGAGGCTCTCTGGGGACCCTGAATTAAGGGAGGCTCTCAGGGGACCCTGATGTAAGGGGGGCTCTCAGGGGACCCTGATGTAAGGGGGGCTCTCTGGGGACCCTGATGTAAAGGAGGCTCTCTAAGGACCCTGATGCATTAGGGGCTCTCTGGGGACCTTGATGTATGGGGGGCTCTCTGGGGACCCTGATGTAAGGGAGGCTCTCTGGGGACCCTGAATTAAGGGAGGCTCTCTGGGGACCCTGAATTAAGGGAGGCTCTCTGGGGACCTTGAATTAAGGGAGGCTCTCTAGGGACCGTGATGTAAGGGGGGATCTCTGGGGACCCTGATGTAAGGGATGCTCTCTGGGGACCCTGATGCATTAGAGGCTCTCTGGGGACCCTGATGTAAGGGAGGCTCTCTGGCTGGGGACCCTGAATTAAGGGAGGCTCTCTGGGGACCCTAAATTAAGGGAGGCTCTCTGGGGACCCTGATGTAAGGGGGGCTCTCTGGGGACCCTGATGTAAAGGAGGCTCTCTAAGGACCCTGATGCATTAGGGGCTCTCTGGGGACCCTGATGTATGGGGGGCTCTCTGGGGACCCTGATGTAAGGGGGGCTCTCTGGGGACCCTGATGTAAGGGGGGCTCTCTAGGGACCCTCATATAAGGGGAGGCTCTCTGGGGACTCTGATGTAAGGAAGGGGCTCTCTGTAGATCCAAAAACATAAATGTATTTTATTGGGATTTTATGTGATAGACCAACACAAAAGTGGCACATAATTGTGAAGTGGAAGTAAAATGATAAATGTTTTTCAGAATACTTTACAAATAAATATCTGAAAAGTGTGGCGTGAATTTGTATTCAGCCCCCCTGAGTCAATACTTTTACTGCAATTACAGCTGCAACAGCTTTTTGGGTATGTCTCTACCAGCTTTGTACATCTAGAGAGTGAAATTTTTGCCCATTCTTCTTTGCAAAATAGCTCAAGCTCTGTCAGATTGGATGGAGAGCGTCTGTGAACAGCAATTTTCAAGTCTTGCCACAGATTCTCAATTGGATTTAGGTCTGGACTTTGATTGGGCTATTTTAACACATGAATATGCTTTGATCGAAACCATTCCATTGCATCTCTGGCTGTACGTTTAGGGTCATTGTCCTGCTGGAATATAAACCTCCACCCCAGTCTCAAGTCTTTTGCAGACTCTAACAAGTTTTCTTCTATGATGGTCCCGTATTTGGCTTCATCCATCTTCCCATCAACTCTGACTAGCTTCTCTGTCTCTGCTAAAGAAAAGCATCCCCACAAAATGATGCTGCCACCTCTATGCTTCATGGTGGGGATGGTGTGTTCAGGGTGATGTGCAGTGTTAACTTTCCACCACACATAGCGTTTTGTTTTAAGGCCAAAAAGTTTGACCAGAGCACCTTTTTCCACATGTTTGCTATGTCCCCCATATGGAAAGATTCTCCCACCTGAGTTGTGGGATCTCTGCAGCTCCTCCAGAGTTACTATGTGCCTCTTTGCTGCTTCTCTGATTACTGCTCTCCTTGCCTGTCCTGTCAGTTTAGGTGGATGGCCATGTCTTGGTAGGTTTGCGGGTGTGCCATACTCTTTCCATTTTCGGATGATGGATTGAACAGTGCTCTGTGAGATGTTCAAAACTTGGGATATATTTTATAACCTAGCCCTGCTTTTAACTTCTCCACAACTTTATCCCTGACCTGTCTGGTTTGTTACTTGGCCTTTATGATGCTGTTTGTTCACTAAGGTCCTCTAACAAACCTCTAAGGGCTTCACAGAACAGCTGTATTCATACTGAGATTAAATTACACACAGGTGGACTCTATTTACTAATTAGGTGACTTCTGAAGGCAATTGGTTCCACTAGATTTTAGTTAGGGGTATCAGAGTAAAGGGGGCTAAATACAAATGCACGCCACACTTTTCACTTATCTATTTGTAAAAAAATTTGAAAAACATTTATAATTTTCCTTCCACTTCACAATTATGTGCCACTTTGTGTTGGTCTATCACATAAAATCCCAATAAAATACATTTACATTTTTGGTTGTAACATGCCAAAATGTGGAAAATTTCAAGGGGTGTGAATACTTTTCATTACACTGTGTATATATATATATATATATATATATATATATATATATATATATATATATATATACACACTCACACACGCACACATGTATAATATATACATGTGTATGCCCACCCAAGCGTATGACTTTCTTTACTTCGCTGCTATGGGCTCTAGCCCCAGATCTTTTGTAGACCTAGCAATGCCCCTGCCCCCTACTTTCTAAGATTACAGATTCATTTTGAACTTTCCTCCAGTTCGTTTAAGGTCATGTCCCTGTGTAAGGCACTGTGTGCTTTACCCAATGGGAGAACTAGCTAATGCCATTGCAAATTCCTCTAAGGAAATTTGGATGGGAAAGTGAGTCAATTTCCTCCTCCATGAAAGAGGGTAAACTGACCTCTCTGAGGTAGGTTATCCCCACATTCATAGAATGATCTTCATGAGTTTATTTTTGGTCTGAAATAGGGTGTGTTCTCTAATCTGTTCCCTGACTTGAGTGAGCTCAGCTTCCGTCGTGCAGTCAGGTTGGGTCCTGTGGCGTTTTTTGAGTTTCTGTAGTTTTGTCAATAGGTCGGTTAACATTTTTTCCCTTTCCAGTTTAGCTCTGTGGCCATGTTTAATGAGAATCGAGGCTTTCAGAGAGGCCAGTTTACCTTATGGAGTAGGAAATTGACTCACTTTCCCAACCCATTTCCTTTAAGGAATTTGCAATGGCATTAGTTAGTTCTCCCACATGTAAAGCACCAGGGCCGGGCGGCTTTACCCCTTTTCCTCTGGGCGGCACATAAGTGATATATATATATATATATATATATATATATATATATATATATATATATATATATGAGGTTATATAGCACTTATGTGCCACCCAGAGGGAAAGGGGGTTGGTTAAGGAGTCTTTGTTAGGTTTGAAGTATAGGGTCAGTTTACACAGTATGTCTGCTTTAATTATAGGGTCTTGTAAAAGGGTCTCATTTAGACCCCAAGTAAGCAGATCTAGGCATTGGTTGGGTCAGAGCTAGTTCCAGGGAGATCGGGGTGTGATTGGATAGGGCGATGTGGCCTATATCGGCTCCGTAGGTCAATGGAATGGCTGAATGTTTGATAAGGAAAAGGTCAATCCTAAAATAGGAATCGTAAGTTGAGGAAAAGAAGGTATAGTCCTTTTCCTGTGGGTGGAGACGGTGCCAATTGTTCACTAGCTGATGGGAGTGGGCAGGTACCCAGCCACTTGCACATGCGGAGGAGCCGTCTCCCCTCCTCCCATCACTCAGTGATGTGCACAGCGAACATGTGTGTGATGTAAGTCTCTGTATGCAGCCCAATGGTAAGGTCCATGCCTTCCCCAGATCTGAGTCTGCTGGCCACACTCCTACTGTCTTAATTCACTATGCAGCACCGTGATATTCTCCTTCCTCTGTAAACGATACAGGAAAAGTGTAAGGTGACTCCTCCCTTCCTGGACTGGTAGAAACAATAGGAGAGCTGGCTGCCTTTCAATGACAGAAAACAGGTGGGGGGGGGGGGGGGGTGGCAAGGAGCTAAACAGCATCAGAATTTGGACATTGTTTCTATAGTAAGGCAGCTCTGGAAGCATCCCTGGAAGCAGAACTGAGGGGAGCAAGTCCTGGAAACAGGTTAGTGTATGTACAGTACAGTGTCAACAGTGTACAGACTGTTCTTATACCCTGACACCGTACTGTACATTATATACAGAGGAGGGGGGTAGCTAACAGGGGGATAGCTGACAGAGGAGGGGTAGCTGACAGAAGAGGGAAGGTAGCTGACAAAGGAGAGGGGGCTGACAGAGAGGAGGGGGCAACAGAGAGGAGGGGTGGCTGACAGAGAGGAGGGAGGCTGACAGAGAGGAGGGGGACTGACAGAGAGGAGGGGGGCTGACAGAGAGGAGGGGGGCTGACAGAGAGGAGGGGGGCTGACAGAGGAGGGGGTGGCTGACAGAGGAGGGGGGGCTGACAGAGGAGGGGGGGCTGACAGAGGAGGGGGGCTGACACAAGAGAAGGGGGGCTGACAGAGAGGAGGGTGGCTGGCTTGATGCTGGGGGAAAAGAGCGCACGGTGAGCTGCAGCATTCAAGATTCATTAGCCTAGCGCTGCATTGACAAGGGCGAGGGGGACCGGACTGGGACCGACTCACCACTGTCACCATTCACCAATCACCAGTGGCAGTGAAACTGCCAAAAATCGTTAGCCCTGCTAGAGCAGGGGAAGGAGGGGGGGAAGGTGCTGCTGGCAGGAGAAAGCGCATTCAGGCAGGCTGCATTTGCCGATCGGCATTGGCACATTGACGGGGGAGAGGTCAATGTCAGCTACTCCCTCCTCCTCTGTCAGCTACCCCCTCTCCTCAGTCAGCTACCCCCCCTCCTCTGTCAGCTACCCCCCCTCCTCTGTCAGCTACCCACTCCCCTTTGTCAGCTACCCCCTTTCTGTCAGCTACCTCCAAACAGCACGCACCTCCCCCTTCTTCCCCCACTCCAGCGGGGCTAATGTCCCGCAGCCGGGTCACACTGCACTGTCTGTCTGTGCTCTCTCTCCCCCAGAGAGCCACTGGCGTCCTAGCAACCAGGGATGCTTTTGCAGGTGAAAGCATGGTATTACAGACTCTGCCCCCTAACAGGTTCACACACACATCTTTGCAGTGGCTCCTGAAAGGTAAGGTTTTTTTTGTCTCACTGTAATGGAGGTCTCTATTGGGGGGCACAGGCACTGTCTGATATTTAATCTGTTATTTTCTTCTCTATTTTGGGGTGCCCGTGGATTGCTTTAAATTTTTTTGGCTTTTTTTGTAATTAAAAGGTGCTTGAAAGGGTTGTAGAATGCACAGTGCCACTTTGTGAACAGTTTGTATGGGGTTGGGTTCAGTAGGGCTGATTCATTTTTTTGGATGGAGGTACGCTGCTCTACTGACACCTTCCACTGCCCTACTGACACCGTCGACTGCCCTACTGACACCATCCACTGTTCTACTGACACTGTCCACTGTTCTACTGACACCGTCTTCTGCCCTACTGACACTGTCCTCTGCCCTACTGACACTGTCCACTGCCCTACTGAAACGTCCACTGCTCTACTGACACCGTCCACTGCTCTACTGACATCGTCCACTGTGCTACTGACACCTTCCTCTGCTCTACTGACACCTTCCTCTGCTCTACTGACACTGTCCACTGCCCTACTGACACCATCCACTGACTTTAACGGTACCAGAAAAGAAACATAATCTTATAAAATACAATTTATTACCAAATATTACAAGAAAAAAATATTTACAAAATAAAAGAAAAAATATGAGCTCTCATTGATATAACCACATAGTGTATGTAAAACATATTAGATCCCTATTGTTGCTAAGTCAGGAACGTCGACGTTTCGCTTTATGCTTCTTCAGGACCTTCTTTCCTTGACTGTAAGCAGAGGGATTATGTCCGAGGACACTCATACATGCAACATGCTATGTGCTGTCCAAGGGCATCTGGATTAGCAAAAGCCTCCCAAGATCAATCAGCCAATAAATCTAAATGCCTCTTGGGCAGAAGAATCCCCAGAGTAACTACACCAGGATAAGGGTTAATAACCTGTATGCAGTGTTTTATCAATCAATCTGGCTAGTTATCCAACCAATTCCTTAATGTTCTACAGGTAGGAGAAAGTGGTAAAGTGGCTTATTGGGAACATAGATCTCTTCCACAGACCAGACCACTGTCAATAGACCAGTGTGCAGATTAACATCAGTTACCATGCGAATGCACAGCACAGATATAATCAACATTCACTGGAGACAGTATCAGCAAAAATGTCTAGCAGTGTTACCCTAGATCAAGCCACAACAACATGACACAATCCACTGCTCTACTGTCACTGTCCACTGCTGTACTGGCACCGTCCACTGCTCTACTGACACTGTCCACTGCTCCACTGACACCGTCCACTGCTCCGCTGACACCATTAACTGCCCTACTGACACCGACCTCTGCTCTACTGATACCGCCCACTGCTCTGCTGGCTGACATTGTCCACTTTTAATTTAGGCTAGTTTCATATTTTAACTGACATTTCTTTTTTTATTATTATTATTATACAGGATTTATATAGCGCTGACAGTTTACACAGTGCTTTACAACATTAGGGCAGACAGTACAATTACAATACAATTCAATACAGGAGGAATCAGAGAGCCCTGCTCGTTAGAGCTTACAATCTAGGAGGGAGGGTCAAGTTATACAAAAGGGTAATAGCTGTGGAGGATGAGGTAATGGAGAAAAAAGGGCAGGATAGGCTTCTCTGAAGAGGAAAGTTTTCGGGGATCGCCTAAAAGTGGATAAATTTGGAGACAGTCTGATAGATTGGGGTAGAGAATTCCAGAGGATGGGCGAGGCTCAGGAGAAGTCCTGGAGGAGGATATGGGAGAAGGTGATGAGGGAGCTAGAGAGCAGGGGGTCTTGGGAGGAACGAAGAGGGCAATTAGGTTGGTATTTTGAAAATAGGCTAGTGATGTAGCTGGGGGTAGAGTTGTGAATGGCTTTGTAACTTATTGCTAGTTTTTTTAATTTAATTTGTAGGGCGAGTGGCAGCCAATGGAGGTATTGGCAGAGAGGGGTAGCAGACACTGAGCGGTTTGTAAGGTGGATGAGTCTGGCAGCAGCATTCATGATGGACTGAAGGAGGGGTAGTCTATTTAAAGGTAAGCCAATGAGGAGGGAGTTGCAGTAGTCAAGGCGAGAGATAACCAGGGAGTGAATCAGGAGCTTTGTGGTTTCATTGGTTAGAAAAGGACGTAGTTTAGAGATGTTGCGGAGGTTGAGGCAGCAAGCTTTGGAAAGTGATTGGATGTGGGGCCGGAAGGAGAGTTCAGAGTCCAGGATACAGTGGCGTAACTAGAAACCTCAGGGCCCCGGTGCAAGAAATCATGAAGGCCCCCCCCCCCTGAAAAGCATGATTTTGATACTATATTTTTTTCCACTGGTACTGGAGGGGGGTGGTACTGGAGGGGGGGTGGTACTGGAGGGGGGGTGGTACTGGAGGGGGGGGGTGGTGGTATTGGAGGGGGGTGGTACTGACTGGAGGGGGGGTGGTGGTGGTACTGGAGGGGGGTGGTGGTGGTACTGGAGGGGGGTGGTGGTGGCACTGGAGGGGGGTGGTGGTGGTACTGGAGGCAGGCCCGGATTTACTCCCTTTGCCGCCCCAAGGCTGGGTCTTTCAATGCCGCCCCCCTCCCCCACACACCACCATTCTTGTCCTTTATCGATGACAGCTACAATAGATCAATTAAAAATATATCTCCACACACGAGAACACTGAAAATAATTGGCTTTAATTGTGGCATGTGTGCGATGGGAATATGGACTGTGGGTGAGATATCAGGGGTCTAAACAGACCTCTGATGTTTCATCTTTGAAACAGAGAAATGAGATTGAGGACACATCCCACAATCTCCATCTCTGCAGCCTCAGCTCCACAGAATGAATGGACAGAAATAGCTACATACAGAGCTTCCTGTTCATTCACAAACGGAAGCATAGTAAACACAGTTTACTATGCATCAGTTATAAATGAACTGGGTTCTATTCATTAAGACATGGGAGGAGCTGGTAAATTACACATTTATCGGCCCCTTCTCCACTCTCCTTCCAGAAAGCATTCCCCCCGCAGCAGCCGGGAAGGAGAGGAGAGGGGGGAACCCGACAGCACTGTGGGGGATGAGGGGGGCCAAAGAGTGCACAGGAGCTTGGGGCAGCAGGTGGTGGATAGCGAGGTGCAGCATATAGAGGAACAGTTCCCCTTCATTTTCCTCCTGCAGCCTTTCAGCTGCAGGCTGCAAGAGCAAAATGAAGGGGAACTGTTCCTCTATATGCCATCCCTCCTATCCAGGTGTACAGGGGGCTGCACGGGAACCCTGGAGCATGCAATTGTGACCCCAGCAACTCCTGTACATACACCCCTGCTGGTGGGATGGGATGAGTGACAGTGTTGGAGGATGGGATAAGTGGGATTGCTGGGGGGGGTGAGTGTCAGTGCTGAGGGGGAATTGGATGAGTGGCTGTGGTGGGAGGGTGGGATGAGTGGCAGTGCCGGGGGGAATGGGGTGAGCGTCAGTGCTGGGGGGATAAGATGACTGTGCTGGTGGGGGGGTGGAATGAGTGTCAGTGCTTTGGGATGAGTGTCAGTGCTGGGGGGATGAGTGGCTGTGCTGGTGGGGGGGGGGTGGAATGAGTGGGGGGGAATCAGTGTCAGTGCTGGGGGGATGAGTGGCTGTGCTGGTGGGGGGTGGAATGAGTGGGGGGGGGATAAGTGTCAGTGCTGGGGGAATGAGTGTCAGTGCTGGTGGGGGGTATGAGTGTCAGTGCTGAGGGGGTGGGATCAGTGTCAGTCAGCGCTGGGGGGATGAGTGGCTGTGCTGGTGGGGGGGTATGAGTGTCAGTGCTGGGGGGGTGGGATCAGTGTCAGTTAGTGCTGGGGAGATGAGTGGTTGTGCTGGTGGGGGGGTGGGATCAGTGTCATGCTGGGGGGATGAGTGGCTGTGCTGGGGGGATGAGTGTCAGTGCTGGTGGGGGGGT
The DNA here is from genome assembly GCA_037952925.1 of Lithobates clamitans. Classification (NCBI taxonomy): domain Eukaryota; kingdom Metazoa; phylum Chordata; class Amphibia; order Anura; family Ranidae; genus Lithobates; species Lithobates clamitans. Next base: position 2,896,105 of record JBBGZY010000413.1, on the reverse strand, counting down.
AAGAGTGTCAGTGCTGGGGGGGTGGGATCAGTGTCAGTCAGTGCTGGGGGGATGAGTGGCTGTGCTGGTGGGGGGTATGAGTGTCAGTGCTGGGGGGGCTGGGATCAGTGTCAGTCAGTGCTGGGGGGATGAGTGGCTGTGCTGGGGGGATGAGTGGCTGTGCTGGGGTGATGAGTGTCAGTGCTGGGGGGATGAGTGTCAGTGCTGGGGGGATGAGTGTCAGTGCTGGGGGATGAGTGGCTGTGCTGGGAGGATGAGTGTCACACTAGCGCACGGACGGGCGGCGGGCTTCTCACACTGGCGGGCGGCGGGCCCCCCCTGAATTGGCGGAACTACAGGGCCCAGTCGCAAGTGCGACTGCAGCGATCCTGGTAATTCCGCCACTGCCAGGATAGCACCTAGCATGCTGACATGTGGCGATGGGTGGATGGTTGTGCCATTGCTCTTGACAGATAAGTTAGGGGAAGAGGCACGTGGGGGAGGAAATATTATAAGCTTGGTTTTGGACAAGTTGAGTTTGAGGAAGTGGTGTGACATCCATACAGATATGTCTGTTAGTAAGTTAGTGATGCGTGAAGACACTGATGGAGTGAGTTGAGGGGTGGAGAGATAGATTTGTGTGTCGTCAGTGTAGAAATGATATTTAAAGCCGTGAGAGGCTATCAGCTGACCCAGGGAAGAGGTGTAGATTGAAAATAAAAGAGGTCCAAGAACAGAACCTTGGGGGACCCCGACGGAGAAGGGAAGAGGAGTGGAGGAAGTAGAATTGTAAGTGACACAGAAGGTGCATTGGGATAGGTAGGATGAGAGCCACTGAAGAGCACAGTCACGGAGACTGAGTGAATAAAGTTTTTTGAGGAGGAGGGGGTGGTCACCCGTGTCAAAGGCAGCTGAAAGGTTCAGAAGTAGGAGTACAGAATTAGTGTCCATTGGTTTGCAGTTAGTAGGTCATTTGTGAGTTTTAAAAGAGCAGTTTCTGTGGAGTGTTGATTAGGGATGAGCTTCGTGTTCGAGTCGAACCCATGTTCGACTCGAACATTGGCTGTTCGGTCGTTCGCCGAATTCCGAACGTTATGGGCCGTTGGCGCCAAATTCGTGTGGCGCGTCACGGCCCATAATTCACTTCGGTGCATTGCTGGCTGATGATTGGCCAAGCATGCACTATGACCCGCATGCTTGGCCAATCACAGCGCCGTTGGTAGAGAGAGCTGTAATTGGCCAAAGCCAGGGTGGCTTTGGCCAATTATGGCTCAGGGGGTTTAGAACACGCCCCACACTATATAAGGCCGCCTGCACGGCGGCCCTGTGTAGTGTGTGTTCCGGCGTTGAAAGAGAGATAGAAAGACAGAGAGACAGTGTCATTTCATTTGAGTTAGATAGATTAGGCAGGACAATCAGTGAGTTAGCTGCACTTACAGTGTATTGTGTATATATATATGCATCCCAGGTGTTGCATATATATATATATATATACACTGTATTCAGTTTAGCTAGATCCGTTCCCGTTATCTTCTTACTGACAGGCAGGCTTGTCTTGTTACAATATTTACAGCTACCTGAAGAAAATTGCTGGTGTTCTTTTGATCCTATTAGTACCACAGTCAGGCAGCTAGACTATTTACAGTTAGTGCAGTGCGTCCTGCTCACAGTGTTCAGCTAAAACTACAAGTTAGTGTGGTGCGTCCTGCTCACAGTGTTCAGCTAAACCTACAAGTTATTTTTTTTGCGAGCTCTTCACAGTGTTCATCTAAAGCTACAAGTTAGTGTAGTGCGTCCTGCTCACAGTGTTCAGCTAAAACTACAAGTTAGTGTAGTGAGACCTCTGCACAGTGTTCATCTAAAGCTACAAGTTAGTGCAGTGCGTCCTGCTCACAGTTTTCAGCTAAAACTACAAGTTAGTGTGGTGCGTCCTCCTCACAGTGTTCAGCTAAACCTACAAGTTATTTTTTTACGAGCTCTGCACAGTGTTCAGCTAAAGCTACCTGTAGAAGGTTGGTGGTGTTTTCCTGATCCTATCACTACCGCAGGCAGCTAAAAAAGCTACAAGTTAGTTTTTTGTGAGCTCTGCACAGTGTTCAGCTAAAGCTACCTGTAGAAGGTTGGTGGTGTTCTCATACTACAGGCAGGCAGTTGATTTTGCTAGCTGCAGTATCAGAACATATATATATATATCCCAGCTTAGTGCAGCTACAGGCCATTAGTATATCTGGAAGGCCAAGAAGGAGAGGCAGACAGTCACAGGCCAATAAGAGAGGGCATGCAGGCTCTGTGTCTAGTGCTGGTCGTGGAGACGGTGCATCTTCATCAGCACGTGGCCGTGGGACACGCTTGGCCTTTTTTCGGCAGCTGGCCGTGTTGAGCCGCAACATGCGGAAGACTTGGTCGAGTGGATGACCAAGCCGTCCTCATCCTCCTCATCCTCTCTCACCCATACTCAGGGTACTTTGTCTGGCAAAGCAGCGGCCTCTTCCCCCTGCTCAATGTCATCAGTGACTCCTTCCCTAGCCCCACCATGTCCTCCTGAGGAGTCCCTCGAACTGTTTGACCACAGTGTTGGGTACATGCTCCAGGAGGATGCCCAGCGTTTGGAAGGCTCTGATGATGATACTGAGCTCGTTGAAGGCAGTAACATGAGCACGAACAGAGGGGGTGCCCAAGAAGGACAGCAATCTGGCAGTCATGCTCCCCCTGCTGCAGCATACTGCCAGGTTTGCTCCAGTGATGAGGAGGGAGGGGATGATGAGGTCACTGACTCAACGTGGGTGCCTGATAGGAGAGAGGAGGAGGAGGAGGTGGCACATCACCAACGAGGCAGGATGCCCTCCAGGGGCCAGCTTAAGGGCAGCACATTGACTGCATCACACCCCAAAGCTCCACATGTGCAGGGCGCTGCAGTCTCTGCGCGTTATTCAAAAAGTTCTTTGGTGTGGGCCTTTTTTGAGACGAGTGCATCAGATCGCACCGCTGCTATTTGCAACATATGTCTCAAGCGTATCTCGCGTGGCCAAAACATCTCCCGCTTGGGTACCACATGCTTGACCAGACATATGTTGACCTGCCATGCAGTTCTTTGGCAAGCGTATCTAAAAGACCCACACCAAAGAACAAAGAGGACCTCTCCTTGCTCCTCATCAGCTGAGATCTCCAACCCCACTATACCTTCAGTCCTCTCTGAGACCTGCACTGAGAGGAATGAAGGTGTAGAATTAGGTGTGTCACAGCCAAGTACTTGTGGGCAATCTGCTTTTGGTACACTGACGTCAGATTGTACCAGGCAAATTTCCCTGCCCCAGCTGCTGCACCGCCGAAAGAAGTTTGCTCCCAGCCATCCACATGCCCAGCAGTTAAATGCTAGCTTGGCAAAATTGCTAGAACTTCAACTGCTGCCTTTTCAGTTGGTAGACTCTGCCCCCTTCCGTGAGTTTGTGGAATGTGCGGTTCCTGAGTGGCAGGTACCCAAACGCCACTTTTTCTCACGGAAGGCGATTCCGGCTCTCTACCGGCATGTGGAAGGCAATGTCCATGCCTCGCTGGACAGGGCGGTCAGCGGTAAGGTGCATATTACCGCTGACTCATGGTCCAGCAGGCATGGACAGGGACGTTACCTAAGTTTCACGGCGCATTGGATGACTCTGCTGGCAGCTGGGAAGGATGCAGGACAAGGTGCAGTAGTGTTGGTGGTTGTTCCGCCACCACGCCTCCAAAATGCCATTACTGATTGTGACACACCTCTCTCCTCCACCCCCTCCTCTTCTTCTTCCTCCATGGCCTCTTCCTGTGCTTTTTCCTCGGAACCAGCGGTGCTCCGTAGCCGTTCAAGGGGCTACGCAAGTACGCAGGCCAAAAGATGCCATGCGGTGCTTGAGCTGGTGTGCTTGGGGGACAGGAGCCACACTGGGGCAGAGGTTCTGTCAGCTCTGCAGGGGCAGGTTCAGAGGTGGTTGACGCCATGCCAACTTAAGGCAGGAATGGTGGTTTGTGACAATGGCACCAACCTCCTCTCTGCCCTCCGACAGGGACAAATGACCCATGTGCCCTGTTTGGCTCACGTCCTTAACTTGGTGGTGCAGAGGTTTTTGGGCAGGTACCCGGGCTTACAGGATGTCCTGAGGCAGGCCAGGAAAGTCTGTGTGCATTTCTGCCGGTCATATAATGCCAGGGCTCGGCTGGCGGACCTCCAAAAGGAGTTTAACCTGCCCAAGAACCGCCTAATCTGTGACATGCCCACCAGGTGGAACTCAACGTTGGCCATGCTGCAGCGGCTGCACACGCAGCAGAGGGCCATCAATGAGTACCTGTGCGACTATGGCACCAGGACAGGGTCAGGGGAGCTTGTTTTTTTTCCCCACAGGAGTGGGCCATGATCAGGGATGCATGCACTGTCCTGTCACCATTTGAGGAGGCCACGAGGATGGTGAGCAGTGACAGTGCATGCATCAGTGACACTGTCCCCCTTGTCCACCTGTTGGAGCACACGCTGCGTGAAATAATGGACAGGGCACTTGAGGCAGAACAGAGGCAGGAAGAGGACTTCCTTAGCTCTCAAGGCCCCCTTTATCCAGACAGTGTTCCTGCGTGCCCGCCGATCACACAGGAAGAGGACGAGGAGGACGAGGAAGATTGTGTCAGTATGGAGGTGGAGCCTGGCACTCAGCATCAGCAGCAGTCTTTAAAGGATCAGTCCCAAGAAACACATGGACTTGTACGTGGCTGGGAGGAGGTGGCTGCGGACCATGTCGTCCTTAGTGACCCAGAGGACTCCGGACCGAATGCCTCAGCAAACCTACGCTGGCCTCCCTGATCCTGCAAAGCCTGCGTAAGGATCCTCGTATTCGTGGTATCAAGGAGAAGGACCAATACTGGCTGGCAACCCTCCTTGATCCACGTTACAAGGGTAAGGTTGCGGACCTTATCTTGCCATCGCAGAGGGAGCAGAGGATGAAACATCTTCAGGAGGCCTTGCAGAAAGGTCTGTGCAACGCATTCCCAGAGACTGGGAGGTTACAAACTCCTGTTTCTGGACAACGTGTTGCTGAGGCTTCGGTCAGTCAAAGAAGGAGAGGTGGAGAAGGTGGCCGTCTGACCGATGCGTTCAGACAATTTTTTGGTCCGCAGCCCCAAGGTATGGTTCCAGCAACCATTGCCAGCGTCTGTTTTACATGGTGCAGGAATACCTAGGGGCAAGATCTGACTTGGACACCTTTCCCACCGAAAATCCTCTGGGTTACTGGGTCTTGAGGATGGATCACTGGCCAGAGCTTGCACAGTATGCAATTGAGCTACTGGCCTGTCCTGCATCCAGCGTTCTTTCGGAACGCACATTTAGTGCTGCTGGAGGCTTTGTAACCGATCACAGGGTGCGTCTGTCCACCAACTCGGTTGATCGACTGACCTTCATAAAAATGAATCAGTCTTGGATCACCACCAGCTACCAAGCACCTGATGCTGATGTAACCGAATAATTTTTTTTGAAATCTCAGATCCCTTCAAAGACTGCCTATGCTGATGCTGAGTGACTATCCCTGAGTAATTATCCTCTTCCCCCTCAATGATCACGCTGATAGCTTGTAAGAACATTTTTGGTTCTGGGCGCCACCACCAGTGCCTAAGGCCCAATTTTTCAGCCCCTGTTTAACAGGAGCGTGTAATTACAATGTTTGATGCAATACTTTGCAGCAGGGCTCGTTTCTGCGTTCCAACTAGAGTATCTGTGAGGGGTTGCAGTGTTGTGGCACCAGCACCAGTGCCTAAGGCCCAATTTTTCAGCCCCTGTTTAACAGGGGTGTGTAATTACAATTTTTGATGCAATACTTTGCAGCAGGGCTCGTTTCTGCGTTCCAACTAGAGTATCTGTGAGGGGTTGCAGTGTTGTGGCACCAGTGCCTAAGGCCCAATTTTTCAGCCCCTGTTTAACAGGGGCGTGTAATTACAATTTTTGATGCAATACTTTGCAGCAGGGCTCGTTTCTGCGTTCCAACTAGAGTATCTGTGAGGGGTTGCAGTGTTGTGGCACCAGCACCAGTGCCTAAGGCCCAATTTTTCAGCCCCTGTTTAACAGGGGTGTGTAATTACAATTTTTGATGCAATACTTTGCAGCAGGGCTCGTTTCTGCGTTCCAACTAGAGTATCTGTGAGGGGTTGCAGTGTTGTGGCACCAGTGCCTAAGGCCCAATTTTTCAGCCCCTGTTTAACAGGGGCGTGTAATTACAATTTTTGATGCAATACTTTGCAGCAGGGCTCGTTCCTGCGTTCCAACTAGAGTGTCTGTTAGGACTTACAGTGTTGTGGCACAGGCCCAATTTTTCTGCCCCTGTTCAAGAGGGGCATGTAATTACAATTCTTGATCTAATATTTCACAGCAGGGCCCTGTGAGGGCTTACAGTGTTGTGGCCACAACAACACCTAAGGCCCAAATTTCTGCTGAGTATATAGGGCAGGCCCCTACTTTCAAACATGAAATAAAAAGTGCGCTTACAATATGAAAATGCACAAATGAATATAAATGCATATAAATAATTATGAAAACCAGAATGTACTGAGAGCAAATTAATGACTCAATAACTGGCATAAGTGTATACGTGCAAGGTGGTACAACTCCACTGGCGATGACTCCAATAAATAAGAATAGTGAAGGTGGACCCTTACCCTCCGTGTTGGACCCCCTCGCTGGCAGGGTCTATCAGGCATGCAGATTTTGCCCTCTGCAGGGACCGTGTGTTGAAAAGATCTCCCCAGCAGCTGTCAGGAATGCTGTCTTCGGTCCGGGCTGGTCCAAGTAATATGCCTGGTGTGGTATAGCAACACAGCATGTCCCAAGAGGCTCCAGCAGCTGCTGGAGCCTCTTGGGACATGCTGTGCTGCTATACCACACCAGGCGTATTACTGGAGCTGCTGGAGCCTCTTGGGACATGCTGTGCTGCTATACCACACCAGGCGTATTACTGGAGCTGCTGGAGCCTCTTGGGACATGCTGTGCTGCTATACCACACCAGGCGTATTACTGGAGTTGCTGGAGCCTCTTGGGACATGCTGTGCTGCTATACCACACCAGGCATATTACTTGGACCAGCCCGGACCGAAGACAGCATTCCTGACAGCTGCTGGGGAGATCTTCTCAACACACGGTCCCTGCAGAGGGCAAAATCTGCATGCCTGATAGACCCTGCCAGCGAGAGGGTCCAACACGGAGGGTAAGGGTCCACCTTTACTATTCTTATTTATTGGAGTCATCGCCAGTGGAGGTGTACCACCTTGCACATCCCTCTCCTGTGTCGATCCACCCATAGGGATATTGGTTGCTGCAAAGCTGCATAGTGGATGGAAGTGCTTTTACTGATGAACTTTTTATGATTTAAATTCACGGACTGGGATCTGTAACTTTCACGTTTTCATTTTTCATACATTTTTTTGTATTTCATATGTACACTTCTTACCAGCCTCACTTTGTTATCCCATTAAGTTTTTACGTTTTGCACGTATACACTTATGCCAGTTATTGAGTCATTAATTTGCTCTCAGTACAGTTTGGTTTTCATAATTATTTATATGCATTTATATTCATTTGTGCATTTTCATATTGTAAGTGAACTTTTTATTTTATTTTTCATGGTATACACAGATATTGGTGTGTTTTAGGTACAGCTTTCATTTTGTTCTTTTTGTTTTGCTCTGCAGCGCGGTTTTTCCTTTCTATTTGATCCCTACTTTCAAACATCTAACTTACAAATGACTCCTACTTGCAAACGGAAGGAGACAGCAGGAAGTGAGATGAAATCTACCCCTAGGAAGGGAAATTCTCTCCTGTAAGAGTTAATATGGGAAAAACATTTATCCTTTCCACTGATGCTTTCCAATCCATGTTCCACAAAAAACCCCAAATTTTCAAAAAACATTTGTCATTGGGACAAAAAGTGAGGTGAAATCTTCTGAAGAGGAGGACAGACAGCAAAACAAATGTCACAGGGGTGATAACCCTTCCCTATGTTTTCCAAAAAGCTTAAAAAAGATTTTTTGGCTGGAGCTAAACATGGTAAAAATGTACCCGTTCAAAATTACAAACAGATTCTACTTAACAACAAACCTACAGTCGCTGTCTTGTTTGCACCGCCTGTATACTGCTGTTCAGAGTATATAGGGCCTGGTGGCCCCACACCTTTCCTTATTTTAATTTGGGTGCGGGGTTCCCCTTAATATCCATACAAGACCCAAAGGGCCTGGTAATGGACTGGGGGGGGGGTACCCATGCCGTTTGTCTCACTGATTTTCATCCATATTGCCAGGACCCGACATTATATTAAACCCGCAAGCAGTTTTAAATGAGATTTTTTCCTTTAAAAAAGACATTTTGTGCAGGGACTGTTCTAAACACGGGAAACACGCACCACTTTACAGGCATACTATAGACACCCCCCAGGTACGATAATTAAAGGAATATTTCACCTTTTTTTTTTACTTTAAGCATCATTAAAATCACTGCTCCCGAAAAAACGCAGGTTCTGGTGCGAACCGAACCGGGGGGTGTTCGGCTCATCCCTAGTGTTGATGGGAAAATCCAGATTGAAGGGGATCAAGAAGGCTATTCATAATGAGGTGGTCACTCAGTTGGTTGTAAACCAGGCGTTTAAGGAGTTTCGAGGAAAAGGGAAGCAAGGAGATAGGGCGTAGGTTGTTAAGATTGGTAGGGTCCAAGGACGGCTTTTTAAGTATTGGGGTGACCAGTGCATTGGTTTTAGAGCATTGGGGAAGATGCCAGAGGTGAGGGAGAGATTGAAGATGTGGGTTAGAGAGTGTAGAATGGAGTCAGAGGGCGACCGTAGCATTTGAGAGGGAATAGGGTCCAGGGGACAGGTGGTTAGGTGGGCGATAGAAAGGAGTTTAGCAACTTCGTCTGTAGTAGCAGATTTGAATAAGGGGAGTGTCAGTTGTACCTGTTGACATGGGGTCTTAACTGGGGGAGATACCTGTAGAGTGGAGATTTCATCACAGATTGTATCAGTCTTGTTTTTGAAGTGATTAGCAATCTCCTGGGCAGTGAGTGAGTCAGTGGGTGGAGGCAGTGGAAGACGAAGTAGAGAGTTGAAGGTAGAGAAGAGTTTACGGGGACTGGATGAGAAGTTGTTAATAATAGTTGTAAAATAGGTCTGCTTGGCAATGTGGAGGAGAGAATAGTATTTTTGGAGGGCAGATTTGTATTGGTTGAAGTCTTTGAGAGATTTAGTCTTGTGCCACAGACGCTCAAAAGCGCGACTAAGTTTTTTGAGAATTTTAGTGTCATCTGTTTGCCAGGGTTGTAGGGGTCAAGGCCTGATTTTGCATGTAGTGAGGGGAGCGAGCTTGTCCAGGATGGAGGACAGGGATTTATTGTAGATGGACGTGGCTTGGTTGGGGCAGGACAGGGGAGAGATTTTATCATAGAGGTGGTCAGTAGCAGAATAGAGGAGAGAGGAGTTGAAGTTGCGAAAGTTTCTACAGGTGATGGTTAGGCGATTGGAGGGAAAGGTGGTGGAAGACAGGGGGAGAGAGAAACTAATAAGGTGGTGGTCGGAGAGAGGAAAAGGATTGTTTGAGAAAATTGCATGGAGTGCATAGGTAGGAGAATACAAGGTCGTTGCCATCAGAGTGAGTAGAAGCCTGTACCCATTGCTTCAGGTCAAATGAAGAGGTTAGACTAATGCCCTGTACACACGATCGGACATTGATCGGACATTCCGACAACAAAATCCATGGATTTTTTCATACGGATGTTGGCTCAAATTTGTCTTGCATACACACGGTCATACAAAGTTGTCCGAAAATCCGATCGTTCTGAGCATGGTGACGTAAAACACGTACGTCGGGACCATAAACGGGGCAGTAGCCAATAGCTTTCGTCTCTTAATTTATTCTGAGCATGCGTGGCACTTTGTGCATCAGATTTGTGTACACACAATCGGAATTTAAACGATCGGATTTTGTTGTAGGAAAATCTTATATCCTGCTCTTAAACTTTGTGTATCGGAAATTCCGACGGAAAAAGTCTGATGGAGCCCACACACGATCAGAATTTCCGACAACACAATCCAATCGCACTTTTTCCGTCGGAAAATCCGACCGTGTGTACGGGGCATAAGAAGTTTAGAAGTAGCAGGAGTGTTTGTATTAGCAGGGATGTTGAAATCAGAGAAGGATTGTGGAAATTTCCGAAGAGAAAAAGTAGGGTAGCCAGGCAGAAAACTCATGAAGGAAAGTTGATGATTAATCGAATCATATTTTATGGGTACATATTTAACCATGCCCCTTTAAGTCTTTCCCCCACTCTTAATGCAATTTGGCCACAGCCACTGTTCACCGTAGCACACCTCATTACTACTCTCTTTGGGTAACCCAAAAAGTGCCCCAGGTATTTTACAATCCTATAGCGTGTACTACAAAAAAAATTGCCGTGCGCAGTGAAAGTGTTCGGGTTTGGCTTGAAGAAAAGGTGGCAACTCTAACTGTAGATCATATACAGACCAGTGTATATAACGTACAGTACGGTGTCAGTGTATAGACTGGTCTGTATATAATGTACAGTATGGTGTCAGCAGGGTACTCTGTATATGATGTACAGTATGAGGTCAGCAGGGTACAGACTGGTCTCATACCCCGACACCATAATGTACATTATATAAAGATCATTCTGTACCCTGCTGACACCATGCTGTACATTATATACAGGCCAGTCTATACACTGACACTGTACCATACAATATATACAGACCAGTGTAAATAACGTACAGTACGATGTCAGGGTACAGACTGGTCTCAATATAACGTACAGCATGGCGTCTGCAGGGTACAGACAGGTTTGTATATAATGTGTATATAATGTGCTGTTTCAGCAGGGTACAGACTGGTCTTATACCCTGACACCATACTGTAGATTCTATACAGACCAGACTGTACCCTGACACCGTACTGTACATTATATACAGAAGAAGAAGAAAAAATCTTTATACCCTGCACCTAGTTCCAATCATGGAATAGTCATGGAATAGTCACCTTCCTCAAGTAGACTTGTCAAGAGATAAGAGCCCTAAAACCTACACTCAATGAGTTGGGAAATCTGTCTGATAGCGAGAGGGTAACTCAAAATTTTATCCACGAATTATGATATTACCATTAAGCCCTCCGACAAGGGGGGCAACATTGTCCTTATGGACAATGAGACATATAAGCAGATGTACATGAGAATTTTGAATCACACAGATTGGTATCGTCTTGTAAGCCCGGATACAGTTGATATCAACAGGAAATTCTATCTGTTTTTGTGGATAATGCTTTCCACAACAAGTTTATTTTCAAACAATAATGGAACTTCGTCCGTACTCCCTTCCCTAGAACAGTTACCTTTTAGTCACTCCCCAAAGTTCACAAAAATGCAATAGAACCCCCAGGGAGGTCCATCATCTACTTCAAATTCTGGAGGAAGTGCAGATATCTATCTATAGCTACATTTTAGCCACCATTGACGTGGAAGCTCTTTACAGTTCTATTCCACACTCTAATGCCGCGTTCACACCAATGGTTTTGCCGTCGGAATAAACTCTGAAGGTTTCTCCGACGGAATTCCGCTCAAGTGGTCTTGAATACACACAGTCACACCAAAGTCCGACCGTCCAGAACGAGGTGACGTACAACACGTACGACGGGACTAGAAAAAGGAAGTTCAATAGCCAGTAGCCAATAGCTTCCGCCTCGTACTTACTTCAGAGCATTGTTTTTGGTCCATCGGAACAACATACAGACGAGCGGTTTTCCCGATAGGAAGTTCCGTCGGAAATATTTAGAACATGTTCCATTTCTAGATCGGTCAGAATTTTCGAAAAAAAAAAAGTCAGATTAGGCATACACACGGTATGAATAGACGATGAAAAGCTTTCATCTAACTTTTTCTGTCGGGATATTCCGCTCATGTGTATGCGGCATAAGGGCCTAGCATGTATTGGAAAAGTTTTGTCTCAGATAAGTCATCATGAGGAATCATTCAATTAATTTATACTTCTCTCTCTTGAATTCATACTGAATCACAATATTTTTTCATTTGACGGTTAGTTTTTCGTCCAGGTGCAGGGCGTAGCCATGGGCACCTGTTGTACCCCTGGCTACGCCAATCTGTACCTGGGGGAATGGGAACACAGGTACATAGATGACATCTTCATCGTATGGGATGGACCTGAACAATTGTTGGTGGACTGCTTGTCAGCCCTTAACCATAATGAATTTAACCCTAAGTTCACCATGTCCTTACATTCTTCCAAAATAACATTTTTAGATGTTGAAATATACAAACATGTCACTGATATGCTGTCAAGCTAATTATTTAGAAAGCCTACTGCAGGCAACACTATTTTGCATTCATCTAGTTCTCAACCTAAATCCCTTGTCAACTCTAAGCCATAGTGAATATATTCAAAACAAACGGAATTGTTCTGGTTCAGGTTCATAGTAGTGTGTTTCCAAAAATATCCATCCTTGTTGTGGATCATGTTCATCCCAGCCCTAGAGGAGGAGACTTTGATTCAATGGGAGCCGAGATGGATATCAAATTTGAACACTACTTTCCCACCAGGCCTGAATGAGGCCTTTAATCTCAAACCATTCTTCCCGGGCTTCTCCTCTGGAGGTTTTGACAGGGACCTGTAAACTTATGTTACGCTTTATTCTCAGGTTGTAGGCCATATCCTTTTATTCTTCAATTAGTGCAATTATTTGGCATTCTCTTTTCCCCTTTTTAATATTGTGTGCTTTGATAGTCACTTGTATTGTCTGTTCCACAAATTCTAATCCAACTGTAAACTTTGTATATTTTTTAGCTGTGCAAGTGATGGCTGATACCTCCGTTCTCCTAACTCCACCAAATCATACGTATATATTCTATCTATATGACATGGTAGCATCGCAGTGCTTGCCCTTTGATGCATCGAGGCTCCCCGGCACTGGGGGCCCCCCTGATGTTTTGCACCACGGGGGTTCCCCGTCCAGCAAGCCCGAACTTGCGCACTTGGGGCATTTCCACTCTGCCGTTGGTCACCACCCATTTGTGTCGGCGGCTCTGTCAACATCTGACGTCATTGTGTCCTGTGACGCAGCTACACCGCACAAACCGGGGGATTGCCAGTGAGACGTTCGGTCTCACAATCTGGATGTCCAGGTGTATCGCCAGGTTTTTATCAATCTGATGACCCTGCCGATCACCTATTAAACTTTATCTTCACTCATTGGACAGTCCATGTATGTTCAAGCTTGGTCCCTCCCCTATACTTGCTTTATTAGCCAGGTAGGTTTGTAATCACTTTTGTTGCACAGCCCGAATGACACACAGGCCTTCCATCTCTGCAACATAAGATATAGAAACCTAGACAGGTAAGAATTTCTGGCATATTGTCTCTGGCTGTTCCGAGCACTACCCTCTCTGGTTGACTTCTCCTTACTAATGTGGAGGTCCGTCCCCAAGGGGTGCTACAAATTTGCTTTACATACACCTGCTTTATATTGAGCCAACTCCTGGCATTTTTTTGCAAACATACTTATTGCATCATTTTCTCTCTTTATGATTGGTCCACTGTCCAGGCCCTTTTGGCTTAATCCTTGGGAGCATTGATGTGTTGTGCGGTAAGGCAAGCGCTGCTACTTTCCAATATATAGTCCTTTTACTTTTTCTGCTGTATTTGGATTCATACAACACCAAACTGGGTGAGGCCTTATGTGGCCTCCATATACATTTTATGAGTCTTCAGAACATGTGGTGGAGCGGAATAGTAAGATTTCAGCCTCACTTTGTGTCAACCCATCTTGTTGTGTAAAAAGACACGAATTATGTAAGTACTCTTTGCAATTTTTGATGTTTTGCCATACTTATGAAGCGGCGAAGAAACAGCCACTGTTACTACACATACTATTATACTTACTTATTATGAATTTTGTATTATTTTCCTGTTTTTTCTTGTGTTAATAGAATAAAACAGCATGCCCCAGTTCAGACCCTGAAGAAGTAAATGAATACTATACCATCTTTCCGAAACATGTCGGGTATACTGTAAACACATTTTGGTCAACTACAGGTCCAGACCTCATGTGTAAATTAGTAAATTCTTTGCTGTTCATCATTTGTGTCATGTACTATTGTTTTTATTGGTATTTATATTTTTTGTATATCTAGCTTATACCTTTGTGTATTTCTAATAAATGTTGTACTTTTTTATACTTTTTTATGATCTGGTTTTACCTCCCATGCCCATATAATCCCTGTAGAATTTCCTTTTTTGCAAATTTGTACATTATATACAGACCAGTCTGTACCCTGCTGACACTGTATTGTTAAGGACATGGTGGCTGGCTTCCTGGCTAGCTGCTTAACAACCAGCTATTCTTCACACAGAATTCGAATCGGTCGATCATTTTTCAACTGATCCAAATTGTAATCATTCTGAAAATTTGGAATTTGTTAGAAAACAAATAAACTAAACAAATTTTAAAGAATTTCAACAACATTCGTTACTATTCATTTCTATTTCATTTTGAGATTTGGATGCATCTGAATCTCTGAATAACCAAAAATTAGTCAGAATATGTATACTGGAATTTGTATTTATTTATTTGATGGCGGTGATCAGTGACTTATAGTATGAATATGATGTGCAGCAGCCAGTCTGACACGAACTGACACTGGGTGGCAACTGACTAACTGACATCACCAGTGGCACTAATACAGTATCAATGCTAATACACTGTCACTGTACTAATGACAATGGTGGGGAAGGGGTTAACATCTAGGGGCAATTAAAGGGTTAACTGTGTGCCTAACAATGTGTAATGTGTGCTGCCTTTACTAATGGATACTGGGGAGGACGGTTGGGAAGGGAGCACCAAAATGCACGTTTGCCCAGGTACACAAAAATCCTTGCAGTGGCACTGGCCCCAAGTTGTTGCTGCTGTTTAGTAGCAAGTACAGAGCCCAGTTGGTAGGAGCCCCAGCCCCAAACCAACGAGTTACTTACTGTATAGTAGCAACCAGGGCTTTTTTCCGGCACTTCCACTGGAGACAGTGAGTGAGAAGCACTCTCTGTATACTTTTGCTTTACCAGGGCGGCCGCGAGTATGCAGCTCACATAGTTCCGGCTGCAGTCTGAGAAAGGGTAAGGCGGAGTGGATGCTGGTTTGGGCGCCAGTCGTAAGGCAGCCGCGTGGAGGAGCTGCACTGTATGTAGCCTGCCTGACTGCTCACTGTGGATTGGGGACAAGTTGTTTGTCAATCAATTTACCAAAAATGTGATGTCTATATTGCTGGAAGTGGGCCTGTGACTGTGACTGTCTCTTTGTTGGATTGGGCTATCTCTTTGTTGGATGTGGATGTCTCTTTGCCTAGATTGAGATGTCTCTTTGCTTAATATATGGGGATGTTTGTGCTGTCTCTGCTGAATTTGGATGTCTCTGCTGGATTGGGCTGCCTCTTTGCTGAATATATGGAATGTCTCTTTGCTGGATTGGGCTGTCTCTTTGCTGGGTTAGACTGTTTCTATGCTAAATATATGGAGGGCGGGGTTAAACTTAAGGGCTCTTTTTGGAGTTTTCTTATATATGGCTAGAGGAAGACAGATTGGTGGGGTGGGGGCATTGAAAGGTAGTGCAGTTAGTGTTAGTGTAAGGGTCCTGCTCAAAAGAGTCTACCTTGTCACGGTGGCAGGATTCAATTTTTTTGGCCAAAATATACTGTTAAATATTAAAAGCACACACTTTGTTTTCATATATTAAGTTTTAAGAGTTTGAAAATAAAAGTGGGTGCACTGAAAGACTCAGTGGGGTGGCCAGTGGGCAAATTCGGTGGGATGGCTAGTGTAAGGGCTCTGGGGAATGCCAGTAATGAGGCCCAGGGGGCTCAGGCCTAAAGCTGTGTAAGGGCCCGAAAATTTCTGGTAGCTACCCTGGGAGTGAAGTAATTCTTTGAGTCTGGGACCTTCGAGCCAACGAAAAAGAACCCGTTGAGTGGTGAGATTGAAATCTCCTCACAGAACCTCCCAGAGCTCCCACAGCTAAGGATTCCAGTGTGCTCAAGAACATCTCAAGAGCTGAGAGTTGGGCCACATTTGGTAAGTACACATTTGCCAGGGAGAATGTCTGAGATTGGCTTTTACCCTTAAGGAGAATAAATTTACCCTCCTGTTAAGAGTGGAGGTCTATAAATTGCCAAGGAAGGGATTTGGCCAGGAATACTAGTACAGGAGTTGTACTAGCAGAGGGAGATGCGCTGTGGTAGGCAACTGGGAAGTGTTTGTTATACAGTTTTGGGATTTTGTCGACTCTAAAGTGATCCTCCTGACACAAAGTAGGGACATTGCCTCAACAAATCTGAGAGGCAACTGGACCTTTTCGCAGGGGAGTTAAGGCCCTTGACTTTCAGACAGAATTTTTAAAGATATTTTGACGTGGCTCATTCAGGCCATCAAACCCTGCTGGGGCACAGGAGAATAAAAAGGGGGAGAATGGGAGGGGGAGGGAGTGGAAAGTCAAGGAAGATAGGGAGGGATAAAGTTAGAGGAGGGAGGGAAACAAAGAGTGGTTAGGGGTAAAGTAAGGAAGGGAAGGGAGGTAAGGAAGTTTACAATGCAAGGCTCTCTACATGAAAAATCAACTGCAGTTACAGCAGCAGGGGCCTAGTAGGGATAAAGGTAGGGCACTTCAATAAGTGGTGCTCCTGGCCTGCTGGAGCCTCCTCAAATCCTGGGAGCAGTAAGGATCTTAGAGGAGTATACTCAACAGCGGTTAAGCAACATGGTACGACTGATAGGAGAAGGGAGGACAGCTAAGACCAAAGCCTTCCTGTGGTTCAGAGGTCCCCATCTAATACACAACACAATACACAATACATCTAAAACTAGCAACCCAACACCGCTAGTGCTCAGTTTCCTAGATCTCCTACTCTCAAAGCTGACCCCATAGAGAAACTTTTGACACCTGGAGACCTAAGCAAGCCACTATGGACTCTTTATAGCGCTCTTCTCTGTACCGATATACCCAGGATGGGGAAACAGTGGGAGTGCTGGAAGGGGGATATTCCATCTCTAGATAGAGAGGGTTGGGAGGATTTCTTAGAACAAGGCCCAAAGCTAGTGATTTTGTCTCGGGATAAGCTGATTCAGGTTAAATTTCTCCATCGGGTATATTTTACCCCAGAGGGGCTACAAAGGATCTTTCCTGAGCACAATCCTGTCTGCCCCCACTGTAGATCACATCAGGTTTCCTATAAACACATATTCTGGGAATGCCCATCAATTATGTCATATGGGAAGCTGTGTTTGCTGAAATCAATCTTAGACTACAACCCCTTCCCTAGCCCTACTGGGAATGCCTGATGATGAACAGCGTTCCCATCACTTTAAGCTGCTCATATCACACCTCCTGTACTATGCCAAAAAGGAAATTCTAATAAAATGGCTACCTCCGCACCAACCTGATGTGGCCGCATGGGAGGCATGGTAAATGCAGTCCTCCCTCTATATAAAATTACCTACTCAAACAGGGGTTGTCATTGGAAGTTTGAGGTTTGCACATGCTGAGGACATTTTTTGCAGCAAGTAGTTTATATGCATGTTGATGTGATATGTGATAGTCACTAAGTAATATTGGCACATTGCACATTTTTTAATATTTTTCATATTTTATTTTTTAGCACTAGCACTTTAAACAGTTTTTTGGAATATTATTTTGTCGCTAGTAAACACTAAGTGGACAGTATATTTTTGACACAATATTAATTGATACAGAAAAGCACACTACATAGGATAGATATCCTATATTTGCATATTTCAGCAGTGGTATCATACACAGAAGTTAGCGCAATCCACTTTATATTATATTGATACCATTTTTGTGTAGGCTTACATGATTGCAGCAAACTAGTATATTTTTAGTTTTGCGCCGGTGACCACCTTGGACCTTGACCTGAACTCCTACAATAATGTGTATGTCTAAGTGTTGGAAGCAACTTGATCCTATTAACGCTAATGTCTTTGTAAAATGTTATATTATGTGCCTTGTCCTGAAACTAGATCAGCACTGACTCTAGTGGGTAGTGTGCCCACACTGAACCCTGCTGTCTCTTTCTGTCTATATTGTAGTTGTATTCAATGCAAATGGTAATGCTGATGCACTGACTCTTCATTTTATATAAATTGTAATCTGTATTATTTCAATGTAATCCGACCAGATGTGCTACCGGCGCAAAACTAAAAATATACTAGTTTGCTGCAATCATGTAAGCCTACACAAAAATGGTAGAGTATCAATATAATGTAAAAGTGGATTGCGCTAACTTCTGTGTATGATACCACTGCTGAAATATGCAAATATAGGATATCTATCCTATGTAGTGTGCTTTTCTGTATCAATTAATATTGTGTCAAAAATATACTGTCCACTTAGTGTTTACTAGCGACAAAATAATATTCCAAAAAACTGTTTAAAGTGCTAGTGCTAAAAAATAAAATATGAAAAATATTAAAAAATGTGCAATGTGCCAATATTACTTAGTGACTATCAAATATCACATCAACATGCATATAAACTACTTGCTGCAAAAAAAAAAAAAATTCACCACTTATCGTGACTTCACCACCACCTCATGCAATGGCCACTCACCAGATGTAGTAAGAATAAACGCCTTTGGTTCATTAATAATAACCAATCCGTTTGTGATGGGTTCAATAGCAGCCTTTCCAAGCAATGTATTAGTATCTCTTGCTCTGTTCATTGCTCATAAAGACATATGGATAGCCATCATGGTATAGTATGTCATTTCATTTTATTAAAAAAGTTAAAAACTTGGTTAAACTCACATGTTATGGTGCCCTTAAGCTGGCTTCCTGATGACGCAAATTACATTGCGAAAACGCATAGAGGCTGCTGGGAACTTTCTCATCGCATGCCGCCGTGAGGAGACACTGTAACAGAAGGGAAACAAACTGAGACACCGCTCTCCATATACACTGCTGGATTTGCTTGGTGCCGGCTTAAGGGCACCATAACATGTGAGTTTAACCATGTTTTTAACTCTTTTAATAAAATGAAATGACAGTTTTTTGGAATATTATTTTGTCACTAGTAAACACTAAGTGGACAGTATATTTTTGACACAATATTAATTGATACAGAAAAGCACACTACATAGGATAGATATCCTATTTTTGCATATTTCAGCAGTCATATCATACACAGAAGTTAGCGCAATCCACTTTTATATTATATGTATTATTTCAATATAGCACCACTGTTTGTCAAAAAAAAACTAGCAACCCAGTTACAGCTGGGGTGCATAGGCAGAAGACCGGCTCACCCCGGGGATAACCAAATGCTCACCAAGGTGAGCCAAGACCCCCGATGTGGACAAGGCCATCTGGCAACAGCCCAATAATACTAATGAGCAACCAGTAACTTTTCTGGTGGTGTACACATTACACAATACAGTGCAGCTGTAGTGCAGTTTCTACTACTTTTCTGGAGGTGTACACAGCACACAATACAGTGCAAATGTAGTGCAGTCGCTACTACTTTTCTGGTGGTGTACACATTACACAATACAGTGCAGCCGTAGTGCAGTTGCTACTACACTTCTGGTGGTGTACACAGTCCACAATACAGTGCAGCTGTAGTGCAGTTGCTACTACTTTTCTGGTGGTGTACACAGCACACAATACAGTGCAACCGTAGTGCAGTTGCTACTACTTTTTTGGTGGTGTACACAGTACACAATACAGTGCAACCCTAGTGCAGTTGCTACAACTTTTCTGGTGGTGTACACATTACACAATACAGTGCAGCCGTAGTGCAGTTGCTACTACACTTCTGGTGGTGTACATAGTACACAATACAGTGCAGCCATAGTGCAGTTGCTACTATTTTTCTGGTGGTGTACACATTACACAATACAGTGCAGCTACCTATGTCATTGCACAGAAGTAATTACCCACTGAGGACATCTAGTGGGCTGTAGTGTTTTTGCACTTGCTGAGGACATTTTTTGCAGCAAGTAGTTTATATGCATGTTGATATGTGATATTTGATGGTCACTATAAGTAATATTGGCACATTGCACATTTTTTAATATTTGTCATATTTTATTTTTTAGCACTAGCACTTTAAACAGTTTTTTTGAATATTATTTTGTCACTAGTAAACACTAAGTGGACAGTATATTGTTGACACAATACTAATTGATACAGAAAAGCACGCTACATAGGATAGATATCCTATTTTTGCATATTTCAGCAGTGGTATCATACACAGAAGTTAGCACAATCCACTTTTATATTATATGTATTATTTCAATATAGCACCACTGTTTGTCAAAAAAAAACTAGCAACCCAGTTACAGCTGGGGTGCATAGGCAGAAGACCGGCTCACCCGGGGATAACCAAATGCTCACCGAGGTGAGCCAAGACCCCCGATGTGGACAAGCCCATCTGGCAACAGCCTAACAATACTAATGAGTAACCAGTAACTTTTCTGGTGGTGTACACAATACAGTGCAGCCCTAATGCAGTTGCTACTACTTTTCTGGAGGTGTACACAGCACACAATACAGTGCAACTGTAGTGCAGTTGCTACTACTTTTTTGGTGGTGTACACAGTACACAATACAGTGCAACCCTAGTGCAGTTGCTACTACTTTTCTGGTGGTGTACACATTATACAATACAGTGCAGCTGTAGTGCAGTTGCTACTACCTTTCTGGTGGTGTACACAGCACACAATACAGTGCAACCGTAGTGCAGTTGCTACTACTTTTCTGGTGGTGTACACAGTACACAATGCAGTGCAACTGTAGTGCAGTTGCTTCTACTTTTCTGGTGGTGTACACAGCACACAATACAGTGCAGCCATAGTGCAGTTGCTACTACTTTTTTGGTGGTGTACACATTACACAATACAGTGCAGCCGTAGTGCAGTTGCTACTACACTTCTGGTGGTGTACACAGTACACAATACAGTGCACCCGTAGTGCAGTTGCTACTACTTTTCTGGTGGTGTACACAGCACACAATACAGTGCAACCGTAGTGCAGTTGCTACTACACTTCTGGTGGTGTACATAGTACACAATACAGTGCAGCCCTACTGCAGTTGCTACTACTTTTCTGGAGGTGTACACAGCACACAATACAGTGCAACTGTAGTGCAGTTGCTACTACTTTTTTGGTGGTGTACACAGTACACAATACAGTGCAACCCTAGTGCAGTTGCTTTTCTGGTGGTGTACACATTATACAATACAGTGCAGCCGTAGTGCAGTTGCTACTACTTTTCTGGTGGTGTACACAACACACAATACAGTGCAACCGTAGTGCAGTTGCTACTACTTTTCTGGTGGTGTACACAGTACACAATACAGTGCAGCCGTAGTGCAGTTGCTACTACTTTTCTGGTGGTGTACACAGCACACAATACAGTGCAACCGTAGTGCAGTTGCTACTACTTTTCTGGTGGTGTACACAGTACACAATACAGTGC
Organism: Lithobates clamitans; assembly: GCA_037952925.1. Taxonomy (NCBI): domain Eukaryota; kingdom Metazoa; phylum Chordata; class Amphibia; order Anura; family Ranidae; genus Lithobates; species Lithobates clamitans. Next base: position 2,874,583 of record JBBGZY010000413.1, on the reverse strand, counting down.
AACTGTAGTGCAGTTGCTACTACTTTTCTGGTGGTGTACACAGCACACAATACAGTGCAGCCATAGTGGTGGTGTACACATTACACAATACAGTGCAGTCGTAGTGCAGCTGCTACTACACTTCTGGTGGTGTACATAGTACACAATACAGTGCAGCCATAGTACAGTTGCTACTACTTTTCTGGTGGTGTACACATTTGTATTATATGTATTATTTCAATATAGCACCACTGTTTGTCAAAAAAAAACTAGCAACCCAGTTACAGCTGGGGTGCATAGGCAGAAGACCGGCTCACCCGGGGATAACCAAATGCTCACCGAGGTGAGCCAAGACCCCCCGATGTGGACAAGCCCATCTGGCAACAGCCTAACAATACTAATGAGTAACCAGTAACTTTTCTGGTGGTGTACACAATACACAATACAGTGCAGCCCTAGTGCAGTTGCTACTACTTTTCTGGAGGTGTACACAGCACACAATACAGTGCAACTGTAGTGCAGTTGCTACTACTTTTTTGGTGGTGTACACAGTACACAATACAGTGCAACCCTAGTGCAGTTGTTACTACTTTTCTGGTGGTGTACACATTATACAATACAGTGCAGCCATAGTGCAGTTGCTACTACTTTTCTGGTGGTGTACACAGCACACAATACAGTGCAACCGTAGTGCAGTTGCTACTACTTTTCTGGTGGTGTACACAGTACACAATACAGTGCAACTGTAGTGCAGTTGCTACTACACTTCTGGTGGTGTACATAGTACACAATACAGTGCAGCCATAGTACAGTTGCTACTACTTTTCTGGTGGTGTACACATTACACAATACAGTGCAGCCGTAGTGCAGTTGCTACTACACTTCTGGTGGTGTACACAATACACAATACACAATACAGTGCAGCTGTAGTGCAGTTGCTACTACTTTTCTGGTGGTGTACACATTACACAATACAGTGCAGCTGTAGTGCAGTTGCTACCACACATCTAGTGGTGTAAACAGTACACAATACAGTGCAGCCATAGTGCAGTTGCTACTACTTTTCTGGTGGTGTACACAGCACACAATACAGTGCAACCATAGTTCAGTTGCTACTGCTTTTCTGGTGGTGTAAACAGTATACAATACAGTGCAAACATAGTGCAGTTGCTACTACTTTTCTAGTGGTGTACACAGTACACAATACAGTGCAGCCATAGTGCAGTTGCTACTACACTTCTGGTGGTGTACACAGTACACAATACACAATACAGTGCAGCCATAGTGCAGTTGCTACTACTTTTCTGGTGGTGTACACATTACACAATACAGTGCAGCTATAGTGCAGTTGCTACCACACTACTGGTGGTGCACACCAGTACACAATACAGTGCAGCCGTACTGCAGTTGTTACTACTTTTCTGGTGGTGTACACAGTACACAATACAGTGCAACTGTAGTGCAGTTGCTACTACTTTTCTGGTGGTGTACACAGCACACAATACAGTGCAGCCATAGTGCAGTTGCTACTACTTTTCTGGTGGTGTACACATTACACAATACAGTGCAGCCGTAGTGCAGCTGCTACTACACTTCTGGTGGTGTACATAGTACACAATACAGTGCAGCCATAGTACAGTTGCTACTACTTTTCTGGTGGTGTACACATTTGTATTATATGTATTATTTCAATATAGCACCACTGTTTGTCAAAAAAACTAGTAACCCAATTACAGCTGGGGTGCATAGGCAGAAGACCAGCTCACACTTTTCTGGTGGTGTACACATTACACAATACAGTGCAGCTGTAGTGCAGTTGCTACTACACTTCTGGTGGTGTACACAGTACACAGTACACAATACAGTGCAGTTGCTACTATTTTTCTGGTGGTGTACACATTACTCAATACAGTGCAGCTACCTATGTCATTGCACAGAAGTAATTGCCCACTAAGGACATCAAGTGGGCTGGAGTGTTTTTGCACTTGCTGAGGACATTTTGTGCAGCAATTAGTTTATATGCATGTTGATATGTGATATTTGATGGTCACTAAGTAATATTGGCACATTGCACATTTTTTAATATTTGTCATATTTTATTTTTTAGCACTAGCACTTTAAACAGTTTTTTGGAATATTATTTTGTCACTAGTAAACACTAAGTGGACAGTATATTTTTGACACAATATTAATTGATACAGAAAAGCATGCTACATAGGATAGATATGCTATTTTTGCATATTTCAGCAGTGGTATCATACACAGAAGTTAGCAAAATCAGCTTTTATATTATATGTATTATTTCAATATAGCACCACTGTTTGTCAAAAAAAAAACTAGCAACCCAGTTACAGCTGGGGTGCATAGGCAGAAGACCGGCTCACCCGGGGATAACCAAATGCTCACCGAGGTGAGCCAAGACCCCCCGATGTGGACAAGCCCATCTGGCAACAACCTAACAATACTAATGAGTAACCAGTAACTTTTCTGGTGGTGTACACAATACACAATACAGTGCAGTGTGGTGTGACAAAACAAAATATACATTATGTTTGGAAGGCCACCAAGGAGAGGCAGATGCTCGCAGGCCACTAAAAGAGGGCAAGCAGGCTCTGTGTCTACAGACAACAGTGCTGGTCTTAGACACGGTGCATCCTCTGCAGGTGGCCGCGGGGCACGCTTGTCCTTTTTTTCTGCTGCTGGCCGTGTTATTGAGCCAGAACATGCAGAAGAGTTGGTGGAGTGGATAACAAAGCCGTCCTTATCCTCCTCATCCTCTGTCACCCAGGCTCAAAGTAGTTTGCCTTCCAATGCAGCTGCCAAAGCGGCCTATTCCACTGGCTCCTTGTCCACAGTCACTCCTTCCCGTAGCCTCACCATCATGCATGGAGGAGTCCCCCGAACTATTTGACCACAGTGTCGAGTACATGCTGCTGGAGGATGCGCAGTGATTAGAAGGCTCCAATGTTGGTTCCCAGGTTGGAGAAGGGAGTAACATGAGCCTAGAGAGAGGGGGTGCCCAAGGAGGACAAGAAACTGGCAGTCATGTTCCCCCAGCCACAGCATACTGCCAAGTTTGCTCTAGTGACTAGGAGGGAGGGGATGATGAGGTCACTGACTCTACTTGGGTGCCTGATAGAAGAGAGGAGGAGGAGGAGGCACAACTCCAACGAGGCAGGATGTCCTCTAGGGGGCACCTTAAGGGCAGCCACCCTACTGCATCACACCACAGAGCTTCGCAGGTGCAGGGAGCTGCTGACTCCTCGCTGATTTTGAAACGTTCCTTGGTGTGGGCCTTTTTTGACACGTGTGCAGCAGATCGCACCATTGTTGTTTGCAACCTATGTCTGAAGTGGATCAAGCATGGCCAGAAGAGCAGCCGCTTGGGCACCACATGCTTGACCAGACATATGACGACCTCCCATGCAGTCCGTTGGCAACAGCACTTGAAAGACCCACATTAAAGAAAAAGGCGGACTTCTCCTTGCTCCTCATCTGGGATCTCCAACCCACTATACCTCCAGTCCTCTCAAAAACCTGCACTGAAAGGAATGCAGGTATAGCAATAGGTGTCCCAATACATGCAGCCAATCTGCTATCAGTACACCTCCATCTGATTTTAGCAGGCAAATTTCCCTAGCCCAGTTGCTAAACCGTAAAAAGAAATTTGGTACCAGCCATCGAGATGCTCAGCATCTGAATTCTAGCTTGACGAAATTGCTAGCACTGCAACTGCTGCCTTTTCTGCTGGTAGACTCTGCACCCTTTCGTGAATTTGTGGAATGTGCTGTACCTTAGTGGCAGGTTCCAAAACACCATTTCTTTTTCACGGAAGGCCATTCCGGCTCTCTACCGGCCTGTAGAAGGTAATGTTTTGGCCTAGTTTGGACAGGGCGGTCAGCAGTAAGGTGCATATTACCGCTGACTAATGGTCTAGCAGGCATGGGCAGGGACGTTACATTTCCTTCACAGCGCACTGGGTAACTCTGCTGGCAGCTGGGAAGGATGCAGAACAAGGTTCAGTATTGTTAGAGCTTGCTCCACCACCACGCCTCCAAAATGCTAGTGGTGATACTGCCACAGCTCTCTCCTCCATCCCCTCCTCTTCTTCTTCCGCTATGGACTCTTCTGTAGAAATGTCCTCTGAACCAGCGGTGCTCCGTAAGCGTTCAAGGGCCTACGCAAGCACTCAGGCAAAAAGATGCCATGCAGTGCTCGAATTGGTCTGCTTAGGGGACAGGAGCCACACTGGTGCAGAGATTCTGTCAGCTCTGCAGGGGCAGGCTCAGAGGTAGTTGACGCCATGCCAGCTTTTTATTTACCCACGTGAGAGTGAAATAGCTCTCTGTTCCAATAGAAGTTCAATGTGGCCTGCAACCTAACGGGAAGGCATTGATTAAGAGTCTGCCTTGTGTCTTAAAATGTGCCTTGTGTCTGGTAGGCTGTAGAACTACAAGGGACAAATTTGTTTTTAAACGGCTTTGTATCTGTTTTTTTTTTTTGGTTGTGGCACTACAGGTGAATGTTAGCTTTTAAACAGCTTTATCTGTATTTCTGTGTGTGCTTTATCTCTCTGTGTATCAGTGTGCATTGTGTAAGCAACTGGTTGAAAAACTTCAGTGTAGCTAGTTGCAGATTAGCATATCAATGGAAGCCATTGAAGACTTTGTTAACAAGTATGACTGTGTTAGATTTGATTCTAAACAAAAGAATGCATTAACACACCAATACAATGATCTATTCAAACAATGCAATACTCATAATGATTCCATAAAGTATAAAAAGTCTTCCAAAAGAGGCAAGAAACAGAGATTGACTGAGAAATGTGTATTGGAACAGAGATTAAATGAATTAGAACAAACGTGTAAGTTAAGAGAAAGTTGCATTGCCTCTTTGAATCAAAAAGAGGCTGAGAATTTGCGTGTTATCACACTGCTTAGGTAGGAATTACAGGGTGCACAGGCAGTCATAATGGAGTTATCCTCCAAACATAGGAGGATAACATAGAACATAGCTTGGGGTGTCTACTTTCCAAAATGGGGTTATTTGGGGGGGGTTTGTGCCACCTGGGCATTCCATGGCCTCCGAAACTGTGATAGGCAGTGAAGAGTGAAATAAAAAATTTACGCCCTTAGAAAGCCTGAAGGCGGTGCTTGGTTTTCGGGGTCCCGTACGCCGCTAGGCTCCCAAAAAGTCTCACACATGTTGTATTCCCGTACTCAGGAGAAGCAACAGAATGTATTTTGGGGTGTAATTTCACATATTCCCATGGCATTTTTGAGCAATAAATCATTTAGTGACAACTTTGTGCAAAAAAAAAAAAAAAAATTTGTCTCTTTCCCGCAACTTGTGTCACAATATAAAATGTTCCATGGACTCGACATGACTCTCAGCAAATAGCTTGGGGTGTCTACTTTCCAAAATGGGGTCATTTGGGGGGGTTTTGAACTGTCCTGGCATTTTATGCACAACATTTAGAAGCTTATGTCACACACCACCCACTCTTCTAACCACTTGAAGACAAAGCCCTTTCTGACACTTTTTGTTTACATGAAAAAATTATTTTTTTTGCAAGAAAATTACTTTGAACCCCCAAACATTATATATTTTTTTTAAAGCAAATTCCCTACAGATTAAAATGGTGGGCGTTTCATTTTTTTTTTCACACAGTGTTTGCGCAGCGATTTTTCAAATGCATTTTTTGGGGAAAAAACACACTTTTTTAAACTTTAATGCATTAAAACACACTATATTGCCCAAATGTTTGATGAAATAAAAAAGATGATCTTAGGCCAAGTACATGGATACCAAACATGGCATGCTTTAAAATTGCGCACAAACGTGCAGTGGCGACAAACGAAATACATTTTTAAAAGCCTTTATAAGCCTTTACAGGTTACCACTTTAGATTTACAGAGGAGGTCTACTGCTAAAATTACTGCCCTCGATCTGACGTTCGCGGTGACATGATCTCACATGCATGGTGCAATTGCGGTTTACATTTGACGCCAGACCGACGCTTGTGTTCGCCTTTGCGCGAGAGCAGGGGGGGACAGGGGTGCTTATTTTTTTTTTTTCTTTATTTTTTTTTTGCTTTTTTATCTTATTTTTAAACTGTTCCTTTCATTTTTTTTTTAATCATTTTTATTGTTATCTCAGGGAATGTAAATATCCCCTATGATAGCAATAGGTAGTGAGACCCTAGATCTCTCCTCTGCCCTCAAAGCATCTGACCACACCAAGATCGGTGTGATAAAATGCTTTCCCAATTTCCCAATGCCGCTGTTTACATCCGGCGAAATCTAAGTCATGAAATGCTTGTAGCTTCCGGTTTCTTAAGCCATAGAGATGTTTGGTGCCACTCTGGTCTCTGATCAGCTCTATGGTCAGCTGGCTGAATCACCGGCTGCATTCTCAAGTTCCCTGTTGAGACAGGAGAGCCAGAGAAAAACACGGAAGACCGTGGGGGGTGGGGGGGGCATTCCTTCCCACTGCTTGTAAAAGCAGTCTAGAGGCTAATTAGCCACTAGGATTGCTTTTACATGAAAGCCGACCGCTGGCTGAAAAGAATGATACCAAGATGATACCTAAACCTGCAGGCATCATTCTGGTATAACCACTCAAAGTCGTGAATGGCGTACCTGAAGACAAAAAAATGGTTAACAATAAAACACAGTAAACGGTAAAGTATAAAAAATTGCATACCTGAAAAGCAAACATGATAAAACATAATAACAATAAAACATTGCAGAATAGAATACAGTAAAAAAGAGAAGAACAATAGAGAGAGAATAGAGAGACAGAGAACAATAAAACGACAACTATTTTTTTTAATTTTATATATATATATATATATATATATATATATATATATATATATATATATATATATATTTTTTTTTTTTTTTACACTTTTTTTTGTAACTAACTTTTATAACTGTAACCGGTTCCAGGTTCGGGTCTCTCAAAATGCAATGGCATCTTGGGAGACCCTGTGAAAGTGTGCCTAGTCTGTGCAATGCTGTACCTTACGCTAATACTCAACTAGTGTATGGTAGCGTTCAAAACATTCACCAATGCAAAGACCAGGATTGTCAGGACAGGAGGGACAATAATAGTGGGTGTCACGCCTATATCCGCGCTTGCTGCAGACACAACATCTTTTTTGGGGGGGTTCGTTGGGTAGGGGTACTCTGGGGGACATAAAGAAAATGCCTCTCATGCAGCCGACTGCATTTGGTTGGGGATGTGAATGGGGAAATTACGGGTGCTGCAGAAGTGGTGGGTTCCCAATTAGGATTGGTGAATGCAGCAGGAAGGGCATGATGGGCACGATGGGCCTGTTTGTCTTCTTCCTGGTGGCAGCGGGACACTACTTGTGCTTGCCATCTCACCAGCTTGAACTGCACTTATGGGACTCGCCACGTCACCAAGTGTTACTGCAGTGCTGGTTTGACTACGACCGGGGTGTACTAGGCCGCTGGTGCTTGCCAGTTCATCAAAACGCTACCAAAAAAACTGTTAGCGATCCCAGGGATCAGGCCCGACTCTGCGAACGCTGCAGTTATGCATTTAGTGTTTTGTAAGTGACAGTGATCGATCGATACTGCACTTGGGTGGGCTGGGCCGGGCGGAGGGGCAAAACGCAGGTGCTAGCAGGTATCTGGGCTGATCCCGCTAACACTGCGTTTTTGGGAACCCTAAACTGCTGGGGACGCTAGTATAGATCTGATCGGATCAGATATTGATCCGTTCAGATACTATACCACTAAGGGAGGCGTATGCTGCGTGTGTGGGTGTTAGCGGTACTGGTGCTAACCTGATGCTGCCTGGGGCTGGTGCTTGCCAGTTCACCGAAATGCTACCAAAAAAACTGTTAGCGATCGCAGGGATCAGGCCTGACTCTGCGAACGCTGCAGTTATGTGTTTAGTGTTTTGTAGGTGACAGTGATCGATCGATACTGCACTTGGGTGGGCTGGGCCGGGCGGAGGGGCAAAACGCAGGTGCTAGCAGGTATCTGGGCTGATCCCGCTAACGCTGCGTTTTTGGGAACCCTAAACTGCTGGGGACGCTTGTATAGATCTGATTGGATCAGATATTGATCCGTTCAGATACTATACCACTAAGGGAGGCGTATGCTGCGTGCATGGGTGTTAGCGGTACTGGCGCTAATCTGACGCTGCCTGGGGCGACGCATATCACCGCTGAGCGATCAGGGGGCTAAACCTTTATTCGGTAATAAACGGCGGGTGCCCTGACACTATAAAAAATAAACGAACTAACCAGCGTCACCCGTAACGGTTATACGGTGATCAGTGGTGAAAGGGTTAACTAGGGGGCAATCAAGCGGTTAAAACATTTATTAGATAGTATATGGGGGTCCCTGTCGCTATAAAACGCTGACGGCGAACCTAAATATTTACGTCCCTAACTAGCGTCACCAGTGACACTAATACAGCGATCAGAAAAATGATCGCTTAGTGACACTGGCGACAGGAGGTGATCAAGGGGTTAAAACTTTATTAGGGGGGGTTAGGGGGTACCCTAGACCTAAAGGGGGGTAACCCTAACTGCCCTAACACACTAACTGTCACAAACTGACACCATGCAGTAAGCAAAAAAAAAAAAACTGCTTGGTGTCAGTGTGACGGGAGGGGGGGTGATCGGGGGGTAAAGGGGGTGTAATGTGTACCTGGCATGTTCTACTGTGTGTGTGTGTTTGGTGCACTCACATTACAGTCTTCTCTCCTCGGCGCCGGAACGGAAACTGCAGAGCCAAGGAGAGGTGACATCACTTCCTCCGCTTCTGTTTACATTACAGAAGCCGAGGAAGTCTGTCATTGGCCAGGAGCGATCGCGAGGGGGGAGCCACAAGTGAGTGGCCTCCCCCTCACCTTTGATCGCCCCTGACCTGAATCCGACCGCCGCTGGCACGGGGGGGTCCGATTGGACCCCCCACCCGCGGGCAGGCAAGGACGTACATGTAAGCCCTTTTGCCTGCCCGTGCCACTCTGCCGACGTACATCGTAGTGCGGCGGTCGTCAAGTGGTTAAGTAATAATTGTTTGCAAACAATTAAAAAATAAGACAAACAATAATCAGGCATTAATGGATTAAAGAGTTACAAATGAATTTACAAATGATGTGATGAGGTACAGATGTTTTGTTTTTTGTTTTTCCCATTAACTAATTGTCTTTCAGATGGAAATGAGCACTTACTCTTTTCATGAGGAAAATCCATGGATGTCTTTAGTTAAAAGTTGAGTGTTTGTCATTGTTTTATGGTGGTTGTCTTGTCATGTTTTTGTGTGATAATGGCCAGATTTAAAAAAAAAAAATTTGTATATTTTTGATATTTGTTTAGTCATCTATTTTACTTTTGTTCTGTTCAGGTGGGAAACTGAAAAGAGGTTAGTGCATAGGTCTTAAGGTATAGATAAATGCATTGTTGTTAGTGTTTAAAATTAGAATTTTTGGAAAGCAACCATGAGGATCCATTTTAGAGTGGGTTCAGCCTAAAAAGGTCATAGTTGTTTTGATAGTTCGGTCAGAGTTGCAGAAGCCAGGAATACTAAGTTCCTGGGCTCCAAGGAAGGAACTATAAATAAACGTAGCAAGCGAGCAGATATTATGGATAAGAATTTGATTCTGCTCTTGTTTTTCACTTCCAGAATCCTGGTGGAGCGAGATTGGAGAGGTTTCTGGAACATGGATGACAGATGTTCATCTGGTTGGCAGTTTGTCTGTGCCATACCACACTGCAAATTTGTTCTGATAAACATCAGGAGAGAAGGAACAAACGAAAAGATTCAGTTTAATACTTGTTTTTGCTTATGGACAATTTAGGGCTAATGCTGAATCTGAAGGACTGTGCCTATCAACAAGACTTGTGAAACATTTTTGCCGGAGTCTCTCCTGATGAATGCAAACGTGCTATTAATACATGTGCAATGGGTTGAAGGATGGGGAAGGAATATACACATCCAATCCGTCAGAACATGAAATGTAAAATATATGTTTTTTTTGTTGGAGGGAGGAATTGAAAGAAGAAAAGGTTTTTAATGTATGACTTGTATTGACGTAACGGAAGTATTATGGTGCAGGTACCCAGGAGACTGGCACTTACATAATACAGGTGTCGGTTGGCCAGACTAGAGGGTGCCAGGAGACACATCAACGGGGTGAAAACTTCCTTGTGGGGGCGTTATCTCAGTCTTATCAGTCCTACAGAGAAGCTCTCGGTTACTGGACACGTGAGACACCAGAATTGGACATGGGGGAGATACCCCTGGTTGATGTCTCACCTGAGAGGTTGAAACCCTGCACAGGTAATGCCAGTGAATACACACAGGAGCATGCTCTGTTAGCTAAAGGGAACAAACGCTGGCTACCAGGGTACACTATGCCTTCACCACATGGCGCTGCAACATCTCACAGTGGTTGATAAAAACCTATTACCCTATATGTGCTGAGTATACACTGAATCAATTGCGGTCATTGTACCAGTGACTTGCTCCCAGAGATGTGCGGACACAGAATGAGGTTCATGCAGAATGCGTATGTCTGAGGAGTAACCGGAAGAGGAGGGATGTATTCAGCACTATATTGGGGGAATAGGAGCTGGGATGAGTGTTGTTAATGGAGTGGACATCGGCCTCCTGAGGAACAAACTCGCAGCCATAGCTTCAGAGAATAAGCGGGGCTTTGTTGCTCAGAGAGAGATTAATGACATTCTTGATAATATTCAACAACGTCACATAAATACCCAGGTAAAAGTAGCTAAAGATTTTATACGCCATTTTAAGAGGTTGGTAGATAGTGTGGTAATACAGGGCAAAAATATGTCATGGGCTCTGGCGTGCGCGCAGGGACAAGCGGAATTATAAACCAACATCAAGCTGATTGTACAGTCCCTGTATGGGGGGGCAGTGGCCTTATGAGTTGGCATCACAGCTCAGTAAGATTTTACCAAAGCACATCTCTTACACTGATCCAAAGTGGTGGTCGAATGCCTGGACGGGCTGTACTAATTTGGATTATGAGAGATGTTATGCTTCCTCATTGATCCCATATACGGAAGCGCAGACTCGGTCTGTGTATTCGGTGGTATCAATGGGCTTGCTGACTGGGGATTCTACTTTGTTACATCTGAGGCTAAATTACCCACAGGTGATCAGAGAAGAGGGAAGCTGGAGGCAGGTTGATACTTCCCTCTGTCGGAAGCATGACCATGATGTCCTTTATATGCCAGGTCAATACATAGTGGTGAACGAAAAATGTTGGGAAGATATTTCACTCTGGGTTCTGGCTGAAGAGATTATTGCTGGGAAGGAAGCACCTGGGTATTATTTGGGACACAGATGAGTTTGTTTCTTTGTCCTAAATAACGATGTAACATTAGTCATTGAACTAGAGGGTTCCTTGAACCTAACCATAGGTAGAGGTGCATGGTATACCCTGGGCATGGTCTCTGAAATCCAGGCACAGGGATGGAATTGTGTGAGTTTTGTCATTGTTGCAGATTTATATGTGTTGTTAGACTTAATATTTATATAGAAGGATCTCCCATTTAGCTATGCAAGTTGAGGGACTAATTGACGGTAGGGTCTCTGTGTACAAGTTAGAGACTTTGCTGCCAAGTCAGAGGCCTGCAATACCGCTGACATGCCATAAGTGCGGTAGGAAAGGCCATTGTGAGCAAGCCTGCCTTATCCCAACCCATAAAGGGTTATAGGAGGTTGGGAGCGGGATGCGTAGTTGGATGGGTATAGTGTGATAAAGGTATATTATAAGCTAGTAACATGGGCAAGAAAGGCCCTCCTCAAGACTCTATATATGAAAGCTGGTTAATATGTTGCTCTGAGTGTGTGCTGGTGAATGGTGAGTGAATGGACACCCCCTGCCGGTACTGCACCCCGTCCTGAAGATATCTGAAAGGAGAAGATACAGAAGACACAGAATGGTGGCATGGAAGCTGTCACGGAAGAATTGATGGTGGTGTGTCACTCAGTGGCAAAGCGACACGTGTTAGGAAGCACAGAACGTTAAGACCGTTATGGACTATTCCATAGGAGCTGTTTCTGAAGCATATATTGAGAAGCGCAACACGGTAAGACCATTATAGACTGTTCCATAGGAGCTGTTTCTGAAGCACATGTTGAAAAACGCAACACGTTAAGACAGTTAAGGACTGTTCTATAGGTACTGGTTCAGAAACACATGTTGGGGAGAAAACAGTTATGGACTGTTCAATAGGAGTCGTGTCTGAAGAACGGTGGTATGCGCCCTTTAGGTGCAAAGCGGCTTTTGTTGGATAGCAACATGGTTTAATATCTTACTTCTGGTATTTCACTTCCTGGTTGACACAACCAGGTAGGAATGAAACACATCAAAGCTTTGTAATCAGAAGAACAATGGCTTGGCACAAGCCCACCTGCTGTAATATGTGGGATTACAGGCTTCAGAGAGAATAAGAGCTAGCTAAGACAGCCCAGGGCTAACAGAGACGCTGCCCCTAGTGGACAATACAGCATGCTTCCTGGAGAATGGATGGAAGGCAAATGGGGGTGGCTACAAGTGGGCGTGTATGTTTGAATGGAAGGAGTACACAGGCAATTGTTCTTTCTCTTTCTTGCTGCAAAACCTTATCATGAGGTTGTCTCTCTGTCATCTTGGGACTTTGCTCTGAATGCTGGCTTGGGCCTAAATTTGGGCCTAAGCTTGGATGCGGCACAGAGCTCTCTCTTTCAACATTGTGAGATCAGCTGACGAGTCTAGCTATAGGATTCAATAAGTATATTCTTATATTGTGTTCTGATTGTAAGCTTTGTAACATTGCAATTTCTTGTAATACCTTTATGTTAGTTTTTTTCCTAATTCTGCTGTTTTAGTACATTCCTATTTTCTCAGGAATAAATGTAACTTGTTTACTAAGCAGATGTGTTTGTTATATCATTGTGCTTATCAGACTCCTATAGATTAGCAATTATAGGGAATAGACAATTTAATAAATGTATGCAATAGTTATATAGGATATAATAGATTGTATAATATTGCATCGATTCCTTCAGTGACCCAGAGGACTCAGAATGGAATGCCTCTGCAATCTTATGCTGCATGGCCTCCCTGATTCTGCAAAGCCTGTGAAAGGACCCTAGGATTCGTGGTATCAAGGAGAGGGATCCTTACTGGCTGGCAACCCTTCTTGATCCACGTTACAAGGGTAAGGTTGCAGAACTCATCCTGCCTTCGCAGAGGGAGCAGAGGATGAAACATCTTCAGAAGGCCATGAAGAAAGGTTTGTGCAATGCGTTTCCAGACCCTGAAGGTTACAATTTCCTGGTGCTGGACATCGTGTTGCTGAGGCTTCGTTCAGTCAGAGGAAGAGCGGTGGAGAAGGTGGCCGGCTGACCTATGCCTTTAGACAATTTTTCAGTCCTTAGCGCCAAGGTCTGATCAGTTCAAGCAACCATCGCCAGCATCTGCATTACATGGTGCAGGGGCAAGAGCAGACTTGGAGACCTGTCCAACAGACCATCCACTGGGTTTCTGGGTCTTGAGGATGGACCACTGGCCAGAACTTGCTCAATATGCAATTGAGCTACTGGCCTGTCTTGCATCCAGTGTTCTTTCTGAATGCACATTCAGTGCTGCTGGAGGGTTTGTAACGGATCATAGAATGCGCCTGTCCACAGACTCAGTTGATAGGTTCATATTCATAAAAATGAATCAGTCTTGGAACAGCAGCAGCTATCAAGCACCTGATGCTTATGTAACTGATTGATTTTTCTATGGATGTGGGATCCCTTTAAGACGGCCTATGATGAATGACCATCCTATTCCTCCTCGATCTTGATGATGCTAGCTTCCAACAATATTTTTGGTTTAGGGCTAACTGTGAGGGCTTACAGTGTTCTGGTACCACCACCACCCCCAAAGGCCCAATTTTTCTGCCCCTTTTTAACAGGGGCATGTAATTACAATTTTTGATCAAATATTTCACAGCAGGGCCCGTTCCTGCGCCCAACAAGAGTATCTGTGAGGGGTTATAGTGTTGTGGCACCATCACCACCCAACGCCCAATTTTTCTGCCCCTGTTTAACAGGAGCATGTAATTGCAATCTTTGATCAAATATTTCACAGCAGGGCTGTTTCTGCGCCCAACAAGAGTACCTATGAGGGGTTACAGTGTTGTGGCACCACCACCAAAGGCCCAATTTTTCTGCCCCTGTTTAACAGGGGCCTATAATTACAACTTTTGATATAATATTTAACAGCAGGTCCCGTTCCTGCATCCAAGAGTAACTGTGAGGGATTACAGTGTTGTGGCACCCCCACCACCACCAAAGGCCCAATTTTTCTAAGAAAAACTTTTTTTTTCAAACATTTTGGTCTATTTTAGTTTGTTTATCAAAAAATAAAAACCGCAGAGGTGATCAAATACCACCAAAAGAAAGCTCTATTTGTGATAAAAATTTTGTTTGGGTACAGTGTTACATGACCGCGCAATTGTCATTCAAATTGTGACAGCGCTGAAAGCTGAAAATTGTAACGGGCAAGAAGGGGCGAAAATGCCTGGTGTTGAAGTGGTTAACAGGGGCCTATAATTACAACTTTTGATATAATATTTAACAGCAGGGCCCGTTCCTGCATCCAAGAGTAACTGTAAGGGATTACAGTGTTGTGGCACCCCCACCACCACCAAAGGCCCAATTTTTCTGCCCCTGTTTAACAGGGGCATGTAATTACAATTCTTGATCTAATATTTCACAGCAGGGCCCGTTCCTGCGCCCACCAAGAGTAACTGTGAGGGCTTACAGTGTTGTAGCACCACCACCACCAAAGGCCCAATTTTTCTGCTCCTGGTAAACGACTTCCCATCCGGCCTATAGCAGATTGACGGCCGGGAAGTGGTTATGTTATCCTGACTGAGCCTCCAGCAGGACAGCATCCCGGCGCGGGCCCACGGGGGCAATCGCGAGTGCGGCGTGTCAGTCTGACACCCACATCTCCGATCATGATAAGAAGCCTCTGTCAGAGGCTTCTTACCACGTGATCAGCTGTGACCAATCACAGCTGATCACAGCATGAACCAGGAAGTGCCGGTAAATGGCGTTCCTCGGTTTGCTCTGACAGGGAGAGCTGATCGGAGGCTCTCCCTCTCAGAGGGGGGGTTTGTGCTGACAATCAGCACATTGATTATCAGCACAGCCCCCTCAGATGTGCAAAAAACCACTACCAATCAGTGCCCAGCATTCCCCCAATAAAAAAACCCTTCAAATGCCCACCACAGTGCCAATCAGTGCCCACCACAGTGCCAATCAGAGCCCACCACAGTGCCAATCAGTGCCCAGCAGTTACATCTGTAAGTAACACATCAGTACCTCATTATCAGTGCTGCCCATCAGTGCCACCTGTCAGTGCCACCTGTTAGTGCCAATCAGTACCACCTATCAGTGCCAATCAGTGCCGCCTGTCAATGTCCATCACACCCGCCTGTCAGTGCCCATCACAGCCACCTGTCAGTGCCCATCAGTGATGCATATCAGTGGCGCCTATTGGTGCCCATCAGTGCTGCATATCAGTGCCACCTATTAGTGCCCATCAATTCTACATATCAGTGCCTCCTCATCAGTGCCCATCAATGCCACCTTGTCACTGCCAACTCATCAGTGCCCATCAGTGCCAACTCATCAGTGCCCATCAGTGCCGCCTCATCAGTGCCCGTCAGTGAAAGGGAAAACAAAATTTTATGATAAAAACTAAGAAAAACTTTTTTTTTTTAAACATTTTGGTCTATTTTAGTTTGTTTATCAAAAAATAAAAACCGCAGAGGTGATCAAATACCACCAAAAGAAAGCTCTATTTGTGATAAAAATTTTGTTTGGGTATAGTGTTACATGACCGCGCAATTGTCATTCAAATTGTGACAGCGCTGAAAGCTGAAAATTGTCCTGGGCAAGAAGGGGCGAAAATGCCTGGTGTTGAAGTGGTTAACAGGGGCATGTAATTACAATTTTTGATATAATATTTAACAGCAGGGCCCGTTCCTGTGCCCAAGAGTAACTGTGAGGGCTTACAGTGTTGTGGCACCACCACCACCACCAAAGGACCAATTTTTCTGTCCCTGTTTAACAGGAGCATGTAATTACAATTCTTGATCTAATATTTCACCGCAGGGCCCATTCCTGCACCCACCAAGAGTAACTGTGCCACAGCACCACCACCACCACCAAAGGCCCAATTTTTCTGCCCCTGTTTAACACGGACATGTAATTACAATTTTTGAAATAATATTTAACAGCAGGGCCTATTCCTGAGCCCAACAAGAGTAACTGTGAGGGGTTACAGTTCTGGCACCACCAACACATAAGGTCCAATTTTCTGCAGAGTATATAGGGCAGGCCATATAGTATATATACTTCTGTTCAGAGTACACGCCATTTTTTTAAAAAAATTGGGTGCGGGGTTCCCCTTAATATCCATACCAGACCCAAAGAGCCTGGTAATGGGCTGGGGGGGGGAGCCCGTGCCGTTTTTCTCAATGATTTTCATCTATATTGCCGGGACCTAACAATACATTACAGCCGCAAGCAGTGTTAAATTACTTTTTTTCCTTTAGAAATGTCATTTGCTGTGGTATTGTTCTAAACACGAGAAAACTTCGCCACTTTACAGGCATACTATAGGCACCCCCCAGGCACGACATTTAAAGGAATATTTCGATTTAATTGCTTCACTTTAAGCATTCTAAAAATCACTGTTTTTAGAATTTAGGCTGTTTTTAAAACTTTTTTTTGCATTGATACATGTCCCATGGGGCAGGACCCGGGTCCCCAAACACTTTTTATGGCAATAACTTGCATATAAGCCTTTAAAATTAGCACTTGTGATTTTTCACATTTGTGTCCCATAGACTTTAACGGTGAACGCGCGTTTGAACAAACTTTTTGCATGTTCGCATGTTCTGCTGTGAAACAAACTGGGGGGGTGTTTGGCTCATCCCTACTGTCCACATTTATGACACCCTGTAACCTCTTCAACTGTTTGTGAAGATACATTTTTAAAAGTTCTCTTCTAATTTACCCCCTCTACTTCCATAGGAGTGTAATTTGCATTTAAAACAGATCTAGAGAATATACATCTCCTGCTATCCCAATTCCTCTGGTATCCTGTAATCTCCTGAATTGTTTCAATAATGTGTCACATTCCCCTCTCATCTTGTCATACTCATTTTTCAGATGGTCATATTGCTGTTTTAAGTGAGAAAACGGTATCCAGATCTAGGACCTTTTCTTATTATTATTTTGGTCAGCTCTGTTTTTTATAATAATATCACCTATATTTGACCCAGTGTTCCCCCTCTTGCTGTTATCATTAGATACTATCTTCTGATCTTTACGTTCAGTATTTGTCCTAAACAGTGTGGCTAAATCAGTTTTTATAGCCTGTTCATTTGATTTTCTCCATAAATGATCTGCTCTCAACAATATGTGTTTTAAATCATGAGGATTTGGGGTAACTAATAAAATATTTTGTTTGATATCCTCATGCAAAGCATCTAAAACCATACTCATATGTACTAAGCCTCCATGCTCAAATGCAAGATTATTACCGACCAAAAATTCCATAATAGTAGCTATCCTGTGTGATAATTCATAGGCAGGCCCGTCGCAACAGGACAGGCAAAACAAGCAATTGCTTGGGGCCCCCGAGCTGGCCTGGGGCCCCAGCCGTGCCGCCGGCCGCCGCTTCCTGTAAGCTGCATCCTGTAGCGTGGCCGAGCTCCTCTTCCTTCCTCCTGCAGTACAGGACTCAGAAGATTCAGTTTCCTGTTCCCGGCCAGACTGACAGGAAGTGCACACACTGAGTGCTCACTTCCTTTCAGTCCAGCCAGCCGAACAAACGTGTTCAATTTTGTAGATCAGACTCTCTTATGTCACAACCAGACATTAGAGTCACAGCGCAGCTCATGGGTCAACACCAGACTTCTGTCCACCTCACAGGATTGTTGTCACCACTGCCTTCTGTTAATAAGTCCTGAAAATGCACTTCTGGTCGCTTTGAACAGCACCAATGTAGTGATGTAGTTGTATGAATGGGTAATTATTTAGTTATTATAATGATGAGTAATTTCCCGTAGCAACCCGATTCTTCCAGAGAGATGCATTTATTGAAACTTCAGACAGAACAAAGTCCATAAGATACTTGCAACAGATGACAAAATCCAACAGAGTAAATATAAAATAGGTGACAGGCACCTTCAGAGAACCCAGTTCCTTCTGTCACCCTCGTGGAGAATAAAAAGACTGACTGCCAACTTGAATCGTCACCCCTGAAATACTAGTACACTAGGAGGGGGTTTCTGCTAGGTCAACCCAAAATACTCTTTGATCTTATTGTTACCTCCTCAAGTCTAATTAAAAATCAATAAATACTTCTTCTATGGTCCTTTATCATCCTTAAGTATGTAAACAATGTACCCTTTGAAATGTTCAATTAGGTTAACAGGCCATACCTCACATACCTAGGTAGACTTGCATAAGAGCAACATATCAAAGGGTCCCTTTGATATGTTAAAATTGAGTTGGCTTGGACAACTCACCCACTGTCAACTGAATTCTGGCCTGGTCAATACTGTACTGTATGTGTACATATACAATAAAATATAATATCCTACATAAATCAGCCAACATATTACAACAGTACGGGTCTCAGCCTAGCCGGTAGAAGCGTCGGCTGGGGGTTTTGGGTCTCCCGGTGGGACGGGAGGCCCGGGAAAAGCAGTGGAAGGTGGCAGGAGAGGGGGCCGTCTCCTCCCGCTCCTTTAGAATAACAGCCGAGCGGCTTTCATACCAATCAAAGTGGCTGAAAGCCGCTCGGCTGTTATTCTAAAGGAGCGGGAGGAGACGGCCCCCTCTCCTGCCACCTTCCACTGCTTTTCCCGGGCCTCCCGTCCCACCGGGAGACCCAAAACCCCCAGCCGGCGCTTCTACCGGCTAGGCTGAGACCCGTACTGTTGTAATATGTTGGCTGATTTATGTAGGATATTATATTTTAAAGAACCAACCGCCTGCTTTAAAAAATGGTACTAGGGTGCAGCATCACCCGGTAGAATCCCTTCAAGCCTGAACGGAAATTTGGGTATGGTCGGCGTGAATGGGGTTAAAAAAGATATTACAATCTTCTCTAAAAGGTTTTGTTACAAAGATGAGAATCAAATGGGATTAAAATGTACTGTACAACGATATTTGCTCGACATGTTTCACCAGAATATGGCTTCTTCAGGAGTATACTTTATTGTACAGGGTACCGAAAACAGAAAAATACACATTAGGAAAAAAATGAACAATAGGGCTAAATAACCCTGTTAAATTCATTTTTCAATTCATTTGATCATCTGAGAGACCACTCTTACCCCGAATAAATCTTCAGGTCAATATGAATGCACACCAGGGCCACCAGACTACTGCCAATAGGATATCAGTGTGTCATAGGAAGACCGTAATGCCAAAGAAAATCTAAAAAATGACATATATATATATATATATATATATATATATATATATACATATACATGTATATATAGTAAATATTTTATTATATCTTTTTTTTTAACGTGACAACACTGAAGACATTACACTTTGCTAAAATGTAAAGTAGTGAGTGTACAGCTTGTATAACAGTGTAAATTTGCTGTCCCCTCAAAATAACTCAACACACAACCATTAATGTATAAACTGCTGGCAACAAAAGTGAGTACACCCCTAAGTGAAAATGTCCAAATTGGGCCCAAAGTGTCAATATTTTGTGTAGCCACCATCATTTTACAGCACTGCTTTAACTCTCTTGGGTATGGAGTTCATCAGAGCTTCATAGGTTGCCACTGGAGTCCTCTTCCACTCCTCCATGACAACATTGATGGATGTTGGAGACCTTGCGCTCCTCCACCTTCCGTTTGAGTATGCCCCACAGATGCTGAATAGGGTTTAGGTCTGGAGACATGCTTAGCCAGTCCATCACCTTTACCCTCAGCTTCTTTAGCAAGGCAGTGGTCATCTTTGAGGTGTGTTTGGGGTTATTGCCATGTTGGAATACTGCCTTGCGGCCCAGTCTCCGAAAGGAGGGGATCATGCTCTGCTGTCACAGTACATGTTGGCATTCATGGTTCTTTCAATGAACTGTAGCTCCCCAGTGCCGGCAGCACTTATCCAGCCCCAAACCATGACACTCCCACCACCAGGCTTGATTGTAGGCAAGACACACTTGTCTTTGTACTCCTCACCTGGTTGCCGCCACACATGCTTGATACCATCTGAACCAAATAATTTTATCTTGGACTCATCAGACCACAGGACATAGTTCCAGTAATCCACGTCCTTAGTCTGCTTATCTTCAGCAAACTGTTTGTGGGCTTTCTTGTGCATCATCTTTAGAAGAGGCTTCCTTCTGGGATGACTGCCATGCAGACCAATTTGATGCAGTGTGCGGCATATGGTCTGAGCACTGACTAGCTGAACCCCCACCCCTTCAACCTCTGCAACAATGCTGGCAGCACTCATACGTCTATTTCCCAAAGACAACCTCTGGATATGACTCTGAGCATGTGCACTCAACTTCTTTGGTCGACCATGGCAAGGCCTATTCTGAGTGGAACCTGTCCTGTTAAACTGCTGTATGGTCTTGGCCACCGTGCTGTAGCTCAGTTTCAGGGTCTTGGCAATCTTCTTATAGCCTAGGTCAACTTTATGTAGAGCAACAATTCTCTTTTTCAAATCCTCAGAGAGTTCTTTGCCATGAGGTGCCATGTTGACCTTCAAGTGACCAGTATGAAAGAGTGAGAGCGATCACACCAAATTTAACACACTGCTCCCCATTCACACCTGAGACCTTATAACACTATCGAGTCACATGACACCGGGGAGGGAAAATAGATAATTGGGCCCATTTTGGACATTTTCACTTAGAGGTGTACTCACTTTTGTTGGCAGCGGTTTAGACATTAATGGCTGTGTTGAGTTATTTTAAGGGGACAGCAAATTAACCCTGTTGTACAAGCTATACCCTCACTACTTTACATTGTAGCAAAGTGTAATTTCTTCAGTGTTGTCACATGAAAAGATATAATAAAATATTTACAAAAATGTGAGGGGTGTACTCACTTTTGGGAGAAACTGTATGTATATAGCATGTATACAACCAATTAAGGTCTCTATATTTGGAAAATAGTGTTAAAACGGAGTTCCACCCAGAAATTGAACTTCCGCCTATCCGGTTCCTCCCCCCTCCTGTGTCACGTTTGGCACCTTTCAGAGGGGAGGGGGGAGCAGATGCCTATCTAATACAGGTATTTGCTCCCACTTCCGGCGAAAGATCGAGTATGAGTAAGCGCTCTATGGGAGCGTGAAACGCGTTAGCGGTTATGCTGCATTATCCCAACAAAGCCATGTACGGATTTTAATCATGTTATTACTTTTTCAATAAAGAGAATTTTATTTTTCACTTTTCCAATCCGGAGTGCGGCTGTCCAGATTTTTCCACCACACACATACCTCCGGCGAAAGATCGCTGCAGTGTCTGCGGTAATCTACGCCATGTCCGGCCCCTCCCCCCGTCCGCCCCGCTGTCTTCTGGGAGAGAAGGATTTATATCTCTCCATCTAATAAGATTTAATACTTTGTTAACAAAGCCCATTCAGTTTTTATATCTGGAGGCTCTTACCTTTAAAAGTTAGAAAGCAATAAAACCTCTATGTAGCAGCCACCATAACACCACACAACTCATCATAGACAAACTTTTACCTTGGCTGAACAGAGTAGGTCTGGTATAATAGATCTACAGAGCAAACAATACCAGCAGTCAGAATCCAATAGGCTAACAAGTAATAACAATTGGCCCAAATATAAAACACCAATGTCCAGTGTGATGGGAGTCACTTTGGGCGGGGGGCCTGTGGAACCCAGAATCCCTTGGAGAGGTTGGGAAGCCCTTGTTTCAGCTCCCCATGCACCTCCTATGTCTAAGTCACCCTGAGTCTCATACTGTTGTTTACTCTTTGCTGGGTCATTTGGGGTGTGGCTGTATTCCATTGTTCTATTGTTTGTGTCTGCCTTGTGAGAAATGTATTATGGGATGGGTATTTGTATTTGTGTTCCTTATTGCTGATTGGACCGTTTACCTAGCTCCTGAATCCAAGGGAGGGGGCATTGTCCCTGAGTGGATATCTGTTGTTACATGTGTTTCAATAAACAGTTCATGTCCAGCTTTGTACCTGAGCTAGTCTCGTCTGGTTCTTACAATATTCAACTGTAAAATCTGAAATCTGAAGTTCCAGATTGGAGGAAGCAGTGTACTGACGGAAGCACTCAAGCGGAGTGCGACGGGGATCCGTTACATCCAGTAATTACCTTAATGTCAGAAACCATGAATCAGACTGAGACAGAAGTACAGTTAAATCACTTGTTTAACGACTTAAGGCCCGGACCATTTGGCTGCCTAAAGACCAGAGGACTTTTTCCAATTTGGCACTGCGTCGCTTTAACTGCTAATTGCGCGGCCATGCAATGCTGTACCCAAACGAAATTTGCGTCCTTTTCTTCCCACAAATAGAGCTTTCTTTTGATGTTATTTGATCACCCCTGTGGTTTTTATTTTTTGCGCTATAAATGGAAAAAGACCGAAAATTTTGAAAAAAAATGATATTTTTTACTTTTTGTTATAAAAAAAATCCAATAAACTCAATTTTAGTCATACATTTAGGCCAAAATGTATTCGGCCACATGTCTTTGGTAAAAAAAATGTCAATAAGCGTATATTTATTGGTTTGCGCAAAAGTTATAGCGTCTACAAGCTAGGGTACATTTTCTGGAATTTACACAGCTTTTAGTTTATGACTGCCTATGTCATTTCTTGAGGCGCTAAAATGGCAAGGGCATTAAAAAAAAAAAACCCAAATGACCCCATTTTGCAAAGTAGACACCCCAAGGAAATTGCTGAGAGGCATGTTGAGTCCATTGAATATTAATTTTTTTTGTCCCAAGTGATTGAATAATGACAAAAAAAAAAAAATTACAAAAAGTTGTCACTAAATGATATATTGCTCACACAGGCCAATGGGCATATGTAAAATTGTACCCCAAAATACATTCAGCTGCTTCTCCTGAGTACAGGGATACCACATGTGTGGGACTTTTTGGGAGCCTAGCCGCGTACGGGGCCCCGAAAACCAATCACCGCCTTCAGGATTTCTAAGGGCGTAAATTTTTGATTTCACTCCTCACTACCTATCACAGTTTTGAAGGCCATAAAATGCCCAGATGGCACCCCCCCCCCCCCAAATGACCCCATTTTGGAAAGTAGACACCCCAAGCTATTTGCTGAGAGGCATGTTGAGTCCATGGAATATTTTATTTTTTGACACAAGTTGCGGGAAAGTGACAATTTTTATTTTTTTTTGCACAAAGTTGTCACTAAATGATATATTGCTCACACAGGCCATGGGCATATGTGGTATTGCACCCCAAAATACATTTAGCTGCTTCTCCTGAGTATGGGGATACCACATGTGTGGGACTTTTTGGGAGCCTAGCTGCGTTTTCGGGGCCCCGAAAACCAATCACCGCCTTCAGGATTTCTAAGGGTGTAAATTTTAGATTTCACTCTTCACTGCCTATCACAGTTTCGGAGGCCATGGAATGCCCAGGTGGCACAAACCCCAACCTCAAATGACCCCATTTTAAAAAGTAGACACCCTAAGCTATTTGCTGAGAGGCATGGTGAGTATTTTGCAGCTCTCATTTGTTTTTGAAAATGAAGAAAGACAAGAAAAACTTTTTTTTTTCTTTTTTCAATTTTCAAAATATTGTGACAAAAAGTGAGGCCTGCAAAATACTCACTATACCTCTCAGCAAATAGCTTGGGGTGTCTACTTTCCCAAATGGGTCATTTGGGGGGGTTTGTGCCACCTGGGCATTCCATGGCCTCCGAAACTGTGATAGGCAGTGAAGAGTGAAATCAAAAATTTACGCCCTTAGAAAGCCTGAAGGCAGTCCCGTACGCGGCTAGGCTCCCAAAAAGTCTCCCACATGTGGAGCCAGAGAAAAACACGGAAGACGGTGGGGGGGGGCATTCCCTCCCACTGCTTGTAAAAGCAGTCTAGAGGCTAATTAGCCGATAGGATTGCTTTTACATGAAAGCCGACCGCTGGCTGAAAAGAATGATACCGAGATGATACCTAAACCTGCAGGCATCATTCTGGTATAACCACTCAAAGTCGTGAATGACGTACCTGAAGACAAAAAAATGGCTAACAATAAAACACAGTAAACGGTAAAGTATAAAAAATTGCATACCTGAAAAGCAAACATGATAAAACATAATAACAATAAAACATTGCAGAATAGAATACAGTAAAAAAGAGCAGAACAATAGAGAGAGAATAGAGAGAGAGAGAGAACAATAAAACGACAACTATTTTTTTTTATTTTATATATATATATATATATATTTTTTTTACACTTTTTTTTGTAACTAACTTTTATAACTGGAACCGGTTCCAGGTTCGGGTCTCTCAAAATGCGATGGCATCTTGGGAGACCCTGTGAAAGTGCGCCTAGTCTGTGCAATGCTGTACCCTACGCTAATACTCAACTAGTGAATGATAGCGTTCAAAACATTCACCAATGCAAAGACCAGGATTGTCAAAAACTGTTAGCGATCGCAGGTTTGAGGCCTGACTCTGCGAACGTTGCAGTTATGCGTTTTGTGTTTTGTAAGTGACAGTGATCGATCGATACTGCACTTGGGTGGGCTGGGCTTGGGCCGGGCGGAGGGGCAAAACGCAGGTGCTAGCAGGTATCTGGTCTGATCATGCTAACACTGTGTTTTTGGGAACCCTAAACTGCTGGGGACGCTAGTATAGATCTGATCGGATCAGATATTGATCCGTTCAGATACTATACCACTAAGGGAGGCGTATGCTGCGTGCGTGGGTGTTAGCGGTACTGGCGCTAACCTGATGCTGCCTGGGGCTGATGCTTGCCAGTTCACCAAAACGCTACCAAAAAAACTGTTAGCGATCGCAGGAATCAGGCCTGACTCTGTGAACGCTGCAGTTATGTGTTTAGTGTTTTGTAAGTGACAGTGATCGATCGATACTGCACTTAGGTGGGCTGGGCTGGGCAGGGCGGAGGGGCAAAACGCAGGTGCTAGCAGGTATCTGGGCTCATTCCGCTAACACTGTGTTTTTGGGAACCCTAAACTGCTGGGGACGCTAGTATAGATCTGATCGGATCAGATATTGATCCGATCAGATACCATACCACTAAGGGAGGTGTACGGTGCGTGCGTGGGTGTTAGCGGTACTGGCGCTAACCTGACACTGCCTGGGGCTGGTGCTTGCCAGTTCACCAAAATGCTACCAAAAAAACTGTTAGCGATCGCAGGGATCAGGCCTGACTGTGAACGCTGCAGTTATGCGTTTAGCGTTTTGTAAGTGACAGTGATCGATCGATACTGCACTTTGGTGGGCTGGGCCGGGCGGAGGGGCAAAACACAGGTGCTAGCAGGTATCTGGGCTGATCCCGCTAACACTGCGTTTTTGGGAACCCTAAACTGCTGGGGACGCTAGTATAGATCTGATCGGATCAGATATTGATCCGTTCAGATACTATACCACTAAGGGAGGCGTATGCTGCGTGCGTGGGTGTTAGCGGTACTGGCGCTAATCTGACGCTGCCTGGGGCGACGCATATCACCACCGGGCGATCAGCGGGCTAAACCTTTATTCGGTAATAAACGGCGGGTGCCCTGACACTATAAAAAATAAACTAACTAACCAGCGTCACCCGTAACGGTTATACGGTGATCAGTGGTGAAAGGGTTAACTAGGGGGCAATCAAGGGGTTAAAACATTTATTAGGTAGTAAATGGGGGTCCCTGTCACTATAAAACGCTGACGGCAAACCTAAATATTTACTTCCCTAACTAGCGTCACCAGTGACACTAATACAGCGATCAGAAAAATGATCGCTTAGTGACACTGGCGACGGGGGGTGATCAAGGGGTTAAAATTTTATTAGGGGGGGTAGGGGGGTACCCTAGACCTAAAGGGGGCTAACCCTAACTGCCCTACCACACTAACTGTCACAAACTGACACCATGCAGTAATCAGAAAAAAAAAAAAAAACTGCTTGGTGTCAGTGTGACAGGGGGGAGAGGGGTGATCGGGGGGGATCAGGGGGGTAAAGGGGGGTTTATTGTGTGCCTGGCATGTTCTACTGTGTGTGTAGTGTTTGTGCACTCACATTACAGTCTTCTCTCCTCGGCCCCGGAACGGAAAATACCGAGCCGAGGAGAGATGACATCATTTCCTCTGCCTCTCTGGCAGGGGAAGATTCTCATTGGCTGGGAGCGATCGCGAGGGGGGGGCCACGAATGGATGGCCTCCCCCTCATCTCTGATCGCTGCCAGACCAAAGGTGACCGCCTCGGGCACGAGGGGGTTCCGATCGGACCCCCCGCCTGCGGGAAGGCAATCACGTATCAGGTACGTGATTTTGCCTGCCCGTGCCATTCTGCCGCAGTATATCTGTGTGAGGCGGTCGTCAAGTGGTTAACCACTTCAGCTCTGGAACAATTTACCCCCCTCCTGACCAGAGCACTTTTTGCGATTCGGCACTGCGTTGCTTTAACTAATTGCGCGGTCGTGCGACGTTGTACCCAAACAAAATTGATGTCCTTTTTTTCCCACAAATAGAGCTTTCTTTTGGTGGTATTTGATCGCCTCTGCGGTTTTTATTCTTTGCGCTATAAAAAAAAGAGCGCCAATTTTAAAAAAAACGCATTCTTTTTTACATTTTGCTATAATAAATATCCCCCAAAATATGTATAAAAAAACAATTTTTTCCTCTGTTTATGTATTCTTTTACATATTTTTGGTAAAAAAACGTAATAAGCGTATATTGATTGATTTGCGCAAAAGTTATAGCGTCTACAAAATAGGGGATAGATTGATAGCATTTTTATTATTTATTTTTTTTACTAGTAATGGCGGCGATCTTTATGGCATGACACTTTAATGGCGGCGACATTATGGCGGACACATCAGACAATTTTGACACATTTTTGGAACCATTGGCATTGATTGAGCGATAAATGCGATTAAAAATGCATTGATTACTGTAAAAATGTCACTGTCAGTGAAGGGGTTAACATTAGGGGGCGGTGAAGGGGTTAACTGTGTTCCCTGGGAGGTGATTCTAACTGAAGGGGGAGAGACTAACTACAGGAAGTGACAGATTGTGGTTCCTAGCTAATAGGAACACACGATCTGTCACTCCTATCATAACAGAACATGCCAGAACATGCCATGTTCTGCCATGGAATCTATTGGTCTGGTCTAGCCCGTTCAAAAAGGTTTTCCCAAAATGACAGCGGCCTTCCATCTTTTCTTCAGGCTGGAATCCTGCGTCAGCCCCTTTCTCACCAGTACGACGATCTCTCCACTGGGATTCCGCTTGACCACTGAGTCTGGCCTTAACGACTAGTACACAGTCCTTGTAGATGGCCCGTCCCTGACTCCACTTGTGCCACATATCCTGGAACTGGGCCCAAGCTTCTTGGTTGTGATGCCCCCTTTGGGGTTTGGCGTCATGCAGGTAGTTCCAAACCAGTTTCTCCCCCCAGTGGGTGCAATAATGTCCATAACATCCCTGGGGACATAAGGGAAATCTATTCCCCACTCCAGTGCAGTTCTTCTCTGTGCATTATGCTGGATCCTGGAGAATCTGGGGAGTTACCTAAATTTGCCATGCCCAGGAGGAACACAGGCCTGCTGAGATCAGGTAATCCACAGCTTGTATAAAATACTGAGCTTGTGTCCTGCCCCATGTGTCCGATGGTCCCTGATATTGAGCATTGACTTGGTCTAGTTGGTCTAGTTTGGGGGTCAGCAACCAGTAGATCACAGACAGGTGACTGGTAGATCACGGTCTGGGACTGCTGACCCACCATTCCAGAGCATCAAACAGAGTGCAATGCAGAGGGACTACTTGTAAAGTTGGATCTGTAGTAGGGAGCAAGCATAAGCCAATGCCTCCTCTGTAGTGCTGGCTCCTGTCCCATGTGGAGTGATACCAACTGCACTCCACCTCTTATCCCGGCTAGCAGTCTCCAGAGTGGTACCAGTAGCAGGATAGAAGAGCTCTTCCCAGGAAAGTTGCAAATGCACTGTGCTGCACCCATGGTGCAGGTAAACCGCAGCACATCAGTGTTAAAACAGGTTTATAGCTGCTATATACCCTGTACACACAATCGGACATTGATCGGACATTCCAACAACAAAATCCATCAGATTTTTTCCGACGGATGTTGGCTCAAACTTGTCTTGCATACACACGGTCGCACAAAGTTTCCGAACGTCAAGAATGTGGTGACGTACACCACGTACAACGAGACTATAAAAGTTCAATACCAAGCCACCCTTTGGGCTCCTTTTGCTAATCTCGTGTTAGTAAAAGTTTGGTGAGAGACAATTCACGCTTTTTCAGACTCGTGGTTTTCAGATCATTTTTCTGCTGTTCAGTTTGTGCTTGTGGGTTTGTATCTGGTCTTCAGTGCGTGCAGTAAGTTCCCATTGGTTTATTCAGTGTGTTCTTGTCCGTTCATCCTGATTTTCAGGTCACTCTTCACAGGCCTTGCGGTTCTTCAGTGCGTTCTGTTACTTCATTCTGACCAGCCGACCGTTTTGAAGCCATGTTGCGTGTACGTACTCATCGTAGAGTTCGTGCTGTGCGGGGGCTTGGTGTTGGGGTTCTTACTTTGACACAAGCCCAGTCCATGAACAGGGTGGGGAGGAAATCATGGACCAATAATTGGTTGCTCCAGCGTGACCAATTCTGTCACATGCCTTTGCTCCGTGAGATCCGTGAGAATAATCCTGACGATTTCAGGAACTTTCTCAGGATGACGGACCCATATTTCACCATTTGTTGGCTTTGCTGACCCCTTATATCAGCAGGCAGGACACCTGCATGTGGCAAGCCATCACTCCGGAGCAGATGCTCGTCGCCACGTTGCGGTACTTGGCAATGGGGAGAAGCCTGCAGGACCTCAAGTTCTCGACAGGCATCTCCCCCCAGGCTCTGGGGATCATTTTCCCAGAGACCTGTTCTGCCATCATTCAGGTCCTGCATAAGGACTATATTAAGGTAAGATTTATCCTTTAACATCACATTTTATTGTATTTAATGTTTGATAATGTATTGTATTTCTTTCATCATTCCCTAATTACCATGATTGTAATATGCTGTGAATGTCGCCTTTGTCCTCATTCATGCTGGAATTTTTAAACGTTTTTTTGTCCTTTATGCATATTTGCCTTCACTTACCTCCCCAGCATGCTCTCCTGGGCCTATATCCACCTCGCCTAGTCACTTAACAATGTATTTTGTCAGCTCCATTGTAGTGCTTTACCATAAACATCCCCTAAAATGTGTACAAATATTATTTGTGTCCGTAAATTCTGGCAGAGTGGCAGAGGCATTTTTTTGGGTCCCAAACTCATTTGGAACTCTCCCTCCCCCCAACCGCTAAGTCAACCGATACCAATCCTCTATCTGCTGACTTTGCCAAGCCCATACACACTATACCTACCTCTTTTGTGGTCAGATTTATGGATGAATTCCCCAAAGCATGTAGTGAAAGGGCCTGCCTGAATACTTTCAAATGGTACTGTTTAAAGCTTTTGTATCCTATTATTATATTGATAGGTAATTGCAGAATGTTAAAATTGTGCTCCAATTTGTACAGTGTGTATTCATATTTTTGTTTTATGACACTTCTTACCTCTCCAGTGGGCTGCCAGTAGTGTAAGTAAAGAGGGGCTTGCCAAAGTAACACACATTATTTATGCATTCATCTCTTAATGAAGTGGAGAGGGTTACCTGTCCAAAACATCTCCCCCCCCTAAAATTTTGACAATGGGCCATCAGAGGGGATGAGGAATCTGATAGGTGGACCTTATATTTTTGTCTTTAAATACTCCCTAAAATAAATGTTATACTGGTGTTGGCCAAGAATGTTTGTGTCTAATCTGCTTTCAATATTTATGTGCAAAATGACTAATTTTTTTATTCTGGTTTGACTCCACAGTTTCCTTCCACGCCACAGGAATGGCAGACTGTGGCCTCCCACTTTGCCCAGCGGTGGGACTTTTCCAACTGCATGGGAAACATGTCCACATCGTCCCACCCCCCCAACTCGGGGTCATACTATTATAATTACAAGGGGCTCAATAGTATTGTGATATTGGCGGTGGTGTCGGCTACTTATGAGTTCCTGTGTGTGGACGTGGGGAAGAATGGCCGGATGTCGGATGGTGGAGTCATCGCCTAGACCGAGTTCTACAGGCGTCTCCAGAATGGCAGCTTGGGCTTGCCACCTCCAGAAGACAATGCGGAAGGACTCCCATTCGCCTTTGTTGCGGATGAAGCGTTTGCGCTGGGGGACCATCATTCCCTATGAGGACCCTCACCCCGGACCAGAGGGTTTTTAATTACCGGCTGGCCAGAGCCAGAAGAGTGGTGGAGAATACGTTTGGAATAATGGCCAGCCGGTTCCGCCTATTTCTTACACCGATACACATGGCGGAATATAAACTCAATCACATCATCCTGTCTTGCTGTGTTCTCACAATTTTTTAAGGAGAAATTCTTTCAACTATGCTGCCTCAGTTGGGCCTGAGGCCGGAATTCAGAATGAACCAACCCTGAGAAGGTTGCTGTCGGAAGGGAGGAGGAGCCGGATGTGGGCGGGGTCGGGTCGGGCTGAGCCTGGGTTACTGGGTGTCCCTCACGCCGTGATGTCTGCCAAAACAGGCTCGCGGACCATGCACTAGTAAACGGCCGCCCACCCCACCCCCCCGACCCGGAACGACGCTGTCGACCCCGGCGATCACTGCTCCCTGTATCTCGGCCTCGAGCCCCCGGCTGCGGAAGGTGGAGGTGGTGGGAACGGTGCCCCGAATACACAGCTTCAGCGGCCATTACGGACGGGAGCTCGGACAGGTTTACCGGGCCTCCGCAAAACGTGTGCCGGTGCCTGCTGGGAGGAGAGAGGAGAGGAGATAAGCACAGTCCACTACGCAGCAGAGCCTGAGAAGACGGCCCACTGGGATCGAATGACGGAGGAGGGATAGAGAGCGGCAGAGAGTGACAGCCTATGACAGAAGCCCCAGGAGTGAAGAAAGTGGGTAAGGCTCTGGTTCATTTTCTCGCCTGAAGATGTGTAAGTGACGCACTGGATCACTTGTAATACTGCTAAGGTGCAGGGAAACCTTGTTCATACGTGACTGCTATACCGCCTCACCAGTATATGTGACTAAACTATAATAAGGTAGCATCAAATATAATATCATTCTATAATAATAAACTGGTTTGTTGTGGCACTAAAGATGGTTAAGTCGGCATTGGATTGCTCCTAATACTGCTAGTCTGCTAGGCTGCATGGAAACATTGCATCATAGGTGACTGCTACACTGTCTCACCTGTATATAAGACTATACTATAATAAGATACCACCACTATATAAAACCATATCATAATAATAAGCTGGTTTATCTTTATGCTGGGAGGTGGGTTAGTGATGCATAGGAGTACTCCCAATAGTGCTAAGCTGCATGGAAATTGCGCACAATATCTGATTGTTACTTCATCTCACCTGCATATGTGACTTTACTACAATAAGTGATCACCACTATATAATAGCATACTATAATAACAAGCTGACTCATTTTTGAGTTGGAAGATGGGCAAATGATGCATCGGATTACTTCCATTATTGTAAGCTGCATGGAAACTTCGCATCATAGGTGACTGTTATACTGTTCCACATATATATGTGACTGTATTATAACAACGTACCATTACAATATAACATTACACCAGAGTAAAAATCACGGTGCAACGAAATAAATATCTTGGGGGATTAAGGCAACCCTCAGTATCAGGGGAAAAAGTCAGAAAACAACAGCACACAAAGTAGATTGGGAGCCTTTAATTCGGTGCAGGTGGAAAATGAGAGGAAAATCAACAAAAGGGCCCGCGAACCCACCCAGAACAAGTGCAAGCCCGGGAACCATCAGAAAATATATGGTGAATGAAAGTAGTAAAGAAAGCAATTTAACAGGCGCAAAAAATAAAACTCCAGACCGACCGGCTAAAATTGGAACAAGAAAACAAATGGCGGACATGGACACAAGACCCTCCAGTAACGAGGTAGAAGTAGAAATGCCAGTAGAGATCCAACAGGCAAATCAGCTTCCTACCAAGGGAGAAATCGCTGAAATGTTCGCGAAACTGGAGGCCTCAATCAAAGGTGAGATCAGTGCTGTACACGAGAACATGAGCCACCTATTAACTAGAGTGGAGGAAGTAGAAACAACAGTGGACAAGCAAGGAGAAGAAATAAAAAATTTGAAACATCAGATAGAAGTGCTGCAGAAGGAACAGAGGAATATAAGGTACAAAATGGAAGACCAAGAGAATCGCAGCAGAAGAAAAAACCTCCGGATTAGAGGCCTTCCGGAAGCGCAAGGTGAAAAAAAAATCTTACAGGAAAAAATGGAGGAAATTTTCAAAGATCTGAGGAACTCTAGCAACATCAGTGGTAATTTAAACCTAGATAGAGTCCATTGAATTAGGAAGCCAGCCAAAATCAGGGGAGATGTTCCGCGTGATGTCATAGTGCGGTTTCATAACTTCCAGGACAAAGAACAGATTAGCATGAATTTAAGGAGAAACCCACAAGTGAAGTACGGCGAAACAAGTTTATACATCTTCCAGGATCTAGCCGCAGAAACCCTAAGCAGAAGAAGAATTTTGAAACCATTATTAGCTGCCTTAAAGGCGAACGAGGTCCAATACTCCTGGGGCTTCCCCGCCAATTTAACTGGGCACAAGGACGGCCGTAAGGCGGTGTTGAGATTTCCGGAGGAGACTCAGAATTTCTGCGACCGACTTGGAATCCCAGTAATGGAGATCCCGGGGTGGTGGGAGAAAAGCGGAAATCAGGAACATATAGGGGACTCAATCACATGGAAACCAATACTAATGGCAAAAGAACACAGGGACTGAAAGAGGCCCCGAACCTAAAATGATTGAAAATGGATTTATCTCTCTGTCTCTCTCTCTATACGATCTAAAGTCGGTGGGGGTTGGGGGTGGGGTGGGCGGGAGGGATGGCTGGGATTACACCCAGAGGGAAGCTTTCGGCCAGACTTGACCCTCCTTCGAGCTCAACCTCTGGGGAGTAAACCGTGTGGCCAGGTGGAGTTGGTAGGCCAAGGTTTTTTTTGTTTAGGGGGCTCATGTGGCACCCCAATACTCCCCCTAACTCGTTGGGAAAGGGGAAAGGGCGAGGGGATGGGTGGGGGGAATCCGGGGGGGTGGAGGTGGGTGGGTGGGAGGAGGGGGGAGGGGGGTTAGGGGAGGGTGCAGGGGAGGGGAGGGAGGGGGGGTTGGGGGAGGGGGGGTGTGGGCATTAAGGGTAGGACGAGACCGATCCATTCCTCAGTGGATCCTGGGGCTATGTAAAGGTGTAAATGGGGTAAAAACAACAGGATGGCTAGGATAAATATAGTTACATACAATGTGAGGGGCATCAACTCTCCCATAAAATGTGCGAACATAATGGGAGAATTGAGATCTCTGAAAGCAGAGGTATTCTTCCTACAGGAGACCCACCTATACCTTGGTAAAAGCAAGAGAATAGCTACAAGCGATTTTCCGTATTGGATCTATGGAGACTCCCCGACAAGAGGAGCAAAAGGAGTAGCGATTGGTTTTGCAAAGGGAGTTGGGTTCACAATAGAGGAGAGAGTAATCGACCCAGAGGGTCGCTTCCTGTTCATAAGAGGTAACCTGAATGGGACGGAATGCTCGTTGGCGAATATTTACTGCCCAAACACCAACCAAGGAAGGTTCCTATTGGGAATCCTGGCAAAGTTTGAAGTCTTTAAGAAAGGAGGGGCCATTATCGCAGGAGATTTCAATATATGTTTAGAGCCAGGTAAAGATAGTACGTCACATGCTCGGGGGTCTGAAGGCATGTGGATGAATAAACTCAAGAAAAAACTGCGTCAACAGCAGCTGGTAGATATATGGAGGATGCAACATCAGAATGTAAGAGATTACACCTTCTATTCCCCCGTCCATGTGATGTATTCTAGGCTCGATTTATTTTTTGTGGAGCATCAGTATGTGGAAGAGGTAGAGGGTACAAATATAGGGCCAATGACATTTTCGGACCATGCCCCGGTTAGCCAACAAATAAAATTAAGTAAGCATAAAACACGGAGCAATAATTGGATACTAAATGAGGATCTCCTACATGATGAAAAGATAGATAAACTTATTAAAGAAGAACTAGAATTTTACTTTAAAATTAATACCGCTGAGGAAACATCAGAAACAATGGTCTGGGAGGCCCACAAAGCCTACATCCGAGGGATAATAATAAAGGCGGGAGTAGAGAAAAAGAGAAGCCAGGGAGAGACCTTTCGCGTGCTACAGGAGGAAATCATTAAATTAGAGCAACATCATAAGATATCAAGGGATGGCGAAACATTGGTAAAATTATATAGGAGTAGGGAGGCTATACGGCAGTTAATTGAACAAGAAAATCGGAAGAAGTATAATCTTGTAAAAAAAGAAAGATACGTAGGCGGTAATAGACCTGGTAGACTCCTGGCGAAGATATTAAGTAAAAAGAAAAATAACAAATATATTGACAAGATAAGGTCCAGAACAAATGAGATCTACTACAAGGATTCAGATATTGCAAGGACGTTTCAAGAATTTTACGGGGAGTTATACTCCATAAATAGAAATGTAACAACTAAGGAGAGGGAACAAAAACAAGTGAAAATTAAAAATTATCTAAGCAAAGTGGGAATAGCCAAAATAACGGAAAATGAGCGAACCACACTGGAGACCCCTATTACAGAGACTGAAGTGAGAAAGGCAATTAGGGAGACACAAGTACGTAAGAGCCCAGGACCGGATGGGCTGACAGTGCTTTATTATAAAAAATATCAAGACTATCTAATTCCTAAATTGTGCTCCTATATGAATGACATAGGAGATAAGGGGGGAATGAGCAGAGAAGCACTGGCAGCCAATATTACGGTTATTCAAAAAGAGGACAAGGATGCTACAGTATGTTCAAGCTACAGGACTATCTCCCTGCTAAATGTTGATACTAAACTATTCGCAAAAGTGATTGCGGACAGAATGAAGCAGGTAATAAAGAGGATCATCCACCCGGACCAGGTGGGGTTTATTTCGGGTAGGCAGGGACGGGATAACAGTATCAAAACCCTCCTATTAGCCCAGGAAATCAAAAAGGGTGGAGTCCCAGGTCTACTGCTATCTATAGACGCTGAAAAAGCAGTCGATAGAGTAGACTGGGACTTCATGATGAGCACGCTCGAGGAAGTAGGCTGTGGGGAGAGGATGTGTAAATGGATTAGGGCCTTGTACTCAAGGCTGTCGGCAAGAGTGAAAATAAAAGGGACCCTCTCTGAGCCAATTGACATGCACAATGGTACAAGACAGGGGTGCCCAACCTCTCCTATGCTTTTTCTGCTGACATTTGAACCCCTCCTTTCAAGGATAAGACAGAATAGGGATATCAGTGGGGTCGTGATAGGGAATACGGAATATAAACTTGCCGCCTTTGCAGACGACATCCTGCTGTATATAACCCATCCAAGGATTTCCCTCCCGAATATTATGGCTAACCTAGTAGAATATGGAAAGTTATCAAACTTCAAAGTAAACCCAACTAAATCTGAAGCATTAGAGATAAATCATACCAAGGAAAGCGACCACTCTTATCAAAAATATTTCCCCTTTGTGTGGGGAAAAAAAGAACTGAATTATTTGGGGGTAAAAATCACTACATCAACGGAAACGCTATACCAAGTGAACTTTATCGCGCTATTAAATGAGGTAAAAGCTGAATTGAATAGAATACATCTGGGTCAATTATCCTGGGTGGGAGGGAAGCATTAGTAAACTCTGGGATGAGTACATATTTGTTTTGTTTTGTAATATACTGATTTGGATCACTAAGCATATATTAAAGCCACGATGATGTGATGATAAGATGGGAAAGAAATTTGAATTTTAAATAATTAAAAAATCATTTCCCGGGAGAAACTTTCAAACTGAAGTGGCAAAAAAAAAAAAAAAAGAATGAACCAACCCTGACGGGGCTTGAAAGTGGCCGCCCTGGCTTGCCCCCCCAGACTGCCCACGAGGTCCGTATAAGATACATGGAATACTTTGCGGGTAGGGGGGCAATGGATGTGCCAGACAATGTCTGAGACATTTTTGAAATAAAAATATATTTGAAACTGAACAAATATTTGCTTGGATTTACTGCTTGGCTTTCGTTTAGCTGTCTCCTCTGTTATCTTTTATTAATGTTATATTTTTTTTGCCTTTTTCTTCAACAGTGCAAAGGAAATTTCGTTGACACATGAGGTGACAATCTCTTTTTTGGATAACTATTATTATTATGTTGTAGATCTGTTATACACACACGTTGTTTTTGTGGTTAATGTATGTAATGCATTACTGACAAAAATATTAATATTTTTCAGCACCATGACTGAAATTTGTGAAGTCATGAAAATGGCGTGATTGTGTAAAATTAGAAAGCACTGTTGGGTGTTATTTACTAAAGGAAAATACACTTTGCACTACAAGTGCACTTGAGACTGCACTGAAACTGCACTTGTAGTGCAAAGTGGATTTGCCTTTAGTAAATAACCCCCATTGTCACTGAAAACAACAACTTTACTCCAAAAAATGCTTTTGAGCATTGAAAGAAGAAGCCACACATTGTTGATTATCAATCTTTTTAATCAAAGCACAATCACATGTGTGTTTATAAAAGGGTTTTTGAACAAACCAACATGTTTGTTGTATAACATTTTTTTAGGTCACATTAAGTAGAAATCGCCTTTTAAGGTAAAACAGGCATGTTTAAAACCATAAAAAAATACACAACTCTGGAACTTACAAAGTTCAACTTTTATAAAGTGAAGGCAATATCAGACATGAGTATGTACATGCTGTGTTTGATATTGCGTTCAGCAGATGGGGTGAAGTCACCCCTGTAAAAGCCAAATTTAGAAGATGCACACAAATTGCCTAATATCAACATGTGCTAGATGCCATCATGGGGGATCAATGGACGTGTTTTGTGGGTGCAACCCCTTCTTCTCAGCTACTTTATTATCGAGGAAGGGGTTGCACCCACAAAACGTACATTGATCTCCCATGATGGCAAATAGCACATGTTGACACACTGTGTGCATCTTCTAAATATGGCTTTTAGCATACGTAAAAAAATTTTGGTCATAAAAAAAAAAGGTGAAGAAATTTAGGGATTTCTGGGTGTTTTAGATTTTCCCTAAAACATCAATAATGTTCTTCATTTTGTTTTGAACATCATTGATGTTTTGCTTTATGTTTTCTAAATCTCTATTACACCCCATTATCTCCCCGATGAGGATCTGGGCACTTTCACTGGTGAAATGACATTCCTCTTCCACAACATCCTGATCACCTACAAAAAAAACCTTAAAAAAACACCATGTATTATAAATATGCAGGCATCCATCTCTTACCTGAAGCTGTGGTCGCAGACACTGACCTGTTGTGGTGACAATTTCTATGTCTCCCTCCTCTTCTGGTTGGGTTTGAGGGATTCTTCCTGAGGTGGGGGGTCTCTGGTGTCCTCTGATGAGTGGTGTCCTCCGAGTCTTTTCTCCCCTATGTGAACAAAAATAGGTATACTTAGCACACAGATTTTTGATGGCAGAAATAGGAATATGAAACAATGCTTGGAAGTGGGGTACAATTGCCTGTTTTGGTAGAGTTCCAAGCTGAAGACATTTTTTTGTCCTTTGTAAAGCTTGAATACTTACCTGTTTTGTGCAAGCTTCACAGATAGGGACACCCCTATAATATTCCCTGGGGCACCTGTGTGGGACCCCTACTAATATAAAGGGTGTTCTTTTGTCCCACACTAGTGCTCCAGCGTCCAGGTGTGTAAACAGCTGCTGAGTGTCCTCTCCTTACACAGAATCTAGTTTGCATTACATTCTAGTTACAAACCCATCTAGGCAACAAACTTTTTTTAATCGAAGTAGGCCAGAAAAACAGTATTGAACTGCATCTGGCCAAAACATCGTATTTTAGTGGCCGAACGAACAATGTTTCCTACGAACGATTAATGTGCCCATGAGCATGAAAGTTGCCATTTTAAAGTGTACAACAGTAAAGAAAAGCACATGGAGCAGCACAAACGTAATAAAAAGAAAGAATAGGAACACAGGACAACTACTTACTTTTTTGCAGCACTCTCCTGATCCTTCTATACTGATCGTGCTCCCTTAATTTGAGGTCCGACCACCGTTTCCTCAGTTGATCCTTGGATAGCCGTACCTCAAAATTCCTGCGCAGACTCGTCACAACTTTAGCCATGATCTTGGCCTCTCTCACATTTGGGTTGGGGTAAGGTCCATACTTCCCCTCATAGTTGGCCCTCTTCACTATGTCCACCATCTCCACCATCTCAACAAAGGCCATATTTGATGCCTTAAATCGCCTGCGGGATAAAGATGTTTCTGGCTCTGGGCTTTCCTCCTCCTCCTAGTTACTGGAATTATCACGCACCTGTTGTCTCTCCGCCACGTGCTCTCCCCCACTGCCCCGAAAGAGAAGGGGTGGGGAATAGACTAGAAAGAACGTCAAGGGCGGGCGGAGTTTCACGCATGCGCAGTGTATATAAAGCGTAGCACGCGTGCGTCGTACGTACGATCTGTGAGCGGAGGAAGGAGTATCGGAAGCGCCGATCGTGATAACGAAGGTACCATTTTAACTTGGGCCTATACTGCTTATAGATTGAGGCCTATATTGGGACAAGATTAGCCTGACATTAGGGTTTGTCTTGTGTTGTGTCTTGCAGAGAAAATGGATCTAGTCAATGATCATGACTTTATGCCAATATTAATTGAATTGTTCAGGGAGCTGCCCTGTCTGTGGCAGGTAAACCACCCCTATTATAACAATAAAACAAAGAGGAAGGCAGTGCTGGATCAATTGCTGGAATTTGTGAAGCCGGTGATCCCCACAGCATACATCCCCTATTTGAAGGCCCTAATTGGTGGCATGAGGAGCACCTATAATAGGGAGCGCAAGAAGGTCCAGGATTCCCAGAGATCAGGAGCTGCAGCAGATGACATTTATGTCCGCAGGCTGTGGTACTATGACAGACTGAATTTTCTGGCAGGCCAGACTGAACCCAGGCCAGCACTCTTCACTCTTCCTTCTACACTCCCCCCCCCCCCCCAGCTGAGGCTTTAGACGCCCAACCTGGGCCTTCCAGGCAGCAACATGTGGAGGAGCCCAGCTTGAGTCAGGTATAGCATTCTTCTAAATATTTCTGGTTGTCAAACTAATGATGTTAAATCTATGTTAGTTTTGATAACTAATTTCTGATTTCACAAAGTGTTTTACATATCAATAGACAGTAGTGGCCACAAATGATTGGGACAAGAATAAAAAATGCTGGGCTCAGAATGATAGTTTTTTCTATTTATTAACATTCAATTTGCAACAGTCATGAGATGAAAATTGTTTGTGATTGATGAACCAAAAACTAAAACGATGTCCCTTT
This sequence comes from Lithobates clamitans, assembly GCA_037952925.1. Taxonomy (NCBI): domain Eukaryota; kingdom Metazoa; phylum Chordata; class Amphibia; order Anura; family Ranidae; genus Lithobates; species Lithobates clamitans. Next base: position 2,834,855 of record JBBGZY010000413.1, on the reverse strand, counting down.
TTCATACACAGGAAAGTCTCAGCCAGGAGGTGGTGGGGGTAAGTGGCAGCCAGGAGGTGGCCGGGCCCAGTAGTCTGCCCAATACCCAGGTCCCTCCCCTCCACCTTCCACCAAAAAGTGGCAGGAAGAGGAGTACGTGAAAGAGGCAGCAATTGGCCTATTTTGGAAGGCTACTGCGGCCCTCAGAACCCACCACAGTCTTCTAGAGGACTTTGCCTACATGTCAGCCTGCAAAATGCTGGAAATGGAGGAGGGACAACGCCTAATATGTGAGTATCTCATCTTACAAACCCTAAATAAGGGGTTGAGGGGCCAACTCACAAGCCAAAGCCACGTTCGTGAGTTCAACCATGGTCCTCCTCCTCCAGGTCCTCCTCCTCCTCCACCTCCTGCCACACCTCCAACACCAGAGCCACAGCCTAGAAGGAAGCGTGTAAGGAAGACCAGAGAGTGATGGCCCTGGGTTCAGTCTGGTCTGGCAAAAGATGCAGGCTGTGGTAATACCACAGCCTGGGTACATATATGTCATCTGCTGCTGTTCCTGATCTCTTGTAGTCCTGGACCAGATTGTGCTCACTATTATAAGGACTCCTCAGGCCACCAATTTTGACTGTAAAATTATTGATGTGTACCCTGGGGTACAAAGGCTTCGCAATATTCACCAGTTTATCCAGCGTTGCCTTCCTCCTTATTTTGTTATGACCCAGAATAAATGGCTATTTATTTTTCACAAATACTTGCCTATGTGTTTTACTTCAAAAAGGCAGGTACATTTCCATAATACAATGTGAAATTAACAAGGGACACCAACACCAACCAATCTCCTTGAGATTCTAAAATACAATATAATAATGGTGTTGTGGTAACTTGACACACAAAACCCACAAAAATAATTCTGGAGATCACCAAAAAAAAAATTTTAACAAAAACAGGAGATCTTGATTAAAAAAACAAACAAAAAATTATCAAAAATATAAAAACAGAAAACTTTCAGTAGATCTGACGAATACAAATATTATATTCATGAAATCAAGAGAAATAATAAAGAAATAAGTTTGTGAGAACTCTGTGTGAATATAAGCAGCAAAACAACTTCATTCTTCTAGCATTATAAAGAAGAGGAGACAATTTAAAACATTGCAGCGTGACAAAAGTGCTATATCCATTACAAACGCTAATTTTACCAGACCGAGTAGTTCCGTCCCAGAATTTTTTTCTGAGCATGCGTGGCACTTTGTGCGTCGGAATTGTCCACACACAGTTGGAATTTACGCGAACGGATTTTGTTGGTGGAAAATTTTATAGCCTGCTCTCAAACTTTGTGTGTCGGAAATTCTGATGGAAAAAGTCCGATGGAGCCCACACACGGTCGGAATTTCCAACAACAAGCTCCGATCGCACATATTCCGTCGGAGAGTCCGACTGTGTGTACAGGGCATTAGGGTTCATTTACATTTGCAGTTTGGGGGGTGGTAAAACCTCATAGGTAGAACATATTTTTACCACCCCGCAATAATCGCACCCTCTGTAGCTGCTGTAGCCACATGTCACAGCTGCTGCAGGAGTTATATGCCCTGTGGTGGTTGGTGGGTGTAGCACCTGTCTAGCATGAACCATTCAAGTGAATGAGGTCACTCTGCAAATGCCCTGCAACCCTGCGCTGTATCAGGAGAAAGGCGAGCTGCGGGCTGTCAGAGGTATCATCCACTCGCCCCCCTTTCTCCTGTCAGGAAGAAGAGACGGCAGCTCTCACCAGGTTCCCCGCCAGCTTCCTGCGCGCTCCGTTCCTTCCCCATTGGCCATAACTGAGGGCCAATCAAAGGAGACTAGGAGAGGAGAGCATCATGGGACATGTGGTTCCGAAGATTGGCGGCCCCATTTTCCACAGGAAGGAGGCTACAGTTTGATCGAGAGAGATTGAGAGACTGCAGCCTTGAAAAAAGCTGAGGGAGTGCACTCACTCACTACAGGATAAAGAAAGAGGCTTGTGCTGGGCTGGGTGGAAGCCAGAGAGAGAGCCATGCTGCCCAGCGCCACCAGAGAGAGCCACACTACCCAACGCCACCAGAGAGAGAGCCACACTACCTAGCGCCACCAGAGAGCCACGCTACCCAGCTCCAGAGGAGAGAGCCACGTTACCCAGCGCCACCAGAGAGAGAGCCACGCTACCCAGTGCCAGAGTGCGAGCCACGCTACCCAGCACCACCAGAGAGAGCCACGCTACCCAGTGCCACCAGAGAGAGTAAGACTGAGCCACTGCCAGGGTACAGACATGCTACACTACTGACCATAATCTCCCCCGGGGAACCCAGATTGAGCGATCGTCCAGCCCGAGGGATCACTGCTGTAGTTTCGCTGGGTCTGGTAAGAGGGCCTGTCGGCCATTATCCATTATTTATCCTAGGGACTGTACTACGCCTGAAGTCTCTGACCATTGATAATGACATTGTTGAAAGGGGGCTGCGCATGAGTGATTCTAAAATGATGCCTCCCCTGAAAAAAGTTCTGCAGACGTCCATGCTAGGGGTCATTCACAAGTGCAGCAGGCACTGCTGCTTCTCTGAAAAGAGAACCAAGTGTGTTTGACAGATGGCGAGGAAGTGATTTATTGCCTCCTCACCACCTGATTTAAAATCATGATTGACGTGCAATGCATGTAATTGCAGCATGGTAGTATGGCAGTTAGAGGTTTAAATTAGGTGTGAGGAGGCGACACTGTGCCTGGTGACCTTTGACTTCTCCCATGTTGTTCAGGTAGCTCTCCACCTCTTTAAGGTTGCCTACCCCTGGTCTAGTTGCTGTCCATCTGCACAGGGTAATGGCTGCTCTACTTTAATTGCCCATTCTGCTGTTCAAGGGTTACGGTCTTCTCCATCCATTCTGCCTCCCCCTCAGGTAGCCCTACCTGTAGATTTCCAGCTTCCTGAGCATCCCCCCAGTCCCATTCTTCTCCTTGCTCACTCTCTGGGGACCACTCAGTCTCTGCTGCTAGGGGCCCAAATTATGCTTCAAGTCTGGGTAACCCCCAGTCAATTTCACCCCCACCCTCACTCCCCACTGGCTCATCTGAGGACAAGCTGTCATCACGGTCTGGCTCCTTCCAGGTGGGGCTGATAGGGTACACTTCAGCAGCTAGCTTCTCTGGTGGAACATTTTGGACTGGGCTGGCATTTTTCACCTCCCGCTCATCCTTCCCTGGACCCTGAACTGCTTCTGACCTCCGGCCTCTTCCACAGGAGTAGTAGCAGACAGGGCCGAATTTCCCATTAGGCCCTGTAGGCATGTGCCTACAGGCACCGTTCATAGAGGGGTGACCGCCAGCTGCTATAGGGTGTGGGGGACCTGCCATAGGGGTGACACCATCAAGCAGCGCCTCCGACAGGGGGGGTAGCACCAGTTCTCCTGTAGGGGGCCCGGGCACACAGGGGGCCTGAACAGTAGGGAAAAACAGTTGTGAGAAGAGAGAGAGGGGGATGGTGCAGGGGGAACACTCACATGCCCTGTGTCTGTGTCTCTCCCTGCAGCAGCTGAAAGCCGGCAGGAGGGAGAGAAATCTCTTGGACATTTACCCCCATGGTGCTTTGCCAGGTTTTCTTATACAGTTTACGAGGGCCCGTATTGCTGTAAAATGACAACCTCTACCCTTAAGTGCTTGACTTGAAATGTTAGGGGTCTTAACTCCCCGGAGAAGTGTTCCTTGGTTTTCAATTCCTTATAACCTTTGGTCCTCGCATGCAGTGGATATAAAAAGTCTACACAACCCTTTAAAAATGTCAGGTTTCTGTAATGTAAAAAAATTAGACAAAGATAAATCATTTCAGACCTTTTTCCACCTTTAATGTGACTGTACAACTGAAATCTTTTTTGGGGGGGGAGTAAAAATAAAAAAATATGGTTGCACACATAAAGTGTGTACACCCTTTTATAACTGGGGATGTATCTGTGTTCAGAATTAAATGTAGCAAGGTCCCAGGCCTCCTTTAGTCTAATGAGAACCCCAGGGACAGCTGACATCCTTTTTGAGTGGGTTGCAAGGCATAGTGGGTGTAATGTAAGGTAGATTCATGGGCGCCAGACACTTCTTGAATGCAAAGAGATTTATTTTCTCTTGAACAGAACAGTAGGAGAGAGGGTTTAGGGCCAGGACACCCTTAGGAAGTTGCAATGTCAATTAGCGTTTTCTACAGGTAGACAGCCATGCAGGGAAAGGCATCCAGCAAGACACCACACCTGCATGTGTAGGAGCACTGTCTCCTATAGGAACAGTCTTAGAAGAGTTCCTAACACAAATTGTAGCGCACCCCTTTACTTTTATACAGTCACTCCTTGTAGACTCTCAGCCCACTGAGCTCCCAGTCTCTATCACTAGACTTGCTGATTCACTGCCACTGAATCTCATAAGCTCTTCTAATCTGCTTATTTTAGTATCTTCCTCAAGCGTCACCCCCGCTTGCCTGCTGGGTCCCTGGCTTGGCACTCCACATACTCCTCAAGTGTCACCCCACTGGCTGGGTCCCTGGCTTGGCACCTGCTAAAGTTTCCTGATTCTTCACCATGCCCCAGTTGGTGAAAATACTGCTCCGGTACTTGATTCAGCTACTCACTGTGGTCCCTGGTAACAAGGTGGTTGGTCCCTTAGTGGTGACAGCCTCCCCTCTACCTCCGACCATGACAGGTTCACCGGCCAGCAGAACCATGACTTCTGGTTGGACTGCAAGCTGCAATCCCAACCCTACACTGCTCTCTTGCTTCTGGATAGGATAGGCCCTCAGACAGCCTAGCAGCCAGACAATTCTGGCCTAGCAGCCCGGGAAGCACAACACACGTCCACCCAGACAACCGTCCAGGTCACACAGAACCCTGATCACCTGACCTCACCCAAATAAATAGGCTCTCCCAGCAGGCCAAGGGACCCAAGAAAATCCCTGCCAATTGGCTGAGATACCCTATCTCTGTCCTTGCAATGCCCTTGTCTTATCTAATGTCATCAGATACCCGGCTATCTAGTGACAGAAGAGAGAAGTGCAGCAATTCCAGACTTAGAGTAAAATCAGTTGATCCCTCACAATTGGCCAAGGCAATGATACCTTGCAGGTAAATTTTGGAGCAACCCTGCCTAGACATAAGGGGGCTACATCAGCAATCACATTCAAACTGATGTTAAATAGGAGTCAGTACACACCTGCCATCATTTAAAGTGCCTCTGATTAACCCCAAATAAAGTTCAGCTGTTCCAGTAGGTCTTTCCTGATATTTTCTTAGTCGCATCCTACAGCAAAAGCCATGGTCCGCAGAGAGCTTCCGAAGCATCAGAGGGATCTCATTGTTAAAAGGTATCAGTCAGGAGGAGGGTACAAAATAATTTCCAAGACATTAGATATACCATGTGTGATAGACTCACCCTGGACAGAGGCTTTATTCCACAGAGCTTTCACAACTGCCAGATCAGGTCCAGAGTAAACTGCGCCAAGATAATCTCCTGATTAAGATTAATCACTGCGCTAACAATAATAAAGCAGCTGACATAAATTGTATGGTGACAATAAAAAGCATAAAGATTAAGTATATGCAGCACTAGAAGCATCAAATTATAAAATAAGAGTCCATAGTGTTAAAACAGAGTCTTTGTTAAGGGGAAATACTGGAACCCCCCCAAGGTGTAGACAGGGATACAATAAGATGAACATGAAATTATCCTCCACCGAACATCAATACACCGGGCCAGAAAATGGACCACTGAATTACAGGTGGTCAAACAAGCATGATATATCCACAGCGCCATGGATCTTGTAGACCCACTCAATGGTAATTTATAGGTACATGTAGAGGATACAAGAATGCAACTCCTCATGGTGTAGTATTTAAAACCAAGGTAAATTTATTTCTTATAAAAAGCCAGGGTACTCACATTTTGAGAAATAAAAACAGGCATATCAAAAGTTGCAATTCATCATGGATAGCAGATGTTTCCAATCACAAAGATGGCCTGCAGTTGGCATGTTACAGCAATCCGACTCAGAAATACAAGAAGGAGCTCCAGGTGATAGTAGATGAAGGTTTTAATATTCTGAATTCTGAACAATTATTATTATTCTGAACAAAAAGGAGAAGTTTTACTTGATCCCGGTTGCACCTCACATTCCGGTGATCTACTATCTGCCGAAAGTTCACAAAAACCCTGTAAACCCACCTGGCCGCCCTATAATTAGCCATATAATTAGCCCTATAATTAGCAGAATTGATTTCGTCGCCTCTAGGATTGGGAGGTACACAGACAATTTCTTGCAGCCTCTTGTCTCTAAAACTCCTTCCCATCTTAAGGACAGTACACAGGTCATTAATATTTTGAAGCAAATCACTTGGAAAGAAGCGTATATTTTGGCCACTGCTGACGTAGCCTCTCTGTACACAATTATTTCCCACCATCATGGTAGGGAAGCTGTAAAGTGCTTTTTGAGTAGAGACTCGGGCATCCGTGGGTTACAGCAATGGTTTCTTCTCCATCTCCTCGACTTTGCTATGAGCCACAACTATTTTTGGTTCAATGGCACCTACTATCTGCAAGGTCGAGGAGTGGGGATGGGTGCCAAGTTTGCACCTAGTATGGCCAAGTGGGAGCAGGATGTCATCTTTGGTCGACAGAGGACCGAGTTGATCTTCTGGAGACGATACACTGAGGACGTCCTCCTCCTATGGTAGGGATATCGTGCCTCTTTGGATCTTTTCATTGGTGAGCTTAACACCAATGATCGAGGCATTGTTCTCTAACATGAGGCCAGCACCTCTGTTTTACATTTTTTGGACCTGGAAATTAGAGTACAAGACAATAGGCTCATTACATCTACATATTTTAAAGACACGGATAGGAATGGCTACATAGGGACAGACAGTTGCCATCATGAGTCCTGGCTCAGGTCTGTCCCTATGAGCCAATTCCTCAGATTGAGGAGGACTATCTCAGGGAGGCGGAGTTCTTGAAAACTCGCTTCCTACAGAAGGGATATGCAGTCAATGGTCTGGACCGGATCATAACTGATGTCGCCTTAAGGGATAGAGATGATTTATTAAAACTTAAAATAAGAGATGATGGTGAACAACTCTCTCATTTTTCGTTTTATACCACTTATTCGAACCAACATTTTTCGATTGAAAAGATCTTTAGAAAACACTGGGGTGTCCTAAAAAATGACAGAATACTAGGTCCTTTGCTCCCGGAAAAAAACAGGGTCACCAATAGAGGTGCACCCCCCCTGAGACTTCAGATAGCCCCAAATGTAATTTGTCCTCCAGTACGACCAAGTTTCTTTGGAGATTTTAGGGCTATTATCAGTGCAGAAACTGTGAGGTTTTCCACATAATTCACATGTCTTAGGGAGGGAAAGTATATCTCCTTTAGTTCTAATGTCACCAGTCGAACATATGATGTGGGCTCGTTCATCACGTGTTTGACCAAGAACTCGGTTTATTTGATTACGTGCCCTTGCGACCTACATTATGTGGTTTGCACTATTCACAAGTTGGAAACCAGGCTCAAGAAGCATTTGGTGAATATTTGCAAAGGTTTTTTGAACCATAGTTTATCCAAACATTAGTCTTTGTGCCATGATAAGAGCTTAAAGGGTACATCCTTCATGGTTATAGACAAGATTAACCATCATTGGAGGGACAGCCATATTAGGCGAGAGATTTCAAAGATGGAGACCTTGTGGATTTTTTGTTTAAAATCTTATCAACCATTTGACTTAAACATAGAATGGGATGTTAATGCCTTTATCAACAATAGCTGAATCCCTAGATTATTCTTCCTTTTTTTATATTTTTAATAATATTTTTTTGGTAATTTTTATACATTTGCATTTTCTGTACTGTTTCCAACCACTAGATGGCAGCATTGCTTTTATCTCATAGCCAGCTTTTGATAAGCTGTTTGCTAATTTTAGCAATTAATTTTCAATTTGTGGATGTTTTGATTACTTCTATTTTTATCTATTACTTTTGTTTCCAACTTGGCCCGGTTCTTTTTCTCCTACCCTCTCTTCAGAAAGCGAATTAGTATATTTTATATATTTCTTATCTGGTCTCCCAAAACATGGCCACCATGGGTGTGTTTTAGCCATGTAAGTCTAAACTGTGGTGTAAACATCCGGTTATGATGTGGTTCCGCTTCCTGTGGATCAGAGACAGGCTTGAAGTGAGTTCTTATCCCACCCTCCCTCCTATATAAAAAGGATGTGAAGAGCTCTGACCACACCCCTGATGATGTTCCTATTGGACGAAAGGCCACGTAGGGTGGAGCTCTGACATCACAACACTGTAACGTCCGACTGCGGCCATCTTTGTGGTTGGAAACATCTGCTATCCATGACGAATTGTAACTGTGAGAGTCCAGGGCTTACTACGCATGCACCAATGGTGCGTTGCCGCAAGAGGAAATCCGTGCCAACTGAGCATGCGCCAAAGATGCCTCAGTGTGCCAACCCACACCTGCGCAGAAGACCTGATGGAAAAAGGCAGGAAAATGCCCAGGAGGTGCACAGGAAGTGACCTCAACCTGATGGAAAAAGGCGGGAAAAATGCCCAGGAGGCGCACAGGAAGTGACCTCAACCTGATGGAAAAAGGCAGGAAAAGGCCCAGGAGGCGCACAGGAAGTGACCTCAAACTTCCCTATATAAGCCCAGTCCAGACACTGCCAAATTGCTGGATTATCTTCAGTCCCCCCTTGTTCCTGTGCTAGTGTGTGATCTGTCTGAACTTGTTGTGACCGGGAAACCTATTTCACTACTCTTGATTGCTGCTTGCCATTGATCTCGGATTTGCACCTTGACCATTCTACTTCTTTGCCCCTTTTGTACTCAGCTGCCAGATTGGAACCGACCCCGGCTTGGATCTCGACCACTCTTCTTCTGATTAACCCTTTTATACTTTGTTGCCAAACTCGACATGACCTCGGCTCGGATCTCAGACTAAGGCCTGCACAGTGCTCCGCACCCCTGGCACCCATGCCACTCGGTGTCCACCAAGTCTATGGGGGAATCAACATATTGCCATGATTTATTTAATTTATTTATTTGAGTTATACATTTATATATTTATATATTTAATTTATATTTGTCTGTATCCAGGAGCGCTCATTTTTTGTAGTTATTGGCGGTTCATATATCTACACAATCTTGTATTACTTACAGAAGAACCTCAGGCATGGGCTCATCAGCTATTGGAAAGGGAGAGTCCTATACTGCACTCACTGTCTTCTTTCTTCGATGCCATGGCAATGCTCTGTGATGACCCGCAACGAACCACCACGACTGAAACAGTGTTGACCTCTCTACAACGGGAAATGCCCTGTTGAGGACTACGTAACGGAATTCCGCAAGTGGGCTGCAGACACTGCATGGAACGACGCTGCCTTGTGCCATCAGTTTCGCTTGGGCCTGTCCGAGCCCCTCAAAGACGAATTAGCAAGAGTGGGGCTCCCTGAAACATTGGAACCTACAATTCAGTTGGTTATCCAGCTTGATCGCAGATTTAGAGAACGTCGCAGGGAACAATCCGGTATGGCCCGTCCCAAATGGATGCTCCCACGAGTACCCATGGCTCCACACCTGAGAACCCCTGAGACCCACGCATCAACCCCAATTCATGAGGCAGAACTGATACAACTCGGCTTAGTTTGTGCACCCCTCACACCCGAAGAGCGACAACGCTGTCGCCTGAACAATCTATGCCTGTATTGTGGTGTAGCGGGTCACTTTCTTCAGGGATGTCCCATTAGGCCGAGTAAGTGGATCGAACCCCCATCTGTTTTGCCGCATGTTGTTAAATCCTCGCATCTAACTCTCTGCCTCTCTTTGCAGATACCGGGAAGGCTAATTCGAGTAGCAGCCATTATTCACTCTGGGGCTTGCAGCTGCTTTATTGACATTTACTTCTCCAAAAAGTATGGAATCCCACTATGCAAGAAGCCCCAGCCATTTACCATTCATCTGGCAGATGGCTCCAAACCAACCTCGGGTCCAATACCCTTGAGACCACCCTCATATTGGCCACCACCAAAGCAGACCATCAGGATTATGTTCGGCTGGATGTAATTTCTTCCCCCATTTTTCTGCTTATTTTGGGGTTACCGTGGCTTTGACAGCACCAGCCACAGATTGATTGGTCCACTTAAGTTGTGTCTTTCGGCTCACTCTATTGCTTACACGACTGTTTCCCACAACGAGTCTGTTTGACAGTTCAACCCCTTTCCACAGATGACAACACTCTTCTCCCCCAGGTTTACAGAGACTTCCTGGACGTCTTTGACAAGAAGGGGGCAGAATCCCTTCCGCCTCACCGGCCGTATGATTGCCCCATTGAGCTTCTTCCTGGTTCCGCAATACCATTTAGGAGGATCTTCCCACTCTCTGAGCCTGAATTAGAAGTCCTCCGAAAATACATTGATGACAATCTTAGGAAGGGGTTCATCCGGCCTCTACCTCTCCTGCTGGCGCTGGACTCTTCTTTGTGGAAAACAAGGACCATTCTTTAAGACCATGTATCGACTACAGAGAATTAAATAGTATCACAATCAAGAATTGATACCCGTTGCCTCTAGTCCCTGAGCTCGTTCAGAGGTTCCGCACCGTCAAGGTCTTTTCAAAATCTGACCTACGGGGGGCCTACAATTTAAATCGGATAAGAGAGGGTGATGAATGGAAAACGTCCTTTTGTACTAGGTTTGGCCATTTTGAGTATTTAGTCATGCCATTTGGGCTGTGTAACGCCCCAGCAACTTTCCAACACTTGGTGAACGACATCTTTCAGGATTTTCTTGACCTCTTCATGATAGTTTACTTAGATGACATCCTTGTTTTTTCACCTTCCCTCGAGGCACATCACATCCACATGCGAAAAGTCCTTTTTCGCCTCTGAGCCCATAAACTCTTCGCCAAGCTTGAAAAATGTGTGTTTGAGAAAGATACCATACAATTCCTTGGCCTCATTATTTTGACTTCTGGCATATCCATGGACCCCCAGAAGGTGACTGCAGTTCTTGAATGGCCAGTACCCTCAGACCATAAGAGCGTCCAGAGGTTCATGGGATTTGCCAATTTTTATAGAAGATTCATCAAAGGCTTCTCATCAATAATTTCACCTATCACGCAACTTACCAAGCAACACAGCCGTTTTCTGTGGTCCCCCTCAGCACAAACGGCTTTCCACAAACTCAAGAAGCAATTCACCTCTGCCCGGTCTTTCGTCATCACGACCCAGCCCTGCCTTACGTGTTGGAGGTCGATGCTTCAAAGATTGCGGTTGTGGCAGTCCTTTCTCAACACCACGAAGCCACAGCCATGTTGCATCCTGTTGCCTTCTTTTCCAGGACGTTGTCCCCAGCCGAAAGGAAATATGATGTAAGGGACTGGGAACTCCTTGCTATTAAACTGGCCCTAGAAGAATGGCGATATCTATTGGAAGGAGCCTCGCACCCTATACTTATCTACAATGATCAAAGGAATTTGGAATACCCTTGTACAGCTAAACGTCTCAGACCTAGACAAGGGAGATGGGCTCTCTTCTTCACCTGATTTCAAATGAATATCACGTACCATCCGGGATCCAAGAATTGTAAACCTGATGCTCTATCCGCATGTATTCCACATCAGATAACTCGCCAACGACAGACGTGATACTCTCTGCCTAGAATTTCTTCCTACTTACGGATGACCTCTTGTCCAGGATTAAACTAGCCTCCTCTCTAGACCAACTGCCCTCAGGAGAACATCTGCAACAAAAGGATGGACTTTTCTTCCATGACCATGCTGTGTTTGTGCCCCTTCAACTGACAGTTCCTGTGCTCAAACTCTGCCATGACAACAAGTTAGCAGGGCATTTCGGGGTGACCAAAACCACCGATCTGCTTTAGCGAACCTTTTGCGAACCTTTAGCGAACCTTTAGCTTTAGCGAACCTTTTGGTGGCAGACTGCCACGCTCAATTCCTGCCCGGTATGCAATCACAGCAAAACAGAAAAGAATAAATCATGGGGTCTCCTACCTGCCTGTTCCCTCCAGACCCTGGGAACAGATCAGCATGGATTACATAGTGGAGCTACCACCCTCTGATGGGTTTACATCCATATTTGTTGTTGTGGACCACCTTACAAAAATGGCTAATTTTATTCCTTTGATTGGCACTCCTTCCGCCCCAGAAACAGCCCAGGCTTTTATCAAAAGACAAGGAATAGGGGCGTCTCTGAGAAATTATCATAAACACTTTATTTAAAACAAAATATCCACTCACATGAAAGTAGGAGAAGGCATGTACAGGAGGGTGGTGAAGGCTGGAGAGCTGAAAAACACAGGGCTGTGAGTAGAAGCTGTATCAATGTAGCTGGAGCACAATCCAATGCAGGCAAGCAGGGGTGCAGATGACTGAGCACTGAGCACATACACACACTGGTGTAATGCAATGTCCCTGGAGGATGGTGTCAGTAGTCCAGTGGAAGAGGAAGGGATCAGTCCAATAGTAGCATGAATATCTGTGGAAAGGAGGAGAGAGACGTCTGGCTGGATGGCAGGGCTGCGCTGTATCTCCACAGCGATCGTACTGTCCCTGTATGGTGAGGGGAGAGACACGACCGTGTATGTGAGATGGAAGCGAGGCTTGGAGAGCAGACACAGGCCGGCGCCGAGCCATGACGTCATCAACATGCGACGCGTTTCTGAAATTGCTAGCTATAAGTGGATGGAATAGCCGCATTCCTTTTTCTTTTTTTCAAATATATATTTTATTAGTTTTCAATAGAAAAGAGAGGGGCAGAACCCACAACATACCACAGTGGTATATAACAAAAGGGGGTCGCAGCCTCCCGACATTGCATTATAGTAGTGCATGTAATACATCAAGGCATGTAGCATTATCATATCTTTAAATATATATATATATATGGGTATCTTTGTTTCTCTGAGTTAGAATCCTAATATGATATGAGAGTATAAATACCCTAGTCAGGAGGCAGCCACCAGAGAGAAAAAAAAAAAAAGAGATAGGGGGGAAAGAAAGTAAGAAGAAGAAACAAGAGAGGGGGGGGGGTAAGACAAGGGGGGGGTATTAGGCGTTCAGATACGTGAGTCTCTGTTTACGATGATTACTGTAGGTTGTCGATCAGTATGAAATGGTAGAGTTTTAGCTTCTAAGGAGGGATTTACCCTCTTCTGAATACTTGAATATATTCCAGTGAGTCCATGTTTTCCGATAGGTTTCCTGTCTATCTTGAGCTGTCATTATCAAGTCTTCCATTTTATTTATGTCTTCTACTTTTCTCAACCACATTGCTGTGGTTGGTGGGGATTGCTGTTTCCACAACATGGAAATACAGGATTTGGCTGCATTTGTTAAGTGTCTCAGTAGAGATTTCTTATAGGTTTTGATTGGTATGGAAGAAATGTGGAGTAGAAAAAATGCCGGGTCATTTGGGATTTGGAAGTCAGTGAATTTTTGGGAAATGGTATGAACTGCAGTCCAGAAAGTTGTCAACATAGGACATGACCAAAACATGTGTAGAAGCGTTCCCTCTTCCTGGTGACAACGCCAGCAATGGCTCTGTGTCTTTACAACATTCTTCAAATGTGGTCAAAGGCCTGGTGTAACTTTGAGGGTTTGGGAAGGTCTGGAGAAAGTGGTGAATTCGTGCTGCATCCCAAAACAGAAGTTTAAACGGACCTACTGGGTCCATTAGTTCTAAGATGGAGGGCCATTTATTTTGTTGCACAAATTGTGACGCTAAAACACAATTGGATCTTCTCAAGGTCTGAAATTGCGAGGAGGAGAGTCCAGGAAAGAACTTGGGGTTACCTAGAATCGGGGTTAAAGGTGATGTTTTGGTAGTTAGAGAGGTGTGTAAGGTAGCTTGAATGCACTGTCTTATAGTGTTTCCAATGATAGGGTGGGATTTCAATTCTGCAGGGAGAGAGTCACTACACCATATCGCAGATCGTAGGGGTATAGTGGTTTGGTGTTGTTCTAATTGTGCCCACAACTTATAGTCCCTATGACGGCACCAATCAAGAACTCTACCTAGGTGAGTAGCTTGGTAGTATTTCCTTACGTCTGGTAGCGCTAGGCCGCCGCAATGTTTTGGTGTGCATAGTTGAGATCTTGGGATGCGAGGCTTTTTATGAGCCCAAACAAAGTGGGTGAAAAGGGCTTGTACTTGTTTGAAATATATGAGAGGTATCTTAATCGGTAGGGCCTGGAAGAGGTATAAAAATTTTGGGAGTATACTCATTTTGAGTAAATTGCACCTCCCAAACCAGGAGTGTAACCCTTCATTCCAATTTTCTAGCAATTTCCTGGTCTTAGCTAGGAGGGGGGGGGGAGTTGCTCTCATAGATGTGAGACAGATCTGGAGGTATTTTCGTGCCTAAATAAGTCAGGGCAGAAGACGTCCATTTGAATTTAAAATTCGATTGTAAATTTAGAAGAATATGGGCCTGTAGTGATATCCCCATTGCTTCCGATTTGGAAAAATTTATTTTAAGGTTTGATACTTTCCCGTATGTCTCGAATTCTGCGAGTAGATTCGGTAGGGACACTCCTGGGTTGGTTAGCGAAAAGAGCAGGTCGTCTGCATAGGCCGAGATCTTGTGTTGCATGGGACCAATTGTTATCCCCTGAATGTCGGGGTTCAATCTAATTTTGGATAGAAAGGGTTCCAGGGAGAGAGCAAATAGGAGCGGGGAAAGTGGGCATCCCTGTCTCGTCCCATTTGTTATTGGGAAGGGGTCCGATAGGACTCCGTTGGCCTTTACTCGGGCTGTTGGGTTTGAATATATTCTGGCTATTCGGCTAAGCATCACCTCCCCCAGGCCGATGTGTCGCATTCCTTTTTCAAGCATCTCCTTTTATCAAGGAGATCATACACCTCCATTGGGTCCCAGCAATATTGTATCAGATCGTGGGGTCCAATTCACCTCTAAATTCTGGAAGGAGCTCTGTCTTGCTCTAGACATCGAGAACCACTACTCTTTGGGCTACCACCCTCAGACCAATGGACAAACGGAACGCACGAACCAAACTCTTGAACAGTACCTTCGTTGTTTCTCCACCTTTGTCCAAGTCAATTGGGCGTCCCCACTTACTTGCGCAGAATTTGCATACAACGCAATACATTCTACCACTAAGCAATTACCGTTCTACGCCAACCTGGGGTACCACCCTTCTTTTTTCCCTGTCCTACCCGCTTCCGCTTTGGTGCCGGCTGTCTGGAAAAGAGTGGAATTTCTACACAACAACTTAGAGCTCCTAAAGGATACCATGGCCAAAGCACAGCTGGATTACAAGACCATCTATGATCGAAGGCGGCGGGGGGGACCTGGATCTTCAACCAGGAGACAAGGTTTGGCTGTCTACCAGGCATTTGAAGTTGGCCTGTCCCTCCAAGAAATTGGGCCCTTAGTTCATTGGGCCCTTCCCTGTCCTGTCCCAATTCAACCCTGTTGTCTACAAACTCAAACTGCCCTCAACTTACCAGATCCATCCTGTCTTCCATGCCTCCCTCCTGAAGCCCATACCCCTTTGGGGAATGTGGGGCCGTCATCCGCCTCCCTCTATGATTAAAGGGGTTGAGGAGTATGAGGTGGAGGCCATCTTGGACTGCCATAGAAGGGGCCACGGATGCCAATTTCTGGTACAGTGGAGGGGTTACGGCCCTGAAGAGAATTCCTGGGAACCCGAGTCGCATATCCATGCTCCAGATCTTCGGTGGTTCTTTCAGCGAGCTTCCTCCCGGACAGGCGTCTGGAGGCTGCCCCTTCGGGGGGCTCTGTAAGAGTCCAGGGCTTATTACGCATGCACCAATGGTGCGTTGCTGCAAGAGGAAATCCGTGCCAACTGAGCATGCGCCAAAGACGCCTCAGTGCGCCAACCCGCACCTGCACAGAAGACCTGATGGAAAAAGGCAAAAAAATGCCCAGGAGACACACCGGAAGTGACCTTAACCCGATGGAAAAAGGCGGGAAATGCCTAGGAGGTGCACAGGAAGTGACCTCAAACTTACCTATATAAGCCCAGCCCCGACACTGCCAAATTGCTGGATTATCTTCAGTCCCCCCCTTGTTCCTGTGCTAGTGTTTGATCTGTCTGAACTTGTTGTGACCTGGAAATCTATTTGACTACTCTTGGTTGTTGCTTGCCATTGACCTCAGATTTGTACCTGGACCATTCTTTGCCCCTTTTGTACTCAGCTGCCAGATTGGAAACGACCCCGGCTTGGATCTCCACCATTCTTCTTCTGATTAACCCTTTTAAAGCTTTGCTTTATACTTCAAGGACCCAAGATGCAAGGCAGGCCTCCCTACTACTTCGGTCTCATCTCAGGTATGTGGCCCGTGTGACAGCAACTTTAGATATGCCTGTTTTTATTTCTTAAAATGTGAGTACCCTGGCTTTTTATAAGAAATAAATTTACCTTGGTTTTAAATACTTTCTTGTATCCTATGCATGTACCTATGAATTACCATTGAGTGGGACTACAAGATCCAGCCTTCTATGATCCACTTGAAGTGGTTCCGTGGTGCTGTGGATATATCATGCTTGTTTGATCACCTGTAATTCAGTGTTCCATTTTCTTTGGTAAGAGGCCGGTGTGTTGATTTTCGGTGGAGGATCATCTCATTTTCACCTTATTGTATCTCTGTCTGCATCGTGGGTGGTTCCAGTATTTCCCCTGAACAAAGACTCTGTTTTAACACAATGGACTCTTATTTTATAATTTGATGCTTCTAGCGCTGCATATACTTAACCTTTAATACTGTTTAATGTCCCCAGTTATCCCTGGCCAGAGGAATAGTTGAGTCGAACGGTGATGGGTTTTGGTTACTCTGAAGTGACCACCTAGGGGAATGTCATGTCCGATGCTAAGCAGGTCGCCCCAATATTTCTGTGGCACGACCAGCTGTCGCTTGGGCACCAGATGAGAACCCTTCTCTTCGGTTACCCGATAAAGTAATTCCCGATCCCACTTTATCCATTCCCTTTCCATTCCTTGGGGTAGCTAATGTCGGGTCAGATAGTAGTTCCCGGGTAAAATCAGTCGGGTAGCCCAGGTAAAGGGTGGTACAGTCTGATCGTGGTTAGGGAAGTTAGGTCTTACCTGGTTCCCATCATCGAGTGCCTCCTCCGCTCACCTTGCTTGCTGTCAGGTACTCACAGGGAAGGCTTCTGGGGCTAAATCCACAAGGAAAGATGACGGAAGATGCCCCAAATAATTTCCAAGTAGAACATCTGCGGGTAAATCTCTCATAATTCCAACTTCCACGTCTCTGGATTCCGAGTCCAAATCCATATGCACTTGGGCGGTAGGGATGAGTAAAACTTTGCCTCCAGTCACTCACACCGCTATGGACCTTCCGGTTTTCCCAGTCGATGTGACCATCCTGGGTTGCTCCGCTGTCTGGGTTGCTCCGCTGTCCACGAGTCCTTGTCTGTAAAACTGTTCCAGTAGGATCAGTTGGGAAGCATCCACTAAGGTAGTCGCCTGACAGCCAGAGAACCATGATCAGGACATCTGATGAGCCCATTCCGTATAGGGTTGGCCCTCTTCCCATTTGTAGGCTACGAAATTTGGACTGATGAGCTCCGGGGGTGATTGCGTGTCTTGCCAGCAGCTGCTCCTTGACTCACTCGTAGACTTTTTGTGCAGGTATGGCTTCAAAAGCATCCAGTGCTCGACCAGACAGCTTGCTGATGAGGATGGTGACCCAGTCAATTTCATCAATTTTCTAGAGACCGCACTGGGTCTCGAAGACATGAAGGTACCAATCGATTTCCTCCACCCCATTGTGGAAGGGTCGGAACTCTGTGTAGGGAAGTTTCTTGCGGCTACCCAGTTCTGCAGCTGCAGTACCCCCGATCTCCTTCTGGACCTCAAGCATTTTCAGACGGGTCATGTCTGTAATTATCTGAGTGATCACCTCTTGGGGGTGAGTGGTGCTGTAGAGCGACAGCCATCACTGGACCCCTCCATATCTGGCCTTCTGCTTTGGTCGCTGGCCTGGTCACTCTCCATCTACTCAGCAATTAGGGTGGCCTTTGGCTTGTTGCTGGTGCTCTGTCCCCTTGATTCCAGCAGATCCTTGAGTGTGCTTCGCTTAAGGCTGGAGTTGGAAAGCTCCATCTGGAGAAGGTCCAATTGGTGGTTTGGATGTTCCAGGCAAAAGGAAGCATCCCACCCTGCCAACCAAATGTGACAGACCCTGGACACCCTGACTGGGTATGTCTGCCAAGAAGCTGCTTCCCAAGCTCTGGAACACGAGATTAGTGAATCTGACTATAGTTACCCCAAGAACTAGGCAACACCCTTTTTGGAGTAAACCAGAATAAGAACTGTTTATTTGAACAAGAATACAGAATATATACACCACAGGAGGACATCCCCCTTCCTGATCATATTACCCTAAGAATACAAACAGCACACAGGATAATAAATAGAACAACAGACATATACTATAAACATTACGTTATTTAGACAGCTGGATGACTCATGGCCCATCCAGACAGAAACAATAGGTGAATGGGAATTCACACCTAGACCATGCTTTGTTTACTCAGGATACTACAGGTCAGACTTGCTGTCACCGAGCTTCACACAGTGCAGCACACATTATCATAAGTATAAACACAGAACACCTTCAGACAATAGCAGGAGAGCTACTTTTAATAAACACACTATAGCAGGGGACCCCAGACAGATGGCTTGCAGATGACATCAACATCAGCTATGAGTCCCAGTGATAAACTCACCCAGATGGCTTTTGGAGGGGACTGAATGCTAGCCTCTTGCCTACCGACTATGGGCCGGCAGAGACCATCATGGCCTTTTTAATAATGTTCTTTTGCATCACATAAAAGAACTTCTTCCTAAATGCTTGTAGCTCCCTCAAATACCAGGGCATAAATGACACTGGCAGGGAAGGGGTTAACATCAGGGGCAATCATAGGGTTAAGTGTGCTCCCATAGAGTGCTTTTACTGGGGGGATGCTGTGACTGGAGGAAAACAGAGATCCGTGTTTCTGCTTAGCAGAAGCACAAGATCTCCATTTCCCTCCCTCACAAAACAGCGGTCTGCCTTGTTTACAATGCAGACTGTCGTTCTGTCTCACCTGTGAATGATTGCAAGTGGCCGGCGGCCATCGCGGCCGCTGGACCCACTAATTGGCTCGGTAGTGGCTTAAACTATGTGCTGGAGGGATGGGCAGGAAGTTGAACGAGGGCAAGATGGCCCCCCCACTTGACTCTATGCCCTTGGAGGATTGGAGCGACGTCAAACGTGACTTCTGCCCTCCAGGCCTTAAAGGGCCCATTTTTTGTCCCCATTTCATGAGCGTGCACAATTTTAAAGCATGACATGTAGGGTATAATTTACTTGGAATAACATCATCTTGCACATTATACAAAAAAATGGGCTAACTTTACTGTTTTCTTATTTTTTTATTCAAAAAAGTGTATTTTTTCCCAAAAAATTGCGTGTGTAAGATACAGTGTGACCATAAAGTATTGCAACAATCTCCATTTTATTCTCTAGGGTCTCTGCTGAAAAAAAATACAGTCAGGTCCATAAATATTGGGACATCAACATAATTCTAATCTTTTTGAAATGAGACGAACAATATGTGCTGTAACTGCAGACTTTCAGCTTTAATTTGAGGGTATTTACATCCAAATCAGGTGAACGGTGTAGGAATTACAACAGTTTGTATATGTGCCTCCTACTTTTTAAGGGACCAAAAGTAATGGGACAGATTAACAATCATCCATGAAACTCACTTTTTAATACTTGGTGGCAAATCCTTTGCAGTCAATTACAGCCTAAAGTCTGGAATGCATAGACATCATCAGATGCTGGGTTTCATCCCTGGTGATGCTCTGCCAGGTCTCTACTGCAACTGTTCCTGCTTGTTCTTGGGGCATTTTCCCTTCAGTTTTGTCTTCAGCAAGTGAAATGCATGCTCAATCGGATTCAGGTCAGGTGATTGACTTGGCCATTGCATAACATTCCACTTCTTTCCCTTGAAAAACTCTTTGGTTGCTTTCGCAGTATGCTTCGGGTCATTGTCCATCTGTAATGTGAAGCGCCGTCCAATGAGTTCTGAAGCATTTTGCTGAATATGAGCAGATAATATTGCCCGAAACACTTCAGAATTCATCCTGCTGCTTTTGTCAGCAGTCACATCATCAATAAATACAAGAGAACCAGTTCCATTGGCAGCCATACATGCCCACGCCATGAGACTACCACCACCATGCTTCACTGATGAAGTGGTATGCTTTGGATCATAAGCAGTTCCTTTCCTTCTCCATACTCTTCTCTTCCCATCACTCTGGTACAAGTTGTCCTTGGTCTCATCTGTCCATTGGATGTTGTTCCAGAACTGTGAAGGCTTTTTTAGATGTTGTTTGGCAAACTCTAATCTGGCCTTCCTGTTTTTGAGTCTCACCAATGGTTTACATCTTGTGGTGCACCCTCTGTATTCACTCTGGTGAAGTCTTCTCTTGACTATTGACACACATACACCTACCTCCTGGAGAGTGTTTTTGATCTGGCCAACTGTTGTGAAGGGTGTTTTCTTCACCAGGGAAATAATTTTTCGTTCATCCACCACAGTTGTTTTCCGTGGTCTTCCAGGTCTTTTGGTGTTGCTGAGCTCAACGGTGCATTCTTTCTTTTTAAGGATGTTCCAAACAGTTGATTTGGCC
This sequence comes from Lithobates clamitans, assembly GCA_037952925.1. Taxonomy (NCBI): domain Eukaryota; kingdom Metazoa; phylum Chordata; class Amphibia; order Anura; family Ranidae; genus Lithobates; species Lithobates clamitans. Next base: position 2,814,118 of record JBBGZY010000413.1, on the reverse strand, counting down.
ACACCTAATGTTTTTGCTATCTCTCTGATGGGTTTGTTTTGTTTTTCAGCCTAATGATGGCTTGCTTCACTGATAGTGACAGCTCTTTGGATCTCATATTGAGAGTTGACAGCAACAGATTCCAAATGAAAATAGCACACTTGAAATTAACTCTGGACCTTTTATCTGCTCCTTGTAAATAGGATAATATGGGAATAACTCACACCTGGCCATGGAACAGCTGAGCAGCCAATTGTCCCATTACTTTTGGTCCCTTAAAAAGTGGGAGGCACATATACAAACTGTTGTTCCTACACCGTTCATTTCGATGTAAATACCCTCGAATTAAAGCTGAAAGTCTGCAGTTAAAGCACATCTTGTTCATTTTATTTCAAATCCATTGTGGATTTTTTCTAGAAAAAAGCCAAACATTATATACAGTCAGGTCCATAAATATTGGGACATCGACACAATTCTAATCTTTTTGGCTCTATACATTAGTATAGAGCCAAAAAGATTAGAATTGTGTCGATGTCCCAATATTTATGGACCTGACTGTATATAATGTTTGGGTTTTTTCTAGAAAAAAATACAGATTTTTAACAGGTTCCCGACTGGCTCATGTGTATATACTGCAGCAGAATGGCACAGCTGAGCCATTCATAAGACGTACGCGATCGTGTGCACGAGAGCCAGCACGGGGATTTGTGTGTGTAAACACACAAATCCTTGTTCTGTCAGGGGAGAGGAGACATATCGTTTGTTCCTACTAAGTAGGAACAACGATATGTCTCCTCCCCCAGTCAGTCCTATCCCCATACAGTTAGAACACATCTAGGGAAAAGGAATGAGCTTGATGTTTGGGTCAAACATAGGTTGGACTCGAACATCAGGTGTTCGCCCGTTCGCAAAACAATGAACATTATGGGGCGTTCACGGCAAATTTGAGCACCGCAGAACGCTCCATAATGCACTGCGGGATAACAGTGCATTGCTCTATGATGATTGGCCAAAGCATGCACCTGACCTGCATGCTTTGGCCAATCACAACGCCCTCTGCTTAGAGAGCCATATTTGGCCAAAGGCAGGGTGCCTTTGGCTAATCATGGCTCAGGGGGACACCCCACACTATATAAGGCAGCTTACACAGCGGCCCTGTGTAGTGTTGTTGGCGTGGACAGAGAGATAGCTTGAGTTACATTAAGCAGACAGGTTATTCAGTTAGTGGCAGTGTAACCTCAAAAGGTTTTTTCCCATGTCGCAAATGTAAAGTGTGTCGCATAAATGGCGATAAAAATAGGAAAATTTGTCAATTTAAATATAACTCCACCACAAAGGTCTATGATATAGATACTTTCATCACCTGCACCTCAAAAAATGTTGTGTACTTATTGACTTGTCCATGCGGTCTACAGTATGTAGGCCGCACTATGAGAGCCATGAATGTGCGAATAAAGGAACATATAAAAAACATAAAGAAAGGGTTTCCTAAGCACACGGTCTCACGTCACTATTTAGAATGTCATAACAGAAATCCAGTAGGGACTCTGATTACCGCCATCAATCGTTTCACACCCCATTGGAGAGGTAGTTACACCAAGAGAGAAATCTCGAGGTTGGAAACGCGATGGATACACACCCTCAAATGCTATACGCCATATGGGTTAAACGTAGAGTGGGATGTTAATAGCTTCATTAATAACAGTTAGCATCGATACACTCCTTTATTCGTTTTATTTATTTTTTGTTTTTTCTCCTTTATTTATTTGCAAATCTTGGGTCTAGGTCAGTTTTTTTTAAAAAACAATATTTTTTAAATGAGGTTTACAATCATCTGTATTGATTTTAACACATGTATTGATGTATATTGCATGCATGTATTTTTACTGAATTGTGTGCGATTAATCGCATTCACAATGTCTATTGCTTAGTTGCATGTGAGGCGCTGGTTTGTTATACATAGGTTAGTGTTTTTTCCCATGCAGGCACTGATTTGTTATACAAAGTCTAGCGGTTTTTTTCTATGCCTTTGATCTATACTGCATGACAGGCGTTAATTTCATAGCTTATCTGTGCGGGTGTTAATTCTTTTCCATTTTTTTATTTTGTATATTGCGTTATATGATATCAGGTTTTTGTCTGATCAATTAAAAAGACATTTTTAGACTTTTTCATGTCCCTGAGCCGGACCGCACAGCCAGGGGTTCTTCCTCGTCGCCTGTTCATGCTTATCTGGCATTTTTCAATTTTTCTGTTCACTGAGAGATAGGTTAACCAACGAGGTGGCACTGAGTCATCTATTGCCACCCTTTTTTTGTTCCTATAATCTCTTTTTTCTGCTTTGCCATGCACTGTTGCGTCATCAGTTGCTAACCAGGTTTATCCTGTCAGCACCAGGGCGCGCTGCACAAGACACACTTCTCACCCAGCTGTTAGTGATGAGTTTGATTATATCCCCTCTGATCTATCCACTAACCATATTATATATTTAGGGTGCGGTTGTAGCTGTAGCCATGCCTCTGAAGACATCTGTTATGATGAAACGTGTCAGGCAGGCTGACATCCGTACGCTGATTGCTGCAGCCGTTTGTTCCTATCATTGATGCATGCTGTTTTAAGCTTCAACTGTAAGTTACTACAATAAAAGTTTTTTTATCTATCATTACGGGCTTCACTATGGGTCCTTCATTTTCTTTTCTCGGATATATGATGACTACATGCCTGAATGCCTAATTCTGAAGTGACCATTGGGAGATGTTTATATGTGAAGGAAATCCCACAGATGTGGTCTGATGAGGGGTTCCAGTGGGCTGGATTTGCTGGATGCTATTGAGAATTTATCATCTATGCCTAATCCTTAACACCTTCTGGTAAGCAGACTACATTACCACGTGGTGACGAGTGACTCTTTCTACATCTGCACAATATATTTGGTGATTGGATTCCTCCCACTCTTCAATTTCATTTTGAACTTTTCAGCGCCGCATTAATTTTTATGCATGTGACTTTTTGTTTGTTATCTATGAACTTTGCTGGCCACTTGCTTTTTACAGTTCAGCGCAAATTTTTACTTGTTTTTTGCCATTATTGTTTTGATATATATATATATATATATATATATACACACACACACACACACACACACATACACATACGGTACATATATATATATATATATATATATATATATATATATATATCCTGCATTTAGCATAGCCTATAAATTCAGTGTTTACTCTATATTCAGCCAGTGCAGGCAGTGTGTAAATATATATATATGTATATATATGTATATATGTATATATATATATATATATATATATATATATATATATATATATATATATATATATATTTGCCTCTCCAATCCTATGGAATGCCCTAACCCAATCTGTCAGCTTATCTCCTAATTTATTAGCTTTTAGACGATCCCTGAAAACCCTTCCCTACCCTACCCACACCTAACAACTGTATTTTCATTTTCTCCATCAGCTCATCCCCCACAGTTATTACCTTTTGTTTGCACGTGACCCTCCCTTCTGGATTGTAAGCTCTAACGAGCAGGGCCCTCTGATCCCTCCTGTATTGATTTGTATTGTAAGTGTACTGTCTGCCCTCATGTTGTAAAGTGCTGCGCAAACTGTTGGCGCTATATAAATCCTGTATAATAACAATAATAAATAATACACAGTATATACTGCATCCACTGTAGCCTATATCTACAGTGCATTCTGTGGTGTACTGTTTCTAATACATGTCAGGTGGTGTGTACACAGTATCTAATACAGTGTTTACAGTGTCTACTACACTTCTGTTGGTGTACACAGTATACAGTGCAGCCATAGTACAGTTGCTAATACAGTGCAGGCGGTGTACACAGTATCTAATACAGTGTGTACAGTTTCTACTACACTTCTGGTGGTGTACACAGTACACAATACAGTGCAGCTGTAGTACAGTTCCTACTACTTTTCTGGTGGTGGACACAGTATCTAATACAGTGTGTACAGTTTCTACAACACTTCTGGTGGCGTACACAGTACACAATACAGTGCAGCCATAGTAGAGTTGCTAATACAGTGCAGCTGTAGTATAGTTTCTACTACTTTTTTGGTGGTGTACACAGTATCTAATACAGCGTGTACAGTTTCTACTACACTTCTGGTGGTGTGCACAGTACACAATACAGTGCAGCCGTAGTATAGTTTCTACTACTTTTCTGGTGGTGTACACAGTATCTAATACAGTGTGTACAGTTTCTACTACACTTCTGGTGGTGTACACAGTACACAATACAATGCAGCCATAGTACAGTTGCTAATACAGTGAAGGCGGTGTACACAGTATCTAATACAGTGTGTACAGTTTTTACTACACTTCTGGAGGTGTACACAGTATCTAATACAGTGTAGTGTGGTGTTGCAAAACAAAATATACATCATGTCTGGAAGGCCACCAAGGAGAGGCAGACGCTCACAGGCCACTAAAAGAGGGCAAGTAGCCTCTGTGTCTACAGTCAACAGTGCTGGTCGTGGACATGGTGCATTCCCTGCAGGTGGCCGTGGGGCATGCTTGTCCTTTTTTCTGCTGCTGGCCGTGTTATTGAGCCAGAACATGCAGAAGAGTTGATGGAGTGGATAACAAAGCCATCCTCATCCTCCTCATCCTCTGTCACCCAGGCTCAGAGTAGTTTGCTTTCCAACGCAGCTGCGAAAGCAGCCTATTCCACTGGCTCCTTGTCCACAGTCACTCCTTACCTAGCCCCACCATAATGCACCGAGGAGTCACCAGAATTATTCAACCACAGTGTCGGGTACATGCTGTTGGAGGATGCGCAGCGATTTGAAGGCTCCGATGTTGGTTCCTAGGTTGAGGAAGGGAGTAACGTGAGCCTAAAGAGATGGGATGCCCAAGAAGGACAAGAAACTGGCAGTCATGTTCCTCCAGCTGCAGCATACTGCCAAGTTTGCTCCAGTAATGAGGAGGGAGGGGATGATGAGGTCGCTTACTGTGCCAGAGAGAAGGAGGAGGAGCAAGAGGAGGAGGCACAACTCAAACAAGGCAGGATTAAGGGCAGCCACCCTATTGCATCACACCGCAGAGCTCCGCAGGTGCAGGGCGGTGCTGACTCCCAGATGACTTATAAAAGTTCTTTGATGTGGGCCTTTTTTGACATGTGTGCAGCAGATCGCACCATTGCTGTTTGCAACCTATGTCTGAAGCGGATCAAGTGTGGCCAGAACAGCAGCCGCTTGGGCATCACATGGTTGACCAGACATATGACGATCTGCCATGCAGTCCGTTGGCAACAGCACTTGAAAGACCCACATCAAAGAAAAAGGCAGACTTCTCCTTGCTCCTCACCTGGGATCTCCAACCCCACTATACCTCCAGTCCTCTCAAAAACCTTCACTGAGAGGAATGAAGGTATAGCAATAGGTGTTCCAAGTACTTGCAGCCAATCTGCTAGCAGTGCACCACCATCTAATTTTAGCAGGTAAATCTCCCTACCCCAGTTGCTGAACCGTAAAAAGAAATTCATTCCCAGCCATCCACATGCTCAGCGTCTAAATCAGTGGTTCTCAACCTTTCTCGTGCCGTGACCCTTTGATAAAATTTCCCAAGTTGTGGGGACCCCAACAGTAAAATTATTTTCATAGCATGGGTTGTCAGCATCCAAGGCAAGACAAGTAATTTGCGCCCCTAATCCACAGACATTTAGCGCTCCCTGAGTGGGAGCCACTCTTTCTCTTTGTTCTCCTTTCTTTCCCTTTTATCTCTCTCTATCCTAATTTCTTATTTTTTTTCCCCATCCCTCTCTCTAGCTCTTTCTTGTTCTTGCTCTTATTCTTTCTTAACCTTTTTCTTTGTTCCTCCCCTCCTTTTCTCTCCCTTCCATGTATTCTCTCTTTGTATTCCTTCTCTTCTCTTGGTGGTGAGAATGGGATGAGTGGCAGCGCTGGGGGTACTTCTGATCAGCTAACTTAGGTGCTCTTGATCAAGGTCATCTGCTGATCTGAGAACTGTAGTGGGGACTTTTAATGGCTACTCTAATTACAGGTAGTGATTATCTAATTCACTCACTCAGGGCCGATCCTAGGGTCACCGACGCCTGGGTGCAGAAATATTTCTGGCGCCCTCACATGGGCGTGGTCATCTTACTAACCCCTCTCTGTTACAAATGTTTCTATGTCAACAACTCAAACAGAGGTGCTCCCCTAAGGAGTCTTCTTTACCCTGGGACCCTCTCATGATCTCTTAACAATAAACAAATTACAGGAAGAGGGTACACTAACGAAACCTGGAGGGTTCATGGACAAAGAGAGGGCTTCTGTTAGAAAGTCTGGTAGAAAGAGCCCCCAGACATACCACAGACATAGTACAGGAGACGGTCAGAGACCGCAGACATGATACAAGAGATGGTCAGAGACTGCAGACATGATACAAGAGATGATCAGAGACTGCAGACATGATACAAGAGATGATCAGAGACTGCAGACCTAGTACAGAAGCTGGTCAGAGACTGCAGACACAATACAAGAGATGGCCAGAGACTGCAGACACTTTTTTCTTAGAGAATAGGCGCAGGTACTCACCCCCCATATTGCACAGAGTACAGGGTTCAGGAGTTTGCAACACACAGGGCTTAGGAGTATGCATTGCACAGGCTGCAGGGCACAGGAGTGTGTATTGCACAGAGCACAGGAGTGTGTGTTACACAGAGCATAGGGATAAGGAGCGCATACTGCACAGAGCACAAAGCACAGAAGTGCGATACGCACAGACGGCACAGGAGTGCGATACGCAAGACGGCACAGGAGTGCGATACGTACAGACGGCACAGGAGTGCGATACGCACAGATGGCACAGGCGTGCGATACGCACAGACGGCACAGGTGTGCGATACGCACAGACGGCACAGGAGTGCGATAAGCACAGACGGCACAGGAGTGCGATACGCACAGATGGCACAGGCATGCGATACGCACAGACGGCACAGGCGTGTGATACGCACATACGGCACAGGCGTGTGATACGCACAGACAGCACAGGAGTGCGATACTCACAGATGGCACAGGGTTCAGGAATGCATATTGTAAGGGTGTTGGGCTGAGGTTTGATTGTTTTGCTGGGCTGAGGAGTGCATGGAGTAGAGGGTTCAAGTGTATTTCAGACAGTGCTCAGGAGTGTGCCATGCACATAGCACAGAGGTAACACACTGGCCAGTGTACAACAAATATTGCCCCCTCCCTATTCCCAGTACAGGATATCCCGCTTAAATTACCCCAATAGAGACTTTTCTCTACTCCTGGCTCTCCTTCAAGTCTGCAGAGATGGTATAACATGCTGTGTGTGACTTTTTACACCCATCTGTCTGTACGGGGGGAGTGTCAGGTGGACAAGCTGAGTGACTTTCTTATGTGTCAGCCTACTGCTCACCCCTTACAGCCTTCTACATTAATGGTAAGGGTGGCCAAGTCAGGAGGAAGCCAGTGAGGAGCTCAGATACGTTCACTCTCCCCCTCCCCCCTTCATTCCCGGGCTGTACTTCTGAGCAGCCTGCAGTGTACACAGACATTCTGTCCTGCTGCTGCTAACTGATAAAGTAACAGGCTCACTCACCCACCCATCCCCCTGCACATACCTGCAATCACTGGGCACAGCACAGGGGAAGCCTTCCATAGTTCCTTTACACTTTACAGACTTCTTTGCAGATCTTCCAGGACTTCATGTCCCATGATGCACTGCTAGCATCTTCTGATTGTCCCTCCACTGTGGCCAATGGGGAGATGAGCAGATAACAAGCTGAGAGCTGCGCTCTGCTGACTGGAGAAGGGGGGGCGAGCGGGGGAGATACGCTGACATACCGCAGCTAGCCTCCCCCTTGTCACAGCATGGCCGCTTGTGTTCACTGCACCGCGGCCGCTTTCCCCATAGTAACGCTACTTCACAGAACAAGGAGAGGAGGAGGGAGGGGAGCACTCTGACACTTCAGCGCCCCCCCTTCTGCGGCGCCCGGGTGCAGAGCACCACGTACACCCGCCCAGGATCAGCCCTGCACTCACTGATTATCTAATTCACTCACTGTGTCTCCAGATTCACTGTGTCTCTGACTTTGTGGTGTCACCTATGCCGAAATCAGGAGATAGGGTCTCCTCCAGCCCCTCCCACTTCACATTCCTCACCAGTCAGCTGACCTCTAGTCTAAACCTCAGCCATACTGTGAACTGAATGGGTGGCTGCAAAGAGGCTAAATGGGCGGCTGCAGGCTCCAGGAACAGCCCAGCAGGGCAGCCGTGAAAAGGCTGGGTGAGCAATCGGGCTTCAGGAACAGCCCAGGATTCGGTGACCCCTGACAAATCGTCATTCGACCCCCAAGGGTGTCCCGACCCCCAGGTTAAGAACCACTGGTCTAAATGCTATTCCGGCTCTCTACCGGCATGTGGAAGGCAATGTTTTGGCCTCGTTGGACATGGCAGTCAGCAGTAAGGTGCATATTACCACTGACTCATGGTCCAGCAGGCATAGACAGGGACGTTACCTTTCCTTCACGGCACACTGGGTAACTCTGCTGGCAGCTGGGAAGGATGCAGGACAGGGTTGAGTATTGTTGGAGCTTGTTCCGCCACCACGCCTCCAAAATGCTAGTGGTGATTCTGCCACAGCTCTCTCCTCCGCCCCCTCCTCTTCTTCCTCTATGGCCTCTTCTGCAGATTTGTCCTCTGAACCAGCGGTGCTCCATAAGCTTTTAAGGGCCTACGCAAGCAGTCAGGCAAAAAGATGCCATGCGGTGCTTGAGTTGGTTTGCTTAGGGGACAGGAGCCACACTGCGGCAGAGATTCTGTCAGCTCTGCAGGGCAGGCTCAGAGATAGTTGATGCCATGCCAGCTTTAGCCAGGAATGGTTGTATGCGACAATGGCACCAACCTTCTCTCCGCCCTCCGACAGGGACACTTGATCCATGTTCTATGTTTGGCACACGTCTTGAATTTGGTGGTGCAGCAGTTCTTGAGCAGGTACCCAGGCTTACAGGATCTCCTGAGGCAGGCCAGAAAAGTCTGTGGTCATTTCCACCGGTCATACAATGCCAGTGCTCGGCTGGCTGACATTCAAAGGGAATGCAACCTGCCCACCAACCGCCTCATTTGTGACATGCCCACCAGGTGGAACTCAACATTGGCAATGCTGCACACACAGCAGAGGGCCATCAATAAGTACCTGTATGGCACCAAGATAGGGTCAGGGGAGCTTGGCTTCTTTTTGCCATGCCAGTGGCTACTGAGTTAAGGATGCATGCACTGTCCTGTCACCATTTGAGGAAGCCACAAGGATGGTGAGCAGTGACAATGCATGCATCAGTGACACTGTCCCTCTAGTCTTCCTGTTGGAGCACACGCTTCGTGGAATAATGGACAGGGCACTTGAGGCAGAACAACGCGAGGAAGAGGAGGACTTTCTTACCCCTCAAGGCCCCCTTTATCCAGATATTATTCCTGCAGGCCCGCCAAACACACAGAAAGAAGAGGAGGAGGAGGATTGTGTCTGCATGAAGGATAACACTCAGCAGCAGTCTTCAAGGGATGGTTTTTAGTCCTCAGAAACCCAAGGAGTTGTAGGTGGCTGGGAGGAGGTTGGTATGGATCATGTGATCCTTAGTGACCCAGAGGACTCAGAATCTAATGCCTCTGCAAACTTACGCTGCATGGCCTCCCTGATTTTGCAAAGCCTGCAAAAGGACCCTAGCATTCGTGGTATCAAGGAGAGGGATCATTACTGGCTGGCAACCCTTTTTTATCCACGTTACAGGGGTAAGGTTGCAGAACTCATCCTGCCTTCGCTGAGGGAGCAGAGGATGAAACATCTTCAGGAGGCCTTGAAGAAAGGTTTGTGCAATGCATTTCCAGACCCTGGGAGGTTACAATTTACTGGTGCTGGACAACATGTTGCTGAGACTTCGTTCAGTCAGAGGAAGAGTGGTGGAGAAGGTGGCCGGCTGACCTATGCCTTTAAACAATTTTTCAGTCCTCAGCGCCAAGGTCTGATTGGTTCAAGCAACCATCTCCAGCTTCTGCATTAAATGGTGCAGGAATATCTAGGGGCAAGAGCAGACTTGGAGACCTTTCCAACAGAGCATCCACTGGGTTACTGGGTCTTGAGGATGAACCACTGGCCAGAACTTGCTCAATATGCAATTGAGCTACTGGCCTGTCCTGCATCCAGGGTTCTTTCTGAATGCACATTTAGTGCTGCTGGAGGGTTTGTAACTGATCAGAGTGTGCCTGTCCACAGACTCCGTTGATAGGCTCACATTCATAAAAACGAATCAGTCTTGGATCAGCAGCTATCAAGCACCTGATGCTGATGTAACTGATTGATGCTGATGTAACTGATTGAATTTTCTATGGATGTGGGATTCCTTGAAGACTGCCTATGCTGACTATCCTATTCCTCCTCAATCTTCATGATGCTAGCTTCCAACAATATTTTTTGTTTGGGGCACCACCACCCAAGGCCCAATTTTTCTGCCCCTGTTTAACAGGGGCATGTAATTACAATTTTTGATCTAATATTTCAACGCAGGGCTCGTTCCTGCACCCAAGAAGAGTAAACTGTGAGTGGTTACATTGTTGTGGCAACACAACCACCCAAGGCCCAATTTTTCTTCCCCTGTTTAACAGGGGCATGTAATTACAATTTCTGATCTATAATTTTAAAGCAGGGCCCGTTCCTGCACCCAACAAGAGTATCTGTGAGGGGTTACAGTGTTGTAGGACCACCACCACCACCCAAGGCCCAATTTGTTTGCCCCTGTTTGACAGGGACGTGTAATTACAATTTTTGATATAATATTTCAATGCAGGGCCTGTTCCTGCATCCAACAAGAGTAACTGTGAGGGCTTACAGTGTTGTGGCACCACCACCCAATGCCCAATATTTTTGCCCCTGTTTTTGTTTTAATTATTTTTTTTAAAGTTTTCACAGAACAGATAACAAAGATCTCGGCATCTCATTGAGCATTGTACAGTATGCGACATCATACATACAATATACGCGAGGAATACACCTCTTGTGTTTTCAAGGCCAATTATCATGTCCTGGTGTAGACTGTACCTTATTTACTCTAGTATTTATGGTGCATATATCATATCCTACTATAGATCCTCCACTGTACACATCTAACCCTGTTTAACATGGGCATGTAAATACAATTCTTGATATAATATTTCATAGCAGGGCACGTTCCTGCTCCCAACAAGCGTAACTGTGAGGGCTTACAGTGTTCTGGTACCAGCACCCCCCCCGACCCAATTTTTCTGCCCTTGTTTAACAGGGGGCATGTAATTACAATTCTTGATATAATATTTCACATCAGGACTCGTTCCTGCGCCTACCAAGAGTAACTGTGAGGGCTTACAGTGTTGTGGCACCATCACCACCAAAGGCCCAATTTTTCTGTTCGTTTAACAGGGGCATTTCTTGATATAATGTTTCACAGCAGGGCCTGTTCCTCTGCCCAACAAGATTAACTGTGAGTGACCATCCTATTCCTCCTCAATCTTGATGATGCTAGCTTCCAACAATATTTTTGGTTTAGGGCTAACTGTGAGGGCTTACAGTGTTCTGGTACCACCACCACCACCACCACCAAAGGCCCAATTTTTCTGCCCCTGTTTAACAGGGGCATGTAATTACAATTTTTGATATGTTTCACAGCAGGGCCCATTCCTGCACTCACCAAGAGTAACTTACATTGTTTACTTACAAGGCTTACATTGTTCTGGTACTACCAACACCTAAGGCCCAATTTTCTGCAGAGTATATAGGGCAGGCCATATAGTATATATACTGCTGTTCAGAGTATATAGTGCCTGGGGGCCTAGGGGACCCCCACGCCATTTTTTTTAAAATTTGGGTGGAGGGTTCCCCTTAATATCTATACCAGACCCAAAGGGCCTGGTAATGGACTGGGGGGGGGAGCCCATGCCGTTTTTTTCAATGATTTTCATCTATCTTGCCAGGACCCGACAATACATTACAGCCGTGAGTAGTTTTAAATGACATTTTTTCGTTTAGAAATGTTATTTTGTTGTGTTATTGTTCTAATCACGGGAAAATTTGCTACTTTACAAGCATCCTAAGGACACCCCCAGGCACGATATTTAAAGGAATATTTCATTTTTATTGTTTCACTTAAAGCATTATTAAAATCACTGCTCCCGAAAAAACGGTCATTTTTAAAACTTTTTAAAACTATTTTTTGCATTGATACATGTCCCCTGGGGCAGGACCCGGGTCCCCAAACACTTTTTTATGGCAATAACTTGCATATAACTCTTTAAAATTATCACTTTTGATTTTTCACATTCGTGTCCCATAGACTTTAACGGTGTTCGCATGTTCGAACACATTTTTTGCCTGTTCGCATGTTCTGCTGCGAACCGAACCGGGGGGGGTGTTCAGCTCATCCCTAGTAGGGAACAAACATTTAACCCATTGATCACCCCTAGTGTTAACCCCTTCCCTACCAGTGACATTTACACAGTAATCAGTGCGTTTTTATAGCACTGATCACTGTATAAATGTCAATGGACCCAAAAATGTGACAAAAGTGTCTGATCTGTTCATTGCAATGTTGCAGTACCTCTAAAAATCGCAGATCACTGCCATTACTATTAAAAAAAAAATAATAATAATAAAAATGCCATAAATGCCATAAAAATGCCATAAATCTTTCCCAGTTTGTAGACGTTTTACCTTTTGTGCAAAGCAATCAATATACGTTTATTTTTACCAAAAACATGTAGAAGAATATATATTGGCCTAAACTGATGAAGAAATTATAATTTTTTTTTTAAATTGGGGGATATTTATTATATCAAAAAGTTGTTTTTTTTTCAAAATTTCCGCTCTTTTTTTGTTTATAGCGCAAAAAATAAAAAAGGCAGAGGTAATCAAATACCACCAAAAGAAAGCTCTATTTGTGGGAAAAAAGGACGCAAATTTTGTTTGGGTACAGCATTGCATGACCGCACAATTGTCAGTTAAAGCGACGCAGTGCTAAATTGTAAAAAGTGCTTTGGTCAGGAAGGGCGTAAAATGTTCTGGGGCTGAAGTGCTTAACTTGTAAACAACAAGTGTCAGAAATAGGCCTGGTCTAAAGTGCCTTTTACTGCTCATTCAGAGTCTGTAACTACATGCTGACATCCATCCACAGAGATTGCCTGCCCCCTGAATGATACAGCAAGAGGCAAGTGCATGTCCAGATTTGGGAAGACTGGTAGACTGGTTGACCTTTAATAGGTCAACTTCAGTGATGAAACGAAGGCACATTGGGGTATGTACCAGATCATGCAGTGGAAATATATAGCAGGTGTATTTTTACTGCAAACATTTGCCTTCCATCTACTGCATCATTTAGGTAATGGGCTTTCTCATTGTTCGGCTCTGTTCGGTTCACATTACTGAGGGTTAGAAATCGTGTGAGTTCAACTGCACGATTTCAACCCTGCAATGCAGTCCGACTTCAGGGGCGATATAACAAATATCTGTGCGGTTTCCAGCACAGATGTCTATACAAATCGCATCCCGAAGTCGCCAAAAGTAGTACAGGAACTACTAGGGAATCCATTTCGGATGGTGTCATTGCCGGCAATAGCCGCCGTTTTGGCATGCAATTTGACATGTCAAATCGCATGCCAAATCGTACCAATGTGAACCTGACTTAAAGTTGTTGTAAAGCCTCTTGCGTCACTTTTACCTATAGGTAAGCCTAGAATAAGGCTTACCTATAGGTAGTGGAAATATCTCCTAAACCTGCGCCATTTAGAGCCATAGAGGGCAGTCAGTTTGGCATCTGTTGTGGAAAAGGAGAAGATCTGAGAAAGAGCTATTACCCACCCCTGTGGTCCCATCCAAAATACGTCATCTTCACATGTATCTGCCAGTATTTCCTTCTCTGTCCAAGACTTTACTTACCTCCTTGTAAAAAGAAATCAGGTTTGTTTGACAACTTTTGTCTTTCATGAATACATGTTGTCTGTTGCTTTTGCCAGGTGCTTTATTCACCTTTATTCTGTCTAAATATTTCTGGACCAAATCACCTTTGTTTCTCCATTATGGACATGAGCTCCCCCATGCTCCTTTGTATAGAGCTGAAGAAAGTACACTATAGGTCACCCTGGGGGGGCTGTCATCTGAGTGACTAGTAATGGTGAATGGAGCAGAACAGGCCCTGATCATAATACTTCTATAAAATGTGTCTCATGCCTAGTACATACGATCAGAAAATCAGCTTTTGAATTGATAATCTGATCGTTTGTACACAGCTTTCAAGAGCCGATCATGACTGTTCATGCAAAATTATTCAAACACAAACATTTTTCTCATACAATATGAGAAAACGATTTTTATTTAATCAGTACAGTATTCGTCCGAAAAGAATCGCAAGACCAAGAACACGCATGCTCGGAAACGAAAGAATACATTACATCACTTCAGAAGTTGTATTCTGTCGTACAAGAATTTTTGTAGCTTTAGTAACCTATTGGTTTTTGATATAAGACTAACATGCCGGGAAAAAAAAAGATGACGATCATTTGTCTGATATTCTCATTGTGTGTACAAGGCTTCAGGGTGGCGTTCAAAGCACCTTTAATATCCTTGATGAAATAGACACTTGCATTGGGCAGTGCTATACCTATCTCTCTTTTAAAGGTATTGCCATTTGATAAGGGTACTGATCATTGTGGAAGCAAGAAAAATTTTTCAAAATGAAAGAAATTTGGTTTTATCTTTGAAACAATGCCTCTTCACAAGAATAGGAAGAATCAAAGAGGATAAAGGAGCTTGGACCAGATAGACCCAACTTGCAAAATTCAGCAGCAGTCAATTGATCGTGGTGAAGCTTACACTCAGTGTTTTTTCATTCCACTACTTCTTATAGGAAATGGATTTGGCTAGATGGATGTGATGTGAGTCATGCCTTTTATTGTTTTTCTTGCTTGCTATTTCAAAGTCCTGGCACTGAAATGTTGTGCAAGCGGCATGAAAGTAGCTTAAGCCATCTTGACAACATTATGAGGCTCCAGTTTTTTAGCATTGCTGAACAGCTAGGTGAAGGCCACAGTATTGGCATTAAATAGGCACAATGAAGAGGTCACAAAAAATCGACACATCCTGTCTAGAATAATGATATGACTGTGAGAAATTTTGTGGTGCATTTGAGCTGGCTTTGCGTGGCCATGACGAGAGCGAGAGATCAGATAATTCCACGATATTCTGTGATTGGTTGATTTTGTTGCTTCTCTTGATGGAACTTTGAAAGAGCACCTCGAGAATGCCACTGTGTTTAAGGGAACTTCAAAAACCATGTGTGTTGTGAAGGAGCACATTATCCAAGAAGCATGGAGCAGCGATTTTCTCTCAATCCAAGCCGATGAGACCACCGATATTGCCACACAGTTCCAGCAGGACATACACAAGATTAAGTAGTAGCTGTATTCTTCCTTTTCCATGTGGTATTATTATGTTTATTATAATTACTCATACATTGTGCAGAAAATTTCTCAATTTTCTGGTTGATCAAAGCCGTGAAGGTGGTTTCCAACCCAAGAGGCGATGCTCGCTCAATCCAGAAGTCCATAAACGCATTGCAGCCAAGGTGAGTTTTTAAAGCTCCCTCTTATGAAGATTGTGAAGAAAAATATTTTCTTACAATATTATTCTAAATATGATGTGATCCAAAAGAATTTGTTATTGTTTGGTTCCCACTAGTGGACAACATTACTATTATGGCCTTTACCTCTTTTAGCTCCCTGAGCATCAGAAATGCATGAAACTTGACATATTTACACAGAATATCTTGTCCATGTGTATGGAGTTCTTAGAAATTATGGATTCAAAAACATTTTAAAGGTTGCAGTCTGCAACCTTTAAAATTACCAGTTTAAGTTATGAAGGGAGATCAGTTTCAGTGTTTTTGAATACATAATTTCTCAGAATTCCATACACATGGACAATACATTCTAAGTAAATATTTCAAGTTTCATGCATTTCTGATGCTCAGGGAGCTAACAGAGATGAAATTGACATTTTGTCATCACTACATTTTTTTTGTTTTTATCCTTCACTCTATAGGTCTGTGATACCATACTCCTATGCACCATGGAACGTTTCTCCTTCACAAACAACCTTGTTGGTGCCACCTTGCTTCAAGCAGACAGGTTTGAACAGTACACAATGACATTTCCTCAGGATGAATGGAGCAAGACTTTGCAGGCCTATCCAGTGCTCAAAGGAAGTAAGTTGAAGACAGAGCTTAGTCACTCTCTTCTACTACAAGGAAGAGTTCAGAACCTGTCATTGTGCTGTGGACCTACTCCAGCTGTTTATGGAGAACAATCTTGGAGAAGTCTTTGGAAAGACTGTCACTCTCTTAAAGATCTTCATCACCAAACCCATGACCACAGCAGAAGCTGAGAGGTGCTTTTCAAACTTGAAAAGAAATAACACTTTTGTAAGAAATAGCATGACCCAGGAAAGGCTGAATGCATTGGCCATGCTTTTAATGGAAACAAGAAAAGTAAATGAGATGGCTTTCAACCAGAAGGTC
This sequence comes from Lithobates clamitans, assembly GCA_037952925.1. Taxonomy (NCBI): domain Eukaryota; kingdom Metazoa; phylum Chordata; class Amphibia; order Anura; family Ranidae; genus Lithobates; species Lithobates clamitans. Next base: position 2,797,527 of record JBBGZY010000413.1, on the reverse strand, counting down.
ATTGAGAAATTTCCTTGTCAAAAGATTTTATTGAGTATACAACAATCAGCAAAACGTATATGTTGAATAATCACATATGAACAGAGTCTAATTTTGTTATTACATAGGAAAATTTTAAAAAAGTAGAAAAAAAATAAACAAGAGAAAACAAATCATATGTAAAGATTACATTGTACATATAAATGAATTAGTGTGGGGAATCTAAAGACTGTATGTTATTGCTGAATTAATAAGCCAAGCTAAAGCTAAAGATTTAAGATATACAATGAGAGCAATTCATTACATTATAAAAAGAACATTTAACTTAAATAGTACTATGTTCACAGGAAATAGAAAAAAAAAAAGGTAGGGGACAGAAAAGAAGAGAGTAGGAATAAACAGGAATATAGAGGAAGAGAGAGGAGAGGGGGAGAAGGAGTTCACCAGATTGGTCCGAGAGCCATATAGAAATGAGTAAAGACTAAGATCAGTCAATTTTAACCACTACCATGGCAATAGGACTTTTTCATCCATAAATGATGCAGTGAGAAATTTAATCCATGGGTTCCATATTTTCTCAAATTTTGGTATAAGATTATTTTCTATAGCAGCCATTTTATGCCCCGTATACACGGTTGGATTTTCCGATGTCCGATGGAAAATGTCCGATCAGAGCGTGTTGTCGGAAATTCCGACCGTGTGTGGGCTCCATCGGACATTTTCCATAGGATTTTCCGACACACAAAGTTTGAGAGCAGGCTATAAAATTTTCCGACAACAAAATCCGATCGCGTCAATTCCGACCGTGTGTGGCCAGTTCCGACGCACAAAGTGCCACGCATGCTCAGAAGAAATTCCGAGACGGAACAGCTCGGTCTGGTAAAATTAGCGTTCGGAATGGCTACAGCACTTTCGTCACGCTGCAATGTCAAAAATAGTTTAATACAGCGCACTCTCTTCTTCTTTATAATGTGAGAAGAATGAAGTAGTTTTGCTGCTCATATTCACACTGACTTCTCACAAACGTATTTCTTAATTATTTTTTGGGATTCCCTCAATATATTTAGATTTGTCACATCTGCCCAAATTTGTTTTTGGTTTTTTGCAATTTTTTTTTTTGTTTTCTTCCAGGCTGGTTTTGTATTTTTTGGGGGTTTGTTTTGTTTTTCAAGGCTGTGTTTTTATTGTTGTTTTTGTTGTGTTTTACCCTATAATATTTGTGTGTGTTTTGTGTGTCAAGTTACCACAACACCATTGATATCTTGTATTATTTAATCTGTAGGAGATTGTTTGGTGTTGTTGTCTCTTGTTAATTTCACATTGTATTTTTGAAATGTACCTGCCTCCTCACAAACAAACTGTCCTTTTTGAATGAAAACACACATAGGCCAGTATAATTGAACATCAAATTCCTTTATTAAGGGCTCACAACTAAACAAAGAGGGAGGCAACGCTGGAGAAACAGCAGAAATAGGTGAAGCATTGGACCCCCAGGGCACACATCAACTATTTTCAAGCAAAATTGGTGGCCTGAGGAGTCCATATATAAGGGAGTGCGGTCTGGTCCAGAAGTCCCAGAGATCCTGAAAGCAGCACATGACATCTATGTCCCCAGGGTGTGGTCATACAAGAGACTGCATATTTTGTCAGACCAGACTGAACCCAGGGCCATCACTCTCTGGTCTTCCTTTCACGCTGTGGCTCTGGAGGTGGAGTTGGGGCAGCAGGAGGAGGAGGGGCCAACTCACTCAGGTGGGTATTGGGTGTTAGTTCACCACTCACCCCCTTACTTAGGACTTTATACAGAAGGTCCTCACATAGTTTGCGTTGACCCTCCTGCATGCCCTGCAGTTTTGTGGCAGCCATGCAGGCAAAGGCCTCTTCAGGAGTGGGTAAGGCTCGGAGGGACGCAGAAGCCTCCTGAATTAGCCTGAGCGCAGAATCCTGCATGTGAGTCGCCTTTCTCGCTCTTTTGTATGGAAGGCGGAGGGGAGGAACCTGCGATTCTGTCAGGCTTCGACTTGTCCCAGGCTTCTCCTGGCTGATACTTAGCCCCGCCTCCTCCTGGCTGCCACTAACCCCCGCCTCCTCCTGGCTGCCACATTCCACAGCCTCCTCCTGGCTGAGGTCTTCCTGTGTATGAAAAAGGGACATAGTTTGAGTTTTTTATTCATCAATCACACACAATTTTCACCTCATGATTGTTGCAAATTGAATGTTAACCAATATAACAGACTATCCTTCTGAGCCCACCATTTTTCATTCTTGTCCCAATTTTTTGTGCCCACTACTGTCTATTGATATGTAAAACACTTTATTAAATCAGCAATTAGTGATCAATAATGACATCTAGTAAAGATCATTTATTTCTTGACTAGAAATCTGTAGAAAAATGCTATACCTGACTCCAGCTGGGCTCCTCCACTTCTTCCTGGCTGGAAGGCCCAGGTTGGACATCGGAAGCCTCAGCTGGGGTGGAAGGAAGAGTGGAAGGAAGAGTGGAAGGAAGAGTGGAGAGGGATTCCCTGACTTCAGTGGGGTCTGACAGAAATCGCAGTCTCTCATAGTACCACAGCCTGGGGACATCTGCTCCAGCTCCTAATCTCTAGGAATCTGTGACCTTCTTGCGCTCCCTAAGATAAGTGCTCCTCAGGCCACCAATTTTGTTTTTTAAATAGGGGATGGTTGCTGTGGGGACCACCGGCTTCACCAACTCCAGCAGTTTCTCCAGCGCTGCCTGCCTCTTTTGTTTATTGTTGGAATGGGGGTGTCTCACCTGCAACAGACAGGCAGATCCCTGTATTTATCTATGAACAGGGGGAGGAAATTGTGGTCGTTGAAGCCATCCATTTTCTCTGCAAGACACAACACAAGACAAACCCTAATGTCAGGCCAAACTCTCCTAATCTTGTTACAATATAGGCCTCAATTTAGAAGCAGTATAGGCCCAAGTTTAGACCTTACCTTCGTTCTCACGATCGGCGCCTCCGATGCTCCTTCCTCCGCTCACAGATCGTACGTGCTACGCACGCGTATTACGCTTTATACACACTGCGCATGCGTGTAACTCCGCCCGCCCCTGACGTTCTTTCTAGTCTATTCCCCGCCCTTTTTCGTTCGGCACAGTGGAGGAAGAGCACATGGCGGAGACACAACAGGTGCGTGCTAATTACAGCAACGAGGAGGAGGAGGAAAGCCCGGATCCGGAAATGTCCGGATCCAGAAGGAGAAGATTTAAGGCATCAAATATGTCCTTTGGGGAGATGTTGGAGATGGTCGACATCCTGAAGAGGGCCGACTATGATGGGAAGTATGGACCTTACCCCAACCCCAATGTCAGAAAGGCCAAGATCATGGCGAAAGTGGTCAAAAGTCTGCACCGGAATTTCAGGGTACGACGATCGAAAGATCAGCTCAGGAAGTGGTGGTCGGACCTGAAATTAAGAGAACACGAGCAGTACAGAAAGATCCGGAGAGTGCTGCAAAAAAGTAAGTAGTTGTGCTGTGTTCCTATTCTTTTTCTGTTTATTACGTTCGTGCTGCTCAATGTGCTTTTAGGAACTGTTGTACAGTTTAAAATGGCAACTTTCATGTTCATGGGCACATTATTCGTTCGTATCAAACATTTTTCTTTAGGCCTATAAAACACCATTGTTTTGGCCATATGCATTTGCCCACATTTTAGATGGCAAACTTGTCTGAAAATAATTTGGTTGTGTAGATGGGTTTGTTACTAGAATGAAATGCAAACTAGATTCTGTGTAAGGAGAGGACACTCAGCAGCAGTTTTCACATCTGGACGCTGGAGCACTAGTGTGGGACACAAGAACACCCTTTTTATTAGGGGGCCCACACAGGTGCTCCAGTGTATACTATAGGGGTGTCTCCATCTGTGAAGCTTGTACAAAACAAGTAAAGTATTGAAGCTTGACAAAGGACAATAAAAATGTAACATCTTGGAACTCTGCCAAAACAGACAATTGTACCCCACTTCCAAGCAATGTTTCATCTTTATAGTTCTGCCATCAAATATCTGTGTGCTAAGTATACCTTTTTTTTTTTTTTACATAGGGGAGAAAAGACTCGGAGGACACCCCTCATCCGAGGAGTCCAGAGACCCCCCACCTCTGGAAGAAGGGCAAATACCCCAAAGACAAGCAGAGCAGGAGGAGGAAGACGTGGTGGAACTAGTCACCACAACAGGTGAGTGTCTGCGACCACAGGCTCAGGTAAGAGATGGATGCCGGCATATTTATAATACGTTTTTTTTTTTGGTTCCTCTCTTTTTAGGTGATCGTGATGTTGTGGATCCAGATCCTTTCACCTCGGAAAGTGCCCAGATCCTAATTGGGGAGATCATGGGGTGTAATGTTGCATTGGAAAACATAACGAAAAACATCAGTGATGTTATTTAAAAAAATAAGAACATAATTGATGTTTTGGGGAGAGTTTAAAACCCCTCCAAATCCCTTTGTTTTTTGTTGTGCTACAATGTTAAAAATTTTCATGCCATTTTTAGAAAAGCCAAATTTTGAAGATGCACACAGTGTGCCAACATGTGCTATCTGCCATCACGGGAGATCAATGTAGGCGTTTTGGGGGTGCAACCCCTTCCTCAATAATAAAGTAGCTGAGAGGAAGGGGTTGCTCCCCTTCCTCTCAGCTAGGTATGTGCTAAGTATACCTTTTTTTTTTTTTTACATAGGGGAGAAAAGACTTGGAGGACACCACTCATCCGAGAGACCAGAGACCCCCCACCTCTGGAAGAAGGGCAAATACCCCAAAGACAAGCAGAGCAGGAGAAGGAAGACGTGGTGGAACTAGTCACCACAACAGGTGAGTGTCTGCGACCACAGGCTCAGGTAAGAGATGGATGCCGGCATATTTATAATACATGGTTTTTTTTTGGTTCCTCTCTTTTTAGGTGATTGTGATGTTGTGGATCCAGATCCTTTCACCTCGGAAAGTGCCCAGATCCTAATTGGGGAGATCATGGGGTGTAATGTTGCATTGGAAAACATAACGAAAAACATCAGTGATGTTATTAAAAAAAATAAGAACATAATTGATGTTTTGGGGAGAGTTTAAAACCCCTCCAAATCCCTTTGTTTTTTGTTGTGCTACAATGTTAAAAATTTTTATGCCATTTTTAGAAAAGCCAAATTTTGAAGATGCACACAGTGTGCCAACATGTGCTATCTGCCATCATGGGAGATCAATGTAGGCGTTTTGGGGGTGCAACCCCTTCCTCAATAATAAAGTAGCTGAGAGGAAGGGGTTGCTCCCCAAAACACGTCCCTTGATCCCCCATGATGGCAGCTAGCACATGTTGACATTCGTAAATTGGTGTGCATCTTCAAAATTTGGCTTTTCCTTCTGAACGCAATATCAAACACAGTTCCTAAATACTCATGTCTGATATTGCCTTCAAACTCTACCAAATGTGAACTTTGTAAGTTCTAGATTTGTGTCTTTCTTGTTGGTTTGAAACATGCCTGTTTTATCTTAAATGGACATTTCTATTTTTGATAATCCCACCCCAAAATTGTTATACAACAAACATGCTGGTTTGTTTTAAAAACCTTTTCTAAATGCACATGTGATTGTGCAGGTATTAAAAAGATTGTTAATCAAGATTGTGTAGATTATTGTCTCAACGCTACAACACTTTTGTGGTGCTCTAATTGCTGCTTTCTGTGACAATGGGGGTTATTTCCTAAGGGCAAATCCACTTTGCGCTACATGTGCAGTTTCAGTGCAGTTTCAAGTGCACTTGTAGTGCTACGTGTTTTTGCCTTTAGTAAATAACATCCAACAGTGCTTTGTAAGGTTACACAATCACGCCCTTTTCTGGACTCACCAAATTTCTGTCAGGGTCAGCTAAAACAAACACAAGCAGTAAATGTCACCAAAGATTTGCGTAATTTTTTTTTATTTGATCAAGGTTTCACAAATTGTCTGGCATATTGATGGCCCCCCTACCCGCAAAGAACTCAAGGTATCTTAGCCGGACATCACGGGCACTCAGGGAGGGCAAGCCAGGATGGCCACTTTCAAGCGCCGTCAGGGTTGTTTCATTTATAATCCCGGCCTCAGGCCCAACTGAGCCAGCATATTTGGCAGAATGTTGCCGTAAAAAGTTATGTAGAACACGGCACGCCAGGATTATATGATTCAGTTTATACTCCGCCATATGGATGGGTGTAAGAAATAGGCGGAACCGGATGGCCATGATTCCAAATGTGTTCTCCACCACTCCTCTGGCTCTGGCCAGCCGGTAATTAAAAACCCTCTGGTCCGGGGTGAGGATCCTCATCGGGAATGGCCGCATAAGGTGGTCCCCCAGCGCAAAAGCTTCATCCGCAACGAAGACGAATGGGAGTCCTTCCACATTGTCTTCTGGAGGTGGCAAGTTCAAGCTGCCATTCTGGAGATGCCTGTAAAACTCTGTCTGGGCGATGACTCCACCATCGGACATCCGGCCATTCTTCCCCACGTCCACATACAGGAACTCATAATTCGCCGACACCACCGCCAACATCACAATACTATTGAACCCCTTATAATTATAATAGTACGACCCCAAGTTGGGTGGTGGGACGATGTGGACGTGTTTCCCATCAATTGCCCCTCTGCAGTTAGGAAAGTCCCACCGCTGGGCAAAGTGGGAGGCCACAGTCTGCCATTCCTGTGGCGTGGAACGAAACTGTGGAGGAAAAAAAATAAAAATTAGTCTTTTTGCACATTAAAACATGGAAAGCAGATTAGACACAAACATTCTTGGCCAACATCAAGAGAACATTTATTAAGGGGAATTTTACAACACCAAAGTATAAGGTACACCTATCATATTCCCCCTCCCCCCCTCTCCTGGGCCATTTCTAACATTATAGAGGGGGGACTCTTGGACAGGTAACCCTCTCCACTTCATTGAGAGATGAATGCCTAAATAATGTGTATTACTTTAAACAGCCACTCCTTAGTTACACTATTGGCAGCTCACTGGACAGGTAAGAAGTGTCATAATACAAAGATATAAATACACATTGTACACATTTGAGCACATTTGGACATTCTGCTATTACCTATCAAGATAATAATAGAATACAAAAACCTTAAACAGTACCATTTGAAAGTATCCAGGCAGGCCCTTGCACTACATGCTTTGGGGAATTCATCCATAAATCTGACCACAAAAGAGATGGGTATAGTTTGTATGGGTTTGGCAAAGTCAGCAGATAGATGATTGAGGATAGATAGAGAATTGGTATCAGCTGACTTAGCAGTTGGGGGGAGGGGGGGTTAAAAATGATTTGGGGACACCCCAAAAAAAGCCTCTGGCACTCTGCCTGAATTTAAAGCACAAACCACTTTTAATAACATTTTAGGGGGTGTTTGGGGTAAAGCACTACTATGGAGCTGATAAAATACATTGTTAAGTGACTACATGAGGTGAATATAGGGGCAGGGGAGCATGCTGGGGAGGTAAGTGAAGGCAAATATGTATGAAGGACCAAAAAAAATAATTACATAAAAATCCAGCATGTATGAGGACAAAGGGGACATTCCCAGCATATTACAATCATGGTAATTAGGGAATGAGGAAAGAAATACAATACATTATCAAACATTAAATACAATAAAATGTGATATTAAAGGATAAAAATCTTACCTTCATATACTCCTTCTGCAGGACCTGGATGATGGCAGAACAGGTCTCTGGGATAATGATACCCAGAGCCTGGGGGGAGATGCCTGTCGAGAACTTGAGATCCTGCAGGCTTCTCCCCGTCACCAAGCAGGGTGGCGACGAGCCTCTGCTCCGGAGTGATGGCTTGCCTCATGCAGGTATCCTGCCTGCTGATATAGGGGGTCAGCGAAGCCAAAAGGTGAAATACGGGGTCCGTCATTCGGAGAAAGTTCCTGAAATCATCAGGATTATTCTCACGGATCAAAGGCATATTGGTCACGCTGGTCACGCTGGAGCAACCAATTCTTGGTCCATGAACTCCTCTCCACCCTGTTCATGGACTGGACTTGTGTCAAGGTCAGGACCCCAACACCAAGCCCCCGCACAGCACGAACTCTACGAGGAGTACGTATACGCAACATGGCTAGAAAACGGTTGGCTGCTCAGAACGCACTGAAGAACAGCAAGGCCTGTGAAGAGCGACCTGAAAAACAGCAACGAACGAACAAGAACACAATGACTAATGAAAGTCACGCATAGCTTGCTGAACGCACTGAAGAGCAGATACAAACCCACAAGCACAAACTGAACCACAGAAAACGATCTGAAAGCCATGAGTCTGAAAAAGCGCGAATCATCTCTCACCAAACTTTTACTAACACGAGATTAGCAAAAGGAGCCCAAAGGGTGCCGTGCTTGGTTCTGAACTGGCCTTTCCTAGTATTGTCGTACGTGGTTGACGTCACCGCGTTCTTGGCGATCGGAAATTCCGACAACTTTGAGCGACCGTGTGTACGCAAAACAAGTTTGAGCCAACAGCCGTCGGAAAAAAATCCTAGGATTTTGTTGTCAGAATGTGCGATCAATGTCCGACCGTGTGTACGGGGCATTAGAGTGAATCATGAAATTATTCATTTTATTTTTTGTCTCAGCCACTCCTAGTGAAGGGGATTTCCAGGCTTTCGCAATTGTTTGTCTAGCGGCTGTCAGTAGTTGGATCAACAGCTTGAATTGTATATGTGTTAGGTATACCGGTTTTAAGTTGAGCAAAGCCATGGTGGTATCAGGGTGAATTTTAAATTTGAACATTTCAGAGGCTATGCCAAAAATTTTCTTCAAAAAGATCTGGGCTACCGGGCAGGTCCACCAGACATGCAAATGTGTGCCCAGGTCTGGGCAGCCACGAAAGCAAAGAGCTGAGTAAGTTGGAACATATTTTGCGATTCTAGAAGGTACTAAGTACCAACGAGTCAGAACTTTGTAATTTGTTTCCATCGCTAAAATATTATCAGAAGATGTTTTAGTGGCCAGCCAGATACTTGACCATTCCATATCCTCAAGAGTTCGTCCTAGGTCCTCCTCCCATTTCTGAACATATCTAAATGATCTAAATTAATATTAGTCAGTAAATGGGAGTAGATAGAAGAATTTTTTTCTTGGCATGTGGATCTTTTAGACAAGTGGATTCAAATTTAGTAAATTGGTGTAAAGGAGTGTCTGTGTTTGTGAAAGGTGTGAAAATTTTTTTGATCTGAAGGTATCGGAATGTTTCAGATTGAGGTAATCTGACTGTTTCACGTAATTCTGGAAATGGGATAATGTTGGAAGGTGTGACGAATTTATGTAGTCTCGAGATTTCCATGGAGTCCCATATTTTAACCACTTCAGCCCCGGAAGGTTTTACCCCCTTCCTGACCAGAGCACTTTTTACAATTCGGCACTGCGTCGCTTTAACTGCTAATTGCGCGGTCATGCAATGCTGTACCCAAACGAAATTTGCGTCCTTTTCTTCCCACAAATAGAGCTTTCTTTTGATGGTATTTGATCACCTCTGCCGTTTTTATTTTTTGCGCTATACACGGAAAAAGACCGAAAATTTTGAAAAAAAATGATATTTTCTACTTTTTGTTCTAAAAAAAATCCAATAAACTCAATTTTAGTCATACATTTAGGCCAAAATGTATTCGGCCACATGTCTTTGGTAAAAAAAATGTCAATAAGTGTATATTTATTGGTTTGCGCAAAAGTTATAGCGTCTACAAACTAGGGTACATTTTCTGGAATTTACAAAGCCTTTAATTTATGACTGCCTATGTCGTTTCTTGAGGTGCTAAAATGGCAGGGCAGTACAAAACCCCCACAAATGACCCCATTTTGGAAAGTAGACACCCCAAGGAATTTGCTGAGAGGCATGTTGTGCCCATTGAATATTCATTTTTTTTGTCCCAAGTGATTGAATGACCAAAAAAAAAAAAAAAAATTCAAAAAGTTGTCACTAAATGATATATTGCTCACACAGGCCATGGGCATATGTGGAATTGCACCCCAAAATACATTTAGCTGCTTCTCCTGAGTATGGGGATACCACATGTGTGGGACTTTTTGGGAGCCTAGCCGCGTACGGGGCCCCGAAAACCAATCACTGCCTTCAGGATTTCTAAGGGCGTACATTTTTGATTTTACTCCTCACTACCTATCACAGTTTTGAAGGCCATAAAATGCCCAGATGACATAAAACCCCCCCAAATGACCCCATTTTGGAAAGTAGACACCCCAAGCTATTTGCTGAGAGGCATATTGAGTCCATGGAATGTTTTATATTTTGACACAAGTTGCGGGAAAGTGACAATTTTTTTTTATTTTTTATTTTTTTTGCACAAAGTTGTCACTAAATGATATATTGCTCACACAGGCCATGGGCATATGTGGAATTGCACCCCAAAATACATTTAGCTGCTTCTCCTGAGTATGGGGATACCACATGTGTGGGACTTTTTGGGAGCCTAGCCGCGTACAGGACCCCGAAAACCAATCACCGCCTTCAGGATTTCTAAGGGCGTACATTTTTGATTTTACTCCTCACTGCCTATCACAGTTTCGGAGGCCATGGAATGCCCAGGTGGCACAAACCCCCCCAAATGACCCCATTTTGGAAAGTAGACACCCCAAGCTATTTTCTGAGAGGCATGGTGAGTATTTTGCAGCTCTCATTTGTTTTTGAAAATAAAGAAAGACGAGAAAAAAAAAATTTTTTTTTCTTTTTTCAATTTTCAAAACTTTGTGACAAAAAGTGATGTCTGCAAAATACTCACTATACCTCTCATCAAATAGCTTGGGGTGTCTACTTTCCAAAATGGGGTCATTTGGGGGTTTTTTTTGCCACCTGGGCATTCCATGGCCTCCGAAACTGTGATAGGCAGTGAAGAGTGAAATCAAAAATTTACGGCCTTAGAAAGCCTGAAGGCGGTGCTTGGTTTTCGGGGTCCCGTACGCGGCTAGGCTCCCAAAAAGTCTTACACATGTGGTATCCCCGTACTCAGGAGAAGCAACAGAATGTATTTTGGGGTGTAATTTCACATATTCTCATGGCATGTTTGAGCAATATATCATTTAGTGACAACTTTGCGCAAAAAAAAATAAAAAAAATAAAAAATTGTCTCTTTCCCGCAACTTGTGTCACAATATAAATTATTCCATGGACTCAACATGACTCTCAGCAAATAGCTTGGGGTGTCTACTTTCCAAAATGGGGTCATTTGGGGGGGTTTTGAACTGTCCTGGCATTTTATGCACAACATTTAGAAGCTTATGTCACACATCACCCACTCTTCTAACCACTTGAAGACAAAGCCCTTTCTGACACTTATTGTTTACATAAAAAAATAATTTTTTTTTGCAAGAAAATTACTTTGAACCCCCAAACATTATATATTTTTTTTAAAGCAAATGCCCTACAGATTAAAATGGTGGGTGTTTCATTTTTTTTTTTCACACAGTATTTGCGCAGCGATTTTTTAAACGCATTTTTTGGGGAAAAAACACACTTTTTTACATTTTAATGCACTAAAACACACTATATTGCCCAAATGTTTGATGAAATAAAAAAGATGATCTTAGGCCGAGTACATGGATACCAAACATGACATGCTTTAAAATTGCGCACAAACGTGCAGTGGCGACAAACTAAATACATTTTTAAAAGCCTTTAAAAGCCTTTACAGGTTACCACTTTAGATTTACAGAGGAGGTCTACTGCTAAACTTACTGCCCTCGATCTGACCTTCGCGGCGATACCTCACATGCATGGTGCAATTGCTGTTTACATTTGACGCCAGACCGACGCTTGCGTTCGCCTTAGCGCGAGAGCAGGGGGGACAGGGGTGCTTTTTTTTTTTTTTTTTTTTTTTTTCCTTTATTATTATTATTTTTTTATCTCATTTTTAAACTGTTCCTTTCATTTTTTTTTTTAAATCATTTTTATTGTTATCTCAGGGAATGTAAATATCCCCTATCATAGCAATAGGTAGTGACAGGTACTCTTTTTTTGCAAAAATTGGGGTCTATTAGACCCTAGATTTCTCCTCTGCCCTCAAAGCATCTGACCACACCAAGATCGGTGTGATAAAATGCTTTCCCAATTTCCCAATGGCGCTGTTTACATCCGGCGAAATCTAAGTCATAAAATGCTCGTAGCTTCCGGTTTCCTAGGCCATAGAGATGTTTGGAGCCACTCTGGTCTCTGATCAGCTCTATGGTCAGCTGGCTGAATCACCGGCTGCATTCTCAGGTTCCCTGTTGAGACAGGAGAGCCAGAGAAAAACACGGAAGACGTTGGGGGGGGGGCATTCCCTCCCACTGCTTGTAAAAGCAGTCTAGAGGCTAATTAGCCGCTAGGATTGCTTTTACATGAAAGCTGACCGCTGGCTGAAAAGAATGATACCAAGATGATACCTAAACCTGCAGGCATCATTCTGGTATAACCACTCAAAGTCGTGAATGGCGTACCTGAAGACAAAAAAATGGTTAACAATAAAGCACAGTAAACGGTAAGGTATAAAAAATTGCATACCTGAAAAGCAAACATGATAAAACATAATAACAATAAAACATTGCAGAATAGAATACAGTAAAAAAGAGCAGAACAATAGAGAGAGAGAATAGAGAGAGAGAAAGAACAATAAAACGACAACTATTTTTTTTTATTTTATATTTTTGTATGTTTTTTTTTTTTTTTTTTTTTTTTACACTTTTTTTTGTAACTAACTTTTATAACTGTAACCGGTTCCAGGTTCGGGTCTCTCAAAATGCGATGGCATCTTGGGAGACCCTGTGAAAGTGTGCCTAGTATGTGCAATGCTGTACCCTACGCTAATAGTCAACTAGCGCATGGTAGCGTTCAAAACATTCACCAATGCAAAGACCAGGATTGTCAGGACAGGAGGGACAATAATAGCGGGTGTCACGTCTATATCCGCGCTTGCTGCAGACACAACATCTTTTTTGGGGGGGTTCGTTGGGTAGGGGTACTCGGGAGGACATAAAAATGCCTCTCATGCAGCCGACTGCATTTGGTTGGGGATGTGAATGGGGGAAGTACGGGCGCTGCAGAAGTGGTGGGTTCCCAATTAGGATTGGCGAATGCAGCAGGAAGGGCACTATGGGCACGACGGGCCTGTGTTTGTCTTTTTGGTGGCAGCGGGACACTACTTGTGCTTGCCACCTCACCAGCTTGAACTGCACTTATGGGACTCGCCACGTCACCAAGTGTTACTGCAGTGCTGGTATGACTACGACCGGGGTGTACTAGGCCGCTGGCGCTTGCCAGTTCCCCAAAACGCTACCAAAAAAACTGTTAGCGATCGCAGGGATCAGGCCTGACTCTGCGAACGCTGCAGTTATGCGTTTAGTGTTTTGTAAGTGACAGTGATCGATCGATACTGCACTTGGGTGGGCTGGGCTGGGCGGAGGGGCAAAACGCAGGTGCTAGCGGGTATCTGGGCTGATCCCGCTAACACTGCGTTTTTGGGAACCCTAAACTGCTGGGGACGCTAGTATAGATCTGATCAGATCAGATATTGATCCGTTCAGATACTATACCACTAAGGGAGGCGTATGCTGCGTGCGTGGGTGTTAGCGGTACTGTCGCTAATCTGACGCTGCCTGGGGCTGGTGCTTGCCAGTTCACCAAAACGCTACCAAAAAAACTGTTAGCGATCGCAGGGATCAGGCCTGACTCTGCGAACACTGCAGTTATGCGTTTAGTGTTTTGTAAGTGACAGTGATCGATCGATACTGCACTTGGGTGGGCTGGGCCGGGCGGACGGGAAAAACGCAGGTGCTAGCAGGTATCTGTGCTGATCCCGCTAACACTGCGTTTTTGGGAACCCTAAACTGCTGGGGACGCTAGTATAGATCTGATCGGATCAGATATTGTTCCGTACAGATACTATACCACTAAGGGAGGCGTATGCTGCGTGCGTGGGTGTTAGCGGTACTGGCGCTAATCTGACGCTGCCTGGGGCTGGTGCTTGCCAGTTCACCAAAACGCTACCAAAAAAATTGTTAGCGATCGCAGGGATCAGGCCTGACTCTGCGAACGCTGCAGTTATGCGTTTAGTGTTTTGTAAGTGACAGTGATCGATCGATACTGCACTTGGGTGGGCTGGGCCGGGCGGAGGGGCAAAACGCAGGTGCTAGCGGGTATCTGGGCTGATCCCGCTAACAATGCGTTTTTGGGAACCCTAAACTGCTGGGGACGCTAGTATAGATCTGATCAGATCAGATATTGATCCATACAGATACTATACCACTAAGGGAGGCGTATGCTGCGTGCGTGGGTGTTAGCGGTACTGGCGCTAATCTGACGCTGCCTGGGGCGACGCATATCACCGCCGGGCGATCAGGGGGCTAAACCTTTATTCGGTAATAAACGGCGGGTGCCCTGACACTATAAAAAATAAACAAACTAACCAGCGTCACCCGTAACGGTTATACGGTGATCAGTGGTGAAAGGGTTAACTAGGGGGCAATCAAGGGGTTAAAACATTTATTAGATAGTATATGGGGGTCCCCAACGCTATAAAACACTGACGGCGAACCTAAATATTTACCTCACTAACTAGCGTCACCAGCGACACTAATACAGCGATCAGAAAAAAGATCGCTTAGCAACACTGGTGACAGGGGGTGATCAAGGGGTTAAAACTTTATTAGGGGGGTTAGGGGGGTATCCTAGACCTAAAGGGGGCCTAACACTCACTACCCTAACACACTAACTGTCACAAACTGACACTATGCAGTAATCAGAAAAAAAAAACAAACCTGCTTTGTGTCAGTTTGTGACAGGGGGGGGGGTGATCGGGGGGGGGATCGGGGGGCGATCGGGGGGGGATCGGGGTGTAATATGTGCCTGGCATGTTCTACTGTGTGTGTGTGTGTTGTGCACTCACAGTTCAGTCTTCTCTCCTCGGCCCAGAACGGAAAATACCGAGCCGAGAAGAGATGACATAATTTCCTCTGCCTCTGTGTACAATACAGAGGCAGGGAAATGATCCCATTGGCTGGGAGCGATCGCGAGGGGGGGGCCGCGAATGGATGGACTCCCCCTCACCACCGATCGCCGGGGGACATTTGCCGACCGCCGCAGGCACCGGGGGGGGGTCCGATCGGACCCCCCACCCGCGGGCAGGCAGGGACGTACAGGTAAGCCCTTTTGCCTGCCCGTGCCGCTCTGTCGACGTACATCGTCGTGCGGCGGTCGGCAAGTGGTTAAACGATTTAGGGAAAACCCATGCTGGGTAAAAGGCCAGGTTTTTGAGGAAGGAGAGGAGAGGGTTATGAGGAGACTGCAACTGATGCTTAATGTTAAGCTTGTCCCAAAGGGTTATACAGTGCTTTGTGATGGGGTTGCGTAAACCTTGACGATCCTTGGGATTAAGCCACAATAAATTTGAGACCGATAGAGGGTCACATTCAGCCGCTTCTATCATTACCCACAGGGGTGTGTCACGAGTTGTGTGATACTTAATTAAGCTTGCCATATGTGCAGCTTAAGACCCCATTCACACAGGGACGACTTGTCAGGCGACCTAGTCGCCTGACAGGTCGCCTCCCGTTCTGTGCTAATGGAACCGTTCTAAGGTCCGACTTAGAAAAAGGTTCCTGTACGACTTTGGGGGCGACTTGGGGCGACTTGCATAGACTTCTATACAGAAGTCGTTTTGCAAGTCGCCCAGGCAGTCGTGTGCGGGTCGCCTCGGTGAGGCGACCTGCAAGTCGTGTTGCCCCTGTGTGAATGGGGTCTTATAGTATGCTGCAAAGTTGGGGAAGCCTAGGCCACCAGAAGATTTGGGGAGGTATAAAGTATGAATAGGAATTTGTAGTTTTGTGGATCCCCATACAAATTTTTTCGTTCTATTTTGAATTAGTCGTAAAAAATAAGCCGGAATTGGAATCGGGAGAACTCTAAACAGATATAAAAATTTAGGTAAGATCAACATTTTAATAGTATTAATCCTTCCAAACCAAGATAGTGGAAGGAAAGACCATTGTTTCATCAGATTTGTTATGTGTTTTAGGATGGGTGGATAGTTAGCTGGGAAGAGATCAGAGATGGATGCTGTTAAATGTATGCCCAGATATGGGATTGTTTTCTCTGCCCAAGTGAAAGGGAGTGCTGACCTCACTATTTCTTTGTCTCTATCAGACAGGGATATATTCAGGGCTAGACATTTTTTGGGATTAATTATCAGTCCCGAAATGTTGGCAAATGTATTAAGAATAGGTAATAAATTGGGGCCTGATATCTCTGAGGAGAAGATAAAAATAGTAAAATATCATCTGCAAACTAATTCTATACCCGTTATTGTTGGATTTAGTCTAATAAATTGGGCAAGAGGTTCTATGAGAAGGGCGAATAAAAGGGGGGATAAAGGGCATCCCTGACGCGTGCCTCTTTCAATTTTAAATGGGTCTGATTTATAGGCTGCATATTTTATGTATGCTTGAGGACTATTATAAAGTGCGGCTATCCATTTGATAAAATGAGGTCCAAAACCCCATTTCTGTAAAGTATGATAAAGATAGGTCCAAGACACTGAATCAAAGGCTTTCCTAATATCCAATGAGAAGAAACATGAGGGGATACGTCGGGTCTTAGCAATGTGTGCCAATAGAACTGCTCTTCGTACATTGTCTCCTGCTTGACGATTAGGCATAAAACCTACCTGATTTCTATGGATAAGGTTACCTATAATTTAGTCGAGTTGCCAGGATTTTTGCTAATATTTTTGTATCTAAGTTTAAGTGAGATATGGGGCGATAATTATTATAAGATGTGTGATCAGTATTAGGTTTGGGTATCATACAGATAATTGCCATAAGCGACTCTTGTCTAAATGATTTACCTTTTAGTATTGTATTATAAGCTTTGGTAAGTAGTGGGGATAAGATTTCTGAAAATGTGCGGTAATATAAAGCTGAAAAGCCATCCGGGCCAGGTCTTTTATTTAACTTTAGTTCTTTGATTGTGAAACTTACTTCTTCTGAAGAAATGGGTTCTTCAAGAAGAGCTTGTTGGGCGTGTGTTAACTCTGGGAGTTTTATTTGAGAAAAGAAGGCTTCCGCCTCTACTAGATTAAAATCATTTGTTGCCGAATATAAGGATGATAAGTGGAATCTAAATTTGTGAACTATTTTAACGGGGTTGCATGTGTAATTATCTTTGGATATTTTGAGTCTTATTGGTTTTGTTTGTTTAAATTGGGAGTTAAGGGCTCGTGCTAGAAATGTGTTTGGCTTGTTGGACTTCATATAAAAGGCATGCCTAGATCGGCGTAAAGATTTATCTGCATTTTCTGTGAGGAATAGGTCATATTCTAGGCGTGCTTTTTCTAGACGGGCTTTAGAAATCGAGGAGGGGTTATCTTGAAAATTTAAAAAGGAATTATTATATTCCAATTCAAGCATTCGTGCCAAATTTTTTACGTTCTGTCTTGAACAATGCAGGATTGTTTTTGTAGTATACCTCTTAGCACTGGTTTATGGGCTTCCCAAAGGGTTAACGGAGATATTTCAGGGCATGTATTATATAACAAATATTCTTTTAAGGCTTGTTCGACATGGATACAGTGAGATGGATTTTTGAGCAGAATATTGGGAAGGTACCAGGTACGATCATGGGATTTGGGAATGGCGGAGGCTATACTGGTAAAAACCGCATTGTGGTCTGACCATGGTATTGGGATTATATTTGAATTGAGAATCTCCGGAATCATGCCTATGGTTACAAATATATGGTCAATGCGTGAAAGAGTTTGATGTGGGTTTGAATAGTATGTATAACCTCTCTTAACCGGGTTAGTTTCCCTCCAAGAGTCAATTAAGTTGTATCTCAAAAGAAGCTGTGAAAAGCATTGATTAGATGGATATCTTGTGGGCGTGTAGGGGGTTTTATCCAAGAATGGTAAAAGAACCTGTTTGAATCTCCGCACATTACAATAGTCCCTATTTTGTGTGTGGATATAACCTGTAGGAGATGTTAAAAAAAGGGTGTAGGGTTTTTATTTGAAGCATAGTATGAGATTATTGTTATTTCCATATCCATAATATGACCTGTCAAAATGATGTATCTCCCCTCAGGGTCTTTGATTTCTGATATAGGAGAAAAGGGTACTGAACGATGAAAAGCTATCAGGGTGCCACATTGTTTAGTGGATGCTGAGGCCGAATAGACCTGAGGATAGGAAGAGCTCAAATATCTGGGTGTAGAATTTATTGTAAAATGAGTTTCCTGTAGGCAAATTATATGTGCTTTCTGCGTTTGGAAGAATCTAAATGCTTTTGAGCGCTTTTGCGGTATATTAAGTCCCTGAACATTCAGGGAAAGAATGTTCAAGGGTGCCATGGTAGAAGATAAAAAAGATAATACTCACCACTTTTGTTATATTTCCGGCTGAGTGGACCAATCCAAGTGAACAGAAAAGGGGGGAAAGAAGAAGAGGACCTAGGGAGGTCTAGAAAAAGAGAAAAATAGGTAGCATAAATGAATAAATATACTGTTGAATAAGTTAGTCTAATATGAGATCCAAGAATTACCCGTGAGGAGGGAAAATTTCCCCCATCAAGGGATACGGGGCCATCGTTGATCGACCACATAATAATAATGGTCGGTCGAGGAAGGCACAGTGGGGCACATGGAACTACTGTGTAAAGAGGGAAAAACCCTACAACAGAGCATCACTAAGATGCTTTGATTCTTGGCCCACTCGGCTAATTGAATAAAGTAAATGAACAATTCATTTTAAACCTAAATGAGGACGATTGTAACATTTTTAAACAAGAATAATTAATTATTAGAACTGAGGAAATAAATATCAATAATATTTTGTTCAAATATTGAGTTAATAAAGATCTAATTTATTACTATGGAAGGGGAAAAAAGGGGATGACCTGGGATGTAGTTGCATATATAATAACTTGTGAACCTACAAATCCCATGTTAATGTAACTGATGAAGGGTGGGGAAAGATAAATTCTTATTCCTAATTTAAACTCAAAGATAGCAGAAGAGCTAACTAGCGACTATTATATACAAGTAGAAGTGTTGAACATGTTAGACCATAATTAAAGCTAATAAAGAAGTGAGAGATCGCAATAGATTAGAGTTGAAAACTGGTCTATCAGGGGCTGCTTGATTGGAGGGGGTATCTTTTATTTAAACATGTTTCTGTTTGAACTAAGATTTAACAATTAACTATTACTATTGAAGGGTCCTTTAGGAAATATTATAACTTCAGAACATAAAGGAAAATTCATTAAATATGCCATTAATGACTATGGCTCACGTATTTACTCTTAATATTCAAAATAAATGAGAAAAGGACTATGAAGTCCAAATGGGGTCTATGTGACACCGTCTCTTATTATCAGTCCATAGATTCTTCCTGTTCCAGTGGAGGGGAGGCAATACGGTTCCTCTTGTTAGCCTGATGGTTTCCAGGATTGTTGGATGTAGATCTTCTATGGGTAAGGTTGGTAGATTGTGATTTATCTACTAGGTGTAGATCTTGTAAAGACAGCTGCAATTCTTCAGGAGATCTGCAGGTAAATCTAGAACCTTGATGTGTGAATCTGATGGAGAACGGGAATCCCCATTGGTAAATGATATGGTGATTCTGTAGTACTGCCAATTGGGGCTTCATTGATCGCCTCTTATTGATGGTCAGCTGGGACAGATCAGTAAATAGCTGATAGTCATGACCTTGAAAGGATAGGTTATATTTTTCTATGGCTGCTGACATCAATTGTTCCTTCGTGCGATAGTAATGAAGTTTCGCTATGATATCGCGTGGAGGGCCATCTATTTTCTTTGGCGCCAATGCTCGGTGTACCCTATCCATCTCTAGGCGCTCAATAGGTATTGTCGGTTGTAGCTCCTAAAATAGGGCTGTTATCATCAAAGGTAAATTAGTTACCGTCTCAGGAATTACTCTAATATGAATGTTTGAACGCCTGGCCCTATTCTCATAATCTTATAATCTGGATTAAAGTGTGAAATTCTCCTCTTTAAGGTCTCTATTTCTTTCATGGTGTCTTGTACAGAAAGTTCCATTACTTCAAATTTATTTTCCAATACATCAGTACGTGTGCCCAGTTGTCTAATTTTTCATGTGAAGCTGCTTGTAATATGTTCTGCAATTTGTTTAACCACTTGCCAACCGCCCCATAGCCAAATGACGGCTGCAGGGCGGCTGGATAACTCTGGGATCACGTCATATGACGTGATTCCAGAAAACTGCTCCCGCGCGCCCCCTGGGGTGTGCACACGGGAACATCCATGATCACGGCCGTTTACCATGTGATCGCTCCGTCAAATGATGAAGCGATCACATGTAAACAAACCGGCGTCATGTCATGACGCCGGTTCCTCCCTCCCCTCTCTGTACCGATCGGTACAGAGGGGGAGAGATCAGATGGGAGCCGCGCAGTGGGCTGGATGTGTAGTGCCCACAGCGCAGCTCAGTGACATGTACAGTCACATCCCTCCATGCTCAGCCATCCCCCCCATGCTCTGCAATGACCCTGTGCAATACTCTGCAATGATCCTGTGCAACCCTGTGCAATACTCTGCAATGATCCTGTGCAATACTCTTCAATGATCCTGTGCAACCCTGTGCAATACTCTGCAATGACCCTGTGCAATACTCTGCAATGACCCTGTGCAATACTCTGCAGTGACCCGCAATAATCTGCAACGAACCCTGTGCAATACCCCGCCATGCCTCGCCATGCCCCGCCATACTCCGCCATACTCTGCAATACTCGGTGATACCCCCCATACCCCGCCATACTCCGCCGTACCCGCCATACTCCGCCGTACCCGCCATACCCTGCCCTACTCCCCCATACTCTGCAATACTCTGTGATACCCAGCCATACTTTGCCATGCTCAGCCATACTCGGCTATACTCTGCCATGCTCGGCTGTACTCGGCCTCTGTATGTGGCCAGATTGTGAAAGTCTCACACTTGTGGTATCGCCATATTCAGGAGGAGTAGGAGAATCTATTTTGGGGTGTCATTTATGGTATGTACATGCTGTGTGTTAGAAATATTGTATAAATGGACAACTTTGTGTTAAAAATAATGTGTTTTAACCACTTCCTGCCCGTCGGCCGTCATACGACGTCCTTGACTTTGTGCGGGGATATCTGAATGATGGGTGCAGCTACAGGCATCATTCAGATATCATCTTTTTTAGCCGGCGATTCCCTACACCATAAGAATGATCATAGCGGCTGTTCCACTGCTTGATCATTCTTACGGGAGGCGAGAGGGGACACCCCCCCTCTCGCCGCCCTCAGGTGCTTCTACCGACTCACCGCTACGATCGAAGCCAGGATATTTTTTTTTTTATTTATTTCAGGCTTCCCAGCCTAGAGGTGAGATGTGAGGTCTTATTGACCCCATATCTCACTGTAAAGAGGACCTGTCATGCCATATTCCTATTACAGGGGATGTTTACATTCCTTGTAATAGAAATAAAAGTAATCAAAACATTTATTTTTTGGAAAAAAGCCTCAAACTAAAATAAATAAAGTAAAATGAACAATAAAAAAAAAAAAAATTTCCCCGTATCCCCGTGTGCTCGCAGTCAGAAGCGAACGCATACGTAAGTTGCGCCCACATATGAAAATGGTGTTCAAACCACACATGTGAGGTATCGCTGCGATCGGTAGAGCAAGAGCAATAATTTTGGCCCTAGACCTCCTCTGTAACTCACAACATGTAACCAGTAAACATTTTTAAAGCGTCTCCTATGGGGATTTTTAAGTAGCGAAGTTTGGCGCCATTCCACGAGCGTGTGCAATTTTGAAGGGTGACATGTTAGGTATCTATTTACTCGGCATAACTTCATTATTCACATTATGTAAAAACATTGGGCTAACTTTACTGTTTTGGTTTTTTTGAAAGCACAAAACTGTTTTTTTTTTTTTTAAAAAACGTGTTCGAAAAATTGCTGCGCAAATACCGTGCGAGATAAAAAGTTGCAACGACCACCATTGTATTCTCTAGGGTCTTTGCTAAAAAAAATATATAATGTTTTGGGGTTCTATGTAATTTTCTAGCAAATAAATTAAAATTTTTACATGTAGGAGAGAAATGTCAGAATTGGCCTGGGCACTCCAGAACGCCTGATGGTGTTCCGTGCATGTTGGGCCTCTGTATGTGGCCAGGCTGTGTAAAAGTCTCACACATGTGGTAATGCCATACTCGGGAGTAATAGCAGAATGTGTTTTGGGGTGTAATTTGTGGTATGCATATGCTGTGTGTGAGAAATAACCTGCTAATATGACAATTTTGTGAAAAAAAAAAGAAAAAAAAATCTTGATTTTGCAAAGAATTGTGGGAAAAAATGACAACTTCAAAAAACTCATCATGCATCTTTCTAAATACCTTGGAATGTCTTCTTTCCAAAAAGGGGTCATTTGGGGGGTATTTGTACTTTTCTGGCATGTTAGGGCTCCAAGAAATGAGATAGGCCGTCAGTACTTCAGGTGTGATCAATTTTCAGAGATTGGCACCATAGCTTGTGGACTCTATAACTTTCACAAAGACCAAATAATATACACCGATTTGGGTTATTTTTACCAAAGATATGTAGCGGTATACATTTTGGCCAAAATATATGAAGAAAAAATTACTAATTTGCAAAATTTTATAACAGAAACGAAGAAAAATGCATTTTTTTACAGAATTTTTGGTCTTTTTTCTTTAATATCGCAAAAAATAAAGAACCCAGCGGTGATTAAATACCACCAAAGAAAGCTCTATTTGTGTGAAAAAAAAGGACAAAAAATTCATTTGGGTACAGTGTTGCATGACTGTCAAAGTGTGAGAGCACCGAAAGCTGAAAATTGGTCTGGTTATTAAGGGGGTTTAAGTTCCCAGTGGTCAAGTGGTTAAGTGCCTGTTGTAACATTCTCTAAAATTGTTTCAAAGGCACAGGTGAAGCAGATATATTCTTTGAAGAATCTTGTGAGGGGAAAAGTTCTATGTCAGAATCATCTGGTGATGTTATCTGAACAGAAGGCTGTTTTTCTTTGTGTGAGCGCTCTGAGGTGTTCTGTGAGGTAATCTATGAGGCAGAGGCTGATGCCGCTCTGGCTGCAGCCCGTGACTGAGACTCCTTCATGGAGGACGTTTTAAATTTGTTTCTGCCACCTCCTAGCACCATTTTACCTGTGACAGTTCAGTCCCTGAGGTCATGGGCAAAGCCCAAGGTAGAAGTGGATGTTATACCGGCAGGTTCAGGCTGTATGGTGGGTTTTCCCTCAGTCACGGAGCGGAGCTCTAACTGCACATTACCGCTCAGTTAGACTCCGCACATGCGCCCTCTCATTGAGAAATTTCAAGCCAGAAAGAAAAGAGAGCAACATTTATTTTCAAATAGTACTATTGGCCAGTGATTAGGCAACTTTCACAGTGTGTGTTTTTGCCTTGGAAAAGTATTCATACCCCTTGAAATTTTCCACATTTTGTCATGTTACAACCAAAAACATATTTTTGTGTATTTTATTGGGATTTTATGAGATATTCACACATATACACACGTTTTACAAGTAGCACACTAGATTTTGCAACAATTACATCCACCAGAAGAGAGGGGTTAGCAAAAGCAATTAATGCAGGAAGAGGTCTTATAGGTGTCAGGAACCATGAATTAGACAGAGACAGAAAATGCAGAAAAAAATCACACCTTTTAATATAGTGATAAAAATGGTACTAATAGTAAACGTAGTCAAAACATAGCCAGGGTTTGGTAATCAAAGCGGGTAGTCAGTGCAAGCCAGTAAATCAGGAAGCCAGAGATCAGCGTATTTAGAGACAGCAAACACGATCAGGAACCAGAAGCAACATCAGCCAGGCAAGTCTTTAACAGGAACACAGCAGTGAATCTTCAGATATTTTAACCAAGGTGAAGGCATGGGAGAAATGAACCAGGCAGTTTAAATAGCCAGAAGGGGCTGGCCGACGAGCAGGAAATTATCTCCGGTGAGGCACTGTGGAACGATGAGTGCTGGCAATTAACTTACAGCTGAACACTGAGAAGGGAGGGCTGAGCCCAGCCCTGACAGTACCCCCTCCTCAATGACCCCTCCACCAGGTTTGAGGGGAAAGCAACTATGGAAAGCATTCTGAACAGGAGCATGTACGTCCGAGGATGATACCCAAGAGCACTCCTCCGGACCGTATCCTTTCCAATGAACCAGGTACTGTATGCTCCCACAGAACCTATGGGAGTCAATGATTGATTGCATTGATTGCATCTCATACTCCTCGTGGTTCTCAACCTGAACCGGGTGAGGATGTGGTACAGAGGTGGTGAAGTGTTGCACACCAAGGGTTTTAATAAAGAGACATGAAAAACATTTGAAATACGCATGTTAGAAGGAAGGTCTAATGCGTAAGCCACTGAGTTGATCTTACGGAGAATACGGAAAGGCCCAATAAACCGCTGTGCCAGTTTCAGTGAGGAAACACAGAGTCAGAGGTTGCAAGATGACAGCCAGACACTCTCCCCAACCTGATAGGAAGGCGCAGGTAGGCGTCTGGGATCAGCATGGAGTCTGTACCTATGACTGGCATGTTGCAAGGACTCTTGGACCTGTACCCAAGTGGAATGAAGACCATTGAGATGCTCCTCTAATGTAGGAATTCTTTAAGGAGCAAACGAGTCAGGCCCCATTGGACCGCAGAGGAGAAGAAAAGCTGAATTCCCAACTGTGCACAAAAGGCTCGCCAAAATCTGGAGACAAACTAGCTACCCCTGTCTGAATTGATAACCTTGGGTAGCCTATGTAATCGAAAGATTTCTCGAGCAAAAATGGACAGCAGTTCTTTGGATGTGGGCAACTTCTTAAGTGGAATACAATGTGACATTTTCGAGAACCGGTCAATCACCATAAGAATAACTATGTTGCCCTGGGAGTTGGGTAACTAAATCCAAATAAAATCCATAGACAGGTGGGTCCAAGGCCTCTCTGTTGGGTATGAGTTGTAGGAGACCCACTGGAAGGTGTCGTGGTGTCACACACAGGAAAGAAGCGGCTATGAAGGTGGCTACATCCACGTGGAGACTAGGCCGCCAACATGCAGCCTGTGTCCACCATGCAGCCTGTGTCCATCAATGCAGCCTGTGCCCACCATGCAGCATGTGTCCACCATACAGCCTGTGCCCACCATGCAGCCTGTGCCCACCATGCAGCCTGTGCCCACCATGCAGCCTGCCTGTGCTGGGGAAGAGAGGAGAGGAACAGGATTGCTTCCCGGATGATCAGAGCACAAGGAACACAGTGATAACAGCTTCCATTTCAATTGCTGTGTTCCCCGCTGCTCGCCGTCACATACAGCCCCTCCTCCTGGCCGAGGAACTTTGATCTATCAGGACAGTAACAGTAGCTGAGCTCAGCAAACCAGCCCAGATTAAGGGGCACTCCACTTGTGCTGCAGGTTCAGGATGCATGTCTTGTCAGAACTCTCAGCGAAATGCTGTGCCCGTGCAGTGAACAGCCAGGCAAGCACTCGAGCAGGAAGGACAGCCAGGATCGAAGGTAGCAGCGTGGTAACAGGAATAGTCAGGGTCATAAACAGGTGGACAGCAAGGTACCAAATCAAAAGCAAAGCCAAAGTTAGAAACAGAGTCGGGGTCAGTGATAGTGACAACTCAAAAGCATTTTCCAAGATGAGGTCAAACGCCAGCCGAGTCAGCAACGAGGGAAACACACAGGATGCAGGGAACAGCTGAAAGACCAGTCAGCACTTATGCATGAGCAGAAGCAGGGCTTTTTTTCAGGGGGAACTTGGTGGAACTTAGTTCCACCACCTCTGGCTCAGACCCTTTGGTGCCTGCTCACCACAATCACTTGCAAACACAGAAGTCTATTTTTTGTGTTTACAAGTGACAGCTCTGCACTCTGTATGTAATGCAATCCTGGTATTTAATGCCCCTTTAAGACCCTCCTACTGTTTTCGTGAAATTTGACTGAACACACCCACTATTTGATATGATTTGGAGGGTGTGTGTAGGAGGAGGGGTTTTGTAGGGCCGCGGTTAAGTTCCAGCACCTATTGTTTGAGAAAAAAAGCCCTGAGCAGAAGCATCCTTAATTAGCCCGTCTGGTGCCAGCATGCACTGCCCATGTGGGCATGCATGGGCCTGATCACTATTCTGCTAATATTTCAGTGTGCATGCACATTTCTGCAAACCAAACGTCTGATGGGCATTCTCTGACAGAAATGCCCAATCTCCAGGCGGTGCTGGCTGAGGAAATTCTCCTTCCTGTTGTCCACTCCTGAGATGCAGAGATCACTGGACAGTGAGTCCTTTAATGAGATCATTTGTAATGCAGTGTTTCACTGCGGTCATTCCTCACCCCTAATCTGACTCAGGGGGCTGGCTCCCATCAGTTTTTGGCTGCTCCATAAATCCTCCAGCAAACTGGCAGGAAACAAGGGAAGCCATTCATTGTTCAAGTTTATTGAACACCGATAAGCAAACGGTTCCACCTTATAACCCATTTCACTCCTTTCAAAGCTTACTCAGTGTAAAGCTGAATAGACATTATACAACTTTTGTTGGTCAATTTCCTTTAGATTTACTTTCATCTATGTAGTGCAAGGGCCTGCCCGATTGTATACAAGTGTTTAGGTTTGACCTCTTATTATATGGTTTTGGTAAATCTAAAGGAAAAAATCTAAAGGAAATTGTATCCAGCTTTAGCCACTTACAGATCAGAAGATTTGGCTGCTTAATGACCAGGCCATTTTTTGCGATACGGCGCTGCGTTGCTTTAACTGACAATTGCGTGGGGGCGTGGCCGGATGTGATCGCGGCAGGACATGTTTCCTAAGAGCTCCAGCTATCCTCCGGTAAATAATCCTGTTTTCAGCCGATCGACCGGTTTCTACAGTTCCTATCTGTGGCACATTGCTGGCGGAGGTAGCTGGGCACAGTGAGATGCCATCCTCGGTATCTAAAAAGCAACAGGCACACCGCTGGAACAGAGGAATCTCCGCTCTCAGGGAAGCATGGCGGTTAGCTCAGCCCACTCCTTCTCCACTCCTGTCTCCTCAACACAGCGTGCCAACCATTTGGCGGTGAAGATGGCACAGCAGGGCAGTTCTGCTTCACGGGGGCTGGAGGATCCCTCTCTCCCTTCCCAGGAGATAGAGGTGGACACCAAAGCCATAACAGGCCCCATCCTGGAAGCTATAGTGGCATCAAAATCCGAGCTTATGGGACGCATAGATCTGCTAGCCTCTGAATGTAACCTTATCCGTCATGATCTTGATAAGATCAGGGGCAGACTGACCACAGTGGAGGATCGTATATCGGAAGTGGAAGATGCTTCACATGCCCAGGGATCACAACTAGAGGAACAGCATAGAGCTGATGATGCGGAAGACCGCCAGAGAAGAAATAATGTGAGGGTGGTGGGGTTGCCTGAAGGGGCTGAGGGGACTGCTGCTACAACTTTTGCGGAGCAATTCTTCAAATCCCTGTTGGCATTGGGGGATCTCCCTCCCACATATGTTGCTGAAAGAGCGCACAGGGTTCCCACCGGCTCTAGGCCCTCAGGCGCCCCGCTACGACCTTTCCTGGTTAGATTCCTTAATTACAGAGATCGTTATATGTTGTTGGCGGAAGCACGGAAACATAAGGAGCTTAAATTTGAAAATGCTCTTATTATGCTGTTTCCCGACTTCTCGGCTGAGACGCAAAGAAGACGCCGGTCTTTCACGGATGTGAAGAAAAGGCTTAGAGAACAGGAATTGAAATACAGTATGCTATACCCTAGCCGTCTTCGTGTACAGTTTAGGGCACTGTGAAGTTCTTTGACAACCCGCAAGATGCCAGCGATTGGTTGATCCATAAACCACCATCTTTTAAAGGAGCAGGAACTGCATACGACCTGTTATTTTGATTTTTGTTTCTTTGTTTTATCCCTTTTTATTTTTGTGAATTTTTTTCTTTACTGCCGGGGTTTTTACGGTCTCTGATTCGATGGCGCATTCATGTCTGACCTTCCTGCGTGCGCGGTGAACTGAGCCACTGCAAATACACACCCTACTGACTCCCCACGTACGACTACAGGTATCCGCCTGTAACCCTATGCATATGGCGAGGGGGACATTTAACATGGACTGCACACTATGACTTGGTGAGCTGTTAATTTTGGTTTGTTTTTTTTTTTTTTCCGCTATTAACATTCCTGAATTGCCCTTTTGGTTATGTGGCTGATCGGCTGTACTTTCCCGCTCCTGGACTGAGCATGCAATTCTAAGTAGGAAACACCAGGGAAAATTGTTTGTTTTTCTTTTTTCATCGTCCAATGGCGAACTGTCGACACTTCAGGTTGAACTCTTCAAGGTTTTTTTGTTCCAGGGCTAAAGCTGCATACCAGACCAGTTTTGTTTGTTTTTTTGCAGTTTCTGGTATAACAGCAGGGGAGGGAGGGATTGACCAAGACCATAGGATTTATATTAATGGTGCACCTATGTCACATAGGTTGTACATGACCATGTGTAAGCGGTATTCAGCAGTCGCTGCAGTGCAAATAGGGGTAATCCTGACAGCAGATTTTTTTCACTATTATGATGGCTAGTAAGCTACAAATAGTTTCATGGAATGTGAGGGGACTAAACAATAAATTTACGAGAGTATTTAAAAATTTGAGGCAAGTGAAGCCACATTTCGTCCTCCTTCAAGAAACATACCTGGAGGGTAGTAAAATTCTATCTTTACGCAAACCGTGGATTCAGAGGGCATTCCACTCCACCTATTCTACATACGCCAGGGGAGTTTCCATTCTAATCAGCAAAGCAATTGCATGTACAGTACATCAAGTGTTTACAGATCCGGGAGGACGATATGTGGCAATTGTATTAGATGTCTCTTGTCAAACAATTTTGTTAGTAAGCATATATTTACCTCCTCCTTTTCAGGTACAATTGTTATATGACTTATTGGTGACACTGGCGCCTTACCTGCATTTCCCTGTGCTTTTCATTGGAGATTACAATGCAATACTAGAGCCTGGGTTGGATTCCAGCCTCGGTTGAACTATCCACCTGGGCAACTGTGGCAGGTTTGACCGAACTGTGGAGGTGGGGGCACCCAGACACCACTTCATATTCCCATCTATCTTTAACTCATAAATCCTTGGCCAGAATTGACTTGGCGTTTGGGAATGCCTCCATGTTAAAGTACCTCTACGATTCAGAATATCTGGCTGGGGGACTTTCAGACCATAACCCACTCTTGGTTACCCTGGCCTTCCCCTTTGGGAGAGGAGAGGGGGGTGGAGACTGGCACAAGGTTGGTTACAAGAAGAGCATGTGACAGCTCAAATTCAAACTGCCATGGATACCTTTTGGGTTACCAACATAGACTCGGCTGATCCATTTTTGGTATGGGACACGTTTAAGGCAGTTATAAGGGGTGAGTGCATATCTGCCATTAAGGCAGCTAGGAGGGATCATAATGAAGAGGGTGAGCTTCTACTGGCCAAAGAGCGGGAGAGTGCCAAAGCACATGCAGATTCTCCCTTGGAGGCCGTTTATGTGTCACTACTGGAAAACAGGAAACTAGTAGCACTGTACTTCTCTGATCTAGCCCAAACAGAGGCAAAACACAGGTCTGAAAACATTTGTGCTGAAGGGGACAAAAACTGCAAACTTTTGGCCAATTTAGCAGCTGATCAAAGGGTACCAGTTAGTATCCCGGTGGTAAGGAAAGGGGACAGAAGATTGGTGGAGGAATTTGTAAACTTTTATAAGTCCCTGTATTTACCTATCCCTGAGTATGAAACTGAGGAGCTGGAGGAGTTACTACAGAGCCTCTCCATGCCTAGATTGTCAGATACTGATGTTGCCCTTTTAGAGGAAAGTATTTCTGTCTTAGAAATTGAAACAGCCATACTTGCTTTCCCTCCCCATAAAGCTCCGGGTTCTGACGGATTTCCCCCCGATTTTTATAAGTTATACATGTCACAACTAGCCCCTAGGCTAAATATGCTTTTTAAGCATTGTCTGGAGCAAGGATCCTTGCCAGCATTCATGATGGAAGCTTATATGGTCCTCCTCCTGAAGCCTGGCAAGGACCCATTAGAGTGCTCTTCGTATCGCCCTATAGCGTTACTTAATATGGATTTGAAGATTCTTGCTAAGGTGCTAGCATCGAGGTTGGCCAGGGTTATTGATACCCTGGTGGACATTGATCAGACTGGTTTCATTCCTGGCAAATCAACAGACACAAATCTACGAAGATTATTCACACACTCATAGGGCGTACACACGGTCAGACTTTGTTCGGACATTCTGACAACAAAATCCTAGGATTTTTTCCGACGGATGTTGGCTCAAACTTGTCTTGCATACACACGGTCACACAAAGTTGTCGGAAAATCCGATCATTCTGAACGCGGTGACGTAAAACACATACGTTGGGACTATAAACGGGGCAGTGGCCAATAGCTTTCATCTCTTTATTTATTCTGAGCATGCGTGGCACTTTGTCCGTCGGATTTGTGTACACACGATCGGAATTTCCGACAACGGATTTTGTTGTTGGAAAATTTTATCTCCTGCTCTTCAACTTTGTGTGTCGGAAAATCCGATGGAAAATGTGCGATGGAGCCCACACACGGTCGGAATTTCCAACAACACGCTCCGATCGGACATTTTCCATTGGAAAATCCGACCGTGTGTACGGGGCATTACAGTTAGGTACTACAGAGTCCCCGGCCAAGGTCGCAGTCTCTATAGACATTGAGAAGGCCTATGACTCTGTGGACTGGCAGAATATGCACAGGGTGTTAGAGGCCATGGGGATCGGTCCAGGATTCTGTTGATGGGTAAAGTTGTTATATAGCACTCCCAAAACAGCAATTCGGTTAGGAATTAACGTTTCTGATTATTTCCCAATAGGGAGGGGTACTAGGCAGGGGTGCCCACTCCCCCCTTTTTTATTTGCCCTGATGATGGAACCCATGGCAAGGGCACGTAGAAAATCTGAGCTGGTGGGTGCGATTCGGGTGGCTAACATCAATGAATGTGTAGCATTGTACGCAGATGATCTGCTCCTGTTCCTCCAGGATCTGGGTCCCTCCTTAAAATCAGCCCTGTCGATATTGGACAGGTTTGCCACTTTCTCGGGCCTACGAGTAAACTGGAGCAAATCATCAATTCTGCCATTGGGTCCGGAGGCTAGAACATTTCAAGATGACACACTACCATTGCAATGGGTCTCCTCAATTACTTATTTATGAGTAAAAATTACAACCTGTATTCAGGACTATATGTCTCTAAATCTCCTCCTCCTAGTTAATAGACTCAAACTAAAAACCCAAGCTTGGCAGAAATTACCTCTCTCTCTGGTAGGGAGGGTTAGCCTTATAAAAATAAAGTTTCTCTCGGTTATACTATACTTTATACGCCACTCTCCCATATGGATACCAAAATCCTTTTTCAGAACATTAAACAGTATAATAGGTTCTTATATGGTCCCCACAGGCACCTCGTATAAGCATCAAAATACTTCAGAAGCCGTGGGGTCAGGGGGGATTAGCTCTACCTGACTGGCATAAATATTATATGGCTGGCCGGATGGTGGTTGCTAGGCGATGGCTGATGGCGGATGACGGAGACTCCGCCACGGTTCTAGAAGCTGCGCACTTGGGGTCCTATGAGAGTCTGAGATTGGCCCTTTACAGAGGCCCGAAATCTTGCCTGCCTTTGACTACCTCGATAAAAGTGACCATTAGGGCATGGGAAATCACCACCACTTTGATGTCCTCTAGCTATTTGGGAGTTACACCATCAGCCCCACTGTGGATGAACCCAGCCCTGCCTCATTTCTTTTTTTTTTTTTTCAAATATAACTTTTATTTAGACACAAGAAAGGGCAAAGCCCCATAGTAACAACATGTATAAGTGCAAAATTTGAGGACGCAGCCTCTCACAGCATACATCTGCATTTACTTCTAATGCAAAAACAGTTACATTCTGCAGAACTATAAGTACAGTAGACAAAATTGCTGCCGTCCTTGAAATTGTCTGGGTATCCCCTTTCTCCTGCCTGTTTTCTTTTTTTAAAAAATAAAAAATGAGAGAAGAGAAATAAGAGAGATAAGATAGAAAAAAGCGTAGATAAAGGGAAGATATAGGAATGGGGAAAGAAGGTAAAGAGGGGGGGGGCACACAGAGGTGGCGACAACCCCGTATGTGGGGTCAACGTGTCAGAATTGGCCAGTCAGGTGACTTCAGTCACCCTTCAGAAGACTCTGTCCTTCACTTGAGAATATAAAAGTCAACCAGAGAGACCATGTTTTGGTGTATAACTCATTTTTATGTCGGGCCGTGAGGATGAGATCCTCCATTTTGCTTATGTCCTCAACTTTCTTGATCCACGTGCCTATGGTTGGGGGTTTGATGGACTTCCACAGTAGTGGAATACATGATTTTGCTGCATCCAATAAATGTCTGAGCAGGGATTTTTTTTATTTTTTGCTCGCCATGTCTGTCGCATGCAGTAGGTAGAAGCTCGGATCTGATGGGATGGGGCGATCTGTGAAATTTTGTATCGTTTGTTGTATAGTCTTCCAGCATTGTTCTAGTAAAGGGCAGCTCCAGAAGATGTGGAGAATCATCCCCCGGTCTTCTCGGCATCTCCAACAGAGCCCCGAGGTGGACGGGAAGAATCTTTGCAGTTTTGTGGGTGTATTGTACCATCTAGTGAGTATTTTGAAATTCGTTTCCTGCATCTTTGTGCAGATTGAGGATTTAAACGTAAAGAGGATAATGTTTTGTTTTTGTCGTGGTGAGAACGTACATTGTAAGTCCCTTTTCCATGTCCCTATCGCTGGTATCTGGTGATTCTCTGGTGGTGTAATCAGCAACTGGTAGGTGGCCGACAGTGCGTGAGGTAGAACTCCCTCCTCCGAGCAAAAAGCTTCAAAAATTGTCAAGGTCTGCACGAGGCCCTCAGGAGGAGGTAACGTGCTAAGGTAGTGTTTAAGTTGAAGGGCTCTCCAGAAGTCCAGACGGAACTGCCCCTCTGGATTCATGAGCTCCTCTGCTGTAGGCCACCGCCCATTCGCTGCAAAATGGGAAGACTGGAAATATCCCCTGCCATATAAAGATCTGAACACTGGGTCCATGTGACCTAGAATGAAATCTGGTGTTCCCAGTATTGGGCGTAGTGGGGAGTTAGGAGATGTCAGTTTTGCACTTGTGAAAAGGGATGCACATATTCTCGATGTTACACCAATGAGAGGATGGTTCTTTAACGTACGTGGTATGGAGCTATGGCACTAAGGCAATCTGTTTAAAAGGTATCTGTCAGGAGGCGCAGGTCGCCTCCGTCCGCCGGGCTTCAGGGCGCATGCGTGGTGGACTTGCGCTGCGCCGCACACCCGTTCGCAGGCCAATGGTGCGGCGCGCGCGGGTGCACGGCGGTCCCCGTGCGCGCGCCGTGGCCCGTGTGGGTACCCGGTAGCGCGTCACGCTGACGCGCTCGCCGGAAGGCTACATCTGACGGCTCCAGCACCCAGTCGGGTTGCTGGTTTGTCGTCAGCTGTGTCCTGTCCCCTGTACCACTGAAGTCTCTGAATAAGTCCTGTTAACCCTGTGCTGAACCTCTGCCTGTACAAACGGATTACTCTACTCTGCCTGATACCCCTGACCTCTGCCTGTACAAACGGATTACTCTACTCTACCTGATACCCCTGACCTCTGCCTGTATAACGGATTCCTCTGCTCTGCCTGATACCCCTGACCTCTGCCTGTACAACAGATTACTCTACTCTGCCTGATACCCCTGACCTCTGCCTGTACCACGGATTACTCTGCCTGCCTGATACCCCGGTTCTGACTTCTGTTTGCTTAACGGACTCTGCTCTGCCTGATACCCCGGTTCTGATCTCTGCCTGCTTAACGGACTCTGCCTGCCGGATACCCTGGTTCTGACCTCTGCTTATCTAACAAACTTCTTGTTTTACAGTTCATCAGTACCAAACGGCAACCAGGACTTCCATCAGGCCTTCTAGGAATTTTGCAGTTCCCGGAAGCCTGTGCCTCCGCGTGCCCCCAACTCCCTGTATCACTTCCAGGGGCTCGGGTGTGCGTGGTCGTAAGCGCGAGCCTCTCTTGGAATCTTGGCCTTGGTGAGTATTAGTCGTGACAGTACAAACCAGCCAGATGTCCGAGGCCGACAGAGCGTGCTCTCCTTTGGAGATCCTGTGTCAGCAGGTTTCCACTCTGGCCGACTCCGTTCAGAAACTACAAGAGGGGTACACTCAGATTGACAACCGCCTCCAACAAATTACAGGGGGTACTCCCTCCTGCCACTGCAGCTCCCGCACCCAGCAGTGAAGGTCCGCTTCCCTAGGCTACCACCAGTCCCACAGTTGTCATGGCGCTTCCAGAACCTCTGGGTCCCTACACCCGAACGGTTCTCAGGGGACCGTAAAAAATTTAGGGCTTTTAAGAACGCATGCTCTCTCTACTTTGCCCTTCAGCCCCGGACTTTCGCATCAGAAGTCGTCAAGGTAGGATTTGCGATCTCACTGCTGTCGGAAGAACCTCAGGCCTGGGCCCACGGCTTAATGGAACAGGGAAGTTCCGTGCTAAATACCATAGATACTTTCTTCGAGAGTATGTCCCAGCTCTATGATGACCCACAGCGTATGGCTACAGCCGAAGCTATCCTGCACCACCTGTTCCAAGGGAGGAGACCAATTGAAGACTATACGGTGGAATTCCGTAAATGGGCGGCTGACACAAATTGGAACGAGCCGGCTCTGCGCTATCAGTACCGTCAAGGCTTGTCCGAACTCCTCAAGGATGAGTTAGCCAGGATGGAGACTCCCGCTTCCTTGGAAGAGTTAATTCAGGCAGCCACAAAACTGGACAGGCGCCTGCGGGAACGTCGCTCAGAGCGGTTCCAAGGTCCACGCCCTGCGTGGACGTCGTCCTGATCCAGGATCACCCAGGAGACCCAGTCTATTCTAGTAACCACCAATTCCGGGCATCAAGAGCTCCTACGACTAGACCTCATTCATTCTCCCATTTTCCCAGTCATTCTAGGCCTGCCCTGGTTACAGGCTCACGATCCACAAATCCAATGGAGTACTAAGGCGGTATCTTTCTCCTCTCCGTATTGCTCTGAACATTGCCTCCCTTCGGTCCCAAAAGTTTGTGCTATGGTTTCTGTTCCGTCAGATAAACTCCAACATGTTCCCCTGAATATCTTAGGTTCCAAGAAGTCTTCAATAAACAGATGGCCGACCGCCTACCACCTCATCGGCCTTACGACTGTCCGATTGATCTGCTGCCGGGATCGGAGATCCCGTTCGGTCGTATATTCCCCCTCTCGGAGACTGTGCTGAAGGCTCTCAAACAGTATATCAATGAGAACCTGGAAAAGGGTTTTATCCGTCCCTCATCCTCACCTGCCGGAGCGGGTATATTCTTTGTTGGGAAGAAAGACAGGTCCCTTAGACCATGTGTGGACTACCGGCAGCTTAATAATATCACCATCAAGAACAGGTACCCACTGCCGCTCATTCCGGAGCTATTCCAACGGTTCCGATCCGCCAAAGTCTTTTCCAAATTAGACCTCCGGGGTGCCTATAACCTTGTCAGAATCAGAGCCGGGGATGAATGGAAGACGGCTTTCAGGTCCAGGTTTGGACACTTCAAGTACTTGGTGATGCCATTCGAGTAAAATAATATATTCCGAGATTACCTGGACGATTTCCTTGTTGTCTATCTGGACGATATACTTATTTTCTCCTCCATGATTGAGCTACACAAGGGGCACGTTAAAAAGGTTCTTACCATAATGAAGCAGCACAAGCTTTATTTGAAAGTGGAAAAGTGCGAATTAGAAAAATCAGTTGTACAGTTCCTGGGGTTCATCATATCAGCGAATGGGGTCGCAATGGATCCCCAAAAGATACAAGCTATTCAGGAGTGGCCAGCCCCGTCCGATAAAAGAGGAGTCCATCGGTTTATAGGATTCGCCAACTTTTACCGGAAATTTATTGTCGGATTCTCTGCAATAGTGGCACCTATCACCCAGCTAACCCGCCAGCACGGTTCCTTCCGGTGGCCCCAAGCCGCACAGGAAGCCTTCCTGGGGTTGAAGACCCTGTTCAGTTCTGCTCCAATTCTTGGTCACCCCGACCCTTCTCAGCCATTTGTATTGGAGGTGGACACTTCGGAAATTGCAACAGGAGCAATTCTTTCCCAAAGACAGGGACCTAAAGCCATCCTATGTAATGGAGAGATCTGGGGAATTGGCGCTGCCCTATTAACAGTAAGTATTACTTGGAGGTCAGAAAAATAAATAAATAAATAAATAGATAAATAGAAATAGTGACAAAAAATGTGTATATGAAAGGAAAGGACTAGATGTGTGTCCCTTAAGTGAATGCACCCCTATATATGCGCCAAAAATAAATGAATAAAATAATTAATTTATATAGTATAAGATCCTAAAGAGTGAACGTGCAAATCCTCTGTGTTGTGTAAATAAATAATACAGTAAGTGGGTTGGGTTTACACTAGCTCCACCTCCAATGTGAAACTTTGCATATGCAATAAACCAAACAAAACAAAAAATAAAAATGTTTTTGTTGAAATCAGTGAGTAGCCTACTTTTTAAAATTATTGGGGTCTGTGAAAAAGCACACTGTTTGGGGGCTAACAGTATCCGTATGAGGTTACCACATATCCCCAATATATATGGTGACTAAAGTGCACTGTGTATAAAGTGAAACCAAAGTGCAAAAAACCTCTATAGTACAGTTATTAAATTTCCTCAAAATTCATATATAAAAAGATAGGAATCCAAACAGTCAAATTAAAAACAGCAAATATGAATACAACATCTGTAAAACAGTCCCTATATTGGACCCAGGCAGGAATAAAATGTCTAATTTGTAGAGACAGGAACAATTAAGAACATCAGGATCGATTGACATGCATTTAAAAATGCCCAAGGGGTGATAAGAGGTGACTTCCGTGCAAGTAGAAGCTGGTGACTCCAAGTGCTCCCCCCCGTGCTCCCCCACTCACCAGAATTAGTCACCCCCAAGGGGGTATTAGGCAGAGGAGTGGGTGTCTTTGGGTAGCTGCCTCTGATGGATGTCCCTCTTAGGCTTCACTGCACCATGAGTTTCTTCTGTTAGACCGGTAATAAAGGTCCCCTTATACTGATCCAGGCCCGGGTACCTCCGCTACTATCCACCTCCGTGCTGCTAGATCCTCCTCACGCAAAGAAATAGACAGGGGGCTTGCATAGTGAAGTACGTCCGGTTTATTAAAAGTTAAAAAGTACAATAAAAGCGTTACAATCACGGCTGTAAGCTAAGGATGGGATCGGGAAACAAATCCGAGCATGCGTCCCACCTTGCGTTCCAGCCAGCTCTTCTGGGTATGACGTGTGAGCGTGACTCCGCCTTACGCGTTTCGTCATCAGACGTTGTCAAAGACGGTGTCTACGCTTCACGCTTCACACAGAGATATAGTCCCCCTGGCTCCATCGAACCTCCCCTAATTATGTAAATACCGCTCGGGGGGTGTATGTGAATAACAGAGCCGCAGTTCTATATAATCATTGCAACAATATACCGCCTATCCGTCATAGTTCCTTCCACATTACATACTTTATCAGTAAAACCAGCTATCCATCTGCAAGATCTTTTGTTAGGATTGGGAAACCGTAATGCCCAAATATATTAGCTGTTTGTCTTAGTATTAAATGATCAAACACAAAGATATTTGGTTAGGCATACAAAATGCCAGATCGAAATGAGGATAACAGGAAATATTGTGTAATAAACCTTAATACAATAAGTACTAAAAAACTATAAAAAATTATTTAACTGCTCCTAGGTGTCTAAAAAGTTTTTTGATTATTATTATACTTTAATAAAAAAATAAAAAGTAAAAAATATTAGTAAAAAATATTATTAAAAATATATATAAAAAATACGTATGAGAAAAAATATTATTTTATAATATTTTTATATATAAACTGGGACTGGATCACCATTAATTGATGTATATAATTTATACCTCCCGCTATGCATTATATGCAGATTGGAATAAAAACCAGGGATACACAGAGAAGAATAAAGCTGTAAATAGGTGCCCACCACATAGGGTACCCAGTAATGTAATATGTGTTTTGTGTATACGGGGTCAGAAATTGGCCTCTCATTAACCACAGATGTATAGATTTAACCGTTGAATTTATACATGGTGTTAGGAGAGTACTATGTACCATCCTGACCCATGTATTAGCCTCCCACAGGGCCTGAGCCCCTCCATAAATGGCATGTTTATCGGCTATAGGCTGTGGCCACACTTACAATCAGTTAGAGGCAGGCATGTCAGGATGGGGCCCTAGCCCCAATCTTCTGAAAACAGATTGCAGTATATGCCACCTTCCATTGATTGTACAAATAGTGCATTGCAGCGTTCTATTCTATACTACAGAAACCTATTTTATGAAAGATAATTGTTTAACTAAGAGCTTGAGTGCTGTTAAGGGATTTAGGGATTAGCAATAAAACAATTTAGGTCTATTTCCAGGTTCAATCCTTTGGGGGCAAGAGATCCCAGCTGGTATATCCAGCTGGTTTCATTTCTGGAGATTGAGATCTCTCTATTGCCCCCCCGCCAGTTTGCTTGCACTGTGTCAATTCCATAGAAGACAAGACCACTAGGATCTCTATGGTGGACCTCATCAAAGTGCTTAGACAGGCTATGATTAGGGAACCCTTTTCTAATATTTTTAATGTGTTCTCTGATCCCAACAAAGAGGGGGCGGTTGGTTCTGCCCACGTACTGGAGGTGGCAAGGGCATTCTATGACATATGTAACATGCGTGCTCCGACATGTAATTAGTTGATTAATGTGGTATTCCTTGTGATCGGTGCACGATCTAAATGTAGTCTTCTTTCTAGGTTGCCACTTGGCCACTTTGCATGGTAAACACCTCTGACATCTGAAAAATCCTTTCAGGTCCGGGCATATTTTAATGGTCTGCGGAGGGTCTATGACATTTCTTACAAGATGGTTTCTTAGGTTGGGTGCTTTCCTGTATACGAACTTAGGTTTTGCAGGTAGGATTTTCGATAACACAAGGTCCTCCTTAAGGATCGGCCAATATTTCCTTATTATTTTTTCAAGATCTCTATATTGGCTGTTATACCCGGTGATAAAAGTGATATCAGCTCCCTTATTATCATTTTTCTTCTTATTACAGAAGAGGGAGGATCTGTCCATCTTCATAATATCCGTTTTCAGCTTAAGGAGTCTGTCTTTATCATAGCCTTTTTCTTGGAACCTTTTAATCAGGATATCTGCCTGGTTGCTAAAATCCTCCAGTGTGTCACAATTGCGACGTATGCGCAACAGTTGTCCTTTGGGGACATTAGATTTCCATCGTGGGTGATGGCAGCTGGAGGTGGGGATATACCCATTACGATCCGTCGCTTTAAAAAATGTGCGGGTTGATAACAAGTCCCCTGCTTTAAAAATTTCCAGGTCCAGGTAATCAATTTTTTCATTACTCCACTTACCGGTAAACGTGATACCATACTTATTGATATTCAGATTCTCAAGAAAATTAGTCAGGCTCTCTGGTGTTCCATCCCATAGGATGATCAGGTCATCTATATACCGCCTGTACATCTTAATCTGGGGTATGTTTTTACTATAAATATACTTGTCCTCCCACATATCCATAAATAGGTTAGCAACGCTGGGGGCGTAGCGAGCCCCCATTGCAACCCCCTTTGTCTGTACATAATATTTCTTATCGTACCAGAAATAGTTACATTCCATGGCTAGCTTTAGGCCCTCTAGAATGTAACTAATCTGTTCCTGCTTCATGTTGGTGTTCATATGCATTGCTTTTTCTACTCTCCGCAGTCCATCTTTTTGTTCAATGCTGGTGTAAAGCAAATTTACATCCACCGCCACCAATAGCCATTGTTCTGCTCCCTTCACCTGTTGGAGTTCTTGTATCAATTGCATGCTGTCGCGTAAGTACGATCTGCCTTCTTTCACCAGGGGTTTAAGAAATTTGTCTAGATACTCTCCTAATCTGGAGAAGATGGAATTGTTCCCGCTGACAATGGGCCTTCCTGGTGGTTTACCCAGTCTCTTGTGGATTTTGGGTGTATAGTATATCACTGGTGTCTCTGTCGAATTAGATATCATATATTCAGCCTCTTTAGTATTCAAGATCCCTTTGGTTTTCCCTTTTTCCACATATGCTCTTAACTTCTTCTCATATTTTTTCTTTGGGTTCCCTGTTAGTTTTTTGTAGGTGTTTTCTATATTCAAAAGATTGTTCATCTCCTCCTGGTAATCTTTTTTTGTTTAGCATGACCAGGCCTCCCCCCTTATCTGCTGTCCTGATCACTACATCATGTTTATTTCCTATATCTTTGATGGTTTTCCAGATGTTCTTTGATCTCTTCTTACCATTTTTCATTGCTTTGATATCTTCTTCTACCATTTTCCTAAACGCATTAATGCATTGGTTTCCTGGGGTTTTAGGGTTAAATATGGAGTTGTTTTTAAGTTCGGTGTGTGTGTACTCCGAACATTCTCTTGTTACTTCTCCTGGGTTTATGGCAAAATGTTTTTTTATGTTTAGCTTCCTTAGGAATTTTTGAAGGTCAATATAGGCCTCAAACTTGTCCAGAGGCTTGTCTGGAGCATATTTGAGCCCCAATTCCAACACTTACAATTTACACAAGAAGAATTAGATGTGACTGAGGTTAAAAATCCCTTGACCTAATAATTTCTGGGTCTTTTTCTTCTTCCTGCCACCTCGTCTTCCTCTTGTCTGCTTTCTTTTTCCATATGCCTGTGTGTGGGTCCCATATTTGTTTCCTGTTGGTGTTCCCACCTGGTTCCATTTTGTGGGTTTATTTCGTATCTCTGATATGTGTTTAGACCCTCTGTTCTCCTCGGGCTCCAGTACCGGTCTCTTGGCCTTGGTCCTCCATAAGTATTTCGTCCTCTCCAACCGGGATTCCTGTAGGGAATACGGGGTCTCCATTTTCCAGGGGGCTTGTCCTGGTAGGTGACTCGGGGAAAATCCCTGCCACCCTCGTATCCTCTTCTATATCCTGGATGTTGGCCTCTGTAGTCATCCCTTAATGGGGAATATCTGTTACGTACGGGTATATTATATCTGTTGTTTGATGGAGTTCTGTAGACTTATCACTCCCAACATAACATCGGAAAGAAGAGATAACAGGAGAGATGATTACAGAGGGCCCCCTAACTACAGATGAGTCTTCCACCGTTAACTGAAATTGGGATCTGCCTGCTGTCTCTGTGTGTGTGTGTCTCTGGTATGTGTCAGCTCATCCACATCTTCCACCGTTAACTGAAATTGGGATCTGCCTGCTGTCTCTGTGTGGGTGTGTCTCTGGTATGTGTCAGCTCATCCACATCTTCCACCGTTAACTGAAATTGGGATCTGCCTGCTGTCTCTGTGTGTGTGTGTCTCTGGTATGTGTCAGCTCATCCACATCTTCCACCGTTAACTGAAATTGGGATCTGCCTGCTGTCTCTGTGTGGGTGTGTCTCTGGTATGTGGCCTTCTCTATCTGTTGCCCTGTGGGAACAACCATGACATTATTTGTTGATCTGGACTGTCTTACCTAAGTTTTATGTGTTGATCTTATCTTGGCCTCTTGCTATTCTGACTTTTGAAGCAAAAAGTCCACTTTGATTGCTAGGCACTCTTATAGTCACTCATGATTAATTAACGAACTTCAACCCCACCCTTATAACAGTATATATTTGAGCATCCTTAAGGGGTGAGCACATTGCATGGGGCTTCTATCCTTAAGGCTTCTTTCTCTAAGTGATTCTTTCTACAAGTGATATGCACTTCATTCTCTGCACTTCAGCGATTGCATGAAGCAAACAAATACAGCAATCTGCACTGGAAATCAGCTAACAGACTGCAGGTGACCCTGTCTCTCTATTAAGCTCTCCTTCCACTCTGTAACATGCACTCTCTGCCACTGCTTCTGACACTCCTCTCCTCTCTCCTCAAACTCTCTTACCTTCACCCCCCCTCTCCACCCACCTGCTTATACATATCACCCTGCCTTCTGTCTTCTCCCTACTATTGCTCTTACCAACTCTCGCTCATTCTACATCCATACACTGATAAAACCTCCAGTACTCTGAGACATGCCCCTTCACATAAATCACAGTCCCACATTACCTCCCTCACCCTTCTGCTTCTCCTAATCTCTGGTGACATATCCCCAAACCCTGGGCCACCATCATCTGTCTTTGCTCATCGCTCCCATCCCCCTACACCCTCTGGCAGGAGCCGCAACCCACAGAACTTGGTCTCTATTCCTCTTTCCAGCCCCCCATTTTCCTGTGCCCTGTGGAATGCACGTTCTGTCTGCAACAAACTCACCGCCCTCCACGACCTCTTGATCACAAATTCCTTTAACCTACTTGCCATTACTGAAACCTGGCTTCATGAATCGGATACTATTTCTCCTGCTTCCCTCTCCCATGGGGGCCTTCTCTGGACTCACTCCCCCAGACCAAGTGGACGGAAGGGAGGTGGAGTGGGAATCCTTCTAGCCCCATGCAGCACCTATCAGGTACTTCACCCACCTCCC
The DNA here is from genome assembly GCA_037952925.1 of Lithobates clamitans. Classification (NCBI taxonomy): domain Eukaryota; kingdom Metazoa; phylum Chordata; class Amphibia; order Anura; family Ranidae; genus Lithobates; species Lithobates clamitans. The sequence continues at coordinate 2,754,829 of JBBGZY010000413.1, read as the reverse complement.
TCTCTGACACACTCCACTTTTAAGGCATACTGCATTCTTCTTTTCTCTCCCATTTCTCTAAGACTTGCTGTCATCTACCGGCCCCCTGGACCAGTATCAGCCTTTCTTGATGACTTCTCTGCCTGGCTACCCTACTTTCTCTCTTCTGAAATCCCCACAATTATTCTTGGGGACTTCAACATCCCTGTCAACACTAACACTACTATTACTTCTAAACTTCTCAGTCTAACCTCATCGCTTGACCTGAAGCAATGGATACAGGCTCCTACCCACTCCAATGGCAACACCCTTGACCTTGCCTTCTCCTATCTGTGCACTCCGTGCAACCTTTCCAACAATCCTCTCCCACTCTCTGATCACCACCTTATTAGTTTTGCTCTCTCCTTGTCTTCCACCTCTCCTCCCTCCAACCGCCTAACAGTTACACGTAGAAACCTTCGCCACCTCAACCCTTCTCTACTCTGCTACTGATCACCTCTATGACAAAATCTCCCCCCTGTCCTGCCCCAACCTAGCTACTTTCATCTACAACAGCTCACTGTCTTCCTCCCTAGACAAGCTGGCCCCCCTCACTACACGCAGAATTAGGCCCCGACTGCTACAACCCTGGCAAACAGACAACACCAGAAGTCTCAGAAAACATAGCCGCGCTCTTGAGCGCCTGTGGCATAAGACTAAGACCCAGGAAGACTTCGCACAATATAAATCTGCCCTCCTAAAATACTACTCCTGCCTTCACACTGCCAAACAGACCTACTTTATCACACTCGTCAACACCTTCTCATCCAGTCCACGTCAACTCTTCTCTACCTTCAACTCTCTACTCTGTCCTCCACTGCCTCCACCCACCAACTCACTCACTGCCCAGGAGATTGCCAATCACTTCAAAACTAAGATTGACACAATTCATGAGGAGATCGTCAATGCGCAAAAACCTCCCCCATGCAACACCCCATGTCCACGGACACAATCATTACTTCCCTCATTCAACCCTGCTACTATTACTGAGGTTGCTAAACTTTTATCTAGCACTCATCTAACCACTTGCCCCCTGGATCCTGTTCCCTCGCAAATGCTACGCACGCTCTCTATCTCACATTTTCAACCTCTCCCTCTCTTGTGGCATCTTCCCAAACTCTCCAAAACATGCGCTAGTCACCCCCATTCTAAAAAAGCCCTCACTGGATCCCACCAATCTCAACAACATACGTCCCATCTCCTTACTCTCCTTTTCCTCCAAACTTCTTGAAAGACTGGTCTACAACCGACTAAGCGACCATCTGACCATGAATAAACTTCTTGATCCCCTTCAGTCCGGTTTTCGCCCTCAACACTCCACAGAAACTGCTCTCCTTAAACTCTCAAATGACCTACTAATGGCTAAAGCCAATGGACACTATTCTGTACTACTTCTCCTGGATCTCTCTGCTGCCTTTGACACAGTGGACCACCCCCTCCTCCTCAAAAAACTCCACTCCTTTGGTCTCCGTGACTGCGCTCTTCCCTGGTTCTCATCCTACCTTATCCCACCGCTCCTTCAGTGTCACTTACAACTCTACTTCCTCCTCTCCTCTTCCTTTTTCTGTTGGGGTCCCCCAAGGTTCTGTTCTTGGACCTCTCCTTTTCTCAATCTACACCACCTCCTTGGGTCAGTTGATTGCCTCCCACGGCTTTAAATATCATCTCAATGCTGATGACACCCAAATCTATCTCTCCACCCCCAGCTCTCTCCATCTGTCTCCTCACGCATTACCAACTTACTAGCAGACATATCAGCCTGGATGTCACATCACTTTCTCAAACTCAACCTATCCAAAACCGAGCTCATGATATTTCCTCCCTCAAATGCCTCTTCCCCTGATCTCCCTGTCAAGATCAACAGCTCAACTATCAACCCATTTCCCCACGCGAAGGTCCTAGGTGTAATCCTGGACTCTGAACTAACCTTTCGACCCCACATTCTATCACTATCCAAAGCTTGCCGCCTCAGTCTTCGCAACATCTCCAAGATACGTCCGTTCCTAACCAATGACACCACAAAGCTTCTAATCCACTCCCTGGTCATCTCCCGCCTTGACTACTGCAACTCCCTCCTCATTGGTTTACCTCTAAATAGGCTATCCCCACTTCAGTCCATCATGAACGCTGCTGCCAGGCTCATCCACCACACAAACCGCTCAGCGTCTGCTACACCCCTCTGCCAATCCCTCCATTGGCTGCCACTCAGTCACCGAATTAAATTCAAGATACTAACTATAACTTACAAAGCCATCCACAACCTGGCCCCCAGCTACATCTCTAACCTAGTCACAAAATACCAACCTAATCGTTCTCTTCGCTCCACCCAAGACCTCCTGCTCTCAAACTCCCTTGTCACCTCATCCCATGCTTGCCTTCAGGACTTCTGCAGAGTCTCCCCCATCCTCTGGAATGCTCTACCCCAATCCGTCCGATTTTCTCCTACTTTATCCACTTTCAGACGATCCCTGAAAACTCATCTCTTCAGAGAAGCCTATCTGGCCCCCACCTAACAACTGTACATTTATCTTCTCAATCAGCACATTACCCACAGTTATTACCTCTTGTATCTCTTGACTTTCCCTCTTAGATTGTAAGCTCTAAGGAGCAGGGCCCTCTGATTCCTACTGTATCAAATTGTATTGTATTTGTACTGTCTACCCTCAAGTTGTAAAGCGCTACGTAAACTGTTGGCGCTATATAAATCCTGTATAATAATATAATAATAATAATAAACCACCAGGAAGGCCCATTGTCAGCGGGATCAATTCCATCTTCTCCAGATTAGGAGAGTATCTAGACAAATTTCTTAAACCCCTGGTGAAAGAAGGCAGATCGTACTTACGCGACAGCATGCAATTGATACAAGAACTCCAACAGGTGAAGGGAGCAGAACAATGGCTATTGGTGGCGGTGGATGTAAATTCGCTTTACACCAGCATTGAACAAAAAGATGGACTGCGGGGAGTAGAAAAAGCAATGCATATGAACACCAACATGAAGCAGGAACAGATTAGTTACATTCTAGAGGGCCTAAAGCTAGCCATGGAATGTAACTATTTCTGGTACGATAAGAAATATTATGTACAGACAAAGGGGGTTGCAATGGGGGCTCGCTACGCCCCCAGCGTTGCTAACCTATTTATGGATATGTGGGAGGACAAGTATATTTATAGTAAAAACATAGCCCAGATTAAGATGTACAGGCGGTATATAGATGACCTGATCATCCTATGGGATGGAACACCAGAGAGCCTGACTCATTTTCTTGAGAATCTAAATATCAATAAGTATGGTATCACGTTTACCGGTAAGTGGAGTAATGAAAAAATTGATTACCTGGACCTGGAAATTTTTAAAGCAGGGGACTTGTTATCAACCCGCACATTTTTTAAAGCGACGGATCGTAATGGGTATATCCCCACCTCCAGCTGCCATCACCCATGATGGAAATCTAATGTCCCCAAAGGACAACTGTTGCGCATACGTCGCAATTGTGACACACTGGAGGATTTTAGCAACCAGGCAGATATCCTGATTAAAAGGTTCCAAGAAAAAGGCTATGATAAAGACAGACTCCTTAAGCTGAAAACGGATATTATGAAGATGGACAGATCCTCCCTCTTCTGTAATAAGAACAAAAATGATAATAAGGGAGCTGATATCACTTTTATCACCGGGTATAACAGCCAATATAGAGATCTTGAAAAAATAATAAGGAAATATTGGCCGATCCTTAAGGAGGACCTTGTGTTATCGAAAATCCTACCTGCAAAACCTAAGTTCGTATACAGGAAAGCACCCAACCTAAGAAACCATCTTGTAAGAAATGTCATAGACCCTCCGCAGACTATTAAAATATGCCCGGACCTGAAAGGATTTTTCAGATGTCAGAGGTGTTTACCATGCAAAGTGGCCAAGTGGCAACCTAGAAAGAAGACTACATTTAGATCGTGCACCGATCACAAGGAATACCACATTAATCAACTAATTACATGTCGGAGCACGCATGTTACATATGTCATAGAATGCCCTTGCCACCTCCAGTACGTGGGCAGAACCACCCGCCCCCTCTTTGTTGGGATCAGAGAACACATTAAAAATATTAGAAAAGGGTTCCCTAATCATAGCCTGTCTAAGCACTTTAATGAGGTCCACCATAGAGATCCTAGTGGTCTTGTCTTCTATGGAATTGACACAGTGCAAGCAAACTGGCGGGGGGGCAATAGAGAGATCTCTATTTTCAGAAATGAAACCAGCTGGATATACCAGCTGGGATCTCTTGCCCCCAGAGGGTTGAACCTGGAAATAGACCTAAATTGTTTTATTGCTAATCCCTAAATCCCTTTAAAGCACTCAAGCTCTTAGTTAAACAATTATCTTTCATAAAATAGGTTTCTGTAGTATAGAATAGAACCCACAAGCTGCAATGCACTATTTGTACAATCAATGGAAGGTGGCATATACTGCAATCTGTTTTCAGAAGATTGGGGCTAGGGCCCCATCCTGACATGCCTGCCTCTAACTGATTGTAAGTGTGGCCACAGCCTATAGCCGATAAACATGCCATTTATGGAGGGGCTCAGGCCCTGTGGGAGGCTAATACATGGGTCAGGATGGTACATAGTACTCTCCTAACACCATGTATAAATTCAACGGTTAAATCTATACATCTGTGGTTAATGAGAGGCCAATTTCTGATCCCGTAAACACAAAACACATATTACATTACTGGGTACCCTATGTGGTGGGCACCTTCATGCACACCCCCTATTTACAGCTTTATTCTTCTCTGTGTATCCCTGGTTTTTATTCCAATCTGCATATAATGCATAGCGGGAGGTATAAATTATATACATCAATTAATGGTGATCCAGTCCCAGTTTATATATAAAAATATTATAAAATAATATTTTTTCTCATACGTATTTTTTATATATATTTTTAATAATATTTTTCCTAATATTTTTTACTTTTTATTTTTATTAAAGTATAATAATAATCAAATAACTTTTTAGACACCTAGGAACAGTTAAATCATTTTTTATAGTTTTTTAGTACTTATTGTATTAAGGTTTATTACACAATATTTCCTGTTATCCTCATTTCGATCTGGCATTTTGTATGCCTAACCAAATATCTTTGTGTTTGATCATTTAATACTAAGACAAACAGCTAATATATTTGGGCATTACGGTTTCCCAATCCTAACAAAAGATCTTGCAGATGGATAGCTGGTTTTACTGATAAAGTATGTAATGTGGAAGGAACTATGACGGATAGGCGGTATATTGTTGCAATGATTATATAGACCTGCGGCTCTGTTATTCACATACACCCCTCGAGCGGTATTTACATAATTAGGGGAGGTTCGATGGAGCCGGGAGGACTATATCTCTGTGTGAAGCGTCGACACCGTCTTTGACAACGTCTGATGACGAAACGCGTAAGGCGGAGTCATGCTCACACGTCATACCCGGAAGAGCCGTCTGGAACGCAAGGTGGGACGCATGCTCGGATTTGTTTCCCGATCCCATCCTTAGCTTACAGCCGTGATTGTAACGCTTTTATTGTACTTTTTAACTTTTAATAAACCGGACGTACTTCACTATGCAAGCCCCCTGTCTATTTCTTTGCGTGAGGAGGATCTAGCAGCACGGAGGTGGATAGTAGCAGGGGTACCCGGGCCTGGCTCAGTATAAGGGGACCTTTATTACCGGTCTAACGGAAGAAACTCATGGTGCAGTGAAGCCTAAGAGGGACATCCATCAGAGGCAGCTACCCAAAGACACCCACTCCTCTGCCTAATACCCCCTTGGAGGTGACGGATTCTGGTGAGTGGGGGAGCACGGGGGGGAGCACTTGGAGTCACCAGCTTCTACTTGCACGGAAGTCACCTCTTATCACCCCTTGGGCATTTTTAAATGCATGTCAACCGATCCTGATGTTCTTAATTGTTCCTGTCTCTACAAATTAGACATTTTATTCCTGCCTGGGTCCAATATAGGGACTGTTTTACAGATGTTGTATTCATATTCGCTGTTTTTAATTTGAGTGTTAACTGTTTGGATTCCTATCTTTTTATATATGAATTTTGAGGAAATTTAATATACTGTACTATAGAGGTTTTTTGCACTTTGGTTTCACTTTATACACAGTGCACTTTAGTCACCATATATATTGGGGATATGTGGTAACCTCATACGGATACTGTTAGCCCCCAAACAGTGTGCTTTTTCACGGACCCCAATAATTTTAAAAAGTAGGCTACTCACTGATTTCAACAAAAAAAAAAATATTTTTTGTTTTGTTTGGTTTATTGCATATGCAAAGTTTCACATTGGAGGTGGAGCAAGTGTAAACCCAACCCACTTACTGTATTATTTATTTACACAACACAGAGGATTTGCACGTTCACTCTTTAGGATCTTATACTATATAAATTAATTATTTTATTCATTTATTTTTGGCGCATTTATAGGGGTACGTTCACTTAAGGGACACACATCTAGTCCTTTCCTTTCATATACACATTTTTTGTCACTATTTCTATTTATCTATTTATTTATTTATTTTTCTGACCTCCAAGTAATACTTACTGTTAATAGGGCAGCGCCAATTCCCCAGATCTCTCCATTACATACTTTCAATTAACTCCTAATAGGAATTAAGGGGAGGCTGCAGCCCTTCTAATAATTATTTTCCTAAGCGTGGACTTCTAATCAAGTAAAGCCATCCTACACCCCGTTGCATTTGCATCCCGGAGACTCAGCCCGCTGGAATTAAACTACGACATGGGTGACAGGGAGCTGCTGGCCATAAAATTCGCTCTAGTGGAATGGAGGTATTTGCTTGAGGGTGCACTACACCCAGTGATGATCTTTACAGATCACAAGAACCTTGAACACCTACGGACAGCAAAACGGCTAAAACCCAGACAAGCCCATTTGGCTCTCTTCTTCTCTCGCTTCAATTTTCACATATCCTACAGACCTGGTGCAAAGAACCTGCATGCACCACGTTCAATTCAAGCCTTCCATCGAGATCATCCGGAATTGATGTCCAGCCTGGGCATCCAGTGTCCGCCCTTAGGAGGGGGGCACTGTCAGGAGGCGCAGGTCGCCTCCGTCCGCCGGGCTTCAGGGCGCATGCGCGGTGGACTCGCATTGCGCCGCACACCCGTTCGCGGCCCAATGGTGCGGCGCGCGCGGGTGCATGGCGGACCCCGTGTGCGCACCGTGGCCCGTGCGGGTACCCGGTAGCGCGTCATGCTAATGCGCTCGCCGGAAGGCTACATCTGACGGCTCCAGCACCCAGTCGGGTTGCTGGTTTGTCCTCAGCTGTGTCCAGTCCCCTGTACCACTGAAGTCTCTGAATAAGTCCTGTTAACCCTGTGCTGAACCTCTGCCTGTACAAACGGATTACTCTACTCTGCCTGATACCCCTGACCTCTGCCTGAACAAACGGATTACTCTACTCTGCCTGATACCCCTGACCTCTGCCTGTACAACGGATTCCTCTGCTCTGCCTGATACCCCTGACCTCTGCCTGTACAACGGATTACTCTGCTCTGCCTGATACCCCTGACCTTTGCCTGTACCACGGATTACTCTGCCTGCCTGATACCCCGGTTATGACCTCTGCTTGCTTAACGGACTCTGCTCTGCCTGATACCCCGGTTCTGATCTCTGCCTGCTTAACGGACTCTGCCTGCCGGATACCCCGGTTCTGACCTCTGCTTACCTAATGAACTTCTTGTTTTACAGTTCATCAGTACCAAACAGCAACCAGGACTTCAATCAGGCCTTCCAGGAATTCTGCAGTTACCTGAAGCCTGTGCCTCCACGTGCCCCCAACTCCCTGTATCACTTCCAGGGGCTCGGGTGCGCTTGGTCGTAAGGGCGAGCCGCTCTCGGCATCTTGGCCTCGGTGAGTATTAGTCGTGACAGTATCTTCCTTTGGGTCTGCTCTAATTGAGTCCATAGTTTAGTAGGTTGGTGTCGTCTCTAGTCTATTAATCTGGTTAAGTGGGTCGCTTGCTGATATTTACGGAGGTCCGGAACCGCCAGGCCTCCGAATATCTTGGGTAGTGTGGTCAGTCCTTTATTGAGTCTGGGTCTTTTGTTTGTCCATATGAAATTTGAGAAAAGGGCACTAGCTTGCTTAAAGTAGTGAGGAGGTATATGGATCGGTAGGGCCTGGAGTAGGTACAGAAACTTTGGGAGTATGCACATCTTTAGGATGTTACATCTAACAAACCAAGAATGTAATCCTTTGTTCCACTTTGTAAGCAAAGTCCTAACTGAGGATAATAGTGGAGGGAAATTCAGAGCAAATAGCTGTGACATTTTGGGGGGGATATACGTGCCCAAGTATTTAATGGCTGTAGTAGTCCATTTAAAATTGAAACTGTCTCTAATAGTCATCAGGGTGCGTGAAGGTGGTCCCACACCCATGGCTACAGATTTGTTAAAGTTAATATTCATGTTGGAGAGATTGCCATAAATTTGGAATTCTTGTAGTAGATTGGGAACAGAGACTACTGGGTTGGTGAGGGTGAACAACATATCACCTGCATAAGCAGCGATTTTTTGCTGTGTCTCTCCTAAAATCACCCCGGTTATATCCGGGTGAGCACGTACGGTCCGCAGTAAGGGTTCCAATGACAGGGCGAAGAGAAGTGGCGACAGCGGACACCCCTGACGGGTTCCATTCCTGATCATGAAGGGATCTGACAGGACTCCATTCACACGAACCCGAGCTGTGGGGTCCGCGTAAACTGAGTTAATCCAATTAAGCATCCTGTTTCCTAATCCAACATGTCTCAGGACAGAGAACATGAAATTCCAATCCACCCTGTCAAAGGCCTTCTCTGCGTCCGTGCTGAGGAAAATACAGGGATTCACTACATGCAGTATGTTGAGCACTTTGGTTGTATTGTCCCTGGCTTCCCTTGTGGGAACAAAACCGACCTGATCCAAATGGATCAAGGAAGGGAGGTATGTTTGGATTCTGGTGGACAGTATTTTCGTAAATATCTTGAGATCAAGATTAAGTAGTGAAATTGGTCTATAGCTCCCACAAGTGGACGTGTCTTTCCCCTCCTTAGGAATTACTGTGATATGAGCTATCAGCGTGTCCCTAGGTATGCGTGATACAGAGCCCAGTGAGTTGAAGAATTTCTGCATAGGTTCTCCCAAGGCCGGTAGCAGAGTTTTGTAATATTGGGCCGTAAGACCATCCGGACCCGGAGCTTTGCCCGCCTTCAAGGATGCTACTGCTTTCTGTATTTCTTCTATAGCAATGTGTTCATCCAACAACTCACTGGATTCCGCAGGCAATTGGGGCATACCAGACCCATCTAAATAATCGTCTATCTGTAGTTGTGATGTGGGTGGTGCTTATAGGTTATAGAGTGAGGAATAAAATTCCCTAAACGCAGAAGCTAATCTCTGTGGATGTGAAACTTTCTGTCCAGAGGGTAACGTGATACGTAGGATGTAATTTGCAAGGGTCTGTTCCCTCAATGAATTGGCGAGAAGTTTGCCACATTTGTTTCCCGACTTGTATGTTACCAGACGGCAGATTTGGAGCGAAGCTTTCGCCCTAAATTGCATTAAGTCTGTTATTTTAGTTCATATTTGTGTAAGTTCCGCTTCTCCAGCTGGTGTTTGGGCGTGTTTATGTCTTGTTTCTGCTAGATGTAAATCTTGGAATAGGGGTGTAATCTGGCTTGAGCGCTCTTGTTTAATGCATGCTCCGTGTTTGATTAGAACTCCGTGGATTACTGCCTTATGGGCTTCCTATTCCGGGATCACTGCCTGGGGTGTTATTGGTTTTGAAGTAGTTATCTAATTCTATAGAGACATCTTTTAGTACTTCTTCATCCTGTAGGAGGCTTTCATTTAGTCTCCATGTTTTGGATCTAGTAGTAGTATTCTCTGTCAGTGCGTATGTTAGCATGACCGGGGCGTGGTCAGACCATGTAATTGACCCTATTTTGGAGTCACGGAGGGCGTGTAATTGGGCATGTGGGAGTAGAAAGTAGTCAATCCTTGAGTAATGTTTGTGAGGAGTCGAGTAGAAAGTGTAGTCGCGTTCAGTCGGGTGGAGGAGTCTCCACACATCGATCAGCTGTGATCTATGTAGTGTTTTGGAAATGCGTTTCCTAGTATTAGGCGTTACCGAAGATTTCCCTGAGGAAGTATCCTCAGCGGGGATTAGTAGGACATTAAAATCACCACCCACTATGAGGTGGCCACTCGTAAATTCTAGGAGGGTCTCCATGATTTTGTGGATAAAGTGGTCTTGGTGACAGTTGGGTACATAAATGTTAGCGAGGGTCACCTGAACTCCCCCGATCTCCCCTTTAAGAAACAAATATCTTCCCTCTGGGTCTGATCTTATATCTATATATTTCTAGGGGACTCTGTGCGAGATGAGTATAGACACTCCACGGGTCTTGGATGTGCCATTAGTGGAATGGTACACCTGTAGGAAGAATTTATTTTTCAAAATGGGAAGGTTACTGCTTTTGAAATGAGTCTCCTGCAGTAGTGCTAGGTCTGCTCTATGGTGTTTTAGATCATGTAACAGCATCTTTCTTTTTTCCGGTATGTTCAAGCCTTTTGTGTCTAATGAGAAGATGTTCACCGCCTCCATGTTACCCGATATTAAAAAGGGGATTGGGTTCAGAAGAAGTAGAGCTGACAAGAGGGGAGAAGGGGGGTAGAAAAGGAATTAAATGTCAGAGGAGAAGGTAAAGAGGATAAGGGTATATAGTAATATCTGAGGCCAAAAAACTTGACGTGTCAGACCAGGAAACAGAGTTTGGAGAAGGACAAAGGTCAAGGGGTGAGATAAAAATGTAGTAAATGCGGAATCGCACTTCTAGACTCTATAAAGAGTATTCTATGTCAGTAGCACAGTAGTGCTAGGACGCTCACCAGTACTAACTGGTAATCGAGCGCTGGCCTAGTTGGGGTTGTGGAAAGGAATAGCCAGAATTAAACTCACTGGCTCCCCCTTCCCGCCCCGCTATGGGATTGTATATGTCATAGTTTAATTGAAGGCGGCTGTGGTATCTAATTGCGGATGGATGGCATGTTCGTAACTTTTAACAACAATTTCCATATAAACAAATATAGTTCTTTATGAAACCTATATAGAACAGATAATGACCTTACCCGAGCATAACAACACTTAATATTATAGAGGAAAGTTCCCTTTAGACCTAACTGTGGAAGCATGGGAGCAGCTTAAAAAATATTTTTAAACAAATGAAAAGATGAAACAAAAAACAAGATCAACTTAAGACTGCATCCCCCATCCCCGATGTGTGCTACCCAGGCTCACGTCTCCGGGGGCAGAGGATTCCTGGTGATATGTCATCATAACACTCTTCCTCGTCTCCAGGCAATCTATTCCCTCTCAGGTCAGAGAGTCCGTCCCACAGGGATGGAGTTCATGTCCCCACTTGTTTCCTGTAAGCTAAGAGCTTATCCATATCCCGCACCTTACTGCCCCTCCCTCCATCTCAATGAGCCCTGCAAGAGTATTCAGATTCTCAATCGCAGTGTATAGCATCTGTAACAATATACGATACCATGTTCGAGTTCATCAGGTATGCAGCAGCTTGTGCAGACATGCAGTGTAATCCAAACCTCTCACTGGTGAGTGTTTCAAGAAATCTACACAGAGCGGGTTTGCCAGTATAAACCTAAGAAGGAGCCCAAGGCAGGGGAGAAAAGCTTTGTAGATCTCTCTGTCATGTCCTAGGTAGTTTCCATAGTTCTGACATGTTCTCTCCAAGCCCACTCTTTGTAGGGTACTGGGGATTGTATTTCAACTATATTGAAAGTTCCTGTAACCATCACCCGGTACGCAAGGTAAATGTACTCTAAGAAATGAAAGTCTCCTGTGTCCGGAAATTTCACTTTTGATTGCCTGGGGGTCAGTGGGAGTAGGAGCACCAATCGTTCGTACACAAAGGTGATAATGGCAAAGTTCGAGAGTAGAATTACCAGTCTTGTATTCTAAACTCAAGGAAAAAAAAACAGAGACATGGGGAATAGTTTCCCCATTAGAAGGAGATAAGAAATGTATGCATAGCAAATAACCAAAATCTGTTAAATATTGTGCTAAGTGGGAAAGGAAGTTGGGATTCAATGGTAAACTAACTGTGAAAGGGTGTCAGGAGTTGGTGGATAAGCTTAAATTGTTAGGACCCAATGAAAAAAAAAAAAAAAAAAGAAGTAAAAGATTAGAAATGGCGGAATAAGGAGAACAAAAAAAAAAAAAAGAGAAATGCCAAGCCCAACTGCCCCTAGTAGACAAAGAGACAGACAAAACGGTCAGCCCCTAACTATGACTGTTTTTAAACCATGGACTGAGAGTGACGTGCAGAAGGCTACTGAGCATATTAAACATCCTAAGTTTGGGGCCCCAGAAATCATTGAAAATATGGAAGGTCTGAGGAACAGTTATAGGCTAAACAGGGTCAAAGTGGAAAGGGCCTTAAGGAGGGTTCTAGGATCAGATTGGGCATCAGTAATGGGAAATTGGGACCCCTGTGTAGCCACAGTGCCCCCTCAACAAAGAGGGAAACCACTGGCCCTTGATATCAAAGATTTGACAGACAGATTGACTGCCTCCTATCAGAGATGCAATCTCCGATGGGTATAACAAACTGACTGGCAAAAGATTAATATGACTGTAAAGGAAGACAAGGAAAGTGTCAGTGATTATCTAAATAAACTACGAGAAGTTTTTAAAGTGTTCTCTGGGCTCCCCAAAGCTGAGGATGTGAATAGTGTATATCAACAACAGCTAAAGATAGCTTTTGTTAATGGATTAAACCAGGATCATAAGGATTACATTGTTAAAAACTTGGTTACTTACTGAATTGCATCAGTTTTAGATGTTTTGCAATATGTTAAGCATTCTGAGAAGTATTTGAAAGTGATGGAAAAAACAATGTGAAAGTAAAGGTTTTTTTTTGTGCAAGGTGATGAAGGAGATACCCCCTTAAGAAGGAAGCAAAGGAGGGTATAGCCCCTGCAATAGAATGGTACAGGATTTACAAGCTGTTAAACAAGCAGTTATACCAAGGGCATAAGGTAAATAAAACTAAACTCCAGTTGTGGCAACAGCAGGTCAAATACTTAGGTTATAATATCTCAAAAGAAGGTCGACACCTGGATGAGGAGAGAATTTGAGCCCTCCACCAGGTGCCGAAGCCAGAAACAAAGAAACAAATGATGTCTTTTTTGGGCATGACAAATTTTTGTAGAGCTTGGATTTCTAGGTATTCAATACTGACCGCGCCCCGTTGGTCCATACATTTGAGCCCAGCACGACACCTTTCCTGTATGACAATACTTTTACGACAACCTCACTTAACAATATCGGAAAGTACCGTTATCTAACCCTGACATGACACTTTTTGTTGGTGGCTCCAGTACGAAAAATCCAGATGGCACAAGTGTAACTGGATATGCAGAAGTGACACATGACAGAACAGGAAATCATAGAGATAGATCATACAGTCCTTACTGATATACAGCAGAATATATCCCCTGGGGAGAAACAATATTGGAAAACAAAAGGTTGCACAATAATAGATAACATCTACACATCACCTGAAGGAAAGCTGGTATTGCCAAAATCCTTATTTAGGTATGCCGCAGTATTGACACATGGAGTAACTCATGTGTCAAACAGGGGGATGACTGAGATGTTAAATAAGATATGTACAGCCTATGGCTTCACAAACTACTAAAAAAAAAAGTTTTGTTCTCAATGCATTATATGTGCAAGAGACAATGCTCAGGGAGGCATAAGACCACGGAAAGGGAAGTTCCCCACACCGCAATATCCATTCCAACACATTTGCATGGATTTTATTGAATTAGACAAATGTGAAAAGGAAGAAATATTGTTTGGAAATCATTGATGCATTGACCACATGGGTAGAGATATCATTTCATGATTTGGGATACCAGAGAAGATTTATAGCGATAATGGTCCACATTTTGTAAATCAGACTATAAAACACCTAACAGAAGTGATGGGTATAGAAGTAAAAGAACGACTGTGCATATCACCCTCAGTCAGCAGAGCTCGTAGAAAGACATAATGGGATATTAAAGAGCAAGCTAAAAAAGGCTATGGAAGAGACAGGGAAAAATTGGATGTACTGTCTCCCACTAGCTATTTTAAGCATGCACAACACCCTCACTAAAGAGGGGCTGAGTCCATTTGAAATGATGTATGGTAGACCTTATAAAATACCTTTATTACCAAATGAAACCCACACAGAGGAAGGGGAGAGAACCTTAGCAGAATACATGTCAAGGTTATTAAAACAGAAACAAATTAACCAAGAGTGTTCCATTCCAGAAGGAGAGCCCATAGGAGAAGACAAAGTACAAATCGGGTGCTCATCAAGGTGATCAAAAAGAAGCATTGGCACTCCCCTAAGTGGGACGGGCCATATCAAGTACTCCTTACTACTCCCACTGCAGTAAGAATTGCTGAAAGGACTACCTGGATTCACCAATCCCACTGTAAAAAGGTAAATATAGGCAGAGTAGGGACAGAGAGACTGAAGGAGGGGGAAAGTCCAAATACAAAGGGAGGCAGATAAAAGGTCTGCTTGTCTCAACCTTGGTGAAGAAAAGGCCCTATCTAGGCCCCCCTCACTTCAGATAGGATGGTAGGGATTTTGTTCCTCGTGGGAGTATTGGTGACTCAAGGAGAGGCCTCTATATGGGGAGGTAGGAGACACGGGAGGATAGTGGAACCAATCAATTGGGAAGAGACAGGAAGAGCATTGAACCTCACCTTTGTTGAAGGAGCCACCAGTACTATACAGGTGGATTTCTGGCAGATGACAGATTGTGGAGATAAGGTAGAAGCAAGTAAACTGACCTGGGCAGATAAATACGTGTGCTACCTGGCTGGAACTACCGGGTGTACTATTTGGGATTCAGTCATGTGGACAACTGCAGCCCAGGAATTGGGGATATGAGATCCCAGCAGCAGGAGATTTAAAGAATAGATTAACCATAACTAAAGCGGCCCACTCTCCCTGTACAGAATTAAAGAATTGCAATATATTATTGATTTCCCTGAAGGACCTAAAACTAGAGGATCAGAGGTTATATCGTATAGGAGCTTGGATATCAGGAACTGACCCTTTGGGACCCTTTCTTGAAGTCAAACCAAAGAATGAGACAAACAAGAAGAAAGAATTAGATAATGAGGACTGACTTAAAGTAGAGGTATTAGGATCCACAGTGAGATTCACCAATCTCACAGCGGAAGAAGCTATAACATTAGAAACAGGATACCAAGATAAGAATGAATGGCTTGAATAGTTAATATATAGTGCTAACACCCTTAAAAAAGAGAACTGCTTGGTCTGTGCAGGGGCCAAACCCCATCTGGCTACAGTGCTTTTTCCCTTAAATAACAATACAGATCCAGATGGTTTAGAGTGTATGCTAAAGCTATATAAAAAAAAAACATACAAACCTGACACCAACACTCCCTGTCACACATTAAGTTTATTGTTTCCCCAAGTTCAGAGACCTCAGATACCCCCTGCTGTCACGGCATACCCTGGCAACTTTGCTTGCTTTGCACTTCCGGGGAATGAGAGTGGCGAAGATTTGGGGTCTTTACCAGATGACTACTGCATGGAGAGGATTAACAAAATAATAAAGGCAGAGGGTGACAACTGGGTTGAGCACGACACCCAGAGGGCGGACGTCTGGTGGTTATGCGAAGACAAGAGGCTCAGAGCGGGCATCCCAGCCAATTCCCGAGGGGATTGTGCCCTGGTACAGCTGGCAATGCCTCTGCGCTTACGGTCAGAGTCCCCTTGGAAGACGGGTCACAGGAGGAGCAGAAGGTACACCTCTCCTGCGGTGTCTTTTGACCCCCAGATCTATATAGATGAGATTGGGGTTCCGCGTGGAGTGCCGAGCAAGTTCAAAGCTAGGAATCAAGTGGCAGCTGGATTTGAGTCTCTTCTCTGGTGGGTGACAGTAAAAAAAAAAAATGTTGACTGAAATATATATATATATATATATATATATATATAAGCAACAAAGGTTTGTAAACTACACCAGGGATGCAGTTAAGAGATTTACAGAGCAATTAGCCCCTACCTCTCTGACGGCATGGCAGAATAGGATGGCATTAGATATGGTCCTAGCATAAAGAGGAGGGTTCAGTAAAATGTTTGGTGGTATGTGGTGCACCTTTTATTTCTAACATTACAGCTGCTGGAGGAACCGTAACTAGAGCCCTCGAAGGATTGACAGCTTTATCGAATGAATTCGCGGAAAACTCAGGTACTGATGATCCATTCACAAATTGGCTTGAAGGTTGGTTTGGGAAATGGACTGGACTTGCCAAGGTCAAGGACTTGCTAAGGTCTGAAAACCCAGTTGTGGAACGGACCTGCATTGAAGTAATGAATTGAGGAAGCAAATATAGATATCAGAGGAGGGAATGATAAGAAATATGTAAAGATTTACAGGTGATATCGATATTTGCCTTGTTCCTTATATGTTTTTTTCCTAGCTAAAATGGCGCTGACTTATTGTTTTGCAATCTGCTTAGTTCCGACCAACACCTACAACAATATTTAAAGAACTAGCAAAAGTTTACCATATTAGGCCATATTGTGAAAGGGCACTGTTTTTGACAATAAAGCTGACGATGCACCATGAGTCACCAGTGTGCCTTAGCCAATGGTAGCTTGCCAAATACTGTTATAAAATGACATGTGTAAAGGGTTCCTGTATGACTCTGTTGAATCTACTTGCTGTGTACAGAGTTCATCCCTGTGTATCGATACATTGGTAATAAATCTGTCTTCTAATCAACGTGACCGGAGTTGACTGATCAGTGAGAGAATGGAATTTTACCGACAAAAGGGGATCAGACCGTAGGCCAATAATGCTAGGGGTGTTAAAGACCTGCTATGCTCGGGCTGTAAAATGATCTTGTATCCATTAGCTAAATCAAGACTCACGTGTACCCTCGTTGGAAGGCGCCCTGGATCTCCTTCTGGAGCGTTGCTGACGAGGTGGTTGGTGCCGTTGAGTGGAGAGACCCGGTCTTCCTGTGGGGCGAGGAACAAGGATCAGCCAATTTGGGACCTCAATCGGTTCAGACCCCAGAAAAATAAAAAGGGCCAGTAAGTCCGATGGGGTACGTAGGGTGAAAGAGGCCGTGGTATTCCGTAAAGTAACCGCAAGGGGGTAACCCCATCGATACGTGCAGCCTTGTCTTCTAGCCAGTTCCAGGACAGGTTTCAGCATAGCTCTCCTTTGTAGTGTGGCTTTGGATAGGTCCGGAAGAATTTTAATCTCGGCGTCGTCAAACAATACTTCTCCCTGCTTCCAGGCCTTGCGGAGGATGAGATCCTTCTGGGTGTAGTGGTCTACCCTACATAAAACATCTCTGGGTCTGTCAGGGTCTGAAGGTTTAGGACCGAGTGTCCTGTGGACGCGGTCCAGTTTGATGGACGACTGCGATGTTCCCAGGACTCCCTGAAAAATGGCTGTTACAGTTGCCTCCAGATCCTCTGCTCCAGTGGCCTCTGAAAGACCCCGCAGTCGCAGGTTGTTACGGCGGCTGCGGTCCTCCAAGTCCTCCAAATGGAGCTGTAAGTCCACTGCCGTGGCTGCCTATGTCTCCCGCGAATGCTCCAGGGCTGAGATCTGCTGTGTGAGGGCAGAGACCGAACTTTCACCTGCCTCCACTCTGTCGGAGATCGTCTGCAATTCCACCCTTATCTCCTGTATATCTCTGGCGTGAGCCTCCTCCACCCGTTGTATAAGGGTCTCGATGTCCGATTTGGACGGGAGGGCCTCAAAGTCCGCCTTAGTAGGTAGGGCCTAGAGAATGGCGCGGAGATCATCAGGCATGTCTCTCACTTGCCTCGAGTGATTAGCCATGTCGGAATGAGAGTCTCCAGTGGATTCCGAGTAGCTGACCGAGGTAGCAGGGGGAAATGCAGGCGTAGATGGTGAGTCAGCTTCGGCCGAGATGTATACACGTGGCGCTGAAACAATGGCGCCCGGTGAGCTCCTCTGTGAGTCCCGAAAGTAGCTCATTATACTGCTCCGTGGGGTGGAATTCAGGTTGTTGCTAACCGATGCTCTTGTCTTATATCTCCTGTAAGTTGTCATGCCGCAGAAATGAATGATTTAGCCGTCTTTAGTGCGGGTAGGACAGGGGGAAGCCAGGAGCTCTTCAGAAACACTTCTTCACACGGCCATTGCTAAGCCACGCCCCGCCCTGCCTCATTTCTACTCACTCCCAGATCCTATGGTATGGGTGTGTGGGGGTGTTAAGGTGTTGGGAGATGTCACCAGAGAGGGGGAGCTGTGTACATTTGACCAATTAAAAGCCAGACATAATTTATCGACTTCCTTCTTTTTCCTCTATTTGCAACTGCGCCACGCATTTCAGGCGCAGTTCAATGGCAAAAGAATAGAATTATTAAAAAATATTATTTCGCGCAATATTGGTGGTGGATGTGTGCCAAGGTGGATGATGATTGCTGCAGCTAATTAATACTGGGATCTGTGATCTCTACTTGTATTATGGAGTAGTGCCTGCTATTAGCTGGTAAAATGACACTAATAAATTAAGACGTGAAAAATTCCAAATAAATCAACAGTAATAAACCATATTCTTATACTATTGACGTGCCTAAATAACGTGAGTAAAGTGCATGACTGTGAATAAATATCTCTTGTGAATAAAAAATTATCTCCTAAAATCATTAATTATTATGTAAATCAATTGGCAATTAGTTATAAATAATACCATGAAATAATAATCATGCAATAGTGACCATATAAATCAATAATAGTCCTTTTCAGTGCTGTAATAAAGTGCAAGTGCTCAAAACCAGGTTGGTATGTGAAGGGTTAATATAGCATATAAAGAGTCTATAAATTCTTCTAATGAATCTTGATGTGAGTGATGTGATAAATGTGTTTCCTTCTGTTGCTGGTGTCTCCTAGTATGGTTTCACAGGACCCTCACCTTCAGTCTGTGATATTCAGGCGTTCAGTGGTGTGACTTTAAAATGTGGGGATGATCTCTGGGAGCTTTTCCTTCTTTGCTTATTTTTTCTCCATTAATATCTTTATGTTGTTCCGCTCTGGTAAACTCAGCAAGGGGGAGATAAAATAGAAAAGAGGCTCCACTAGTGTATTAACGTTTTTAAATTGTAAAGGGGGATGTTTAATAGGTAATGCTCTTACATTCAAAATGTTAAAAACAGGCAAAGTATAGCATAAAACGAACTGGCGTTCTCAGCGCCCTCTCACTTGTGCTTCAGGTGTGTGTATACCGCTCATCTGGGGATGAAGACACGTGACGGTGTCGTAACGCGTAGGGATTGGCTGGAGCGGTATACACACACCTGAAGCACAAGTGAGAGGGCGCTGAGAACGCCAGTTCGTTTTATGCTATACTTTGCCTGTTTTTAACATTTTGAATGTAAGAGCATTACCTATTAAACATCCCCCTTTACAATTTAAAAACGTTAATACACTAGTGGAGCCTCTTTTCTATTTTATCTCCCCCTTGCTGAGTTTACCAGAGCGGAACAACATAAAGATACTAATGGAGAAAAAATAAGCAAAGAAGGAAAAGCTCCCAGAGATCATCCCCACATTTTAAAGTCACACCACTGAATGCCTGAATATCACAGACTGAAGGTGAGGGTCCTGTGAAACCATACTAGGAGACACCAGCAACAGAAGGAAACACATTTATCACATCACTCACATCAAGATTCATTAGAAGAATTTATAGACTCTTTATATGCTATATTAACCCTTCACATACCAACCTGGTTTTGAGCACTTGCACTTTATTACAGCACTGAAAAGGACTATTATTGATTTATATGGTCACTATTGCATGATTATTATTTCATGGTATTATTTATAACTAATTGCCAATTGATTTACATAATAATTAATGATTTTAGGAGATAATTTTTTATTCACAAGAGATATTTATTCACAGTCATGCACTTTACTCACGTTATTTAGGCACGTCAATAGTATAAGAATATGGTTTATTACTGTTGATTTATTTGGAATTTTTCACGTCTTAATTTATTAGTGTCATTTTACCAGCTAATAGCAGGCACTACTCCATAATACAAGTAGAGATCACAGATCCCAGTATTAATTAGCTGCAGCAATCATCATCCACCTTGGCACACATCCACCACCAATATTGCGCGAAATAATATTTTTTAATATCACTATTAAGTGTTGGTGTGAACACCCTCATTTTGCAGCAATATTTATTCCCTCCCATTATATTCACATAGCACTTTATTATAGATATCCACCAGCGCGAAGGACACCCATAAATTTATAAAAGAATAGAATTCCTGCCATCAGCACTGGATACTCTTTTGACTGAGGAGAGGTTGGTTAAACCTCTGTCAACAGTGTACAAATCTCTCTTCAAAAAGACGCCACTAGGTGTAACCATATGCAGGGAACGTTGGGAGAAAGAAATCACTAGTATACAGGGGGAGGATTGGGAGAATATGTGGGATCATCCTTTTCAATAATTAGTGTCCTCAAGAGACTGCCTAATTTATTTCAAGCTCCTTCACCGTATTTATTTTACCCCTGCCAGAAAATCTCGCATATATCCTTCCGTTAATAGTCAGTGCTGGAGATGCTCTCATTCACCAGCTGACTCAGAGCATATTTTTTGGAGTTGCACACATATTCAAACTTTCTGGTCTGGGATTACTGAATGCCTCTCAGGGCTACTTAGTATCCTAGTTCCTATGACTCCAAGAGTCTGTCTAATAGGGTTGGTGGAAGAGGTGGTTCCATCCAGAGCACACCGTACTTTTTTAAATATTGCGTTGTTTCATGGTAGAAAGGCCATCCTATTGAAATGGAAGAAAACAGCCTCACCTTCTATATTGTATTGGAAGGGTCTGATCAACTCATTAATACCTCTATACAAAGCAACATACAGGTCCAGAGGCTGTGAAAAGAAATTCAAAAAAGTGTGGCAGGCTTGGCTGGACTCTTCAGATACAGTAGGCTAAATATTAATGTGCAATTTTGTTTGCATTAGAAATTTATGATACCTGGATAACATGGGCGAATCCTAATTGATGGGATTCCCCTCATGAGACATAGACAAAATACCCACTTACCGGATTAAGTAGCCAAAGAGAGGCATGGTAAATGTATGTAATAGTGTTAAGGTGCACGTATGTACATATGTATGTATATTAACTATGGTCATTGGTTGGTTGGGGAGGGGGGTGGGGGGAATGGGAAGGGGATAGATTGAACTATGTTAGTTCTTTGTCGATGGCCCTGTGAGGCCAACCCAGGTGGCACATTGCCTGCCGGGTTAATGATTGTTTTATGTTTTGTATTGTGTGCAAAAACACAATTGCGCTGTCATGCGACACTGTACCCAAAAAAAATTGACGTCCTTTTTTTCCCACAAATAGAGCTTTCTTTTGGTGGTATTTGATCACCTCTGCGGTTTTCATTTTTTGTGCTATAAACAAAAAAAGAGCTACAATTTTGAAAAAAAAATAAAAATGTTTACTTTTTGCTATAATAAATATCCCCAAAAATGTTTTTTTTAAAAAAACGTATTTCTTCCTCAGTTTAGGTCAATATATATTCTTCTTTGCATATTTTTGTATTGGTTTGCGCAAAAGTTGTAGCGTCTACAAACTATGGGAAAGATTTATGGCATTTTATGGCATTTTTATTATTATTCTTTTTTTTTACTAGTAATGGTGGTGATCTGCAATTTTTAGCAGTACTGTGACATTGCGGCGGACAGATTGGACACTTTTGACACATTTTTGGGACCATTGACATTTATACAGTGACCATTGCTATAAAAATGCACTGATTACTGTGTAAGTGTCACTGGCAAGGAAGAGGTAGGCAGTTTGATGGGCACAATTGATGTTTTTTTTCTGAGTTTTTCAGTTTGTTTACGCCTGACATGGACATTCACTGTACTGTTCATTTAAGCACAAGAGACTTTTTGTTCTCACTGTTGAAATGTGTTCTGTAACCTTCACCTAACACACAGACACTTCTGCTACTAAACGCTCTCTACTCCCCCCTCCCTTCTCAAGGTTTTACTTTTGCAATTGTTCTATTCGCTAGTTTTTAATAATATATTTCTATTTGTTAGCTTTTAATAACATATTTCTATTTGTTAGTTTTTAATAACATCTCACACCACCCCTTTCTTATCTATGTATAAAATAACATGTAATAATAAATTTTCACTGAACGGACATTTTAAACACAGTAATTGAGTCCTGTGAATCTGTTCCTGCAGCATTAACTTTGTTTTAGAGTCTCAATAAGAAATCAGTCATATCAGTCTTGGCGAGTCATAACAGGAGTTTGGCAGAGTCTCGCTTCGATCGGGATCATCGGGAAATGCAGACCTCAAATGCCGGCTAGGTAAGCTGCCCTTAAGCTTGCTATATTTTCTATATTTCTGCCTTTTCCTATGTATCCTATCTGTCGGTTCTCAAGGAAGAGAACCACTCTCGGACCTTTCTGGTTGGGTAACGTGTGTGTGTGAATGTGTATGTGTCCCCCTTCATGGGTTGGACTGTGTGTGGATAGGGAAAATCCTCTGCAGTTCCCTGCGTTGACTCCTTGTGGGCGACCTGGGTCAGAGGCGCATGGTAGGGTCAGATAAAACTCACAGAGAAGAGACGAGGAGGGTCTCTTAATGAGTGTTTTGTCTATTGTCATAAACCCCTTCTATCCACGTAGATAAGTGGATACTATTCTTGTAAATCTGCAGATTTGCTGTACTATTTGTTTTAGAGGCAAGAGGGTATAGGCACAAGAAGAAAAAAACGGCCAGTCATTATGGGCATTAAATTAATTAAGGGAATGAAGGGAGAGAGGCCTTCAGAAAATGCCCAGCGCAAGATGAGCGCTAGAGAATATATGAACCGAAGGTACAGGTCCGCCTATACTGAGCCCCTAGATAAATGGGTAGAATGGACAAAGGGAACAGCTAAACCTTTAAAATCTGAAGGGACTTTTCATTTACAAGTATGGCAAACTTTTCTGCATGATTATGGCCCACTACTGTGCAGTGAAGGAACGTGGAGAATAGCTTGCACATGGGAAACAGAAGCTAAAGTAGCAAATCAAACTGGCTTGACAGAGATATATAATAAAAGTACTGCCCAAATTTACTACGTTTGGCCAGAAGACTCTGTAGAGGAGGATCCCCCACCTTATGTGGCTGCCAGTTTGGCTTTAAGGGGTCCATCCACAAAAGCAAAAGAATTAAATTACATGGAACACACAAAAGATGAATAATAAAATGTATTATTACATGTTATTTTATACATAGATAAGAAAGGGGTGGTGTGAGATGTTATTAAAAACTAACAAATAGAAATATGTTATTAAAAACTAGCGAATAGAACAATTGCAAAAGTAAAACCTTGAGAAATGACTGTGTTAAGCAGAGGTTTAACAGCCCCATATCAACCTACAAAGAGGATTTTGGCTCGTATCCTAGAAACAGATGATTGGCATAAATCAAAAGGCAAATATGCAAAACTAGGTCTCTCTGAACTTAAGGCTTTGGCCAGAAAAAGAGAGATAGAGTCTGAACTTCTGGAGCAAACCATAATTTCCAAATTGTGGCAGCAAGATGAAGAGAGAAGGAAGGGAGATGCCAGCCCTTCTGCCCCTGGCATAGAGCAATCTGTTGCAGTTTATCCTGTCAGAACCCAATTAGTTTTTGAAGGTAATGCTGTTGACAGTAAGTCTCAAATTAGATGGCATGTACCTTTTAGTCCCCAAGATATGAGAGCTATATTAAAGGAATTGGGAGATCCTAGAAAGAATCCAATTGGGTTTGCAAACAAACTTAGCGCTGCACAGGAAGCATTTGAGGCTTCTGCTACTGACATTCATCAGCTTCTTATTAAAGCAGTGGGAAGCAACATGTCTGGCTATATACTTAAAGAATGTGGTGTAGACGTAAAAAATCTAGGTAAGATGGTTAGTGGATGGGAGGTTTGGGAGGAATTGAAGGAAAAATTGCCCCAAATATATGGACAAACCAGACATGCTGAATTTATGAATGCTAAGCAAGGGAAAGAGGAAGCAGCAGGGGCTTATTGGAGGCGGTTAAGCAATATGGCTGAGGAAACAGGCATTAAAATAGAGGAAGAGAAGGCAGGAGAAACTGCAAGTCCATCGACACAACTGGTGAAACAAAGGTTTCTTGATGGTTTAATACCCCAGTTGAAAGAAAAGTTGTTCACAGCAAGGCCTGAGGCAGGCAATATGTCTATTTGAGACGTCCTGCCTATCCTGTTATCCATAGAAAACAGGATTAACCAAAAAGACAGCAAACCCAAGGTAATGTACATGGGGAAGCAGAGAGGAAGAGGAAGAGGCAAAGGCAATTTCAGAAATCATGGCAATCGAGGGCCAATTATATGCTACAATTTTGATGGGGAAGGACACATAGCCAAATTCTGCCATCTTCCTGACCATAGACTAGAAAAGAGCTTAGAGGCACCTCATGCTGATCCCAGTTCTCTGCCAAAAGCAGTGGATCAGGCATAGGAAAATGGCATGCCAGTATCCATCATGTTAAATAGGGGGGACAATGGTCCCGAGGCCAGAGTAAAAGTATTTTTACAAGAACTCCCCTATCCTGGAGGAGAAACAGAATTAACCTGTTTAATTGATACTGGTGCAAGCCGAAGTGTTTTTAATATAGACTTACCTCCAGGATTATTATCTACAAATGTTATCTCTGGTGTTGGCCTAACCGGGACCTCTACTGATTTGGTTGAGTCCAAGCCACTTAAACTCAGGCTAAGACAGCAAACAGAAATTGTCACTAAAGTGTTAGTTTCAGACACAGTTCCTACCAATCTTTTGGGAGCTGACATTTTGAACCAAATTGTAGCAAACATAGACTACACTCCTACAGGAGTCCAAGTGGTCAGTAGTCTGTCAGGAGAAATTTTAAATCCTGCCTGTGGAATATTTTTAATCCAGGACTCCACTCCGCCATTTCCACCAGAATTGAAAGTGATTCCCGCAGAATTATGGACCACCAGCAAATATGATGTAGGTCTACTAGATTGCACCCCAGTCATGATAAAAATAAACCAGGAGCCCATCTCCCACAGATTAAACAGTACCCACTGAGTATTGCTCAGACTGAGGGGATAAAGGATCAAATCACTCAACTGAAAGCAGCACGGGTTGGTGTACCAATTAAGTCCCAAGTCAATACACTCCTGTTCCCAATTGCAAAGAAGCCAGACAAGAAGGGTGGGCAGGTGACATATTGCATGGATCATGATTTGAGAACCATTAACAATATAATAGAGGCAGATACCCCGATCGTGCCCAACCCCCGCACTTTACTAAGTGGAATACCTGCCTCCAGCACCTGCTTTACAGTGATTGATCTTGCAAATGCTTTATTTTTGGTGCCCCTGCACCCAGATTGCTGGCACCTTTTTTCATTTACCCATGATGCCCAAAAGTTAGCATGGACAAGACTGCCCCAAGGCTGTGTTTAGCCCCTCTGAATATAATACTGCATTAAAGCAAGTATTGGACCAATGGTCCCCCTCACACCCAAAATCAGCAGGGCCTGTGGAGCGCTGACAACAGGTGGTGTCTACCCAGGAGTTTGTACCCAGTTTTAGCACAACTGGCACATGGCGTCAGTCATCTTGCTAAGGGCGCGATAGTGGCACTTACTGACTGCTATTGGATAGCATCTGGATTTAGTGCATTTGCAGCCAGGTTTTGTGCTTCATGTCTCACTTATGCTTTGTACAATGCAGGGAGGCCTGTCCATGTTCCCCAAAAGCATTCTCCTAAGCCAGACTCCCCTTTCCAAAGAATTCAATAGACTACATTCAGATGCCCAGAATAGGCACCTATGAGTTCGCTTTAGTGTGTGTTGACATGTACTCAGGTTGGCCCGAGAGCTGGCCAGTAGCTAAAGCAAATGCAAAAACAACAGCAAATAAAATTTGGAATGAAATAGTTTGTAGTTCCTGAAACTATTGAGAGTGACAGAGGAACCCGTTTTACTGGGGAAGTAATGAAAGAGGTAATGGAAGCACTTCACATACAGAAAGCTTCACATACACCTTATCATCCACAAAGTAGTGGTAAAGTTGAGAGACTTAATGGAATTTTGAAAAACAGATGTGCAAAAATTAAAGCAGATACAGGAAAAGGATGGGTGTAAGCTTTGCTATTAGCCCTATATTCTGTACGAACTACCCCTAAACAACCACATGGGCTGTCCCCCTATGAGATTTTATTTGGAGGGACACCCAAAACAGGGCTATATTTTCCCCAACAGTTGCAGGCTTCTCACTCTAATCTGTTAGAATATGTTCAGATTTTGCAAAAAACATTGAATAAAATACATGAAGGTGTTTAAAAATCTATCCCCAACCCAGATTCTGTTTCAGGTATTCAGAGAATCCAACCAGGTGACTGGGTGGTGGCCAAGCGACACGTCAGAAAGCCACTAGAACCAAAATTTGACGGACCACATTTGGTGCTTTTGACAACCAGTTCTGCTGTCAAGTTGGAAGGAAAGCCCACCTGGATTCAGGCCAGTCACTGCAAGAAAATCCTGAAGTGATGATATCCTTTGAAAAAATGATGATGATGTTTCTTTTCTTTTTGTTGTTTGTGAGAACTGAGACATACCCATGATAGCAATGCCTCTCAATTTCACTGATCTAAACAGGACCAGAATAAATGGCTCATACATAGTCTCCACAGCTAATGAGCACAGATCAGTAACTTTGATGGTTTCAAAACAGATAAACACTCCACAGATTTGTTTAAACATTACATGCCCGTTTAACACTAAATGTAAACGGTTAGGCAATTCAGATTGCACCGGAGCAAAAATGACAGTTTATGGAGGAAACTATGGTCAATATTATTATATCCCAGATCCAGAACTAAATAGAACAATTTATGGTGCAAATTGCTCACAGTTCCCAATATGTGAAAATATCGGTTACCTGGGATTCCATGTTATTGCTTCCAGTTTTTTAGGAGCAGGCATACCGTCCATACGTAGAGGGTTATATTATATATGTGGAAATAAAGCTTACGCCTGGCTTCCTACTAATGTTAAAGGTACAGGTTATATTGGGAAGTTAGTACCTGCTTTGGCTGTTTGCAAAGATACAGTGTGACCAGATCAAAGTCCAGAATACCCTTTAGTGTTCAAAAGAGAGCTGTTCACTGAAGGTGACATGGCATGGTCCTGGTTCCCTTCCTGGACAGGATGGGGAATTGAAGCAATGAAAAGACTAAATAATTACACTAGAATTGTAGATAAGATTATTATACTATGTAAAAAAGTGCGATTACGATCTGTATTCACAAATGATGGATGAAACATAGTAAATAAATAAAAAAACTTGCATGAAAGAAGAAAAAATAAAATATAGAGAACAAATGCACATACATGGAAAAAATAAATTACATAAAAGTGAAATAAAAATATTTCTAATCATAAGGCTCGAAATGGAGTGGATTTACAAGATCCGCTCTCTTAGGCCTTTGGGTCTAAATGTGGATATTGAGTTAAACGCATTCATTGATAATTCCTAAGATAACCTTTTTGCTTTCCCCTTCCCCCTCCATCCATTCACAATTTCTATAGAATTTGATGATAATGAGGGATAATGGGATTTTGTGCTTATTATTTAATTGTATCTATTTCTATTCATTCTTATTTTCATATTTGTTAAGGATCTAATATTTCGATTGTTTTGAAGTATTTGGGTGACTTGTAATGTTGGTAGGACCTATTGTTCAATTAATTTAAACATGTATGATTTAATATTAAATATGGCCGCTTTTTGTGATACTGGGTGCTCTTCACGCCAATAAATGGGCCTCTTTGTTTAGATTTAAACAGAAAGATTTCTTGTATAAACACTTATAGGGTATATTTTTTGTTGTGTATTGATTTTTATCCTTTTCTGTTAAATAGAATATTTATTATAATTATTTTTATAATTATAACACATTTCTCTTCGGTGACATGTATAGTCGCCTTTTAATTATCCAGATAAACCATCTAGATTGCCTTTAAGAGGAGGTAATAATAACATCAGATAGTAATGATTGTGATATCTTCTGAGCGGTGGCTCCATTACTATTCTCTGATGGACTAATTGTTTCCGCTCAGTTTTTTGTATCAGTGAGTAACTATGGCAACATTCATCTAGTGGAGAGCACCAGGTAGAGGCTTGGTTTCTCCACTTGGACTCCTTCTCAGTAAGGTTTACATTGTATTAGAGCTGAGTTGAAAACGAGGCTTGGTGCACGTCTAAGACTATTTAGGTGATGGCTCAATGCGTCACCGTGCCCCTTTGAAGACGTCAGCTTGTGACAAAACATGTAGGGCGTGGCTACGTATTGTAAGCCGTCACATTGTTCGCCCCATGTACTGCACGGGTGCTCGTTTATTTTAACGCCGGCATAATTTTACTATTTTTATTAGTCCTCCCACGGAGTGAGTCCTCTCCGTTTTTGTTATATTAATTTTTATAATAAACCCCAAACTTATTTACACTATTGGAGCCTTTTTTTTGCCTTTTTCCTTTCTCCACCTTGGAAGCAAGAGAGAGCTTCTCCCCCCTCCAGGTTCAAGACTTGGATCAGCCCGGACTGGAGATGCTGGATGTATCAGCTGTTCCAGACGCTATCTCTACATGGTCCCTGCAGAGGGCGAAATCTGCGTGCTCGTTAGACCTCGCTAATAGGGGGTCCACCATCGAGGGTAAGGGTCCATCTTTAACATTTATCTTTTGGATTCACCGCAAGTGGAGTCACATCTATTTATCCCTTTCTCCTTTCCTTAATCATACGGATGATGGTCTTATGGAAGGTGGATGGTTTTTTCTCATGCTGATGAACTTTTCCTTTATTGTTTCACTGTATGGACTTTAGTCACTACATTATTTTTATATTCATTAATCACTCTTTTTTATTATTACATTCATCTCTGATTGATTTGTATTGGTTGATATTTCACATTTGTGCCTCTTATATGGGTGCTTGGCATATCAGTATATATTTCACAGGTCATATCATTTATGATTAGAAATATTTTTATTTCACTTTTATGTAATTTATTTTTTCCATGTATGTGCATTTGTTCACTATATTTAATTTTTTCTTGTTTCATGCAAGTTTATTTATTTATTTACTATTTTTCATCCATCACTTGTGTATACAGATCGTAAAGCGCACTTTTTTACATGGTTTTGGATTTTGTACACGGATTGGTGCAGCTATCAGTCTGTTCTCTATTGAGGCTTCGTAGCGCGGTTTTTCCAATTAGATAAGATTATTAACCTTACTACCACTGATAAAGGTTTATTAACCACTTGACGACCGCCGCACGACGATGTACATCGGCAGAGCGGCACGGGCAGGCAAAAGGACTTACAGGTACGTCCGATCGGATCCCCCCCACCGGTGCCTGCGGCGGTCGGCAAATCCTCCCTGGCGATCGGTGGTGAGGGGGAGGCCATCCATTCGTGGCCCCCCCTCGCGATCGCTCCTGGCCAATGGGATCATTTCCCTGCCTCTGTATTGTACACAGAGGCAGAGGAAATTATGTCATCTCTCCTCGGCTCTGCATTTTCCGTTCCGGCGCCGAGGAGAGAAGACTGGAATGTGAGTTACACAAACACACACATACAGTAGAACACGCCAGGCATACATTACACCCCCGATCCCCCCCCGATTACCCCCAGATCACCCCTCCCCCCCCTGTCACACTGACACCAAGCAGTTTTGTTTTTTTTCTGATTACTGCATGGTGTCAGTTTGTGACAGTTAGTGTGGTGGGACAGTTACTGTTAGCCCCCTTTAGGTCTAGGATACCCCCCTAACCCCCCAATAAAGTTTTAACCCCTTGATCACCCCCAGTGTCGCTAAGTGATCATTTTTCTGATCGCTGTATTAGTGTCGTTGGTGACGCTAGTTAGGGAGGTAAATATTTAGGTTCGCCGTCAGCGTTTTATAGCGACAGGGACCCCCATATACTTCCTAATAAAGGTTTTAACCCCATGATTGCCCCCTAGTTAACCCTTTCACCACTGATCACCGTATAACTGTTACGGGTGACTCTGGTTAGTTCGTTTATTTTTTATAGTGTCAGGGCACCCGCCATTTATTACCGAATAAAGGTTTAGCCCCCTGATCGCCCGGCGGTGATATGCGTCGCCCCAGGCAGCGTCAGATTAGCGCCAGTAACGCTAACACCCACGCACGCAGCATACGCCTTTCTTAGGCTGGATTCACACCTATGCAGTTTTAGTGCTTTTTGCATTTTGCAGATTTGCACTGCAGTCCACTTAACATGGTTTCCTATGGAAAATGTTCTGTAGTGCAAATCTGCAAAATGTAAAAAAGCACTAAAAATGCATAGGTGTGAATCAGGCCTTAGTGGTATAGTATCTGAACGGATCAATATCTGATCCGATCAGATCTATACTAGCATCCCCAGCAGTTTAGGGTTCCCAAAAACGCAGTGTTAGCGGGATCAGCCCAGATACCTGCTAGCACCTGCGTTTTGCCCCTCCGCCCGGCCCACCCCAGCCCTCCCAAGTGCGGTATCGATCAATCACTGTCAATTACAAAACTCTAAACGCATAACTGCAGCGTTTGCGGTGTCAGGCCTGATCCCTGCGATCGCTAACAGTTTTTTTGGTAGCGTTTTGGTGAACTGACAAGCACCAGCCCCAGGCAGCGTCAGGTTAGTGCCAGTAGCGCTAACACCCACGCACGCACCATACACCTCCCTTAGTGGTGTAGTATCTGAACGGATCAATATCTGATCCGATCAGCTCTATACTCGCATCCCCAGCAGTTTAGGGTTCCCAAAAATGCAGTGTTAGCGGGATCAGCCCAGATACCTGCTAGCACCTGCGTTTTGCCCCTCCGCCCGGCCCAGCCCAGCCCACCCAAGTGCAGTATCGATCGATCACTGTCACTTACAAAACACTAAACACATAACTGCAGCGTTCGCAGAGTCAGGCCTGATCCCTGCGATCGCTAACAGTTTTTTTGGTAGCGTTTTGGTGAACTGGCAAGCACCAGCCCCAGGCAGCGTCAGGTTAGCGCCAGTACCGCTAACACCCACACAATGGGGTCATTTGGGGGGGGGGGGGGTTGTACTGCCCTGCCATTTTAGCAACCTCAAGAATTGACATAGGCAGTCATAAACTAAAATCTGTGTAAATTCCAGAAAATGTACCCTAGCTTGTAGACTCTATAACTTTTGCGCAAACTAATAAATATACACTTTTTGATATTTTTTAAACCAAAGATATGTGGCGGAATACATTTTGGCCTAAATGTATGACTAAAATTGAGTTTATTGGATTTTTTTTATAACAAAAAGTAGAAAATATCATTTTTTTTCAAAATTTTCTGTCTTTTTCCATTTATAGCGCAAAAAATAAAAACGGCAGAGGTGATCAAATAGCATCAAAAGAAAGCTCTTCTTGTGGGAAGAAAAGGACGCAAATTTCGTTTGGGTACAGCATTGCATGACCGCGCAATTAGCAGTTAAAGCGACGCAGTGCCAAATTGGAAAAAGTCCTCTGGTCCTTAGGCAGCATAATGGTCCAGGGCTGAAGTGGTTAAGTGAAGAAATGGCTCAGCTTAAAAAAGTAGTATTAGAGCACAGATTAACGCTAAATTATCTCACTGCAGCTCAAGGTGGGATGTGTAAGGTATTTCGCACTGACTGTTGTATATACATTTCTGATAATGAGGACATTATTAAAGGGCATCTTGCTAAGATAAGAGAACTACAGAATAAGGCCAGAGATATTGCTAAAGATGAATGGAACCCCTTTCAGGGTTTAGGAGGTTTTGGTGATTTTTTTTATGGCATAGCAACATGGTTACAGAAACTAGGCGCTTACATTGTGATGTTCCTATTTCTCATATTTGTTATTTACTTCCTCATCAGGCTATGCCTCTGTGTGACTACCCACTGTACCAACAAATGTACCACCAACCCTGATGAACCCATTATTGTGAGAAAGCTAGGAGAGAGCTGAACAGGATGCCATCTCTCTGCGCCAATGTAATAGGAGTTACCAGCAATCGGCTGAATGTAACGCGGAGAAGAATGGTGTCAAATAAACAAAAGGGGGGAAATGACATGGACATTCACTGTACTGTTCATTTAAGCACAAGAGACTCCATTTTGTTCTCACTGTTGAAATGTGTTCAACCTTCACCTAACACACAGACACTTCTCCTACTAAACGCTCTCTACTCCCCCCTCCCTTCTCAAGGTTTTACTTTTGCAATTGTTCTATTCGCTAGTTTTTAATAATATATTTCTATTTGTTAGCTTTTAATAACATATTTCTATTTGTTAGTTTTTAATAACATCTCACACCACCCCTTTCTTATCTATGTATAAAATAACATGTAATAATACATTTTCACTGAACGGATATTTTAAACACAGTGATTCAGTCCTGTGAATCTGTTCCTGCAGCTGCAGTATTAACTTTGTTTTAGATTCCCAATCAGAAATCAGTCATATCAACGCCCCCCCAAAAATTTTGAGCACCAGCCGCCACTGACACTAGGGGGCGATAAAGGTGTTAAATGTGTGTTCCCTAGGTGTGTTCTAACTGTGAGGGGATAGGACAGAGATTTATCCTTGTTTCTACTTAGTAGGAACAAACTATATGTCTCTTCTCTCCTAACAGAACAGGGATTTGTGTGTTTAAACACACAAATCCCTGTTCCTGCTCTCATGCACGTGATTGCGCATGGCCGGAGGTGATCATGCCCACCGACCACGAGCATTGGGTTCCCCGCCATACAGACGTACCCATACGGCGATTTGTGGGAACAAACCACTTTGCCACCGTATATCAGCGTGAGCCAGTTGGCAAGTGGTTAGGATCACAATGTAAAAGGTGAATGGCTCAAGCCATTCAATGTCTCTTGTCCAGTCTTGAGACACACCCTCAGATGGGTCCATCCCAGCAAATCACATCCTTTGATCCTTTTTGAAAGTTATCTTGAACCACAGGTCACACAAGTTCATTCCTGTCCCAGGCTCAGTTCAGTTCTTTTAGCAGATGATTACCTAGGATGTCCATCTAATCCTTCTCCCATTAGAGAAGTATGGTTATACTGGCCAGCAGGGGCGTTGCTAGGTGGCAAAAAGACCAGGGGCTTCAGCCCGAAGTCCAAGGCCGGCACGGGGGGAGGGCCTCTAGTGGCGCTGGGTTTTTTTGGTTGGGCGGAGGGGTTGTGTGGTTGTGTGGCGGGGGGTACGCTGACTTGCTGGTTGCTGCCTGGCTTACCAGTGCCCATCAATGCTGACCACTAAACTGACCTACCTACCTGACATACACTGACCTACCTGACATACACACACTGACCTACCTACCTGACATACACTGACCTACCTGACATACACTGACCTACATACACTGACCTACCTGACCCACATACACTGACCTATATGACATGCACTGACCTACATACACTGACCTACCTGACTCACACTGACCTACACTGACCTACATACACTGACCAACCCACACTGACCTACCTGACCCACGCTGACCTACATACACTGACCCACACACACTGACCTACCTAAACCACACTGACCTACCTGACCCACACTGACTGGGTTAGACACAGACAGGGGTAGAGGATGAGGGTTAGACATATACAGGCAGGGGTGGTGGGGGGGATGGACACAGGCAGGGCTGGTGAGGGGGGTTAGACACAGGCGGGCTGGTGAGGGGGGGTTGGACACAGGCAGGGGTGGTGAGGGGGGTTAGACACAGGCAGGGGTGGTGGAGGGGGGTTAGACACAGGCAGGGGTAGAGAAGGAGGGTTAGACATACACAGGCAGTGGTAGTGAGGGGGGCTTAGACACAGGCAGGGGTAGAGGAGGAGGGTTAGACATACACAGGCAGGGGTGGTGAGGGGGGGTTAGACACACGCAGGGGTAGAGGAGGAGGGTTAGACATACACAGGCAGGGGTGGTGAGGGGGTTAGACACAGGCAGGGGCGGTGAGGGGGGGTCAGACACAGGCAGGGGTGGTGAGGGGGGGTTAGACACAGGCAGGGGTGGTGAGGGGGGGTTAGACACAGGAAGTGGTGGTGAGGGGGGGTTAGACACAGGCAGGGGTGGTGAGGGGGGTTAGACACAGGCAGGGGTGGTGAGAGGGGGTTAGACACAGGCAGGGCTGGTGAGGGGGGTTAGACACATGCAGGGGTGGTGAGGGGGGGTTAGACACAGGCAGGGGTGGTGAGGGGGGTTAGACACAGGAAGTGGTGGTGAGGGGGGGTTAGACACAGGAAGTGGTGGTGAGGGGGGGTTAGACACAGGAAGTGGTGGTGAGGGGGGGTTAGACACAGGAAGTGGTGGTGAGGGGGGGTTAGACACAGGAAGTGGTGGTGAGGGGGGTTAGACACAGGAAGGGGTGGTGAGGGGGGGTTAGACACAGGCAGGGGTGGTGAGGGGGGATTAGACACAGGCAGGGGTGGTGAGGGGGGGTTAGACACAGGCAGGGGTGGTGAGGGGGGGGTTAGACACAGGCAGGGGTGGTGAGGGGGGTTAGACACAGGAAGTGGTGGTGAGGGGGGGGTTAGACACAGGAAGTGGCGGTGAGGGGGGGTTAGACACAGGAAGTGGTGGTGAGGGGGGTTAGACACAGGCAGGGGTGGTGAGGGGGGCTTAGACACAGGCAGGGGTGGTGAGGGGGGGTTAGACACAGGAAGTGGTGGTGAGGGGGGTTAGACACAGGAAGTAGTGGTGAGGGGGAGTTAGACACAGGCAGGGGTGGTGAGGGGGGGTTAGACACAGGCAGGGGTGGTGAGGGGGGGTTAGACACAGGAAGTGGTGGTGAGGGGGGTTAGACACAGGAAGTGGTGGTGAGGGGGGGTTAGACACAGGCAGGGGTGGTGAGGGGGGGTTAGACACAGGCAGGGGTGATGAGGGGGGGTTAGACACAGGCAGGGGTAGTGAGGGGGGGTTAGACACAGGCAGGGGTGGTGAGGGGGGGTTAGACACAGGCAGGGGTGGTGAGGGGGGTTAGACACAGGCAGGGGTGGTGAGGGGGGTTAGACACAGGCAGGGGTGGTGAGGGGGGTTAGACACAGGCAGGGGTGGTGAGGGGGGGTTAGACACAGGCAGGGGTGGTGAGGGGGGTTAGACACAGGCAGGGGTGGTGAGGGGGGGTTATACACAGGCAGGGGTGGTGAGGGGGGTTAGACACAGGAAGTGGTGGTGAGGGGGGGTTAGACACAGGAAGTGGTGGTGAGGGGGGGTTAGACACAGGAAGTGGTGGTGAGGGGGGGTTAGACACAGGAAGTGGTGGTGAGGGGGGGTTAGACACAGGCAGGGGTGGTGAGGGGGGGTTAGACACAGGCAGGGGTGGTGAGGGGGGGTTAGACACAGGCAGGGGTGGTGAGGGGGGGTTAGACACAGGCAGGGGTGGTGAGGGGGGTTAGACACAGGCAGGGGTGGTGAGGGGGGGTTAGACACAGGCAGGGGTGGTGAGGGGGGTTTAGACACAGGCAGGGGTGGTGAGGGGGGGTTAGACACAGGCAGGGGTGGTGAGGGGGGGTTAGACACAGGCAGGGGTGGTGAGGGGGGGTTAGACACAGGAAGTGGTGGTGAGGGGGGGTTAGACACAGGAAGTGGTGGTGAGGGGGGGTTAGACACAGGAAGTGGTGGTCAGGGGGGTTAGACACAGGAAGTGGTGGTCAGGGGGGTTAGACACAGGAAGTGGTGGTCAGGGGGGGTTAGACACAGGCAGGGGTGGTGTGGGAGGGTTAGACACAGGCAGGGCTGGTGAGGGGGGGTTAGACACAGGCAGGGGTGGTGAGGGGGGGTTAGACACAGGCAGGGGTGTTGAGGGGGGGTTAGACACAGGCAGGGCTGGTGAGGGGGGGGTTAGACACAGGCAGGGCTGGTGAGGGGGGGTTAGACACAGGCAGGGGTGGTGAGGGGGGGTTAGACACAGGAAGTGGTGGTGAGGGGGGGGTTAGACACAGGCAGGGGTGGGGAGGGGGGTTAGACACAGGCAGGGGTGTTGGAGATGAGATCAATGGCACTGACACTTACTTTCTCTCAGTGTCAGCCGCACTTTCAGCGATCCCTCTTTCATCAGGGGGTCTCAGTGCACAGCAGGAAGCTCCTCCCCTCCGCTGTTAGCCATCAGCTGACTTTCTCTTATTGTTCCGACATGTCAGCAGCAGTAGGGGGGAGCCGTGAAAAGGATGGGCGGCGGTCCGCTGTGCGGGTATAGCAGCGAGTTCTCTGCTGTCACCTCTAAAAGCAGCGGCGCCGCCCAGGCCACCCTCACAGTGGGATAAGAAGTGGAGCGATCGGCAGGAGTTCCGCCACCATCTTCTTAAGCATCAATGTGCCACCCCTCAGAACCTGCCGCCCGGGCAACCAGTGACCAAGAGTAGAGTCAGGCGGGGGTGGAGGCGGAGCTGGAGCCAGAGCCAGCGCTACCATGGCGCAGTCCGCCCCTGTCCCCGGCATTCTAGGACCGGGACAAGAGACTCGGGGCTATTAGCTCCAGGCTCGGGGCTGTAGCCCCAATAGCCACCCCCTGATGACGCCTCTGCTGGCCAGGTATGGGGGCAGGGGTATTACTAGTCAAATACTAACGCGATCTCATGCATTTATCTAGCCCTCATTGATATTGGCTGACTGTGCAAACACCCTTCCCAATTTGGAGCACCAGGACAATGGAAACACCCACAAAATGACCCAATTTTGGAAAGGAAATACCCCAACGTATATTCTACAAGGCATAATGAGTCTTTTGAACATGTTTTTTTCACAAGATTTTGGAAAATGTGGAAAGAAAATGGAAACGCATTTTTTTTTTTTACACAAAATTGTTAATTTATACAATATTTCTAACACATAGCATGTACATAGCAAAAATTACACCTCAAAATACATTCTGCTACTCCTCCTGAGTATGGCGATATCACATGTGTGAGACTTTTACACAGTCTGGCCACATAGAGAGGCCCAACATGCAAGGTGCATCATCAGGTGTTTTAGGGACGTAAATTACACATCTAATTTCCTGACAACCTATCATTTTTGAAGGTCCTTCGTATTTCTAACACATAGCATGTACATACCAAAAATTACACTCCAAAATAAATTCTATTGAGGAAAGGGTAAAAAATATATTACCTGTGGTTTTAGTAGTGCAGTTGTCCACAGAGGAGAGCATTGGTTTAGGCAGCACGCAGGAACGTGCTTAAAGAAAGTAAATGTCTAGGCAGCAGGCAGGAATATTGTCTATAGTCAGTACAGGGATATTGTCAGCACAGCCAAAGCATTAGTCCAGGCAGCAGACAGAGATGTGGTCAGCAACAGCCAAAGGAATTGGCCAGGCAGAGATATGGTCAGCACAGCCAAAATAGTGGTCCTGGTACACTGTTACCTGCAGACACTCATTATTGTACCCCTCTCTAGCCCTTCATAAACATACTGCCTCTTGCTACAGCTAAATATTTCCATAGTACAGGTAACAAGGCAGAGGTGTGGTCATGTGGCAGGCAGAAGCATGATGGCAGCAAGTCAGCAGCAGGCTAAGGGCCTCGGTCAGGTGAGTACTGGGCACAGGGGAAGAGGCTTCTCCCACCCAAATCTCTTTGAAACCTCTGGTCTCCAGACCCATATCCAAAAATTACAGAACCCGGAGAAACCAAAAAATTATTTTTTTTCATCAAGAAAAGAAATTCTGGAGCCTGAGACCCCTGTGTACTACAGTAGCAGGACAACAGATCAGTCCAAGCTGTAGGCAGAAGCATAGTCAATAAACAGGCCAGGGTCAGTTCACGTGGAAGGCAGAAACATGGTGGATCAACAATTCAGACAGTAAGCAGAATAATAGTCGAAAAACAGGCCAGGGTCAGTTCACGTGGAAGGCAGAAATGTGGTGGATCAACAATTCAGACGGTAGGCAGATCCATAGTCCTTAAACAGGTCAGGGTCAGTTCACGTGGAAGGCAGTGGCATGGTTATTTGAGGAAGCAGGCAAATGGTCAGCACAGATGTTGAAAATGGGGAAATGGTTTAAAAATATGGGCTAATATTTTAGGGATGTGTGAAAACGTCAGAAGCATTCTCCAATGTATGCATGGGCCGAGTTGGGAGGGACACTGGTGACAATGGTAGCTGGGATCTCTTCTAACTCCTCCTTTGCTGCACATGCAACATCTTTTTTGGCGTCTTTGGCCTGCTTCAGATAGTGGAAGTGGGCTCATGAAGTTGGCTAATAGCATTAGAGCAAAGGTTTTCTAGGAGGTGTCTTTGCTGGTAGATGAGGGACGTGACTATTTCTTCTATGAATTTTGGGAAGGGGGTAGGTCTTTCTGTGGTTTTTGTGTAGGTGATATAAGCATTGTAAATGGCCAAACGAATAAGATAAATCACAACTTTCTTATATCAGAAACGGACCTCCTTGTTGCCATATAGGGCTAAAGCAGTTGATATTTAAAATCCACCCCCCACATAAAGATTATAATCCTGAACGCTTGTAGGTTTTTGAATGGGACCGTGTCTTCCAGGAATCTCGACTAAGGTGTCATTGTGGATGGTGGACAGCATGTATACATGCCGCTTATCCTTCCACTTCAAGGCCAGCACTTCATTGTTTCTCAGACTTGCTTTCTCTCTTCTTTGCAGTTTTTTGTTTACTAACGCTTGTGGGAAGCCCTTTCTGTTCTTTCTGGAGGTTCCGTAGGCCAGTGTTTTTGTACAGTGTAGTTGTCTAAAAAGGGGCAGGCTGGTAAAAAATATTATCCAGGTATATGCGATAACCATTTTGCAGAAGTGGGTATGCCAGGTGCCATATGATTTTTCCAGTTGTGCCCACTTAGGTTGGGCACTCAGGGCTGGAGCTGGGAATCTTTTCCTTCGTCTAAGTGGAACACATACCAGGGCCGTAGATACATTTTTTTCTTGGGGGGGGGGGGTTCAGCTCGTGGCTGAGCTGCATTTTCATCATTCCTCAACTGCTCTCCCTTAAGCTGCAAAGCGAGCAGACATGGGCAAAAGTTATACAGGCTGTTGCACTCAGTAGGTAGTAGCGCCTATCAAATCTATCAAATGTCACCGTGACCCATTTACCGTGCAGTTGTGGTGCAGGTTTTTAGGGGTTGAAACAGGTGGTGAGGAGGCAATGTTAATGCCTCTTCACAGATACATATCCTAAACAGAATAAAGACAGAGCTAACATTTTGTCCGAGCCCTCCGGGAAGATGAACTTCATTAAAACAGTTGCGATCTACACAATGGGCAACTCTTGAGAAAAAAAAAAATCAATTTTAACCTTAACCAGACATATGGAACACATAACATACAGTGGGGACGGAAAGTATTCAGACCCCCTTAAATTTTACACTCTTTTTTATATTGCAGCCAGTTTCTAAAATCATTTAAGTTCGTATTTTTTCCTCATTAATGTACACACAGCACCCCATATTGACATAAAAACACAGAATTGTTGACATTTTTGCAGATTTATTAAAAAAGAAAACTGAAATATCACATGGTCCTAAGTATTCAGACCCTTTGCTCAGTATTTAGTAGAAGTACCCTTTTGATCTAATATAGCCATGAGTCTTTTTGGGAAAGATGCAACAAGTTTTTCACACCTGGATTTGGGGATCCTCTGCCATTCCTCCTTGCAGATCCTCTCCAGTTCTGTCAGGTTGGATGGTAAACGTTGGTGGACAGCCATTTTTAGGTTTCTCCAGAGATGCTCAATTGGGTTTAAGTCAGGGCTCTGGCTGGGCCATTCAAGAACAGTCACGGATTTTATTTTAGCTGTGTGCTTAGGGTCATTGTCTTGTTGGAAGGTAAACCAGTGATCTTTGGGTTCTTCTTTACCTCTCTCACCAAGGCTCTTCTCCCCCGATAGCTCAGTTTGGCCGGACGGCCAGCTCTAGGAAGGGTTCTGGTCATCTCAAAGGTCATCTATTTAAGGATTATAGAGGCCACTGTGCTCTTAGGAACCTTAAGTGCAGCAGAATTTTTTTTGTAACCTTGGCCAGATCTGTGCCTTGCCACAATTCTGTCTCTAAGCTCTTCAGGCAGTTCCTTTGACCTCACGATTCTCATTGGCTCTGACATGCACTGTGAGCTGTAAGGTCTTATATGGACAGGTGTTTGGCTTTGCTAATCAAGTCCAATCAGTTTAATCAAACACAGCTGGACTCAAATGAAGGTGTAGAACCATCTCAAAGATGATCAGAAGAAATGGACAGAACCTGAGTTAAATATATGAGTGTCACAGCAAAGGGTCTGAATACTTAGGGCCATGTGATATTTCAGTTTTTCTTTTTTAATAAATCTGCAAAAATGTCAACAATTCTGTGTTTTTCTGTCAATATGGGGTGCTGTGTGTACATTAATGAGGAAAAAAAATGAACTTAAATGATTTTAGCAAATGACTGCAATATAACAAAGAGTGAAAAATTTAAGGGGGTCTGAATACTTTCCGTCCTCACTGTATATGGAGTGCAAGTGTAAGACTGGCCATATATTTTTTTTCGATCAGTGAGTGGGCTGATCAAAAAAACAAACAGCTTTTTCCATCCCAAGCAACATGAATGGAGAAATCCATTGGCCGGCTATTCTAAAGCCGGCCATACATTGATCAACATTCAGCAGGGACTGGCCAAATTTCAATTTATGTATGTGCAGGGAGATTGTACAGAAGTGAATCTACCGATCAACTACTGTACAACGACTCATCAGATATTCCCTGCTCGATCAGTGCCACAAGCTATAGCCAGCAGCGCTGATCAGTGTACTCTGATGGTTGGGGAAGTCTCCCTGCTGTCACAACACAAAGGCTCAGTGGGGAGGACTCCCTCATCCACGCTCGAATCAGGTCAGTTTTTTTGTTCAATCATTGGCTCATCTATGGCCAGCTAGCTTAACAGGGGCAGGCCTCCACTCTCAGAATTTACTGATCAGCACCGCAGCCACTGATTGAATAAAAATTTTACAACATTCCCATTAGACAAAAATTTACCATTAAACCAACGTCTGTTAATGGGACAGGGCATGCATGGGTCAAAAATTGGCTGGTCCCTACTGAACTGGCTGAATTTCAATCTATCTATGGTAGTACATGGTGTATATAAGGCTCAATTCACAAAGCTGACACACCAGGATAAGAATCCTTATGTTCAAAAAAAGTGAAAGTTCATTTCCAGTCCAATGAGTAGGTTTGGGTGAGCCTGAGGTGTGCTATTTGGTGCTTTAGTCTGGATTAACATTATGGCATTGCGGTAACAAGTTATGTGCGTTGGTGAGATGCCGTGCCATACATTATGAATGGCACTCCAACACAATAAAGTTGGCCTTAGGCTACTTTCAGACTGGGGCGGGCGGTGTCGGTGGTAAATGGTGGTAGTGGCACTATATTTAGCATCGCTTTACCGTTGTTTTAACGGCGCTATTCGGCCGCTAGCGGGGCGGTTTTAACCCCTGCTAACGGCCGAAAATGGGTTAAAATCGCCCGCAAAACGCCGCTGCAGTGGCGCTTTGCCGGCGGGTTTGCGGCACTGCCCCATTGTTTTCAACAGGAAGAGGCGCTTTTATGAGCAGTGAATACACCGCTCTTATAGCGCTGCAAAGAGGCGGCTTGTAGGACTTTTTCGACTGTCCTGCAAGCGCCCCGCTCCAGTGCCCCGGGCTTTCACATTGGAGTGAATTGAGCGGCTCTTTCAGGGCTCTTTGCAGGCGCTATTTTTAGCGCTATAGTGCCTGCAAAGTGCCTCGGTGTGAAAGTAGCCTTAGACAGAGTGAAATCTGTCTGGTTTAGCAGGGATTGCATGAATTTTGATCTATTTGTAGCCCTCTACTTGACAGAAGTTAGTTGTTAGATCAACTTCTGTGAATGGACAACTTGGAAAACTTTTGTCGATCAGCAGCTGCTGATCGGTGTATTAGGATAGCAGAGGGTCCTGCTGTCAGAATACAATGTTCAGGGTGGGGGAAGAATTGCTCCATCCAAGCCATTTGTGTGGATGGAGGAATCTGTTCACTTTTTTGTTCAGTCTGCTTGCAGCCCAATCACAATCAATCATTTGCCCTACCATAATGCTGTGTTGGACAAGTGTAAACCCAGACTTAGGGAGAATAAGGCTACATCCAGGGGCAGTCACCAACAAGAGTTAGTAGATTCTTGGCGCCGGTTGTAAAGCTGTCTGCACACACTGACCAGCAATGGCTGTTAGCAGCAGCTGTCAGATCTCTACTCTGTACAAATCAAACACCTGTGCTGCTGTTTACATGTAACTAAAGCTGGCCATACATTGTACAATTTTCTTGTTCAATTTCCTTTAGATTTACCTTAAAAATGAATGGCACAAAAACATGTATGCTGCATTTTGCCAAGATTAAGGTGCGATTTGGAATCGGGGGCACAATCACAACAATTCCGCCCATGATCCCAAATCACTAGATGTGGCCTGACTCAAAATGCACAGTGTTTCCGTGCAGGGTCAGGCCCATAACCCACCAAGTAAATTCTTGAGGCTCTGTGTCAGAGGCGTAACTAGAATCTTCAGGGCCCTGATGCAAGAAACCATGAAGGGCCCCCCTGACCCCCGGATAGGGCTCTTTTCTCCGAGCCCGATGGCGGAACACCAGGGCCCGGTCGCAAGTGGGTGGCTGCATGTAAAGGAATCGGTTTCTCCTCCCCCCGCTTCTCCTCCTCTCCCTCCCACAGGCATTCAGGGGCTGCAGGAGGAAAATGGAGAGATGGGTTCCTCTATGTCGGTGTTTCTCAATCTTTTTCTAGTCAGGGCACCCTTGAACTGGCTGCACTGCAACCACCCTGCAACTGTGTGCATTGCATGCAGTTGCAGCATAGTGATGATGGATTTAAGGGGTTAAAACAGGCGGTCAGGAGGCAACATATTGCCTCTTTACCGGCTGTCAAATGCCTTTGAAAAGCGATCTGAGCATAGATCACTTTTCAGAGGAACAGCATTTTTTTTTGCTGGTACTATGAACAATCAAAAAAAGAAAAAAAAATCGGTTCTAATGGGACACATACATACACACACACACAAACATACATAAATACACACACACACACATTATATATAAATATTATATATATATGTATATATATATATATATATATATATATATATATATATATATATATATATATATATATATATATATAAATGCACACACACACATAAACCAGTGGCAGATGGTGCTCAAAATTTTTTGGGGGGCGCAAGCAAACTGAAAAATTCTTTAAAAAAAAATTCATCAAGTGCAGCCTCACTGTGCTCATCAAACACAGCCACTGTGCACATCAATTGCCACCACTGTGCCCATCATATGCAGCCACTGTGCCCATCAGACGCAGTCACTGGGCCCATCAGACGCAGCCACTGTGCCCATCAAACGCAGTCACTGTGCCTATCAAACACAGCCACTGTGCACATTAATCGCCACTATTGTGCCATCAAACGCAGCCACTGTGCCCATCAATTGCCACCACTGTGCCTATGAAACGCAGCCACTGTGCCCATCAAACGCAGCCACTGTGCCCTAAAACGCAGCCACTGTGCCATCAAATTCTGCCACTGTGACCCCCCTGCCCGCTCGCAGTCTGCCCGGCACTTACCCTGTCTCAGTGGGGCAGCGGGTGACGGCGACGAGCGGGGTCCTCCATGCATCTCCTCCCATCCTCTCCTCCTGATAGGCATCCAATAGCGGCGCCTGTCGTTTCAGCCAATCAGGTGACGGGTAACAGACCCGAGCACCTGATTGGTGGAGAGGCGGTTCAGTGTTAGGAAAGCGAATATTTAGTCTCTTTTCTAACACACCTGGGTGGACTGTGAGCGGCAAGCATGGCACTCGCAGTTCACCTATTTTGAAGCCTATTAGTGCATTGAAAAAAATACCCCGCCGGTGTAATTCAGGCGCCCAGCGTCCAAAAAGGGGCCAGGCATCTGAATAGGGGGGCAGTGGCGGCCATAGATAGATTCACGCTATGCATGAATATATCTATTTGTGATAGAGAGGTGCCTGGAGAGAGGGGGTGGCGGCGCCCATGCGCCTCTATGGATGCACCGCCACTGATATAAACACATACACATACATACACACATATACATACATGCACACACACATGCACATATATGCACACACACACATACATACACACACACACACATATAAACACACATACAGTAGATAAAAAACGGCAGACCTTTACCTTAGCTCTTCCTGCCGGGTACTGCACTGTAGGGGGAGACAAAGAGCACAGCACTGTGCTTTCAC
Organism: Lithobates clamitans; assembly: GCA_037952925.1. Taxonomy (NCBI): domain Eukaryota; kingdom Metazoa; phylum Chordata; class Amphibia; order Anura; family Ranidae; genus Lithobates; species Lithobates clamitans. The sequence continues at coordinate 2,710,318 of JBBGZY010000413.1, read as the reverse complement.
TTTGTAACCAATGTGACCAGCTCCCTGCACAGTGCCGAATACAGTTCGGCTTAGGAGCTTGTCTCCGCTCCTCCTATCAAAGTACTATATACAGGGGGCCCTCTAGGGCCCCCTGCAGCAAGGGGCCCGGTCACCATGGCAACCTCAGCGACCCCTATAATTGCACCACTGCTCTGTGTCCTATGATGTATTTCAAGAAAAGGATTTTACAAGTAAGCTGTTTTAAAAATCCTATTTTTTTTTTCTTTTGTTTATAGAGCAAAAAATAAAAAAACACAGAGGCGATCAAATACCACCAAAAAAAAGCTATATTTGTAGGAAAAAAGGACGTCAATTTTGTTTAGGAGTACTCAGGGCCAACTTCATCTCTACGCCTATTTGTAGAAAAGCAAGAATTATGCCTATAATATATCTCCGAGGGTGCCAACCCATGGATTCACACCAGGAAACATAAGCTTTCCAGACTCTATAATATATAGCTCTAGAAGCTGGCTTCCTAGCATTAATCAAAGTAGAGATAACTGACCTGGAAAGCCCACGTTTCTTCAGAATGTGGGTCTTAATAGCCAGGCCGTTAAATTTAGCATTAAAGGGGTTGTAAAGGTAAAAATTTTTTCACCTTAATGCATTCTATGCATTAAGGTGAAAAAACTACTAACAATACCGCCGTCCCCAGCCCACCTGTTTTACTTACCTGACCCCTCGAAATTCGGCTGCTCATTCCCGACCTCGATTCCGCTGCTCAGCCTGGCCGCTGATTGGCTACAGTGGATGGATTGGAAGCAGCGCAGCCATTGGCTCGCGCTGCTGCCAATCACATCCAATGACGCAGCGCGCTGGGGGGCGGGGCCGAGTGATACAGCGAGCGACTAAAGCCGCCGGCTGTATCACGGGAGCGCGCCCGCAATAACTAACCACCATGCGAGGGAGCTCGCATTGAGGTGGTTAGTTCTTGCGGGGAGGAGCTGAAACAGCCGCAGAGGGACCCCAGAAAAGCAGGTTCGGGGCCACTCTGTGCAGAACGAGCTGCACAGTGAAGGTAAGTATAACATGTTTGTTATTTTTAAAAAATAAAAAAATTACCTTTACAACCCCTTTAATAAAGTAGGATGGAATATCGGCCCCTGTGATACCAGGTCTGGCCTTAGCGGGAGGAGCCATGGACCCTCCACTGCCATCTTTACGATCTCTGCGTACCATGACCTTCTGGGCCATGCTGTTGCTACCAGCATTACCAACTTTCTTTCCAGCTTGATCCTGCAGTCGAGGCAGCAACTTAATTGGGGGAAATGCATAGATCAGTGAGAACTGATCCCATGGGGTCACCAACGCATCTGTTCTGTATGCGAGTGGGTTCCTTGTCCTGGACACAAAGTTGACTAGCTGTGTTGAACCTGGATGCCAGAAGGTCTACGTCCAGAGTCCCCCATCTTTGGCAAACAGCCTGAAAAATCTTGGGATGAAGAGACCATTTCCCCTGGGAATAACTGCTGGTGACTTAAGTAGTCCGCCTGCCAATTCTCTACTCCCGGAATGAAAACTGCTGATAGGCATGGGACATTCTTTTCTGCCCAAGTTAGAATCTGGTTCACCTCTCTCTGAGCTGAGAGACTTTTGGTGCCCCCTTGGTGATTGATATATGCCACAGCCGTGGCATTGTCGGATTGGATCCTGACAGGACAATTCTTTAACCTGGAGGTCCAGATTCTCAGAGCCAGATACACTGCCCAAATCTCTAGGATATTGATGGGCAAGGCTCTGTCGGTTCTTGACCACTGTCCCTGGACAGTCGTCTTCTCTAGTACTACTCCCCAGCCTGAAAGGCTGGCATCTGTCTTTACTATTTTCCAGATAATCGGTCTGAAGGACTTTCCCTTCAGCAGGTTCAGAGTTAGTAACCACCAACTGAGGCTTTGGGACACTCTTGGGGACAGCCGCATTGGCAAATCCAAAGCTTGAATCGTCTTGTTCCAAGCAGACAGGATGGAATTGGGCATAGTGAACTGCTTTGAATGAAGCTACCATCTTTCCTAACAACCTCATGCAAAGACGAATTGAGGGATTTCTCTTTGACCTGACCATCTGCACCAGTTCTTGTATGGAGCTAATCCTTGCGGGAGGCAAGAACGCCCTTTCCTGGGCTGTGTCTATGATCAGGCCCAGGTACTCCAGCCTTTTTTTAGTGGCTTTAAGGAGGATTTCTTCAGGTTGAGAATCCAACCCAGACTCTCCAGGTAACTGCTTGTAATGGCTACATCTTGCTTCAAGCGAGTCACCGACTGATCTATTACAAATAGATCATCTAAGTAAGCCAAGACAGTTATGCCCTGTGCCCTTAACCTTGCTATAGGTGGGGCTAGTACTTTTGTGAATAACCGGAGTCCTGTAACAAGCACGAAAGGCAAGGCTACAAACAAAGTGCTTTTGTTCTACTTCGAACCGCAGAAACTGCTGGTGAGGAGGAAATATAGGAACATGCAGATATGCATCCCTGATGGATGCCAGAAGTTCTCCTCTTTGTAGGATGGAAATGACTGACTTGATTGACTCCATGCGAAAGGAGCAAATCTTCAGGAAATGATTTAGATTCCATAGCTCTAGCATTAGTCTGATATCCTCATTTGGCTTTGGTACCGTAAACAGGTTTGAATAAAACCCCAAACCTTGCTCCTGTTTGGGAATCTGCATGGTCACCCCTTGAGCCAATAATTGGTCTAATGCTTGCAACAGGGATTGCCTTTTCCCAGGATCCTTGGGAACGTTTGATCTCAGAAAACTAGACAGTGGGAACTCTCGAAACTCCAGCTTGTATCCTAGAGACACTGTGGAGAGAGTCCATCTGTCCTGAATTTCCCCTTGCCAGACTTCTGAGTACCTCAGAAATCTTCCCCCCACCTTGGTGAGGGGAGATGCCACTTCATAATGAGGCCTTGGTATTCTGCTTTGCAGACTTGCAGCCCCAGGTCTTCCTTTGTGCCTGGGTTTGGACGAAGGACGTTTATCTTTTCTTTTGACTGGCAAAGAGTACTCTTTCCACTGGAAATTGTTTGGATGTATTTATCCAAACTATTGCCAAATAGTCATTCTCCCTGAAAGGGAAAACTAGTTAGAAGGTTCTTGCAAGGGGTTTCAGCTGACCAACCCTTTAACCAAAGGATCCTTCGCATGTGTACTAGTACAAGCGCAAGGCGTGATGCCTGATGAATAGAATTCTTCATAGCATCTATGACAAAGCATAATGCTTTTGGTAGCTCAGCCAACTCCTGGGCCTGTTGTGCAGGGAGCTCTTTAAGAGCATCTGTAAACTGGTCCTTTAAGGACTGACAGATGCCTATAGCTGCAATTGCAGGCTGAGTCACAGTCCCTGCTAAGGAAAAAGAAGATTTTAACAGACCTTCCAACTTCTTATCTGTTGTATTTTGAAGCATATGCGCATTGTCCACTGGAAAAGTTAAACTTTTATTGACATTGGAAATGGCAGCATCAACTGCTGGAACCTTCCATCTTTTAGTGAATTTTTCCTCCATAGGATAGAGAATTGAGAATCTCTTTGGAGGGGAAAAATGTTATCCGGATGATCCCATTCAGTATAAATAAGCTTTTCTAGTAATGCGCAGACGGGAAACGCATGCAAAGGCTGTAAAGGTTTCAAAGAACCCAAGGAGGAGACCGGACCTTCAGCTAACTCTGTTAGGGGTAGCATGAAAGTGGAGAGAATCATATCTGTAATCATATCTGTATCTTCCGCCTGTGAAGCTGAAACATCACATATTGTTTCCTCCGCAGAGGATTAACAGGTTTGTCTTTCCTCTTGATCATCTGAGGGTAATACCTCATCCTGCCCCCATAATTCCTTTGGACCCTCCACTGCCAGTAAAGAGTCTAAGGTGGGGGAGAGGGATCTAGGACGCTTCCTATCCACCTGGATACAGGATGCAATTAAAGCCGCTAATCCTCCTTCTAAGCCCTGCAGGGCAGAGGAAAATGCATCTTCAGTCACATATGCAGGGGCTAAAGTGTGTGAAGCAGTTGCACCACCGCTAGCTTCCAATGGCTCCCCCTGGCTTGCCATGTCTAATATCTCCGGAGAGTATGGAGGCATGATTGGGGTTCCCAGCGCCTGGAGGTGGCACCCTAGGTACCTTTACGGTAGCTCTGGAAGACATAGTGCTAAGCACAAAAGCAGAGGTACACACAAACAAATACTATTTGCTTAACAACAGTTCTAGCAAAAACCATGTCACCATAATAACAGCCTTTAACTGCTAAGTAACAATAGTGTTTCCTGTACTGGAAATGCCTGTTTTACACCTTACATGTCCAGCGCTCTGTCGCTTAGTGTGTCAGACTTTGCTTTTCAGCTAAGAGATCTTTGCAACTGAGAGTGTCTGTGATAAAAGCCTCAGGTGAAAACTGATTGGCGTCCTCAGTGCCTCTCCCTCCTCTGTGCCGTGTGCTGTATGTGGAGCTTACGTCCGTAAGTGGCATCACGTGACCTGCGGACACGACCCTCAGCATCCTCCGGCAATACCTGCCCCTCTCCTTGAATATGCCTATTTTGCATGCGCACGTGAACGGCATGCGGGTCTGCCATTGCAGACCCAAAGGATATATCAAAAGGGGGGGGATTTAGGGACATTAACCCTTTCATGACTAAGCCTATTTTTGAAATTTGGTGTTTACAAGTTAAAATCCGTATTTTTTGCTAGAAAATTACTTAGAACCCCCAAACATTATATATATTTTGTTAGCAGAGAATCTAGAAAATAAAATGGTGAATGTTGCAATATTTTATTTCACACGGTATTTGTGCAGCGGCGTTTTAAACACAATTTTTTAGGAAAAGGGACACTTTCATGAATTTAAAAAAATTCAAACAGTAAAGTTACCCCAATTTTTTTGCATAATGCGAAAGATGATGTTACGCCGAGTAAGTAGATACCAAACATGTCATGCTTTATAATTGCACACACTTGTGGAATGGCGACAAACTACGGTACCTAAGAATTTCAATAGGCGACATTTTAAATATTTTTTTACGGTTACCAGGTTAGAGTTACAGAGGAAGTCTAGTGCTAGAATTATTGCTCTCGCTCTGACGATCACGGCAATACGTCACATGTGTGATTTGAACACCGTTTACATATGCGGGCGCGACTTCCGTATGTGTTTTCTTTGCTGCGCGAGCTCGCGGGGACGGGGGCGCTTTAAAAAAAACTTTTTTTTCTTATATATTTTATTTATTTTTATAAATTGTGTTTAAAAAAAAAATTGATCACTTTTATTGCTGTCACAAGGAATGTAAGTATCCCTTTGTGACAGTAATAGGTGGTGACAGGTACTCTTTATGGAAGGATCGGGGGTCTAAAACGGCGATTCTGAATACTGTGTATCTTTTTAAAACCGGCGCCATTGGCAGCCCAGTAAACGGGAAGTGACGTCATGACGTCGCTTCCGGGTTTACAATTAGTAGGCTGGAATGAAGCCACCCACAGCTTTGTTCCAGCCCGCCCCCAGCCGCTGGAGGCAGCCAATTGGTCACCGGGCCTCCCGATGGCAGTAAGAGCAGCGGGAGGCATCCCCTCCCACTCCTCCGGTATAACAGCCGAGTGGCTTTTAGCCACATCGGTTGTTATACTCGGATAGCCGATCGCCCACTGTGAACAACGGTACCGGGATGATGCCTGCAGCTGCAGGCATCATCCCGGTATAACCCCGGAAAGCTGAGTACGCACATCTGCGTACGCTCGGTGGGAAGGGGTTAAATGAGGCACATTATATGTACCTCCATCCCGAGTATGAGTACGTAACCAAAAAAAGGGGGTATGTGGGACTTTAAATGAGGCAATTGACTTGTGGAGGTAGAGTGGTTGGTAAACATTATTTATTTGTAACAATAATATAAATAAGATAAAAAAAAGTATTTTCATATATCTGCACATACACATGGCTTTGTTATTTGTAACAATAATATAAATAAGATAAAAAAAAAGTATTTTCATATATCTGCACATACACATGGCATAAGCGTAATAGATACATATATGTCAACTTGGTAGCACATAAGAGATAGTGGGTAATAATAGAGTATAATACAAGGTATTTACTATTATCAGGCATTGGTAACCCATATGCAACAGAGCTGCTGTAAGATAGATGCACATACACATGAGTGGTTACATACCACTTAATGAATTTTAAATGTATAAAAGATGTATATATGGGCCAGTGAATAGGTGGTAAGCCAGGCTTGACTGAGCACCCCATGGAAACTCGACGCGTTTCATGACTATCGCGTTTCATAAACTGTAAATACAAATGGATATGTAATATTAATTAATATGCCCTACCCCTTTAAGGGGAGGAAAGACCTCATGGGGAGAAAGAAATCTATACTCACAGGTCGGCTATGACACTGTACTTGGCTGGCAGCGAGGAAGATGGGACCCCAAATGGTTGTCTGTTCTGGAGCTAAGGCAAGGGACCCCACCCCAGCCAAGAAAACAACCACATGGTATGCTCGACTGCCACAACACATTCCACATGTGTGGGGGGAGGATTGCAAATATGGTGTTCTGGAAAAAATATATTAAAAAAAATGTGAAAAACATATGTAAGAAAAATAAGTAAGTACTTAACATATTTGTTTTTAGCAACTGCTGTATCTTACTTAAATCCCTTACAAGGATATAAACTAAGTACCCCCTCCGCTGGGACCACAGAAGCTATATAGCCTAGAGACAGAGCTGCTGTACGGTGTAAATTACCCCCAATAGGGGACATTGTAACAGGTATACAAGGAATACGGAAGAAAAAAGCCTTAGCTTTTTCCCTTACCTTGTCCATGCTGCAGGATACTGCTGTATACAGACAGATCCAAACTTCACCCATCACGGCGGGCTGCGGAGTAACCTTCAAAGACCGGATCCCTTTAATAGGGGTTCCACTCCTTTGGACCTGTATAGCACCCCTCAGGAACAGCTTTAGGTAATGTAGCAAGACCAAAAGAGTCCTGGTTCCTAGGGTCCAGCTCTCAAAGAGAAGCTTACAGGCAAAACCTCGTTCTTGTCTGCGAAGCCCGGGTACCATCCTATGGCCTAAGGGGCGAGGATGGATCCGGCTGTGGAGGTTTTTTAAATCCGTTATGGATTCCTCCAGGAGCTCTTTAGAGCACATCTTCACTCGTGACCAACACCTTTAGACACTGGCGAAAAAACTGAGGTACTCCTGGAAGGAGGAGGGGTTATTTAGGGGAGTCAACTTCCTGTATTGGTTATACCAGTGTCAACACCTGAAGGTAGGCCCATAACCCACTAAGTAAATACTTGAGCCTCTGTGTCCTGTGATGTACGATAAAGAAACTCATTATTTTTTACTTTTTTCTATAATAAATATCCCCCAAAAATATATAAAAAAAGCTATTTTTTTCCTCAGTTTAGGCCGATATGTATTCTTCTATATATTTCTGGTAAAAAAAATTCACAATAAGCGTATATTGATTGGTTTGTGCAAAAGTTATAGTGTCTACAAAATAGGGGATAGATTTATAGCATTTTTATTATTAATTTATTTTTATTAGTAATGGCGGCGATCTGCGATTTTCATCAGACATTTTTTACACTATTTTGGGACCATTGTCAGCGATCAATGCTCTAAAAATGCATTGATTACTGTGTAAATGACACTGGTAGTAAAGAGGTTAACCACTAGGGGTTAAGTGTGTCCTTGGGAGTGATTCTAACTGTGAGGGGGCTGGACTTCAACACACAGAACAGTGATCACAGCTCTCGATGACAGAGAGCTGTGAAAAGCATCTCCCCGTTCTTCCTCTCCGTGAAACGATTGTGGGCACCCGGCAGACAACAAGTCCGCTGGACAAGCGGTCACGGAGACTGCGGTGGGAGCGCGCATGCGCTCGCGACACAGCTTCTTAAACGCGATGAACCTGCACGTCCTTTTGCCTGCCAGTGCCATTCTGCAGACATAAATCGGCGTGCGCTGGTCGGCAAACGGTTAATAAAAAGAGATTCTTTTTTGATACCGCATTCCCCAAGATTCCGTAAATCTATTACTGTACCTCCCAAGAGTCCACTAATCTTTACATCACCCACCAGGGGCAATTCTGATGGGGCAGTTTTGATGGTGGCAATATGATGGGGCAGTTTTGATGGGGCAATTCTGATGGGGGCAGTTTTGATGGTGGCAGTATGATGGGGCAGTTTTGATGGGGGCAGTTTTGATGGTGGCAATATGATGGGGCAGTTTTGACGGTGGCAATATGATGGGGCAATTTTGACGGTGGAAATATGATGGGGCAATTTTGACGGTGGCAATATGATGGGGCAATTTTGACGGTGGCAATATGATGGGGCAATTTTGATGGGGGCAGTTTGATGGGGGCAATTTTGATGAGGGCTGTTTTGATTGGGCAATATGATGGGGGCAGTTTTGATGGGGCAATTCTGATGGGGCAATTCTGATGGGGGCAGTTTTGATGGTGGCAATATGATGGGGCAGTTTTGATGAGGGCATATTTGATGGGGCAGTTTTAATGGGTGCAATATGATGGGGCAGTTTTGATGGCGCAGTTTTGATGGGGGCAATATGATGGGGGCAGTTTGATGGGGCAATTTTGATGGGGCAGTTTTGATGAGGGCCGTTTTGATGGGGCAATATGATGGGGCAGATTTGATGGGGCAATATGATTGGGCAGTTTTGATGGGGGCAGTTTTGATGGTGGCAGTTTTGATGGGGGCAATATGATGGGACAGTTTTGATGGGGCGGTTTTGATGGGGGCAATATGATGGGGCAGTTTTGAAAGTGGCAATATGATGGGGCAATTTTGATGGGGGCAGTTTGATGGGGCAATTTTGATGGGGCCGTTTTGATGAGGGCCGTTTTGATGGGGCAATATGATGGGGCAGTTTTGATGGGGGCAGTTTTGATGGGGACAGTTTTGATGGTGGCAGTTTTGATGGTGGCAATATGATGGGGCAGTTTTGAAGGTGGCAATATGATGGGGCAATTTTGATGGGGGCAGTTTGATGGGGCAATTTTGATGGGGCAGTTTTGATGAGGGCCGTTTTGATGGGGCAATTCTGATGGGGCCGTTTTGATGGCGGCCATTTTAGCAATTCAGCTATTCAGCATTCCCATGCATTTTCCCCAGGAAATGCATTTTCTAGTTTATTCTTAATTTTATTCCATACGTTTTTTGGCTTTGCGTAACTTCTGCATACTTTCACCTATTAAAACCATTCAACTTTTAAAAAGTGATAGTTGGCAATATGATGGGCCAGTTTTGATGGGGACAATTTTGATAGAGCAGTTTTGATGGTGGCAATATGATGAGGCAGTTTTGATGGTGGCAAAATGATGGGGCAGTTTTGATGGGGCTATTTTGATGGGGCAGTTTTGTTGATGGCAATATGATGGGGCAGTTGTGATGGGAACAATTTTGATGGAGCAGTTTTGATGGTGGCAATATGATGGGGCAGTTTTGATGAGGCAGTTTGATGGGGCAATTCTGATGGGGCAGTTTTGATGGTGGCAAAATGATGGGGCAGTTTTGTTGGTGGCAATATGATGGGGCAGTTTTGATGGGGCAGTTTTAAAGGTGGTAATATGATGGGGCAATTCTGACGGGGAAATTCTGATGGGGCAGTTTTGATGGTGGCAATATGATGGGGCAGTTTTAATGGGGCAGTTTTGATGGGGCAATTCTGATGGTGGCAATATGATGGGGCAGTTTTGATGGGGCAATTCTGATGGGGCAGTTTTGATGGTAATATGATGGGGCAGTTTTGCTGGGGGCCGTTTTAGCAATTTAGCTATTCAGCATTCCCACACATTTTCCCCAGGAAATGCATTTTCTAGTTAGTGGGACTGCTTTAGCAGTCCCACTATTATTCGTTTTTTTATTTTTTATTTTAATCTTATTTATTATTCTGTACGTTTTTTAGCTCTGCGTAACTTCTGCATACTTTCAGCTATTAAAACATTCAACTATTAAAATGTCCGTCTCTTTCAGCTGATGATGGGACTTTTTCAACTTTTTTTCTACTATTTATACTTTTTAAAATATAAAGCTTTTTAACACTTTTTTTTAACATAGAAGTCAGTGGGAGCATACTTCAGATCCTTAAAATCTTCTTCCGCTCCCAAAAATTTCAGCTCTTACATACTTTCACCTACAGATGCCAAACAAACTTTAAAATGTTCACAAAATATTCAGCTATTTGGCTATATCTTTTCAGTTTGATATTTTTTACAGTTTTTGTGAAAAAAGCTGTTTGTTTAGTGGTCATTTCAGGAAATTGTAGCCATTAAACAGAGTGTACTGTGTTGCTTTTGTTGCCATGGTTACCAAAGCTTCTGTTATACACAGGGGGGGAAGTGGCTGGAACATCTTAGCTCTGATTACAGAGCCCGGGGGAGGGGACAAACACCATGTACTGATTTATAATAGAGGAATATGATGGAGCAGTTTTGATGGGACAATTCTTTTTTCAAATTCTTTATTTTCTGACGGTCATATTTCACATGCCACATGGAACATATTCTTTTAAACATCATATCAGCATATACATATTCTTTCTATCATAATATAGCTTTTTCACTCATTTCCTTACCAATTGGTTCTGAGTCTCTTCTATTCCAAGGGCAAGCATATAATTCCCCCTTTTTCATTTCCCTTAACCCCATTACCCCCCCCCCCCACCCCACCAGTACAAAAAAAAAAAAAAAAAAAAAAAAAAAAAATTATTTACCCCACCCCCCCAAAGGGGGGGGGGAGCCCCTCTCCTCAGGTCCATTTGTTCTTATCTGTCCCCCTTCTCCTGTTCTCTAATTCTATACTCTACTAGGGGAGACCAAATCATCCGATATTTCTCATCTTGTTCTTTCAGCATCATCGTCAAGTTTTCCATTTGTTGAATTTCTGTGATTCTAGCCCACCACTGAGATTTAGTCGGGGGGACTGTACTCTTCCACAGAGCCAGGATACACGCCCTTGCGGCGGTGAGAAGGTGTTTAAGCAGGGACTTCCTGTATTTTTCCACCGATAGGGGAACATCATTTAATAGAAATGCAACCGGGTTACACCCAAGAGACACACCTGTAATGTCCTTAATCGTTTCCTCAACTGTTTCCCAGAAGTCCTTAATATCCTCACATTCCCAGAATATATGTGTCATCGTTCCCACCCCCCTCTTACAGCGCCAGCATCTATCTGATACTTGTGGATAAATTTTTTGAAGAGCTGCTGGTGTTCTATACCATCTGGTAAGGATTTTATATCCTCCCTCTTGGTATCTACTGGCAATTGATGTTTTATGTACTGATTTTAATATTTTCGTCTTCTGCTTTTGAGTAAACATTACTCCTAACTCTCTCTCCCAGGCTTGCATAAAGTTGAACTCCTGTGGCACTTCCAGGCTTGTTAATATTTCATAGAAATATGATAACGAATGCCTGATATTTTCACCATTTAGACAAATCCGTTCAAATCTGGTCAATTCCCGTATTACTGAAAATTTTTTATTTTTTGAACGGATATACGCTCCTAGCTGCATAGCCCTAAAATAATCCAAGTCTTCTGTCACCTCTCCCTCTATCTCACATCTTGTCATCAGGCGACAGTCCCTGGAAAAGTCTATCAGCCTCTTTTTCCCTTTGTGTTTTATTACTTCGTACCTCCGATCGATTAAACCAGGTAAGAAGTCCGGGGCACCCAATACCGGGGTCATTGGACTCGGATTTGGTGATAAATCTGTTTTTTTGAAGATCATGTAAATAGAGCGAATAGTTGCCCCTGTTAACGGGTGTTTTTTCACTATGGTGGGCAATTCTGATTTTTTAATCCATGCTAATCCTTCCAGTGGGATTTTAGACGTCGCCTGCTCTAACTGTATGTGCGGTTTCCTTACCGAGGCGCACCATTCCACCACTCTCGCTAGTTGGAGGGCTTCCCAGTAAAGTACTGGGTCTGGGAGACCAATACCTCCTTTCCCTTTTGGGAGTACTAGGATGTTTCTCCTTACCCTTGCTGGTTTGCCTGCCCATATGAACCTTAAAAACCCTGATCTAAGGTCCTTTAAAAAGTTTGATGGGATCTTTATTGGTAACGTTTGAAACAGATAGAGAATTCTGGGCATCACATTCATCTTTATAATGTTTGTCCTTCCAAACCAGGTGAAGATATCCCTATCCCATCTCCTAAAGTCTTGTTTAATTTGTCTTAACAGCAGGGCATAGTTTAATTCAAACATTCTACTAAGCTTCTTTGGGATTTTAGTCCCCAGATATCTTATGTGGGAGTCTGTCCACCTAAAATTAAATTGTGCTTTTATCCGGTATATTTCAGTTGTATCCATCTCCACCCCCATAGCTTCGGACTTAGTGTAGTTTACCTTATAGTTTGCTAATTCCCCGTACTTGTTTAACTCACTTAGAAGGGAAGGGAGGGATATAGTTGGAGAGGTTATGAAGAAGATCAGATCATCAGCATATGCTGCTAATTTGTGTTCCTCTCTCTCCGTCTTAATACCCCTGATATTACAGTCAGCACGTATTTTCCTTAGGAAAGGTTCCAGTGTAAGAATGAAAATAATTGGTGAGAGAGGACACCCCTGCCGCGTTCCATTTTGTATCTCAAAGGGGTCCGATAGCCTATCATTAACCTTAACCCTTGCGCTTGGAATTGAGTAAAGGTTTGAGAACCAGCTCAACATTCCTTCACCCAGTCCGATGTGTTGTAAGGTTGTTTTGAGAAAAATCCAATCAACCCTATCGAAAGCTTTTTCTGCGTCCGCTGAAAACAGTACGATGGGTTCCTGTCTGCTCTGTGCAGTATATATTGCATTTATTACTCTTTGCGTGTTTTCCCTACCTTCCCTTCCTGCCGTAAATCCCACCTGGTCTGGATGAATTAGTGCCGGGATATGTTCTTCTAATCTTAACGCCAGGATCTTAGAAAAAATTTTTAAGTCCACGTTCAGTAGCGCAATTGGCCGGTAGCTAGAGCATTGAGATGGGTCCTTTCCTTCCTTCGGAATTACTGCTATGTGTGCCATCAAGGTTTCTCTAGGTATCTTCCGCCCTTCCCGTAGGGAATTAAAAGCCGCTGTAAACCTCGGAGCCAGTTTCTCAGCAAAAAATTTGTAGTACGTCAAAGTATATCCATCTGGGCCCGGGGCTTTCCCTACTTTTAGAAGATTTATTGCTTTTTTAAATTCTTCTATTGATATTGGTGCATCTAGGTCTCTTGCTACCTCCTCCGTTAACCTTGGCATTTCTGAATTACCCAAATATTCTTTTGCCCTCTCTTGTTTGTTTCTGCACCTATGTGGGGGCTGATGACCATCCAGCTGGTACAGACCCTCATAGTATTCCTTAAAGATCTGTGCCATCTCCTGTGACGATTTCGCCGCCACCCCCTGCTGTGTTTTAATACCCGTCAAATGGGGTGGTGTGGTGGCATCCTTAAGGGCCTTTGCCAGCATCCTACTTGGTTTATTCCCAAATTCGTATAGTGTCCGCCTACCCCGTTTCAGTTTAGCTTTAGCCTGTTCGATGAGGAGCAAGTTCAGGTCTCCTCTAAGGCCACCTAGTTTCTCCTCCAATGCCTGTGTTTGAGATTTTTTATGTTTCAGTTCTGCTACCCTAATTTTTTCGAGCAGATCCTCAATCTGTGCGTTAAATTTCTTCTTCCTATGCGCCCCAAGCGATATCAGAACTCCCCTCATCACACATTTGTGTGTTTCCCACACACAGAATGGGGTGACTTCACTCGACTCATTTGTCTGGAAAAAGGAGTCTAGCTCCTGATTAAGTTTTTGCTCATACTCCATATCTTTTAAAAGAGTTTCATTAATCTTCCAATGCCATTCCCGACGTTCTTCCTCCCCCAGATCCAACGTACAATCTGTAGGGGCGTGGTCTGAAAGGGTGAATGAGCCTATTTCCGCACTCACCAAAGATGATATGACTGTCTGTGATATCATAACATAATCGATACGCGTATATGTTTTGTGTTTTGATGAATAAAACGTATAGTCCCTGTCCTGGGCATGGATTGACCTCCATGTGTCTATTACTTGCAAATTACTCAGTAGTTTCTTAATTCTTCGTGTTTTTGTCAGAGAGAGATGTGAGGCTCCCCTGGACGTGTCCAGGAGCGGATCTAATACTAAATTTAGGTCGCCTCCTATCACTAAAATGCCCTCCTTATGTTGATATATCATTTGTAGACAGGTCTCCAGGTAGCTAACCTGTTCTTCATTTGGGAGATACAGGTTCACCAGTGTGATCCTCTGTAGTCCAATTTGTCCCTTTACAATTAAAAGGCGACCCTCCTCATCTGTAACTACCTTCAATTCCTTCCACGGGATCTGTTTTGAGACTATGATTGATACTCCATTGGTTTTAGAGCTCGGAGATGTACTGTGATAAGCTGTTACGAATTTATGATTTCCGAGTTTTGGTATTCTGTCCCTTCTAAAATGTGTCTCCTGGAGGAAGCCAATCTGCGTCCCCAACCTTCCCATCTCCGCAAGTAACCTAATCCGTTTTTCCGGGATATTCAGTCCCTTGACGTTGTATGAGGTGAATTTTATTCTAGTCATATTTTCCCCTTGTGATCTATTGGAATTTACGAGGAGAGGGGCCCCGCGCCAGGATCCCAGGGAGAGGGAGCTAAAAAAAAAAAAAAAAAAAAAAAAAAAAAAAAAAAAAAAAGGGAGGGGAGACCCCCCTTGTACCAATTGGAGGTCACAATCCGAACGGCGCGAAAACCTCGGTGCCGTTTGGAGGAGAAAAAAAAAAAAAAAGACCTACTTTGTAAACGCCTCCGACTTGTCCTCCACTCAGAGGGGAGACGTCTATTGTAGGGAGATGCCTCTGAGCACAAAAAGTTTGAGTATCTATATATCAGGAAAAATACAGTGGCACGCCCATTGGTAATAACTAAGAGTGAAATAGCCCAGGAGAATACACCTATAATATTACCAGTCAGTTACCCTTTTACATCTATGTTTCCATTTCCATACTTGTCAGAAAGTTTGAGTATCTGTATATCAGAAAAATATAGTAGCACGCCCATCAGTAATAACTAAGAGTGAGATATCCCAGGAGAATACACCTGTAATATTCCCTATCAGTTACCCCTCTACTTCCATGTTTCCATTTCCCTACTTGTATTCCACTTGTTAACATATAACCCCATCCAACCCCTCCCTCCCCCTCCTCCCGCATCCCCGTCCATCCCTTTCCCTACCCCCTACTCCCAAGTAACCCATACCTCACCCCCCTCCACCCCTGTCCCCCTCCCCCCCCCCGCGCCCCCCCCACCACCCCCGGTGGGACCGGGGTATTTGGAGAGCAGGGGGGGGGGCCAGGGGGAGAGGAGAAAGGAAAAAAAGAAAAAAAAAAAAAAAAAAAGAATACCCTGAAAACAATGCGGCAACTACAAAGTTCTTGTGTCCATCACCTTCTCAGCTCCCTCTAATTCTTAGGGGGCCCTAAGGACCCCTATCCAGTAGTGTGAAAATTTGTGTACTAACAAAAACATATTATTTAGTGTCATTATTTCCCTCCCCCTTCTCCCTCCCCCCTCCCTTCCTTCTAGCCCCTCCCCCCCACCCCCCCCTCCCTACCCCCATTTATACCCCCCCCTTTCTTACACGTGTACAACCAGTGTAGCATGTGTAATCACCCAAACCCCCATGCTTTGTGTTCATAGTACAGCAAATCCTTGTTACCTTTACCACACACAAAAAAAAAAAAAAAAAAAAAAAAAAAAAAAAAAACATTCCACCAGAAAACATCCTGTGCTTCTAAGTTCCCATAACGTAATTCTCACCAAAACACAACAATAATTCACTCACTTGCTATCCCCACCCCTGTGACACCCACACTCACAAACATAAAACACACAAAAAAAAAACAAAAAAAAAAAAAAAAAAAACATGGGAGCAGTAACGGGCCTTCCATTGGTATTGCCTATAATGTATCACACTCAGGTAAAACACCTTCCATTATGCATAAACAAACGTATATAAACCCTCAGGTAAAAAGAGAGCGAGAGGGAAAGAAGAGAAAACTTTCCCTCTTCCCCTCCCCCCCCCTTCCCCTTTTGGGAGGCGGAACACGATGGGCACCCCCAAGGGGGGAGGGAGTGTCCCCCGAACCTTCCATCAAGTCCGGTACCACGCACAATTGTAAGGAGTCAAAAAGAAAAAACAAGAGGAAAAAAGAAAAATAAAAGAAAAAAGCAAAAAGCAAGTCCATCAATAAATCATGACCCCATATCCTTCTCCTTTATTCCTTCTCCCTCGCAGTTATTTCCGTTGAGTAAACTCTCTGACATTGTCCGTAGTCATATCAGTCCAATCAGGGATCTCCACTGTTTCTGAGCCTAGGAACTTGAATAAGTCCGGTAGTTGCTCTGGCGCCGTCAGGGCAAAGGTGTGATCATCCTTTTTTATGATTACTGAGAATGGGTGTCCCCATCTGTAAGTTGCACCTTTTGCCCGTATTTGATCCAACAGTGGTCTCAGTAACCTTCTCCTTTTTTTCGTCTGCCGGCTAAGGTCTGGGAACACCTGTACCCCCTGACCTGCGACCTCCAGCACCCCTTTCTGCCATGCAGCTCTCATTATATCCTCCTTCACCCTAAAAAAGTGCACCCGGCACAGCACATCTCTAGGGGGTCCTATTTCTGGCATGGGCCCTGCTGGGCTCCTGTGCACACGATCCAACTCAATATGATTGTCAGCTGTCTTTCCTAGATATTTATTTTGATGGGACAATTCTGATGGGGCAGTTTTGATGGTGGCAATATGATGGGGCAATTTTGATAGGGCAATTCTGATGAGGCAGTTTTGATGGTGGCAATATGATGGGGCGGTTTTGATGGGGACAATTTTGATGGGGCAAATTTTGATGGGGCAATTCTGATGGGGCAGTTTTGATGGCAATATGATGGGGGCAGTTTTCATGGTGGCAATATGATGGGGGCAGTTTTCATGGTGGCAATATGATGGGGCAGTTTTCATGGTGGCAATATGATGGGGCCGTTTTGATGGGGACAATTTTGATGGGGCAGTTTTGATGGGGTCAATTTTGATGGGGCAATTCTGATGGGGCAGTTTTGATGGGGGCCGTTTTAGCAATTCAGCTATTCAGCATTCCCACGCATTTTCTCCAGGAAATGCATTTTCTAGTTAATTTTATTATTTATTATTTCGTACGTTTTTTGGCTCTGTGTAACTTCTGCATACTTTCAGCTATTAAAACCATTCAACTATTAAAATGTCCGTCTCTTTCAGCTGATGATGATACTTTTTCAAATTTTTTTCTACTATTTATACTTTTTAAAATATTAAGCTCTTTAATACTTTTTTTTAACATTGAAGTCAATGGGAGTATGCTTCAGATCCTTAAAATCTTCTTCCGCTCCTTCATACTTTCACCTACAGACGCCAAACAAACTTTAAAATGTTCAAAAAATATTCAGCTATCTCGCTATATCTTTTCAGTTTGATATCTTTTACAGTTTTTGTGAAAAAGCTTTTTGTATAGTGGTCATTTCAGGAAATTTTTACCATTAAACAGAGTGTACTGTGTTGCTTTTGTTGCCATGGTTACCAAAGCTTCTGTTATACACAGGGGGGAGGTGGCTGGAGCATCTCAGCTCTGATTACAGAGCCCGGGGAAGGGGACAGACACACCATGTACTAATTTATAATAGAGGAATATGATGGGGCAGTTTTGATGGTGGCAATATGATAGGGCAGTTTTGATGGTGGCAATATGATGGGGCAGTTTTGATGCCCCAATTCTTTTGGGGGGCAGTTTTGATTGTGGCAATATGATGGGGCAGTTTTGATGGGGCAATTCTGATGGGGCAGTTTTGATGGTGGCAATATGATGGGGCATAATATATGAGGAAGGAATTAGTGGGACTTTATATGATCAAAACTGCCCCATCATATTGCCACCATCAAAACTGCCCCATCAGAATTGCCCCATCAAAACTGCCCCATCATATTGCCACCATCAAAACTGCCCCATCAGAATTACCCCATCAAAACTGCCCCATCATATTCCTCTATTATAAATCAGTACATAGTGTGAGCTGAGATGTTCCAGCCACCTCCCCCCTTGTGTATAACAGAAGCTTTGGTAACCATGGCAACAAAACCAACACAGTACACTGTGTTTAATGGCTAAAATTTCCTGAAATGACCACTAAACAGCTTTTTCACAAAAACTGTAAAAGATACCAAACTGAAAAGATATAGCCAGATAGCTGAATATTTTGTGAACATTTTAAAGTTTGTTTGGTGTCTCAAGGTGAAAGTATGAAGGAACTGAAACTTTTGGGAGCGGAAGAAGATTTTAAGGATTTCAAGCATGCTCCCATTGACTTCAATGTTAAAAAAAGTGTTAAAAAGCTTAATATTTTAAAAAGTATAAATAGTAGAAAAAAAGTTGAAAAAGTCCCATCATCAGCTGAAAGAGATGAACATTTTAATAGTTGAATGGTTTTAATAGCCAAAAGTATGCAGAACTTACGCAGAGCCAAAAAACGTATGGAATAAAATTAAAATTAAAACTAGAAAATGCATTTCCTGGGGAAAATGCGTGGGAATGCTGAATTGCTAAAACGGCCCCCAGCAAAACTGCCCCCATCATATTGCCATCAAAACTGCCCCATCATATTGCCACCATGAAAACTGCCCCATCAGAATTGCCCCATCAAAACTGACCCATCAGAATTGCCCCATCAAAACTGCCCCATCATATTACCACCATCAAAACTGCCCCATCAGAATTGCCCCATCAAAACTGCCCCATCAGAATTGCCCCATCAAAACTGCCCCATCATATTTCCACCATCAAAACTGCCCCATCAGAATTGCCCTTTCAAAACAGCCCCATCATATTGCCACCATCAAAACTGCCCCATCATAATTGCCCCATCAAAACTGCCCAATCATATTCCTCTATTATAAATCAGTACATGGTGTGTCTGTCCCCTCCCCCGGGCTCTGTAATCAGAGCTGAGATGCTCCAGCCACCTCCCCCCTGTGTATAACAGAAGCTTTGGTAACCATGGCAACAAAAGCAACACAGTACACTCTGATTAATGGCTACAATTTCCTGAAATGACCTAAACAAAAAGCTTTTTCACAAAAACTGTAAAAGATATCAAACTGAAAAGCTATAGCCAGATAGCTGAATATTTTGTGAACATTTTAAAGTTTTTTTGGTGTCTGTAGGTGAAAGTATGAAGGAGCTGAAACTTTTGGGAGCGGAAGAAGATTTTAAGGATCTGAAGCATGCTCCCATTGACTTCAATGCTAAAAAAAGTGTTAAAAAGCTTAATATTTTAAAAAGTATAAATAGTAGGAAAAAAATTGAAAAAGTCCCATCATCAGCTGAAAGAGACGAACATTTTATTAGTTGAATGATTTTAATAGCTTAAGCACTTGAGCCCCGGGCCATTATGCTGCCTAAGGACCAGAGGTCTTTTTCCAATTTGGCACTGCGTCGCTTTAACTGCTAATTGCGCGGTCATGCAATGCTGTACCCAAACGAAATTTGCGTCCTTTTCTTCCCACAAATAGAGCTTTCTTTTGATGGTATTTGATCACCTCTGCAGTTTTTATTTTTTGCGCTATAAACGGAAAAAGACCGAAAATTTTGAAAAAAAATGATATTTTCTACTTTTTGTTATAAAAAAAATCCAATAAACTCAATTTTAGTCATATATTTAGGCCAAAATGTATTCGGCCACATGTCTTTGGTAAAAAAAATGTCAATAAGCGTATATTTATTGGTTTGCGCAAAAGTTATAGCGTCTACAAACTAGGGTACATTTTCTGGAATTTACACAGCTTTTAGTTTATGACTGTCTATGTCATTTCTTGAGGTGCTAAAATGGCAGGACAGTACAAAACCCCCACAAATGACCCCATTTTGGAAAGTAGACACCCCAAGGAAATTGCTGATAGGCATGTTTTACCCATTGAATATTTTTTTTTTTTGTCCCAAGTGATTGAATAATGACAAAAAAAAAAAATATTTACAAAAAGTTGTCACTAAATGATATATTGCTCACACAGGCCATGGGCCTATGTGGAATTGCACCCCAAAATACATTCAGCTGCTTCTCCTGAGTACGGGGATACCACATGTGTGGGACTTTTTGGGAGCCTAGCCGCGTACAGGACCCCGAAAACCAATCACCGCCTTCAGGATTTCTAAGGGTGTAAATTTTTGATTTCACTCTTCACTGCCTATCACAGTTTCGGAGGCCATAAAATGCCCAGGTGGCACAAACCCCCCCAAATGACCCCATTTTGGAAAGTAGACACCCCAAGCTATTTGCTGAGAGGCATATTGAGTCCATGGAATATTTTATATTTTGACACAAGTTGCGGGAATGTGACACTTTTTTTTGTTTTTTGTTTTTTTTTGCACAAAGTTGTCACTAAATGATATATTGCTCACACAGGCCATGGGCATATGTGGAATTGCACCCCAAAATACATTTAGCTGCCTCTCCTGAGTATGGGGATACCACATGTGTGGGACTTTTTGGGAGCCTAGCCGCGTACGGGGCCCCGAAAACCAATCACCGCCTTCAGCGTTTTTAAGGGCGTGAATTTTTGATTTTACTCTTCACTGCCTATCACCGTTTCGGAGGCCATGGAATGCCCAGGTGGCACAAAACCCCCCCAAATGACCCCATTTTGGAAAGTAGACACCCCAAGCTATTTGCTGAGAGGCATGGTGAGTATTTTGCAGCTCTCATTTGTTTTTTAAAATGAAAAAAGACAAGAAAAAACATTTTTTTTCTTTTTTCAAATTTCAAAACTTTGTGACAAAAAGTGAGGTCTGCAGTTTTGATGGGGCAAATTTTGATGGGGCAATTCTGATGGGGCAGTTTTGATGGCAATATGATGTTTTCATGTTTTCATGGTGGCAATATGATGGGGCAGTTTTCATGGTGGCAATATGATGGGGCAGTTTTGATGGGGACAATTTTGATGGGGCAATTCTGATGGGGCAGTTTTGATGGGGGCCGTTTTAGCAATTCAGCTATTCAGCATTCCCACGCATTTTCCCCAGGAAATGCATTTTCTAGTTAATTCTATTATTTATTATTCCGTACGTTTTTTGGCTCTGCGTAACCTCTGCATACTTTCAGCTATTAAAACCATTCAACTATTAAAATGTCCGTCTCTTTCAGCTGATGATGATACTTTTTCAAATTTTTTTTTACTATTTATACTTTTTAAAATATTAAGCTCTTTAATACTTTTTTTTAACATTGAAGTCAATGGGAGTATGTTTCAGATCCTTAAAATCTTCTTCCGCTCCTTCATACTTTCACCTACAGACGCCAAACAAACTTTAAAATGTTCAAAAAATATTCAGCTATCTCGCTATATCTTTTCAGTTTGATATCTTTTACAGTTTTTGTGAAAAAGCTTTTTGTATAGTGGTCATTTCAGGAAATTTTTGCCATTAAACAGAGTGTACTGTGTTGCTTTTGTTGCCATGGTTACCAAAGCTTCGGTTATACACAGGGGGGAGGTGGCTGGAGCATCTCAGCTTTGATTACAGAGCCCGGGGAAGGGGACAGACACACCATGTACTAATTTATAATAGAGGAATATGATGGGGCAGTTTTGATGGTGGCAGTATGATAGGGCAGTTTTGATGGTGGCAATATGATGGGGCAGTTTTGATGCCCCAATTCTTTTGGGGGGCAGTTTTGATTGTGGCAATATGATGGGGCAGTTTTGATGGGGCAATTCTGATGGGGGCAATATGATGGGCATTATTTATGAGGAAGGAATTAGTGGGACTTTATATGAGGTATAGGGGTGCCGCTCAGGTCCCCCCCTCCATCCCGATTGGATGAAAATAATAAAAAATAAAAAAGTAGCGGGACTTTATATAAACGCACGGGAGCAAGGATAAAATTTATAGCTTTTAATGGATTCAAATGGTCATAGAGTTTTTGTATTCAAATAATTCAATGCATGATGCTATATAAAACTATTCGTACAACTACTACAGTTCATTGGAGCCAGAAAAAATATACATACATACATATTCCAACAAGGAATCAATACATGATATATAATATATAAAAACATTTAAAGCATGAACGCATGATTGAATGGAGAAAATAATCATATATGAGAAACAAAAAAAGGGGGGTTTTTTAGGAAGGAGAAAACCAATTAATATGGAACGGCCTGACCAGATGCATCATTGTGTACACTAGGTTGATGTTGGCTCTACGCGTTTCAAGGTTTTTGACCTATCATCAGGAGCAAGGAACCATAGTGATAATCTAAAAAATAAAAAATAAAAATATTTTTATTAAAAGGAAAAAAGAAAAAAAAAAAAAAGGGGAAAAGAGAAAAAAAGGAAAAAAGAAAAAAACACTTACATGTGTGGTCCACACAGTGGTGGTGCGGCCATGAAATCCCCAGACCAAACCAAATATGCCCCGCACGGGAGCTGAGGGGACATGCCGCGGCAGGCAAAACACAGAAATGAACGACGCCCCGCAGGAATAACAGTGTAGAAAAGTGGTGGAACAATGGAACCAAATCTAGAAAAGAAAAAAAGAGGAAAAGAGAAAGTGTTGCTGTGGAGTGGACGAGGACAAAAGGTGAAAAACAAAAATTAAAATAAAGAATGAAAGATGTTAAAACAAGGGAGGGAAATAAGAAGGGGTGAAGAAAATAAGTGTGAATGGAAAAAAGGAGTGAAAATATAGAATGAGGTGAAGGGAAAAAGGGAGACTGAAAAGAAAAAAAAAGAAAAGAAAAAAATGTAGCTGGGTAATTCGAGAGAAACAAATAGTGGGGAACAGGAGGGGGGAGAAAAGGAGAAAGAGGAAGGCAGGTGTGAGGAAGGGAAGAGGGAAGAAATAAAGACCAAGAAAGTGGTGAAGGGGAAATGAAACTAAATTTGAAACACACAAATGTGGTGGGAGGGAGATGTGTACCTGATATCGAATAAGTCCAAACAGGAATGCCCGGATACATAGGTGGTGGGTGAATGCAGGTGTGTACCTAGCAGGGTGTGAAATCCATGCGGGGATGAGGTCGATAGCTGCCAGGCCCCCGCAACCATATCCCCAACGTCAGACGCTAGCCCACAAATAAGGAGAGAAGAGGAGAACGCTGACAGCCCAGGAACCAGCCCATCCATGGTCCCACAGGCGGCGGCGTCAACCATGTCAACCCTCCACTGGGCCAGCAGATAGTGACCACTCGGTCGGCAAGCGCCGCGCTAATAAGGTGCCAGCATGCCCGGCCAGGATGTGTGACGTCGACGCGCAGTGAGGACAAGCCCCGCCCACCCTCCGTCACAACAGGGCGGAAAGGGGGTCCGCAGTGAGCGTCGCAGCTCCCGAACGGGACAGAAAGGCAGGCCTGGCCAAACCACAGACGCACACACCACTGTGTGCATGTAAGGAAGAAACCAAAAATTGAAAAGTAAATAGCTAAAAAATGAAACCAAAAAATAAAGATAGAATCAAAGAAGAAAAAAAGGAAAAAAAAACTGAAGATGTCACAACAGACAAAAGTTAAGTATTGGGTAAAAAAATAATATATTAAATAAAAAAGCATTTAAACCTCTGACAAGCAAAAATGGGAGTCAAGAAAAAATGTTTGGGGGCAGTTTTCATGGGGACAATTTTGATGGGGCAATTCTGATGGGGCAGTTTTGATGGCAGTATGATGACGTTTTAGCAATTCAGCTATTCAGGATTCCCACGCATTTTCCCCAGGAAATGCATTTTCTAGTTTATTTTTATTTCTTTATTTATTATTCTGTACGTTTTTTGGCTCTGCGTAACTTCTGCATACTTTTAGCTATTAAAACCATTTAACTATTAAAATGTTCAGCTCTTTCAGCTGATAATGGGACTTTTTCAACTTTTGTTCTTTTTAAAATATTAAGCTTTTTAACACTTTTTTTTAACATTGAAGTCAATGAGAGCATGCTTCAGATCCTAAAATCTTCATCCGCTCCCAAAAGTTTCAGCTCATTCATAATTTCACCTACAGACGCCAAACAAACTTTAACCACTTCAGCCCCGGAAGGATTTACCCCCTTCCTGACCAGAGCACTTTTTACAATTTGGCACTGCGTCGCTTTAACTGCTAATTGCGCGGTCATGCCATGCTGTACCCAAACAAAATTTGCGTCCTTTTCTTCCTTTTTCTTCTTCTGTTTGCGCTATAAACAGAAAAAGACCGAAAATTTTGAAAAAAAAAGACATTTTCTACTTTGTTATAAAAAAAATCCAATAAACTCAATTTTAGGCCAAAATGTATTCGGCCACATGTCTTTGGTAAAAAAATGTCAATAAGTGTATATTTATTGGTTTGCGCAAAAGTTATAGCGCCTACAAACTAGGGTACATTTTCTGGAATTTACACAGCTTTTAATTTATGACTGTCTATGTCATTTCTTGAGGTGCTAAAATGGCAAGGCAGTACAAACCCCCCCAAATGACCCCATTTTGGAAAGTAGACACCCCAAGGAAATTGCTGAGAGGCATGTTGAGCCCATTGAATAATATTTTTTTTTGTCCCAAGTGATTGAATAATGACAAAAAAATAATAATTTACAAACAGTTGTCACTAAATGATATATTGCTCACAAAGGCCATGGGCATATGTGGAATTGCACCCCAAAATACATTCAGCTGCTTCTCCTGAGTACAGGGATACCACATGTGTGAGACTTTTTGGGAGCCTAGCCGCGTACGGGGCCCCGAAAACTAATCACCGCCTTCATGATTTCTAAGGGCTTAAATTTTTGATTTCACTCCTCACTACCTATCACAGTTTTGAAGGCCATAAAATGCCCAGATGGCCCAACCCCCCCCCCCCCCCAATGACCCCATTTTGGAAAGTAGTCACCCGAAGCTATTTGCTGAGTTCATGGAATATTTTATATTTTGACACAAGTTGCGGGAAAGTGACATTTATTTATTTTTTTGCTCAAAGTTGTCACTAAATGATATATTGCTCACACAGGCCATGGGCATATGTGGAATTGCACCCCAAAATACATTTAGCTGCTTCTCCTGAGTATGAGGATACCACATGTGTGGGACTTTTTGGGAGGCTAGCCGCGTACGGGGCTCCGAAAACCAATCACCGCCTTCAGGCTTTCTAATGGCGTAAATTTTTGATTTAACCCTTCACTGCCTATCACAGTTTCGGAGGCCATGGAATGCCCAGGTGGCGCAACCCCCCCCCCCAAATGACCCCATTGTGGAATGTAGACACCCCAAGCTATTTGCTGAGATGCATGGTGAGTATTTTGCAGCTCTCATTTGTTTTTGAAAATGAAGAAAGACAAGAAAAACATTTTTTTTTTCTTTTTTCAATTTTCAAAACTTTGTGACAAAAAGTGAGGTCTGCAAAATACTCACTATACCTCTCAGCAAATAGCTTGGGGTGTCTACTTATGGTCATTTGGGGGGGTTTTGTGCCACCTGGGCATTCCATGGCCTCCGAAACTGTAATAGGCAGTGAAGAGTGAAATAAAAAATTTACGCCCTTAGAAAGCCTGAAGGAGGTGCTTGGTTTTTGGGGTCCCGTACACATCTAGGCTCCCAAAAAGTCTCACACATGTGGTATGCCCATACTCAGGAAAAGCAGCAGAATGTATTTTGGGGTGTAATTTCACATATTCCCATGGCATGTTTGAGCAATATATCATTTAGTATCAACTTTGTGCAAAAAAAAATAAATGTCTTTTTCCCGCAACTTGTGTCACAATATAAAATATTCCATGGACTTGACATGCCTCTCAGCAAATAGCTTGGGGTGTCTACTTTCCAAAATGGGGTCATTTTGGGGGGTTTTGAACTGTCCTGGCATTTTATGCACAACATTTAGAAGCTTATGCCACACTGTTCTAACCACTTGAAGACAAAGCCCTTTCTGACACTTTTTGTTTACATGAAAAAATTATTGTTTTTTGCGAGAAAATTACTTTGAACCCCCAAACATTATATATTTTTTTTAAAGCAAATTCCCTACAGATTAAAATGGTGGGTGTTTCATTGGTTTTTTTTCACACAGTATTTGCGCAGCGATTTTTCAAACGCATTTTTTTTTGAAAAAACACACTTTTTTCAATTTTAATGCACTAAAACACACTATATTTCCCAAATGTTTGATGGAATAAAAAATATGATCTAAGGCCTAGTACATGAATACCAAACATGACATGCTTTAAAATTGCGCACAAACGTGCAGTGGCGACAAACTAAATACATTTTTAAAAGCCTTTGAAAGCCTTTACAGGTTACCACTTTAGATTTACAGAGGACATCTACTGCTAAAATTACTGCCCTCGATCTGACCTTCGTGCCGATACCTCACATGCATGGTGCAATTGCTGTTTACATTTGACGCCAGACCGACGCTTGTGTTCGCCTTTGCGCGAGAGCAGGGTGGACAGGGGTGCTTTTTTTTTGCTTATTTATCTTATTTTTAAACTGTTCCTTTCATTTTTTTTTAAAATCATTTTAATTGTTATCTCAGGGAATGTAAATATCCCCTATGATAGCAATAGGTAGTGACAGGTACTCTTTTTTGAAAAAATTGGGGTCTATTAGACCCTAGATCTCTCCTCTGCCCTCAAAGCATCTGACCACACCAAGATCGGTGTGATAAAATGCCTTCCCAATTTCCCAATGGCGCTATTTACATCTGGCGAAATCTAAGTCATGAAATGCTCGTAGCTTCCGGTTTCTTAAGCCATAGAGATGTTTGGAGCCACTCTGGTCTCTGATCAGCTCTATGGTCAGCTGGCTGAATCACCGGCTGCATTCTCAGGTTCCCTGTTGGGACAGGAGAGCCAGAGAAAAACATGGAAGACGGTGGGGGGATTCCCTCCCACTGCTTGTAAAAGCAGTCTAGAGGCTAATTAGCTGCTAGGATTGCTTTTACATGAAAGCCGACCGCTGGCTGAAAAGAATGATACCAAGATGATACCTAAACCTACAGGCATCATTCTGGTATAACCACTCAAAGTCCAGCAACATACCAGTACGTTGCTGATCCTTGTTGGGCATATATTGTAATCTTTTTTTTTTTTTCATGCAGCCTGTGGGCTGAACGAAAAAAAGGGATTGATTGGTGGGTATGTCCACCATTAGAATACCTCCCTTCATCCACCCACTTCTAATGATGGGCATACATGCACCATTTAAATATGCCGAAGCAGGTGGGGAATCCTCCCGCAAAAGGTAGGAGCAAATCACTCCTCCACCCCTGCTGTCCCCATGCTTCGGCATATATCACCTGTAACTTTTGTAACTGTAACCGGTTCCAGGTTCGGGTCTCTCAAAATGCGATTGCATGTTGGGAGACCCTGTGAAAGTGTGCCTAGTCTGTGCAATGCTGTACCCTACGCTAATACTCAACTAGTGAATGGTAGCGCTCAAAACATTCACCAATGCAAAGACCAGGATTGTCAGGTCAAGAGGGACAATAATAGCGGGTGTCACGCCTATGTCTGCGCTTGCTGCAGACACGACATCTTTTTTGGGGGGGTTCGTTGGGTAGGGGTACTCGGGAGGACATAAAAAAAATGCCTATCATGCAGCCGACTGCATTTGGTTGGGGATGTGAATGGGGGAAGTACGGGTGCTGCAGAAGTGGTGGGTTCCCAATTAGGATTAGCGAATTCAGCAGGAAGGACACTATGGGCACGACGGGCCTGTGTTTGTCTTCTTCTTGGTGGCAGGGGGACACTACTTGTGCTTGCCACCTCACCAGCTTGAACTGCACTTATGGGACTCGCCACGTCACCAAGTGTTACTGAAGTGCTGGTATGACTATGACTGGGGTGTACTAGGCCGCTGATGCCTGCCAGTTCACCAAAACGCTACCAAAAAAACTGTTAGCGATCGCAGGGATCAGGCCTGACTCTGCAAATGCTGCAGTTATGCGTTTAGTGTTTTGTAAGTGACAGTGATCAATCAATACTGCACTTGGGTGGGCTGGGCTGGGCTGGGCTGGGCGGAGGGGCAAAACACAGGCGTAGCAGGTATCTGGTCTGATCCCGCTAACACTGCGTTTTTTGGAACCCTAAACTGCTGGGGACGCTAGTATAGATCTGATCGGATCAGATATTGATCCGTTCAGATACTATACCACTAACGGACGTGTACGGTGCGCGCGTGGGTGTTAGTGCTACTGGCACTAACCTGACGCTGCCTGGGGCTGGTGCTTGCCAGTTCACCAAAACGCTACCAAAAAAACTGTTAGCGATCGCAGGGATCAGGCCTGACTCTGCGAACGCTGCAGTTATGCGTTTAGTGTTTTGTAAGTGACCGTGATCGATCGATACTGCAATTGGGTGGGCTGGGCAGGGCCGGGCGGAGGGGCAAAACGCAGGTGCTAGCAGATATCTGGGCTGATCCCGCTAACACTGCGTTTTTGGGAACCCTAAACTGCTGGGGACGCTAGTATAGATCTGATCGGATCAGATATTGATCCGTTCAGATACTATATCACTAAGGGAGGTGTATGCTGCGTGCAGCAGATGGGGCTACGCAGACCCTATCTGACCCTAAAAGTTATATTACCGCCGGGCGATCAGGGGGCTAAACCTTTATTCGGGAATAAACAGTGGGTGCCCTGACACTATACATAATATACTAACTAACCAGCATCACCCGTAACAGTTATACGGTGATCACTGGTGAAGGGGTTAACTAGGGGGCAATCAAGGGGTTAAAACATTTATTAGGTAGTATATGGGGGTCCCTGTCGCTGTAAAACACTGACGGCGAACCTATATATTTACCTCCCTAAATAGCGTCACCAGTGACACTAATACAGCAATCAGAAAAACGATCGCTTAGTGACACTGGCGATGGGGGGTGATCAAGGGGTTAAAACTTTATTAGGGGGGTTAAGGGGGTACCCTAGACCTAAAGGGGGCTACCACTAACTGCCCTACCACACTAACTGTCACAAACTGACACCAATGCAGTAATCAGAAAAAAAAAACTGCTTGGTGTCAGTGTGACGGGAGGGGGGGTGATCGGGGGTGTAATGTATGCCTGGTGTGTTCTACTGTGTGTGTGTGTGTTTTACACTCACTCGGATGTCTTCTCTCCTCGGCGCCGGAATGGAAAATACCGAGCCGAGGAGCGATGACATGACTTCCTCTGCCTCTATTTACTATACAGAGGCAGAGGAAGATTCTCATTGGCTGGGAGCGATCGCGAGGGGGGGGCACGAATGGATGGCTTTCCCCTCACGTCTGATCGCTCCCAGACAGAAACCGACCGCCTCGGGCACGGGGGGGTCCGATCGGACCCTCCGCCCGTGGGAGGCAGATCACGTACAGGTACGTGATTCTGCCTGCCCGTGCCATTCTGCCAAAGTATATCGTCGTGAGGTGGTCGGCAACTGGTTAAAATTTTCACAAAATATTCAGCTATCTGGCTACATCTTTTCAGTTTGATATCTTTTACAGTTTTTGTGAAAAAGCTGTTTGTTTAGTGGTCATTTCAGGAAATTTTAGCTATTAAACAGAGTGTACTGGGCTGCTTTTGTTGCCATGGTTACCAAAGCTTCTGTTATACACAGTGATGGGCAGTGGGGGAGGTGGCTGGAGCATCTCAGCTCTGATTACAGAGCCCGGGGGAGGGGACAGACACACCATGTACTGATTTATAATAGAGGAAAATGATGGGGCAGTTTTGATGGGACAATTCTGATGGGGCAGTTTTGATGGGACAATTCTGATGGGGCAGTTTTGATGGGACAATTAAGATGGGGCAGTTTTGATGGTGGCAATATGATGGGGCTGTTTTGATAGGGCAATTCTGATGGGGCAGTTTTGATGGTGGCAATATGATGGGGCAGTTTTGATAGGGCAATTCTCATGGGGTAGTTTTGATGGTGGCAATTCTGATGGGGCAGTTTTGATGGTGGCAATTCTGATGGGGCAGTTTTGATGGTGGCAATATGATGGGGCAGTTTTGATGGGGACAATTTTAATGGAGCAGTTTTAAAGGTGGCAATATGATGGGGCAGTTTTGATGGAGGCAATTTTGATGGGGACAATTTTTAATGGGGCAATTCTGATGGGGCAGTTTTGATGGGGGCCGTTTTAGCAATTCAGCTATTCAGCATTCCCACGCAGGGGGGAGGTGGCTGGAGCATCTCAGCTCTCATTACAGAGCCCGGGGGAGGGGACAGACACACCATGTACTGATTTATAATAGAGGAAAATGATGGGGAAGTTTTGATGGGGCAGTTTTGATGGTGGCAATATGGTGGGGCAGTTTTGATGGGACAATTCTGATGGGGCAGTTTTGATGGTGGCAATATGATGGGGCAGTTATGATGGGACAATTCTGATGGAGCAGTTTTGATGGTGGCAATATGATGGGGCAGTTTTGATGGTGGCAATATGATGGGGCAGTTTTGATGGGGACAATTTTGATGGGGCAATTCTGATGGAGCAGTTTTGATGGTGGTAATATGATGGGGCAGTTTTGATGGGGACAATTTTGATGGGGCAATTCTGATGGGGCAGTTTTGATGGTGGCAATATGATGGGGCAGTTTTGATGGGAACAATTTTGATGGGGCAATTCTGATCGGGGCAGTTTTGATGGCTGCCTTTTTTGCAATTCAGCTATTCAGCATTCCCACGCATTTTCCCCAGGAAATGCATTTTCTAGTCTAGTTAGCAGTCCCACTATTGTTATTCGTTTTTTTATTTAGTGGGAATGCTTTAGCAGTCCCACTATTGTTATTCGATTTTATTTATTAGTGGGAATGCTTTAGCAGTCCCACTATTATTAGTGGGAATGCTTTAGCAGTCCCACTATTGTTATTCGATTTTATTTATTTTTAATTTTAATTTTATTCCGTACGTTTTTCGGTAATGCGTAACTTCTGCATACTTTCAGCTATTAAAACCTTTCAACTATCAAAATGTTCGTCTCTTTTAGCTGAGGTGTGCTCTTTTTCAACTTTTTTTCTACCATTAATACTTTTTAAAATATTAAGCTTTTTATCACTTTTTTTAACATTGAAGTCAATGGGACCATCTTTGAAATCCTTAAATTTTTCTTCCGCTCACAAAAGTTTCAGCTCCTTCATACTTTCACCTAGAGACACCAAACAAACTTTAAAATGTTCACAAAATATTCAGCTATCTGGCTATATCTTTTCAGTTTGATATCTTGTACAGTTTTTGAGAAAAAGCTTTTTGTTTAGAGGTCATTTCAGGAAATTTTAGCCATTAATCAGAGTGTACTGTGTGTGTTTTGTTGCCATGGTTACCAAAGCTTCTGTTATACACAGGGGGGGAGGTGGCTGGAGCATCTCAGCTCTGATTACAGAGCCCGGGGGGAGGGGACAGACACACCATGTACTGATTTATAATAGAGGAATATGATGGGGGCAGTTTTGATGGGGTAATTCTGATGGGGCAGTTTTGATGGTGGCAATATGATGGGGCAGTTTTGATGGGGCAATTCTGATGGGGCAGTTTTGATGGTGGCAATATGATGGGGCAGTTTTAATGGGGACAATTTTGATGGGGCAGTTTTGATGGCAGTATGATGGGGCAGTTTTGATGGCAGTCGTTTAAGCAATTTAGCTATTGAGCAATTATTTTTGAAAAAAAAAATATTTTTGAAAAAAAAAAATTTTTTGAAAAAAAAAAATTATTTTTGAAAAAAAAAATCATTTTTGAAAAAAAAAAAAATTTTTTGAAAAAAAAAATCATTTTTGAAAAATAAAATATTTTTGAAAAAAAAAAAAAAGGTGGCAATATGATGGGGCAGTTTTGATGGGGGCAGTTTTGATGGTGGCAATATGATGGGGGCAGTTGTGATGGGGCAATTCTGATGGGGCAGTTTTGATGGTGGCAATATGACGGGGCAGTTTTGATGGGGCAATTCTGATGGGGCAGGTTTGATGGGGCAATTCTGATGGGGCAGTTTTGATAGGGCAATTCTGATGGGGCAGTTTTGATGGGGCAATTCTGATGGGGCAGTTTTGATGGTGGCAGTTTTGATGGTGGCAATATGATGGGGCAGTTTTGATGGTGGCAATATGATGGGGCAGTTTTGATGGGGCAATTCTGATGGGGCAGTTTTGATGGTGGCAATATGATGGGGCAGTTTTGATGGTGGCAATATGATGGGGCAGTTTTGATGGGGGCAATTTTGATGGGGCAATTCTAATGGGGCAGTTTTGATGGTGGCAATATGATGGGGCAGTTTTGATGGTGGTAATATGATGGGGCAATTCTGATGGGGCAGTTTTGATGGTGGCAATATGATGGGGCAGTTTTGATGGGGCAATTCTGATGGTGGCAATAGGATGGGACAATTTTGATGGAGCAATTCTGATGGGGCAGTTTTGATGGTGGCAATATGATGGGGCAGTTTTAATGGGGACAATTTTGATGGGGCAATTCTGATGGGGCAGTTTTGATGGCAGTATGATGGGGCAGTTTTGATGGCTGGCCATTTTAGCAATTTAGCTATTCAGCATTCCCACGCATTTTCCCCAGGAAATGCATTTTCTAGTTAGTGGGAATGCTTTAGCAGTCCCACTATTGTTATTCGGTTTTTTATTTATTAGTGGGATTGCTTTAGCAGTCCCACTATTGTTATTCGATTTTATTTATTCTTCTTTTTCTTCTTATTATTCCGTACGTTTTTTAGTTCTGCGTAACTTCTGCATACTTTCAGCTATTAAAACAATTCAACTATTAAAATGTTCGTCTCTTTTAGCTGATGTGTGCTCTTTTTCAACTTTTTTTTCTATCATTTATACTTTTTAAAATATTAAGCTTTTTAACACTTTTTTTAACATTGAAGTCAATGGGAGCATGCTTGAAATCCTTAAATTCTTCTTCCGCTCCCAAAAGTTTCAGCTCCTTCATACTTTCACCTAGAGACACCAAACAAACTTTAAAATGTTCACAAAATATTCAGCTATCTTGAATAGCTTTTCAGTTTGATATCTTTTACAGTTTTTGAGAAAAAGCTTTTTGTTTAGAGGTCATTTCAGGAAATTTTAGCCATTAATCAGAGTGTACTGTTTGTTTTGTTGCCATGGTTACCAAAACTTCTGTTATACACAGGGGGGGGAGGTGGCTGGAGCATCTCAGCTCTGATTACAGAGCCCAGGGGAGGGAACAGACACACCATGTACTGATTTATAATAGAGGAATATGATGGGGCAGTTTTGATGGGGTAATTCTGATGGGGCAGTTTTGATGGTGGCAATATGATGGGGCAGTTTTGATGGGGCAATTCTGATGGGGCAGTTTTGATGGTGGCAATATGATGGGGCAGATTTGATGGGGACAATTTTTATGGAGCAGTTTTAAAGGTGGCAATATGATGGGGCAGTTTTGATGGGGGCAGTTTTGATGGGGGCAGTTTTGATGGTGGCAATATGACGGGGCAGTTTTGATTGGGCAATTCTGATGGGGCAGTTTTGATGGGGCAATTCTGATGGGGCAGTTTTGATGGGGCAGTTTTGATGGTGGCAATATGATGGGGCAGTTTTGATGGGGCAATTCTGATGGGGCAGTTTTGATGGGGCAATTCTGATGGGGCAGTTTTGATGGTGGCAATATGATGGGGCAGTTTTGATGGTGGCAATATGATGGGGCAGTTTTGATGGGGACAATTTTGATGGGGCAATTCTAATGGGGCAGTTTTGATGGCAATATGATGGGGGCAGTTTTGATGGTGGCAATATGATGGGGCAGTTTTGATGGGGCAATTCTGATGGTGGCAATATGATGGGACAATTTTGATGGGGCAGTTTTAATGGGGACAATTTTGATGGGGCAATTCTGATGGGGCAGTTTTGATTGCAGTATGATGGGGCAGTTTTGATGGCGGCCATTTTAGCAATTTAGCTATTCAGCATTCCCACGCATATTCCCCAGGAAATGCATTTTCTAGTTTTTCTTCTTATTCCGTACGTTTTTTGGTTCTGCGTAACTTCTGCATACTTTCAGCTATTAAAACCATTCAACTATTAAAATGTTTGTCTCTTTTAGCTGAGGTGTGCTCTTTTTCAACTTTTTTTCTACCATTTATACTTTTTAAAATATTAAGCTTTTTAACACTTTTTTTTTAACATTGAAGTCAATGGGAGCATGCTTGAAATCCTTAAATTCTTCTTCCGCTCCCAAAACTTTCAGCTCCTTTATACTTTCACCTAGAGACACCAAACAAACTTTAAAATGTTCACAAAATATTAAGCTATCTGGCTATAGCATTTCAGTTTGATATCTTTTACAGTTTTTGAGAAAAAGCTTTTTGTTTAGAGGTCATTTCAGGAAATTTTAGCCATTAATCAGAGTGCACTGTGTTTGTTTTGTTGCCATGGTTACCAAAGCTTCTGTTATACACAGGGGGGGATGTGGCTGGAGCATCTCAGCTCTGATTACAGAGCCCGGGGAGGGGACAGACACACCATGTACTGATTTATAATAGAGGAATATGATGGGGCAATTCTGATGGCGTAATTCTGATGGGGCAGTTTTGATGGTGGCAATATGATGGGGCAGTTTTGATGGGGCAATTCTGATGGGGCAGTTTTGATGGTGGCAATATGATGGGGCAGATTTGATGGGGACAATTTTTATGGAGCAGTTTTAAAGGTGGCAATATGATGGGGCAGTTTTGATGGGGGCAGTTTTGATGGGGGCAGTTTTGATGGTGGCAATATGACGGGGCAGTTTTGATTGGGCAATTCTGATGGGGCAGTTTTGATGGGGCAATTCTGATGGGGCAGTTTTGATGGGGCAGTTTTGATGGTGGCAATATGATGGGGCAGTTTTGATGGGGCAATTCTGATGGGGCAGTTTTGATGGGGCAATTCTGATGGGGCAGTTTTGATGGTGGCAATATGATGGGGCAGTTTTGATGGTGGCAATATGATGGGGCAGTTTTGATGGGGCAATTCTAATGGGGCAGTTTTGATGGCAATATGATGGGGGCAGTTTTGATGGTGGCAATATGATGGGGCAGTTTTGATGGGGCAATTCTGATGGTGGCAATATGATGGGACAATTTTGATGGGGCAGTTTTAATGGGGACAATTTTGATGGGGCAATTCTGATGGGGCAGTTTTGATTGCAGTATGATGGGGCAGTTTTGATGGCGGCCATTTTAGCAATTTAGCTATTCAGCATTCCCACGCATATTCCCCAGGAAATGCATTTTCTAGTTTTTCTTCTTATTCCGTACGTTTTTTGGTTCTGCGTAACTTCTGCATACTTTCAGCTATTAAAACCATTTAACTATTAAAATGTTTGTCTCTTTTAGCTGAGGTGTGCTCTTTTTCAACTTTTTTTCTACCATTTATACTTTTTAAAATATTAAGCTTTTTAACACTTTTTTTTTAACATTGAAGTCAATGGGAGCATGCTTGAAATCCTTAAATTCTTCTTCCGCTCCCAAAACTTTCAGCTCCTTTATACTTTCACCTAGAGACACCAAACAAACTTTAAAATGTTCACAAAATATTCAGCTATCTGGCTATAGCATTTCAGTTTGATATCTTTTACAGTTTTTGAGAAAAAGCTTTTTGTTTAGAGGTCATTTCAGGAAATTTTAGCCATTAATCAGAGTGCACTGTGTTTGTTTTGTTGCCATGGTTACCAAAGCTTCTGTTATACACAGGGGGGGATGTGGCTGGAGCATCTCAGCTCTGATTACAGAGCCCGGGGGAGGGGACAGACACACCATGTACTGATTTATAATAGAGAAATATGATGGGGCAGTTTTGATGGGGCAATTCTGATGGGGCAGTTTTGATGGGGCAGTTTTGATGGGGCAATTCTGATGGGGCAGTTTTGATGGTGGCAATATGATGGGGAAGTTTTGATAGGGCAATTCTGATGGGGCAGTTTTCATTGTGGCAATATGATGGGGCATTTTTGATGGGGCAATTCTGATGGGGCAGTTTTGATGGTGGCAATATGATGGGGCAGTTTTGATGGGGACAATTTTAATGGAGCAGTTTTAAAAGGTGGCAATATGATGGGGCAGTTTTTATGGGGGCAGTTTTGATGGGGGCAGTTTTGGTGGGGCAGTTTTGATGGGGCAATTCTGATGGGGCAGTTTTGATGGTGGCAATATGATGGGGCTGTTTTGATGGGGCTGTTTTGATGGGGCAATTCTGATGGGGCAGTTTTGATGGTGGCAATATGATGGGGCAGTTTTAATGGGGACAATTTTGATGGGGCAATTCTGATGGGGCAGTTTTGATGGCAGTATGATGGGGCAGTTTTGATGGCGGCCATTTTAGCAATTTAGCTATTCAGCATTCCCACGCATTTTCCCCAGGAAATGCATTTTCTAGTTTTAATTTTAATCTTTTTATTCCGTACGTTTTTTGGCTCTGCGTAACTTCTGCATACTTTAAGCTATTCAAACCATTCAGCTATTAAAATGTTTGTCTCTTTCAGCTGATGATGGGACTTTTTCAACTTTTTTTCTACCATTTATACTTTTTAAAATATTAAGCTTTTTATCACTTTTTTTTAACATTGAAGTCAATGGGAGCATGGTTCATAAACTTAAAATCTTCTTCCGCTCCCAAAAGTTTCAGCTCCTTCATACTTTCACCTAGAGATGCCAAACAAACTTTAAAATGTTCACAAAATATTCAGCTATCTGGCTATAGCTTTTCAGTTTGATATCTTTTACAGTTTTTGAGAAAAAGCTTTTTGTTTAGAGGTCATTTCAGGAAATTTTAGCCATTAATCAGAGTGTACTGTGTTTGTTTTGTTGCTATGGTTACCAAAGCTTCTGTTATACACAGGGGGGGAGGTGGCTGGAGCATCTCAGCTCTGATTACAGAGCCCGGGGGAGGGGACAGACACACCATGTACTGATTTATAATAGAGGAATATGATGGGGCAGTTTTGATAGGGCAATTCTGATGGGGCAGTTTTGATGGGGCAATTCTGATGGGGCAGTTTTGATGGTGGCAATATGATGGGGCAGTTTTGATGGGACAATTCTGATGGGGCAGTTTTGATGGTGGCAATATGATGGGGCAGTTTTGATGGGGGCAGTTTTGATGGGGGCAATATGATGGGGCAGTTTTGATGGGGCAATTCTGATGGGGCAGTTTTGATATGGCAATTCTGATGGGGCAGTTTTGATGGTGGCAATATGATGGGGCAGTTTTAATGGGGACAATTTTGATGGGGCAATTCTGATGGGGCAGTTTTGATGGCAGTATGATGGGGCAGTTTTGATGGCGGCCATTTTAGCAATTTAGCTATTCAGCATTCCCACGCATTTTCCCCAGGAAATGCATTTTCTAGTTTTACTTATTATTTATAATTCCGTACGGTTTTTGGCTCTGCGTAACTTCTGCATACTTTCAGCTATTAAAACCATTCCATTATTAAAATGTTCGTCTTTTTCGGCTGATGATGGGACTTTTTCAACTTTTTTTCTACTATTTATACTTTTTAAAATATTAAGCTTTTTAACACTTTTTTTAACATTGAAGTCAGTGGGAACATGCTTCAGATCCTTAAAATTTTCTTCCGCTCCCAAAAGTTTCAGCTCCTTCATACTTTCACCTACAGACGCCAAACAAACTTTAACCACTTGACCACTGGGCACTTAAACCCCCTTCCTAACCAGAGCAATTTTTAGCTTTCTGTGCTCTCACACTTTGAATAACAATTACTCAGTCATGCAACACTGTACCCAAATGAATTTTTTGTCCTTTTTTTCACACAAATATAGCTTTCTTTTGGTGGTATTTAATCACCGCTGGGTTCTTTATTTTTTGCGCTATAAAAGAAAAAAGACCGAAAATTCTGTAAAAAAATGCATTTTTCTTCGTTTCTGTTATAAAATTTAGCAAATTAGTAATTTTTTCTTCATATATTTTGGCCAAAATGTATACCGCTACATATCTTTGGTAAAAATAACCCAAATCGGTGTATATTATTTGGTCTTTGTGAAAGTTATAGAGTCCACAAGCTATGGTGTCAATCTCAAAATTGATCACACCGGAAGTACTGACGGCCTATCTCATTTCTTGAGACCCTAACATGCCAGAAAAGTACAAATACCCCCCAAATGACCCCTTTTTGGAAAGAAGACATTCCAAGGTATTTAGAAAGATGCATGATGAGTTTTTTGAAGTTGTAATTTTTTCCCACAATTCTTTGCAAAATCAAGATTTTTTTTCTTTTTTTTTCACAAAATTGTCATAGTAGCAGGTTATTTCTCACACACAGCATATGCATACCACAAATTACACCCCAAAACACATTCTGCTATTACTCCCGAGTACGGCGATACCACATGTGTGAGACTTTTACAGTGTGGCTACATACAGAGGCCCAACATGCACGGAACACCATCAGGCATTCTGGATTGCCAAGGCCAATTCTGACATTTCTCTCCTACATGTAAAAATCATAATTTATTTGCTAGAAAACTACATAGAACCCAAAACATTATATATATTTTTTTAGCAAAGACCCTAGAGAATACAATGGCGGTTGTTGCAACTTTTTATCTCGCATGGTATTTGCGCAGCAATTTTTCAAACACGTTTTGTTTGAAAAAAACACAGTTTTCAAAAAAAACAAAACAGTAAATTTAGCCCAATGTTTTTACATAATGTGAATAATGAAGTTATGCCGAGTAAATAGATACCTAACATGTCACCCTTCAAAATTGCACACGCTCGTGGAATGGCGCCAAACTTCGCTACTTAAAAATCCCCATAGGAGACGCTTTAAAAATTTTTACTGGTTACATGTTGTAAGTTACAGAGGAGGTCTAGGGCCAAAATTATTGCTCTCACTCTACCAATCGAAGCGATACCTCACATGTGTGGTTTGAACACCATTTTCATATGTGGGCGCAACTTACGTATGCATTCGCTTCTGACTACGAGCACACGGGGAATTTTTTTTTTTTATTGTTTATTTTACTTTATTTTAGTTTGAGGTTTTTTTCCAAAAAATACATTTTTTGATCACTTTTATTTCTATTACAAGGAATGTAAACATCCCCTGTAATAGGAATATGGCATGACAGGTCCTCTTTACAGTGAAATATGGGGTCAATAAGACCCCACATCTCACCTCTAGGCTGGGAAGCCTGAAATAAAATAAAAAAAATGATCCAGGCTTCGATCGTAGCGGTGAGTCGGTAGAAGCACCTGAGGGCGGCGAGAGGGGGGGCGTCCTCCCGTAAGAATGATCAAGCAGTGGAACAGCCGCTATGATCATTCTTATGGTGTAGGGAATCGCCGGCTGAAAAAGATGATATCTGAATGATGCCTGTAGCTGCACCCATCATTCAGATATCCCCGCACAAAGTCAAGGACGTCGTATGACGACATACCAAAAATGACACCCCAAAATAGATTCTCCTACTCCTCCTGAGTACGGCGATACCACATGTGTGAGACTTCCACAGCCTGGCCACATACAGAGGCCGAGTACAGCCGAGCATGGCCGAGTATGGCTGAGCATGGCAAAGTATGGCTGGGTATCGCGGAGTATGGCGGGGTATGGCGGAGTATGGCGGAGTATTGCACAGGGTTAAACAGGATCATTGCAGAGTATTGCACAGGGTTGCACAGGATCATTGCAGAGTATTGCACAGGGTTGCACAGGATCATTGCAGAGTATTGCACAGGGTTGCAGAGTGTTGCACAGGATCATTGCAGAGTATTGCACAGGGTTGCAGAGTATTGCACAGGGTTGCACAGGATCATTGCAGAGTATTGCACAGGGTTGCAGAGTATTGCACAGGGTTGCAGAGTATTTCACAAGGTTGCAGAGTATTGCACAGGGTTGCAGAGTATTGCACAGGATCATTGCAGAGTATTGCACAGAGTTATTGCAGAGTATTGCACAGGGTCATTGCAGAGCATAGGGGGGATAGCTGAGCATGGATGGATGGATGGATGTGACTGTACATGTCACTGAGCTGCGGGCACTACACATCCAGCCCACAGCGTGGCTCCCATCCGATCTCTCCCCCTCTGTACCGATTGGTACAGAGGGGGGAGGGAGGAACCGCCGTCATGACATGACGCCGGTTTGTTTACATGTGATCGCTCCCTCATTTGACGGAGCGATCACATGGTAAACGGTCGCGATCAGCGGACGTTTAACGTGATCCGTGATGCGCCGGGTCCTCTGGACACGGCGGTCACAGATGTTCCCGTGTGCGCGCCCCAGGGGGCGCGCGGGAGCAGTTTTCTGGAATCACTTCATATGACGTGATCCCAGAGTTATCCAGCCGCCCTGCAGCCTTCATTTGGCTATAGGGCGGTTGGCAAGTGGTTAAAATGTTCACAAAATATTCAGCTATCTGGCTATATCTTTTCAGTTTGATATCTTTTACAGTTTTTGTGAAAAAGCTTTTTGTTTAGTGGTCATTTCAGGAAATTGTAGCCATTAGAGTGTACTGTGTTGCTTTTGTTGCCATGGTTACCAAAGCTTCTGTTATACACCGGGGGGGAGGTGGCTGGAGCATCTCAGCTCTGATTACAGAGCCCGGGGGAGGGGACAGACACACCATGTACTGATTTATAATAAAGGAATATGATGGGGCAGTTTTGATGGAGCAGTTTTAAAGGCATAAAACAAAAGGGTTCCCCTAGGTGGACTTTACTGGCACTTGCAAGAGTAAAGAATAATAAAGTATGTAGAAGGTAAAGAGCAATGTAAAAAGGTTTAAATTTTATTCAAAATCACAGGTACATTGAGATAAAAACAAGCAGTAAATGTATGGACTAACATAGTGTAAACTACATAATAGCCATCATAAGCAATTAGGACAAAACGAATGTGATGAAAAAAGCTCTTCTCAAGCCCTACGCGTTTCGGGGTACTTAATATCTGTACAATCCTTCTTCAGGGGCATAGTCAGAGAGAGATGTTCATCTAGGCTAATTGAAAGAAAAGTAAAAGAGACAGAAAAAATAAGATAATGGGAAAATCTCAGAGTAGTATGCAAAAAGAGGGTATCGGGGTGGTGAATACATCACCTACCTGAGAATGTTTACTTATTTGCTTGAGGAAAACCTATTTTCTAAAAACAAGAAGAATCATGGAGGAAGGGCATGGTGTGGCAAGAAATTTAGTACATATTGTAACTGGTGTAAACCAGAGTATTTAAATAATGATGGATGCAGGTTGGTAGGCTGCAGTCACCATGGGGGGAGTTTTTTGGCAACACTCCCGTCCCGCCCGACCAGTGCGCGTACAAACCAGAGCGGCGTGCTGAGGTCACAGGAAGGCGTCCCTAAAAAATAAAAAATGTAGACAGGACCTTAGGATGGGGTCCAAAAATGGGTAGATAAACAGTGGTGACTGAGTGTCTGGATTAGTGGTATATACAAAATGAGATATATAATAGAGAAAAAGAAATGGTATCTATGTATAGTATGTTTATATGCGTTTAATAAGATGCATCAGAAATGGGTCGCATCAAAGAAGAGTCGCATCAAATAAAGCGACAGCGGGAAAGTCCCGTTAATCTCATACCCTAGTAGTAGTATGCAAATGTATGTATGTATGACATTGGGTTTAAAAAGAAGAAAAAAAAGAAAATAAAGTGAATAAAAAATAGGAAACAATATATAATATATAATTGCATGTTCAGCAGGTGAATGCGTAAAACCTGCGTGTTGCAAATGTCCATAATGCATGTACTATAGCAGGTAAAATAAAAAATTAGAAACAGTATCATATTCTATGGGGTTTGGAAAAAGTAAGTATATTGAAGCACAGCCTATGTGAAACTATTTGCAACAGTCTTGCAGGGACCCAAATAAGGACTGAGTCAAAATAGGTGATATATAGTTGAATAACTCAACAAAGGAGTAAAAAGTATTTATAGATAGAGTATTAGAATGCAAAAAGATGAAAAAAATGAATGAAAAGATCATACCTTGAAAGGTGTGTGATGACAGCCTCACAGCCAAGCGTCCAGAGAGTGTAACGTCTTGGTGTGTAGTGAGTGAGGCTGGTTTAAATAACAAAGCTGTCACAATCAGCTGGCGTCAGGAATGAGGCACAGCTGTGTTGTGAGCAGCGTGGACTGGGACGCATAATGCTGACCCCCCGAGGCGAGCGTGCGCGGCGCCGCCCCAACCGCGCGTGCGCAAGCTACACGGCGTTTGGGGCAGCGTCACGCACACCCGCCCCACCGGCACGGAAGTGACACTACAGCGAGAGCGCATGCTCGCCTGGAGTGTCAACATGGAGGCAGTGGGCGTGTGTGGAAGACGCCCAAGTACCTCACTAAACGCCGCCCCAGAGACTCCTGTGGCGGCTTACCGTGCCGGGCCGCCGCTCTAACCAGGCGCGCCACAAGGGGGGGCGGGGAGAGTGTGCCGCGGTAAATAGTACGAGAAAAAAGCAAAACAAAAATGCATATTAAAAAAGAAAAAGGGTAACTGCTAGCCACTCACAAAAAGTGACTACTCGAGTGTATTCCTCCAAATATGGAAAACAGGAG
Source organism: Lithobates clamitans (assembly GCA_037952925.1). Taxonomy (NCBI): domain Eukaryota; kingdom Metazoa; phylum Chordata; class Amphibia; order Anura; family Ranidae; genus Lithobates; species Lithobates clamitans. Next base: position 2,667,720 of record JBBGZY010000413.1, on the reverse strand, counting down.
AAAGAAACAAAAAGGGGATAAGATGAAAGGGGAAACAGTGAATAGGAAAGAACGAAAAAGAGTAAATGGATGACCCACATCCAAATGAGTAATGTATAGATTACATATTATTGGGGCAAGGAAAGGGAGGGAGAAAGGGTTATGTGGGGAGAGGAAACTATACAAAAGATTGGGACTTAGAAATTGCTACGTGGAACAATACGCATGATATATTATTGTACAGTTAAGGCAGCAAAAAACAACAACGGCCAAGCGATTTCAATACATGTGAATGGTATGCAAATACAGTTATATATGACAGGTGCAAACCACATAATGACAGAAGGTGAGTGGCAGACACTCTGGGTTTGTTGTTGGCTTTCTGAAACGCTCTTTTAAGAGATTTGTGAGAATAGCCACGAAGTAGCAACCTATCTCGAAGGGCAGCAGCTTCTGTGAGAAAGTTTTTGTTGTCTGTGCAGTTGCGCTTGATCCTAATGTATTGGGAATAGGGTATGGACTCAATTAGAGGTTTAGGATGGAAACTGGCAGCATGCAGTATGGTATTACCGGCAGTGCTTTTTCTAAATAATTTGGTAGAAAGTTTGCCCTGTCCATCCTTGAAGACCTCAATATCTAAAAAGGTTACATGAGTGTTGTCAAAGGACATGGTAAACGTCAGGTTGAAATCATTCTTATTCATCCGAAGTACGAACTGCTCGAGTACATCCGAGGGACCCTCCCATATGACAAAAATGTCGTCTATATATCTATGCCAAGCTTGGATATAGTTGGTATAATGAGTGAGGTTCCCATCAGAGAGGAGGGCTTGCTCCCACTCCCCCAGGTACAGGTTCGCGTACGACGGGGCACAACATGTCCCCATCGCCACTCCCTGCACCTGGAGGTAGTGGGAGCCGAGAAAGGTGAAAACATTATGGGTGAGGATGTACTCGAGCAGCTCGATGATGAATTCATTGTAGCTGGGATCAGAGTGCCTATCGCTTTGGAGTATGTGTCTAATTGCTGCTAGACCCAACACATGTCTTATATATATCTTATACTTGCCCACCCCCCCTTATATATCATTGATTTTTAATTTGGTACCCTCCTTGGGACCATGTATTCGAACACACAGCCAGCTTGGTTACTTCCCTGTGCTAGAATTATTATCATTTAGTATATTTTGTTATATTCTTTGTTCTCTGTGCTCTTATTAGTAATGGTGCATTCATATTTGGCACCCACAATAGTGGAAATGTATAGGATATATTCATGTCTGCCACTCACCTTCTGTCATTATGTGGTTTGCACCTGTCATATATAACTGTATTTGCATACCATTCACATGTATTGAAATGCCGTTGTTGTTTTTTGCTGCCTTAACTGTACAATAATGTATCATGCGTATTGTTCCACGTAGCAATTTCTAAGTCCCAATCTTTTGTATAGTTTCCTCTCCCCACATAACCCTTTCTCCCTCCCTTTCCTTGCCCCAATAATATGTAATCTATACATTACTCATTTGGATGTGGGTCATCCATTTACTCTTTTTCGTTCTTTCCTATTCACTGTTTCCCCTTTCATCTTATCCCCTTTTTGTTTCTTTCTCCTGTTTTCCATATTTGGAGGAATACACTCGAGTAGTCACTTTTTGTGAGTGGCTAGCAGTTACCCTTTTTCTTTTTTAATATGCATTTTTGTTTTGCTTTTTTCTCGTACTATTTACCGCGGCACACTCTCCCCGCCCCCCCTTGTGGCGCGCCTGGTTAGAGCGGCGGCCCGGCACGGTAAGCCGCCACAGGAGTCTCTGGGGCGGCGTTTAGTGAGGTACTTGGGCGTCTTCCACACACGCCCACTGCCTCCATGTTGACACTCCAGGCGAGCATGCGCTCTCGCCGTAGTGTCACTTCCGTGCCGGTGGGGCGGGTGTGCGTGACGCTGCCCCAAACGCCGTGTAGCTTGCGCACGCGCGGTTGGGGCGGCGCCGCGCACGCTCGCCTCGGGGGGTCAGCATTATGCGTCCCAGTCCACGCTGCTCACAACACAGCTGTGCCTCATTCCTGACGCCAGCTGATTGTGACAGCTTTGTTATTTAAACCAGCCTCACTCACTACACACCAAGACGTTACACTCTCTGGACGCTTGGCTGTGAGGCTGTCATCACACACCTTTCAAGGTATGATCTTTTCATTCATTTTTTTCATCTTTTTGCATTCTAATACTCTATCTATAAATACTTTTTACTCCTTTGTTGAGTTATTCAACTATATATCACCTATTTTGACTCAGTCCTTATTTGGGTCCCTGCAAGACTGTTGCAAATAGTTTCACATAGGCTGTGCTTCAATATACTTACTTTTTCCAAACCCCATAGAATATGATACTGTTTCTAATTTTTTATTTTACCTGCTATAGTACATGCATTATGGACATTTGCAACACGCAGGTTTTACGCATTCACCTGCTGAGCATGCAATTATATATTATTTCCTATTTTTTATTCACTTTATTTTCTTTTTTTTCTTCTTTTTAAACCCAATGTCATACATACATACATTTGCATACTACTACTAGGGTATGAGATTAACGGGACTTTCCCGCTGTCGCTTTATTTGATGCGACTCTTCTTTGATGCGACCCATTTCTGATGCATCTTATTAAACGCATATAAACATACTATACATAGATACCATTTCTTTTTCTCTATTATATATCTCATTTTGTATATACCACTAATCCAGACACTCAGTCACCACTGTTTATCTACCCATTTTTGGACCCCATCCTAAGGTCCTGTCTACATTTTTTATTTTTTAGGGACGCCTTCCTGTGACCTCAGCACGCCGCTCTGGTTTGTACGCGCACTGGTCGGGCGGGACGGGAGTGTTGCCAAAAAACTCCCCCCATGGTGACTGCAGCCTACCAACCTGCATCCATCATTATTTAAATACTCTGGTTTACACCAGTTACAATATGTACTAAATTTCTTGCCACACCATGCCCTTCCTCCATGATTCTTCTTGTTTTTAGAAAATAGGTTTTCCTCAAGCAAATAAGTAAACATTCTCAGGTAGGTGATGTATTCACCACCCCGATACCCTCTTTTTGCATACTACTCTGAGATTTTCCCATTATCTTATTTTTTCTGTCTCTTTTACTTTTCTTTCAATTAGCCTAGATGAACATCTCTCTCTGACTATGCCCCTGAAGAAGGATTGTACAGATATTAAGTACCCCGAAACGCGTAGGGCTTGAGAAGAGCTTTTTTCATCACATTCGTTTTGTCCTAATTGCTTATGATGGCTATTATGTAGTTTACACTATGTTAGTCCATACATTTACTGCTTGTTTTTATCTCAATGTACCTGTGATTTTGAATAAAATTTAAACCTTTTTACATTGCTCTTTACCTTCTACATACTTTATTATTCTTTACTCTTGCAAGTGCCAGTAAAGTCCACCGAGGGGAACCCTTTTGTTTTATGTCTATAGACTATTGGACGTGGCACGGCTCCTTTGCCTAAAACTGGTTGGTCACCCCCTTTTTTTGCTATGAGCAGTTTTAAAGGTGGCAATATTATGATGCAGTTTTGATGGGGGTAGTTTTGATGGGGCAGTTTTGATGGGGCAGTTTTGATGGGGCAGTTTTGATGGTGGCAATATGATGGCGCAGTTTTGATGGGGCAATCTGATGGGGAAGTTTTGATGGGGACAATTTTGATGGGGCACTTTTGATGGCAATATGATGGGGGCAGTTTTGATGGTGGCAATATGATGGTGGCAATATGATGGGGCAGTTTTGATGGGGGCAATTTTGATGGGGCAGTTTTGATGGTGGCAATATGATGGGGCAGTTGTGATGGGGCAATATGATGGGGCAGTTGTGATGGGGCAATATGATTGGGCAGTTGTGATGGGGCAATTCTGATGGGGCAGTTTTGATGGCAATATGATGGGGGCAGTTTTGATGGCGGCCGTTTTAGCAATTTAGCTATTCAGCATTCCCACGCATTTTCCCTAGGAAATGCATTTTCTAGTTTTATTTATTATTCCGTACAGTTTTTGGCTCTGCGTAACTTCTGCATACTTTCAGCTATTAAAACCATTCAACTATTAAAATGTTCGTCTCTTTCAGCTGATGATGGAACTTTTTCACATTTTTCAACTATTTATACTTTTTAAAATATTAAGCGTTTTAACATTGAAGTCAATGAGAGCATGCTTCAGATCCTTAAAATCTTCTTTTGCTCCCAAAAGTTTCAGCAGCTTCATACTTTCACCTACAGACGCCAAACAAACTTTAAAATGTTTACAAAATATTCAGCTATCTGGCTATATCTTTTCAGTTTGAAATCTTTTACAGTTTTTGTGAAAAAGCTGTTTGTTTAGTGGTCAGTTCAGGAAATTTAACTATTAAACAGAGTGTAATGTGCTGCTTTTGTTGCCATGGTTACCAAAGCTTCTGTTATACACAGTGATGGGCGGTGGGGAAGGTGGCTGGAGCATCTCAGCTCTGATTACAGAGCTCGGGGGAGGGGACAGACACACCATGTACTGATTTATAATAGAGGAATATGATGGGGCAGTTTTGATGGTGGCAGGAGCATCTCAGCTCTGATTACAGAGCTCGGGGGAGGGGACAGACACACCATGTACTGATTTATAATAGAGGAATATGATGGGGCAGTTTTGATGGTGGCAATATGATGGGTTAGTTTTCATGGGGGCAGTTTGATGGGGGCAATATGATGGGGGCCGTTTTGATGGTGGCAATATGATGGGGGCCGTTTTGATGGTGGCAATATGATGGGGCAGTTTTGATGGTGGCAAAATGATGGGGCAGTTTTGATGGTGGCAATATGATGGGGCAGTTTTGTTGGTGGCAATATGATGGGGCAGTTTTGATGGGGGCAATAATGGGGCAGTTTTGATGGGGCAATAATGGGGCAGTTTTGATGGGGGCAATATGATGGGCTGTTTTGATGGGGCATTATGATGGGGCAGTTTTGATGGGGGCCGTTTTGATGGGGGCAATATGATGGGCATTTTTGATGGGGCAGTTCTGATGGCAATATGATGGGGCAAATTTGATGAGGGCCATTTTGATGGGGGCCCATTTTGATGGTGGCAATATGATGGGGCAGTTTTAATGGAGCAGTTTTGATGGTGGAAATATGATGGGGCAAGTTTGATGGGGCAGTTTTGATGGGGGCCGTGATGATGGTGGCAGTTTTGAAAGTGGCAATTTTGATGGGGGCAGTTTTGATGGTGCTAATATGATGGGGCAATTTAGATGGGGCCAAATGATGGGGGCAGTTTTGATGGGGGCAATATGATGAGGCAGTTTTGATGGGGCAGTTCTGATGGTGGCAATATGATGGGGCAGTTTTGATGGTGGCAGTTTTGTTGGGGCAGTTTTGATGGGGCAATTCTGATGGGGGCAGTTTTGATGGCAATATGATAGGGGCCGTTTTGATGGGGGCCTTTTTTAGCAATTAGGCTATTCAGCATTCCCACGCATTTTCTCCAGGAAATGCATTTTCTATTTTTTAATTTTATTATTCCGTACATTTTTTGGCTCTGCGTAACTTCTGCATACTTTCAGCTATTAAAACTATTCAACTTTTAAAATGTTCAGCTCTTTCAGCTTATGATGGCATTTCTTTAACTTTTTTCTACTATTTATACTTTTTAAAATATTAAGCTTTTTAACACTTTTTTTAACATTGAAGTGAATGAGAGCATGCTTCAAATCTTTAAAATCTTCTTCTGCTCCCAAAAGTTTCAGCTCCTTCATACTTTCACCTACAGACACCAAACAAACTTTAAAATGTTCACAAAACATTCAGCTATCTGGCTATATCTTTTCAGTTTGATATCTTTTACAGTTTTCGTGAAAAAGCTGTTTAAGTTTAGTGATCATTTCAGGAAATGTTATTGAGTAAACAGAGTGTGTATTGGGTTGCTTAGAGTGGATGATGTCATAGCTAGAGCACAGAGCCTTACAAAAATGTTCTTAGTTCCTTCTCTATAAATTGCTCTCACGCCCACAAGATCTACTTGTCATACACAATTTAGACATCAAAACATAGGTATTTTTGTCTAGTTTCAGGCAATGTGCTCAGTTTTGTGATACGCCATTTACTTTTGGCTGGTTGAGCTTCCAAATGACAAGAGTTCTACACTTTCTTCCATTGACTGTCCTGTATAAAATTATTCACGATTCTTTCTCAGAGAAACGCACAGCCAACTTCTTTTTTAAATCGCTGACATGTCCACATTTTTAAGTTTGTCAACATAAATTTATCTATATGTTCACAAAGGCCGTGTGTCTCTAACGATGAAGTCACTGTTTCCATAGCATGCACTGTTGTGGATTTATTAGGGCTTGTTTGAAGGGTTCTCTCACTCATTAGGTGTGGGGATTAATGATCAAAAAGCTTTTAAAAAAACTTTTAAATATTCCACATCTTTCATACAATAGCGGTGTTAAACTTTTTTAACCACTTCAGCCCCGGAAGGATTTACCCCCTTCCTGACCAGAGCACTTTTTACAATTTGGCACTGTGTCGCTTTAACTGCTAATTGCGTGGTCATGCAATAGTTACATAGTTACATAGTTAGTAAGGTTGAATAAAGACACCAGTCCATCCAGTTCAACCTGAGTGAGTGTGTCTACAACCCTGACCCTTGTCCCTAACCCTGTACATCGCACACTCACATCAGTCCCTACCCTACTTTCCAAAATAGGGTCATTTGGGGGGGGGTTTGTGCCACCTGGGCATTCCATGGCCTCCGAAACTGTGATAGGCAGTGAAGAGTAAAATAAAAAATTTACGCCCTTAGAAAGCCTAAAGGCGGTGGTTGGTTTTCGGGGTCCCGTACGCGGCTAGGCTCCCAAAAAGTCTCACATGTGGTATCCCCGTATTCAGGAGAAGCAACAGAATGTATTTTGGGGTGTAATTTCACATATTACCATGGCATGTTTGAGCAATATATCATTTAGTGACAACTTTGTGCAGAAAAAAAAAATTGTCTGTTTCCTGCAAATTGTGTCACAATATAAAATATTCCATGGACTCGACATGCCTCTCAGCAAATAGCTTGGGGTGTCTACTTTCCAAAATGGGGTCATTTGGGTGGTATTTGAACTGTCCTGGCATTTTATGCACAACATTTAGAAGCTTATGTCACACATCACCCACTCTTTTAACCACTTGAAGACAAAGCCCCTTCTGACATTTTGTTTACATGAAATATTTTTTTTTTTTTGCAAGAAAATTACTTTGAACCCCCAAACATTATATATATTTTTTAAAGCAAATGCCCTACAGATTAAAATGGTGAGTGTTTCATTTTTTTTTTCACACAATATTTGCGCAGCGATTTTTCAAATGCTTTTTTTGGGAAAAAACACACTTTTTAAAATTTTATTGCACTAAAACACACTATATTGCCCAAATGTTTGATGAAATAAAAAAGATGATCTTAGGCCGAGTACATGGATACCAAACATGACATGCTTTAAAATTGCGCACAAACGTGCAGTGGCGACAAACTAAATACATTTTTAAAAGCCTTTAAAAGCCTTTACAGGTTACCACTTTAGATTTACAGAGGAGGTCTACTGCTAAAATTACTGCCCTCAATCTGACCTTCGTGGTGATACCTCACGTGTATGGTGCAATTGCTGTTTACATTTGACGCCAGACCGATGCTTGCGTTCTCCTTTGCGTGAGAGCAGGGGGGACAGGGGTGCTTTTTTTTTTTTTTCTTTATTATTTTTTTGCTTTTTTATCTTATTTTTAAACTGTTCCTTTCATTTTTTTTTAAATCATTTTTATTCTTATCTCAGGGAATGTAAATATCCCCTATGATAGCAATAGGTAGTGACAGGTATTCTTTTTTGAAAAAATTGGACCATTTACATATGCCGAAGCATGGGGGCATCTGCCCCAAAAGTTAGGAGCAAATCGCTCCTCCGCCCCTGCTGCCCCCATGCTTCGGCATATATCACCTCCGCTGGAGTCACGGCTTTATATATCGCGGGAGCAAACGCTGTTGCTGTCAAGATAAATAAATCCGCTCTGCAGCTGAATGGCGTACCTGAAGACAAAAAAATGGTTAACAATAAAACACAGTAAATTATAAAAAATTGCATACCTGAAAAGCAAGCATGATAAAACATAATAACAATAAAACCTTCCAGAATAGAATAAAGTAAAAAAGAGCAGAACAATAGAGAGAGAATAGAGAGAGAACGATAAAACGACAACTTTTTTTTTATTTTATATTTTTTTTGCTTTTTTTTACACTTTTTTTTGTAACTGTTATAACTGTAACCGATTCCAGGATCGGTTCTCTCAAAATGCAATGGCATCTTGGGAGACCCTGTGAAAGTGTGCCTAGTCTGTGCAATTCTGTACCCTACGTTAATACTCAACTAGTGTATGGTAGCATTAAAAACATTTGCCAATGCAAAGACCAGGATTGTCAGGACAGGAGGGACAATAATAGCAGGTGTCTCGCCTATATCTGCACTTGCTACAGACACAACATCTTTTTAGGGGGGTTCGTTGGGTAGGGTTACTCGGGAGGACATAAAGAAAATGCCTCTCATGCAGCCGACTGCATTTGGTTGGGGATGTGAATGGGGGAAGTACGGGTGCTGCAGAAGTGGTGGGTTCCCAATTAGGATTGGTGAATGCAGCAGGAAGGGCATTATGGGCACGATGGGCCTGTGTTTGTCTTCTTCTTGGTGGCAGCGGGACACTACTTGTGCTACCTCACCAGCTTGAACTGCACTTATGGGACTCGCCACGTCACCAAGTGTTACTGCAGTGCTGGTTTGACTATGACCGGGCTGTACTATGCCGCTGGTGCTTGCCAGTTCACCAAAAAAACTGTTGGCGATCGCAGGGATCAGACCTGACTCTGCAAACGCTGCAGTTATGTGTTTGGTGTTTTGTAAGTGACAGTGATCGATCGATACTGCACTTGGGTGGGCTGGGCTGGGTGGAGGGGGCAAAACGCAGGCGCTAGCAGGTATCTGGGCTGATCCTGCTAGCACTGCAATTTTGGGAACCCCAAACTGCTGGGGACGCTAGTATAGGCCTGATCGGATCAGATATTGATCCGTTCAGATACTATACCACTAAGGGAGGTGTACGGTGCGTGCATGGGTGTTAGCGCTACTGGCACTAACCTGACGCTGCCTGGGGCTGGTGCTTGCCAGTTCACCAAAACACTACCAAAAAAATTGTTAGCGTATCAGGCCTGGCTCTGCGAACGCTACAGTTATGCGTTTAGTGTTTTGTAAGTGACTGATCGATCGATACTGTACTTGGGTGGGCTGGGCCGGGCAGAGGGGCAAAATGCAGGTGATAGCAGGTATCTGGGCTGATCCCGCTAACACTGCGTTTTTGGGAACCCTAAACTGCTAAGGACGCTAGTATAGATCTGATCGGATTAGATATTGATCCGTTCAGATACTATACCACTAAGGTAGGTGTATGTTGCGTGCGTGTTAGTGGTACTGGCGCTAACCTGGCGCTGCCTCCCCAGCTGCCTCTCGACGCAGACCCTATCTGACCCTAAAACCTAAGTTATATCACCGCCGGGCGGTGCAGTAATCAGAAAAAAAACTGCTTGGTGTCAATGTGACGGGGGGTGATTAGGGGGTGTAAAGTGTGCCTGGTGAGTTTTACTGTGTGTGTAGTGTTTGTGCACTCACATCGATGTCTTCTCTCCTCGGCGCCGGAACAGAAAATACTGAGCCGAGGAGCGATGACATCACTTCCTCTGCCGCGGTTTACTATACAGCAGCAGAGGAAGAATCTCATTGGCTGGGAGCGATCGTGAGGGGGTGGCCACAAATGGATGGCCTCCCCCTCACCTCTGATCGCTCCGGGACAGAAGCCGACCGTCTCGGGCACCGGGGGGGGTGCGATTGGACCCCCTGCCCACGGGAGGCAAGTAGCGTACCCATACATTACTTTGCCTGCCCGTGCCATTCTGCCGCAGTATATCTGCGTGAGGCAGTCGGCAAGTGGTTAATAAAATTCATGTTTATTTTAAAACCACTCCTACTTTTCCAACTATTCTCACTTCTTCAACTGTTTCTTACAGATTTAAGCTATTCATCCAGTTAGCTTTAGCAATTCAGCTATTCAGCATTCCCACACATTTTCTCTAGGAAATGCATTTTCTAGTTTATTTTGACTTTTGAGTTTTTGCATGAGTCATAACTACTTTTGGTATGACAACCAGCACTTCTTATAGATGACTGGCAACACCATGGGAGCTAAATTTGCTCCCAGTGTGGCCAATTTATTTATGGCCCACTGGGAGGAGATGGCAATCTTTGGTACACCCCGAAGGGAGTTATTTTCTGGTGTCCCTGTATCAAGGATGCCCTCTTTATTTGAAAGGGTTTGGTTACTACATTACTCACATTTATGGATGAATTTAATTCCAACGAGTGGGGAACTATGAGTATAGCCCCTTTGAGGTCAACATTTTGGATCGAACAATAATACGACAAAAGGACAGCTTTAGCACAAAAAAAGTAAAAAAAAAAAAATCATAGGAATGGATATATTCAAGTATTCCCAAGAACCGATTTTTGAGGGTACGACGTAATTGTTCCAATGTTAATGACTTTTGGACACAATCAGAAGTAATCAGACAGCGATTTGTTGAAAATGGTTATTCAGAGAATGTTTATATGGATTATCCCTGCGCTACCTTGGAAACAGCGGTGTGTACGGACAGCTGCAAGCACAGAGTGGGATCAAACAAAGCCCATGAATAGTGCAAAACAGAAGTGGAGAGTGCTGCGCTAGTCCAGTGTGATATGTTTGTGTAACAGTGTTTATTTCAGAAAATTAAATTAATAAAATAAAAATGGGGTGTACGGGTGCTACGTCTGTGTGCACAGTATCCTGTATTTATACACTGAATATAAGTGAAAAAACCCAATCCTATTTGCTGTTGAACCTATGGAAGGGATGCAAAAGTGCTCTGTGTGTAGGGAACCAATGTGAATAGTTCTCATACACATCTAGTCACTTGTGCAAATAAACCCTTAAAGTGTTGTCGTGCCTGTGCAAAAAGGATTTTGGATAAAAGTGAAAAAAGGTATGCGGGTACTGTGTTTGTATGCACAGTATCCTGTCAAGAAAGTATATAAATATATAACACAATTCCTTATGAAATGGAGTGTACGGGTGCTACGTCTGTGTGCACAGTATCCTGTATATATACACTGAATCTGAGTGGAAAGAACAAAAGACAAAAAACAAATCCTATATCACGTTGAACCTATGAAAAGGATGCGACAGTGCACTGTGTGTAGGGAACCAATGCAAATAGTTCTCATACACACCTAATAACTTGTGCAAATAAACCATTAAAGTGCTATCGTGCCTGTGCAAGAATTAAAAAGATTTTGGATGAAAGTGAAAAAAAAAAGTATGCGGGTACTGTGTTTGTATGCACAGTATCCTGTGAAAAAAGTGTATAAATATATAACACAATTCTTTATGTCAAATTTTATCTCTATAAGGGTTGTGACAGCACAGTAGGTGCAAAACCAATGAAAAGACCTTAAGGTGCTGTTATATCTCTGCAGCCCATAGAGATAGAATAATCATATACATATAGTAACAGTAATCAGGATGATAAATAATATCCACATAGCATGTGCAAACTTCACTCTGTGGACAATATAAAGGTGCAAGCTTATGCAGAAACCATGATTCGTAAAAAACTTTGTGCAGCCTGTATAAGATAATGTGTAAAACCTTATGAATGTGACAAACAGGTGGGGGGTGTTTCTCTATAACACCCAGATAATTGGTAATAATCTAAATATATATTGTAACATGTAGTCCAGAACCAAGTCTTTTAGGATATAATAACAATGCCGGTGCAAGCTTCAAATGTTTTGTGATCCCTTTAGCAATCCAATTGTGCAGCTAAAAAATCCGGTGGGGTGCCGAAAGAGAGAGGGTGTATAAATCCTTTTCGTGCTCAAACACACACAGGTGAAGGATGGCCCCTTACCTTGCGGCAAAAGGACAACCGCATAGAAGGTATATGGAGGAGATGGTCTCTCTTTGGGGTCCCTGGACCGGAGCCGGTGGTCCCTATGTCTCAATCCCTCAGTACCAGCATCAACAGTAGCAGAATCAACATAAGGGAGAATAAGAAGGGTACCAGATAGTGTAGTATTTCAAACCAATCGCTGTTTTTATTAAAGTTAAAAGCATGTACTCACATGCAGTAGATGCATAACACATAGAAATCCTACGAGCGGCGAGCTCGTCAATCCAAAGCTGTATCAGTGCCTATCCCGTCCCTACGCGTGACGTCACCCAATCACGTGACTTCATCAGGGGATAACAGGGGAGGCACAATCATGTCTTTAAATAGTTTTCTCATTGTAGTCAATGGGCGGCCATTTTCTTGTGGCCTGATGTAATACTATGGCGGCCATGTTTGAAAGGGTAAGTTCCCAGACATGCGCGCGGCCATTTTTTTGGTTGGAAGGCACATTTCTCATGCCATAGAGCTCTATGTCAACTCGGCGGCCATTTACTTGTGGCCCAATGCAATATATCGGCGGCCATTTTTTGGGGGATTATGCCAATAGAGATACAGGAAATTTAAATACACGTCCTAGTATCATGGATGTCTCTAGCATAATGATATATATGTATGGCCGCAGATGTAACTAGGAGGACTGGTTGGTGATGACAATGTCTAATGCAACGTACTTGAAAAAATGGTTTAGTGGATCGCAAACAATATTCAGACCGACTGCAAATAATACAGCCAAAGCTATCCGAACGACAAGTGCGGGACGGGGTCTGTGCGGGGTGCTGTAAACAGGGGAGGACTGGAATATTGCGCTCGGCGTCATATTCTTTGTTAATAACCGCAACATACTTTAATAATAGGGCTCTGTCAGTGCGTATAGAACGGGACTGGCTCTGGTAGCTATATGTCTCAATCATTAGTATACAAGAGCTCCATCATATGTATATTCTAGGAGTATGCATTAAAACTTAAAATATTAAAATCTATACCTAATGATAAAAATACAAGAAATGGAATATACTGTATATACCTATAAAATATATATTTATAAAACTTATTAAAATAACAGATGAAAGAGGGAATGGATGGTTACACGAGACAGTCCATTCGTATAAAAACATTAAAAAGATATTTTATTTATTTCTCTTCAATCTTATAAGTGGGGAAGAGAAAGGGCTGAGGGTACATCAAAACGGGATTAAAAATCGCTGATAAAACAGTTAAGATCAAATTCGATATTCATACCTCTGGGTGCAAAGGTATCCAGGGTGTATATCCATTTTGACTCCAACTGGCTAAGGGTCCTTACTTTATGCCCACCCCGCCAGTGTCTAACGTATGGTTCTATCCCCCAAAATCTTAACTGCGTAGGGTCTTTATTATGGTGTAACAGAAAGTGTTTCGATACGCTGTGCTTATCGTATCCGTTAAGGATATTTTGCACGTGCTCTTTAATACGCACCTTAAGAGGTCTTTTTGTACGGCCTATATATTGTAGGCCGCAACTACATTCTAGAGCATAGACAGCTCCTTCCGTGTTGCAGCAAATTAAGTTGTTGACCTCATATGATTCTCCTGTGCTGGTGGACGTAAAATGGAATTTTTTCTCGTTTGGGCGTTTCGTTCTTAGACACGCAAAACATCTTCTGCAGGGGAAGAAACCTTTTCCCGTAAAAAAGGAAAAAGTTTTTTTCGGTGGGTCGACTACACTCTTCACCACTTTATCCCTGATGGTGGGCGCTCTCTTGTATATGAACCTTGGGTTGATAGGTAGGGTGTTGTATAAATCTTTGTCGGCCAGAAGGATATGCCAATGTTTCTTCACTATCCTTTCTACTTTCTTGTACTGTACATTAAAATCCAGAATGATTGGAGTCACTGTCGGTGTTGTCTCCTCTCTCACTTTCTCTTTTATTAACTCATTCCGATCCATTTCTGTCACCTCCGTGATTTTTTCCTTAATATACTTCCGGTCATAACCCTTTGCGACAAACCTCTGACCTATTTTCTCTGCTTGATCTAGGAAGGTCTCAAAGCGGGTGCAGTTGCGTCTTACTCTCATTAGTTGTCCCTTAGGTACGTTAAAAAGCCAGTTTTTGTGGTGGCAGCTATTTATTGGCAAATAGCTGTTCCTATCCATGGTTTTAAAGTGCGTCTGTGCCTATAGTTTGGAATTTTCTTGTGTTATATCCAGATCTAAAAATGTTACATTTTTTTCACTTATTTCCCAAGAGAGTCTAATGTTCCTATCGTTTTCGTTCAATCTTTCTAGGAAACAAATCAGCTGTTCAGAGTCACCTCTCCATAGTATGAACACATCATCGATGTATCTTTTGTAAGTTACCAACTCTTGGGGTCTATTGTTAAACACATATTCTTCTTCCCACCGGGCCATAAATAGGCCTGCTACGCTTGGGGCGAATTTCGCTCCCATCGCCACACCTGTCTGTTGATGATAATAATTTTTGTCGTACCAAAAGTAATTGTTCTTAAGGCAGAACTCCAGGCATTTTATTAAAAACTTTCTTTGCGTACATGGGAGCATAGTAAAAGATCTTAAACCCCATTTGGCAGCCTCACATGCTTGGTGGTGGGGTATTATTGTGTATAGTGATGACACATCTACCGTCGCCATGATCCATGGGCCTTCTTCACCAGGTGCCTCTTCTAGGATCCGTAGCATCTCCTTAGTGTCCTTCAAATATGCTTTCGTGCTCTGAACAGCTGGCTGCAAGAAGAAGTCTATATATTCACCTATTCTGGCGGTCAGTGAATCTATTCCATTCACTATCGGTCTCGGCGGTGGATCTGTCTTACTCTTGTGTATTTTCGGTAATGAGTATATAATAGGAGTCCGACAGGAATCTGGTATTAAAAAACGGGCTTCTTTTTTATTTAAAATATTCCTTTTTACCCCTAGTTGTATTACTTTTTCTAGTGCTCTTCTGCACTTAAACATAGGGTTGCTCAGTAATTTGTCATAGGTGGTTTCATCACTCAGCATATTCATCATGCTCTCATGGTATTGTTCTTTAGATAAAATCACGATGCCCCCTCCCTTATCTGCTGGTCTTATGACTAGATCCTTACGTCGAGTTAGCTTGCGAATGCCGCTTCTGATGTAGCTGGGTTCCTCTTTCTTCTTAATCCTCAGCTCTTTAATATCCTCTAAAACCATCTTCTTAAAAACCTCTATAAATTTGTTGTCTCTCACAGGTGGATTAAAAACCGATTTATTTCTTAAAGTGCTATGTAAAATCCCATCGATGTCTCTATCTCCATATCTTTGTTTTGAAGGGTTCCCTAGCATATATTTCTTAATGTTGAGTTTCCTCACAAATTTCTGGATGCCTACATATGTCTGGAATTTGTCTAGGTTCTTGGTAGGTGCATACTTCAGCCCCTTATCAAGGACCCCTATTTCCACATGTGTAAGCGGCTGGCCACTTAAGTTAAAAATACCCTCCCCTTTCACTCTCTTTTTCTTTTGCTCTCTCTTTCCAGATCGTTTTCCTGTCTTCTTTCTTGACTTCTTTTTGAGTATCTTGTCTCTTCTAAACCCCTTGGTGGGTGGTTCTCCCTGCCTCTGTCTAAAAAAGGCCTGGTATACTCGGCCCCACCTTGATGTGTCTGGTATTGTCTGTCATGGTTGTTTTCCTCTCGATCAGTGAGTGGAGCATAGTGGTTATAGGTGGGTATTGGACTTTGTTCATGGTGTCGGTATTCCCTTTGCTGGGGTCCACCACAAGAGTACAGAGATGAGAGAAGACCACCACACGACCAGTTTGGCCCACGAGGCAGGAGTCCCATCCGCAATTATAGTTATGGAGAAAGAAGAGGACCCCAGCAAAGGGAATACCGACATCATAAACAAAGTCCAATACCCACCTATAACCACTATGCTCCACTCACTGATCGAGAGGAAAAAAACCATGACAGACAATACCAGACACATCAAGGTGGGGCCGAGTATACCAGGCCTTTTTTAGACAGAGGCAGGGAGAACCACCCACCAAGGGGTTTAGAAGAGACAAGATACTCAAGAAGAAGTCAAGAAAGAAGACAGGAAAACGATCTGGAAAGAGAGAGCAAAAGAAAGAGAGAGTGAAAGGGGAGGGTATTTTTAACTTAAGTGGCCAGCCGCTTACACATGAGGAAATAGGGGTCCTTGATAAGGGGCTGAAGTATGCACCTACCAAGAACCTAGACAAATTCCAGACATATGTAGGCATCCAGAAATTTGTGAGGAAACTCAACATTAAGAAATATATGCTAGGGAACCCTTCAAAACAAAGATATGGAGATAGAGACATCGATGGGATTTTACATAGCACTTTAAGAAATAAATCGGTTTTTAATCCACCTGTGAGAGACAACAAATTTATGGAGGTTTTTAAGAAGATGGTTTTAGAGGATATTAAAGAGCTGAGGATTAAGAAGAAAGAGGAACCCAGCTACATCAGAAGCGGCATTCGCAAGCTAACTCGACGTAAGGATCTAGTCATAAGACCAGCAGATAAGGGAGGGGGCATCGTGATTTTATCTAAAGAACAATACCATGAGAGCATGATGAATATGCTGAGTGATGAAACCACCTATGACAAATTACTGAGCAACCCTATGTTTAAGTGCAGAAGAGCACTAGAAAAAGTAATACAACTAGGGGTAAAAAGGAATATTTTAAATAAAAAAGAAGCCCGTTTTTTAATACCAGATTCCTGTCGGACTCCTATTATATACTCATTACCGAAAATACACAAGAGTAAGACAGATCCACCGCCGAGACCGATAGTGAATGGAATAGATTCACTGACCGCCAGAATAGGTGAATATATAGACTTCTTCTTGCAGCCAGCTGTTCAGAGCACGAAAGCATATTTGAAGGACACTAAGGAGATGCTACGGATCCTAGAAGAGGCACCTGGTGAAGAAGGCCCATGGATCATGGCGACGGTAGATGTGTCATCACTATACACAATAATACCCCACCACCAAGCATGTGAGGCTGCCAAATGGGGTTTAAGATCTTTTACTATGCTCCCATGTACGCAAAGAAAGTTTTTAATAAAATGCCTGGAGTTCTGCCTTAAGAACAATTACTTTTGGTACGACAAAAATTATTATCATCAACAGACAGGTGTGGCGATGGGAGCGAAATTCGCCCCAAGCGTAGCAGGCCTATTTATGGCCCGGTGGGAAGAAGAATATGTGTTTAACAATAGACCCCAAGAGTTGGTAACTTACAAAAGTTACATCGATGATGTGTTCATACTATGGAAAGGTGACTCTGAACAGCTGATTTGTTTCCTAGAAAGATTGAACGAAAACGATAGGAACATTAGACTCTCTTGGGAAATAAGTGAAAAAAATGTAACATTTTTAGATCTGGATATAACACAAGAAAATTCCAAACTATGGGCACAGACGCACTTTAAAACCGTGGATAGGAACAGCTATTTGCCAATAAATAGCTGCCACCACAAAAACTGGCTTTTTAACGTACCTAAGGGACAACTAATGAGAGTAAGACGCAACTGCACCCGCTTTGAGACCTTCCTAGATCAAGCAGAGAAAATAGGTCAGAGGTTTGTTGCAAAGGGTTATGACCGGAAGTATATTAAGGAAAAAATCACGGAGGTGACAGAAATGGATCGGAATGAGTTAATAAAAGAGAAAGTGAGAGAGGAGACAACACCGACAGTGACTCCGATCATTCTGGATTTTAATGTACAGTACAAGAAAGTAGAAAGAATAGTGAAGAAACATTGGCATATCCTTCTGGCCGACAAAGATTTATACAACACCCTACCTATCAACCCAAGGTTCATATACAAGAGAGCGCCCACCATCAGGGATAAAGTGGTGAAGAGTGTAGTCGACCCACCGAAAAAAAACTTTTTCCTTTTTTACGGGAAAAGGTTTCTTCCCCTGCAGAAGATGTTTTGCGTGTCTAAGAACGAAACGCCCAAACGAGAAAAAATTCCATTTTACGTCCACCAGCACAGGAGAATCATATGAGGTCAACAACTTCATTTGCTGCAACACGGAAGGAGCTGTCTATGCTCTAGAATGTAGTTGCGGCCTACAATATATAGGCCGTACAAAAAGACCTCTTAAGGTGCGTATTAAAGAGCACGTGCAAAATATCCTTAACGGATACGATAAGCACAGCGTATCGAAACACTTTCTGTTACACCATAATAAAGACCCTACGCAGTTAAGATTTTGGGGGATAGAACCATACGTTAGACACTGGCGGGGTGGGCATAAAGTAAGGACCCTTAGCCAGTTGGAGTCAAAATGGATATACACCCTGGATACCTTTGCACCCAGGGGTATGAATATCGAATTTGATCTTAACTGTTTTATCAGCGATTTTTAATCCCGTTTTGATGTACCCTCAGCCCTTTCTCTTCCCCACTTATAAGATTGAAGAGAAATAAATAAAATATCTTTTTAATGTTTTTATACGAATGGACTGTCTCGTGTAACCATCCATTCCCTCTTTCATCTGTTATTTTAATAAGTTTTATAAATATATATTTTATAGGTATATACAGTATATTCCATTTCTTGTATTTTTATCATTAGGTATAGATTTTAATATTTTAAGTTTTAATGCATACTCATAGAATATACATATGATGGAGCTCTTGTATACTAATGATTGAGACATATAGCTACCAGAGCCAGTCCCGTTCTATACGCACTGACAGAGCCCTATTATTAAAGTATGTTGCGGTTATTAACAAAGAATATGACGCCGAGCGCAATATTCCAGTCCTCCCCTGTTTACAGCACCCCGCACAGACCCCGTCCCGCACTTGTCGTTCGGATAGCTTTGGCTGTATTATTTGCAGTCGGTCTGAATATTGTTTGCGATCCACTAAACCATTTTTTCAAGTACGTTGCATTAGACATTGTCATCACCAACCAGTCCTCCTAGTTACATCTGCGGCCATACATATATATCATTATGCTAGAGACATCCATGATACTAGGACGTGTATTTAAATTTCCTGTATCTCTATTGGCATAATCCCCCAAAAAATGGCCGCCGATATATTGCATTGGGCCACAAGTAAATGGCCGCCGAGTTGACATAGAGCTCTATGGCATGAGAAATGTGCCTTCCATCCAAAAAAATGGCCGCGCGCATGTCTGGGAACTTACCCTTTCAAACATGGCCGCCATAGTATTACATCAGGCCACAAGAAAATGGCCGCCCATTGACTACAATGAGAAAACTATTTAAAGACATGATTGTGCCTCCCCTGTTATCCCCTGATGAAGTCACGTGATTGGGTGACGTCACGCGTAGGGACGGGATAGGCACTGATACAGCTTTGGATTGACGAGCTCGCCGCTCGTAGGATTTCTATGTGTTATGCATCTACTGCATGTGAGTACATGCTTTTAACTTTAATAAAAACAGCGATTGGTTTGAAATACTACACTATCTGGTACCCTTCTTATTCTCCCTTATGTTGATTCTGCTACTGTTGATGCTGGTACTGAGGGATTGAGACATAGGGACCACCGGCTCCGGTCCAGGGACCCCAAAGAGAGACCATCTCCTCCATATACCTTCTATGCGGTTGTCCTTTTGCCGCAAGGTAAGGGGCCATCCTTCACCTGTGTGTGTTTGAGCACGAAAAGGATTTATACACCCTCTCTCTTTCGGCACCCCACCGGATTTTTTAGCTGCACAATTGGATTGCTAAAGGGATCACAAAACATTTGAAGCTTGCACCGGCATTGTTATTATATCCTAAAAGACTTGGTTCTGGACTACATGTTACAATATATATTTAGATTATTACCAATTATCTGGGTGTTATAGAGAAACACCCCCACCTGTTTGTCACATGCATAAGGTTTTGCACATTATCTTATACAGGCTGCACAAAGTTTTTTACGAATCATGGTTTCTGCATAAGCTTGCACCTTTATATTGTCCACAGAGTGAAGTTTGCACATGCTATGTGGATATTATTTATCATCCTGATTACTGTTACTATATGTATATGATTATTCTATCTCTATGGGCTGCAGAGATATAACAGCACCTTAAGGTCTTTTCATTGGTTTTGCACCTACTGTGCTGTCACAACCCTTATAGAGATAAAATTTGACATAAAGAATTGTGTTATATATTTATACACTTTTTTCACAGGATACTGTGCATACAAACACAGTACCCGCATACCTTTTTTTTTCACTTTCATCCAAAATCTTTTTAATTCTTGCACAGGCACGATAGCACTTTAATGGTTTATTTGCACAAGTTATTAGGTGTGTATGAGAACTATTTGCATTGGTTCCCTACACACAGTGCACTGTCGCATCCTTTTCATAGGTTCAACGTGATATAGGATTTGTTTTTTGTCTTTTGTTCTTTCCACTCAGATTCAGTGTATATATACAGGATACTGTGCACACAGACGTAGCACCCGTACACTCCATTTCATAAGGAATTGTGTTATATATTTATATACTTTCTTCACAGGATACTGTGCATACAAACACAGTACCCGCATACCTTTTTTCACTTTTATCCAAAATCCTTTTTGCACAGGCACGACAACACTTTAAGGGTTTATTTGCACAAGTTACTAGATGTGTATGAGAACTATTCGCATTGGTTCCCTACACACAGAGCACTTTTGCATCCCTTCCATAGGTTCAACAGCAAATAGGATTGGGTTTTTTCACTCATATTCAGTGTATAAATACAGGATACTGTGCACACAGACGTAGCACCCGTACACCCCATTTTTATTTTATTTGTTAATTTAATTTTCTTAAATAAACACTGTTACACAAACATATCACACTGGACTAGCGCAGCACTCTCCACTTCGGTTATTCAGAGAACACTCTGGATCCCAGCATTCATCAGATGGCATCTATGGATATCATCCAAAAATAGGGTAGGTAATAAGGCAAGCTATGAATGGTCTTTTCACACTACTTAATAACAGAGAAGTTAACAAATTACTTGCCAAACACTGGAACATTTAAAAAAAAATTATGAAGTACTGGGACCAGCACTCCCAGATCGCCCCAAAGTAATTTTTAGGAAAGCACCTAGCCTAAGAAATCTGGTAGCCTCGAATGTGGTTAGATCTACATTCTTTTGGGATCTAAGAGCCCTTGCACACTGGGGCGGTTTGCAGGCGCTATTGCGCTAATAATAGCGCCTGCAAACCGCCCCGAAAGTGCCGCTGCTTGTATTCCAGTGTGCAAGCCCCGAGGGCTTGCACACTGGAGCGATGCGCTGGCAGGACGGTAAAAAAAGTCCTGCCAGCAGCATCTTCGGAGCGGTGAAGGAGCGGTGTGTATACCGCTCCTTTACCGCTCCTGCCCATTGAAATCAATGGGACGGCGCGGCTATACCGCCGGCAAAGCGCCTCTGCAGAGGCGCTTTGCGGTGGTATTTAACCCTTTTTCGGCCGCTAGCGGGGGTAAAACCGCCCCGCTAGCGGCCGCATACCGACGGTAAAACGCCGCTAATAATAGCGGCGTTTTACCGCCGACGCCGCCCCCACCCCAGTGTGCAAGGGCTCTAAAATACTTTTTTTCTTGTCGTAGATGTCCAGTGGGTAAATGTTGTGGGCCCAATTCATTGAGGACCTGAACATTTTCCTCCACCACCACAGGCAAAATTTATAAGATTGAGAGTTTTATAACATGTAATAATAAAAAATGTGGTCTATCTATTTGAATGTAACTGCGGAAAGCAGTATGTGGGACAAACCAAAAGGGAGTTGAATGCAAGAATAGGAGAACATCTTGCTAACATCAAAAAAGGGTTCCCTAAACATAACCATCTAGGCACCTAAACATCCCAGGTGAAGGTTACAGGGATTGAAGCTTGTTTACCACTTTGGTGGGGGACCAATATAGGCGTGAAACTCGCTGGATATATGAGCTTGGACCACATTGTCCACAGGGGTTGAACGTCGACTAGGATATCAACATTTTTTTAACAATAGCTCAACTGTTAAAGCTGGAATGTAATTTTACAATACTTTTATTTCTTTGGGAACTGTATGTAATTTATGGTTGGAGTCCTCTGTTATGGATTGCATAATTAATCTGCAGATCTATATTTTAATTGGATATTGATTTAATTTTTTTATATACTGTAGTTTGTAGGAAGTAGGTACCTTGAATTATTGACTGCACATTTATTAAAATATATTTTGACACTGTTGTTTACCATGAAAGAGTTTAGTCTTGATTTATTTACACTGGTACCTGATGGCAAATGTAATATGATTTCTAGGTATAGAGATAACTACTTGGTAACGTTTTTTTGTTATTTGATTGTTCGCTTATTTGAATTATTTTATGTTTTATCGTCATGAGTTTTGAAGAATGTTTGTTAAGAATGTTTGTGCTCAGCTACTAGTATGGAGTAGGTCTTCGGCAATATGGCTGCTAAACATTTATTAATAAACCATGGCAGGCTGTTTAGACTAATTCATCTTGTCAGCACCTCCGGCTCTCTGGTAGTTGAAATTTATATAAGGAAGTGTGAGCACCGCTATCCGCACTGTCTCTGGAAGAAGTCTGTTAAGATGAAACGTACATCACGCAAGGCACAGTAAATAGCGGGGATGTCAGCACACCCGTGGAGGGTGTAGAACGGATTGTGTCTATTTCAATGCTTGTTTTTATCCTCGCTGCTGTAAGGAGATTTTAAATAAATGCTCTTTGATTTTACTGGATGTTGAGCTTCTTTTCTCATTGTTATGTTGAATCATCTAGTTGGAAACTGTCCTGGATGAGTCTGTGAGGTGCTTCCCAGCATTGTTATTTTAAAGGGATGAGTGGAGAATGGAAAGCCAGTCAAAACCCAAAGTGAGAGGTAAAGGTCACTAAGGCGGTTAAGGTCTGAGATTCTGGTAAGAGGCCATGTATGTTTGAACTGGAAGGGGAGCACTGGGTGTTAATTCAATGAAGTTAAAATAAAAGCCACTTGCAACTGCTTGGATCACCATCTAAATGAATAACACATTTTTGTTGCATTTGAATGTTATAGTTATTGGCCTATATAACATTTATACATGCTTGAATTGTGTATTTTACACATAAGGCAGTGCAACACTTAAATTTCATTTTGCTATTATCGGTGTGTACAATATTGTGAGTGCACTGTTTACCTTATTATTTATACTAATTTTTCTAGTAATTTTTGCAGGTATTTTTATTTTTTTAAAGTGCAATGACCCCTTGGGGCAGTAGTCTTTCCAGTAAAAAAAAGATGGCCCCTGCCCCCACCTATAACTTGAATTCATAGCAAGGAGCACATAGAAGGGCAAACGCATGAAAGACAAAGCTAGAGAAAATTCCCAGCTCAACTCACCAACCAGTCTGCTTACCAAAGTAGTTAACCTGTCCAACAGTATGCGTTAAAAACAGGGGTTTAATTAGCACAATGGCAGCAAATGTGCCCAGTTTGTCCCTTGACCAAATTTACACCAGTATCAAAGAGATGGCCCCTGCCCCCACCTCTAACTGGCCTTCACCGCAAGGAACACATGGAAGAGCAAACGCATGAAAGACAAAGCCAGAGAAAATTCCCAGCTCAACTCACCAACCAGTCTGCTTACCAAACAAATTAACCTGTCCAACAGTATGCGTTAAAAACAGGGGTTTAATTAGCACACATTTTCAAATTCTTCACGGCGCCGTGTATCGCTTGCAGTCCTAACCCTTCTAAATTTTTGAGTCTCCACAATGGAAGCACATGCATTCCACATGCTCCTTGCTGTAAAGGCCAGTTAAAGGTGGGGCAGTGGCTCTCTCTGTTACTGGTGTAAATTTGGTCAGGGGACACACTAGGCACCTTTGCTGCCATTGTGCTTTGTGCTGGGTACCCAATGTGCCCCTGTGCCTTTGAGGATTGGGCTACCTCCAGACCCACCTGCCCCTTATCTATCCATTAGAATGCATGTGCTTCCATTGTGGAGACTCTCAAAAATGTAAAGGGTTGGGACTGCAAGTGATACACAGAGTGCCGTGAAGAGACCTTTATGCATGAGTTTGAAAATGTGTGCTAACTAAACCCATTTTAAACACATACTGTTCTACAGGTTAATTTGGTTGGTAAGCGGAGGGCTTGGGGCTTCAGGTCTTAGAAAACGGGGATGTGGGCTTCCCATCCTGCTCCCGAAACAAAATCGAGTCAACCTGAACACAGTTCAGTCATTCACATAGAGAATTGCATTTTATGAATGAAAAGCTTCTACCGATTGGCTAGAGATTGTGATGTCATCTGCCTGCCTACATACAGTTTATTATGGCCTACAAACAGTTTATACAGAGCTCATAGCCACTGCATCTGTTAAGTGAAGGTACTACTTCACTAAAAGCTGTAAATCTACTTTAAGGTTAGTGTGACGCATCAGTCAAAAAGCATTGCATGGCCTTCTGGGTCTGAGGCAACCCTGAGATTCCTTCTGAGAGGACTCAACTACAGAGGATTCCTGATCCTTAAAGCGGACTTCCACCCAAAATTGGAACTTCCGCTGTCCGGATTCCTCCCCCCTCTGGTGTCACATTTGGCACCTTTTAGGGGGGGAGCAGATACCTATCCAATACAGGTATTTGCTCCCACTTCCGGCAAAAGATCGCCGCAGTATCCGCAATCTCTACCCCATGTCCGGCCCCTCCTCCGCTGTCTCCTGGGAGACACACAGGTCCCAGAAGACAGCAGACCACTCAGAACGTGCAGCGCGACTCGCGCATGCGCAGTAGGGGACCAGGCTGTGAAGTGGAACTCCGCTTTAATTGCTTTCACTTCTTCCTCATTCCCTGGAGGAACTTCCTTTAATGACTCATCCTCTTGCAAAAGGGGAAGAGAGCACCCATGTTTGTTTCACAGGCTAGTGAAAACTCCTGAGAGCTGATCCCTCAATCCAGAAATGGCTGCAGAGAATTTGTCTCAACACAGAGAAGATTGTTCCCCGTAGTAATGGATTAAAATTGCCTACTGATTACATGTCAGCAGTAAGCTGGGGTTAACTAAATGCAAGATGTGTGTTGCAAGATAAAGTTCTCACATGCCTGTTTGAAACATTTTGCATAGCTAATGGTGCAGAACATTGTGCAAGTCCATGCTGCTGGACCCCGTAAGCCCAAAATTCACCCATCATGGTGGGCACATCCTGCCCTCAGTGACTCGACTCCCCTCCAGGAGGATCATTTCTCTGGAACTGTAGAACACCCTTGTGATATATAAATGAATGACTAATAATAATGTTGTCATATATAAATAATTATTATTATAAAACGAATCACCGCAGCAACGAGTTCAATGGTTCTTTTCCAGAGAGGTGCATTTATTGAGTCCCAGCACAGAACAGAGTCCAGATTGTACTTGCAACAAATAACAAAATGCAGCAGAGTATTTGTAAATATTACAATGAGCAGCAGCCTTTAAAGTTCTATTCATAATTCATGTCACAGCAAGCATAGACACTACACCATCCAGCATATGTCCAATCTATAATATGCATATGGGTAGCTTCCATGCATGCAATAATGTATACTATCTTCTTCGAAATTGTTGTATATACAGCTTCCTTATTGACTAGTTTTACTAGGACCTTTGATCTAATGTGTGATAATTGGCTCCTGGCCCAGGACAGCTGAAGTTATCAGTTTCAATTGAATTTGATCAGAGATCTCCTGCATTGTTTAAGGCAAAAATCACATTCTTAACCTATTTGACTTCCGGGAAGGTTTCGCCCCCTTCCTGACCAGAGCATTTTTTGCAATTTGGCACTGTACTACTTTAACTGGTAATTGCACGGTCATACAAATAGAGCTTTCTTTTGGTGGTATTTGATAACCACTGGGATTTTTATTTTTTGCGATTTTTAAACGAAAAGAGACCGAACATTTTGAAGAAAAAATATTTTCTACCATTTGTTATAAAACATAACCAAAAAACTCAATTTTTGTTATACATTTAGGTCAAACTCTATTCAGCCACATGTCTTTGGTAAACAAAAATTTCAATAAGCGTACATTTATTGGTTTTCACAAATGTTATAGCATCTACAAACTATGGTATATTTACTGGAATTTACGCAACTTTTATTTTCTGACTGAATATCTAATTTTTTGAGGTGCTAAATGGTTTGGAAAGTAGACACGCCAAGGAATTTGCTGAGAGGCATGTTGAGCCCATTGAATATTTATTTTCACTTCCTCACAGTTTTGGAGGCTCTGAAATGTCAAGATAGTGCACCAACCTCCCCCAAATGACCCCTTTTTGGAAATTAGACACCCAAAGCTATTTGATGAGAGGTGTGATGAGTCTATGGAATATTTTGTTTTGTTTCGGGAAAATGAGCAAATGTTTATTTTTTATACAAAGTTGTCACTTAAAGAGGAGTTGTACCCAAAAGTGGAACTTCCATTTAGCTACTCCTCACCTCCTTACATTCCACATTTGGCATGTAATATTTTTTTAGAAAGGAGCGGGTACCTAGTTTTGACAGGTACCCAGCTCCCACTTCCGCCCCAAGCTGCCTAGTCAACTGGAGCGGAAGTTCTCCTCTCCCACTCCCTGCAATCTTCTGGGACACGTCACAGAAGATTGCCTGGCCATTGAAGAGGTATAGCACAACTCGCTGATGCACAGTGCTCACCCGGCTGTGAAGCCACAAGCTGTCACAGCTGGGTGCCTACCCCTGTGATGCCGGCTCCGGGAAGCAGCGGGGAAAGAGAACGAGGGTTCGAGCGGCCACATCGTTGCTGTCAAAATAAACAAATCCGTGCTGCAGCGCGTACCTGCAAAGCAAACAACGGTTAACAATAAAACTGTGAGGAGTCTGGCTAACAGACGTGGACCTGCGCACAAGCACGGGTGCACCAGTGTAAAGAAGGACTTATATTGGCGCATGTGCGGGCGCACGTGCTAGTGCGGGCGCACGTGCTAATGCGCGCACATATGGGCGCCAAGTAGCCTATTTATACTGAGCACTTACACATGAACTTTGCTGAGTGGTCGTTCAGCTAGTGCTTGTTTACCCGATCTGTTCCAGTTTCCAGTGTCTTGACCCGGCTTCACTTGAACCTTCTCCTTGACCTCCACCTCCTTACCTGATCCTGGCTTGTGTTTGACTCTCCTACTGCCTGATGCTCCTATACCTTGCTGCTTGTCTGTGTACTGAACCTGGCCTGTGCCCCGTCTCTGCCTGTCGTCTCGGTACCTGCTCTGTCCGGTTGTTGATGACCTCCTGGCTTATGTCCCAGCTACGCCTCCATCTGCTGACCCAGCGATAGGGAGCTCTGATCCTCAGAGCCTGCCCAGCGCTTTTCAGCCATCTGGTTCCTGCCAAGGACCGGCCATCACCATCCACTACATCGGCCCTCGTGCCACTCTGTGTCCATCACTCCCTGTCATCACTATCAGGTACGTGACAGTACCACTCAGCCTGATGTCGGAGATCGAGAGAGGGGCTTCACCTCTTGAGTCGCTCTGCTTGCAACTTACGTCTCTTACCCTGGCAGTCTGCACCCTGCAAAAGAGCTACCAGCAGCTAGAGGATCGCATTCAATTCATGGGTCCTACTTTGGCAACTCCTGCACCTGCTACCGCACCTGGCTGCTTTTCATCTGAATGGACTTTTTTCTTACCTCTAGAAACTATGCCACCACCTGAACCTCGAGTTCCTGTACCAGAGCGATTCACTGGCGACCGTCACAAATTCTGTGCATTTAAGAACTATTGTGAGCTCTACTTTGCCCTACAACTGAGAACCTTCTCACTAGAAACCACCAAGGTGGGGTTTGCCATATCCCTACTTCTCGGAGACTCACAGTCTTGGGCTCATCAGCTTCGGGAACAGAACAGCGCAATCTTGGACTCCCTCTCTTCATTTTTTAATGCAATGGCGCAGCTCTATGATGACCCACAGTGCACAACCACTGCAGAGTCAACCCTTCATGCCTTACGCCAGGGTCACCAACCTGTTGAGGACTATGTGGCAGAATTCCGCCTGTGGGCTGCTGATACAGGCTGGAATGATGCAGCCTTACGGCATCAGTTTTGCCTTGGCCTGTCCGAAGACCTTATGAATGAGCTTGCTCATGTGGGGGTCCCCAGTTCCCTTTAAAACCTTGTTAATCTTGCCACCCAGCTTGATCGGAGGTTCAGAGAAAGGAGGGCAGAGAAGGCTGGCATCTCCATTCCCCCAACGAATAGGCAAGCACGTCCCGTGCAACTTGGACTTTTACGTTCACCACTCTCTAGTGAGGAAAAGTTACAACGACAGGAGAATTTGTGTCTATACTGTGGGGTAGCGGGTCATTATCTTCAAAATTGCCCTGTGAGACCTATAGAACCAGGACCATACCCTCTACCTATCTTGCCAACTGTTCCATATGGAGTAGAGCTGCACATATCACTTCAGATTCCCGGGAAAGATATCCAAGTGTCAGCCACAGTCGACTCCGGAGCTTGCAGTTGCTTCATAGACAAGGACTTTGCTCTATGTCATCAAATCCCTTTGCAAGCAAAGACACGCCTGTTGTCCATTCATCTGGCCGATGGATCCTGTCTCAGGTCTGGGCCTATAACACACGAGACCTACCCATTACTGGCTGTATCGGATATCATCATCGGGAATACTTGTGCTTGGACATTATTCCATCCCCTCTGTTTCCTGTTATCCTGGGCATCCCCTGGTTGCAAGCCCAAAACCTGCAGATAAACTGGGAATCAGGAGAACTGACCTTCTCATCCGCCTACTGCCAGCAGTCCTGCCTTTACCCCATTCCTAGAAAACCTGCACCCCTTCTTGGAGTACATACTGACTCTCCTGTGTCACAACTCATACCAGCCGCTTATCATGAATTTTTGGACATTTTTGATAAACAGAAAGCAGACATCCTACCACCTCACCGCCCGTATGACTGTCCAATTGAACTGTTGCCAGGTGCAGAAATCCCTTTCGGGCGCATCTTTCCTCTCTAAACTAGAACTTAAAGTACTACCTCAGTATATTGATGAGAACTTGGAGAAAGGTTTTATCCAGCCTTCCACATCCCCCGCAGGTGCTGGATTCTTTTTCGTAGAAAAAAAGGACCATACCTTGCGCCCCAGTGTTGACAGGGATTTAAATAAGATCACTATCAAAAACAGATATCCTTTGCCTCTTGTTCCAGAACTGTTCCAATGCTTCAAGACGTCTACAGTATTCACAAAACTTGACTTACGAGGTGCTTATAAATTAGTTCGGATCCACAAAGGGGACACGTGGAAGACGGCTTTCCGCACCAGATTTGGACACTACGAGTATCTCGTCATGCCCTTCAGGTTGTGCAATGCTCCTGCAACATTTCAGCATTTTGTCAATGACATTTTTAGAGATTTTCTTGATCTGTTCCTGATTGTCTACTTAGACGACATCCTGATTTTCTCTGATTCCCTTTCTGCACATCGTGAACATGTAAAGAAGGTTCTCGGCCGGTTAAGGGATCATGGACTATTTGCAAAAGCTGAAAAATGCAAATTTTAAAAAGACAACTCAGTTCCTAGGACTTATTATTTCCACCACAGGCATCTCCATGGATCCCCAAAAAGTTAAATCTATCCTCGAATGGCCCACTCCTACAGACAGGAAGAGCACACAGAGATTCATAGGATTTGCCAATTTCTATCGCAAATTTATTAAAAACTTCTCTGCCATCGTCTCTCCCATCACCCAGCTTACAGGACAAAACACCCGTTTTTCATGGACACCTGCAGCACAAGCAGCCTTTGACCAGTCAAAAACTCTGTTTACCTCAGCACCTATTCTGCAGCACCCAGACCCCGTATCACCTTACGTCCTCGAGGTGGACGCTTCAGAGAATGCCGTAGGAGCTATCCTATCTCAGCGTTGAGGAACAAATTCCCTGTTGCATTCCATTGCCTTCTTCTTGAGGAAACTCAGTCCCACAGAGAAGAACCATGATGTGGGTGACCGAGAATTACTAGCCATAAAGACAGTCCTAGAAGAGTGGCATTACCTACTGGAAGGAGCAGCACACCCAATTTTGATCTTTAC
Source organism: Lithobates clamitans (assembly GCA_037952925.1). Taxonomy (NCBI): domain Eukaryota; kingdom Metazoa; phylum Chordata; class Amphibia; order Anura; family Ranidae; genus Lithobates; species Lithobates clamitans. Next base: position 2,637,562 of record JBBGZY010000413.1, on the reverse strand, counting down.
CGATCACAAGAACCTTGAATATCTTAGAACTGCCAAGCGACTGAGGCCACGCCAAGCCAGGTGGGCACTGTTTTTTTCCCGTTTCTCCTCCCACATTACCTTCAGACCGGGTTCCAAGAATGGCAAACCCGACACGTTATCACGCATGTATCCAGAAGAGGGAGGACACCACCAGACAGACACAAACCTGCCAGCCCAAAGTTTTCTGTTGCTACAAGCAGATCTAATCACCCAACTTAAGCAGGCATCCACAAGGGATGTTCTACCACCGGGTATTTGTACCTCCAAGCTTACGCCCCAAGATCCTCAGCCTGTGCCATGACCACCCCTTGGCGGGACATTTTGGGGTAACCAAGACTGTAGAGCTTGTACAGCGGACCTTTTGGTGGCTTAATCTAAGATCTGATGGTAAGGATTATGTGAGTACCTGTGGGATCTGCAACAGAAGCAAGACTGATAAAACCAAAGCCTGGGGCCTGTTAAGGCCACTGCCCGTTCCCAAGAGTCCCTGGGAGATGATCAGTATGGATTTCGTCGTTGAGCTTCCACCTTCCGAAAGTTTTACCACAATCTGTGATCATGGACAGACTAACTAAAATGGCCCATTTCTTCCCCATGTTAGGAACCCCGTCTTCAACAGAGACCGCTTGTGCTTTCATCAAAGAAGTAGTGAGACTCCACGGTGTACCCAGCAGTATCACCGACCGGGGGGTACAGTTTACATCGAAGTTCTGGAGAGACCTGTGCAAGATTTTCAAGCCCGAGACCTGCTTCTCATCGGCATATCACCCCCAGACGAATGGCCAGACCGAACGCACAAACCAGACCTTGGAACAGTACCTTCGGTGTTTCCCATAGCCTATTTAAACTGAGCACTTGCACATAAACTTTGCCGAGTGGTCTTTCAGCTAGTGTTATTTACCCGATCTGTTACAGTTTCCAGTGTCTTGACCCGGCTTCACTTGAACCTTCTCCTTGACCTTCGCCTGCCTACCTGATCGCGGCTTGTGTTTGACTCTGCTACTGCCTGATGCTCCTGTACCTTGCTGCCCATCTGTGTACCGAACCCGGCCTTTGTCCCGTCTCTGCCTCTCGTCTCTGTACCTGCTCTGTCCGGCTGTTGACCTTCTGGCTTGCATCCCGGCTACGCCTCCATCTGCTGACCCAGCGATAGGGAGCTCTGATCCTCAGAGCCTGCCCAGCGCTTTTCAGCCATCTGGTTCCTGCCAAGGACCGGCCAGCACCATCCACTACTTTGGCCCTCGTGCCACTCTGTGTCCGGCTCTCCCTGTCATCACTTTCAGGGGTGTCAGACAGGAGGTGCAAGAGAAGCCCCCTCTCCAGCTCGATCTCCACCAGGTACGTGACAAAAACACAGTATCATTAAAACAACTTTTTTTAAAATTGCAAGCTGTGCAAAAAAAAGAGTAAGAAATATATGGTGAAGCATAGGGGCGATCCTCCCCCTGTCCACTCCAGCCCATATCCTTTGCCATATATGCTTTTTTTTTTACTGCATTGGTGAAATCACCTCCTACAATGCTGGAGTCACTGATTTACGTATTGTGAGAGCAAACCCTGTTGCTGTCAAAATAAACAAATCAGTGCTGTAGATGAATGGCATACCTGCAAAGCAAACAATGGTTAACAATAAAACACAGTAACAATAAAACATTACAGTATAGCAGTATAGTATAAAATACAGTAAAACAGTAACAATAGAAATGACAACAATTTTTGGCTTTTTTTTTTACATTTTTATTGTAACTATAAAAATTCCAAGCTAGGGTCTCTCAAAATGCAACAGCCATCTAACATCTTTCAAGACCCTGTGTGAACATGTGCCCTAGACTGTGACATGCTGTACCCTATACTAATAATCCACTAGTGAGTGATAGCGATGAAAACAGCCCCCGACACAGAGACCAGGTTTGCCAGGACAGGAGGGACAAAAATAGCAGAAGTCACACCTAAATCCGCGTTTGCTACAGACACAGCATCTTTTTTGGGGTGCTCTTTGGGTAGGGATACCAGGGAGCACATCTGGAAAATGCCTCTAATGCAGCTGGCTCACTGCATCTGGATTGGGAAATTGGGCCACAGCACCTTCTGGATACAAAAGGGCCTGTGAGGATCTCTAGCTGGAATTTTAGGAAGGATCCACTTCTTCCTAATGCTTTGTATAGAACATAAGCATTGAACAGAGCCAATTGAAATAAATATACAGACACTTTTTTGTACCAGTGTCTAGCCTTACGTGTAACTAAGTACGGCCCCATCATCTGGTCATTGAAGTCCACCCCTCCCACTTTAAGGTTGTGGTCGTGGACACAGAGGGGCTTCTCAACAACACCAGTTGCCATTTTATTTTTGGACTGCCGTATCTGCGTGAATGGAAGACAAAACAAAAACATTCAGTTTTTCCTTCCACCTCACTGCAAGCAATTCATTACACCTCAAGCTGGCTCTCTCCCCCTGTCTAAGTGGGGCACTTACAAGCCATTGGGGGAAGCCCCTGGCAATTAGATCGCACGGTGCCACATGCACCAATTCCAAATTGAAAGAGGTGTCTAAAAAGTGGAACGCTTGTGTAAAATTGTCCAGGTATAAATGGTACCCCTTTATGAAAAAGGGTGACACCAAGTCCCAAATAATCTTGCAGCTGCTCCCTATGTAGTCTGGACAGTTGGGGGGCTCCACGATGCCATCTTTTCCCTTGTAAACCAGGAAATTACATGCATAGCCTGTTTCCCTGTCACAAAGCTATACATGTAGTTGGACTTGATGGACCTTTATTTTTTTCAACTTCGCCTACTATGTAACTATGTAACATTTTTACCCCATATTTGGCATGCTTGCTGAGGAGAAACTGAAAACAAGGCGGCCATAAAACAATCAGGGACTCATCTACGCAGACATCTTGTTCGGGGATATACAAGGCTACAATTTTTTGGTGACGTGGTTTTCGAGGGGCCGAATTTTGTGGAGCCGATCATATCCAGGGTCACGCCGAGGATATGGATAGTGAATGGAGGGCAACAACTACAAAAAATAATATTAACCAAAATACTAAAAAAATAATAAGTGATATAAATTACTGAATAATAGTACATATAAATCTATATGATGTGGAAAAATGGTAATCAGAAAAAATGTAAAAATACATGCAAACAATCAATCACAGAAACATTAAATTTGTGAAAAATAAAGTCCCAAATGAGGAAGAAAACACAATTCTGATAAAGACAGAGTGATCTTCTGTGTAGATAATCTTCTAGGTATAAAGTGAGATATCCTTCACCAAGAAAGCAGCACCCCACAGTGCTGGATATAAGATCTGCTTACCAGAGGCAATTGACTTCTTTTATTGAAAAGAAAGTCACAAATGCTTGTGCGGGATAGTGCCTGCTCACATGGATAGACTGGAGAACAGTAGGAAAGCTTCCTCCCCGGGTTATTAGGCACGGGATATATAAAAGACAATGGAGATGTCCATAGCGTAATTCAGTTTATTAAAAAAATTAAAAGCATAACAGAGCCAAATGGCCGCTTACATTTGCTGGTGCCTACCTGGCACTGGGGCTGCTAACTCGTCGGTAGTGGGACTGTGCATGGATGCCGTGTAACCACCTCCGTGGTCGGCGTGCATTCCACCCGTGCAGTAGTAACAACCAAGGATGCCGGATATGGAGTGAGATGACGTGACCAGGTACCGCTTCGACGTACATTTCGTAATAACGTCTTTAGGAAGTGTACCTTGGTCACTAGGAGACACGTAACTTATAGTCAAAGGAAGCAGACTAGGGGCATGATAATTATGAAAAGGGGAAATTGTGCAGCCGCAATGCAAATTCAAATTGCCTACAGCTAGAACACACTTGTGTACACTAAAGTAAGGGTGCAATGACTTTGCTTTACCATTTGAGGGTAAAACATTGTATAAGACCATAATATTTGTAATTAAAAAAGAGAGAGACATAAGAAATTGGGGGTGTGGTGATTGTAAAAAAGGGGACTTGCATTTCGCAGCTGCAGTGCCGGTTCACATAGCTTGGCAGCTGCTGATTTTTGTACATGTAATCAACAAAAGTAGAATCACTTAGCCCTTGGATAAACCATTTGAAGGGACATAAAGATCCATTGCGAAAAACGGATGGAGCACAACAATACCTAAATAATAATAAAACCTAATGAAGGTATATCTATAATCGTAGAATGATGGGAACAGAGAGGGAAAGAAAGGGTAGATGTACACACATGCTAAGGTTTAATCGTTTGTCAAAAAGCAATTTATATCTAATTCAATATTCATCCCAAAAGGCTGCATAGTGTGCAATTAGTACAACCAGTGGGTTTCATTTTGTGAGATGGCTCTCTTCATGTGTGTACCCCTCCAATGTTTTGATATTTTATCTATACCATAGAAAGTTAAAAGGGTTGGATCACTATTATGAAAAAGTTTAAAATGTCTGGAAACACTATGGTTGAGATGACCTTTTTTGATATTTGCAAGATGTTCATTGATTCTGGTCTTTCTGACCTGTGGTTCTACCCACATATTTTAGGGAACACGGGCATTCCAGAACATATGTCACCTGATCAGAAGAACACGTGATAAGAGGTTTCATTTTAAATTCTTGTTTGATAACCAACAATTGGACATGAGAAATCTATTTCTTTGTGCTTGGTTTTCTTGTTTTGCAGGCCTTACATCTAGTACAGTAATGAAAACCAGACCCATCCAAAAAAGGAAATGGTTTTCTTGGAGGGTTTTCTTTTCTTTTTAATGTACATTACAAGCAACGAGGTTCCTTAATCCTGGGGCTTTTCTATAAATAAACTTTGGTTTTGCTAGTAATAAAGATCGTAAGTCCCTGTCTTTAAGCAAAATTGGGCAAAATCTTTTAAAAATAGTCTCCACTGTCGGTGGAAGCCTGATAAAAACGCTACCTCTCCTTTGTATTCTTTTTTGGTTTAGTGACTAGAAGAGTTTGCCTATCCATTGCTGAAACCTGCTCTACAAGTTTCTCAAGCGTCTGCAGTGGATATCTCTTCTCCAAAAACCTGTTAGTGAGAACTCCCGCCTGTAGGAAGAAATCATCATTATCGCAAGTTGCGCCTAATACGCATATACTATCCTTTTGGGACAGCCCCTATCCACTGTGGATAGTGGCAACTGTGAGTTTGGCACAAAAGCATTCCTATCAGTCTCTTTGAAGAAAGTCTTTGTGCCAATAGTATTCTGGTGTTTAGTGAGCATAAGATCCAAATAATTGGCAGTCACTAGACTGCATTCTGCCGTAAACTTTAGACCATATTTATTACTATTTATTTTTCCCAAAAAATCTAAAAAACTTGAGTGAGAGCCCTCCCATAACAGGATGACGTCATCAATGTACCTTTTGTAAAAAAGAAGCGACTTTGTTCTATTTTTAAAGATGGTTTCCGATTCCCATTTATTTAATGTTATATTTGCCACACTTGGGGAACAACGTGCCCCCAAAGCAACGCCCCCTGTTTGGTTGTAATAATCAAGTGCCCAAAAATGGTTATTACTCATGGCCAAAGCCAATCCTTCCACCAAAAAATTGGTTTGGGATTTGGTCATTTTGGGTTCCTTTGACAGATCCGATTTTACCGCCTCCAGTGCATCCTTATGGCGTATATTTGTGTATAGAGACTCAATGTCTACTGTAACCATTAGTGTGTTGTCAGTTACAGTATTAGCTTGCAAAAGCACAATTAGTTCCCTACTGTCTTTTAAGTAGGATTGGCTCTGTGCAACTAGCCTCGAGTACAGGGAGCCAATCCCACTTATAATGGGACGGCCCGGTGGTTTTTCTTTATTCTTGTGTATTTTAGGTATTATAAATAGTACTGGAATTTTGGGTGTATGTAGCATGAGATGGCCAGCTTCTTTTTGGTCAAGTATTTTCTTTAGTAATCCTTTTTCTATCCATCTTGTGAGTTCAGTTTTTAACCGTGGTGTGGGATCAGTGCTCAGTTTTTTGTTTTTGTTTTTTATAGTATTTTGGTTAATATTAGTTGTTGTATTAGCGCCCTCCATTCACTATACACTTGCTTTTTGACCACATTGATAAAAACAGGGGAGCAGCTTATTTTTACTTATTATTTAGTTTCTACCAATGTGGTTTGGCGCGGAGTTCATCCACATACTATTCACGCCGAGGACGACAGAGTTCATTGTCATTGAAGTGCATAAACCACAATATTTGCTTATATCTAGCCCTGGCAGCAGAGAACACAGGCATATGATGAATTAGGTCAGTAGACCAATATGACCACATCTCATTCTTTTCAGTAATGCCCATGTTGAGGGATAGGCCCAGAAAGGTCTTAAATTTGGGAATCGTAATAGGTTTCCATGCAAATTGTCTGGCAAGGGTATAATTTGAGTTTGCAGTGATAAGCATATAAATTGCTTTGTTCCATAGATCCATACAGATCTGTGAAAAACAGCTCAAATAAACCACGGGGCGTTAAATTTGCTGTTTCCACCTGAATTCTGGGTTGGCCAGTGAATGGGGGGGGGGTACGGACGCTACAGTATATGTGGGCTGCCAATCAGGATTTGCAAGCGCATCAGGATGGGCACTATGGGCTCTACAGGCCTGTGTTTGAATTCTTGGTGGCTGCGAAACACTACTAGTGCTAGACACCACTCCAGCTTGAATTGCACTTATGGGACTCGTCACGTCACCAAATGTTACTGCAGTGCTGGTTTGTCTACAACCAGGATGTACTAGGAAGCTGGTGCTCGTAAGTTCCCCAGAAGGTAGAGTGGCACTAGTACCGGCACTCTGCTGCATAGGAGAATAATGCGATTGTAGCACCTCAGCAACAGAGGAACGGTATGCCTGACCTTAGCAGGGACCTCTTCTCTATCATCAGCTATCTGTCAGGGTGCTGCTGCTCTCTCTACAGGTTCGAATACTGAGCCTTATTCATACAGTGAGGACTCCCCATCGCTCTCATCTGTCATGCTCAGTATCCTGTAGGCCTCTTCACTAGTGTAATTTTCGTTTGACATTTGACTAATAAATTTATAGGTACCTAGTGTGACTCACAGGTAAAAAAAGCACCTGGTTGACAAGGACTGTTTGAACTGCTACAAAAAACTTTAACTGCTAGCGCTAGCAAAAATTAGGCCCGACTCTGCTAATGCTGCTGTTTTGTGTACTGTGTAACGGAAGTGACAGTGATCTACTGATACTGCACTTGTTTGGGTGGGGCAGAGGGGCTAAATGCATGTGCTGGCAGGTGTCGGGCTGACCCTGCTAACGCCGTGTTTTTTTGGGAACACTATACTATTGGGGTATATCAAAGATATTGATCCATTCAGACACTATACTAGTAATGGAGGTGTATAGTGTGTGTGTGTTAGTGTTACTAGCAATCAAAAGGGTAAATTTTGATGCTATCTGGGATTGACGCTAACTGGCGTCACCCGTGACACTAATACAGTGATCAGAAAACAAGATCTGTACACTGTACTAATGACACCCTGACAGGGAGTGATAGGGTTTAACTGGGGGCGATCAGTGGATTAAAACTATTAGGAAATATGTGGTGGGACCCTGACGCTATATAAGACTGGCGCTAACTACTGTCACCCGTGACGTAATACAGTGATCAGAAAAAAAAATCTATACACTGCAGTGACACTGTGACAGGGAGTGAAAGAGAACTGGGGCTGAAGCTATTTAGCCTCACAAGTGACACCAATCAGTAAAAAATGTGTACACTGTGACAAGGAGTGAAAGGGTAAACTGGGGGAGTGATCAGGGGATAAATGTGTCTAACTATGTGTACTGGCGTCAGTGTAGTGCTTTACTCACAGTAGAGGCTCTCTCCTCACTCTGGAACCGAAAAGGGCTCCAGGAGGAGATTGCATAATTTCCTGTGCCTGTGTTTACATTACACAGGCACAGGATGTTCAGTCATTCAAATCCGATCACCGCAGGGACAGCGGGCGCGAATCACATACAGGTACGTGATTTTGCGCAGCCGGGCTGCCCTGCTGCAGTATATGTATGTGGGGCAGTCTGGAAGTGGAAAACTACCCTTAAGTGGGTAAAAAAGTTCCCCTTTATGCTATTTGCCATAAACAAATAATCAAAATACTTCAGGCAACTTTTCATGTCATCATTAGATATTGGTCAAATTGCACTCTTACCAAATTGCAATAAAACCCCTCCATGGACCTTTACTATTCCATTCAAGTCTGATCAGACAAATCTGCATTTTACAATGAGGATAACTTCCTTTGACCCTTTTGATATGTAAAATGCAACTTGTCTGGCCGCTATGTGCTAGCCTCACATACCTATGTACACATTCAAAAAAATGTATATTGTGTGTGTGTATATATATATATATATATATATATATATATATATATATATATATACACACACACACACACACACACACACAGTATCTCAGAAAAGTGAGTACACCCATCACATTTTTGTAAATATTTTATTCTATCTTTTCATGTGACAACACTGAAGAAATGACACTTTGCTACAATGTAAAGTAGTGAGTGTACAGCTTGTATAACAACACACAGCGATTAATGTCTAAACCGCTGGCAACAAAAGTGAGTACACCCCTAAGTGAAAATGTCCAAATTGGGCCCAATTAGCCATTTTCCCTCCTTGGTGTCATGTGACTTGTTAGTGTTACAAACTCTCAAGTGTTAAATTTGGTTTTATCGCTCTCACTCTCTCATACTGGTCACTGGAAGTTCAACATGGCACCTCATGGCAAAGAACTCACTGAGGACCTGAAAAAAAGAACTATTGCTCTACATAAAGATGGCCTAGGCTATAAGAAGATTGCCAAGACCCTTAAACTGAGTTGCAGCACGGTGGCCAAGACCATAAAGCGGTTTAACAGGACAGGTTCCATTTAGAGCAGGCCTTGCCATGGTCGACCAAAGAAGTTGAGTGCACATGCTCAACATCATATCCAGAGGTTGTCTTTTTGGGATATAGACGTATGCTGCCAGCATTGCCCCAGAGATTGAAGGGGTGGTGGGTCAGCGTGTCAGTGCTCAGATCATACTCCGCACACTGCATCAAATTCGTCTGCATGGCTGTCATCCCAGAAGGAAGCCTCTTCTAAAGATGATGCACAAGAAAGCCCGCAAACAGTTTGCTAAAGACAAGCAGACTAAGGACCTGGATTACTGGAACCATGTGAGGGGTGTACTCACATTTGTGAGATACTGTGTATATATATATATATATATATATATATATATATATATATATATATATACACACACGTACACACACACACACACACACACACACACACACACACACACACACACACACACACACACACACACACACACACACACTATTACCAAAAGTATTGGGACACCTGCCTTTACACACAGGTAGGGTTCAATATTGAGTTGGCCCACCCTTTGCAGCTATACCAGCTTCAACTCTTCTGGGAAGGCTGTGCACAAGGTTTAGGAGTGTGTCTATGGACATGTTTGACCATTCTTCCAGAAGGGCAATTGTAAGGGCAGGCACTGATGTGGATAAGAAGGCTTGGCTCGCAGTCTCTGCTCCAATTCATCCCAAAGATGTTCTATTGGGTTGAGGTCAGGACTCTTAAGAGGGCTGCGCTGACTTTGGACTTGATAAAACACAGTGGGCAAACACCAGCAGATGACATTGCTCCCCAAATCATCACAGACTGTGGAAAATGTTTGCATTTCATTTGGAAATCAAGGTCCCAGAGAGTCTGGAGGAAGAGTGGAGAGGCATAGAATCCAAGTTGCCTGAGGTCCAGTGTGAAGTTTCCAAAATCAGTGATGATTTGGGGAGCCATGTCATCTGCTGGTGTTGGTTCACTGTCTTAGGTCCAAAATCAGCGCCGCCGTCTACCAGGAAATTCTAGACCACTGCATGCTTCCCTCTGTTGACCAGCTTTATGGAGATGCTGATTTCATTTTTCAGCAGGACTTAGCACCTGCCCACACTGCCAAAAGTACCAATACCTGGTTTAATGATCATGGTATCACTGTGCTCAATGGGCTAGCAAACTCGCCTGACCTAAACCCCATAGAGAATCTGTGGGGTATTGTCAAGAGGAAGATAGGACAACAATGCAGATGAGCTGAAGGCTGCTATCAAAGCAACCTGGGCTTCCAAAACACCTTAGCAGTTCCACAGGCTGATTGCCTCCATGCCATGCCCCATTGATGCAGTAATTCATGCAAAAGGAGCCCTGACCAAGTATTAAGTGCATACTATACCAGGGCTCAAAATTTTAAGTCCTGAGCTACTAGCCAGGCCTTTAGGGTTACTTGCAAACCAGTTGCCCCACCCAACCCCTACCCTGGCCCTAAACACATCCTCGTAAATTATCTCATGAAATGACACTTAAATGGTTTATATAGAATTAAGTTACAAAAGTAAATATTAACAACTTTATCAGTGCCCATCAGTGCAGCCTCACCTGTGCCCAACAATGCAGCCTACCTGTGTCCATCAATGCCGCTTCACCAGTTTCCAACATTGCAACCTACCCGTGTCCATCAATGCCGCTTCACCTGTGCCCAACAATGCAGCCTACCTGTGTCCATCAATGCAGCCTACCTGTGCAGGGGAAGAGAGGAGAGGAAGAGGATTGCCGGCCAGATCGTAAGAAAGCGAGGCCCCGGTACTTTGATACAAGTCACACATCCTGACATTGGACAGGTGATTTGTCTATAAAAGTACCTGGGGCAAGGAGGTGGGGCTGTGTGTGACAGCGAGTGCGGGAAACACTCCGCAATTATAATGAAAGCTGTTACAGTGATGTTCCTCTGCGCTCTTATGATCCGGCCGCCTGCTCTCCTCACTCTTCCCCAGAGCGATCGCCGGGAGAACGGCTCCCATTCAACCCTGCTTGCCGGCAGTGCTCGCCCCCCGCTCCGAGGCAGCCCACGCTCGCCAGCCCTCATTTTCCACTTGCAAAATGCGAGTAGGAGATTGGAAACTTTGAGGGCTGTACTATACTGCTTTTTAGTAAGCCAACATTTATTAAAAATCCTTTTTTTAATTGGTCTTATGTAATATTCAAATATTCTGAGATACTGAATTTGGTGTTTATACTAGCTGTAAGCCATGATCATCAAAATAAAAGGAAGAAATGCTTGAAATATATCACTCTGTGTAACGCATCTATATAAAATATATGAGATAGGAGTTTCCCTTATGAATTGAATTACTGAACCTTTTTTATGATATTCAAATTTTTTGTGATGCACCTGTGCATATACTGTGTGTGTGTGTATATATATATATAGATAATCCTACATAAATCTGCCTACAACCGCGTCAGCGAAATGACATTGATGATATTCCGTCTTTTTGTAAAGCTGCTCTCAGGCGGCTGGTCGTATTGACTATTTATGATAGGGGCATTAGGATCAGGCCCGGGAAAAAAAATCTTTCGAGAAACTCAGGACTATTATTCTGCATCCTGACCTCAAGGCCAGGTATACCCAAACTTTACCAGAGACTGTCTAGGAATGTCAACGTGATCATCAGGTGCCACCACATTGAGCTACCTGATTTTCAGATCATCAGAAACAAATACTTATTCACTCACTGGACAGACTTACAGGCTCTCAAATATATGTAATGATACTACCAGCAGGTGCTTGACTAAAAAATTTTACAAGAAAATTCTTGATCCAGAACTTGGGAAGGGACATTTTACCTACGTAGGACACTATGATAAAACTGGCTCTATAGCAGTTATGGAATATAACTATCAGAGAGAGCTGTCCCCTTCAATTTGTTCTACAACTTTGTGCTCCAGTAGGTGGAAATATACTCACTGATCATGTAATCTGCAGTGATGTGTTCCCCAGTAAATGATGATGAAATGTGATTTTTGGCGCCTGACACTTTGATATAACTCTCCCAGTATGGTGCTGCAGGTCTGTGTATAACGTATATACTCGAGTATAAGTCAAATTTTTCAGCCCTTTTTTTTGGGCTGAAAGTGTTCCCTTCGACTTATACTCGAGTCACCGCCATCTGTCTGCATGATCAGCGTGTCATGCAGGCAGACGGCGGCCGGCGTGTGATGATAGTGTTCGGCGCCTATTGCAGCTTTCAAAAGCCGCGCCTCCTGCTCGTCTGTGATAGGCTGAACAGCTGTCAGTGTATAGCCTATCACGGACATTCTCTCATCCTCGTCCGTGGTATGAGAATGAGAGAATGTCCGTGATAGGCAGTCAGCGGTCAGCCTATCACAGACGAGGAGGAGGCGCTGCTTTTGAACTGTGGAATGGCCGCCGAACACTATCATCACACGCCGGCCGCCGTTTGAGGATGGAGATCGCCACAGGGAGGATGGAGATCGCCACAGGGAGGCTGCACAGAACACAGGTAGGCTGCACACAGGACATGTACAGGACACATGCACACAGGACACACATGTACAGGACACATACACATGTACAGGACACAGGACACATGCACAGGGTACAGGTAGGCTGCACAGGACACAGGGAGGCAGGCAGCTGCAGATGGGTATTGTTGACCCTCTGCATTTCTCACCCTCGTCTTATACTCGGGTCAATACATTTTTCTCAGTTTTTTGTGGTAAAATAGGGGCCTCGACTTATACTCGGAACGACTTATACTCGAGTATATACGGTATATCTATATGTTTTGTTAAAACATCCACATGTAAAAAACTGGCCAATTTTACTATTCAGCTGAATACAATGCAATGCTACAACTGGCAATAATGCTTAAGGGTTCAGTAAATTATATATATATATATATATTTTAATGCACACAAATTGGTCCTTTTCCTTTGCAAAACGGAGAGCAAGAAATCCACCTTAATTGGTGGAGAAAACGATAACATCTGAATACATTTGAATGATTACGGTATATAAACACTTTTGACCCCTTTCCATTCTCCAAAAACACACACAAAGATTGGGAATATATGTTATGTATGCCACTCTAATTGGGCATTTGGTCCACTCAAGAGTAAGACCCAATATACGCTCTTGGTTGTACAATCTGAGCACTGTAGTGCCCTTCACAAGACAGACAAGTCAAAGTTCAATTACTTTGTAAAGCAGAAAAGGCTGGAGTGTGGAGGGCTTTGTATATAAATGAATATTGAACAAAGATTCATCCATATGTAACCTAATTAAAAATACAATGCAACCTTTTAAGGTTCATTTCAGGAACAATGGCAAGTAGGTGTGCTTGGTTACAATGACCAAAGATGCCTTTCAAAGGGCACAAACATTTTCAGCCATAGCAGTATTCTACGTGCTTGTACTGAGAAGTTATTTATCACTTGTGCAGGTGCTGGATTGCATGTTTTATTGTAACAACTCTTCCCAGGATATGGGCTTAGAAAAAACTTCTCTCTCTAGCCAAAGATCATAGTTCATCTGAAAGTCTTCTGGCAATTCTACATGTTGTCCAAGCACACTTTGAAGGCAGTTGTCAACAGGTAGGAAGTCAGGATTCTTATGAGACTGATCATACCGCCGAGAATTGAACCGTTCAATATTGGCTCTAAGTGCACATTCTTCAGCTTGAAAATCCCAGGGACGAGCATCAAGATCTATAGGCAAATGTAAAAACATATACTGTCATGCATATTTTGTATGTTGGGGTAAAACAAGCACACACATTTCAGCTCTAAGGCTTCATACCATTCCCATATGCCCAGTCATCATTAAGACGATGTCGGACTTTCTGGTAGATGGCTGACATAGTTTTCATGTTGCTTTTTCTCCACTGTCTCCCAAGGTACTTGGTTTGCACTTTTAGCAACTTGAGTACATATAGCTGCATCATGGCTTGCTTAACTTTAAGGGCTCGTTTTAGGATGGGTGCAGACTTAAAAACCACCAGCATCTATTAGGAAGCAAATGAACACACAAAAATATATTGTCATTTAAAACAATAGACATTTTTCATTATTTTTCCAAACGACTCATTTAAGTAAGCACTATGGAAAATTAAAAACGGTTACAATATATATTAAAGAAACGATCTGGAGCATAAATAATAACCTACTGGCAAATTCAAGCACATTCACAAGGCTGGATTTGCTCAATGGGAGGAATATATTGTAAGCCAACAAAATTTGTTTTCTTGTTCAAAGGGAAAAACTGTAATAAATGTAACATTCGCAGAGGTTTTAAATGAGGCAAATACCACCATAATAATAATAATAATAATAATAATAATACTTATTGAAGAAAAGATGATAGTAAAATGTCACTGTAGTTACTTGCCCAATGAAATATGTGGTAAATATCTTTATAAAATTTACGCTACCCCAATAAATATTCACAAGCAAATGTTCAGTCATTCAGTGTTTTAAAAGACATTAGTAAATTAATACACCTATTAGCATCCCATGTTTCTGTTGCTTTCTATAAAATGTTAACTGCCTCATTTTTTCACCATCACTCTGATGTTACATGATCCAGCCATCATCCGTAAAGATATAGATATGCGTAAAGACACTGGACAGCAATAAGCTAGTGAAGTACATAAGAAATGTGGTGGGCACCGAGAGAAGTGACTTTAAAACAACCATTTGGATGCAATGATGAACAGGAATTTTATGTCATCCCCCTTTTTTGACCACAAATTAAGAATCTTGTGTGGTTATCACACACACCAATGGTCTCAAGGAGTTCTGCATGTCCTGGATGGTTCAAATGCATATCACAATACATTGGTATCATAGCCCAGTGTTAATGGAGAGGTGCAAATAAGAATGCCGTGCAGACCATCAACACTGATGATGATGTTAGGATGCTGGTGGGTGAAAGGTTGAAATGATGCACAATTGTGTAACTAAAAGGTAGGCTTGATCCACCGGATGGCTTGTATACATAGTTGGTGAGGTTGAAAAAAAAAAAGACAAGTCCATCCAGTCCAACCTGTGTGTGTTTTTTTTATGTTAATATACATTGTATACCCCTGTATGTTGTGGTCGTTAAGATACCCATCTACGTTTTTTTAAATCATCAATGTTCCTCGCTGATACCACTGTTTGTGGAAGAGAATTCCACATCCTTACCGCTCTGACAGTAAGCCCTTTATGCAATTTAAGGTTAAACTGCTTCTCTTCTAATTTTAGTGAATGGCCGCGTGTCTTTTTAAATTTCTTTTCACTGAAAAGTTTGTTCACTATGCTAGGGTCACCAGTACAGTATTTGTACATTGAATATCATATCCCCTCTCAAGCGTCTCCTCTTCAGAGAGAATAGGTTCAATGCTTGTAGTCTTTCCCCATAGCTGAGGTCATCCAGTCCCTTTATTAGCTTTGTTGCCCTTCTCTGGACTCTCTCCAGTTCCAGCACATCCCTCCTGAGGACTGGTGCCCAGAACTGGATGGCATACTCTAGGTGTGGCTGGTCCAGAGTCTTGTAGAGTGGGAGAATACTCGTTTTATCTCTGGAGTGAATCCCCTTTTTAATGCATGCCAATATTCTGTTGGCTTTGCTTGCGGGAGCCTGGCATTGCATGCCATTGCTGAGCCTGTCATCTAAATTCCCCAGAGGTTCTCCCCCTAGCGAGTAAATTGCAATCACAATTTTGACACCCAAATGCAATACGTTACATTATTCAACATTAAACCTCATTTGCCATGTAGTTGCCCACCCCATTAATTTGTTTAGGTCTTCTTGTAAGGTTTCCACATCCTGCATAGAAGTTATTGCCCTGCTTAACTTTGTATCGTCTGCAAATACTGAGATTGCGCTGTTTATCCCACCCCTCAGAACATTTATGGCAGGGGTGTCTAAACCTTTTTCAAAAAGGGCCAGATTTGATGAAGTGAATATGCGTGAGGGCCGACCGTTTTGCCTGACATTCTTTGAACCATTAAAAGTTGGTCTAAGTTTGTTCGTTCGAGCACTAATACACTGCCCAACAAGAATTCTCTTGCCTTTGTGGCTGTGTGCGAGTAAAGAGATGAGCTTGGGCTTGTTATTTGGGTATACCGTATTTATTGGCGTATAATACACACCTTAATTTTAAGAGGGAAGTTTCAGGAAAAAAACTTACATTTTAAATAAAGAACTGTGAAGAAAAATAAGGATCAGTGCCCATTTGCAGCCTCACAAGTGCCCATCTGCAGACCCACCATTGTCATGAATGCAGCACCCACCTATTGCCAGGAATGCAGCACCCACCATTGCCATGAATGCAGCACCCACCATTGCCATGAATGCAGCACCCACCATTTTCATGAATGCAGCACCCACCATTGCCAGGAATGCAGCACCCACCATTGCCAGGAATGCAGACTCACCATTGCCATCAGTGCAGCCTGATTGAATGCCCATCCATCTGCAGTCTTGGAGAAGACAGGTAGGGGGGCAGAAGAAGCGCCAAAAGATTACATACAGGAGAAACTCCTGTTTTCTCGGCGGCCCCTTTAATACAATGTCCCACCTCCTATGATGGACAGAACAGTCGTCCAATGGTGGTGCAGGAGACAAACTTCCTATTACAGAGGCTGCCGTGTATACATGAAATTCTCCTGTGTGTACGGCACTCGTCCTGCCTCCTCCAAGGCAACCAGCATGTATATCTTTTGTGGCCCTGGTGCTGGGAGATCATTGGGGGCCACAAAAGATATCTATGTCCAAACAACCAGGCGGCCGTTCAAAACCGGAACGCGGAACCACGATTGGCCCGCAAGCCAGACTATGGACATGTCTGCTTTATGGTCTGGCTATCACTTGACTAAGTTCCTTAAGGACCCTCGGGTGCAATCCATCTGGTCCCGGTGACTTATTTATGCTAAGTTTTTCAAGTCTATTTTTATTCTGTCCTCTGTTAGCCATGAGGGTGCTTCCTGTAATTTGCTATGAAAATTAACATTACAGTCTTGGTTACTGTTTCCCTTGTGAAGACTGAGGAGAAGAATATATTCAAAACCTTCGCCATCGTTTGTAACCAGATTCTATTCATCATCCTTTATAGGGCCAATATGTTCTGGCCTCCCTTTCTTACTATTTATATAGTTAAAGAAATTTTAGATTAGATCTTTTATTAAAGAATTTCTTGGGATTTTTTTTTACTCGCCTCCGCTATGTGCCTTTCGTGTTGTATCTTAGCCTCCCTGATTGCACCCTTACATTTCTTATAGCATTCTTTATAAAGTTGCTGACAATGACCTGGCTTTGTATTTTTTAAGGCCTTTTTCTTTGCTTTTATATGCATTTTTACATTGGAGTTAAGCCACCCAATGTATTTTGAAGAGTCTGCACCTCAGCAGGGGGTAGTGATATGTTAAATGCTACTGTTTTTTGAGAATTCAGAAACAGACCGGAGAGTCGTGAGAAATGATCTAGTAGGGACAACAAATTAGGCAAGGTTACTTGGGGATTAGTGATGTACATGAGAACGTCATCATCTGCAAATCATGCACATTTATGTTTCTGTTGGCCCAACGAATACCGTGAATGTCAGGGTGGGAACGTATTGCCATAGCTAGGGGCTATATTGCCAATGCAATTAGTAAAGGGGAGAGTGGTCCGACCAGGGGGTAGATAATATCTTGGCGGACTTCAGTTTAGGCAGCAGTCCCGAGAGGAAAAATATGTGATCTATACGTGAGTAATGTCCATGTGCTCTTGAGTAATGAGAGTAATCTCTAGCAGTGGGGTTTGCTTCCCTTCAAACATTCCACCAAGTCATAGTGATAAAGCAATTGTGCAAATTTGTGACTCTGTTTAGGAGGGGGACGGAGCCCCGCAGTGTGTGATTTATCTTTAATAAGATCCAAGGCTAAGTTAGAAGTACTTCTCCTTCAAATTCAGTAGCCATGGACCGTAGGAGGGAATGAAAGAATGCGGTTTGATTGGTGTTGGGAGCGTAATAGATTAGGAAAGTGACCAATGATTCCCCCAGATGACCTTTAACTAGAAGGTAACGCCCGTTTTTGTCCCTAAGAACTTTGGTTTCAGTGAATAATATGCGTCGAGAGAAGTAGAGGACCACTCCCCTTTTTTTTCTCAGATGCATTTGCATAGTAGCAAAGAGGAAAGTCTTTGTGGAGATATCGAGGGGTAAATAGGGAGGTAAAGTGTGTCTCCTGGAGGGCAAGCAATGTCTACCCCCAAAGATCGGTAGTGTGTAAAGGCCTTAATCCGTTTAGTGGGTGACCTGAAACCCTGAACATTAACACGCGCAACAGGACCCGCAGGAACACGCGCGCCGACGCGCCCTGACGCCCACCACCGTGAGCTCTCTGACAGTGCCCCCTCCTCAAGGGCAGCCTCCGGATGCCCAGCTGGGCCAACCCGGTTGCATGAGAGTTTGTAAAGGCTTGCAGCAGTTCTTCAGCGTGAAGATTACTCTCAGGCTCCCAGGAGTTATCCTCGGGTCCATACCCCTTCCACTTGATGAGATACTGGATTTGATTGCGCCTTTTCCTACAGTTCAGGATTGCCTCGATTTCGAACTCCTCCTCGTTATTGATCATAACAGGCTCAGGAAGACTGGCATTACGGTTGGTGAAAGGATTAGGAACGACCGGTTTCAGTAAGGACACATGGAAAACCGGGTGTATTCTAAAAGGAGTCCGGCAGGCTGAGCTCATACGCTACGTCGTTTATCTTTCTTCTCACCGGGAAGGGTCCCATGAATTTAGGCCCTAGTTTCCTAGAGGGGCAAGCCATTTTTAAGTTAGTTGTAGATAGCCACACTTGATTGCCAGGCTCCAGGATAAGTTCCCCACGCCTCTTCTTGTCGAACATCTTTTTATAAGAAGCCTGGGATTGGGCCATTGTTTCCTGGAGAAGTTTGTTTTTGGTAGAGAAGAACTCCAATGTTTCGGTCACTGCAGGGAGGGAGCATTCCGGTATCGAGCTGGGTAGAAAGGAGGGATGAAATCCATAGTTGGCAAAAAATGGCGTCTGGTTGATGGCTCAATGCAAGGAGTTATTGTATGAAAATTCCGCAACTGGTAGCAGAGAAACCCAGTCATCCTGGGAAAAGGCAGAGAAACAACGGAGGTATTGCTCCAGGGTCTGGTTGCTTCTCTCCGTCTGGCCGTTTGTCTGGGGGTGATAGGCTGAAGAGAACGCTAGTTCAATTTCGAGGGAACCACACAACGCCTTCCAGAACCTGGAGGTGAATTAAACACCACGGTCCGAGACGATATTAGAGGGAACCCCATGTAATCTCACGATTTCTTTAACGAAGATCTTCGCCGTTTCCACGGCTGAGGGTGTGCCCTTCATGGGCAAGAAGTGAGCCATTTTCGACAATCTATCAATTATGACAAAGATGGTAGAGAAGCCTTCGGATGGGGGTAGCTCCACTATGAAATCCATCGAGATCATTTTCCAGGGTCTGTCAGGAATGGGCAAGGGTTTCAATAAGCCCCAGGCCTTCGTCTGGTTACTCTTGCTTCGGGCACAGGTGTGGCAGGAACTGACGTAACTCCTACAGTCCTCGGCCAACTGTGGCCACCAAAAGGTGCGCTGCACCAGTTCGGTTGTCTTCTGAGCCCCGAAATGACCTGCCTGCTTGTGGTCATGGCAAAGCTCTAGTACCAGCACCCTAAGGCTCTAAGGAACCATGATCTTCCCTTGTGCCAAAGTAAACCATCTCTTAGGCTGGTCTAGTTGGGGTATAGTTGTGGAAGCTTGCCTTATTCTGGAGATTAAATCCCCCTGAAGAAGTAAAATTTCCCGCAGGCAGGATAGTGTCCGGAGGGACGGTCTCTTTGGAGTCATGGAACATTCGCGAGAGTGCGTCTGGTTTGATGTTTTTGGAGCCGGGTCTGTAGGTTATGTGAGATTGAAAGCGGGAGAAGAAGAGTGCCCATCTGGCTTGTCGTGGTTTTAGTCTCTTGGCAGATCTCAAATACTCCAAGTTTTTGTGGTCCGTGTAGATTAGAATAGGATGTACAGCACCCTCCAAAAGATAGCGCCACTCCTCCAGAGCCGTCTTGATGGCCAGAAGCTCCCACATCGTAGTTCCTTTCAGACACAGATAGTTTGCGAGCGAAAAAAGCTATTAGGAACAGAAGGGCCTTGGGGCCCTGACATTGGGAGAGTACTGCCCCTACTGCGACTTCTGAGGCATCGACCTCCAACACGAATGGCAAGGCAGAATTAGGATGTTTGAGGATGGAGGCCGATGTGAATAGTCCCTTTAATTTTTCAAAGGCTGGTTGAGCCCTGGGGGTCCAGCAAAATCGGGTTCCCTGTTTTGTTAGTTCTGTAATGGGGGTGATGATCTTGGAAAAGTCTCTGATGAATTTCCTAAAGAAATGGGAAAATCCAACGAAGCGTTGGACCCCCTTCCTGTCTGTAGGTGCGGGCCAGTCCAGGATGGCGGACACCTTTTGAGGGTCCATTTTAATACCTTCTACTGAAATGATGAGCCCCAGGAATTGGATGCATTGGAGTTCAAACTCGCATTTATCAAGTTTAGCATACAGTCTGTGTTGCCTGAGCCGAACAAGGACATTCCGAACGTGCCTGCGATGATCAGTCAATGAAGAGGAAAAAATGAGAATGTCATCAAGGTAAAACGATGACGTAGAGGTCCAAAAATTCCCGTTAGATGTCGTTCACAAAATGTTGGAATGTGGCTGGGGCATTGCATAGACCGAAGGGCATAACGAGATACTCGAAATGCCCAAAACGAGTGCGAAAAGCGGTTTTCCACTCGTCCCCCTCTCAGATACGGATTAAATTATAGGCTCCGCGAAGATCTAATTTTGTGAAGACAGTTGCCGTAACGGGTAGCGATTTTTAATCGTTATCCGATTAAATTCCCGGTAATCGATGCATGGTCGAAGAGAATGATCCTTTTTCTCCACAAAGAATATGCCAGCCGGAGATGTGGACGGGCGGATAAACTTCTTTTTTAAATTCTCGTCAAGATATTGTTTTAATGTATCCAATTCCTGCTCAGTCAATGGAAAGATCCTCCCGAAGGGTACCTCGGTTCTGGGTAGCAGCTCTATAGGGCAATCATAGGGCCTGTGTGGGGGTAGGATCTCTGCACCTTTCTTGCTGAATACGTCCGAGAAATCTCGGTAGGGTTCTGGGATGGCTTGGTGTGAGTTGGCACCAGGGTGTAAGCAGAGGAGTTGGAGCATCTCGTGGGTAACTCTTTGCAGGCAGTGTTGATGGCAATAGTCAGAGAGAAATTCCACTTTTCCAGAAGCCCAGTTAATATGGGGATTGTGGGCCTGCAACCACGGCATTCAAAGGATGACAGGGAACAGGGGAGAGGAAATGGCATCCAAACAGAGGAATTCCTGGTGTTGAGAGTCCATAGTGGCTACTAAGGGGATAGTCTCCTGAATGACAGGACCGGAACGGAGGGCGGAACCGTCTGCAAGGTGAACAGCCAGGCTCTGGGTCTTGAGTCGGAGTGGGATATCATGCTGAGCTGCAAAGGCCTGGTCAATGAAGCAGCTGCATGCTCCGGAGTCAATGATGACTGGAACTTGGATAGCCTTTCCGGAAAGCTGCAAAGTGACAGAGATGGTAAGGTGAATACTAGGTTTTGGCATGATAGTTGCACACATACGAGCAGAAAAACGACACTTACGCGTCTTGTTGGGGCAGACGCTGGCGTAGTGCCCAGGTTCCTGACAGTAGAGGCATAGGTTATGGGTACGTCTTCGTAACTTATCTTCGGGAGTCAAGGAAGGATGGAGCAGACCAAGCTGCATGGGCTCCGGAGTGTCGGAAGCTGGAGAACTCGGTGGAGCATAGGGCCTACTAGGAGGACTGGGAACCTGTGGAAGCATCCAGGTGGGTCGAAAGGTACTGGTAGATCTTTTGGTGCGTCGTTCTCTCAGACGACGGTCAATTTGGATTGGACAGGTTAACTAGTTCTTTCAGGGTTTGGGGTATCCCAACCCGTGCTAACTCATCCTTGAGTGGGTCGGACAAACCTATCCTAAACTAATGGCGCAGAGCCGCGTCATTCCACGCCGTATAAGAGCTCCAGCGCCTAAATTCAACAGCATAGTCCTCAGCCGCTCTGCGGCCTTGCCGAAGGGAGTGCAGGGAAGCTTCGGCGGTAGCGGTTAATTGAGGATCTTCATAAAGTTGTGACATCGCCAAGAAGAAGGCGTCCAGATTCTCCAGGGCATCAGACTTTTGTTCCAGAAGGTGATGGGCCCAGGTTTGAGGTTCACCGGACAGCAAGGAAATGACAAAGCCCACCTTAGTGGCTTCTAGGGAGAAGGTACGAGGCTGCAGAGCAAAATAGAGACCACATACATTCCGGAATGCACGGTATTTACTACAGTCTCCGGAGGATCTTTCTGGTATAGGTACTTTAGGCTCTGGAGGAAGCATGACTACGGAGGGTGCCACGGTTGCAGATTAAGTCCCCTGGGGACTGGTGGGTGCAGACAGGGCCTAAACACGTTCCTCCAATCTGGTATAACCCTCTTGTAAATTTTTCACCGCTTGGGTTAATCCTGCCAAATGTCTGCAAAGTTCATCCATAGGGGAGGCCCCCTGCCCGGACTCAGTCATGGCTGCCTGATACTATCAGACTCCTACTTACCAGACCGGTGAGTCCGCTTGGGCAAAGGGTAGGCTCCCTTACGCGTTCTACTCGCGGCCCCTGGTAAGGTAAACAGGAAGCACAGGAGTACGGAGTGGTATGAGAGCCTGTTAACTGGAGTCCAGATGCAGATGGAAGAGCAGTCTTTAGCAGCAGGTGCAGGCTGGAACACAGGCAATGGGACTGAGCAGGATGGTCAGGAGACAGGCTGGGTTCGGCAACAGGCACGCAACAAGGTACAGTGGAGCAGGCAAAGGAATAGTCAAACAGGCCAAAGGTCGGGTGCAGGCAGAGTTCAGAGGGAGGTTCAGGAAGCAAGCCGGGTCGTCAGGAGATCTGGAGAGTATAGGCACAGGTACAGGTACTACGGACGGCAGAGCTGTTGATCAGGCAGCACTGATCAAAGAGGCAGGCCGACTTAAATGGGCAGTTTGGCGCCAAACGGAGCGCGCGCGCACCCGCACGCACATGCCCGCGCGTGCCCCCGCACACTGGCATACACAACAGATCTGACCGGGACACGCATACCGGAGCTGCAAGGAACGCGTGCAACAGGAACCGCAGGAACACACGCGCCGTTGCCCACCACCGCAAACCCTGACTGCCGAGGTGAGCTCTCTGACACACTCAGCCCAGAGGCACAGACAAACACACATGGATTTCTTCAGAATAACAAGGTAGGAATCTGCAACAGGTGTTATAATTCTTGCAATGTACATAGATCACCCAGGGGGAATGTTTTTTCTCAACAAAAGTGGAGTTAAGCTTTAAACATTTGACATCTGTAAATCTGAGCAGGAACCCACCTCTTCTCCACCTCACAGAGAGACCCCTTCGGAAATACAAATCCACCCTAACAATTAATTAAGTGAACGTGAGAGCTTGCATCCCTTCACTGTGCAAGAGAAAAGCATCCTCCGACCAGGTCATTGTGGTATTCTAAAATGAACGACATCCTCCATATGGAGGAACTGTCCGCCACCTGTCATAACATTAAAGAAACATTCTGAGAGAAATAGAAGCCCTGGCGGTATTTTGTATACACAGACAACTACATACAGGTGATAACTGACTCTGTCGGCCCTGCCTTATCCTTTCGCTTGGACATTCTCTACATTTGTAGATGGCTCAGAGATATGACCCCTGGGAGTGGACAAATATCTTTTTTCCCTAACCCTCCCTTACCACCATCAACCCCCCCCCCTTTTTTTACACTGTCCCGCTTTCATTCAGTCATTTTCTTGGAATGTTAAAATGGTTGTAAACAACAGACATGAAATATGAACAGAGCATATCCCTCTATAGTGTGTACTTGTCTCAATTAACAGTACTAAACTGCTGCTTCGTTCCTCTGCTATAAGCATGAGCCACTTCTGATAAGTTTTTCTGACACCAAGAGAAAAATGGTGAGAGAGGAGAGAGCTCCAGCTAACTGACAAATAAGTATTTGATCCCCAAGCAAAACATGACTTAGTAGTTGGTGGAGAAACCCTTGTTGACCAAGCACAGAGGTACAACGTTTATTGTATTTGGTGACCAGGTTTGCACACATCTCAGGAGAGATTTTGGTCCACTCTTCCTCACAGATCTTCTCTAAATCCTTAAAGTTTCTGGCTGTCATTTGACATTTCGAAGTTTCAGCTCCCTACATAAATTTTTTATAGGATTAGGGTCTGGATACTGACTAGGCCACACCATGGCCTTAATGTGCTTCTTCTTGAGCCATTCCTTTTTTGTCTTGGCGCTATGTTTTGGGTCATTGTCATGCTGGAAGACCCAACCATGACACATCTTCAGTGTTCTCTGTCTCAATCATATAAAATACACTTATGATACAAATTAGACCATTCATTTCTTTGTAAGTGGGCAACCTTACAAAATCTGCAGGGGATCAAATACTTATTTCCCCCACTGTATCGACATCTACTGGGTCGGAAAGGAACAAATCATTAAGCTTCCAATTATATTGCCACTTAGGTACACTTGGATAATTTAAACATATGGAGACAGGAGCATGATCTGAAAAGGAAATAGCACCTATAGAGGCGGATTGTAACATCGGGAGGTGATAATGATCTATAAAAATGTTATCTATCCTAGAATATGAGTCATGAGTTTTGGAAGAATATGAATAATCCCTTGTCTTTGGGTGGAGAACCCGCCAGACATCGATAAGTTGCACCTCATGCAAATCTTTTCTAATGTATGCTAGACGCTTGCAAGGAATATAGGTATGACCATGAAACGTATCCATTACGGGATCAAGCGGCATATTAATACCTCCTGCTATTATAACAAGCCTCGTAGCAAAGCCGCTTAATTTAGTTAATACCTGTGAAAGGAATGTTGGTTGATGTATATTTGGACAATACACATTAACCAATGTGCAGGGATATCCTTCTATTGTACCTATGAAAAGCAAATATCCCCCATGGTCATCAGATATCATTTGTTCTAACTTAAAGGCAAACTAATAGCAACACCCTTTGCTTTTTTATATCTGAAAGACTAATACCAAGTGGGGTACCGGGGTGAATAAAGTCTAGTTGAGGTTGAATGTGTTAAATGTGTTTCCTGTAAAAACACTATGGCACTCCCTTACACAGTTCCATTTCCCTAAAAAGTTGGTGACATTTACCTGATGTATTTAAACCCCTGACATTATATGAAGTTAATCTAAATGATGCCATAGAAATACCGATAGATCACCCTCGGTATGGGCCAATAGCAGAAAAAATAAAATAAAGGGGGTGGGGGAGGGGACGAGATTGAAATATAATACGAACTGTACGAACGTATTCAAACACGGCTACTCCACACTAAGACTAGCTGTGGGTCCTGTTGGTGTCGGGTGACTGAGGTACCCAGGCATGCCCATAAAGGCTTCGCCTTCACCCAGGACCTCGATCTCTCAAACCACAATGTGGGATAGGGAAAAGCCCCGAATAAACACAGGGACATGTTGTTAAAATGGGTGTGAGAGGGGTGTGTCTCTCCGAGGATTAAACAAAGATGGCATGCAAAAAAAAAATAAATAAAAAGGGGAAAGACATGCAGACCTTATGCAAACAAACTCATACCCTTTAACTTCAAACAGCTCACCAGATAAATCGCAGGCTTCCCTTCCCCCCTTTTCCCCTCTCTTTCACCTCTTTTTTTATATATATTTTCTGATTTCCTTCCCCTTCCTACCCAACTTCCCTCTCCCACCTCTTTTTTCCTAAGTTCTACTCCCTCTCTCTTCATAGACACTAATAGCACCCTATATAAGTAGACAATGAACAAAAAATAATAAAATGTATATTTTTGCTATTACCTCTACAGGGTTGTTTATTTTTCTCAATTATGATCCATCCACTACAAGATGTACCGTATTTATCGGCGTATAACACGCGCCGGCGTATAACACGCACCCCAAGTTTAGGAGAGAATTTTAAGGAAAAAAACTTTTAGGAGGGAAGTTTAAGGAAAAGAAACTTACATTTAAATGCCCATCAATGCAGCCTCATCAGTGTTCATCTGCAGCCTTGTTAGTGTCAATGCAGCCTTTTCAGTGCAGCTTTGCCCCAGTGCAGCCTTGTCAATGCAGCCTTGTCCCCAGTGCAGCCTTGTCCATGCAGCCTTGTCCCCAGTGCAGCCTTATTAATGCAGCCTTGTCCCCAGTGCAGCCTTATTAATGCAGCCTTGTCCCCAGTGCAGTCTTATTAATGCAGCCTTGTCCCTGCAGCCTTGTCCCCAGTGCAGCCTAGTGTCCATGCCTCCATGCCTCCTGCCGCCGCCGCCGCCGCCATACACATAGTAGTAGTTTTAAATATGGCGCCGCGGAGTTCGGAGAGACTCGGCGCCGGCGGAAGTGAACGAACGCCACCGAGATACACATAGCCGAGGGTTCTCGGCTCTTTCCGGCGCCGCTCACAGTCCCGCCCAGCGTGGGCGTGACAGTGAGCGGCGCCGGAAAGAGCCGAATACACCCGACTATGTGTATCTCGGCTCTGTGATTTCGGCGGCGCTCGTTCAGCACCGCCGAGTCTTTCCGAAGTCCGCGGCGCCATATTTGAAACTACTCGCTATGTAAATGTCGGCGGCGATCGCCGACATTCACATAGCGATAGCGGGGATCGGCGTATAACACGCACCCACGACTTTCCCCTGATTTTAAGGGGAAAAAGTGCGTGTTATACGCCGATAAATACGGTAAATCAAAGAGAAAACGGAAATCATATACAGTAATCCTGTTTTACCTTACAAGTGTATTTTGTCTTTTCCTACAACATTTTGTAACCTATTTGCTTTGATACATAACTGTCTAACAAGAAAACAAGGGTTTTTTTGGTACTTTAAATGAAGCATGCAAAAAGGAAGCAAATACGCACTGTGTCTGTAAAATGTTTTTTATTGACCATATTGACATGTTGCATTACATATTTCAAGTATTAGGTTGGCAATCATTACATTAATTGAATAGGATTGTCTTTTCACATTAATACATTCGTCTGTAAAATGTTTATTCCATATAACAATAAAGATAGGGTAAATACACAATGCAAGTATAAAAAAATACGATGTCCCCAATTCACCCTGTGCCTACCACCACATGCCACAGCCACGATTGTTGTTTGTAAGTATGAGTGGACAATTATATACCTCTTTGTCCCCCTTCCCTTATACGTTTTTCTAGTCAGACTGTGACTCATTACACCTACAGTATATACAGTGGGGACGGAAAAGTATTCAGACCCCCTTAAATTTTTCACTCTTTGTTATATTGCAGCCATTTGCTAAAATCATTTAAGTTCATTTTTTTCCTCATTAATGTACACACAGCACCCCATATTGACAGAAAAACACAGAATTGTTGACATTTTTGCAGATTATTAACCACTTACCTACTGGGCACTTAAACCCCCCTCCTGCCCAGACCAATTTTCAGTTTTTGGTGCTCCAACAATTTTAATGACAATTACTCAGTCATGCAACACTGTACCCAAATGAATTTTTTGTCCTTTTTTTCATACAAATAGAGCTTTCTTTTGGTGGTATTTGATCACCTCTGATTTTTTGCGCTATAAATGAAAAAAGACCGAAAATTTTGAAAAAATAACGCATTTTTCTTAGTTTCTGTGATAAAATTTTGCAAATTATTAATTTTTCTTCATACATTTTGGCCACAATTTATACTGCTACATATCTTTGGTAAAAATAACCCAAATTAGTGGATATTATTTGGTCTTTGTGAAAGTTACAGAGTCTACAAGCTGTGGTGCAAATCATAAAAAACTCATCACATCTGATGATGGCCTATCTCATTTCTTGTGACCCTAACAAGCCAGGAAAGTACAAATACCCCCAAATGACCCCTGTTTTGAAAGTAGACATTCCAAGGTATTTAGTAAGATGCATGGTGAGGTTTTTGATGTTGTCATTTTTTCCCACAATTCTTTGCAAAATGAAGATTTTTTTTTTCACAAAATTGTCATTGTAATAGGTTATTTCTCTCACATGGCATGTGTATACCACAAAATACATTCTGCTACTCCTCCTGAATATTACGATACCACATGTGTGGGACTTTTTCACAGCCTGACCACATAGAGAGGCCCAACATGCAGGGAAGCACCATCACATGTTCTAGGAGCATAAATTACACATCTAACTTGTTGACTACCTATTACACTTTTGAAGGCCCAGGAGCACCAGGACAATGACATGTGACACTGATCTGGCACTGATATGTGGCACCGTTGGCACGTGGCACTGATGACAGATATCACTAATACACAACGATGACAGATGACACGTGACGCTGATGTGGCACTGAAGACAGATGCCACTAATACGTGGCACTGATGACAGATGGCACTAATATGTGGCACTGATGACAGATAGCACTAATATGTGGCACTGGTGACACTGCTGTGGCACGGATGACACTTGACACTGATAACTGATGGCACGTGACACTGACATATGGCACTGATAACAGATGGCACGTGGCACTGGGGACAGATGGCACTGACAGGTGGCACTGGGGACAGATGGCACTGACAGGTGGCACTGGGGACAGATGGCACAGGCAACAGGTGACATGACAGATGGCACTGAGGAACTGTGGGCACTGAATTTTCCATTTTTTTTGTGTGTGCACACTCACCACTGCAGTCGTTCGCTCTCCCTCCTCACACGCTGTCTCTGTGTGAGGAGGGAGAGCCGGCGATGAGAGATGATCTCATATGTTTACATATGAGATCACCTCACATTGGACACGCCGATCGAGTGCTAAATGGCTGCTGTGATTGGCCATTTAGCACGATCTGTGATTGGCTGTGTCCAAGGGACACGGCCAACACAGAACTTCCCTGATGCGCACCCGCGGCGGCGCACAGAGGAGAAGTAAACAGGAGGACATCCAGGGACACCCTCCCGGCAATTGGCGTCTGCGCTGTAGCCGTCTTTCGGCTATAGCGCAGGCGCGAAGCGGTTAAAAAAGTAAAACTGAAATATCACAATCCTAAGTATTCAGACCCTTTGCTCAGTATTTAGTAGAAGCACCCTTTTGATCTAATACAGCCATGAGTCTTTTTGGGAAAGATGCAACAAGTTTTTCACACCTGGATTTGGGGATCCTCTGCCATTCCTCCTTGCAGATCCTCTCCAGTTCTGTCAGGTTGGATGGTAAACGTTGGTGGACAGCCATTTTTAGGTCTCTCCAGAGATGCTCAATTAGGTTTAAGTCAGGGCTCTGGCTGAGCCATTCAAGAACAGTCACGGAGTTGTTGTGAAGCCACTCCTTCGTTATTTTAGCTGTGTGCTTAGGGTCGTTGTCTTGTTGGAAGGTAAACCTTCGGCCCAGTCTGAGGTCTTGAGCACTCTGGTGAAGGTTTTCGTCCAGGATATCCCTGTACTTGGCCGCATTCATCTTTCCCTCGATTGCAACCAGTTGTCCTGTCCCTGCAGCTGAAAAACACCCCCACGGCATGATGCTGCCACCACCATGCTTCACTGTTGGGACTGAATTGGACAGGTGATGAGCAGTGCCTGTTTTCTCCACACATACCGCTTAGAATTAAGGCCAGAAAGTTCTATCTTGGTCTCATCAGACCAAAGAATCTTATTTCTCACCATCTTGGAATCCTTCAGGTGTTTTTTAGCAAACTCCATGCAGGCTTTCATGTGTCTTGCACTGAGGAGAGGCTTCCGTCGGGCCACTCTGCCATAAAGCCCCGACTGGTGGAGGGCTACAGTGATGGTTGACTTTCTACAACTTTCTCCCATCTCCCGACTGCATCTCTGGAGCTCAGCCACGGTGATCTTTGGGTTCTTCTTTACCTCTCTCACCAAGGCTCTTCTCCCCTGATAGCTCAGTTTGGCCGGACGGCCAGCTCTAGCAAGGGTTCTGGTTGTCCCAAACGTCTTCCATTTAAGGATTATGGAGGCCACTGTGCTCTTAGGAACCTTAAGTGCAGCAGAATTTTTTTGTAACCTTGGCCAGATCTGTGCCTTGCCACAATTCTGTCTCTGAGCTCCTCAGGCAGTTCCTTTGACCTCATGAGTCTCATTTTCTCTGACATGCACTGTGAGCTGTAAGGTCTTATTATAGACAGGTGTGAGGCTTTCCTAATCAAGCCCAATCAGTATAATCAAACACAGCTGGACTCAAATGAGAGTGTAGAACCATCTCAAGGATGATCAGAAGAAATGGACAGCACCTGAGTTAAATATATGAGTGTCACCGCAAAGGGTCTGAATACGTAGAACCATGTGATATTTCAGTTTTTCTTTTTTAATAAACCTGCAAAAATGTCAACAATTCTGTGTTTTTCTGTCAATATGGGGTGCGGTGTGTACATTAATGAGGAAAAAAAAGAACTTAAATGATTTTAGCAAATGGCTGCAATATAACAAAGAGTGAAAAATTTAAGGGGGTCTGAATACTTTCTGTCCCCACTGTGTGTATATATACATATATATATATATATATATATATATATATATATATATATATATATATATATATATATAGAGCCCCATTAATGCCACAGCTATACTATATCTTGGAACATTATCTACCTAGCCATTAATTATATCTGACAATGTCGTAAATTTATAAATCATTTTTTGGGTTCCCACATCATGTGAACTCTGATGTCAGTATTGGGCATTTGCCATCTGTACCTCCATGCCATGATACCATTTGTACATATATGATCTTACAGTACTTATTTATGTATATTTTTATACTTGCATTATAGGGCTGCAAATAACGATTATTTTCATAATCGATTAGTTGGCCGATTATTGTTTTAATCGATTAAACGGTTAATAACCTTAAAAAAAAAAAAGTGTGGCGTATAATTTAGTTAATATGTAAAGTTTAAAAAAAAGGTAATTTATTCTTAAATATCACTATGCAGCAGTAAATCTAAATAACCAACTATATGGTTAGGGAGCAAAATATCCAATCCACTCTGAGAATGACAGAAGAGATACAACAATCCTATAGTGATTCCGCGCTACAGCAGTAATGTGCAAAAAGTGCTTAATAAATAAAGTAGATAAACACTGTGTAAATATTGTCCAAAAAAATGGGATATTAAAGAGTGCAAAAGTGATTAGTCCATAAATTGGTAAATCAATCTAGGGGCATTATATTCGATATGATGGTAGTCTCTTCATTAAACATTTTTTTCAATGAATGAAGAGATACACTGTATATACTATTAGAGGAGATATACCGTATAAACTGTTAGAGAAGAGATATACTGTACATACTATTAAAGGGTGAATCTGATAAATATTATTAGACTCAGAGATCAAATGTCTTCCTTCAAAAAAAAATTTCATTTTAAAAACGTTCGTTCGATTTTCTAATCGTTAGTGGGGTCAAGTCGACGTTCATTTTCAACCACACTGATGGGAAAATTTGGAAATAGAAAACTTCTCGGTCAAAGGAATTTTCAGACAGTGGATGTGGTTTTCGTTCAGAAATTACATTCATTTTAAAAACAGAATGTTAAAAACAAGTGAAAATTTCAAACAACATTCTTTCATTCAGCGAATGTACAAAGATTTTTCGTCTGAATATTCTCGTTTGAAAATTGATCTGTGTGGCCAGAATAAGGCTCGCTGCACACCTAGGCAGTTTGCTTTTGATCTGTTTCTGCAGTGCTTTTTGCTGTGCGTTTTGATTTTTGCGCACGTGATTTTGCATTTTTTTTGGCCAGTTTGTTGTTGGGCAGATTAAAAAACACAAATTGCTGCAAAAACGCATTAAAATGCTTTTCTGCAGCTTCTCCACTGAAGTTTATTGAACCAAAAAAAGCACCGTTTTTGCGTTAAAAAAAAAAGAGCATAGATGTGAACGTGTCCCATAGGAAACTATATTAATGAACGGCAGTGCGCTTTTGCAAAAAAGCACCAAAAAACGCATAGATGTGAACCAGGTCTAAGACGTTTAGTAACATAATGGGGTTAAAAAAACTAAAATTAGCCCTTTTATAGTACAAAAAAAAGCAGATAATCACTACTGTAAGGGGTTCATTTTTTTACTGTATAACTGTGAAAGTAACATCTACAGTAGCGATTATTTGCTCTTTTTGTACTATAAAGGGCTCGTTTTAGCTTTTTTTAACCCCATTATGTTACTAGCCGATTAATCGATTATGAAAATAGTAATCGATTAATTTCATAATCGATTAGTTGTCGATTAATCGATTAGTTGTTTCAGCCCTATTGCATTGTGTATTTACCTTATCTGTATTGTTATATGGAATAAACATTTTACAGACACACAGTGCGTATTTGCTTCCTTTTTGCATGCTTCATTTAAAGAAAAAAACAAAAAAAACCCCTGGTTTTCTCCTTATATTAGGGATGGAGGCATTGGACCTACACGTCCTACACCTCATTCAAAGTCCGGACCTTTTTTCCTTTTTTAAACATAACTGTCTGACGTGTTACATGTGCCTTACATGTTTATTCTCTGTTTTGCTTCAATAAAAAAACAAAAAAAAAAACCAAACATACATTTTTTGATCAATCTCAGGTTTAAATCATGGACCACCATATTCACAAGAAATCCTTTTTTCTTTTTCTCATCCCCTTACTCTTTAATTATTGATCTGTCTGTCCATCTTCTGTATATCTTCTTTAAACTGTTGTTTTATCAGTACCGAGTAGATCTCACCCAATTTTCTTTTATGATGATCCCAATACACCTTCACACGGCTTCTTAGTTGGCGTTTTTCTCCAAGCTGAATCCGGAGAGGTTAAATATTTATGTATGCTTTCTGACCAGCCTGGAAAAACCATTTGATCCAATTTCAAATCTGAACAGAATTTGGGCAAGTCCTCTGGAAATCTGAGAGTTGATGAGTGGCCGTCTCTGGTAGCTGTTATGTCGCCCCTACGGCATTTAATTTATCTAAAAGAGGGCGCAAGATTTGCCTGAAATCCAGGGTTTCCTTTGAGATCTCTGAAAAAATCTTAATTGGAGTGCCTTTAATATCAACTGTTGATAATCCTCGTAATTTTTGTAAAATTATATTTTTTTCATCGAAATAATGTTACCTGCAAATGACGTCACGAGGCTGGTCGATTGAAAGATTTGGAGGTCTCCGTATTCTATGTAGCCGATCAAAATGAATTTGGTTAGTATCCTCTTGCTCCAAAATAGTATTAAATATTTCCTTTATCTTAATAGGCAGGTCTTTATTACTGATAGCCTCAGCAATACCTCGCATGCATAAATTATTCCTTCTATTCCTATTTTCTAGGTCTTCAACTTTGTATGTCAATGCTCTATTCACTACTGCCATTTGTGTCACCTGCTCCTGGAGCTCCTATTTCCTCTACTCGGCTAAGGACATGAGAGAGATCTGTTCTGACAGCGTTTAAATCCTTTTTAACTGACCTCTCTAAGCTTTGAAACATACCTGCCAGCTCTTGTTTAAACTCCAGCATTAATGACATACCTGGGCTCTGTGCAGCAGGACCGTCTGGACAATCAGATCCAGAAAGCAAGTCCCGTATCTCCTGATGGGTGGAGGCAGCTGGCGGGAAGGCAGAGTGGCTTGAGCGGCTTGACCGATTGGCGTGGGGTATATGCAGCCGTTTGGTATGCTTGTGTCCTTCACGAGAACCGTACTAATAAAGTGATTTCGCGCTTCAAAATCTATCACCTCAAAGTATAATTCATACAATTTAAAAATAAATAGAATAAGTTCTATAAGTGCAACATCATATAAGTGCTCAATAGTGAAATAAATAATCATCAAAAGTGCTGTCGTGCATCGACATTAAAATTGAGTAGAAGAGTTTATATTGTGTATCAATATTTTAAAAAGTTTCAATTGTGCTTTACCACTGGGATCGTGTGATGGAGAAGGGAAGTGGTGATGATCTTAAAATTTAGTGTTCCGGTGACACCGGGCTCTCTGGACTCTCACCTTAAATAAAATCAATATGGGCATCAAAAACGGGATCTTTGTTCTTAGTAGTATAATGCCATTCAGGTAGGGCTTCTCTGGTGGTGTAGCGGTTCTTCTGGTAAAAAGCACCTATCAGATATGGGAACAAAGGGCGTGGCCGAGTGCAGACGAAACCGGAAGTCAGTAAGGAGGCGCCTCAGACGCCGCTCCGCAATCTCTGTTTACTGTTTATGCTGTTTTAATCATTTATAATGTAAGAGACCACCTTTATTTTAATAAATAGTTATTTTTAATCAACATACTACACCATTGGAGGCATTTTTCTCTCCCTTCCCTGTCCATACCACCGGACTGGTGGAGCCCAGGTGGGCAACCCCTCTTTGTTCCCGTATCTGATAGGTGCTTTTTACCAGAAGAACCGCTACACCACCAGAGAAGCCCTACCTAAATGGCATTATACTACTAAGAACAAAGATCCCGTTTTTGATGCCCATATTGATTTTATTTAAGGTGAGAGTCCAGAGAGCCAGGTGTCACCGGAACACTAAATTTTAAGATCATCACCACTTCCCTTCTCCATCACACGATCCCAGTGGAAAAGCACAATTGAAACTTTTTAAAATATTAATACAAAATATAAACTCTTCTACTCAATTTTAATGTTGATGCACGACAGCACTTTTGATGATTATTTATTTCACTATTGAGCACTTATATGATGTTGCACTTATAGAACTTATTCTATTTATTTTTAAATTGTATGAATTATACTTTGAGGTGATAGATTTTGAAGCACGAAATCACTTTATTAGTACTGTATTGTTGAGTGTAAGTGAACACTTTCGATTTTGCTGCAGTCCATAGAGACATCATCACCATCCACACACATCCAACATTATTATTATTTTTTTCTATTTATATTTTGCATCATCCGTTATTTCAGTTAACCACGAGGATATTTACACAACCCGTTTACTCATTTTAGCGCGAGGGACCACACTACACATCTTCACGAGAACCGGCTCCTTCCGCAGCCAGGTACCTCGTAATTGGCCCGGAGATCGTGTACTTTCCAGCCGCATCTCTCCCTGAATGTTTGCTCTCCTTGGAACAGGAGGTTGTCGATCGAGTTGATGAGCGGGTCGGCATTACTGCTCAGATCATGACTGTCTATGGCAAAGCTTCGGCACTCAGAGATCTCAGGGAGAGCTCAAGCACGTCCTCTCACCCTGATTGCTAATTACTCAGGACCCATCTGTAACGGAACCTCAGCAGGAGCTCAGAGAGAGAGCTTAGACACTTCCTCTCACCATCCTCGCCCATTCCCTCTTTTGTTAGCATTACATAATGGTCGTGCACTCATCAGGTTTCAGGTGGCCCTTGCAATAGCAGAGTCACCAACAGCGGTGACCTTCTGGGCTACGTTTGTTTGGGTTGTAGTGCAACAGTTTTGATTGAATTAAGGTATGCTTTCCTTTTCTTTTTCCATGTATGGTTTCATTCTCATATTAAAAGGACCCTCATGGGTCCCTGGAAGTGACCTGCAGCCTGTTCATTTCTGTATCTTGTTTCAAATGCTGTGTGTAAGACGGAAAGTTGTAATGTTCAGAAGATTTCTTGTCCCCTGCCTTCTATTGTTCTGTTATCCATTGTGGCTGGTAAAAAGTTTCTGACTTATAAAGAATTACAAAAAAATGGATGATAAATAATACCTATAGCTCTGGGAAGCTGATAAAGACACTAGGGGTAAAAATAAAAAGAATTGTGGACTACAATGTTCCTCAGATATAGGCCAAACATCTTGTGCCTATCACTAGCTACAGTTTGGGGGGTACTAATCACAACTGGCAACCGTAAAGCAAGGTGAATTTCAGAAATGAGACAGTACTGAATAATTGTGGCAATATACTTTACCTATTATCGAATGGGTAAATTTGGTTTGCTGGCCATGTCTAGGCTGTAGATACTAATAAAGTTTTTTCTTTAAAATAAAAATTCTTCTAGTAGCATTCATAAATATTGTCTAAAAAGACAAAAAATAAATACATTCGACCCCTCTAATTTAACTTTTTTTTTTGTACCTATATTAGCTTGTGGTTATTCCACAGGGGACTATTTTCCATGTATGGTAGTCTTTGTAATTAAGGAGGTACTTTAGTATTCCACACCTTTTGTTACAGTGATATAGTAGAGTGTCTGACACTATCGTTTCTTTCTAAGGCCAGGACAACAGTTTCACTCACGGTGGAGTGTGGTGCCCTCTGAAGAACCGTCAGCATTCAATTTGCTTTTCAGAGGGCATTTGACAGGCAATGAGGAAGCATTACATTTCCTCCTCACTACCTACATTTAACCCTCTAATGCCACACTATTGTACCACAATGAAGTGCTGCACACGGTTGTGGAGGGGTCTTAATGAACTGAGTAAGAGAGTGATGCCACTTCTCAAACTCTACACCCATAGTTTAAAATGCTGCAGCTGCAAAGCATTGTGACATGTGAACATGCCAGTCCAACTGTTATTTTATAGTTCTGGTGGGCAGATAGGGGGTGGTAAAACCACGGCTCAGCCACTTGTTTGTAAGGCGGTCAAAAAGAGACACAGTAATCATAATAATAGTGTGATTTGAATCTACTACCATCCTGGTGTCAATTCATCCTGTAAATGTTGCAGTAGGACCACAAAGAATTATAGCCATGGGTTTGGCACTGCTAAACAATATTCTTCTTCTTAAAAAAAAAAGGAATATTTTTTGTTTGAATATGGTTTGACATTTTTCCCAGAGTCGTCCAGTATTTTAAACCATCATTTTGAGATCCACACAGGGGAGTGTGGAGTAATGCAAAATGTATAAAATTTGAAGCCTCTAAATAATTTTTATGCTGTTCACTTATCCTACCACAGACAAAACCAGGCGGCAGACTGAAAAGTGTTGAAGTCAAATCACTACCATGATGGTCAGGCAGCTAGTATTGGCAGGAAATATTAGCCTACAAGCTGCACTTAAGACAATTTAAATGAACAAAGCAGACAGAAAACGATTAAAAACCAAAAAAAACAAAAAGAGTATAAAAAAAGACATTTAAATCTACTATGTATGACCTACTAACCATGGTCCTGGAGTGTTTCCACTTGGTCAGTTTGTTTAAGATACGGAGAAGGTTTATGCATGAAAACAAATTTCGCCAGCAGAATCGATTATTATCTCCAGCTTCCTGTATAGATATTGTAATTGGAAAACATAAGTTACAGTACCGTAAGTATAAA
Source organism: Lithobates clamitans (assembly GCA_037952925.1). Lineage (NCBI taxonomy): Eukaryota > Metazoa > Chordata > Amphibia > Anura > Ranidae > Lithobates > Lithobates clamitans. The sequence goes on along the minus strand of JBBGZY010000413.1, from coordinate 2,600,276 downwards.
CAAGAATTTTAATCACTCAGGGCCCGTTCACACTATATGCAGTTACCTGCATCTTTCCCTATGAAAAAAGCAGGTACATAGTTTTCGATGTGTCTTGTTCAGACCAGAATGCTGTGTTTCTCTGCGTCCCAAAGCTGTGCAATATTATGAAACATATTTCCATAATATCGCATCTCTTCGTTTGGCCCTGCATGTCAGCGCACAGCAAGTGCAGTACTCAACTGGATAAATCAGGTGTTACTTTGTGCACTTCACATAAAGTTCAAACAAAAAGAAGGGAGCTGTTTAATGCGATAAAATGCATACCATACCACCCTCTGCTGCACCAAAACTGAAGCCCAAGAGCAGAATAGTGTGAACAGCTCCTTTAGTATGAAGTAAAAAGATTTACCAGACTCTCTGCTGTCAACTCAGGAAGTTCATGGACCACACAGTATGGGTAATCTAGGACTGAAATACTACAGAAACAGAATTATAGCGAGAATTGAATATATATTATAGACAAATGCATTTTACGCATAATTCTCTGCTGTCTATTACCTGTTTTTGGCTGTGATGTAAGACATGATATTTTGATTAAAAAACTTTAAAATCAAGGGAATACAATTTGCAAAGACTAGGTGCTGGGCCATGTACTCCATCTAGAAAAAGATCAGGAAAAAACAGATGTAAGAAAGGAAAGCAGCATTTTTCAGTTCTGAAGAAAAATAACCAAACAAGCCATCACCATAAACTATTATAGGGGAATTGAAGTCCATTTTTTTTAAAGATATATTTATTGAGTTTAGAAAGTCGCAAAAAAAAAAAAAAAAACAAAACAACAAAACACTTTTTACAGAAAATAATCAGTGTACAAAAACCAAATAATAAAATTGGCTTAAACCAGCTCATATGTCTCATATTGTTATTAACTGGAACAAGGTCACACATATGATACAATATAAGCAGACGTACTATTTGTCGAACCAGAGTGCACAGCAATTGTGAATATAATCATACCGAGGCCAAAGTCAGGGGACTCGCAAGCCACTTGTCCCAAATTTTATGAAACACTTTCGATCTCTTCCTAAGCTCAAAGGTCAGTTTATATAGAGGCAGGGAATCATTAACCAATTTCAACCAATGTGTTAGTGTAGGTGATACCGATCCCTTCAAGATGGTAAAAGTTTCTTAGCATAAAAGTATAGTATACGCAACAATCTCTTGGCATGTGTACACCTTTGCTGCCACTGTGCTCATGCTGGGTGTCCAGTGTGCTCCTGTTCCTTTAAGGGGGATTGGGCTGCCTCCAGGCCCACCTGCCCCTCATCTATCCATTTAATGCATGTGCTTCCATTGTGGAGACGCTTTTAAATTCAGTAGCGTTAGGACTGCAATCATACACAGGGTGCCGTGAAGAGGCTTTGCAGCTTATGCATGCGTTTGCAAATGTGTGCTAACTAAACCCCTGTTTTTAACGCAGACTGTTGGACAGGTTAATTTGGTCAGTTGGCAGACTGGTTGGTGAGTTGAGCTACTGTATGGAATGTTCTGTTTTTGTCTTGCATTAAATCTAGGGTTGGAATCCGTTATGAGGGCAAAATAGAGGAGCCTTGTCCATGCTATCATACAGGGAATGAAGCCATAGCGTTGTAGTACTTGAAAAAGGTAGGGCCATTCAACACTGTCAAAGGCTTTACAGGTGTCTAGAGAAGTAGTAACACGGGTAGGGTGGCAGTCATGGGGGTACTGTAAATTGTGGAACAGTCTACGAATATTCATCCTAGTAGAGCGACCAAGTATAAAGACTCCTTGGTCACTCATTACCAGCCTCGCAAAACTTTTGCTAGGATCTTCATGTCCACATTAATAAGGGAAATTGGCCCATAAGAGTCAAATTTAAGAGGATCTTTGTGAGGTTTTATAAAATATAATCAGCGCCTCTTACATAGAAGGTGGGAGGATCCCGGCTTCCATAGCTTTGTTAAATGTATAAAAAAGGAATGGAGACAATAACTGATGAAATTGGGCATACCATTTAGCCGGGAATACATCTAGGCCAGGAGTTATGAGTAGGCAGTTGCAAAATGGCCAGAGCAAGTTCCTCGATAGAGATGAGTAGACAGGGTGGGGAGGGATACCTTGGCCAAATATTCATTCAGTGGAGACTCAGTATACTGGCATCTACTATTTTGTGTGGGGTATCACTAATGTGTCTTGAGGTGTCTATCTAGGGGATACAGGTAAGGGCATGGTCAGGTCTAGTTAAGTAGGCAAGTAAACGACCCTAATGGGGAAACTATTTAGATTGACCTGTGTCCCCCCAAGGAAAGACATTGGTAGGATTTTACCCTCACTTCCTGTTTGGCTATGTGACAGGAAATGAATAAATTTGAAGGAGAAAGTGGCAAAATTTGGGAGTCGTCTTCACCCTACCAGGGGTGCAGACATCCCCAAAAACTGACAAGAATTCTAATCCCTCTGCACTCCATCCCCAAGCAAAAATAAGAAAGGATTTCATTTAGTTTAACTTTGCAAAGACACATTCCTAAGCTCAACTGTGATGCATGCCAATGGCCCATTTAGACCTTGTTTAACCACCTCAATACAGTGCACTTACACCCCCTTTCCTGCCCAGACCAATTTTCAGCTTTCAGCGCTCTCACACTTTGAATGACAATTACTCAGTCATGCAACACTGTACCCATATGAAATTTGCGTCCTTTTTTTCACACAAATATAGCTTACTCTGATGGCCTGGTGACAGGTACTCGGGTACTCTCATGGGCTACAGATAGGTACTCGGGTACTCTGATGGGCTGGTAACTGGTATTCTGGTACTCTGAAGGGCAGTGACAGGTGCTCAGTACTCATATGAACTGTGACAGGTACTCAGGTACTTGGGTCTCATATGTACTGTGACAGGTACTCAGGTAATAATATGGACTGTGATAGGTACTCAGGTACTTGGGTACTCAGATGAACTGTGACAGGTACTCAGCTACTTAGATGAACTGTGACAGGTACTCAGATGGACTGTGACAGGTACTCGGGTACTCAGATGGACTGTGACAAGTATTCATATGGACTGTGACAGGTCCTCTTTATTAGGGGGGGGCAATCGGTGTGATTGGTGTACACTGTAAGTGGTAACGAGATGTTACCGCAATCTCCTCACACGATCGGTGTGCGAGGAGGAGAACTCGGTAACATCTCGTTACATTTAGTGATCGGCTGTGAAAGGATCACAGCCGATCACATGGTAAACAGCCGCGGCCAATAGCTGTTTACCAGCGTCGGTGATGAGCAGTGCACCATAAGCCTGGTGACAGGTACTTGGGTACTCTGATGGGCTGGTGACTGGTATTCGGGTACTCTGAACTCATATGAACTGTGACAGGTACTCGGGTACTCAGATGAACTGTGACAGGTACTCATATGGACTGTGACAGGTCCTCTTTATTTGGGGGGGGCAATCAGTGTGAGTGGTGTACACTGTAAGTGGTAACAAGATGTTACCACAATCTCCTTCTCACACACGATCGGTGTGTGAGGAGGAGAACTCGGTAACATCTCATTATCGCTCTGTACTTACATTTATTAGTCGGCTGTGAAAGGATCACAGCCGATCACGTGGTAAACAGCCAGTGGCTGTTTACCAGCGTCGGTGATAAACAGTGTTCCCGGGAGCACGCTGCCAGCGACGTGCACGCACAGCGCGCTCATGATCGCGCCGTGCAAAGTGGGGCGGTAACATCTGTGATCGGCCATGACTTCATCGCCAGGTACAGCAATGCGCGCACATGATTGCGTGCATTCCCTGTTTAAATGGACGGAAGTCATATGACTCCTGCCCAGAACGAGAGCTGCGCCGCCTGGCGTCATATGACAGCCGGCAAGCGGATAATATAAAACACCAGTTGCCTTTCACTAGAAACATTTGTTAGCCCAGTCTTGGAAATCTGTATCTGCTTTACTAATAATTTACATGAAAATATGGATTCCTGCAGCTAAATGCACCAAATGCATCTAGATGCGCAACAGCTGTCTATGCGAGATGCGCGAGTGCTGTGTGCGCATAGGTATGTGCCTGTGGCGCATATCTGGTTCCCAGAAGCGGCAGACAGCACTTAGGAATGACATCACGCCCCTACAGGAAGTTGCTTGTACTGCTGCTAATTTCTTCCCACCACCATGCCCCGCTCACTGTTCTCTGAGGAAGAGATGATCCTTATTTGCAAATTAAGAAAAACATTTTTTTTTTTTTTTTTTAACATCGGGTGGTGTTTGTGTGGGTCCCTAACACACATTCAGACAGGATCCGATTTACCTACCAGCATGTTTTAAGAGTGTGGAAGGAAATCGGATTACCTGGAGGAAACCCACGCAGGCACAGGGAGAACATGCAAACTCCAGGCAGATGGTGTCGCGGGCGGGATTTTAACCAGTGACTCTTTTTGCTGCTAGGTGAAAGTGCTAACCACTACACCACTGTGCTGCCCAAATATATATCTATTGATGTAGGTTCTTGTGTCCACCAGCAGAGAGAAGTTGGGTAGATGCCACACTCCAAATTCTGGAGGCATAATAATGGTTTAGCACAGGGGTCTTCAAACTACGGCCCTCCAGTTGTTCAGGAACTACAATTCCCATCATGCCCAGTCATGTCTGTGATTGTCAGAGTTTTACAATGCTTAATGGGATGTGTAGTTCCGCAACAGCTGGAGAGCCATAGTTTGAAGATTCCTGATCACAGGGATATGCAATTAGCGGACCTACAGCTGTTGCATAACTACAATTCCCATGAGGCACAGCAAGACTCTAACAGCCACAAGTATGACACCCAGAGGCAGAGGCATGATGGGACTTTGCAACAGCTGGAGGTCCGCTAAATGCATATCCCTGCTCTAGCATGTCTTGATAAAAGGTGGTTTCTCATGTGCCTTGTATAATGCCCAAGAAATATCAATAGGAAAATATAAGTGGGTCATGGCACATCTACATTCTAAATTTGGCACTTAAGATGGTCATGCACTATGCAATCTAATTGGCCAATCTCTGTACAACTCGATATTTGGGAAAAATAGGTAACAGGAAGAAGCACTTGAACAATTAATTCAAATTATAGAAAATCAAACAGGCTCTTGCACTAAATCTAATTTTTTTTAAGATCTAACTGATTGCAGTATATGGTCACCTTTAACCACTTCCGCCCTCCGTATGCAGAATGACGGCCGGGAAGTGGTTCTGTTATCCTGACTGGGCGTCATATGACGTACAGCAGGCTAACATGCCGACGCGCAGCGCGACTATCGTGAGAGCGGCGTGTCAGTCTGACACCCTGCATCTCCGATCGTGATAAGAAGCCTCTGTCAGAGGCTTCTTACCACGTGATCAGCTGTGACCAATTACAGCTGATTATCGCGTGAACCAGGAAGTGTCGGTAAACGTTATTCCTCGCTTCGTGCTGACAGGGAGTGCCAATCGGCGGCTCTCCCTGTCAGAGGGGGGTCTGTTCTGATAATCAGCACACTGATTATCAGCACAGCCTCCTCAAATGTACAAATCACCTGCCAACCAGTGCCCAGCAATGTAAAAGCAATCAATTCTGCCAGTGTCCACCACAGTGCCAATCACTGCCCACCACAGTGCCAATCACTGCCCAGCAGTAACGCCTGTCAGTACCTCATCATCAATGCTGCCCATCAGTGCCAATCAGTACCGCCTATCTGTGCCCATCAGTGCCAATCAGTGCTGCATATCAGTGCCGCCTATTGGTGCCCATCAGTGCTGCATATCAGTGCCGCCTATCAGTGCCCATCAATTCTACATATCAGTGCCTCCTCATCAGTGCCAACTCATCAGTACCCATCAGTGCTCGTCAGTGAAGGGGATACAAAATTTTATGACAAAAATTAAAATAAACTATTTTTTCCCCCAAAATTTTGGTATTTTTTAGTTTGTTTAGCAAAAAGTAAAAAACGCAGAGGTGGACAAATACCACCAAAAGAAAGCTCTATTTGTGGGAAGAAAATGATAAAAATTTACTTTGAGTACAGTGTTGCATGACCGCACAATTGTCATTCAAAGTGTGACAGTGCTGAAAGCTGAAAATTGTCTTGGGCAGGAAGGAGCGTTAAGTGCCTGGTATTGAAGTGGTTAAAGATCGAGATTGGAAAATAATAATTTATTAATATATATTGTGTGTCAGTCCCCCTCAGTTTTTCCTTCCCCCCTGGTATAACTTACAAAAGGATAATTTTTTCCTCTGTATGTGTCTGTTCAAACGTACTATGTATTTCTAGTCTATATAACTTTAACATTTTGTGAGGTGTAATATGTATTAACTTTATTTTATACTTAGTAGACAGTTTATTGCCTTTACTTGTCTGTGTGCAATAACACTAATGCATCTGACTGTATTATGGTCTTAACCTTAAACCATGTAATGTGAACCTAGCTGCCTATGCCACACTCCACACTATGGGGTTAAGGCAGGATGTGGTACTGTCTTATAGCCCATATACTACATAGCGTCCCAGGTGTCATTCTCTCCTTGGAGTGCACTTGGTCCCCGATCTGTGTCCCCCTATTCTGGTCCCGGGGTGCTCATATCGGCCAGCCATACGGACGCCTAGGGCCTGCCTTTCCCACTCTCTAGCAGGCCCACCTCACGCCCAGCATCGCCAGACCGCCACTACCAAATCTCAGGTTGGCCTAGTCCTCCTGGGGTTTTTACTCCCCCTTTTTCCATCAGCTGCGTTGTCAGGAGGCGGAGGTGATTGATGGATGGGATCTGGGGCACTCCCACTTGTTTTTGGACGTGCCTAGACCCCTCCCATTCGCCGCTAGGACTTCTGGTTAGCGTAGTTCAGAGGGAGTATGGCGGCCGGTGCGCATGTGCACTGGCGTTCTTCACGTCCGCGTCGAGCCGGCGACGTCACACGCCGGCTCGTTGGAGGGCGGATTTAAACCGGCTTGTCAGGCTGTTCATTCAGCCTGAGCCAGAGGTTTACACTAGATTGTGGCCGTTTCTGTATCGGTAAGTCGCCATCAAATACATCCATTTACATTCACAAGCCTTTTCTATAATCCATTACCACTTGTTTGCTTGACAAGAGGATATCCAGATCCTCATTGTTTTACTCCTGGGGTTATCTCTATTCTTTTCTTCGTTTCCCCTATGTGTCCACAATTAAGCAGTCTCTCTGGCTTGATGGTGCCCGGGCTTGGTTAACTAGGTACTATCTACTCTCCCTAATCACTGTTGTTGCCTGCACAGCTTTTCGGATCTCTATCGTCATCCTTCACAACTTTGCCCACACAACTATCCATAATACCCCTAGCGCACCTAAGTACTCTATTTAATTACCTAATTAAACTTTATATATGACTAATTACTATACCTTGCTTATCATCTTTTTAGTCTGCCATTGTATTGAATACCATACAGTCCTTTGATTGAAGCCTTACCTTCCATACAGACAATTAGAATACTTTTACAATCAGTGACCTTGATTTAAGTATTTAATCTAATTTAGGAGACAAGTGTCCCCCCCCCTTCTCTATATAATTGTTAATAATACACTGCGTCATTGCTATATCTCTCTGCTTTCATCTAAAGTCATTGGCACAACAGTATAGCCTTATGGTGATTTTGTTGTTCTTCAGTGTCTCCCTATCTGCCCTCTATGGCTGTGCCAAACTGACCCCCCCATGATTCGTCTCATGGGGCGTGGATAGGGACCTGGCCGGGTGTTTCTGGGGCATAAAGTTTGTACAGGGTAAGTGTTGAGCGGGGTAGGCGACTGGGTTTACACTCATATTTATACTTTTGTACTGAACCCTTTATTGCATTGTTTCAATCGTTTGCTATAACTTCTTTTTTTCTTTTCATTTATTTAGTGGTCTCAGTAGAAATTAAAAATTAAAGTCCTTTGCACATCCCCTGAGGAAGCTATAAAAGCGAAACATGTAGGGTTAATGTGCAATTTTTCTTGCTGAGACTCTGTACTCACCTGTAAACGATTTTCTACCACCAATTGTTTATAACCTTTCCATGTTTTGTAAAAATGTGTATAAAAAAATCTTTTAACTATGCTATGTGAATAAATAAAAACCGCATTTTATTTTTATTACATTAGTTGTGTACCTCTATATCTAGACACCGTTAAAATCCCCGTATTGCCCGCTCCCACTTGTGTATTAATTTATTGGGTTTAGAAACACTTCTCTGTTCTTTGTAATGTATTGAAAGATTTGTGTAAAAATAGAAAAAAACACATTTCAAAGATATATTAGAATTAATAGGAATAGCCATAGCTCAGTTAAACCATACACTTGCATCCAGTCAGTGAATGTGGGATATGATCTACAACCACCCCCCAAGCGGTCCACAGCAGGGTCTAGTACAGCATTAACCACTTCAGCTCCGGAAGGATTTACCCCCTTTGACCAGGCCATTTTGCGATACGGCACTGTGTCGCTTTAACTGAAAATTGCGCAGTCGTGCGATGCTGCCCAAACAAAATTGAAGCCTTTTTTTTCCCCACAAATAGAACTTTCTTTTGGTGGTATTTGATCACCTCTGCGTTTTTTTATTTTTTGCTCTATAAACAAAGAAAGACCGACAATTAAAATAAAAAAAATAAAAAAAACAAAACTTCATCAGTTAAGGCCAATATGTATTCTACATATTTTTGGTGAAAAAAAAAAAAATCGCAATAAGCGTATATTTATTGGTTTGCTCAAAAGTTATAGCGTTTACAAAATAGGGGATATATTTTAGCATTTATTATTATCAAGTTTTTTTTTTTACAGGTAATGGTGATGATCAGCGATTTTTAGTGGGACTGCGACATTGCGGCGGACAGATAGGACACTTTTTTGGAACCAGTGACATTATTACAGTGATCAGAGCTAAAAATAGGTAAAGGACTCTACTTCCCTGCCAGAACGGGGATCTGTTTGTTTTACACTAACAGATCCCCGTTCTGTCTCCATGTGGAGCGATCGCGGGTGACCGGAGGACATCGCAGCCGCCGGCCACACGCATCAGCCCCAGCAACGCAGGTGCCTGTTAAAGGGGCCGCTGTACCGGTACGGCGATTTGCGTAGCCGAGCCATTCTATAAGCAATTAGAATCCCCATAAAGTAGGGAGCTGCAGTCTAGAGAGTAGCATGAGGGCCAATTTGGTAAGTAAATCTGGTGAAAAGGGAGCTGGAATATAAATATTTACCAGCATAAGTACCATTGAGGCAATTTGCAGAGTGAGTATAATAAACCGTCCTCCTTGATCAGTTTTAACTTGCAGAACTTCAGCCAGGAGGGATTTAGCTAGCAGAATAGAGACTCTCCGGGAGTAAGAGGTATGAGTGGCATGAAATGATTTAGTAAGCCAACAACGTTTAAGGGCCACTTCTGGGGTGAATTCAAACCTCTAGTATTCCAAGAGAACAGTCTCAGTGACACTACAAACCAGCCAAGTTATACTAATAGTAATAGGATAATCAATGGTATCAACACACTGCGACCTATACCACCAGAGACATGTGCAAATGAGAGCATGTGAGACATAGGAAAAAAAAAACCAAAAGATTCCCTAATCACTAAACTAGGACGACTAGTAGTCCTTCAAGTTTAGTAGTTAGGGAATCTTTTGTGCATTCAAATTCTGGATGAGGTACCACGAGACATAGAAATTAGAAAAAAACTGCAGCTGCTATCAGTAGCAAAAACAAAAAAAGAGCCCAAAAAACCCCCCAGCCCAACCCACCCTGCTCAACCAACCCAAACATAGGGAGCCTTGGTTCCCATTAACAGAACAAATCAAAAGTTAGTATGGGGGAGTACTGAAACGGGGGAGGGTCATCTTAGCAAACATACAATCTTTGCAGAAGGAGAAATACAACTCCAAAAAAGGCACGTGGGCCATAGCAGGGTAAAACCCAAGGAGGATCACATGTAAAGCATAATAGGGCCCAGTCTCAGTAGTGGCAGAACAGTGGTGAGAAGTATCCAGAGGAAGAGGGATTATGTCCCCTAAGATGTAAGTAGGATAAACAGGAACACAGGTAGTATCCACTTTCAGGTCAGCCTCCCCAAAAGAAAGATAGGAGGTCCAAAAACTATTACAGCAAACATGGAGAAAAAATATATGCAGCTAGGTGCACATGGGGGACGCCCCTTTGGATTTTAAAGGCAGCATACGAGTAAGGAAAGTAAATAGTGATAAAAGGCACATTTGTACTAAAGTAATGTACCATAGAGTCTCTTTAATTTCAAACTGTAACTACCGTGTTTCCCCGATAGTAAGACACCCCCGATTGTAAGACGTATCGGGAGTTTCAGAGGGGTCAGCTAATATAAGCCGTACCCCGAAAGTAAGACATATGTCTTACTTTCGGGGAAACACGGGGGGATTTGCCTCCAGTGACGTGCGGTACAAAGAGTGGGGCTGGGGGTGCGGGCCGCTGGGGGTGCGGGTCTCTGTCCCCCTCCGTTCTCCCCCTCCGTTCCGCTTTCCTCCTCTGTGCCTCCCCGCTGTCCCCTCCGTTCCCCCCTCCTTCTCTGTCCCCCTCCGTTCTCCCCCTCCGTTCCGCTTTCCTCCTCTGTGCCTCCCCGCTGTCCCCTCCGTTCCCCCCTCCTTCTCTGTCCCCCTCCGTTCTCCCCCTCCATTCCGCTTTCCTCCTCTGTGCCTCCCCGCTGTCCCCTCCGTTCCCCCCTCCTTCTCTGTCCCCCTCCGTTCTCCCCCTCCGTTCCGCTTTCCTCCTCTGTGCCTCCCCGCTGTCCCCTCCGTTCCCCCCTCCTTCTCTGTCCCCCTTTGTTCTCCCCCTCCGTTCCTCCGTCCTCCCCCTCCTTCCTTTGTGAATAGACAGAGTCAGCTGACTCTGTCCATTCACATAACTGAAACATTGTAATCTCCTGTGATTACAATGTGTCAGTTTATGAATGGAGAGAAGCCGCTGTCTTCTCTCCTTTCATTCTCAGTGCAGCTGACGCTGCAGAGAAAGGGACTGGGGAATCTCTATCCTCTGTCTCTTTCTCTGTCTCAAGGGGGAGATATCAGAGGTCTGTTAAGACCCCTGATATCTCACCAAAGCCCCCCAACAGGGCTGATTAAAAAAAAAACAAAAAAAACACATATTGCAATAAAGAATAAAAAAATTTTTTTTTCCCAATATAAGACATACCCCGAAAGTAAGACATAGTGGGGCTTTTAGGGATAAAAAGAAAGTAAGACACTGTCTTACTTTCGGGGAAACACGGTATCAGTTATTAAATGTAATTGTTTCTGAGTTAAGGGGGGAAGATGAATAAGTGGAGTTTCAATCTGCCCAAAGAGTTTGAGAGGGTTGCTTTGTGGTAACAGTCCGTGTATCGAAATGGTGTCATTAGTTGTGTGATTTCCAAAGTTGAGAGCGTTCGCTCTATAAAAAAGTTACCATCTTGTAAAGAAATGACTGGTTGGGCCAAAGGATTGGACTATCGTGTCTAACCTTTCGATATACCATAGCGCCTTAAGATCATTTTTGACTGCCGTTATCATTGGTGAAGTAGATAATGTCCAAGTTTTTAGTATCGCTTTACGAGCGGATAAAATGCATAACCTAGCCCACTTGGGGATGTAAGTGTTGCAAGGTGTTTTGGATTATGTCAGATTTTTCAATGTAGCCAAGTAGGCAAGTTGTCTTGTTTTGGGAATATGTACTGATGTAATTCCAAAAACGTATCTCAGTATTTGGTCCCAAAATACTAAGATTTTCAATCATTCCCAAAACCGGTGTAGTAGAGCTGGACGGAATGAACCACACCAGGAACAGGTATAGATAGACTGATCTGTTTTATTAATTAGGAATTGGATAAACGTCCTGTGCATAAGTTTAAACTGTGTTTCTCTTCAATTTTCGTTAATGATTAGACATCTAGTTTTGAGATACCTTACTAAGATTTTGTTTGATAACTCCTCCTCCGTAGTGTCAGTTTTTTAGAAGAGTATTTCTCTGTAAAGTTATGGGGTCAGTATAATTCTGATATAGTATAAGAGCTCTGTTGCTCATGAAAAGCAATGATTGTTGAAAAGGGTTTTTCTTGGGGTTGAAACACCTTTTAAGATATCGCTAAAAGAGGGGGGACTATGGGACTTTATATGAGGAGATGACGTTGTCATCAGCCTCCATCCCTAATGAAATATACAGAGGAGAACAAGGAAGTGGGACTTTAAATGAAGTACGCGGAGGGTCAAATGTTGTGTGGAGTTATAATTAACATATCTATAATATTTGTAAAAGATTAGGACATTTGTCTCATAATAATTCATTTGATAGAAAATTGATATACTACACAAATAAATAAATACCTGCATAGAGTAAAATATTGAATGAAAAACTATTTCATACATAAATACACAATTCATAAATAATCCAAAAAATGGATAACACATGATACATATAAACGAGGCCAAAATTTGATAGCACATGACTGAAATATAGTCAAATACATAATTGAATTATTATGAATTATTATGAGACAAATGTCCTACTCTTTTACACATATTATAGATATGTTAATTATAACTCCACTCAACATTTGACCCTCCGCGTACTTCATTTAAAGTCCCGCTTCCTTGTTCTCCTCTGTATCTTTTAAGATAGTTTGTTAGAGTTTTATAGAGACTCTTGTGATGGAAAAGCAGAGGCAAGTACTGAGATGATTCATCAAAAGATTTTAACTGAGTAGAGTTTGACTTAAAGCTAGAATATGCCATATGAAGACCATTGGAGCTCCAGATTGCAAATTCCTCCCAACTCACATTGGTGAGTAACATAGGATTGCCTTGTACAGGTAAGTATTCAGAGATATTTGCAGATAGTCCAAGTGATCCCCTAACAGTACCCCAAGCAACTGGCGTATCTCTTATCAATAGGCTCTGTTGTAAGTGATTGGGTAGATTATTTAATTTACTATGGAGAATTACTGGTAAATTGTACAAAGATGCAAAAGCTGTTTCCAGGGTGTTGTTAGTATGTAAAGAGTTGTTCATCAGCCAATCTAAACCAATTTTAAGCAGACAAGAGAGATTATAGTTTCTTATATTTGGTAACCCTGTTCCAGCTGGGAGATAGAGTTTTGCTAAAGCAATGTTTTTTTTTTTTTTTTATTGCCATAAAAAGGAGGTTATTGCTTTGTTTAATGTATTGATATCTGAATGTTTAAGTAACAAAGGTATTGTTTGTAAAGGATATAATAGTCTGGCGAAAGAAATCATTTTAAAAAAATGGCATCTCTCAAATAGCGAAATGGGCAAATTTATCCATGCTTCGAGTTCTTTTTTAATTTTAGGGAATACACGTGGGTAGTTTAAGTGCCAAATTGTTGAGGATTCATTACCTATATTTTTGCCTAAATATGTAATACTCTGAGAAGCTATTGAGAAAGAGGATGTAGAAATCTAGTTTTTCAAATTTTGTAGGATTTAGAGGTAATATCTCACTGTTTAAGAAATTAATTTTAAAACCTGAAAACGTTTGGACATTGAAGATATCCTTAATGGTTATATCGGCTGCTGGATTTGAGGTAAATATCAAGATGCCATCTGCAAATAATGCAGAGTGTAGTATCAAATCATTTATTTTTATTCCAGACAAGGTAGGGTTATTATTAATAAACCTGGACAGGGGTTCTATTGCCAGATTGAATAAAAAAGAGGTGATAATGGACATCCCTGTCGTGTGCCTTTTGTAAGAATGATAATATCAAAAATGTTCCCTGAGGTAACTAAAAGTGCAGTTGGTCACCTGCAAGGTGGGGATGGGGCGTGACCGGATGTGGGAGTGAGAGGGTGTGTGAGATCTCCTCTCCCTCCGCTCTGACCAGCCAAGCCAAGGGCTGAGGAGACTACTGGTGTGTGCAGCAGTGCAAGCGGCAGTGTAAGCAGCGGCGTTTGGCCAACTACAGCACTACAGCACTATTGAGCAGATTGCTCCCTGGCACAGACGCGGTGGACGGAGCTGAGGTGGGGTGTGAGAGACCCCCGTGGCGTGCCGGCGGCCGGGTAAAGGGATGCTCCGGCGGCGGCTATAGCAGCACCAGCAGTGGCGGCGTCAGTGAGTGTGGCGGTGGAGAGCCAGGAAGATGGAGCTATAGGGGTGGCGTGAGAGGCCCCCCCTGGGTTATCAGCAGCAACCAAATCTGGTCGAACACAGTAGCAGCAGCGGGGCAATGAACAAAGCAAGCTATCAGAATTAACATCGCAACGCTGGGAATCTGGAGAGCTGCTAAGAAGACCCCAGACATAGGTGAAAACTTTCCTACTTTTCTTTCTATATAATATGTTTGTGGCGGATGACTTTTTTTTCCTGGTTCCTGGTTAAAGAGCTGGCCTGTGAGTTGGCCTTTGATTGATTGGTTCCTGAAGAAACCTAATTGAGTCTGTAATGTGAAACCTGGGTTAACTAGAAACATGCTGCCTTATTATTTTTTGAGCTTATTTACCCTATTGAAGTAATATCTTACATAAAGGAAATTAGCAACCCCAGTCCGAAGTGGGAGACGGACGGGGGTACTGGCGTATGAGGTTTCACCTTTTTGTTTCTCAAAACAATAAAAGAACCAGTGGAACTGTGTGATGTAAGCTGCTTATCATAAACATCAGCTGCAAGTGAAACGGCGTTGCACAAGTACTTGTTCATTGTCCCAAGAGTCACTGATCTGACGTTGGCAGAGTTATATGGAGGACTATCTCTGTGATACTTCTTTTTTCTTTTTTTCTATGCAAAACTAGTAGTCCGGGACTGTAACAATTTTATATCTCAATTTGCTAAAAGGAAAAGAAATTTTTTTTTTTTTTTCTTTCTTTTTTTTTTTTTTTTTTCTTTTCTTCTCCTTTTCTCCTTTTTTTTTCTCCTCTCCTACCCCCCCCCCCTCCTCCCCCTTTTTTTTTTTTTTTTTTTTTTTTTTTTTTTTTTTTTTTTTTTTTTTTTTTTTTTCCTACCCCCTCATGGCATAATAGCATGGCTGGGAAGCGGGCAGCAGAGGAAAAATTAAACCAGCACCAGTTACAAAATCAGCCGCATCAAGCAGGAGGTCAGGTTACACGCTCGGCTAGAAACCAGACAAACCAAGCGAAAGTCGCAGCAGCAGCTGCAGTAGCGGCAGCAACAAAATTAGAGCGTTTTTCCAGGACATCCCTATCACCAGTAAAATCCCAACAGCTAACCCAAGCGAGTACCCAGGCGAGTAGGAAAAGTCACAGCCAAAGCAGCGGGCCAATATTGGCCGCAACAAGCCCACTTGCAGTGCCCTCAATAAGTCGTGGAATAGGAAAATCTCCCCCTATAAGCGGTGACACAGATCCTAAAAGGCTACCCAATACAACTGAGCCCGGGATGGAGAGTGGCCAAAGTGGAGGAGCGGAAGAGCCAACAATGAGGGACCTCATGTATGCGATTACAGCATGTAAGGAATCAATTTTTGGTTTGGGTGCTCAGCTAAAAAGCATAAGAGATGAACTGATTGTGCTGGGTAGTAGTTTGAAAGAAACGGAGGGAAGAACAACAGCCCTAGAGGACAGATTAAGCCTGGTGGAAGATATACTATCTCCGCTCAGACAAGATATGACTGACATGAAAAAACGCATAGAAAATCAATCCGCCAAAATAGATGAACTAGAAAATAGAAATCGAAGAAACAACATAAGAGTAATAGGCATGCCGGAACGGAGCGAGGGACCTGACCCTATTGAATTTTTGGAAGGATGGATCAAGGAGACATTTGGGGCTGCATCCTTTTCTCCTTTTTTTGGCATCGAACGCGCCCATCGAATCCCCTCCAAATCTCGGCAGGGCAAGGAGTACCCAAGACCTATAATTATGAAAATGTTCAACTTTAGAGATAAGGTGTCTTTGCTTCGGAAAGCGAGAGAAATGAGAGAAATCTTGTATAGGGGAGCGCGAATTTCACTATATCAAGACTTCTCCCCAGACCTGCAAAAGCTCAGGGCGGCATATATGCCAATTAAACGTGTGCTTCAGCAAAAAAAGATGGATTATGCACTACTGTACCCCGCCCGCATGAGAATAACCACCAGGAATGGGACATTCTTCTTTGATTCTCCCCGCAAAGTGGAAGACTGGCTGGAGAATGCAGAGAGAACAACACGGAATGAAGGAGAGGAGAGATTAGAGACTGATTAGATTATAGACCCTTTTTTTTTTTTTTTTTTTTTTTTTTTTTTTTTCCCCGTCCTTATGTGGTATTAGGGAGGGGGGAGAGAAGAGGGTAGGGTGATACAATGAGTAATACACTAAAGAACTAAGTAGGCGATGTGTTGCAGGTAGAAGTTGAGAAAGAAGTATAGGGATAGACCATAAAGTAGTAAAGGTTAATATACACTTACTTAATTCACTGGATTGACACGACAGATTATCTCTTATCCGAACATAAAAAATTAAAAACACATGAACAGCACTAATAAGGTTGAAGGAATAGGATTATAATTTAGCACTAGTTGGACATTCACTTTTTAGAATACTTTGAGCTGCCACGATAAACAATTTGTTCCACAAGTATAATTATTTAGAACACTTGAATAACACTAATATGGTCAGGGAGGGGGGGAGGGGGTGGGATAGGGACCCCTGGGTTAAAGGGGTATTGTAAATGTGTGGCACTGGCAAGGTATGCCAGTGTAGTATGGGGAATGAGAGTAAGTGGGAGGCTCGGAACACAGCCCCTAGGGTAGGCCCAGCTGGGCGGGGAGGGAAGGAAGGAGGTGGGTGGGAGAGGGGGTGGGGGAGACAGGAGGGAAAGAACTGGGAGGGGGGGTGGAGCGGGGTGGGGGGCGGGGGAGGATGGGGAGGGGTGGGTGGAAAAGTCACAACTCAAATAATTAATGAAAAACACCACAAACATAAAACCATATACAAATCCCTCCTACGCTCCACCAAGGATGGTAAGGGGATTAGGAGGAATGCTGACTGTTATGTATTACTCACTGAGGGGACACAAGGGGCAGGTAAAATTCTGAGGGACAATTGTATTCTTATTCCCTGCTCACGTTGTTGTCTTTTGCTATATAGTTATTTGAATTGGTATGATCCCCTATATGAGTAAAGAAATTGGGAAAAGGAAAGATCTACTCTTGATGACATGGAATGTGAGAGGGCTGGGGGATAGCGACAAGAGAAGGGCAATGTTTAGATATTTTGATATAATGAAACCTCAGATAATCTGTTTACAGGAAACACACTTGTGTTCCAACTCTGTCCACCTGCTGCGCTCAAGGAGATACCCGACTCAGTTTCACTCCATGCACACTTCACATTCAAGAGGAGTCAGTATAGTGATCTCCTCGGGTGTCTCCTTTGAGTGCATGGAACAGAGGGTGGACAGGGAGGGAAAATTTGTCTTCTTGCTATGTAAAATTAACGGTTTAACGTGCATAATTGCATCAATATACATTCCACCACCATTCTCACCAGCTTCACTCGGGTGTCTATCACAATTTATAGCCTCATATCCGGATGTCCCGGTACTAGCATTGGGTGACTACAATAATATCTTAGACAACTCCCAGGATAGAATGTCTCTGACATCTAGAACTATGAAACAGACAACTGGCAGGACTGCTTTTGCAGCCCTGCTTATGGAAATAGGACTCCGGGATGTATGGAGAGAGAGACACAAAGAGGACAGATGTTATTCATGTTATTCTGCAACACATGAGGTCCTCTCCCGTATCGACCTGGGTCTAGGAAATGAGGCACTCCTGCAGTTAGTGGAGGACTCGGCGTATGAGCCACGCCTATTATCTGACCACTCCCCATTCTGGGTGCGGTTAGGCACCACTGGAAAGCTGGGGCGACAACTATGGAAGGTGAACCCCTACTGGCTGTCTCTGTTTCCCCAAATAGATAATATAAGAGAGGCGCTACGGGAGTTCCTGCAATTTAATAGGGGGTCTGCTAGCGCCATGGTAATATGGGATACACTTAAGGCATTCTTGAGGGGATGTCTTATTAAAGAAATTGCGGGAATTAAAACACGCTCCAGGGAATGGGAAAACAAGGTACGGGAAGAACTGATAGAAAGGGAACAGGTTTTGATAAGAGACCCATCAAAATCTAATCAAGAATCCTGGAGAGAGGTACAAGCGATATATAGCTCGGTTTGGTTATCAGCAGCAGAGAAGAGAAGATACTTTCAACAACAGAGTTATTTTGAAGAGGGGGAAAATACTGGCCGCCTTCTAGCCCTTATAGCCAGAGAGCAAAGAGATCCCACTACTATCCTGGCTGTGAGGGCTAAATCCGGGGAGAGGCAGACCCGTAGTCCAGACATCTTGAGCAGCTTCCAGCAGTTCTACGGGGACTTGTATTCTAGCAAAACTAGATACAACCCGCTTGAGCTGTTGCAGTTTTTGCAGTCCTGTCCGCTCCCGCAATTGTCGGAGGCGGACAGGGAACTGTTGAACTGCCCAATCACATTAGTGGAATTAAGAGAAGCACTGGAGGGGACAGGTCGCCATAAATCACCAGGCCCAGACGGGATTCCGGCAGAGGTATACTCCCACTATAGAGAGGACCTCTTACCATCACTACTGCAGGCTATAAGGGAGGCTGAGGAACTGGGTTATCTACCGGATAGTATGCGTGAGGCAATAATAACAGTAATTTTAAAGCCTGGGAAAGATAATCTTTTATTAGACTCATATCGTCCAATCTCGCTATTAAACGCGGATGTTAAATTGTTCGCAAGTGTCCTGGCCAATAGGCTATCTCGAGTGATTAGCAGGTTGGTCCATCGTGATCAGTCTGGCTTTATACCTACCCGATCTACATCAGATAATATAAGGAGGCTCTACATGAACCTTCAGATGCCAGTGGATAATCCGGGGAGTAGGGCCATTCTATCTCTCGACGCCTCAAAAGCGTTCGACAGTGTGGAATGGCCCTACCTCATGGAAACACTGAAAAGATTCGGGTTGGGAAGTAGGTTTGTAGCTTGGGTAGAGATACTCTATTTTAAACCTAGAGCCAGAATACGTATTAATGGTGACCTTTCGCCTCCATTTGAATTGCATAGGGGGACGAGACAGGGTTGCCCATTGTCTCCATTACTGTTTGCCCTGGCAATAGAGCCTCTAGCTATAAAGATCCGGAATTCAAAGGAGGTGGTGGGGTTCCGTAGACATCAGAGAGAAGAAAAAATATCTTTATATGCAGACGATGCACTTATATATCTGGGCGACATGACCTCATCCTTGCGGGCAGTAATGGAGATAGTGAGAGAATATGGCACCTTCTCAGGCTTTGTCATTAACTGGTCAAAATCAACGCTAATGCCCATAGACCAGCAGAGGGACCGACTACCAGTGGGAACGGAACAAATAACAATAGTTGACAGTTTTAAGTACCTGGGAGTGATAGTGTCCCCAAACCCGGCTGAGTACCTCCGGCTGAACCTGGAACCACTGCTCTCTAGGCAGAAACAAAAAAGCAACAGCTGGTGTAGGCTCCCCCTATCAGTTATAGGACGAGCAAACCTAATAAAAATGGTATGGGCACCCCAACAATTATACGTTTTCCACAACTCTCCGACATGGATACCAAAAAAATGGTTTAAGCAAATTGACACACTAATGAGGGAATTGATATGGAAAAAAAAGACACCTAGAATTAGCCTAGAAACATTGCAATACGAAAAGGATAGAGGAGGGCTTGCAATACCCAATTCTAGGCTATATTTCTTGGCATCACAATTTCAACAAATGGCAGGATGGGGTCGAAAGGGAAATGAGGACCCTACATACCAATTGGTGACCATGATGGAACCCACACTAGAAGCGGCCTCTCACCTGGAAATGGACTTGCCAAGCATGAAGGGGGTAGACCCAATAAGTACGCTTTTTAAAAAAGTATGGGGTGAGGTTCGGAAAATCTTAAAGATAACAGGCGTGCTTTCATTTACGCCGATCTGGCATAATAGTAGATACTCTGAGATCCAGGGACTACAGGGGTTCACACAATGGCAAGAAAAGGGGATTCAGTTCTTCCCACAACTATATGAGGGAGAGGTGTTGAAGACATACGAACAATTATGTAGGGAATTCCATTTGAACCCGAGGGGCTTTTTCCAGTACCTCCAATTGCGCCATGCGATACAGGCACAACAAATAACGCTCTCCCAGACAACACCGGCAGCTTCACTTTTGAATGAGATCTTTTTGGCAGATACAAGGAAAGGGTTAATATCCAAAATATATAAGGAGTTGCTGAAGTCAACCCAGGTTCATACACTGTTAAAGTGCCGAAATAAATGGGTAGAGGACATAGGAGAAATAGATGAAAAACAATGGGAAATGGCGCTCGAGGCTATTCCAGTGGTGTCACTCTCCGCAACCCAAAGACTATCACAATTATTTATTCTTCATAGGGCCTATAGGACATCAGTACAGCTTTATAAATGGGGTAGAGGAGACTCCCCACTGTGCCCCAAGTGTAAGGTACACAGAGGGGACTTTATTCATTTAATTTGGAGGTGCCCAAAGCTGCATAGGTACTGGGATGAGGTTTCCCAACATATTTCCAGGGTGGCGCGGGTTCACATCCCCCTTAATCCGACCGTATACCTGCTCGGAGCTATAAGTGGAAAGATGTACCCGGGAGGAAAGTACTTCATGTTATCTAGACTGATGTATCTCGCCAGGAAACTTATTGCAAAGTACTGGATGGCTCCAACTGTACCTACAGTTAAGCAATGGATTGCCTACGTTAACTCGTTTCTCCCTAGAGAACGACTGGCGTACGCCCGTAGAAGCGATCGGAGTAAATTTAACAAGATATGGCACCCATGGCTGGGGGATGCGGACCTGGCCCCACATCAATTGATAGTAGAAAGGCTTCAGATGTAGTGATCAGGAGGGGGTGACGTAGAGAGGAAGAACGAGATTGTGATACCCGAGGGGAAGGAAAGCGAGAGTAAGTACACAGGGGGGGGAGAAGAAGGAGGAATAGGAAGTTGGCTTGTAAAATTAATGACAACAAAATCAGATAAATAAGAACATTGGATAGGAGGGAAACCTGCGGTAGTTGTACAGGTGGTGCAAGAACCATCAAAGGCAATATGAAAGGTCTGCTGTGACGGAGGGGAGGTGGGGTGGGGAGGGGTGGAGGGGAGGGTTGGAACAAAGTGAAGGGAAAGGGAGGAATGAACTAGCAATAGAGATATTATTTTGCATGGAGGAAGGGCGGGAACACGAGAATAGGACTACTTAAACCACACACTTTATACTATGTTTTGCTGTACAATATAATGTGAATGATTGAAACTATGCTCCTCCTTTTTTGCCAGACATAGCCCCTGTGTGGGTTGACCTGGCTCTTGCCTTGTATTGTTATAATTTTATTGACATGTGTGCAATAAAAAAGAAATGATTGAAAAAAAAAAAAGTGCAGTTGGTGAGGAATACATATTAATTAGGAAATTAAGAACAGACCCTGAAATTTTTTTTTTTTTTTTTTTTTAGAAAACCATGAATAGCCATTGCAAATTGATGTAATCAAAAGCTTTCTCGGCATCCATCCTTATTATAGCTGTGTCTGAGTCTGGATGAAATTTAGCATATTCTAGAGCCATAATTACCTTCCTAATATTAAACCCCTTCCTGACCAGCCGCCGCAGTTATACTGCGGCAGGTTGGCTCCCCTGGGCTAACCGTCGTAGCTATAGGACAGCTCGCCTTTTGACCACTAGGGGGTGTGCGCGACACCAGAGCCGACGTGATGACCGCTGGGCACCCGTGATCGCGCCACACAGTGACAGAACGGAGATCTGTCAATGTAAACAGACAGATCTCCGTGCTGTCAGGGGAGAGGAGAGCAATCAGTTGTTCATACTAAGTATGAACAACGATCGCTCTCCTCACCCAAGCAGTCCCATCTTTCCACAGTTAACCCCTTGATTGCCCCCTACTGTTAACCCCTTCTCTGCCAGTGACATTTACACAGTAATCAGTGCATTTTTATAGCACTGATCGCTGTATAAATGCCAATGGTCCCAAAAATGTGTCAAAAGTGTCCGATCTGTCCGCCATAATGTTGCAGTCCCAATAAAAAAAATGGCTGCTCACTGCCATTACTAGTAAAAAAAAAAATAATAAAAATGCCATAAATCTTTTCACTATATTGTAGACGCTATAACTTTTGCGCAAACCAATCAATATACGCTCATTGCGATTTTTATTACCAAAAATATGTATTCTTCTACATATCGGTCTAAACTAAGGAAGAAATTAGCTTTTTTTTAAAAAAATTGGAAATATTTATTATAGCAAAAAGTACAATATATTGTGTTGTTTTCAATATTGTCGCTCTTTTTTTTGTTTATAGTGCAAAAAATAAAAACCGCAGAGATGATAAAATACCACCAAAAGAAAACTATTTGTGGGAAAAAAAGGACGTCAAATTTGTTTGGGTACAATACGGCAAGCAATTGTCAGTTAAAGCGGCGCAGTGCTGTATCACAAAAATGGCCTTGTCGCTGAGCAGCCAATTCTTCCGGGGCTGAAGTGGTTAAAGTGGCAGGTCTTCCTCGGCCGACATTGCTGGATTCCAGAACAGTCTTTTTTTCCTCTGAGCTATCTGGGTTTTCATTGGAATATGTGGATACGCGGACACCGCGAGTGAGCCTGGAGATTTACCCCCACCATCTGAACACCGGGATCGTCAGCAAGCTTAAAGGCCTTGGCTGGGCTATAGCCACTTGCCTTTTTAAGCTTGCCGTCTGGTAGGCTGAATCAACAGCTACGGTGGATGAGCACATTTATCTATAGGCGCACGGTGATGGTGTTTTAAGCTCTTAATGGACACTTTTTTCTTGATTTATTTTTTCCTTGATGTCATTCATTATGGACTCTAATTTCTAGCGCAGTTTTTTATATAATTATGATTTCTAAATATCGGCATTGGCATCGGCCAGAGAAAAACCCATATCGGTCGACCTCTAGTGCAAATACCTGTCTTAGACAGGTATCTGCACCCCCCTCCCCCCTGAAAGGTGCCAAATGTGACACCGGAGGGGGGGAAGGTTCCGAAAAGCGGAAGTTCCATTTTTGTGTGGAACTCCGCTTTAATGAATCCTGCTTGTGCTGGATGTATAATGGAAGGTAAAAATTTAGCCAAGCGTGAGGCTATAATTTTGGACTCAATTTTGGCATCTAGATTTATTAAGGAGATTGGCCTATATGAAGCTGGATCTGTTGGGTCTTTCTCATTCTTAGATATTAGTTTTATATATGCTTGGTATCCAGTAGGAAGATATGGCCCTCCATCCCATATTATTTTATAGACTTCGTTAGTGTGTCTGTTATATATTTTTGAAAAATTCAGCTGTGAATCCATCAGGGCTTTACTATTTCCTAGGTTTTTATAGTAGTTACTTCCTCAGTAGTTATAGGCGCATTTATGATAATTGACAATGTAGGGAGTTGTAATTTCTCTAAAAAGAGAGATAGCAGCCTTTTCATCAAAAAGGATCTTTAGAGTGCAGATTACTGTAGTAAGTAGTTAGTGTTGTATTGGTTTCTGTTGTGGATGTAGTAAGGTTACCTGTGGAGTTTTTTAAGGACATACTATGTGTAGGCTTGTATGGTCCTTTACAGAGCTTAGCCAATAATTTGGCAGATTTGTTCCCATATTTATGGTAACAAAGTGGTAAAAGAAGATTTGATACACTCTTGTTGTTCGGCCCATGGATCGAATTGTCTTTTCGGCCCATGCCATTTCTTTTTCATTTTCAGGGGTGAATGGCATGGCATGGCGGTACTGTTCCATAGACTGTCTTTTAAATTGAGAAACATAGGCTATGATTTTCCCTCTCAGGAAAGCTTTTCCAGCTTCCCAATATACATTTGGGTTTAAGCCACTTCAATACAGGGCACTTATACACCTTCCTGCCCAGACCAATTTTCAGCTTTCAGCGCTGTCGCAGTATGAATGACAATTGCGCGGTCATGCTACACTGTACCCAAACTAAATTTTTATCATTTTGTTCCCACAAATAGAGCTTTCTTTTGGTGGTATTTGATCACCTCTGCGGTTTTTATTTTTTGCTAAACAAATAAAAAAAGACCGAAAATTTTGAAAAAAATAAAAGTTTTGCTTTTGTTTCTGTTTGTAATTTGTAAATAAGTTATCTCTTTCACTGATGAGCACTGATAAGGCGGCACTGATACGGCAGCACAGATGAGGTGGCACCAATGAGCGGGCACTGACAGGCACATACGATGGACATGGATGGGCACTGGTAGGCGGCACTGATGGGTGGCACTGATATGCAGCACTGATGGGCACTCATGGGTGGCACTGGTTGGCACTGACAGGCGACACTGATGGGCACTGATAGGGTGGCACTGATGGGCACTGATAGGCGGCACTGATATGAGGCACTGATATGAGGCACTGATAGGCCTCAACTGATTTGTTGAGGGAAATAGAGTGGAAGGCTACATATATGCAGGTGACGGCTGATGTTGCATCACTCTATACATCAATATCCCATAATTTAGGACATGATGCGGTGCGTCACTTCCTCTATCGGGACTCCAGTATCTCCACCACGCAATGTAATTTCGTGATGGAGCTACTGGACTTCTTGATGGAACACAACCATTTTTGGTATGGGGGTATACACTATTTACAAATAAAGGGAGTGGCCATGGAGGACAAATTTGCTCCCAGTATGGCCAATCTCTTCATGGCCAAGTGGGAGGAGGATGTAGTCCTAAGGAATAAACCACCTCTATTAGTCATGTTGAGAAGGTTTATTGATGATGTCCTGTTCATTTGGGAGGGTGACATCAACTCTGTAACCACTTTCCTGTCCACTCTTAACAACAATGATAGGGGCATAGTGCTCACTCATGAAGCCAGCTCTACCCAAATCCATTTTTTGGATTTGGAGATAACAATTGTTGATAATATGATTACTACCTCGAGCTATTTTAAATCAACCGACAGGAATAGTTTTATTCCGCTCGACTCTTGCCATCATCGCTCTTGGTTGTCTGCTGTTCCTAAGGGCCAGTTTTTGCGTCTAAGACGAAATTGCTCGGACCTTGGTGAATTTCATAAGAAGGATTCAGTTTTAAAATCCAGATTCGTGGATAAAGGTTATGATGTAGCCACATTAGATTCTCTCATCACAGAGGTAGCGAATAGGGACCGGGAGGACTTATTAAACGATAGACCCCCCAGGCAGTAGACAGGGAGGATTTTGGATTGGCTTTCCTCACGACTTATTCGAGTCAACATTGGGCCATCAAGAGGATTATTAAAAAACACTGGCCAGTTATTAAAAACAATTGGGTTTTGGGACCTATACTGTCTGACAAACCATGTGTTTTATTTAGGGAAGCCACCAACTTTAGACACCTATTGGCACCTAACATTCCGGTTCCGCCTATACGCCCTACCTTCTTTGGGGACCTAAAGAGTTTCTCCCCTTGTAGGAGATGTAATGTTTATAGGGTTAACGCACTACTGGATAGAAGACTAACTGAGTTCACATCTAGTGGCACTGGTAACACATACTCCATTGAGTCACTTATCAATGAACCATGAAATGTGTTGTATATCTTCTCAGGTGTCCATGTGGGTTGGAGTATGTTGGACGTACCATTAGGAAAGTAAATGTTAGGTTGGGGGAGCATATTACTAATATTAAGCAAGGCTTTGACAAGCACAGTGTCTCCAGACACTATGATCTTCTGCACAATAGGGATCCCAAGGGAACTATTTTTATTGGTATTGAAAAATATGTCCCACATTGGCGTGGCAGTAATGGTAGGAGGACCATCTCCAGATGCGAAACAAACTTGATCTATAGACTTGGTTGCCATGCCCCCAATGGGTTGAATATAGAGTGGGACATCAACTGTTTTATTAACAGTTGATGTCCCCTCTGGGCATATGTCCTGTTTTACTTTTACCCTATATGTAATTTTTGGTGTCCAACTTCACGCCCCCCTCCCCCTTTCTTCTTTTTTCTCATATATATACATATTTTTTATGTATATTTCTTTTATATATATTTTTTATATAGTTTATAATAACAAAAAAATTTTTTTGATTATGATGTATCGCGGCGGTTGGAGTAGTCTAACAGCACTCGTGATATATTCATTATATATTTTACATTAATATTTTTTCACATTTTTTTGTATGAAGGTTACTTATTACAATTACCTCATATCAATAACTCTTTATGAAAAGCTCTTTTCATGAAGGCTATTGAGTTGCAACTGTTATGGTTTTTGGATTATCTTATATTGCTCTTGGGTATTTCTCAATTTTTGCCACTAGATGGCATTGTTTGCACTATGCACTCTTTCCCTTGTATAAACACCTAGATCAATCTCTTTGTATTAGATGAGTATTCAGTATACTTAATCTATGGGCGCTTCATGCCTGTTTTTATGTTGGCTGCGTGCAACAATCTTATGTATCCAATCAGCATCAGCTCTGTTTTTAGACTAGCCAACGATCGCGCTGCACGGCGCATCGCTTAGGTTTAAAAGGTGCATGCGCGATTGCGTACCCCTGATGAAGTCAGTTGTGGCGAAACGGCCGTAGGGTCACAACACAAGCACATATCGCGCATGCGCGATCTCATTTTAAACGGCGAAGGAGTTTTTTTTCTTGTTGCCTTGCTGTAATTGTTCATAAACCACTTTTTTTACTTAAAGTGGGGTTCCACCCAAAAAAACAAACCTATCTAAAAAATTCTAAAAAAAAAAACAAAAAAACATTTGGATATTTTTTTTTTTTTTACTGACCTCTAAATGCCTGTTGCTAGGTGGTCCCTCGTAGTCTGCCCCTTCGTCTGCCTGGGCTGGTGACATCACTTCCCCCTGGCACAGGAAGGGCTCGGCTCTTCTCCCTCCCTCCTGTCAATCATCTGGGACCCATTGCAGGTCCCAGGTGATTAAGCGGCCAATCACGGCGCTCGGCGCCGCTCGCGCATGCGCAGTGGGTGCCAGGCTGTGAAGCCACAGCCCGGCGCCCACAGTTGAAATGCCGGCGCCGACGAGCGGAGGGGGGGGACGAGCGGGGCTTCGATCCCCCGCACCGCTGGACCCAGGGACAGGTGAGTGTCCAATTAAAAGTCAGCAGCTGCAGTATTTCTAGCTGCTGACTTTTTATTTTTTTTTTTTTTAATGGCCCCCCTGGGTGGAACTCCTCTTTAATAAACCAATTGGTCAAAGTTTGTCTACACTACTGGAGTCCCCTTCTCTTTTTTTGGGATCTGTGGTTTACCTCGTTTGGCCTTTTTGGGAAGAAGGATTGGAAGCGTCCCTGGGAGCATTTCCCCTGCATTGGTGCCCTGGTTTCTGCTGATTAGCTGCCTGAGAAGGAGACCGGCATGACAACCCATGGAATCTAGTATGGAACACCCCCAGGAGTTTACCCTCCACTACTAAGCCTGTTTTGACCCCCCTGAGTAAGGGCGGTCGCAGGCTTTCTGGTAAGCCTCCAATTTTTATCATCTGGTGGCGAGCTGTATTAGCGGTGGATCACACTACCTCGAACTCTACATTGGCTTATCTGTGGATTTATTTCTTCAAAATCATCTCATTTATGAACTTTGTTTTATACATTTGTATTTGTGTTTTTTTCATCACCTACACACTTTGTATGGTATAGCTTTTTCACTAGCCATTATCACTTGTGGTTTTTTCTTACTATAGATTAATTTAATGTTTTAAACACTATTTCCTGGTCCAATTAATTTATATGTGCATAATCACACATTTATTCACTGTGTTATTAATCCAGCGCTGCACCACTCTCTTTGACAAACTGATAGGCATCCCTGGTGGCACTGGCAGGCATTGGAGTGGGCACTGATTGGCAGCTGCCTGGGCACAGATTGGTATTTCCCTGGGGGTCTAGGGAGCATACCTGGTGGTCCAGTGTGGTGGCCATCCTGGTGGTCCTGGGCGGCATCCGAGGGGAGGCTGTGCTGATAAACAATCAGCACAGCCCCCCCTGTCAGGAGAGCAGCTGATCGGCTCTCCTCTACTCGCGTCTGTCAGACGCCAGTGAGGAAAAGCCGATCACCGGCTCTTCCTATTTACATCGTGATCAGCCGTGATTGGACACGGCTGATCACGTGGTAAAGAGTCTCCGTCAGAGATTCTTTACCTAGATCGGAGTTGTGGTGTCAGACTGACACACGACAATAACGATCGGGGCGCAGCGGCTTAATATCCTGATCACGTCATATGAAGTCCGGTCAGGATATTAAAACCACTTTGCTGCCGTCATTTTGCTATATGGCGGGCGGCAAGTGGTTAATATATGTCCTGAATTAGCCAGTTCATATTCACTCCAAGAAGATTGGATATGGTTGCAAAAATCCTCATAGTTTGACAGGTATGAAGGAAATCTCCAAATTTTTGGTGTTACCTTGGTAATATGACATTTCTATTGTTATGGAGATCGGACTGTGATTTGAAAGGACCAGGTCATAGATTTCAGCATTTTTAATCAAAGGTAATGCTGCGGGAGAACAAAAAAAGTCTATTCTGGAGAAAGTGTTATGAGGATGGGAGTGGAATGTATACTCTCTCTCCAGAGGGTAGGTTAGTCGCCAGGCATCTGATAGATTTAGCAAGGAGACAGCATCAGTCAGATGTGCAGAAGTATTTAAATAAGTATCGGGGTGTCTGCAAGTGATATTTCTTAGTAAAGACTTGTCTTCTGCTAGGATCATAACTGAATTAAAATCTCCACCTACAATTTGACCATTTCCTGGCACTTTCAATATCCATTCTGTCAATTCTTGAAAAAAAAATTTTCCTGGTGAATTTATAGCGCAAACGTTAGTTAAGGCTATGGATAGGGAGTTTGCGACCTAATTGGTCGTCATCCATTGATTTAAGTTTGTATGGTAAATTTTTATGTAAAAGGATGACTGCTCCGGCTTTGCAACATATTGCTGAAGATCCTATGACCTCTTCCACCCACAATTTATGTAAAAGTTGGATATCCGTCTGTTGGAGTAGCGCAATATCAGTACGAAGTCGCTTTAAACGTCGTAGAATTTTTATACTTTTGTTAGGTGAACTAAGCCCTTTTTATGTTCCATGATATTATTTTAACGAAAGGATTATATGTAATGCTAGCCATACACTATATGAAAAATCATCGAAATTCGGTCATTTAGACAGTTCTTTCATTTTTCGGCCAGTTAATGGGCACAAATTGGTAATCAGTTGGGACATTTTTGAGATGAAAAAACATAGGACCAGTTTGGAACGAATGATAAATTGTTTCCTGTCCAAACTGTTTGCACTAGGTATATGTGGAAAAAACAAACAAAAATTTATTAATTTATATATATTAAACAATTTATCAGTCATTACATGATGGCACTATTGCTTTGCTTTCACGGCCAAATGTTCGTTTTTCGAAAATGGGTTTGAAAGATTTTTCATATAGTGTATGGCCAGTGTTAGATGTTATATGAAAAAAGGGTTTTGTAATTGTTTTTGGGTCTTTAATAACTGTATAAGTATTTATTTCCCCTTGAAATAGGCGTTTAATTTAATAATTTCATTTACTCCTAGGCTAAACAGGACAAGAGTTATTTTAGTATAACGAAAACATTTAAAACAGAACAGCAAATAAAATACCATCAACTAGTTGGTAACATTTTTCCCGATCTTAACATCCCTCTAGCACTGAGCTGTGAAATAAATCTTGAAATAGAGAGCAGGCACATAGTTATATAACAAATAACAGTGGGGACGGAAAGTATTCAGACCCCCTTAAATTTGTCACTCTGTTATATTGCAGCCATTTCCGAAAATCATTTATGTTAATTTTTTTCCTCATTAATGTACACACAGCACCCCATATTGACAGAAAAACAGAGTTCTTGACATTTTTGCAGATTTATTAAAAAAGGAAAAAACTGAAATATCACATGGTCCTAAGTATTCAGACCCTTTGCTCAGTATTTAGTAGAAGCACCCTTTTGATCTAATACAGCCATGAGTCTTTTTGGGAAAGATGCAACAAGTTTTTCACACCTGGATTTGGGGATCCTTTGCCATTCCTCCTGGTAGATCCTCTCCAGTTCAGTCAGGTTGGATGGTAAACGTTGGTGGACAGCCATTTTTAGGTCTCTCCAGAGATGCTCAATTGGGTTTAAATCAGGGTTCTGGCTGGGCCATTCAAGAACAGTCACAGAGTTGTTGTGAAGCCACTCCTCCGTTATTTTAGCTGTGTGCTTAGGGTCATATTGTCTTGTTGGAAGGTAAACCTTCAGCCCAGTCTGAGTTCCTGAGCACTCTGGAGAAGGTTTTTGTCCAGGATATCCCTGTACTTGGCCGCATTCATCTTTCCCTCGATTGCAACCAGTCGTCCTGCCCCTGCAGCTGAAAAATACCCCCACAGCATGATGCTGCCACCACCATGCTTCACTGCTGGGACTGTATTGATGCCTGGTTGCCTGGTTTTCTCCACACATACTGCTTAGAATTAAGGCCAAAAAGTTCTATCTTGGTCTCATCAGACCAGCGAATCTAATTTCTCACCATCTTGGAGTCCTTCAGGTGTTTTTTTAGCAAACTCCGTGCGAGCTTTCATGAGTCTTGAACGGAGGAGAGGCTTCCATCTGGCCACTCTGTCATAAAGCCCCGACTGGTGGAGGGCTGCAGTGATGGTTGACTTTCTACAACTTTCTCCCATCTCCCGACTGCATCTCTGGAGCTCAGCCACAGTGATCTTTGGGTTCTTCTTTACCTCTCACCAAGGCTCTTCTCCCCCGATTGCTCAGTTTGGCCAGGCTCTAGGAATGTCTTCAAATACAGTAAATAAACAAGTAGCCTACTTTTGAGTATTAGGACTTGTGTGATACAAAAAAATGTAAAAGGGTTAAACTGTAAAGTACCACTGTCGGGGGCATATCTGTCGCAAGGCAAATAAGGCGTTTGCCTTGGGCAGCATTTTCCAGGGGGGTGGCACAGCCCAGAATCAAACCAGAACCAAACAGGTCAGAGATCTGCAGGGAGCTGCCTATGCAGCTGCTATCAGGTCCTCAGGGATCCCTAGAGGAGGAGAGTAGGCTCTGATCTGAACCCTGCACTCTTCACTATACACCCTGCCCCCACCCCATATAACACAGCACCCCTCACTATACACCCTGCCCCCTCCTAACAGAACACTGCGCCCCGCCCAGGGGTTCCCAGTCACCTGGCACAGGATGGGGGTGCCTGATTTTAGTCGTGCCTAGGACAGCACCAAACCAAAATACACCACTGATCACCGTACATGACACATTGGAACACAAGTAAATTAATTAGTATATGAAATAATCAAATATATACAGAATGGCATATTTAAAATTCATATGAAAAGAAAAAAACAAACCTGGTAAATGTGATTGAGTTTGAAGTGTTTAAGTAAGAGTAGCAGCACAGCAGAAATAGCTTTAACAATTATCTCTTTGTGTCGATTCACATCTACTCCAAGTTTCATGCTCTGCAGTACAGTGGTACTGTAAAAGAAAAAAAAAGAAAGACAGGTGAGTACATTTTTAAGCACAAATCACAAAGCCAAGACTTTACTGTAAGTAATACTTACGGCATCTCTTCTGGAAGGACATCTGCCAGAATATTAATTGAATCTGTCTTTGCTTTAGAAGTTGGAGCTGCAGCTAGAAGGATCTTGAGCAGAGCAATCTGAAAAAAAAAAAGTTCTTCTGTTTTGTTGGGCAATGAGGAAAATTAGGAGAATTTAGGTTTTTAATAGCTGTTGATTTACAAGAAACGTAGTAATAGTTTTTAAGATATTACTTATGACAGTCCATAGGTAAACATTATATATATATTACATATATATATATATATATATATATATATATATATATATATATATATATATATATATATATATATATATACACACACACATAGTATATATATATATATATATATATATATATATACTATTTCTGTTAGCTGTGACCCTCTGACCTTACCATATGTGTAATCACATTTTCACATTTCTTTCTGTTTTCACCATTGTTCAGCTAAAACTGGTTTTAAACACTCAAAGACCCTGCAATAAGATCTATATATATTGGTGTAAAACAAAGACTAAGTTGAGCTCACCGAGGACTCGACGTAAAAGAGGAATGTTGCTTCAGGAATATTGAATTAAATTATTGGCTCCCCTGGACTTGAATGATGCCGTATTTATCCATTTCATCATCTGTAATATATCTTTAACCACTTCAATACAGGGCACTTCCCCCCTTTCTGCCCAGAACAATTTTCCGCTTTCAGCACTGTAAACTTTGAATGACAATTGCGAAGCCATGCAACACTGTACCCACTCTATTTTTATAATTTTCTTCCCACAAATAGAGCTTTCTTTTGGTGGTATTTAATCACTACTGTGGTTTTTTATTTTTTGCAAAAAAAAATGTTTTTCTTCGTTTGTTATAAAATGTTGTTTTATCCTTCACTGACGGGCACTGATGAGGTTGCACTAACGGGCACTGATAAGGTGGCACGAATATGTAGAATTGATGGGTACTGATGGGCACTAATAGGTGGGACTAATAGGTGGCACTGGTGGGTGGCACTGAGGGGCACTAATAGATGGCACTGATGAGGAGGTACTGACAGTCACTACTGATGGGCACTGACAGGAATTACTGATGGGCACTGATTGGCGTTGTGGTTGGCATCTTTGATGGGGGCTGCGCTAATAATCAATGTGCTGATTATGAGCACACACCCCACCTCTGACAGGAGAGCCGCTGCTTGGCTCCCCCGGCAGCGCGAACCGAGGAAAGCCGATTACCAGCACTTCCTGGTCACAGCTGTTCACGTGGAAAAGAGCCTACATCATAGGCTCTTTACCAAGATCGGAAATGCGGTGTGTCAGACAAAACACACCACTGATCGCCGCTCTGCACGCCCCCAGGGGCACGCACGAGCGGCTTATCCTGCTGGACATCATATGATGCCCAGTCAGGATAACGGAGCCACATTACGTGTGTCAATCCACAATGGGGCGGGCCGGAAAGTGGTTAAACCAAGCTTAATATTTTTATTATACTTTTGAGGTCAGTTGTTAGAATTATTGCACCAAATCCACATATCTGGAAGGTTAAACATAGGAACCTGAAAGTAGAAATTTTTTTTAACCCTTTATTACATAATGGTGCTGTGAGCAGGATGTTTAACTCTTTCAGTGCTGGTGTGACATGCAATAATAAACCCTTGAAGTGCTGGTGGCAATATAGTGAGTTATCACGTGGTAGACATGCTTGAATAAAGGGGGTAGATGATCCAATGTTTCCACTCACTGTGTGCTTAGTGGGCAAGTGGTGCAAAACACTAGATTTCTTGAGATATGGAAAAGATGAGCTGATGACCCTGCCAGGTGAGGAGTGGCCCTGCACTGGTGCTTATATAGCTGCTCTTTTGAGAATGGCAAAAGATGAGCAGAGGACCTCAGCAGGCAAAAAAATGGATTGAAAATTTGACCTGTGCTGGCACTCAGATTGTAGTTACTGCAGTAACATAGGATATGTTTGTTAAGATCTAAACATTGAGCTCTTTGTGTGTTTTTTTTTTAGTTTTTAGCTGGCTATTGATGAGGAAATTATACTTGTATGAAGAGATAATGAATTTGTGGAATGCATGTAATTTTGTCAATGGTAAATGTGAAAATGTTACCTAAATTAAGGAAGTATGGGATAGGCTAAATGAATCAGCTCTTATTTATTTCCTCCTTCACAGTCCATTTGCTGTTTAAAAGTTCAGAGGGACTTTTACAACTTCAGCAAACCCCCCCCCCCCCCTTCTGTCCCTCCTCCACAGGGAGATGAGGCCGCGCTACTGAACAGGCACACACCTGTACAGTAAACAAGTCCAGGCACTGTGCTATTCCTGTGCATAGTGGAAAATACATACAGTATGTGGTATAGACGTAGTTGTATCTAGGGGAGGTGTGCCCCCCACCCAAGATTTCTCCTTCTCCCATTCCCATACTGCACAGCCTGAACACAGGCAGCACAGCCCTTTCCCCCTCTCCTTCCTCACACAGCTCACATTGTTTCTCTTACAGACAGCCTCTATCCGCAAACTACTACTACTATTTTTAACTGGGAACTTCACAGGTCAGAACTGCAGCATAGCAGGCAGCTACAGAGTGTGCAGATAGAGGCCAGTGTTGCCAACCTACCAGATTGAAATTTACTGACACAACACCCACAATTTACTGGCACAGCCAAGTTTTTACTGGCATTTCCGAAAGTAAAAAAATGTAAAGTATTTAGGCTACAAACAAGTACAATATGCAATTAGCAATGTGATTTACCTACTTCAATACAGGGCACTTCCTGCCCAAGCCAATTTTCAGCTTTCAGCACTGTCGCTGTTTAAATGACAATTGCGCGGTCATGCTAAAGCTGTACCCAAACAAAATGTTTATCATTTTCTTCCCACAAATAGAGCTTTCTTTTGGTGGTATTTGATCATGGATGGCCACTGATAGGTGGCACTGATGGACACCGATAGATGGCACTGATTGGCATCATTGATTAGGAGGCACTGGCAGGTAATGCTGGTGGGCACTGATTGGCATCATGTGTGGGCACACATTGGCATCATGTGTGGGCACACATTGCCACCCATGGCCACCAGGGATGCCATCCCTGGTGGTCATCAGTGGTGCCC
This sequence comes from Lithobates clamitans, assembly GCA_037952925.1. Lineage (NCBI taxonomy): Eukaryota > Metazoa > Chordata > Amphibia > Anura > Ranidae > Lithobates > Lithobates clamitans. The sequence goes on along the minus strand of JBBGZY010000413.1, from coordinate 2,565,537 downwards.
ATCCCTGGTGGTCCTGGTGATCCTGGGTGATCCTGGGTGGGCGTCCGAGGGGGGGGCTGCACTGATAAACCACCAGTGCAGACCCCCCTGTCAGAGGAGCAGCCGATCGGCTCTCCTCTACTCCCATCTGTCAGATGCGAATGAGGAAAAGCCGATAACTGGCTTTTTCCTGCTTACATCGTGATCAGCTGTGGTTGGACACGGTTGATCATGTGGTAAGGAGTCTCCATCAGAGACTCTTTACCTAGATCGGAGTTGCGGTGTGTCAGACTGACACGCCACAACAATGATCGCCGCGATCCTGACGTCATATGATGTCCGGTCAGCATATCGCAACCACTTTGCTGACGTCATTTTGCTATATGGAGGGCAGCAAGTGGTTAAGGTAGATGATAAGGCAAAAAACATATTTCAAGCACCGCCTCCACCAGAGCTACCTGAACACATTGTAGCAAGCACTCAGATGGTCTTGGCTGTCTCCGGATCGGGACCAACCTTTTCCATTTACTGGCAGGAGAAGATAGTATTTTTACTGGCAGCCGGTAAAAAAAAGGCAAACGATTGGCAACAGTGATAGAGACTGTCTGTGAGAGAATTGATCAGAGGTGTGTGCTGTGTGAGAGGAATAGGGAGGAGGAGAGAGCAGACAGCCCAGAGGCAACATTAGAGAAGAAGGAAAGGCGGTAGATCCCGATAGGATTGTCAGCATAAGAATCCAGAGAAGACTGTAGCCCCTCCCACAGGGGACCTTGATTTTAACAAAAAGAGTGCACTTATAAGAGGGCTGCAAATATTTTTATGTATTAGCAGCTTACTGGGAATAGGGTAAAGGCTAAAACAAAAAAAAGGAAACCCATACTCCTGATATAAGGAGGAGTATGGATTAAGAGGAATTGGGAAGGTATTGCTAAGTGTGGATGCTTTTGTAAAATGAGTTTTGTCACTTATGTTTGTGGGTTTAAGTATACAGTTATAAGTACTGAAATAGCAAAAGTTCAATAAAGCCGAATATGAGAAAAGTAAAAGCCTTTGTCACTAGGAGTTTGTGTATATCTTAGTTTGAAAAATAAGTATATGACCCACCTGCTACACCCTCACAGAATACAGTAAATGTATGTGCCTATAGAATAAAAAAACAGGAGCTGCTATCACCAATATGTGTTATCACTCCACATTTAAATTATATAAACTCTGTAAAATAGTGCAGCACTACCAACATACTATACAAAATAAAGTGAACATATAAGTGAAACCACACAATCATGAGTTACTATAACAAACATGTGTAAATTGAGTATCTAATTATATACAAAGTACACAATGTAAGCATCAATTAGCTTGAAATAGAAAGTCCTATTTGTAAGTGAATCACAGTCCTCAAAAAATTTGTTTCCAAAATGAAATAAATCCTTATATGCAATTCAAATGGTGTTTTTTCAAAAACCTCCACTGTGCCAGGAGGACGCAATGCATCAGGTGGGAGGATCCTAAGTGACATAATCACGACGGATACACCCGAGGCTGGGGCAAAACCTGTTGGGGGAGTGGCCTGGATAAATCGAGCTGAGGCTGCTTGTAACTGCTAACTACTCGGGCCAGGCGAAGTGTACGGCGGCGGGCTATTTCTTTCAATTTCTACAGCGTGCATTGGTTGGGACAAACCTCTCCTCAGCCTGCCTCTCATTAGTCAGCTGCATCCAACTTATTAGACCGTGTCAGCCTGAGCGGGGGTCCTTAACCACTTCCTGACCAAAGCGTTTTTTGCGTTTCGGCACTGCGTCGCTTTAACTGACAATTGCGCGGTCGTGCGACGTGGCTCCCCAACAAAATTGACGTCCTTTTTTCCCCACAAATAGAGCTTTCTTTTGGTGGTATTTGATCGCCTCTGCAATTTTTATTTTTTGCGCTATAAACAAAATAAGAGCGACAATTTTGAAAAAAACGCATTATTTTTTACATTTTGCTATAATAAATATTCCCCAAAAATATATAAAAAAAACATTTTTTTTCTTCAGTTTAGGCCGATCGTATTCTTCTACATATTTTTGGTAAAAAAAAAATCGCAATAAGCGTTTATTAATTGGTTTGCGCAAACGTTATAGTGTTTACTAAATAGGGGATAGTTTTATGGCATTTTTATTAATAATTTTTTTTTTTACTAGTAATGGCAGCGATCAGCGATTTTTATTGTGACTGCGACGTTATGACGGACATGTCGGACATTTTTGACACATTTTTGGGACCATTGTCATTTATACAGCGATCAGTGCGATTAAAAATGCACTGATTACTGTGTAAATGACACTGGCAGTGAAGGGGTTAACCACTAGTGGGCGGGGAGGGGTTAAGTGTGTCCTAGGGAGTGATTACTAACTGTAGGGGGATGGGCTGTGTGGGTGACGTCACTGATCTCTGCTCCGATGACAGGGAGCAGAGATCGAGTGACACTTGTCACTAGGCAGAACGGGGAGATGCTGTTTACAACGGCATCTCCCCGTTCATCTGCTCCGTGAGGCGATCACGGGTATACGCGCGGCGTTCGAGTCCGCGGGACCCGCGACCCGACTCACGGAGCTCCCGGCCGGCGCGCGCGCCGCCAGGCGCGCACGCACTGACACGGCGGAAAATTCAAATGGACATACAGGTACACCCATTTGCCCAGCCGTGCCGCTCTATCCCCGATGTGTCAGCTGAAAAATAGCAGGAGCTATTTTACTCCTACTTGCACAGGGTGTACTATATGCCACTGTGGCTATTTAGAATACGTAAATGGGATACCCTCACATGCCACAAATGTAAAATGAAATGGGCGAATTTCCACACATGGTCTGGGGTTATGATAAAGGCCTTTTTGGTCATACAGTAGATCACCGCATTTATTTCCTCTAATTTTGATTTGACTAATGTGTGTCGCTCCAAGTGGTGCCCCCTTGGCATTTTTGAGGGCCTAGAGGTCTCTGCTCTAACCAAAAATGTCCTCTGTCTCCTTTTAATATGACAGGAAAACCATTGTCCTACATTTGACTTAGACTGAGGTTTTACATATTGGTATATGGAAAAAACTGATCAAAACTCGCCACTTGAATCAGAAAAGGGCTGACGACTCGGATGCTCTTGAATAAAAGTCCTTTATTGGGTTACATGGGTACAGGCTACGCTGACGCGTTTCGGCTAAGCCTTCATCAAAGCATACATGTTTGATTTAAAAACTGATATTTATAACAGAGTAGGCACTCCAAATAGGGCGGGTGCATCCTAATCAGTGCAATCAAAACAATTAAAAACACATGGAGAAAAGAGAGAGAAGCACAGAAGGCATATGGGAAACATATCATGAACAAATAAAGCATATTCAAAATGGTGCGATAAATGTATCAAACAATACGACTATGCTGAAAAATGCGATTATGTTAAAAAAAACTTTATATCCATCCTATCGTTCATTGGCAGCCTTTTCCACAATTAACGTGGATACCTCTACAAAGGCTGTCATAGTGTGCAACTGACATTTCGGACATATAGCAGAATCCTTCCTACCCCACTTGCACAGCTGCACTGGTGTTCGATATGCATGGTGGAGAATAAGTAAGTGTGATCATTTATGAGCAGCTGACACTGACACCAGTGGGCCAGCCACCAATATTTGCTCCCAGGTATCTATGGGGCCAACATCTGTCTCCCATTTTTCTCCACAGGGCAGGAAATCTATGGTCTGGATATACTGTAGGTCAGTAAGCAAGCGTATATACGAGAGATAATTCCCTTTTTAATCAGAGGTGGTAAAAATAGTGTTAACAAATCCCGAGTCCTCCAATTGTAAGATAGAACAGCTACCCTGCAATCTCATAGCATGACATAATTGCAGACACATATAATATTGGTTGTGCAATGAGGGAAACTCTCTGCACAGCTGGTCAAAGGATTTCAATTCTTGCCCACTAAAGAGCTGTGAAAGATATTTGACTCCAGCAGTTTCAGAGTAGTTCAAAAGTTTTCCCAATTCAGTGTAAGATCTGTTACGCCAGATAAAAGTACAATCAAGAAAACCGGCAATGCCCAGCCCGCGTTTCAATTCTACCCAAAGTTTTAGTAGCAGCTACACTGTGGAGCAAATTAAAGGCATCTCCGGCAGGCCCATTTCCAGCTGAGACATGGCAGGAAATGCCACCAAGGAACAAATTAGCAAGGTCTTAGAGGGGTCAACTACCACTGGAATATCACACCTTGTTAGGTGTTGTAGTTGGGCAGCCAGAAAGTACGTACTCAGGAATGTGGGACAGCAATTCCTACCTGACCTTTAGGATACCGTACAGTAGTTAGCTTGATCCGTGCTACCCCATGTTTCCAGATTATTGCTCGGTATTAAGAATCTATACGGTCAAACCAGTATCTAGGATTCCACACAGGAGTGTTATGGAGAACATACAGCAGTTGAGGGGCACACACCATTTTAATGAGATTGGCTCTACCAGTTACAGACAAGGGCAATTTACACTAACTGGAGCATTTGTGTTTCAATTTTTGTAAAATGGACTTAAGGTTCAGTAATATATAGTCCCCAACATCCCCTGTCATGATGATACCTAGGTATTTAAAAGGAGAGGCTACCACTGGGAGAGCCGAGGGCAATGGATCTAATGGCAATAAAAAAGACTTGTGCCAATTAATAGCAAACCTGGAATGTTTCCCAAATCTTTATAAAAGCTGCATGACAGCCTCCAGGGAGCCAACTGTATTTCCCAGATATATTAACGTATCGTCTGCGTAAAGGAAAATTTGTCCACCCCCTCTCCTCTACAAAACTCAACCACACCTGGGGATGCTCTTACCAAGGGTTCCAACACCAGGGCGAAGAGCAGATGTGACAGTGGGCACCCCTGCCTAGTCCCTCAGTAAAGAGAAAAGTACACCATTAATCCGAAATCTCGCACTGGGAGCCGCATAAAGTAATTGGATCCAAGAAATAACAGAGTTTCCCACTTGAAATTTATGCAGGACCGCCCCAAAGGTATCTCCACTCAATGCTGTCAAAGGCCTTGGCAGCATCGAGGGAGAATACCGCTCTATTGCCTGGGTTTTCCACCGGTAACTATATATTCAAAAATAACCGTTGGATATTTAGCACCGAAGACCAGGCAGGTATAAAACCCGACTGATCAAGATGCATCATTCCGGTCACCACCCTTGCCAATCATGTAGCAAGCACCCTGCCCAACAACTTAATGTCCGCATTTAACAATGAGGTAGGCCTGTAAGAGTCAAGTAACAACGGATCTTTACCAGGCTTTGGCAACACTACAATAATGGCCTCTGTCATAGAGGAAGGCAAAGTGCCCCTTTGGGCAGCATCGTTTAAGGTAGTCAAAAGTACAGGCAAAAAAGGTTCACTGTTATCTTTTATACAGTATCTCACAAAAGTGAGTACACCCCTGACATTTTTGTACTTATTTTTTTTTTTTTTTAATCTTTTTTTATTGTATTTTTGGACAAACAAACAAAGAAAAATAAAGATAACAAAATCTTACATAAACATCAACATCAGTGCTTATCAGTTGTCTGTATGCTTAATAAGTTTCAAGTCATTTATGGCTTCATGTACGTTTTTAGTCGGAGTGCTGCTAGGCAACTAGGATTACTGGTGTCTCTTTCCCCTTTTTTAAAGTTTGTTATATCTTAGTCATGCATAGTATCCTCCACTCTCCTTCTTAGGCACAATTGGAAATGTTTTTATTTATATGATTATATGTATACCTTATTCAATATTCACTTCCCTCAGCCTTCAAACCGTAGTTGGTTCAGCAAGCCAGGCATGCCAAATTTTGTCATATTTCTGGGGACATCCTCTATTTATATATGTGTCTTTGTATAATGGAAGACTTTCATTTATGAGACGCTTCCATTGGGCTAAGGAAGGTACCGTAGGTTTTTTCCAGTGCATAGCAATGTTTTTCTGGGCATAGAAGAGCATCAGCTCAATCAAGGTTCTTTTCGCCACTGTTGGCACCATTGTCCCCACCAGGCCCAGAAGGCACACCTCCATCGTCGCCGGCGTTGTAACTGAGGCCACCAGATTAATCATGTCTAGCACCTCAGTCCAATACCGCCGAATGATAGGGCAGGTCCAAAAAATATGTGTAAAGTCTCCCGGTGTGACACCTCCAGCACTCCGCCGAGTGTTCAGGTTTTATTTTATGAAGTCTTTTGTACTTATTTTATTATATCTTTTCATGTGACAACACTGAAGAAATGACACTTTGCTACAATATAAAGTAGTGGGTGTACAGCTTGTATAACAGTGTAAATTTGGCTGTCCACTCAAAATAACTCAAAACACAGCCATTAATGTCTAAACCGCTGACAACAAAAGTGAGTACATCCCTAAGTAAAAATGTCCAAATTGGGCCCAGTTAGCCATTTTCTCTCCCCGGTTTTATGTGACTCGTTAGTGTTACAAGGTCTCAGGTATGAATGGGGAGCAGGTGGTGTTATCATTCTCACTCTCTCATACTGGCTACTGGAAGTTCAACATGGCACCTCATGGCAAAGAACTCTGAGTGTCTGAAAAAAAAGAATTGTTGCTCTACAAAAAGATGGCCTAGGCTATAAGAAGTTTGCCAATACCCTGAAACTGAACTGCAGCACAGTGGCCAAGACCATAGAGCAGTTTAACATGACAGGTTCCACTCAGAAGTTGAGTACATGTGCTCAGCGTCATAGCTAGAGGTTGCCCTTGGGAAATAAATGTATGAGTGCTGCCAGCATTGATGCAGAGATTGAAGGGGTGGGGAGTCAGCCTGTCAGTGCTCAGACGATACGCTGCACACTGCATCAAACTGGTCTGCATGGCTGTTGTCCCAGCAGGAAGCCTCTTCTAAAGATGATGCACAAGAAAGCGCAAACAGTTTGCTGAAGACAAGCAGACTAAGGACATGGATTACTGGAACCAAGTCCTGTCGTCTGATGAGACCAAGCTAAACTTATTTGGTTCAGGATGGTGCCAAGTGTAGAGGCAATCAGGTGAGTACAAAGACAAGTGTGTTTTGCGTACAGTCAAGAACGGTGGTGGAAGTGTCTTAGTCTGGGGCTGCATGAGTGTTGCCGGCACTGGGAAGCTACAGTTCATTGAGGGAACCATGAATGTTAACATGTACTGTCACATACTGAAGCAGAGCATGATCCTCCTCCCACCCCCTTCAGAGACTGGGCCGCAGGACAGTATTCCAACATAACAAATGTTTCCCATTCTTTAGTAACAGTTTTAATGTTAGAAATTTGCTTGATAATAAGGCACCGGAGATGTGCTTTAAGGGCATCCCAGATCACCCCTGGCGCAGCTGTACCCCTATTATATTGCATAAAGATTTTAATCGCTTTAGGTATAGGGTCATTAGTCGGGAAAAGATTAAACCAAAAAAAGGTTGACCTTCCATAGCCTTTTCCCAGAGGTACCTGAAATGGAAGCTTCTACCCTTAGGAGCGAATGGTCAGAGATACTACGCGAGACATATTCAGCCAAACTAACCTTGATCAGTGCCATTGAATTACACAAAGATCTATGCGGGAGAGACCCCTATGTAGGCAGAATAACAAGAATAGCATTTCTTCTCTGGAAATGTATCCCTCGACACATCTCTCAAACCAATCTCCAAGATCAATCTAGCAAATAGAGTAGGACCCCTAGAACCAGCAGTCCGTTCACCAGGTGGTGAAAATGTATCTATACTTTTGTCCAGGAAATTGTTAAAGTCTCCTAGGACCCATATAGGTACATTAGAATGCGGAGCCATAAACTGAGCTAGACATTTCAAACTATCTGCAGAGAAGGGTGGAGGGAGATAAATATTAGCCACAATTAAGATTACACCAGCTATTTTGCACAATAAAAATACATATCTACCCTGGTAATCTATACGGGAATGTATCAAATGAAAGGGAACAGTGTTAGAAATTTGAATGCTGACTCCTCTGGAGTAGGCGTTAGATGTGGTGTGAAACTGTGTCTGATAGCCCAGTGCTTAAGCAATGATAAATTATTGGGTTAAAGGTGCATTTCCTGTAAGCACACCACCGCATTATGATAAGGTTTAAGGGCAGAAAAAAGCGCCACCCGTTTCACTCCATCACTCAACCCTTTACATTCCAGGACAGTAAGTTGTACTCAACTGCCATAGAGACAATCTAATAACATCAAAATTATAAGGATAGGCCCCATGTATGAGGCGTAAATAACAGAGTGAATCAGTGACAAAAAAACAAAACAAAAGTAGCAATATCAGAGGTTAATCCGAGAGTTTCCAGGAACTCAGAATGAAGCCAGAAGCAGAATACCTTCAGGGAGGTAATATTAATATATTACCTCCCTGAAGGTATTCTGCTTCTTGAAGGTATTCTGCGACATAATGTCGCATACAGTAGATAGCCAGTTAAAATAAAAGGTTGGATTGCATACACTACAAAAGGCCATGCGTAGTCCCAATATAAACATCCATGGCTCATCATATAGGGGACAGAGCTCAACAAAACAGTGAACTGGAGCCATAGTCCCCAAAAAATGTTAAAGAAAAACTAAGCATCCTCGCAGGACAGATGTGTATGGGGGGCCTCAACGTTTATGGGTATCCTGGGGATCCGATGGAGCTTGCAGAGTCCACAAAAAGCTGCGATAGTAAACTGAACAAGAAAACATTAATTCTATACCACCTTGAAGGATTAAATGCCAACAGTGCAATTTGTAACATGCATCCCATCAATATGTACCGATTAACCACTGATAGCTTATGCTTAGGTTGCTGCCGACTTCCTCATGGTGTGCTCCACTCGAACTAGCCAATCAGAAACAGCGGACGGATTATCAAAGAAATGGGTTTTGTTGTTTGCAGCCACCTGCTGCCGAGCTGGGTATAACATAGCATAGCTGACATCAAAGCGCCTTAAATGCTTTTTGACCTCTGGAATTTTTGCCCTCTAGCATAGTAGTTCAGTAGAGAAGTCAGGGTAAAATGAAATCCAAACATTGTCCATAATCATGGCTTCGCCTTAGGTTCAGCTTGATACAGGATAGCATCCCAATCCTTAACGTTCAGCATTTTAAACAGGAACGGTCGTGGTGGTTCACCAGGATGTGGAGGTCTTGCAGGTAGCATATGGGCCTGTTCCACCGCGAACATAGAGGAAAAAAGTGTCCCTATCAAAGGGTTCAAAAAATGTAACAGGATTTTGCCCCTCAGCTTTTTCCTCACAACTTTCACATCATTCATCCTAAGCCTATTTTCCATATGTTCCAATCTTGCGGAGTGACTGTTAGAGATTGTACTTTACGCACCTCATACTGTAATGACGCTATATGATCCTCAATGTGCGCATGCAGCCTTCCAAGGCTGCTGTGCGGCCTTACAATTTCTGCATAGCTTGTCTAATTAACGTCAGTTCCAGTTTTACTCCCTTTATTTCCGTTGTCAAAGTAGTGAGCGTAATATTACAGGAGGTAACTGCTGCTAGAATTTCTCTGAGAGTGGGTTGAGGGTCCTCTGTGCTCATGGTCAGAAGCAAGGATAGCTGTGGTACTCACTGTTCCCACAAAGAAGACTCAACAGGATCCTCATGCCAGTTCAGATTAAGCCCTTCCTCGGCAGGCATTTCTGCAGCAGGTTCTGGAGGTAAGACAGACGATTTTGCAGGAGTGTCCTTATGCATGGCCTTGGCAAACAGCTTTTGTTCTGCTTCCCTGACTGAGTGTGGTAGGCGGCCGCCATCTTGAGCAACGTGGTCCGGCGCCACTAGTAACTCCTTGCCCCATGTGGACTGGACATATTGACGGAGGGTGAGACAGGAACCAGAGAAAAGCTGGGATCCTTTCGAGTGGTGATCAGGATAAACAGCAGAAGTCTCAGCGGGGAGGGCGGTCAGCACGTCTTTCTTCATGCGCCACAAGCCACGCCCCCGGATCCTTAGATTTTATATGCGTGATTAGCATCTTTGCAGACCAGTTGACTCTTAGCTACCACAGCACCTAGAAAATCATATAAACAGACCACTTGTTTGGTCGAAATGTTCTTATTGTGTATCCAGGTGAAAATAATGTTACAAGATCTTAGGCCCCCATGGGTTATACACCTTTTGTTTTGATTTAATGGGAATTTCTTTTCTTCTGTTTGTTTACTGTACCTTTTGTCTGGCAACACAGTGATTCTATCTGTACATTCTAGTTATTGTACTGTTCTTCTACAAAGCTGACATTGCGTAATATGACCTTTTTGTGGAATGACTTCACTCTGTACTTGCGATTGTTGCAATGTCTCATGATTGTACACATTTTTATTGATCATTCTCAATAAAATAAGAAAAAAAAAAATCACAAAACTAAAGAGGACCACAAACTCTATATACAATGTCCATCATTTTAATGTTTCTGTATATTATGTGAATCTCATTATTTGAAATTCAATGAAATGTTGCCCTTTAAGACCCATTGTACAAAAGAGCAGCTTATAATCTTGATGCTGCATGAAGGCTATTTAAAAGTTGTTTCTCTGATTAAGCTGAATATAAAACAACAGAGGAAAAAGAACAAAAGTTTTACTATTGATTGTAATATTGCATCCACATTTGGAATGGTTAAACTTAAAGCTGACCCTCCCGGAAAAGGGGAAGTTCTGCTGGTTTGCACTCCGCCCCCCCCTGCCACATTTGGCACTTCTGTGGGGGGAGCAGGTACCTGGTACCTTTGACAGGTATCCGCTTCCACCTCCAGCCAGATGCGCCACGGCGATCTGAGCCAGAAGTTCAGCCCCGCCTGAAAACAAACTTTTAAACTAAAAATGTTGTTGTATATGTCCCTGTACTACTCTTTTCTGTGTGTACTCATGCTGGACTTTAGCAGCAATGCTGTGTATGTGTAGCACTCTGGCACATTCTGTCATAGTGCTTGTAGTGGAACTGTAATGTGCAATCACTGGTTGAATGCGCATACACTCATAGGAAGTTTTAAAAATCCACAGGATACTCTTACATGGGCATCTTAGCAAACACAATATACAGGGATATGGGAAGTGGTAGAGACATGAACACACACCCACACAGGTTAAACTAGATAGACTGGTGTATTTATTCAACTTACCAACTATGTAACTATGGCTATACAGGAGATGGTCAATCCTTAACCGCTTCTCGTCTGCCCATAGCCTATAAACGGAGGAAGGGAAGCAGCGCTGATGTGGGTTAAAGTACCCTTACATCACCTCTCGCATCGGCGGCTGACCGAGCGCACACCTCTGTATCCGGGTGATCATGTGGTCTTGTAAAATGTGATCGCTATATCCAATCACATAGTACCAGTGTCACGCCATACCAGCATCCTGATCACTGCTATATGCCATACCAGCACCACCATACCAGGATCCTCTATACCACAATACCCTCTACCAGCACCATGATCGTCGGCTGTCACCATACCAGCCCCCTGATCACTGCCATACCAAATACAAGCATCCTGATCAACACAATACACCATACCAGCGCCCTAATCACTGCCATACACCATATCAGCATCCTGATCACCACAATACACCATACCAGCGCCCTAATCACTGCCATACACCATATCAGCACCCTGATCACCACCAGGCCATACCAGCACACTAATTACTGCCATACCCCATACCCCATATCAGCGCCCTGATTCCTGCCATACTCCAATACCAGCGCCCTGATCATTGCCATACTCCATACCAGTGTCCTGATCACCACTGACATGGACATTCACTGTACTGTTCATTTAAGCACAAGAGACTCCATATTGTTCTCACTGTTTAAATATGTTCTGTAACCTTCACCTAACACACAGACACATCTCCTACTAAACGCTCTCTACTCCCCCTGCCTTCTCAAGGTTTTACTTTTGCAATTGTTCTATTCGCTAGCTTTTAATAATATATTTCTATTTGTTAGCTTTCAATAACATATTTCTATTTGTTAGTTTTTAAGAACATCTCACACCACCTATGTATGTATAAAATAACATGTAATAATACATTTTGACACTGAATGGATATTTTAACCACTTTAGTCCCGGACCATTATGCTGCCTAAGGACCAGAGGTCTTTTTCCAATTTGGCACTGTGTCGCTTTAACTGCTAATTGCGCGGTCAATGCAATGCTGTACCCAAAACGAAATTTGCGTCCTTTTCTTCCCACAAATAGAGCTTTCTTTTGATGGTATTTGATCACCTCTGCGGTTTTTATTTTTTGCGCTATAAACAGAAAAAGACTGAAAATTTTGAAAAAAAATGATGTTTTCTACTTTTTGTTATTAAAAAAAATCCAATAAACTCAATTTTAGTCATACATTTAGGCCAAAATGTATTCGGCCACATGTCTTTGGTAAAAAAAAATGTCAATAAGCGTATATTTATTGGTTTGCGCAAAAGTTATAGCATCTACAAACTAGGGTACATTTTCTGGAATTTACACAGCTTTTAGTTTATGACTGCCTATGTCATTTCTTGAGGTGCTAAAATGGCAGGGCAGTTACAACCCCCCCCCCCCCCAATGACCCCATTTTGGAAAGTAGACACCCCAAGGAAATTGCTGAGAGGCACGCTGAATTCATTGAATATTTTTTTTTTGTCCCAAGTGATTGAATAATGACAAAAAAAAAAAATATTTACAAAAAGTTGTCACTAAATAATATATTGCTCACACAGGTCATGGGCCTATGTGGAATTGCACCCCAAAATACATTCAGCTGCTTTTCCTGAGTATGGGGATACCACGTGTGGGACTTTTTGGGAGCCTAGCCGTGTACGGGGCCCCGAAATCCAATCACCGCCTTCAGGATTTCTAAGGGTGTAAATTTTTGATTTCACTCTTCACTGCCTATCACAGTTTCGGAGGCCATGGAATGCCCAGGTGGCACAAAACCCCCCCAAATGACCCCATTTTGGAAAGTAGACACCTCAAGCTATTTGCTGAGAGGCATATTGAGTCCATGGAATATTTTATATTTTGACACAAGTTGCGGGAAAGTGAGACATTTTTTTTTTTTTTTTTGCACAAAGTTGTCACTAAATGATATATTGCTCACACAGGCCATGGGCATATGTGGAATTGCACCCCAAAATACATTTAGCTGCTTCTCCTGAGTATGGGGATACCACATGTGTGGGACTTTTTGGGAGCCTAGCCGCGTACGGGGCCCCGAAAACCAATCACCGCCTTCAGGATTTCTAAGGGTGTAAATTTTTGATTTCACTCGTCACTGCCTATCACAGTTTCGGAGGCCATGGAATGCCCAGGTGGCACAAACTCCCCCCCAAATGACCCCATTTTGGAAAGTAGACACCCCAAGCTATTTGCTGGGAGGCATGGTGAGTATTTTGCAGCTCTCATTAGTTTTTGAAAATGAAGACAAGAAAAAACATTTTTTTTTTCTTTTTTCAATTTTCAAAAATTTGTGACAAAAAGTGAGGTCTGCAAAAAACTCGCCATACCTCTCAGCAAATAGCTTGGGGTGTCTACTTTCCAAAATGGGGTCATTTGGGGGGGGGGGTTTGTGCCACCTGGGCATTCCATGGCCTCCGAAACTGTGATAGGCAGTGAAGAGTGAAATCAAAAATTCACGGCCTTAGAAAGCCTGAAGGCGGTGCTTGGTTTTCGGGGTCCCGTACACGGCTAGACTTCCAAAAAGTCTCACACATGTGGTATCCCCGTACTCAGGAGAAGCAGCAGAGTGTATTTTGGGGTGAAATTTCACATATTCCCATGGCATGTTTGAGCAATATATCATTTAGTGACAACTTTGTGCAAAAAAAAAAAAAAAAAAATTTGTCTCTTTCCCGCAACTTGTGTCACAATATAAAATATTCCATGGACTCGACATGACTCTCAGCAAATAGCTTGGGGTGTCTACTTTCCAAAATGGGGTAATTTGGGGGGGGGGGGTTTGAACTGTCCTTGCATTTTATGCACATAATTTAGAAGCTTATGTCACACATCACCCACTCTTCTAACCACTTGAAGACAAAGCCCTTTCTGACACTTTTTGTTTACATGAAAAAGTTATTTTTTTTTGCAAGAAAATTACTTTGAACCCCCAAACATTATATATTTTTTTAAAGCAAATGCCCTACAGATTAAAATGGTGGGTGTTTCATTTTTTTTCACACAGGATTTGCGCAGCGATTTTTCAAACACTTTTTTTGGGGAAAAAACACACTTTTTTAAATTTTAATGCACTAAAACACACTATATTGCCCAAATGTTTGATGAAATAAAAAAGATGATATTAGGCCGAGTACATGGATACAAAACATGACATGCTTTACAATTGCGCACAAACGTGCAGTGGCAACAAAATAAATACATTTTTAAAAGCCTTTAAAAGCCTTTACAGGTTACCCCTTTAGATTTACAGAGGAGGTCTACTGCAAAAATTACTGCCCTCGATCTGACCTTCGCGGTGATACCTCACATGCATGGTGCAATTGCTGTTTATGTTTGACGACAGACCGCCGCTTGCATTCACCTTAGCACGAGAGCAGGGGGCGACAGGGGTGCTTTTTTTTTCTTTATTATTTTTTTGCTTTTTTATCTTATTTTTAAACTGTTCCTTTCATTTTTTTTTTTTTTTAATAATTTTTATTGTTATCTCGGGGAATGTAAATATCCCCTATGATAGCAATAGGTAGTGACAGGTACTCTTTTTTGAAAAAATTGGGGTCTCTCCTCTGCCCTCAAAGCATCTGACCACACCAAGATCGGTGTGATAAAATGCTTTCCCAATTTCCCAATGGCGCTGTTTACATCCGGCGAAATCAAAGTCATGAAATGCTCGTAGCTTCCGGTTTCTTAGGCCATAGAGATGTTAGGAGCCACTCTGGTCTCTGATCAGCTCTATAGTCAGCTGGATGAATCACCGGCTGCATTCTCAGGTTCCCTGTTGAGACAGGAGAGCCAGAGAAAAACACGGAAGGCGGTGGGGGGGGGGGCATTCCCTCCCACGGCTTGTAAAAGCAGTCTAGAGGCTAATTAGCCGCTAGGATTGCTTTTACATGAAAGCCGACCGCTGGCTGAAAAGAATGATACCAAGATGATACCTAAACCTGCAGGCATCATTCTGGTATAACCACTCAAAGTCGTGAATGGCGTACCTGAAGACAAAAAATGGTTAACAATAAAACACAGTAAACGGTAAAGTATAAAAAAATTGCATACCTGAAAAGCAAACATGATAAGACATAATAACAATAAAACATTGCAGAATAGAATACAGTAAAAAAGAGCAGAACAATAGAGCGAGAGAGAACAATAAAACGACAACTATTTTTTTTTATTTTATATATATATATATATTTTTTTTTTTTACACTTTTTTTGTAACTAACTTTTATAACTGTAACCGGTTCCAGGTTCGGGTCTCTCAAAATGCGATGGCATCTTGGGAGACCCTGTGAAAGTGTGTCCTAGTCTGTGCAATGCTGTACCCTACGCTAATACTCAACTAGTGAATGGTAGCGTTCAAAACATTCACCAATGCAAAGACCAGGATTGTCAGGACAGGAGGGACAATAATAGCGGGTGTCACGCCTATATCCACGCTTGCTGCAGACACGACATCTTTTTTGGGGGGTTCGTTGGGTAGGGGTACTCGGGAGGACATAAAGAAAATGCCTCTCATGCAGCTGACTGCATTTGGTTGGGGATGTGAATGGGGGAAGTACGGGCGCTGTAGAAGTGGTGGGTTCCCAATTAGGATTGGCGAATGCAGCAGGAAGGGCACTATGGGCCTGTGTTTGTCTTTTTGGTGGCAGTGGGACACTACTTGTGCTTGCCACCTCACCAGCTTGAACTGCACTTATGGGACTCACCACGTCACCAAGTGTTACTGCAGTGCTGGTTTGACTACGACCGGGGTGTACTAGGCCGCTGGTGCTTGCCAGTTCACCAAAATGCTACCAAAAAAACTGTTAGTGATCGCAGGGATCAGGCCTGACTCTGCGAACGCTACAGTTGTGTGTTTAGTGTTTTGTAAGTGACAGTGATCGATCGATATTGCACTTGGGTGGGCTGGGCCGGACGGAGGGGCAAAAACGCAGGTGCTAGCAGGTATCTGGGCTGATCCCGCTAACACTGCGTTTTTGGGAACCCTAAACTGCTGGGGACGCTAGTATAGATCTGATCGGATCAGATATTGATCCGTTCAGATACTATACCACTAAGGGAGGCGTATGCTGCGTGCGTGGGTGTTAGCGGTACTGGCGCTAATCTGACGCTGCCTGGGGCGACGCACATCACCGCCGGGCGATCAGGGGGCTAAACCTTTATTCGGTAATAAACGGCGGGTGCCCTGACACTATAAAAAATAAACGAACTAACCAGCGTCACCCGTAACAGTTCTATGGTGATCAGTGGTGAAAGGGTTAACTAGGGGGCAATCAAGGGGTAAAAACATTTATTAGGTAGTATATGGGGGTCCCTGTCGCTATAAAACACTGACGGAGAACCTAAATATTTACTTCCCTAACTAGCGTCACTAATACAGCGATCAGAAAAATGATCGCTTAGTGACACTGGTGACGGGGGGTGATCAAGGGGTTCAAACTTTTATAGGGGGGGTTAGGGGGGTACCCTCGACCTAAAGGGGGTTAACCCTAACTGTCCTAACACAGTAACTGTCACAAACTGACACCATGCAGTAATCAGAAAAAAAAACAAAACAAAAAACTGCTTGGTGTCAGTTTGTGACAGGAGGGGGGTGATTGTGGGGTGATCGGGGGGGCGATCGGGGGGGCGATCGGGGGTGTTTTGTGTGCCTGGCATGTTCTACTGTGTGTGTAGTGTGTTTTCACTCACATTACAGTCTTCTCTCCTCGGCGCCGGAACGGAAAATACCGAGCCAAGGAGAGATTACATCATTTCCTTTGCTGCTGTTTAGCATAAAGCAGCAAAGGAACGTTCTCATTGGCCGGCGGCGATCGCGAGGGGGGGGGCCACAAACGGATGGCCTCCCCCTCACCTCCGATCGCCGGGGGACAAAAGAGGACCGCCTCGGGCACCGGGGCAGATCACATATATCTACGTGATTTTGCCTGCCCGTGCCATTCTGCCGACGTATATCGGCGTGAGGCGGTCCTTAAGTGGTTAAACACAGTGATTGAGTCCTGTGAATCTGTTCCTGCAGCTGCAGTATTAACTTTGTTTTAGAGTCCCAATCAGAAATTAGTCATATCAATTTGGCGAGTCAGATATCAGGAGTTTGGCAGAGTTTCCAGAAGGAACTGCGCTTTGATTGGGATCATGGAGAAACGCAGACCTCAAATGCCAACTAGGTAAGCTGCCCTTAAGCTTGCTATATTTCTGCCTTTCCTATGTATCCTATCTATCAGTTCTCAAGGAAACCAGACCACTCTCGGACCTTTCTGGTTGGATAATGTGTGTGTGTTAATGTGTTTGTGTCCCCCTTCAAGGGTTGGACTGTGTGTGGATAGGGAAAATCCTCTGCAGTTCCCTGCGTTGACTCCTTGTGGGCGACCTGGGTCAGAGGCGCATGGTAGGGTCAGATTAAAGTCACAGAGAAGAGAAGAGACGAGGAGGGTCTCTTAATGAGTGTTTTGTCTATTGTCATAAACGTCTTCTATCCACGTAGAAAGTGGAGACTACTCATGTAAATCTGCAGATTTGCTGTACTATTTGTTTAAGAGGCAAGAGGGTATAGGCACAAGTAAAGAAGACTGGCAAGTCATTATGGGCATTAAATTAATTAAGGGAATGAAGGGTGTGAGGCTTTCAGAAAATGCCCAGCGCAAGATGAGCGCTAGAGAATATATGAACCGAAGGTACGGTTCCGCCTATACTGAGCCCCTAGATAAATGGGAAGAATGGACAAAGGGAACAGCTAAACCTTTAAAATCTGAAGGGACTTTTGATTTACAAGTATGGCAAACTTTTGTGCACGATTATGGCCCACTACTGTGCAGTGAAGGAATGTGGAGAATAGCTTGCACATGGGAGACAGAAGCTAAAGTAGCAAATCAAACTGGCTTGACGGAGATGTTTAATAAAAGTACTGCCCAAATTTACTACGTTTGGCCAGAAGACTCTGTAGCGGAGGACCCCCCACCTTATGCGGCTGCCAATTTGGCTTTAAGGGGTCCACGCCCAAAAGCAAAAGAATTAGATTACATGGAACACAAAAAAGATGAGCTGGGCAATATAGTAGAGAGTAGAGGTTTAACAGCCCCATATCAACATACAAAGAGGATTTTGGCTCATATCCTAGAAACAGATGATTGGCATAAATCAAAAGGCACATATGCAAAACTAGATCTCTCTGAACTTAAGGCTTTGGCCAGAGAAAGAGAGATGGAGTCTGAACTTCCGAAGCAAACCATAATTTCCAAATTGTGGCAGCAAGATGAAGAGAGAAGGAAGGGAGATGCCACCCCTTCTGCCCCTGGCACAGAGCAATCTATGGCAGTTTATCCTGTCAGAACCCAGTTAGTTTTTGAAGGTAATGCTGTTGACAGTAAGTCTCAAATTAAATGGCATGTACCTTTTAATCCCCAAGATATGAGAGCCATATTAGAGGGATTGGGAGATCCTAGACAGAATCCAATTGGGTTTGCAAACAAACTTAGCGCTGCACAGGAAGCATATGAGGCTTCTGCTTTGCACTTGTCACTTTAATTCATACGAGTACTATTAGCACGTCACTTTATTTTATTTTATTCATATACGGCGTGTGGGTTCCCCATCTCACACCTTTGGGTACAGTGATTATATAAGTATATCAGTTTACATTTTTTGCACAATATTAGCATTTGTCACTTTATACTTATGATAAGAGAATTTATTGCACTAGGACACTTTTATTCTTCATTTTCTTTGTACAGGTTGAACACCTGTCACCTATATGTTTTGGTATAGTGATTGAAATCCTACCATATGTATATTGTTTACAGCCATCTTTGCATAGAGACAGCATGGTCATTTTACATTTTTGAATATTGCACTGATACACCCTTATTACCTGTTTACACAGACATAGCACCTGCCACTTTAGGCCCCTTTCACACAATCGGACCGTTCAGGTCCGCCTGTCAGTTTTGACGGCGGACCTGAACGGGCGCTCCATGTTAGCCTATGGAGCAGCAGATGTCAGCGGAGACATGTCCGCTGACATCCGACCCGGTCCGATCCGCTAAAAGCAGACGGATGGCCCTACGTCCAGGTCCGTCGCTGGCGGATCGGATGAGATCTGACGAAAACGGACATGCTGTCCGTTTTCGTACGATCCCTCCATAGGCGGCAGCGGCGCCTGACAAGCCCCTCCCCGCTAAATGAGCAGAGAGGGACCTGTCATCTGCCGGCTCAGCGGAGATCAACGGACTGATCTCCCGCTGAGCCGGCGGACCGAGGCGGGCTCCGTGGAAACGGAGTCCGCCTCGTGTGAAAGGGGCCTTACACTGATCATTGGATTGATACACTTTTCTCAAACAGCGCCATCCCCTATTTTTACATTTTTTATTTGAAGGAAAAATTGCCCCAAATATATGGACAAACCAGACATGCTGAATTTATGAATGCTAAGCAAGGGAAAGAGGAAGCAGCAGGGGCTTATTGGAGGCAGTCAAGTAATATGGCTGAGGAAGCAGGCATTAAAATAAAGGAAGAGAAGGCGGGAGAAACTGCAAGTCCATGTACACAACTGGTGAAACAAAGGTTTCTTGATGGTTTAACACTCCAGTTGAAAGAAAAGTTGTTCACAGAAAGGCCTGAGGCAGGCAATGTGTCTATTCGAGATGTCCTGCCTATCCTGTTATCCATAGAAAACAGGATTAACCAAAAAGACAGCAAACCCAAGGTTATGTACATGGGGAAGCAGAGAGGAAGAGGTAAAGGCAATTTCAGAAAACATGGCACTCTGGGACCAATCATATGATACAATTGTAATGGGGAGGGACACATAGCCAAATTCTGCCATCTTCCTGACCGTAGACTGGAAAAAAACCTCAGGCACCTCATGCTGATCCCAGTTCTCTGCCAAAAGCAGTGGATCAGGCATAGGAAAATGGCATGCCAGTATCAATCAAATTAAATAGGGGAGACAATGGTCCTGAGGCCAGAGTAAAAGTATTTTTTACAAGAACTCCCCTATCCTGGAGGAGAAACAGAATTAACCCGTTTAATCGATATTGGTGCAAGCCAAAGTGTTTTTATTATAGAGGACTTGCCTCCAGGATTGTTCTCTACAAATGTTATCTCTGGTGTTGGCCTAACCGGGACCTCTACTGATATGGTTAAGTCCAAGCCACCTAAACTCAGGCTAGGACAGCAAACAGAAATTGTCACTAAAAAGTTAGTTTAAGAAACAGTTCCTACTAATCTTTTGGGACCTGACATTTTTAACCAAATTTTAGCAAACAGACTACACTCCTACAGGAGTCCAAGTGGTCAGTAGTCTGTCAGGAGAAATTTTAAATTCTGCCTGCGGAGTATTTTTAATTCAAGACTCCACGCCGCCATTTCCACCAGAATTGAAAGTGATTCCCGCAGAATTATGGGCCACCAGCAAATATGATGTAGGTCTGCTGGATTGCACCCCAGTCATGATAAAAATTAAAGGAAATGTAAATGATTCCTCGCAAAAGGAATAAGTACTAATAAAGAAAGGATTAATTAAAAGAACTGCTGCCTCTACTAATTACTACCACTAGGTGGAGTACTTGAAATGAAAGGAAAATAGAATGCAATTAGCACAGATCCAGGCCATCCAGACTTCGGTCTGTGTAAATCTACCAAATATGGCCGCGAGAAAATAATATATATCACGGAACTGCAGTCTGCTTAAATCACACCAAAAATGGGTACGCTATATGGAATTATGCTATATAGCTGCGGGCTTCGGTCTCCATTACCGCACCCAAAATGGCCGTTGCGGTAAGCATATATATGCTGTACAGCTGCGGACTTCGGTCTGCAATACCTCACCCAAAATGACCACCATCACTATCAATCATTCAGGTCATGATCCATTATAAAAAAGGAGAAGAGGCAGGTGCGTTGTACGCCCCAGATGACGTCAGAGTGACAAAATGCGTAGGTAGGGGTCAACACATGCTCCTGCATCACTTCCGGTCGCCGTTTTTTGTGTCAGCAACAAATGCTTTAATGTTTTTCACTGAATATGAGTACTTTTCTTACGCTTTTGAAGCAATAAATTGTTAAAACAATATTACACTATTTGGAATCCTTTTTCCTCTATGCTTTTATGGTATATGGGACAAGAGTGGAAACTGCCATTACATCGAGGAATGCTACACAGTGGCAGATACTCTGAATGTGGAGCAGATACTGTGAATGCTCCAAACCCCAGGAAGGGGGGGGGGGATTCCGGTGAGTGCAGCCACAATAAGAGCACGGATAAGACACGCATGCTATGATCACCTTTGAAAAGTGGAAATTATTAAAAATTGGTTTCACCAGCACAGAAGCACTTTATTTTGTAAATTTGTTGTTGGGACCATTTATTTATTTTTTTTTTCAAATGCATATATTTAAATTAGGTTTTCACTAGCACAAAAGCACTTTCTTTGTACATTTAGCAATGCGATTTTTCATATATTTCAATGGAAGTATTGGCACTAATTTAGTCCCATTATCTATTCATACTTGGGATTGCATATCTTACACGGATATTATATTCTCACCTGTTTTTTTTGTTTTCTTGTTTTGGAATTTAGTTTTTCTTTTTTCTTTGTTTATTAGCACATATCTTAAGACATGTAGTAAATATGTTAATGCACCTTTATGCACATGCATATATCAGTGCACAATTTTATTTATTCAATTGAATCCAGTAGTTCTTTGGCTTATTAAGGATAGGTGCATAATAGAACAGCGCCACATCTACTTCAATTTCCTTTCATTTCAAGTACTCCACTTAGTGGTAGTAATTTGTAGAGGCAGTAGTTCTTTCAATTAATCCTTTCTTTATGATAAAAATTAAACCAGGAGCCCATCTCCCACAGATTAAACAGTACCCACTGAGTATTGCTCAGACTGAGGGGATAAAGGATCAAATCACTCAACTGAAAGCAGCACGGGTTGTTGTACCAATTAAGTCCCAAGTTAATACACCCCTGTTACCAATTGCAAAGAAGCCAGACAAGAAAGGTGGGCAGGTGACATACCGCATGGTGCATGATTTGAGAGCCATTAACAATATAATTGAGGCAGATACCCCGATTGTGCCCAACCCCCGCACTTTACTAAGTGGAATACCTGCCTCCAGCACCTGCTTTACAGTGATTGATCTTGCAAATGCTTTCTTTTTGGTGTCCCTGCACCCAGATTGCTGGCACATTTTCTCATTTACCCATGATGCCCAAAAGTTAGCACGGACAAGATTGCCCCAAGGCTGTGTGAGTAGCCCCTCTGAATATAATACTGGTCCCCCTCACACCCAAACACGGTTTTGCTTCTGTAATTAGACAATTTGCTTACTTGTTCTGATACAAAGGACATTTGTAGCAGAGAAACAGTAAACCTTCTCATGTTTCTCTATAACAGTAACAAAGTTAGCAAAGATAAGCTACAATACTGCCAAGAGAAAGTGATCTTCCTGGGTCACTGCATTTCACATGGAATCCGTCACCTAACCCCAGATCGAGTTAAAACTCTACAAAATTTTGAAAAGTCAAAAAACGTACGGCAACTACGTGCCTTCCTGGTGTTAGTGGGATATTGTAGGGACTGGATTCCAAATGCATCAGAATTTATGGCTCCTCTATATGAGGCTACCACTAGAAACCCTTTCAAACTCACAGGGGACAATGAATTGCAGATGAAGGAGCTTATTAAAATTTTGTCTGAAGCTCCCACCATTGGACTTCCGGACTATACTAAGACTTTCTTGTTGTTCTGTTATGAAGTCAATGGATTTGTTGCAGGTGTACTCACGCAGTTCCGATTTGACACTTACATTTGTTACACATAGGGTCTCTGTCAGGGAATATGCGATGGAGTACAGACACCATTTTACATCAGGAAGCATTGACACCCCACATGTCAGCACAGGAAGCGGAGTTGTGTGCTGTAGTCAAAGCATGTCATCTCCTAGAGGATCAAAGGGGAAACATTTACACTGACAAACAGAGGCCTGTGATGTATGTATCAGCCTCATTAGACCCTGTCATCAAAGGCTCCCCCAGTTGTAAGCGAGCCATAGCAGCCTGCATTTTGCTGCTAGACAAAGTAACTGGGCTTGTACTAGATTCTGCTCTGATCCTGTATGTGCCCCATGCAGTACAGGAAATCATGAATCAAGTAAATACCAGACATGTGTCTGCCAGTAGATTTGACAAGTACCAGTCTGCTTTTTTTGCTCCATCAAATTTAACAGTCAAACGATGTATTGCTTTAAATCCGGCTACTCTTCTTCCTATAATTGATGAGGAAGGTGCAACAAATGGTAATTATGTAGAACCTGAGAGTATTTCTCATGATTGCATGGCTCTGATGGAGGTAGAAAGGGCCTCTGTCACACCAGCAAAATATGAGCCTTTATCAGATTGTGACACAAACTTATTCATAGATGGTTCCGGATTTTACACTGATGGTCAGCCACACATAGGGTTTGCTGTAACCACTACAGACACCATTTTTTTTAAACAAACAGGTGTGCTTTATTGTACCATAAGGAAGAATTACAGAATACCTCTTGACATAATACAGAGCATTACATGACAGATACACAAGAGCAATCGCATATCAGGGTCATACATGTGTAAGAGGCGATACATCAGTATATATTGATATTATAGGCAGAATGAATACAAGAAAAGGTACCTCATGTGTCCGGGGACTCCCCCCCCCCCCCCCAGATAATACATAAATTCACTGTGGTTCCCTAAGATGAGAGCCAAGGAGTCCACACTTTCTCAAATTTCCATGGACAACCTCGATTGATGTATGTGATTCTATACATGGGTATAGCTGCCTCAATCTGTGCCTCCCAGGCCGACACGGTCGGGGGAGAAGAGTCTATCCACTTCATCAATATCTCCTTCTTGGCATAATAAAGCAGAAACGAAACAAGCAATTTTAGATGATAGGCTCTTTGTTCATTGTCATAAATCCCAAGAAGGGCCAACTCTGGAGTGATTGGTATTGAATATTTGCAACCTGGAATTTATCTCTGCGAATATCACACACCAATATGTTGCTATCAATGGGCATTCCCAGAACATGTGGAAAAAGGTTCCAATTTGACACTTACATTTGTTACACATAGGGTCTCTGTCAGGGAATATGCGATGGAGTACAGACACCATTTTACATCAGGAAGCATTGACACCCCACATGTCAGCACAGGAAGCGGTGTTGTGTGCTGTAGTCAAAGCATGTCATCTCCTAGAGGATCAAAGAGGAAACATTTACACTGACAGCAGATATGCGTTTGTAATAGCTCATGCTTTTGGGCCTATTTGGAAAGCACGGAACTTCCTGACTAGTGCAGGGAAGCCAGTGAGACATGCAAAACTCATAGAGCAGCTATTTGAGGCCTTTCAGAAACCAGCAGAAGTTGCCATCTTGAAGGTAAAAGACATGCAAGGGGAAATGACATGACAGCCAGAGGAAATGCTTTAGTGGACCAAGCAGCAAAGGATGCTGCCCTTATGGCATTTGGAGTCATGCCCACTGTAGGGGTCTCCCAGGTAGCGGGGACAGATTCCGCTCATCAAGAGCAGTGGGATGTAGAAACTCTAATTCAGTTGCAGAACCAGGTCCCTGATGAAGAGAAGGATAAGTGGATCAAATGTAATGCTACCCAAAATCAGCAGGGCCTGTGGAGCGCTGACAACAGGTGGTGTCTACCCAGGAGTTTGTACCCAGTTTTAGCACAACTGGCACATGGCGTCAGTCATCTTGCTAAGGGCGCGATGGTGGCACTTACTGACTGCTATTGGATAGCACCTGGATTTAGTGCATTTGCAGCCAAGTTTTGTGCTTCATGTCTCACTTGTTCTCTGTACAATGCAGGGAGGCCTGTCCATGTTCCCCAAAAGCAATCTCCTAAGCCAGATTTCGCCTTCCAAAGAATTCAAATAGACTACATTCAGATGCCCAGAATAGGCACCTATGAGCACACTTTAGTTTGTGTTGACTTGTTCTCAGGTTGGCCCAAGTGCTTGCCAGTAGCTAAAGCAAATGCAAAAACAACAGCAAGGAAAATTTTGAATGACATAGTTTGTAGATAAGGAGTTCCTGAAACTTTTGAGAGTGACAGAGGAACCCATTTTACTGGGGAAGAAATGAAAGAATTAATGGAAGCCCTTCACATACAACAAGCTTTCCATACACCTTATCATCCACAAAGTAGTGGTAAAGTTGAGAGACTCAATGGAATTTTGAAAAACAGATGTACAAAAATTAAAGCAGATACAGGAAAAAGATGGGTGGAAACTTTGCCATTAGCGCTATATTCTGTATGAACTACCCCTAAACAACCACATGGGCTGTCCCCCTATGAGATTTTATTTGGAGGGCCACCCAAAACAGGGCTATTTTTTCCCCAACAGTTGCAGGCTTCTCACTCTAATCTGTTACAATAGGTTCAGATTTTGCAAAGAACATTGAATAAATTACATGAAGGTGTTTATAAATCTATCCCCGACCCAGATTCTGTTTCAGGTATTCACAGAATCCAACCAGGTGACTGGGTGGTGGTCAAGCGACACGTCAGAAAGCTGCTAGAACCAAAATTTGACGGACCACATTTGGTGCTTTTGACAACCAGTTCGGCTGTCAAGTTGGAAGGAAAGCCTACCTGGATTCACGCCAGTCACTGGAAAATCCTAAAGTGATATCCTTTGAAAAAATGATGATGATGTTTCTTTTCTTTTTGTTGTTTGTGAGAACTGAGACATGGAAAAATAACCCTTTCATCCAAATGTTAAAATTGTATGCAACCCATAGCAACGCTAGTAACTGCTGGGTGTGTTCTCACTTACATCCCCAAACACGAACAATACCCATGATAGCAATGCCTCTCAAATTCACTGATCTAAACAGGACCAGAATAAATGGCTCATACATAGTCTCTACAGCTAATGAGCACAGATCAGTAACTTTGATGGTTTAAAAACAGATAAACACTTCACAGATAAACATTACAGTCCCGTTTAACACTAAATATACATGGTTGAGCAATTCAGATTGCAGCGAAGCAAAAATTACAGTTTATGGAGAAAACTATGGTCAATATTATTATATCCCAGATCCAGAACTAAATAGAACCCTTTATAGTACAAATTGCTCACAGTTCTCAATATGTGAAAATATTGGTTACCTGAGATTCCATGTTATTGCGTCCAGTTTTTTAGGAGCAGGCATACCATCCATAGGTAGAGGGTTATATTATATATGTGGAAATAAAGCTTACGCCTGGTTTCCTACTAATGTTACAGGTACATGTTATATTGGTAAGTTAGCACCTGGTTTGGCTGTTTGCAAAGATACAGTGCGACCAGTTCAAAGTCCAGAATACCCTTTAGTGTTCAAAAGAGAACTGTTCACTGAAGGTGACATGGCATGGTCATGGTTCCCTTCCTGGACAGGATGGGAAATTGAAGCAATGAAATGAATAAATAATTACACTAGAATTGTAGATGAGATTATTAACCATACTACCACTGATATAGGTTTATTAGGTGAAGAAATGGCTCAGCTTAAAAAAGTAGTATTAGAGCACAGATTAACGCTAAATTATCTCACTGCAGCTCAAGGTGGGATGTGTAAGGTATTTCACACTGACTGCTGTATATATATTTTTGATAATGAGGGCCTTATTAAAGGGCATCTTGCTAAGATAAGAGAACTACAGAATAAGGCCAGAGATATTGCTAAAGATGGATGGAACCCCTTTAGGGTCGAGCCGGCTGTGATCCAGACCTATTTTGATCAATTGAAGTTCCAGGATATTACCCGGTAGTCCGGATTCCACCAATGTCCAACGACCCCGAGCCGAGCTCAGTCCCAGGACACATCCCCACCCGGACAGACCGGTATTGGCGGTCACCCGGTTCAATACAAGGGGAGAAAGGATCTTCCCCACTGAAGAACCAGAGAACGAAGCCAGAAGACTGGGGAACCTCTGGTTTCCTGACTGAGCCGAATCCGATTGTTAAGAGACCTTGGGTATTTGTCCCATTATGCCAGGATCTCCCCGAAGGGAGCCTACATGGAACTGTGCAAATGGCCTTGCCTCAAAAAAGGGTAGATACCATCAGACCCAACACCCACTTGTAGATCCGCAGAGGAGCCCACCTGCCGTATAGTAAATGAAAAAACGCTGCATGACACTTCTGGAATCTGTCCAGGGGAAGAAACACGCTGGCCAGAGCTGAAGCCCAGTCAGGCTCAGATAAACCAACGTTCTGGCCAGACAAAAGCAGACGTCCAATAGTATAGACGCCAACTGAAATCACAGAAAGTCTGTATAGGAACTACATTGCTCCTTGGGGTAATCGAGAATTCGGCACAGAAGATCGCCCAGGCAGCCCAGGACCGTCAACCCCCATTGATGTAACCATGCCAGATCCGGGGTGAACACCCGAGGAGTGGTGGCCAGATCAAAGGACCACACCACTCGCCAATAATGCTCTGCACCCACAGCAGATGGAGGAAGTGCTTGAGTCGGGCACATTACAATGCTTATGCATTCGTGATGTAGTAAAAGTAAAAAAGACCCCATGATGGACTGCCATCGCTGCGTGGACGGACTCCATCCTGAACTCCTGTACCCACACAAGGCAGGTCAGGGCCTTGAGGTCCAGAATTAGATGTACCATGCCCTCCATCTTTTAGGCTGTGCAAAGGTTCAAACCCTCTGTGACTGTTCTCAGCACAGGAACCAGGACAATCACACTCTGCAGCAACAGGGCTTGCACAGCAAGCAGTCTGGCAACAGACGACCAATGGAAGCAACAAACTGTTTGGAGGAACACAGCCGGAAAACTATCTTATAACCGGACAAACTCAAGACGCGACATGAAGTCATTCAGAGTAGCCCCCCAAAATACATGTCTTGGCACCACTGAGGCAACAGACTCAGCAACAAGGGGAACTGCGGCCTAGAGGCATAGTGGACAAACCGCAGCGCCTACCCAATAGGTCCCCAGCAGCAAAGGCAGGGCAATTCTGCTTCCCCTTCAGGTATGCCAGCTGGGCCCTTAGAAGCCAGAGATTCCTCTATCAGAGCCATGGTTGCCTCTAGTAGCCTAGAGACAGAGGGGTTCACTACTGGTCTAACAGTCCCCTTCTGAAGGGGGGACTCCCCAAAGGAGTACCTTACAGCCAGCGTTTTTGGAAACGCAAAAGGCACTTTGGACACTCCCAGTCTGCATGGACAAATTTAGTCAAAATAAGAGAGAGAGAGAGAGAGAGAGAGAGAGAGAGAGAGAGGGGAACTCTTTCCCCGCAAGACGGTTTATCCAAGAGGGTACCGGCCCTCCCCCGCAGCCACCGCTGCATCCCCCATCTTGAAAAGGTTCCCGCACGGATGTAACAAGTGCGACAACCAGCACTCCTTTGAGCCCTTCTGCTGTCATCCTCACCCCCTGACAGGATAGGGAGCGTGGCCACCAGCCCGCAAGGTGGCCATATCCGTGTGGCAGAGACAGATAGGATTTTTCAACAGGGGAGGGCAGGAGTGCCCTATACTAGGCTACCTGCCTAAGCGCTACACCAAAAAGTCAGGGGGATGGGGGGTCCCACCCACTGGGACCCCCCACTGAGGCCCTGCACAGGGGGCACCCCGAAGCCCCTCACAGGGAGCACAAACCGTGGCCCACCACAGGGGGTACAGACCGGGGCCCCTCACCGGGAACACAGACCGTGGCCCCTCACAGGGGGGACACAGACCGTGGCCCCTCACAGGGGCGACAAAGACCGTGGCCCCTCACAGGGGCGACACAGACCGTGGCCCCTCACAGGGGCATGAACCGTGGCCCCTCACAGGTGGCACAGACCCCGGCAGCGCCACCCCTCAGGAAAGGGGGCCTCCATGAGGCCTAGTAAGCGGCGGGCTAAATTTTTGTCCGCCGGCCCGCGGAGGGACTGGGCCAATCCTCAGGCAAGGTGGCCGCCACGAGGCCTAGCAGGCCGCAAAAGCCACGGGCTAAATTTCTGGCTGGCCGCCACGAGCCAGTGGGGGGACCTGGCCACCGAGAACCGGTAGGCCGCAAAAGCCGCAGGCTAAATTTTTGCCCGCACGCTGCAAGCCCGTGGCGGGACCGGACCAACCCTGAATGGACACTCGGCCAGTAGGCGGCAAAGCCGCGGCCTAAATTTTCGTACACCGGCCGCGAGCAGACTCATCCTAGCTGGTAGGCCGTAAAGCCTGCTCCAGCCTCCCAGGCTTAACCACCAGATACCCCCCAATACAAACTCGAGGGTGGAAAAAAAGGGCCGTGTGTCCCAAAAAAGTCCCTAGGCTGGAAGCCTGGGCCTCATCCGGGAAAGAGGGGGGAGTAGGAGGGGGGAGTGGAGGAGAACCCCTGAGGGACTGACCACCCCAGGGAGTACCCGTGTCCCACACCACTCCAGGGAAGGAGAGGAGGGGACTACTCACCTCTCCAGCGAAATGCGTGGGTAAATCTCCCAGGCAGATCCTCCTCGCCACCAAAGTGGGGGGCTGTTGGCCATGAGGAATGCTGTGACACAGG
Source organism: Lithobates clamitans (assembly GCA_037952925.1). Classification (NCBI taxonomy): domain Eukaryota; kingdom Metazoa; phylum Chordata; class Amphibia; order Anura; family Ranidae; genus Lithobates; species Lithobates clamitans. The sequence goes on along the minus strand of JBBGZY010000413.1, from coordinate 2,535,814 downwards.
CCGAGACCCGGTAGTATGCGACCTCGCGAGACGTTTAACTCGCAGGGCCAGCCCCTGTCCAGTGGGGCTATGTCGCGGCCGACCTAGCACGTAGCTGCGGTCCGCGTGTGCTCGCTGGCTAGATTGGGGTTACCCCTGGACCAAGTGTCCAGTCCGTCGCCCAGCCCGGCAGTTGATTGGAGATCTCACTGGAAAAAATCCAGGAAAAGCAAAAAACAAAACAAAAATACCCCGGACTAGCAATCCCAGCAGGGAACTAAGTCCTTACTCCTGACTAGACAGAAAAAAACTGAATACCTAGAGCAGGGAGGGGATTATATACTGACTGAGGACAGCCCATGGGAGTGGCCAAGTGTTTTGTTTTTTTGTTCTGCCTGGTCCTACTCCTGCGGAGGCGATAACCCTATCGTCATGAATAAAGAAGGCTGTGTCTGTCAATGAACGAATGAGAAGATATGCCTACAAATATAAGCAATAAGTAAACCAAACAGTTACTCAACTTACAGGTTAAAATGTAATGTCCTTCATGGTTGCTTGCTCAGTCCAACTCAAAAGTTCTCCAAAACGCTCCAGCTTCTGGTAGCCATGTTTTTCCTCATTGTCCTTCCAAAAAACAGTCTGTCCTCTTTTCTTTTTTTTTTAGTAAAGCGTTGATACACTACAGAAGTCTAAGCTTCCTTGGTTTTACCGCAAAAACTTTGATAGACGCAAAGCATAACATTCGGGGGCTCGTCCGGGATTTGCACTAAAAGCTTAAAGCATTTGTTAAACCAAAAAAAAAAAAAGATTACGTTCCTTTAAAGCATTTTATACATCACAGTACTTGTGTTGTATAATTTGGACCCCTGTAACACCTAAACAACCTGGCTGATTCTCCCCTCCCCTATGCAAACAGACCACAACAATCATGGCTGCTGAGCCCCTGACATTGTGGTCTATTTGCGTGCCTCCCTCAGCCGCAGCCCTGCTATCCTGTGTCTGTCTTCTCTGTGCTCCCCCCTCCCTGTTCAGCGTGTCACCTAGTGACAGTGCCGCCCCATTCCCTTCCTGCTGCAGGAATAACCAATACATTTTACATTATCGGTTCTGTATGCTAATAGAGTGCCCCGCTGTCTGTTTCATTAAAAAAATCCTCCTTCACAGTATCTCACGGCGGCTCCCAGCGATCACATGACCGGCTGTGTCTCCTCTCTTCTCGTGTCCCGCTGACGTCAGCGGGGAAACCTCGGGACCGCCCCCTGCTTCTGCAAGACGGACAGAGGAGAAACAGCTGGTTACATGAGCGCTGGGAGCCGCCGTGAAATACGGTGAAGAAGGTATTTTTTAATGAAACACAGAGACAGGGGCACTCTATTAGCATACAGAACGGGGAATGTAAATGACCAAAAGTGGGTTAACAACCACTTTAACTGAAGCAGACCTGTTTTCTGTGGTGTGTTTTTTTGCTTGTACTGGGGGGGAAATTCTGCGTACACTGTTTAGGAAGAGTAAGGCTGCAAAGGTTTCTGGTGTCCAGGAGGACTTGAAGGCGTGCACCCTTTCTTTCTACCTTGGCCAGAAATAGTCAGTGGATGTCTGTTGTAAAGGAGCTGGCTGAATATGCTTCTCCTTTGAACAGAGCTTGGGGGGATGGAGTCTTTGATCTTTCCTCGGATTTTAGTCTCAAAAGTTTTGGGTTCAGTAAGGGAGAGATGCAGGCAGTTGCTGTGTTTGGTTCCCACTTCCTGCATGCTCTACATATTGAATCTGAAAAGAGGGAAAAGGCAGAATTAGAAAGATTTACTGAAGGAGCAGCTTGCAGTAGCATCCAAGTGTTTGGAAGAAACTGCAAGCAAGGCAGAAGATTTAGAAAGTAGGGTAATCAAAGTAAAACCTGCAGTGGCTTCGAAGTGTGTTCAAACCCCTGTAGGCAAAGCTGAAGATTTGATGTGTGCAGCCCTCATAAACATGTCTAATGATGCTCCAGTTGAAGGACCATCGTCCGAAACATGTTGGGTTGCTGAGCCATTTGTGCCCTGTCACTACGCGATTTTTATACCCATTTATGATCACCATTACTATTCACCACATCTGGTGTTTGCATATTTTTCTCCTTGGCGTTTTTTAATAAACCTTTTATACTGGATTCATGCACTATGTGGAGACCTTTTTCTTTCTCCATATGATCCTGTGTGGTGGAGTCTGCATGCTCCAGCTGTCTGCTCTCCGTGAAGGTGAATCCATCCATCCACTGGGGATCCGAGCACCACCATCCATCCACGGTTGCTCTAGATGAGACCTTTGGAATACACCACCAGTGCCTTCTAGCAAGCACCCTCAGAATCGATCCATAAGCCTGATTGACACACCGCCGTATGGTGAGTGTGTCCACCCTCTCTGGTAAGCATATTCACTTCTTCTGCCATTGCTACTTATGTGTGGACCCTGGATACATGACGACCACTGTTCTGTTTACGCATTGATTTAAGAGCATCACCCACATATGTTTCTCTCTTCTCTGTGAGAGATATTACGTTATTAAGTTATTGATGAACTTTTTCTTTACTATGGACACCCTTTCCAGTTATTGGGGACTGTTCCTTCACTTCATTTGTTTTGGTATATAATCACTACCACTAGTAACTTTTCACTATATACAGGGTGACAGGTTGTCGCCCCGTTCTTTGTAACAATTAGCGCTGCATTTATATTTATTTCTATGTCTAATTATGCCCTAAGAAAGGACAAAGGCCCGAAGCCTGTAAGCAGAAGTAGGACATGTGCCACTGTTACTTCCCATAATCGGGAAGCTGAGGATTTGATCAGCTCAAATGGCCGAGCTGAATCAGATACACTGAAGGCAAGGCCTATGATCTCCAAGAGACGCATGTGGATTGATTTACTTAAGGTGGGGGTCCCTAGAGAGGAAATAGATAGGATTCCTACACCAGCATTGATTAAGAAGTGGAAGCAAGTGGTTGGGAATGGTAGATTCAGTTACATTAAGTGTTTCTGTTGCCATAAAATGGGGCATTTAGCAAGAATGTGCCATGCTGTGAAGACTAGATAACAGCAGGCCTGTGTTCTTCCCAGGACAGCACGGAGAGACATGCAAGTTTATTTGTTACGTTGGAAGTCAATGCCTTTCCGTGAAAGTGTTTTAAGGCAACAGTGGGCACCCTACAATAGTTTTTCAGTTAGAAATGAGCAGATAGAGATATGTGAGCAGTGAGCTATGTTTTTGGCACAGTTGGAAGGAACATATGATCTGCTTTGTCGCAATCATTTCGGGTACTGAGCATCGAGAGGTGGAGCACTCAGAGCAGATGACCATGCTAGATGAGAGGAAGCAGACCAGAAGAGAGCCTGAGGAAGATACGGATGCTTTCCTGATGGTGGCTGAATTGGAGTGAATTTTCATCTGAGCATCTCCTTATAACCAAGAGGACAAGAGACTTTCATCTGGGACTTTCTTTACACAAACTGCCAAAGACATTGTTAACCTTGCTCCAAAGCAATGTTGCAGCCTTTCAGGGACAACAAAAGTCTCACTGCCCAGTCGAAAGGGAAATTTTTCCTCCCATTTACAATACAGGAGGTTTATTTTGCCCTTTCCTGGACAAAAGTCTTTAAGAGATGTTGAAGTTTCCTATATTATGCTATAAAGTCAAGAGGTGGTATGTGTTGCTATGGCTCTTAATCATTTTAAGAATAATATAGAGTAACGCCGCGTACACACAACCGGTTTTGCCGTCGGAATAAACTCCGAAGGTTTCTCCGACGGAATTCCATTCAAGCGGTCTTGCCTACACACGGTCAAGTCAAAGTCCGACCGTCCAGAACGCGGTGACGTACAGCACATACGACGGGACTATAAAAAGGAAGTTCAGTAGCCAATAGCTTCCATCTCGTACTTGCTTCAGAGCAAGCGTCGTTTTTGGTCTGTGAATTGGTTCCGTCGGAAATATTTAGAACATGTTCTATTTCTAGGTCCGTCAGAATTTTCAAAAAAAAAAGTCTAATGAAGCACACACACGATCGGAATAGACGATGAAAAGCTTCCGTCTGATTTTTTCTGACGGACATTCCGCTCGTGTGTATGCAGCTTTAGATTTTTAAGAGCATACAATGCCTTGCAAAAATATTCAACACCCCCCTGGCTTTTTACCTATTTTGTTACTTTACAGCCTTTGGTTCAATGTTTTTTTTTTAATCTGAATTATATGTGATGGATCAGAACACAATAGTCTAAGTTGGTGAAGTAAAATTTGAAAAATATATACATAAAACTATTTTTCAGAAATTAAAAAAAAGATAATTGGCATGTGCGTATGTATTCACCCCCTTTGTTATGAAGCCCATAAAAAGCTTGGGTGCAACCGATTACCAGAAGTCACATAATTAGTGAAATGATGTCCACCTGTGTGCAATCTAAGTGTCACATGATCTGTCATTACATATACACACCTTTTTGAAAGGCCCCAGAGGCTGCAACACCTAAGCAAAAGGCACCACTAACCAAACACTGCCTTGAAGACCAAGGAACTCTCCAAACAAGCAAGTACAATGTTGTTGAGAAGTACAAGTCAGGGTTAGGTTATAAAAAAAAATATCCAAATCTTTGATGATCCCTAGGAGCACCATCAAATCTATCATAACCAAATGGAAAGAACATGGCACAACAGCAAACCTGCCAAGAGACGGCCGCACACCAAAACTCACGGACCGGGCAAAAAGGCCATTAATCAGAGAGGCAGCACAGAGACCCAAGGTAACCCTGGAGGAGCTGCAGAGTTCAACAGCAGAGACTGGAGTATCTGTACATAGGACGACAATAAGCCATAAAGTTGGGCTTTATGGCAGAGTGGCCAGAAGAAAGCCATTACTTTCAGCAAAAAACAAAATGGCATGTTTTGTGTTTGCAATAAGGCATTTGAGGGACTCCCACAATGTATGGAGGAAGGTGCTCTGGTCTGATGAGACTAAAATTGAACTTTTTGGCCATCAAAAAAAACCGCTATGTCTGGCGCAAACCCAACACATCACATCACCCAAAGAACACCATCCATGCTGTGGGAAAGTTTTTCAGCAGTCGGGACTGGAAAACTGGTCAGAAATAAGGGAAAGATGGATGGTGCTAAATATAGGGATATTCTTGAGCAAAACCTGTACCACTCTGTGTGTGATTCGAGGCTAGGACGGAGGTTCATGTGTTGGAATGGCCTAGTCAAAGCCCAGACCTCAATCCAAAAAATCTGTGGTCATACTTAAAGATTGCTGTTCAGCGCAAACCATCCAACTTGAAGGAGTTGGAGCAGTTTTACAAGGAGGAATGGGCAAAAAATCCCAGTGGTAAGATGTGGCAAGCTCATAGAGACGTATCCAAAGCGACTTGGAGCTGTGATAGCTGCAAAAGGTGGCTCTACAAAGTATTGACTTTAGGGGGTTGAATAGTTATGCACATTGACTTTTTCTGTTATTTTGTCCTATTTGTTGTTTGCTTCACAATAAAAAGAAAATCTTCAAATTTGTGGGCATGTTCTGTAAATTAAATGATGCAAATCCTGAAACAATACATGTTAATTCCAGGTTGTGAGGCAACAAAACACGAAAAATGCCAAGGCAGTGAATACTTTTGCAAGGCACTCTATGTTTGCAGAGAAGCCAGGCTCCCCCCCCTCCATTGCTATGTAAATAAACCAGTTGGATAGGTTTTGGAGCTGAGACAGGAAGTTCTCGGCAGGATGTGATGTAAGCAGGAGTTAGGGGGAGGAGATTTTGTTTTTTGAAAGAAACATGTGGTCGGAGGACAGATGTGTTTGGAAGGATGAAGAGGAAGACATGGATGCCAGGAGCTTGAGAGCTTTGGAGACATGTTGAGTTGGACTCTGAGGAAGGTACCATTAAGGACATTACATCTTAAACCCTAAGTTGGGTAATGGTTTAGTTTGCTTAATGTGTACATATTTATATTTGTAGGCATATTTTTGTAAGCTATGAGTTGTGTTGTATTGTGTATTCTACAGTTGTATGCAGTTTTTTCCTATTTAGTAAAGCATTCACTCATACACAGTTTACAAATTCAATACAGGATACTGTGCATTTCGTAATTTTAAACACTGCTACACAATCACATTACACTGGACCAGCGCAGCACTCTCTCTTTATGCTTTATACTAGTAAAGCATTGATACTCTACAGAGGTCTAAGCTTCCTTGGTTTTACCGCAAGAACTTTAATAGATGCAAAGCATAACACATAACCCATACCAACATCCTGATCACCACCATACTAACCTCCTGATCGCCACCATAATGCATAACAACCTGATAATTGCCATACACCATACCAGAATCATGATCACTGCTTATCACCGTTACCGGCCAGACAAAGCAGCCGATCAGACTGATCTGTGTCTGATTGGCTGCATAGGTCAGAGGAGAGGTCTGGGGTCCCATACACTCCAGATCTCTCCATAAAGAGGACCTGTCATGGCCCATGCTGTAGCAATAAAGTTGATAAAAATCAGAGACAGTGTAAAAATGTGTTTTTTTTAAATAAAAGAAATAAAATGAAAAAAAAAAAGTTTTAACTGCACTGTATATATACGGCGTCAAAGCAACTCTCCTGCACTAAATCCCATACCTAGTACATGATCCGCAAATCCCGGCTGTGCTGCAATTGGCTGCAGCATGAACCCATTAATGGGTACTGGACACTGATGCCGGCACCCGAGGATCAGCTCCAGATATTAACAAAGAGAGCCCTGTGTGTAGGTAAACAAACACATGGCTCTTTTCTGACAGCAATGCACTTTTTTGTGAAGTGAAAAACAGCACATTGCTTAGTAAAAACAGCACACACAGCAACATGTTGGCCACACATTTAACCCCTTGATCGCCCCTGATGTTATCCCCTTCCCAGCCAGTGTCGCAGTGTCATTAGTACAGTGACAGTGCATATTTTTAGCATGGATCACTATATTGGTGTCGCTGGTTTCCAAAAAAAAGTGTCAATTGTCAGTTAGGCGTCCGATTTGTCCGCCACAATATTGCAGTCCCGCTATAAGTCGCTGATTGCTGCTATTACTAGTAAAAAAAAATAAAAATTCCATAAATATATCCCATGGTTTTTAGACGCTATAACTTTTGCGCAAACCAATCAATATACGCTTATTGGGATTTTTTTACCAAAAATATGTAGCAGAAAATATTTTGGCCTACATGTATGAAGAAATGTGATTTTTGTAAATTTTTTTTTCTATGTATTCTATAGTAGAAGTAAAAAATATTTTTTTCAAAATTGGCAGTCTTTTTTTTTTTTCATAGCGCAAACAATAAAAAATGCAGGTGATCAAATACCACCAAAAGAAAGCTCTATTTGTGGGAAAAAAAGGACACATTTTATTTGGGTACAGTGTCGCACAGATGCGCAATTGTCAGTTAAAGTAAGGTAATGCCATATCGCAAAAAATGGCCTGGTCATGGAGGGGGTAAAACCTTCCGGAGTTCAAGTGGTTAAAATGCCCCCATATGCTCATGCTCGCGCACAAATGTGAAAGCAGGTCCCACAAATATATGTAAATGGCGATCGCACCACACAGGTCGCCTATGGCGATTTTTAGGTGCCATAGTTTGGCGCCATTCCTTGGGCGGACGCAATTTTAAAGCATTACATTTTATATTGTACAAAAAAAATGGCTATTAGAATGTGTTTTTGAGCATTAAAAGCAATTAAAGTGCATTTATTCCAAAAAATGTGCCTTTGAAAAACCGCCTGACATAAAACTATGCAAAACCAACCATTTTATTCTCTAGGGCCTCTGCTTAAAAAAAAAAATATATATTTGGGGTTCTAAGTAGTAGCAAAAAAAAAATCTGACACATGGTATCCCCTTACTCAGGAGGAGTAGCAGAATGTGTTTTGGGTGTAATTCTAAGTGGAAAATGAAAAAATTTCGCCATTAATAAACAATGTTGCTAAGCTGCTACTAGAAGCATTACACGACACTAGACAGATTTACAAAACAGAAAGTTGCGCTAGAAGTTAATAAAATGTGAAAGAATGTGATATGTGCTCACAAATTAGTGTAACGACAAACAACACTGAGTAAGTCTAAAAATAGATAGATCCACTCAGTGCAAGAAACAAAAAATAAATGACTACATTGAATAGTGATATTCAAAAACCTACGTGATACAACAATTACACTATGATGTAAAAGAGGATATTACAATTGTAATAAACAAGTGAAACAAATACCAATTGAAGCAGATAATAAAAAATAAATAAAAAATCAAATGATAAATTATATACCAAAACACGTGACTAAATGAAAAAAGTCCATATGTGATAGTGAAAAGACCATATCATGATAATGATTAGTCCATTGAAAATAGATGGTTCTTGAATGGTGATGTGCTGCAGGATTTCCCAGAGAAAATGACAAGTGAGAAGATGCCTCCACCACATAAAAACTCTGCCACTTACCAGAACTCAGTGGTCCCTTGATTATAGGGGACCACACAGGGCGGATGGCTGTAACCCCAGCCCGGGATATCTTGGCATAAACTGGGCACCTCAGCCTCAATAGAAACTGTCCACAGATGAATCGGTTAGGGTAAGTGGTGGGTTCCCCATAAAGCAAAAAGGATTCACATAGCATAAAATCCTTATATTTATTGAATGTTAAAAAAGACAAATGAACACTTACAGCAGTGGTTCTCAACTCCTGTCCTCGGGACCCACTAACAAGTCAGGTTTGCAGGATATCTGAAATACATCACAGGTGATATCATTTGCTGCTCAGTGATTGCAGTATTCTAGTCTGCATCTCCCCAAGGTAATACTTAAATTCTGGCCTGTTAGTGGGTCCTGAGGACCGGAGTTGAGAACCACTGACTTACAGGAAGGTAGATAATCTAGGCATAAAAACGAGCCGGCTTCTAAAACAGCCAGTAGGTTCTGGGACCGGACGTGTATCGGTGACGTCAGTGCGTCGCTCCTCCTCCCTATGTCGTTTCGTCACTAGTGGACGTGGTCACGGGATACGGGTGGCGTCTACAACCAAGCCTTGGTTTGAGTCCTGAGGGGAGAACCACTAGGCGCCATCCTGTTTAAGGGAAAACCTAGAGACAAACATATCTACAAGCCCATAAGTAGGGGCAAAACAGAAGCAACCAAATACTAGCTAGCTGGTAGAAAGAGGCATGCGAAGAGCATTGAAAGTTACTAGTTACCATAAAAAGAACAACAATAAATGAATAAGATGCTTCCATAAAAATAATAAAAAATATACATAAATAAATTTTGCGCAATATGCAAAAGCAGATCACGGATCAAATCCCATTAGTAGGCTATCCAGGTGGCCTAGAGATAAACCAAGTGGGTTCTAATACCCCCAAAGGGGACCTAGTAAGGAATAAATACCTTAAAATACTGAGCCTAGCAGAAAAAGGACTAAGCAGTAAAATCTCTTACTGTAGGAAAAACAACTAAATACGTATGACAAAAAAAAAAATTCTTAAATAAATACGGTCACCGTTCTCCCTTGACAAAAAAGGCGCCCCGCAGATCCCCATACCCACCCAAACAGTAGGGGAAAAAAGTGGCAAAAAATGGTGATACCCATATGGCACATAAAGGTGTCATACCAGGAAGTGTCATACAATAAGAAGAAAAAAATTAACAATTAAATATATTGAAAAATAGGCAAAAAGAATAAGTAAAAGGAGTATAATACAAAGCATGAAAGTCCCCTAACACGTAATCAAAATATTACTAAGAAAAAAGGCAAGGGGGCCAATGAAAAAAGTGTATAAAGAAATGAATACAAGCAAAGAAAAAAAAATAAAAAATAAAAAAATAAAAAATGTGAAAATACAACAAATCACTAGGAGTTGTCAATGAAAGAGTTGACATCGATGTTGAGACCAAAAGGAGTATAGCTTTTAATTTTATGGACCCAAGACATGTCTAACCTAGAGATGCTTCTAATTAAACAGCTACCCCTCCAATAGGGTTTAAATTTGTCGATGCTTAGAAATATTGTATTGGATGGATTTCTGTTATGTACTGTATGCTTGATACAGAGCTTTGATACAGAGTGTTTGGTGAAGCCCCTACGCATGTTGTTTATATGCTCGTTTAGGCGCACCTGCAACGGTCGTTGGTCCAGCCCACATACTGCAGGCCGCAAGGGCACTGGAGCATATATACCACCCCAGCTGAAGAACAAGTAATGAAGGGCTCAATTAAAAAAGTCTTGGAGGTACAGGTGGGAGGTAAAGCTAATGGTCCTTCTCATTCTATAATAGTTATGTGAACAAACCTGGCACCTCATACTTTGAAAATTTCCAGTTAGTTTGGAAAAGAAACTAGGTCTAGAGATAGGGGGGTTCAAAATATTAGGCGCCAATTCAACCCTGAGGGACGGTGCACCTATAAAGACCACCTGAGGGTTATCTGGCAAAATGGATGTCAAAACCCTATCGTTCTTGAATACGTGCCAGTGGTTGTTTATTATGTGTTTGACCCTAGAATGTTGACAGGAAAAACTGATAATAAAAGGACAACGATAAGCATCTCCAGCTGGGCCACCAGCCCCTGCAACCAACAAATCCCTACAATCTATCTTGTTAACGTGATCTAAGGTATTGGCCAGGGAACCTGGGGCATAACCCTTAGTCAAAAACTTTTGAGTTAAGACCTGTGCCTGAGCCTGGAATGTACTATCCTCGGTACAGTTCCGTTTTAGCCCAAGAAAATTGCTCTTAGGCACAGTACTGAGCCACGAGGAATGATGGTAGCTATCACTGGGGATAAACTAATTCCGGTCTGTTGGTTTAAAATATGTGGAGGTAACAAAACTGTACCCACTGACAGAAATAGTGAGGTCCAAAAAATGGATCTGCTCAAAACTGGCCTCATAGCTTAGGTGAATGCCCGTCATTGTTATTAAGAGAGCACATAAAGCACATAAATTATGTCTAGATTGTCTACCTTCGTTTTTATGCCTAGATTGTCTACCTTCCTGTAAGTGTTTATTTGTCTTTTTTAACATTCAATAAATAAGGATTTTATGCTATGTGAAGCCTTTTGTTTTATGGGGAACCCACCACTTACCCGAACCGATCCATCTGCGGACTGTTTCTATTGAGGCTGAGGTGCCCAGTCTATGCCTTGAGATCCTGAGCTGGGGTTACAGCCATCCGCCCTGTGTGGCCCCCTATAATCAAGGGACCACTGGGTTCTGGTAAGCGGCAGTGTTTTCATGTGGTGGAGGCATCTTCTCACTTGTCATTTTCTCTGGGAAATCCTGCAGCACATCACCATTCAAGAACCATCTATTTTTAATGGACTAATCATTATCATATGGTCTTTTCACTATCACATATAGACTTTTTTTCATTTAGTCACGTGTTTTGGTATATAATTTATCATTTGATTGTTTATTTATTTTTCATTATCTGATTCAATTGGTATTTATTTCACTTGTTTATTACAATTGTAATATCCTCTTTTACATCACAGTGTATTTGTTGTATCACGTAGGTTTTTGAATATCAGTATTCAGTGTAGCCATTTATTTTTTGTTTCTTGCACTGAGTGGATCTGTCCATTTTTAGACCTACTCAGTGTTTGTCGTTACACTAATTATGAGCACATATCACATTCTCTCACATTTTATTAATTTCCAGCTCAACTTTCTGTTTTGTAATTCTAAGTATTCCCCTGCTACGTGTGAGAATATCTCGCTGAGGAGCTGAGACTGCAATCTGTCCAGGCAGCTGGCGGATCCAGACTTTTTAAGTCGGGATGACGTGCTGCCTGGACTGACTTCAGACCGCTCCCCGCTGAAGACGGTTCACAGGAGGGCAAAACTAATTGCACTTGACCAATAGGAGAAGCCCAGCCTAAAAAGCTCAGGCTGGACTTCTTTAAATGCATCTAATGATAGTATGGCCCTTGATCCTGTGTTAATCGTCGGAACTTGCAGATTTCCTGGTTTGGGGAGAACTATGATTTGGGCTTCCTGCATAGACTCGGGGAGTGAGTTCTGATCAAATATTGACGGGATTAAGGCTTTCAGCTTGGGGACCAAGATATCCGAGTAAGTTACATAAAATTGCAGAGGCAGTCCATCCATCTCTGGAGCTTTAGATTTGGCTAACTGTGCGATCGCTTCCACTATGTCGTGTTCTGTAATTGGTGCATCAAGAAGCTCAACTTGCTCTCGATTCAGCTGGGGGAACTATATGGAAGATAGATACGATCGAATCTCCCTTCGCGTGTACGTGTTTTGGGATTTATAGAAGTTGCCATAGAATTGTCTAAATTGAGCTGCCACCTGTTCTGGGTCTGTTATATTACACCCGTCTGGGTCATTAAGTGACACCACGACTGGGGGCTTATCGTCAGCCTTCTCTGTGTGCAGTTGTGTGACTAGTCGGGTCTGCAGTTTCACTCTGTTCAGGTTTTCAAGGGTTGGGCTAGAACTATAGGCCTCTTCTAAGTCTCGCAGTTTGTCAGATGTGAGTTGAAGTACAGTGTTACACTCTTATTTTAGCCTATTTATTCTGAAGGATAGTATTCTACGGGCATGAATTTTAAAGTCATCCCAGTGTGTGGTAAGGGCAAGGGGTCCCTGTATACCCTCCAAAAAGAAGAGCAGCTCCCTGGCAATGGAGTCATGGTCCGTAAGAAGGGATAGCCAATGAGGGTTTAGTCGCCAACGCCTGGTGGGAGAAACTACTCGCAAGGACGCCGTTAGCCAGCACGGAGCGGTCCGACAGGATCCTAGGAGCAAATCCTGAGCCCATGACCTTTGGAAAAAAGCCCCTGGAAACAAGTATGTAGTCTATCCTGGACATGGTGTTATGACTTATTGAGTGGCAAGTATATGCTCTGGTCGTGGGGTTAGCATGTCTCCAAACGTCGATAAGGGCAAACTCGGTCAGTGTACGGTGCAGCCTAATATGCAGTGGTTCACCAGGTCTGGGTTCAGCCCGTACCGGGCGGTCAAGGGATGGAGTCATCGTATGATTAAAATCCCCCATCCACACTACTGGTATGGACGGGTACAACGCAATAAATGTAAGACCCTCTGCAACCACGTCTGATCTGTATGGAGGTGGGATATAGCTAGCCAGTATCAACAAGGGGTCTCCCCCCACAATTGCATGTAGAAAGAGGTACCTACCCTGCCGATCCGACACCACGGAGAACAATTCAAAAGGTGTAGGTTTTGCAATCAACACCGTTACCCCTCTAGACATATTTGTGTGGGTGCTGTGGTAAGCCCACCCCACCCAGGGATGCTTCAGGGCCGCCTGTAAGTGACCTATGACATGCGTCACCACCAATGCGACAATATCCACCTTCTGACCTTTTAAATACTGTAACACTGCAGTCCTTTTAATCTTATCCCACATGCCCCGCACATTCCACATCATAAATTTAATGTCTGCCATGGTGTTTATTGGCACAGAGATTGCATATGGATTGGCAGGGTAGCCCCCCCCAAACCAAGAAAGCTCATTCACCCCGCAATTAAACCAACATGTTGCATATATGATAAGTGCTTGTTTAAAAACATTCCAAGTAAATAACATGTGCACAACGGTGCTAACATTCCCAATGCTCTGATCAAGAGATCCGGCATTTTCCTTCCCTCCCAGCTTCTCGCCTCCCCAACTTGGCAGAGGCATACATTCCCGTGCAACCTTAATATGGAACATCTTCCAGCCAGCAACATTAGCTGGAGGTACAACACTTAGAATATGATAAGCAAGGGGTACGATGTTACATATTTTTTGGAAGTGTCCTAAACTAGAGGAGTTTTGGACAGAAATTAGACGTATCGTTCAAATGTTTATGGATAGTAAAACACCAGTAGACCCTGCTTTCTTTCTTCTCCATGTGTCTCATATATCAGAGAAGACCTACAAGAAATCGATTATTCGTCATCTTTTAGACGCTGCTAAAGCATGCATACCCCTGACCTGGAAAACATCGACGCCCCCGACAATAGGAATGTGGTTGCGTAAAGTAAAAGAGATTAACAAACTAGAAGACCTAGTCCTTTCTGCGCGACACCAGCAGGAGCGTTACTTTAAGACTTGGTCACTTTGGAATGTGTTTATGGCTTCGGGGGAGGGAAACACCCTCCTTGACATTAATCTGGGTAGTTAGAGGGAGCACTTATTTTAAGGTTCTTAACTTAATCCTCCTTTTGACACATGAGCACAATTGAGGTACATTTCCATGAAGGAGCTTGACTTTTCCCCTCCCCCCCCCCTTTTTTGTGTTGTTTTGGTATAAAATATTTTCCTTCGTATAAAATAGATTAAGACAAGTTCGAGACTACAGGATGGTTGGACAGGGGATTCTTGGTTAAGAATATTTTGCTGATGAGTAGTGTCTGGGTAGCAAATTAATTTACTATATGACTTTAATGTGATAATGGATGTGATATTTGCCTGATCTACTGTATATGTATATGTATTGGAACTTGTCTTATGATGGAATAAATAAAATAATTGAAAAAAAAAAAAAGAATATGATAAGCAAGAAGGTTTAAAATAAAGAGGAAAAAAAGGGGGTTGCAAACATAATTGGGGCGATTGTTCACTGAGTGAAGCAAGGCTAGGGCACGAAGCATGACCTGTGTCTCTTTCTCCATCCGAGTGAGACTCTCGCTGCAAGGATACACAGTCATCCTGGTGTACTAAAGTTTTAGGGCCTCAGCCCTATGGTATCCCCATGAATATGCTGTGAGGGCAGTGAGATACACAGGGTGATAAACTCTGTGGTCCAAATAGCTCCAGGCTCAAAGCCGAGTGTCCGGGAGTATCGATAGACTCAGCCCCCCCCAGGGGAGTAGAAGGATCGGGCCCCCTAACCTCAAGAGGGGGAATCTCCGAACTCATATTCAGTAATGCGTGGATTATACAGATGGGGGGAGGGGGAAGCAGAAAGAAGCAAGTGGTGAGATGAGAATACCCCCCACAGCGGAGGGGACATTTGTTAAAGTGGGGCCTGCCATCATTTGATAATAGCGACAGTACTCACAGTAACATGCCGCAAACCCGTTTATCCATCCGGATGTCCGCGTTAACCAGTGTGCTGCCGCCCTCAGGTCCTCAAAAAATATGGCTCTGCCATCCTCCTCCACTCTCAATCTGGCCGGGAACAACATGGCATATTTAAGGTGTACCGCCCTAAGCCGCCTCTTGATATCTTGGAACTGTGCACGCTTTCTTTGGACTTCATTAAAGAAGTCAAGAAACACTGCAACATGGCCGTTGCCCAGGGTGATGTTACCTTTCTCTCTGGTTAGCCGAAGGATTTTTATCTCTATCTCTAAAGTTAAGAAAATTGGCAATAAAAGTTCTGGGGGGGGGCTCCCACAGGAGGAAGCTTTGCTGGGATGCGGTGCGCCCGTTCCACTGCGAACATAACAGAAAAGGCCTCTCTACCAAAGTGTTGAATCAGGAGGGATTCCAAGTATTCAGCAGGGTTGGTGCCTTCAGCCTTCTCAGATAAACTGATGAACCGGAGGTTGCAGCGTCTCAGACAATTCTCCATATCATCTTGGTGAGCGTGTAGCTGCTGAATCTGGCACTGCAGGTCCTCCGTGGTGTGGCTCAGGGGGTGCAGGATGTCCTCCGCCACTCCGATGCGTGTCTCGGCCTCAGTAGCCCTATCCCTTACCTTAGACAGGTCTTGGCGCAGCAGGGAGATGTCGATCTTGACCTCATCTATTTTGGCGGTGAGTGTCCCCTGCAGCGTTGCAATGGCATCTAGGACCCTAACTGTGTCCGCGCCCTAATGTTCCGCTGCTAAACACGTACCTTTGCCATTTTTGGCCTGCGGGTCTTGATGGCGGTATTTCGCCAACTTATCCACCGCCTCGGAGTTCCTTTCCGGCGAGGACATGTTCCCTCTCTGCTCCAGAGTGCAGATTACCAGGCTGTCTCCAGGTGAAGCGAAATGGCCGCTGTGTCGGGAGTTAGGCTGAGGCCACGTTCTGTCCCCAAGCCAATGCTGGATGTGTATGTGTCCTGACAACAGGTGCAGGCAAAGCAGAGGCCGTTTCAGGAGAGGATGGGGCTCAGGAAGGCCAGGATAGCTCACCAAGGCCTCTGCTGGGTGGAGCAAGATGGCCGCCGCCGCGGCCCGTCCCAGGGCAGATACTAAATAGAAAAGCACTTCAACAGCGGCCTCAGGTAGTCCGGAGGTTATTCCAGGAGGGGAGTGAGTTTTTGGCCGTTCGGGAGGCTAGAAGGGTGTACTCTGGCCTCCGCTGGGTGCAGCAAGATGGCCGCCGCTCCGGGAACCAGGCCGAAACCGCGGCCTTTCCTAGGACTACTGCCGATCCGGATGTTTGCACCACAGCGGCCTTGGGCGGCGTTCCAGCGGGCTGACAGGCTACAAAAACAGCGGAGTACACAGGAGGGATCCCCATGTGTAGGGTAAGGCACCAGATGAACAGGATGCAATCAGGATGATGGAGAGGAGTATAGGTCAGCGGAGCTCACACTACATGCGACCTACTCCATTGCTCTCCAAGCCACGCCCCGGAACTTGCAGGTTGACATACACCCGTCTTTTGTTTATACTAGTTGCCCTGCCCGTTATGAACCCTGATTGGTATTTTGGTATTATTATTATTGGTATTATATTATTGGTATTCTCCTCAACCTAGAAGCCAATATCCCTGCTAGGATCTTAACATCTGCACCCAGCAGGGATATTGGTCTGTATGCAGAAGGGTTAAGTCCCCTCCCCTCTTTTGGCAAAACTATAATGGTGGATTCCCTCATAGATGCAGGTAGCCTACCCTCCTCTATTGCTCTATTAAATACCTTCAGCAGCATAGGCATCAGTACCTCTCTATATTTTTTATATACTTCTGCAGGCAGGCAGGCACCTGGGCCTGGAGACCTCTGGTTCGCCAATGTTGATACTGCCTGTCAAAGTTCTTCTAAAGCTATGGGGGCATCCAACATCTCCCTATCCTCATCAGAGAAATGTGGGATCTCCAGATCTCGAAAGAAACCCCACATTTCACCCTCCACTTCTTGTTTCTGGGTTCTATACAATTTTTCATATTTTTTAAATTCACCTATGATCTCAAGTGTGTATGCGATATACTTAATGTTTTTAATATAACAAAATATCCTCACTATCCAGGGCCAAGTCAATCCTGGAGAGTGTATGGTGAATCTTTGAGAAGCACGAATATTGTTGTTCCATTGGATCAATCTCCATATATCTTTCAACCCCACTTTATTTAATAACGGATATAATTCCTGTCAGTTCCTTGATCCTGTAGCTTTCCTACTGGATATCTATCTTCCCATCTAATACAGCATTAAAATCACCCACCACCAATATTGGGACATTGGGCATATCAGTTTATATATTACTTCAGGTTTGAATGGAAGCAGGATGTATATGTTAACCAAAATACATCCCATATTTTCAAAAGTACAGTAAAGGAAAATATACCGACCCTTATCATCTATGATAGTCTGCCTGCAGGAGAACGTAACCCCGGCACTAATCAGAATACTCATATCCCTTGAATATGAGGTGTGTACGAGTGGTACTGGGTTCGGAAATCCCTCTGCTTTAAATACCAAATTGTTTCCTTTATCAATTGAGTCTCCTGCAGGCAGGCTACCACAACTTTATACATCTCTATAGTGCAAAAGACCGCCCTTCTCTTTATTGGATCTCCCAACCCCTGTACATTCCAAGAGCATATATTCATAAACTCAGCTTGCATACTCAAAATCCAAAATTAAATGCGCATTATAAAAACGATCAATTTTTCCTTTCCCTATCATTAAACAGTGAGTCTCTATTACCTCTCTTTTTGTATCTATATTCATTGTGTTTTTTTGTAATCATGTGTATAATGTGACATATGTTTTGTCTATCTACAACATGCTTACACATAAATTCTCTTTTCCATTATAGTGTATATATATATATATATATATATATATATATATATATATATATATATATATATATAACACTAAACACTCAAACAAAAATACAAAAAACCTTCATCCACCTCATCTGGTCATTACATGGGAAAAAAAAATAAACAGCCAAAAAACCTGCAAAAAAAAAAAACCTCATTCTCCACACCTGGGCCTCCTTGGGCCCACACCAGGGGCATTTAAAGTGATCTTCATATGTGACACCTATCTCTTCCCACTTCCCTTCATCTTGCTGTAATATTCAAAAAAATTCAAAAGACAGAAAAAACTGTGATTAGCATGTGAAAAATGAAAAAAGAAAAAGGACAGAAAATGTCATTCACCATAAGGGAAAACACTTCACCGTTTTTCCTACCAGATAGAAAAAGAAAAACACAATAAGAAAATAAAAAAGGAAAAAAGGGTAATAAAAAGTAAAAAGAACGAATCCATAAAAAAAAAAAAAAAAAAAGGGGAAAATGTTGTAGCTTCCCACTCCTGTTCCTAACATTATTTTAGATCTAGTCCACTACTGGGCTCAAGCACCACATCAAATTTCATATTCAATTTGTCTGCAGTTTCCCTTCATTTTTTTCCAAGAACACCAATGCTTCATCTGCTGTACTAAAGAAAAGTACTTCGCCAAAATCTGCAATGTACAGCATGTAGTTATTTGTAGGTAATTTTCAGTTGTTGCGGTCTCTTTTCAATTCCCGCAAACCTGGCCCTCTTCTTCTATAATTCAGGGGAAAAATCTGGATCTATTGAAATTCTAGTACCATTGTAAATTACATCCCTCTTTTCTCTTGCCTTTTGCAATATAGTGTCCTTGTCCTTAAAAAAGAGCATTCTGATCAAAATGACTCCCCCCTCGCTTCTCCTACTTGTTCTTCCTCCTCCCTGGCCTGAGCCCCTGTGAGGAAGGGAGAAAAGCACTTGGTCCCCCTTTGGAATTAAAACTTTCCAGAGAGGAAGGACATTCTCTAGGGGCCAGTTCCTCAGGGCTTGGGACCTGTGGAGCCACAGATGCATGGAAGGATTGAATTGTGGCTAGCATCTCAGCCTGCATGGAGATTAAAAACACTTTCATAAGGCCTGAGGCTTCCTTCCCTAACAATTTATTAATTCATTTGTAGCAAAAAGGTCTGGAATGGGACCCAGGTAACTTATCCTCACAGTATCCACACTTCTTAAAGGGCAGAAGGCGTTTTATCAGAGGCCTCCAAGGATCCACCTGAGAAAAATGAGAAGAGGGGAAAACCATATATAAGGTTACTCTTCCCAAACCCCCTGGCTGTCAAACATACCCCCCCCCCCCCTTTAGGGGCAGTGCTAGAGAGGAGAGGGGAGAGAGTGGTAAAAGGAACCTGCCAGGAACCAAGCAAGGGCCAGGTCACATGCAATTACATAAACAGAGGAGGCCAGGGAAGGGGGTTATACATAATCCCCAGTCCAGCAAACAATAACTGACAGTTCTCTTCCCCCTGAGTGTCTGTGGGGCAGGGAGACAGGACTCCTCCAGCAGGTGAAATCACCAGACTCTCCAGTGTCTGTGTGCAAGGCTCCAGACAACCCCCCCACCCCTCAGAAGAAGAAGGGACTCACCGTCTGGCTTGTTCTTGTTTGCAGCCACCGGTGCTGCCTTTCCCTCCTCTTTCTCCATGGGGGGGAATCGTTTGCTGCCACTATGTCTCTCAGGTGTGCCGTTCGGTCAGCCCCACTGCTCTCCACGTGTTCCGGCGTCCCTCTGGTATTCTTAAGCTCTTCAGGGGTCACCTGTGCCTGTAGCCCTGCCCACTTCCTGTCACGTGACTGGAAGATTAGGCCAGGTGAAAATGAGGTTTGGAGCGCACCCGCCGCCTTCTCTCACTGCTGTATGTACCCAGGAACTGATGCAGAGCCTGCAGCTTCACCAGCAGGGAGAGGGATAGAGAGAGCATATAGTGGAGATCATGAAATTATGCAGCCAGTGGAGGAACACCATCCCCTGTGTCCAGAATGCTGCTTCCTTTCCAGGGCCACCTGTGAGAGGGAGCTGAAGGAATCCAGCGCCCTAGCAGGTTAGTTCAGCCCTCCCCGGCCTCCATATGCCTGCCTCACAGGGGAACAATCTAACCCTCCCCGGTCATCTGGTTAGGAGAATAACAAACATGCCACTGTGTGGGGAGAAACACAATCAATACTGAGGACCAAGGGGAAGGGTGTGGACTTATAACAGCTGCTAAAGTGATTGTGTTTCCTGTAGGGAGGAGCCTCTCATCTCTCAGGTGTGCGGTCCTGGAAGGTGAGGGAGAAAATTACATTTTTTCAAAAGACTCATTATGTCATTCAGAAAATGTCTTGGGGTGTTTGCTTACCAAAATTGGGTCCTTTTGTGTGTGTTTCCACTATCCTGATGCTCCAGGACCTACAAAAATGTGATAGGTAGTCAGGACATTGGATGCATAATTTATGCCCCTGGAATGCCTGAAGGTGCTCAATGGATTTCAGACCCTTCTAAGCATCTAGGCTGTGAAAAAGCCTCACATGTGGTATCCCCATATGCAGGAGGCATAGCAGAATGTGTTTTGGAATAGGCATGAATAGATTCTGGACAGCCACACTCAAATAATAGCCGAGTTTATTGAAAGATACACATTAGCTATGAGTAAGCACTGACGCCAGTGCGAAATGTCAGCTCGTTTTTGTCTGCTGTGATCCTTTGAATTTTGATGTGTATCTCTCAATAAACTCAGCTATTATTTGAGTGCGGCTGTCCAGAATCTATTCATGCCTACTGCGATCAGCATTAAGCCAGCACCTGTGACCTCCAAACCGAGATTGATCTACTTTTTGCCTATGAAGAGGCCCTAGAGCGGTGTTCATTTCTTCCTACCTTCAATTTCTGGAATGTGTTTTGGGTTGTACTTGTAACTATGCCTATGTGAGAAACAGCTAGTTAAAATTACATTTTATTTCACTTCATCATTTTCTAAAAAAGTGTGACAAAAAATTACAACTTCAAAAAACTTACCATGCCTCTTACTAAATACCTTTAAATGACTATTTCCCAAAAAGGGGTCATTTTTGGGAGTAGTACTGTCCTGGCATTTTAAGGTCTCAAGAAATTAGAGTAAACCAGGACTGATCAATTTTCAAATATATGTATCATAGTTTGTAGACTCTATAACTTTCACACAGACTAATAAAATATACATCGTTTTGGGTTATTTTTACTAAAAAAAAAAAAAAAAAAAAAAAAAGTAGCAGAATATATTTTGGCCTAATTTTATGAGGAAAGATTCTTTTTTTTGTAACGTTTTATAACAAAAACTAAGAAAAAAGTGTTTTGTTTTATTTTCTGCATTTTTATTGTTTATATAGCAAAAAAAATCCAGTGGTGATTAAATACCACAAAAATAAAGCTCTATCTGTCTCAAAACAATGATACAAATTTTACTTGAATGCAGTGTTTCATGTCTGAGTAATTGTTACAAAGTGTGAGAACGTTAAAAGCTGAAAATTGTCCTGGACTGGAACAGGCTGAAAGTGTCCGGACTTGAAGTGGTTAAATGGTAATGAGTGTTCCACATACATACCGGGTTAATATTGAAAATGTGAAGGATGAAATCAATGAGGCCAGAAATGTTTATAAGTACCGTATTTATCGGCGTATAACACGCACCGGTGTATAACACGCACCCCAATTTAGGAGGGAATTTTTAAGGAAAAAAAAACTTTTAGGAGGGAAGTTGAAGGAAAAAAAAACTTACATTTAAATGCCCATCATTGCAGCCTTCTCAGTGCAGCCTTGCCCCAGTGCAGCCTTGTCAGTGCAGCCTTTCCCCAGTGCAGCCTTGCCCCACTGCAGCCTTGCCCCACTGCAGCCTTGCCCCACTGCAGCCTTGCCCCACTGCAGCCTTCGATCTTGTGATCCCGGACCCCTGCCATCCTGGGCTTCAAAATCACCGACCGCGATTTGAAAATGGCGCCGAAATACACAGAGCCGTTCCTCGGCTCTTCTCGGTGGCTCTCGTTCACTTTCGGCTCCACTCGTAGTCCCGCCCCGGATGGGCGTGACTATGAGCGGAGCTATCCGAACCACGCCGAGTACACTCGGCTAGGTTCGGGCGGCACTCGAGTGAAGCCAAAAGTGGCAGAGAAGAGCTGAGGACCGGCTCTGTGTATTTCAGCGCCGGCGGCGCCATTTTCAAATCGTGGTCGGCGATTTTGAAGATCTGGCAGCTCCAGATCGCAGGGGGTCATAAAGTACATGCAAAAAAACACCTCGAGTATAACATCTTGGTATTAAAGTTTTGTCTATTTGTCACTTAGCAGCAGCTCAACTGTCTGTGCAAATAAACCAACGTCCCATCTGTCGTGATGGTCAAATAAATGGACATCTATGACTTGTGCACGGCAAAAGTCCAGAGGACTAAATTGTTCTATAGCATTGCAATTGCTGTGCTACAGCTGCCATTTGATCCTCTGATGTCTGAGGCCTTGCTGTCCATAACCAGATATGGAGAACCTCGATAAGCTTCTATGGTTCTGAACTCTTGAAAATTAAAGTTTAGTGTTTATATCTTGTTAGTTCAAGTTTTTATACTTTTGAAAACTTGATGTTCATTATATTTTTCAGCCCTAACATAGTCAAATGAGATTGTAATTAAAGGTAAATCATTAAGGGAAAGTAGGTAGATAGACCTTAAGATATATAAGACAAGTGTTCCACTATTTCTCATCTGAGAT
Source organism: Lithobates clamitans (assembly GCA_037952925.1). Lineage (NCBI taxonomy): Eukaryota > Metazoa > Chordata > Amphibia > Anura > Ranidae > Lithobates > Lithobates clamitans. Next base: position 2,513,108 of record JBBGZY010000413.1, on the reverse strand, counting down.
AAATTTAAAGCGGTTGTATACCCATTCTGATCATTTTTCGTGAAATTAATAACAACATTTAATTTGCCATTTTTTATTCTTCTCTTAGATAAAGCGTAGACGGCGCTCTAGAACATTGATTGATAGAAAAATCAAACAAAAAGATTAAATGTACACTCAAACAATATACATTGTAAATACAAATAAAGTGCCATAGGTAAATATACGCTACTATTAAAACTAATATTAAAATATGGTGCTGGTTATATGGAAACCAGAGAAAAACATGCAAAGGAATAAATTGTCCCAATTAAACCGCACAAAGAAATCCAGATAAACTTCAGTGTTGCAAATTCTTCAAAAAACCAACTTGAGAGAAATGACACCCAACGTGCTGTTATACAAGATCTGCTTACCAGAACACATGGACTCCTTTACTTAAAAAGAGAGTCAAATTAGACTTTAGCAGGATAATGCCTGCTGCAATGATGAAGGCTATGGATAAAGACAAACCCCTCCTCCGATAAGATCATATATGGGATATGTGAAAAGATAAAAAGGAACCATATAGTGTAATCCTGTTTATTAAAAAGGTTAAACCATACATAGGCCAAATGGCTGCTTACATGAAGTTGTACCTTAGCCCGGCACTGGGGCTGCAAGCATGACTGATATCAGGAAGGTGCCTCGTGGCTATCCCCCACAGCTGGCGTGCATTCCACCGTCCTACCCGGAGACAACCAAAGGGACCGGAAGTGCGTGAAGTAGCGTGACAAAGTACCGCCTCGACGTACGTTTTGTTATTACGTCATCATGGTGAAGCTGTTTTTGTTTTGTATTTGTACTATTTCCACTAATTGTTTCACTAGTTGGCGCGGAGTACACCATTTTTTCACATTTATTCTTCTCTTACCCACTTCCTTACTGAGTAATCGTTATTTTTCTTTTAAATGACATCATCTGCGCAAGCACCATAAGAACTAATTTTCTGGCAAGCATAGACCCTGCTGGAAAAATGCTGGGTCTATGCCAGGGTTGCGTCATTTCCTACTGTAAGGCGTCAGCCCCGAGATCCCATGAGACTCCTTCCCCCTCTGGAGTAAGGCAGCAACAGGATTGGCTCCTATTTACTGCAGAAGGTTTCCGTAGTGATCGGAAACGAAAACGAGGCGTGGATGCGGCAAATAATGCGCACACGGAGAATTATGTCCAGGGAAATCCATTGAGGATGGAAATAAAGCACTGCACAAACACAGAAGGACCATAGTTGTGATGGCGGCGGCTAGGATCACTAGTCTTTTTTATTTCTAACTGTAAAAAACGCATTTGGAGCATTCTATTAGTGGCATTTTAATTGAAAACAACTAATTTGATATATTGCGCAAATATGGTATCATGGTCAGAGTTTACTACCACTTTAACTGAGGGATGGATAATCGTTTTATACATAAATTTACATGTGGTCCAAAAAATACTTAAGGGGTGGGATATTCTCAGAAAAACTGCCTGCACCTTAAGCCACACCAGAGTGGCAGCAGATTAGGGAAATGAACAAGTGGCTGAGGAACTGGCGAAAGAAGAAAGGTTTTTGGTTAATGGAAGGACTGGGCCGACTTTCCAGTCACTTACAGGCTTTATAGCAGGGACGGAATGCACCTAAATGGGGAGGGTGCAGCTCTGCTAGGAGAGAAGATGGGAAAAACGTTGAGGGACTTTTATACTAGGTGGTGGGGGGAGGAATCTGAGGAAGCAATAGCCAGCAGTGAGCGTAGGACAGAGGGTGCTACTGGGGACAATAGAGGAGTTATAACCAGAATACCGAAACCCCAGGTGAGTAGGCAGGCAGAACCCAATTGCAGCCTCATAACAACAAGGCAGGAAATATTATGTGCCTGTACAAATCTAAAAGGCATGTACACAAATGCCCAAAGTATAGCTAATAAAATGGAAGAACTGGAGCTGATGATACAAGAGAAGAATTTAGACTTTGTGGGAATATCAAAAACTTGGTTTGACAGCTCATATGACTGGCTTGCAACTGTCCAGGGGGACTACTTGTATCAGATGGACAGGGAAGGTAGAAAATGGGGAGGGATGTGCCTGTATATCAAGAATGATTTTGTAGTAAATGTGACGACATTGCCAATGGGGAAGGGGAAGAGGGCTGTGGCTGGAGTTTCAACAGGAGAAAACTAATGGGAAATTAATAGTGGGCGTGTTCTAGAGACCCCCTAACTTGAAGGATGAGGAGGAGTCTGACTTCCTATCACAGTTAGAAATGTCGGCAATGACTGGGCAGAAGGAACTGCTCACTAATCTAGAGCTCATGGTTTCTTAAATGTCCTGCATGACAACTTCATGTGTGATATTAGTGGATGCCCCAACTAGAAGAAATGCTGGGTTAGATATACTAGTTATAAAAAGCACAGATCTGATAAAATTCTAGAAACCATGAACGCTGAGGAAAAATGGAAGTGCTTTAAGAACATATGAAATAAAAAGGTATTAGCCAGTGCATTCCAATGGGCAACAAATATAAAAAAGAGCTAAGGTTAAACCTGGGTGGTTAGACTGATATTACTGATATAGGTCTCTGCGGCCGCGGCTATCTTTTTGGGATCCAAAAGCCTGCAGAATGCAGACCCAGTACGCAGAGGCGGGCGGGACACGCACACAACATAACGCCTCCGCACACTGGGCTTATCGAGTCTGACAGCTTCCCTCACCTCGACACTCGGACATGCCAGTCGGCCACCCACAATAAGGTGCCAGACCACTGAGACCAGCCAGCAGCCCCCCACAGCAAGGTGCCAGCCAGCAAACACCCACCCACAGCAAGAGGCCAGCCAGCAGCCACCAACCCACCCATAGCAGGGTGCCAGCCAGAAAGCCCACTCACAGCAGGGTGTCAGCCAGCAAGCCCACTCACAGCAGGGTGTCAGCCAGCAAGCCCACTCACAGCAGGGTGTCAGCCAGCAAGCCCACTCACAGCAGGGTGTCAGCCAGCAAGCCCACTCACAGCAGGGTGTCAGCCAGCAAGCCCACTCACAGCAGGGTGTCAGCCAGCAAGCCCACTCACAGCAGGGTGTCAGCCAGCAAGCCCACTCACAGCAGGGTGTCAGCCAGCAAGCCCACTCACAGCAGGGTGTCAGCCAGCAAGCCCACTCACAGCAGGGTGTCAGCCAGCAAGCCCACTCACAGCAGGGTGTCAGCCAGCAAGCCCACTCACAGCAGGGTGTCAGCCAGCAAGCCCACTCACAGCAGGGTGTCAGCCAGCAAGCCCACTCACAGCAGGGTGTCAGCCAGCAAGCCCACTCACAGCAGGGTGTCAGCCAGCAAGCCCACTCACAGCAGGGTGTCAGCCAGCAAGCCCACTCACAGCAGGGTGTCAGCCAGCAAGCCCACTCACAGCAGGGTGTCAGCCAGCAAGCCCACTCACAGCAGGGTGTCAGCCAGCAAGCCCACTCACAGCAGGGTGTCAGCCAGCAAGCCCACTCACAGCAGGGTGTCAGCCAGCAAGCCCACTCACAGCAGGGTGTCAGCCAGCAAGCCCACTCACAGCAGGGTGTCAGCCAGCAAGCCCACTCACAGCAGGGTGTAAGCCAGCAAGTCCACTCACAGCAGGGTGCCAGCCAGCAAGCCACCCGAAGCAGGGTGCCAGCCAGCAAGCCACCCGAAGCAGGGTGCCAGCCAGCAAGCCACCCGAAGCAGGGTGCCAGCCAGCAAGCCACCCGAAGCAGGGTGCCAGCCAGCAAGCCACCCGAAGCAGGGTGCCAGCAAGCCACCCGAAGCAGGGTGCCAGCCAGCAAGCCACCCGAAGCAGGGTGCCAGCCAGCAAGCCACCCGCAGCAGGGTGCCAGCCAGCAAGCCACCCGCAGCAGGGTGCCAGCCAGCCAGCCCACCCGCAGCAGGGTGCCAGCCAGCCCACCCGCAGCAGGGTGCCAGCCAGCCCACCCGCTATAGAGTGCCAGCCATCAAGTCCACCCACAACAGGGTGCCAGCCAGCAAGCCCACCCACAGCAGGAAGCCAGCCAGCAAGCCCACCCACAGCAGGGTGCCAACCAGCAAGCCCACCCACAGCAGGGTGCCTGCCAGCAAGCCCACCCACAGCAGGGTACCAGCCAGCAAGCCCACCCACAGCAGGGTGCCAGCCAGTAAGCCCATCCACAGCAGGGTGCCAGCCAGTAAGTTACCCACAGCAGGGTTCCAGCCAGTTAGCCACCCACAGCAGAGTTCCAGCCAGTTAGCCACCCACAGCAGAGTGCAAGCCAGCCACTGCAGGGTGCCAGCCAGCCCACACACACCAGGGTGCCAGGCAGCAAGCCCACTCACAGCAGGGTGCCAGCCAGCAAGCCCACCCACAGCAGGGTGCCAGCCAGCAAGCCCACCCACAGCAAGGTGCCAGCCAGCAAGTAGGGGTGCAACGGATCAAAAATTTCATGGATCGGATCGATCCTCGGATCAGAGTCACGGATCGGATCATTTTCGGATTAGCAAAAAAAAAACAAAAACACACAAATCTTGTTACACCCACCGGAGTTTTAGATTTAAAAGCTATTTTCAACACAAAACCGAGCTTATATGCATAAATACAGTATTTGTGCATATAAGCTCAGTTTTGTGTTGAAAATGGCTTTTAAATCTAAAACTCCGGTGGGTGTAATAAGATGTCCGCTTGCCCCCTTCTCACTCTATCATTATTGTACTGTGCAGGAGTGTGGGGTGTAGCAAGATGGCGGCGACGAAACGTCACTTCCTGTCGAGACAGCGGCCGCTTCCGGGTGTACTAAGATGGCCGCCGGCTCCGGAGCTAGGCCTAAGCCGCGGCCTTTCCTATGGCTGAGGCCGAAAAGTGCTCCGCGGATCGTGGGTGTGCCGATCCGCGGAGGGTGATCCGTACGGATCACGGATCAGCAACGATCCGTTGCACCCCTACCAGCAAGCCACCCACAGCAGGGTGCCAGCCAGTTAGCCACCCACACAGCAGGGTGCCAGCCAGCAATCCCACCCACAGCAGGGTACCAGCATTTTTAACTTTACTCTTTCAGTTTCAAATTTTAATGCAGAGAGAAAAAGTAAAATTGTGGTCTGGGACTATTTTTCTTCTCAACCATCTCCAGGAAAAGCAGCAGTGTGCAACACATGCACAAACAATGTGAGCATGGGATCAACAACTGCAAAAAACAAAAATACGTCAAATCTTTGGGCCCATCTAAGAGTTCATTATGTTCAATTATAATAATGAAGTACAGAGAAAATAAACTGAATCAAAGTGAAATACCACAATGCCACCAAACAACAATAAAAGATACGTTTCAGAAAAAAGCTAAGTGGCTAAATTCGGATGGAAGATCCCAACAGCTGGACAAAGCAATCACAGAGATGATGGTTACAAATAACCAGCCATTTACAATGGTGTCTGACTCTGGATTTCAGCAGTTAATGTCCATAGCTGAGCCAAGGTACCCACTAAAGAATGAAAAGCATTACTGAACTGAAATGCTGGGAAAGATTCGCCAATAGGTAGTTGAGGAAGTAAAGGCTATGCTGCGACCAAAGCATGCTGGCAACTCACTCATTCACGACTGACTGCTGGTCAGGACCAACAGAGTCATGAGTCTTACATGCCACTTCATTAACAGAGGATGGACAAAAAGGCAATTGGTGTTGAATACAAAGGTGATGCAAGGATCCCACACTGGGGAGCATATTAGAGAAATGTTTCTAGGCATGCTTGAAGACTGGGGAATAAACAAAGACCGAGTGATGCTTGTGCTGCGTGACAGCGGCTCGAACATGGTAAAAGGAATGAGGCTTGCTGAAGTCTCAGACCTCAGTTGCATGGCACACACCCTGCAACTTGTGGTAAAGAGCTTTGATAGATATAATAGGCATGCTGAAGAGGTGCACAGGCCATTTTCACCATTCAGTCCTTGCAAAGCAGCGACTGAGGTGCATTCAGGCAGACCTTGGCCTACCCAAAAACAGCCTAATTCATGCTGTTCCAACATGTTGAAACTCAACACTTCACATGCTGCAAAGAATGCTGGAACAGAAGCGAGCTATGAACAACTATTCAGGCGAACATGGAGGATATAGTTGTCCTACTGCTGATCAGTGGGACATTGTAGCCAATGTCATAGAGACCCACCTGCCCATAGAGGAAGTGATACTAGAAGTGAGTCATTATGACTCATCTGTGTCATCTGTCATCCCATGTGTGAGAGGGCTGAAGATGCTTTAATAGAATGAAGGACCCAACACACGTGGCATTAAAACATTCAGGCAGGTCATGAGGGACAGCCTCAACAAACGCTTTGAGAAGCATGAAGAGAATAAAAATGTTGTGCTGGCATATCTTTTGGATTCTCGATACATGAATCATACTTTCTCTTCTGATAATATATTAGCAAAGGCAAAACAATGACTAACAGAAGATCAACACAAGCTACTGGAGGTTCCCGCAGAAAGGTCAAGTTTGGAAGAGCATGTTACTAATGTGGAAGAGCAGGATGCTACAAAAACAGACAAACATCAAAAAAGACAAGCAGAAGAGAATCTTCATCGTGATCAAATTGATGGCTGTTCAGCATGTTATTGGGGCCTTATGTGAAGGATTCTTTTAAATGTGCATTATTAATCAGCCTGGATGATGAACTTCATATATTTGAAGAGACCAGTAATTGACAGAAGAAGTGGTGATCCTCTTCAGTGGTGGAAAGAAAATGAGGCATGCTACAAAAGACTTGTCTCTCATGCTAGAAGATACCTCTTCTGCTCCTTCATCTGTACCAAGTGAGTGTGTTTTCAGTGAAATGTCAGCAATATATGTTAAAAAACAGAACCTGTTTAACCACTTCAGCCCCGGAAGGATTTACCCCCTTCCTGACCAGAGCGTTTTTTGCGATTCGGCACTGCGTCGCTTTAACTGACAATTGCGCGGTCATGCGACGTGGCTCCCAAACAAAATTGACGTCCTTTTTTTCCCACTAATAGAGCTTTCTTTTGGTGGTATTTGATCGCCTCTGCGATTTTTATTTTTTGCGCTATAAACAAAATAAGAGCGACAATTTTGAAAAAAACGCATTATTTTTTACATTTTGCTATAATAAATATCCCCTAAAAATATATAAAAAAAACATTTTTTTTCTTCAGTTTAGGCCGATCGTATTCTTCTACATATTTTTGGTAAAAAAAAATCGCAATAAGCGTTTATTAATTGGTTTGCGCAAACGTTATAGCGTTTACTAAATAGGGAATAGTTTTATGGCATTTTTATTAATAATTTTTTTTTTTACTAGTAATGGCAGCGATCAGCGATTTTTATTGTGACTGCGACGTTATGGCGGACATGTCGGACATTTTTGACACATTTTTGGGACCATTGTCATTTATACAGCGATCAGTGCGATTAAAAATGCACTGATTACTGTGTAAATGACACTGGCAGTGAAGGGGTTAACCACTAGGGGGCGGGGAGGGGTTAAGTGTATCCTAGGGAGTGATTACTAACTGTATAGGGATGGGCTGTGTGGCTGACGTCACTGATCTCTGCTCCGATGACAGGGAGCAGAGATCGAGTGACACTTGTCACTAGGCAGAACGGGGAGCTGCTGTTTACAACGGCATCTCCCCGTTCATCCGCTCCGTGAGGCGATCGCGGGTCTCCCCGCGGCGATCGAGTCCGCGGGACCCGCGACCCGACTCACGGAGCTCCCGGCCGGCGCGCGTGCGCGCCGCCGGCGGCGTGCACGCACGGGCACGGCGGGAAATTCAAATGGACGTACAGGTACGCCCATTTGCCCAGCCGTGCCGCTCTGCCGACGTACATCGGCGTGCGCCGGTCGGCAAGCGGTTAAAAGGTGAACATGCTGAAATGTTATGCTTTGTGCACTATAATATTGTTCTACTTAACTAGGAGTATTGAAGAAAGTGTAGTGCCAGTGTGTCCTGTCCACTGTCTAGCTTTTTGCACTGTAGTAGTGATTTAAATGTATGCAGTGCAGTGCAATGCACTGCAGTAACAGTTATACTTTTTCTATGTTTTGTGAAGCCATTTAAGTTATTGGTTTTTCAAGCACTTTATTTTTCTCAATTTATTTTTAGACCTTGTTCAAATCATCACACCATGGTGCACTGCAGACAGAGATGTCAGTTTTGAAATCTGTGTGTTTCAGGTATGGTGTGAAGAAAAAGCCCTTAATGTTTAATTTTTAATAAACATTACCATGTTTAGTTTATAACAGATTTGTGCATAAAATTTGTGTTATTTTTGAAGTTTAAACGTACAAAATATTGGCAAATAATAATCGGCAGGAGAGGTGGCGAAATATCAGTACCGAAAAAACGATATCGGACGATCCATAGTAAAAAGGACATATACACCACCTTCCCGCCTGTGTTATAGCCGAAAGACAGCTACATTGCAGGCTCACATTGGACATCCTCCCGTGATTGTGGTTCCCGCGCACCACCTGTGGCACACATCAGCACGGATCTGTGATTGCTGTGTCCTTCAGACACAGCTGATCACAGATTGAGGTAAAGAGCCAATCACAGCGCTCTTTACCATGTGACCAGCTGTGTCCAATCACAGTGTAAACAGCGCTGCGCAAACTGTTGGCGCTATATAAATCCTGTATAATAATAAACATGATTTGCTGGTAATCGGCTGTCAGCGCTTATCAGTGTAGATGTATCCTGTGTGAATTTGCCGGTTATTGGCTCTCCTCTCCTCATGCGCTGTCAGCGTGAGGAGAGGAGAGGCAATCTACACTGATAATTAGGGCACTGATTATCAGTGTGTAGATCAGTGCAGCCCCAACAGTGCCCACAAGTGCTGCCAATCTGTTCCTATCAGTGATGCCTGTCAGTGCCGCCTCATCAGTGCAACCTCATCAGTGCAACCTCATCCGCGCACATCAGTGAAGGAGAAAAAAATACTTATTTACAAAGTTTTACAACAGAAACGAAGAAAAACTTTTTCTTTCTCAACGTTTTCGCTCTTTTTTCATTTGTTTAGCATAAAATAGAAAAAAACCGTGGTGATTACCACCAAAAGAAACGCTGTCTCAAAAAAATGATAAAAATTTTGTTTGAGTACAGTGTTGCATGACCGCACAATTGTCATTCAAAGTGTGAAAGCACTGAAAGCTTGGCCTGGGCAGAAAGGGAGTATAAGTGCCGAGTAGGCAAGTAGTTAAAGAGAAAAAAATTGGCTTTAAAAAAATATAAGGACAAGAGGTCATTATCAGCATTCCAACACTACAAAGAATGCAATAAAAAGTGTAAGAGCGCAATTAGTGTAGCTAATGAGAGACCATGAGACACACATAGCAAAAGAGAATAAAATAAATTCACAAATAATTAAGCAAATTACAGAAACCAAATTAGTACTCAATGCCGCCTGCTGTCTACTATACAAACGCATACTTTCCACCCAAACGTTACAAAAAATCATTAACCAAAAACTTGTTGAATGCTGCTAAAGCACTAATTCCAATCTTCTAAGAAAACTACACGAGCCCCATCTGTGTCAGAGTGGTTGAGCCAAGTCTCACAAATTTGCACAATGGAAAAGACTCCGGCACGGGCCTCTGAAAGAGTTGAAAGGTTTCATAAAACTTGGTTCCCGTGTTTTGAATTTCGTTTTTTGAAAGAATCTGATTCATTGAGAACTGGTTGACAAAAAGGATTGATCTTCCCTCCCTTCTTTTGGGCATGATAGGCCACTGTATTTGAATGCATCTTATCTAAGCTCATTGACCACCAGGCCGTAAGGTGTTAAGTATTAATACTATGGTGATTGAAATGCTGAATATAGTTATACTTGCCAACTGTAATTGAGTTCAATAACCCCCCCCCACCTATGTCTGCTTAACCCCCTCTTCTCGATATTCTCTAATCATTACTTTTCTTTGCTATGTACTATACTATGACTAAAATGTCTCAAGAGTAATTTAAGGATATATATGTGATAACCGATAAATGTAATCAGACATAATCTTACTAGCACCATGCTGGTAAAGTTCCCCAGAGACTTTCCGTGATAACATACTAAATTGTGTTTATGGTTTTCGTGTGTATTGTTACACTCTCTCTTCAGAAACAAAGTATTGAGAGGTTCAGGATTTACTTATTATGGTATCGTGTTATAAAGCTCTGTTCTCTTTTGTATGTTTCTGTATAGGATTGCGAACAATTTTATTTGATCATTTAATCACCGTTAACCACTTCAGCCCCGGAGAATTTGGCAGCTCAATGACCGGAGGACTTTTTACAATTTGGCACTGCGCTGCTTTAACTGGTAATTGCGCAGTCATGCAATGTTGTACCCAAACGAAATTTGCGTCCTTTTTTTCCCACAAATAAAGCTTTCTTTTGAAGGTATTTGATTGCCTCTGTGACCTTTATTTTTTGCGATATAAACAGAAAAAAGACCGAAAATTTTGAAAAAAAATGATATTTTCTACTTTTTGTTATAAAAATTTTTTTAATAAACCCAATTTTAGTCAAACATTTAGGCCAAAATGTATTTAGCCACATGTCATTGGTAAAAAAATGTCAATCGTATATTTATTGGTTTGCGCAAAAGTTATAGCGTCTACAAACTAGGGTACATTTTCTGGAATTTACGCAGCTTTTAGTTTATGACTGCCTATCTCATTTCTTGAGGTGCTAAAATGGCAGGGCAGTACAAACCCCCCCAAATGACCCCATTTTGGAAAGTAGACACCCCAAGGAAATTGCTGAGAGGCATTTTGAGCCCATTGAACATTTTATTTTTTTGTCACAAGTGATTGAAAAATGAAAAAAAAAAAAATATATTACACAAAGTTGTCACTAAATGATATATTGCTCACACATGGCATGGTTATATGTGGAATTATACCCCAAAATACATTCTGCTGCTTCCCCGAGTATGGGGATACCTCAAGTGTTAGATTTTTTGGGAGCCTAGCCGCGTACAGGACCCCGAAAACCAATCACTGCCTTCAGGATTTCTAAGGGTGTAAACTTTTGATTTCACTCCTCACTACCTATCACAGTTTCGAAGGCCATAAAACGCCAAGATAGCACAACCCCCACCCCCCAAATGACCCCATTTTGGAAAGTAGACACCCCAAGTTATTTGATAAGAGGCATGTTGAGTCCATGGAATATTTTATATTTTGCCACAAGTTGTGGGAAAATGAAATTTTTTTTTGCACAAAGTTTTCACTAAATAATCTATTGTGCAAACATGCCATGGGCATATGTGAAATTACACCCCAAAATACATTCTGCTGCTTATCCGGAGTAAGGGGATACCACACGTGAGACTTTTTGGGAGCCTAGCTGTGTACAGGACCCCGAAAACCAAGCACCGCCTTCAGGCTTTTTAAGGGCGTAAAATGGTGATTTCACTTCCTCACCACCTATCACAGTTTCGGAGGCCCTGAAATGTCAAGATAGCACAAACCCCCCCCCAAATTACCACATTTTGGAAAGAAGACACTTCAAGCTATTTGCTGAGAGGCATGTTGAGTCCAAGGAATATTTTATATTTTGCCACAAGTTTCGGGAAAATTACAATTTTTCTTTTTTTTTTACACAACGTTGTCATTAAATGATATATTGTTCAAACATGGCATGGTTATATGTGGAATTACACCCCAAAATACATTCTGATGCTTCTCTTGAGCACGGGGATACCACATGTGTGGAACTTTTTTGCAGTCTAACCGCATACAGGACCCTGAAAACCAATCACTGCGTACATTTTTTATTTCACTCCTCACTGCCTATCACAGTTTCAGAGGCCATGAAATGCCCAATTAGCACAACCCCCCCCCCCCAAATGACCCAATTTTGGAAAGTAGACACCCCAAGCTATCTGCTGAGAGGCATGTTGAGTATTTTGCAGATCTCTCTTTTTGTCACAAAGTTTTGAAAATTGAAAAAAGGAAAAAGAAATTAAAATTTTCTTTACTTTCTTCATTCCTGAAAAATTGAAAAGATTGAAGTGTCTTCTTTCCAAAATGGGGTCATTTGGGGAGGGGGGGGGGGGGGGTTGCGCTATCTTGACATAGGTACCTGTGATAGGTAGTGAGGAAGTGAAATCACAATTTTATTCCCTTAGGAAGCCTGAAGGCGGTGATTGGTTTTCGGGGTCCTGTACACGGCTAGGCTCCAAAAAAGTCTCACGCATGTGGTATCCCCGTACTCAGAAGCAGCAGAATGTATTTTGGGGTGTAATTTCACATATGCCCATGGCATGTTTGAGCAATAGATCATTTAGTGACAATTTTGTGAAAAAAAAATTAATTTCCCGCAACTTGTGGCAAAATATAAAATATTCCATGGACTCAACATGCCTCTCATCCAATAGCTTGGGGTGTCTACTTTCCAAAATGGGGTCATGGGGGGGGGGTTGTGCTATCTTGGCATTTTATGGCCTTCAAAACTGTGATAGGTAGTGAGGAGTAAAATCAAAACACCCTTCGAAATCCTGAATGCGGTGATTGGTTTTCGGGGTCCTGTACGCAGCTAGGCTCCCAAAAAGTCTCACACATGAGGAATCCCCGTACTCAAGAGAAGCAACAGAATGCATGTTGGGGTGTAATTCTACATAAAAATAATGCCATGTTTGAACAATATATCATTTAGTGACAACTTTGTGCAAAAAAAAAAAAAAGTGTAATTTTCCAGAAACTTGTGACAAAATATAAAATATTCCATGGACTCACCATGCCTATCAGCAAAAAGCTTGGGGTGTCTACTTTCCAAAAAAGGGTCATTGGGGGGGGGGGGGGTTTGAACTGTCCTGGCATTGTATCCACGACATTTAGAAGCTTATGTCACACATCACCCACTCTAACCACTTGAAGACAAAGCCCTTTCTGACACTTTTTGTTTACATGTAAAAATATTTTTTTTGCAAGAAAATTTCTTTGAACCCCCAAACATTATATATTTTTTAAAGCAAAGGCCCTACAGATTAAAATGCTGGGTGTTTGCGCATCGATTTTTCAAACTACATACATTTTTAAAAGCCTTTACAGGTTACCATTTAAGATCGACAGAGGAGGTCTACTGCTAAAATTACTGCCCTCGATCTGACCTTCCTGGTAATACCTCACATGCATGGTGCAATTGCTGTTTACACATGACACCAGACCGACGCTTGCATTCGCCTTTGGGAGTGAGCACGGGGGGGACAGGGGTGCTTTTTTAAAATTATTTATTTTGTTTATTTATTATATTTTTAAACCGTTCCTTTCATTTTTTATCATTTTTATTGTGATCTCATGGAATGTAAATATCCCCTATGATAGCAATAGGTAGTGACAGGTACTCTTTTGAAAAAACTGGGGTCTATTAGACCCTAGATCTCTCCTCTGCCCTCAAAGCATCTGACCACACCAAGATCGGTGTGATAAAATGCTTTGACAATTTCCCAATGGCGCTGTTTATATCTGGCGAAACCTAAGTCATGAAATGCTTGTAGCTTGCCGTTTATTAGGCCATAGAGATGATTGGAGCCATTCTAGTCTCTGATCAGCACTATGGTCAGCTGGCTGAAACACCGGCTGCATTCTCGGGTTCCCTGTTGGGACAGGAGCCAGAGAAAAGCATGGAGGGAGGGGGGGGGGGGGGCACGTTCCCTCCCACTGCTTATAAAAGTAGTCTAGAGGCTAATTAGTCGCTAGGATTTATATGAAGCCGACCGCTGGCTGAAAAGAATGATACCAAGATGATCATTCTGGAATAACCATGCAAAGTTCAGCAACCTACCAGTACGTTGCTGGTCCTTGTTGGGCATACATTGTAATGTTCTTTTTTTCATGCAGCCTGTGGGCTGAACGAAAAAAATAGATTGATTGGTGGGTATGCCCACCATTAGAATACCGCCCTTTATCCACCCACTTCTAATCATGGGCATACATGCACCATTTTGTTTTTAACTATGGTGGTGAAATCACCTCCTACAGCGCTGGAGTCGCTGATTTATGTATCGTGGGAGCAAACGCTGTTGCTGTGAAGATAAATAAACCCGTGCTGCAGCTGAATGGCATACCTGCTAAGCAAATGATGGTTAACAATAAAACAAACATTACAGTATAACATACCATACCTGCAAAGCAAATACAATAAAACAGTAAAAATAAAACAGAGAAAGAACGATAAACAATAGTGAGCGGAGAGTAGAGAGCGGACAGTAGAGAGCGAACAAAAGAGCGAGAGAGAGAGAGAAGAAAAATACAACCACAACTATTTTTGGCTTTTTTATTTTTTTTGTTTTTGTATTTTTTTTTCGCTTTTTTCACTTTTATAAAAACTGTAAAAAAAAATCAAACTGAACGTTGCAGATTAGTGTCTCTCAAAATGTGATGGCCATCACATCTTTCGAGACCCCAAGACCCTGTGTTAGTGTGCCTATGACTGTGTGGTGATGTACCCTACGCTAATACTCAACTAGTGTGTGGTAGCGTTTGAAACATTCACCAATGCAGAGACCAGGTTGGACAGGACAGGAGGGACAATAAAAGCGGGTGTCACGCCTAAATCCGCGTTTGCTGCAGACATCTTCTTTGGGTAGGGGCAGGGCTTTTTTTTCAGCAGGAACTAGGGGGAACTCAGTTCCACCACCTCTGGCTCAGGTCTTCTGCTCCCTGTTCACCACTATCACTTGGTAACACTGAAGTCCAGCTTCTGCATTTACAAGTGATAGCTTATCTCCCAGTAGCTCCCACAGGTCAGATCTCCTGCACAGATCTCACTGAGTGCCGGACAGGGACAAGGGAGATACAGAACAGGTGACCAGGGTTCAGTGCAGTCATGGGCAGAAGAGGGTGTGTGGTAGGCTGCACGCTCTGTGGTCTCCATTTGTTTTCCCTCGTGGCCAGTTGTTGATGCTCCTACTGCATGATCTCCCTTGCAAGTGACTGTAGTATAGTATAGTATGCTGGGAGGTACTACAGCCGGATAGGTGCTTCAGCTTAATATTGCAACAAAGGTAAGACATATGACAGATAGTAGAGCTTTTAAGGAGGGGGAGAAGATGAGGGCCATTGAGGGAGGGGTTGAATGCAGAGGGAAGAGCTACTATTTCATGCCATTTTGCAGGTATGTGTGTGTGGCGGGCATGGTTGAGTTCCTGCACCTATTCTCTGAGAAAAAAAGCCCTGGGTAGGGGTACCAGGGAGGACAAAAGGAAAATGCCTCTCATGCAGCCGGTTTACTGCATTTGCGTTGGGAAGTTGGCAAGAGCACTGCCTGGAAACAGAAGGGCTCTGACGATCTCTTCCTGGAATTGGGCTACCACCTTAGCTACAGCTCATAAGATACTTACAGAATTTAACCCAATTTCATATTACAAAGTGAAGTTTTTCCAAATCACTCCTTTTAGACTTAGGCCTCAGTCCTGATCTCAAACACATGCTGCAGGATTCTTATTCTTATACTTGAAATGGTGATGGTATCGCCCACTTAAGAATCTGATTACAAATGGATACATTGCAACCAGCAGATGCTAACTATCTGCCGCTTATAGACACGCTAATCAAAGAAGCAAAGGGTATAACCAAATTTGAACGCTCCTGCTCAGCCAATGTTGCCTCTTAAAATGCTGCTACTCTCTCAAATACTGTACCTTTTTAGAACACTACCTGTCCCTCTTACACACAGACATTACCACTAACCTTTTTATTCAAACAGTTTATATGGAAAACTGCTAAGCCTACATGCTCTCGTGGCCAACTTATTAGACATAGAAAAGCAGGAGGTATGGGACTGGTGGATTTAAATATAATTTTTATTAAATTTCTAGAAAGGGCAAGGCCCAAATATCCCAGCAATAACATTCAAACAGATGAGGTCTCAGCCACATATAAACATATCACAGTGAACTGGGATGTACAGGAAATAATTAAGGATACCGAAAAGACTTCAAATAAAATTTGCGCTTATCTCGTACAATCACGTCTCCTGTACTATCAATTACTGAAGTATGATTGCTATTAAAGGAGATAGGGTTGCCCATTCTTCTTTTCCAATTTACCGTAAAAATAATAATAGACACTTAGAAAAGGAAAGAGAGAAATAGAATAAGAATAGCTAGAGAAAGGAAAAGGGGGGGGGGATAAGGAGATTGGTACAACTATGGCTCAGGTCGGTAAAGTCAGTTAGCTATGTGAAGCTATTGAGAGGCTGCCCTGAAGAGGGCTTTCCCCTCATCTGAGAGTGTAAACATATTCCAGAGACTCCAGGTTTTTGTGTAAGTCTTATGTTTATTTTGTGCCGTCAGAATCAAATCCTCCAACCTATTTATATCCTCCACCTTCTTCAGCCTGTTCTAGCGGGGATAGTTGATATGTGTAACAGAAAGAATGCCGGGTCATTAGGAATCTTGAATATGGTGAATTTTTGAGAGACAGTACGGATAGCCGTCCAGAAATCCATTAGTTTAGGGCAGGCCCAGAGGAAGTGTAAAATCGTCCCTCTGTTCCCCTGGCATTGCCAGCAGCGGTCTGGTGTTTCAGGAAAGATGGCATGTAGTCGACTGGGCGTTAGGAACCATCTAGTTAGTATTTTGAAATTGGTTTCCTGTATTTTGGTGCATAATGATGATTTGAGGGAGAATCTGATCACATTTTGCTTTTGGGACACAGTGAAAGTACAGTGTTTCCCACCTTACTAGGCAAGGTAGATGTGGTTGTTCCACAGGGGTGTTCAGAAGTGCGTATGTTTTTGAAAGGACCTGGGGTAGGGGGTCAGTTCCGGAACAATATTCCTCGAAAGTGGTCAGCTGACGAGTAAAGCTCTGGAGGTTGGGGACAGTGTAAGAAGTGATGTAGTTGCGCTGCATTCCAGAACGGAAGTTGAAACGGGCCTGAGGAGTCCATTAACTTGGGTATAGAAGGCCACCCCCAACCACAAACCTAGAGGCGTGCTCACAGTTTAAGTTTGTAGTGTTTTGAATTCTGTGGGTGAGAGTCCTGGGGGAAAGTGGGGGTGTCCCAGGATCGGGGATAATGGTGATTCCTTTGTCATTAGAGAAGCAAGTAAAGTGGCTTGGGAACATTGCCGCAGTGTGTTTCCTATGAGTGGGTGAGACTTTGGCTCTTCAGGTAGGGAGTCGTAGCACCATAGTGTGCTTTTCAGGGGAATAGTAGTTTGACTTTGTTCTCTCTGTACCCAAAGTTTGGACACAGAGTGGCGGCACCAATCAATGACCCTGCCAAGGTGAATTGCTTGGTAGTACTTAATATCATCAGGTAATGCTAGGCCACCAAATTGTTTCAAGAGAGACAATTTAATGCGAGTGAAGTTTTTTTATGCGCCCAGACAAAGCGCATGAACAGAGCTTGGACCTGTTTGAAATAAGAGGGGGGCACCCTAACAGGTAGAGCTTGGTAAAATTCTCATTTTAAAAGGTTACACCTACCAAACCATGAGTCCAAGCCTTTATGCCATTTGTCAAATATTTGTGTTTATATATACGGGAGAGGTCGGATGGGATGTATGTACCTAGGTATTTCAATGTGGACTTCATCCATTTGAAACAGAAATTAGATTGTAGCATTGGAAGGGTATGTGGGGGCAGTGCTACTCTCATTGCTTCTGATTCTGAAAAATTAATTTTCAAGTTGGAAAGTGTTCCGTAGATATTCTCTAAGGTGGTTTGGCAGCAATATCGCCACGTTCCCTAACGAAAAGAGCAAGTTGTCGGCATAAGCAAAGATTTTATGTTGGGTGCCACCAACTGATAAGCCCCGTATATCTGGGTTTAATCTGATTGTGGATAAAAATGGTTCTAAGGATAGGGCAAAATAGGAGAGGGGATAGAGGGCATCCCTGTCTCATTCCATTCTTTATGGGAAAGGGGTCAGAGAGGACTCCGTTCGTCTTTACTTGGGCTGTCATGTTGGAGTACATCTTGGCTATCCAACCGAGCATTGTCTCCACTAGGCCAACATGGCGAAGCACTGAGAACATGAAGGTCCAATTCACACAGTCGAATGCCTTCTCGGCATCGATGTTCAAGAAAACACATGGGGTGTTTGTGGATTTTGCAAAATAGAGGAGATTCAGTACTTTGGTTGTATTGTCTCTTGCCTCTCTGGAGGGGATAAAGCCAACCTGGTCGAGGTGAATTAGTTCCCTGAGGTGTTGAGCCAGTCGGGTAGCCAAGATCTTGCTAAACAACTTAAGGTCTACATTCAGGAGTGATATGGGTCTGCAACTACCACAGGATGTGAGGTCTTTCCCTTCTTTGTGGATTACAGAGATGTGGGCTCTTAGGGTATCTCTAGGAAAATTTGTGTCAGAGCCAACCACGTTGAAAAGTGTAACCATATGTGGGCCTAGTATCGGAAGGAGTGTCTTGTAATACTGTATAGTATAGCCATCAGGGCCCGGGGCTTTCACCGGTTTCATTGCTCCTATGGCTTGTTGAAGTTCCTTCAAAGTTATTGGGAAGTCTAATTCTTCCCGAATTCCAGGAGAAAGGGAGGGAAGTCGAGAGGACGCCATATAGTCCTCCATAACAGCTTGAGGTGGTGCTTATTTGGTAGGTTGTAGAGATGAGAATAAAAATCTTTAAATTCCCGCGTGATTTGTGTGGGAAGGACCAAATTTATCCCGATTCATAGCTTGTTTTACGGTAAAACTGCCTTAGCCTTGTAATGTAGTAGATCAGTGATCTTTTTGCGTAATAGCACAAGTTCACTCTCTGAAGTAGGAGAGGGGGCGTGTTTGTGGCTAGATTCGGCAGTGGACAGTTTGTCAAGTAGCTGAAAAAAGTTGTTGATTGCGTTCCCCTTTAATACATGATCCATGCTTAATGAGAACCCCTCTAATGACTGTTTTATGAGCTTCCCAAAAATAGCGCGGGTCCCAGTCTTTTTTTTTTTTTAATCAAATATGCAATTTCCAATGCACAGACAGTATATATTAATACATTTACATGCACAATGTACAGTCCTCTCCAAGCGTCCACCACATTTATCTTATCTTCAAACCTAAAAGGTTTACAACATACTGATATATATATCGTACATCTGGTGTGATCCCTCATTAACCCATTATGGTCCTCCCGCAGGGCATTCTAACAATCTGGACATCGCCAATTCCCTGGGACTTAGTCCAGGGGTATCTAACCATGGTGCCCAGATTTTTTCGAATCTGCCAGGGCTGCCCCTATGTTGGTAGATATATTTTTCCAAATGAATAGTAAATAAATAAATTTAGCGCTATGTGTAAAATTATAAATATAAAGTGCAAATCTCTAAAATAAATAAATCCTACATATAAATGAATAGTCCATAAAATGAAAAAATTAAGGAATAAAACATGAAAAACTCCTCTTGTGATCAGTGTATCCACACAATTCCACCACAGTGATTGTTCGTCCTCAAAAGGAGTGCACACCACCACCAGTAAAAATGCGCGCTCACCTCCCAGATGAGTCAAAATTCATATGCGGATCTCCCCACAAGCTCTCACTTCCTCTTCCCAATCAATGGTGGGTAATCCAGATGGCTCTTTTCTTAATGGTAACTCAGCTCATTAATATCCAAAGAAGCGGATCATCCCCCAGCTTGGCTCAAGATTCCATGAGTTCAGGACATGTAAATAATAAGTATAGAGACAATAGTGTTCTCCGTATACAAATTTATTCAAAGCCCCCAAACAGACAAGTTGCACTTACAAGATAAAAACTTTTAAAATCACATAAAAACCTCCAGAGTAGCAATGCCGTGTCCACATACACAGTGCCTGGCTGCACGTGACTATCAGCTCCTCCCTTCTAGACGCGTATCGGCCAATCACAGGCCTTCCTCAGTAGATCTAGTAGTGAAAAAATAAAGAGTTTTTGGGTTAGTCACTCACTGTGTAAATTGCATAGATAGTTCCTCTTCAAAATGCCAAACTGTAAAAGGAATTTAGCGCCCTTTAATTCCCGGTATTCCGACTGTCAAACAGGATTTATCCTGCTCCATCATCTCGGCCGTGGTGGCGAAGATCCTGCTCATTGCGATCCAACCAGGCCGCTGCATCTTGTGCATTTTCAAAGAACTGATTCTGTCCTCAGCTTGGCCGGGAACAACATAGCATACGATAACCTTTGTAGCCTTTTCTTGACATCAGCAAATTTCGATCGTCTGCGTTGCACTTCCGCGGAGAAGTCCGGATAGAATGAGATTTTGGTGCCATTGTATTGGACGGTTCCCTTTCTCTCTGGCCAGGCGCAACACCACCTCCCTATCCTTATAATTCAAAAGTCTGGCTAGTATCGATCGTGGGGGTTACCAGGCGGGAGGGGTCGCGGGGGCACCCTGAGGGCCCTTTCCACAGTGTAAATAGGGCTTCTTTGCTGAAAACTTCCTGTAGCCATCCTTCAACAAACGTTGTGGGGTCCCGGCCTTCCACTTTTTCAGGGAGTCCCACTATGCGCACATTATTGCGTCTCAGGCGGTTCTCTATGTCGTCTGTTTTGTTAAGGGCTTGGAATGCATTTTGAGTGGCCATTCTGACATCCCTGTGAAGGGGGGCAACTGGTCCTCCACGTCACTCACCCTTCCCTCCACTGCCGTGGTTATCTTCCTGATCTTTTGGAGGTCCTGTCGCATGAGACACACTGTTTTCCTCAGCCCTACAAATTTCTCCTTCAGGTCCTCCACAGAGGCAGTGCACTTATGCACTGCGTGCAGGATCTCACTAAGGGAGGGTTGAGCACTGTCCTCTGAAGGGGAGTCAAATGGATCAGACATGGGATCATTCTGAATGTCTAACGGCACTGTGTCATCCAGCATGCTTGTGTCCTCCCTGCTATCAGTCTTAGAGGAGCATAAGAGGGGAGTCAGGGCGCCCAGCCAGCTTTTGGGTGTAATACAGCATGTCCATGGGCTGCTCTTTAGGTTTCAGGGGCTTGTTTGACTTACCCCCTGCTCGGTTTTCTTCTCCAGGCTATGCTGTGTTTTGGGAGGCTGAGGCTGGCTGGTGCCATCTTGGCCAGCCTGGGGCTCCATGGCTGCGGCTTCTCCATGGTTCCCCCGGGTCATCATCGGCTCGGTTCAGGTGTCCAGCAGTACCGGACGACTCAGGGAGGCAGCAGGCAGCACTATTGGGCAAAAACGGGCAGAATCTTTTGCGAGGACAGGGTAAAATACAGGATCGTTAGCGCGAGCTCCGTGCAGCAGGTCTGCTCACATGCCTCGTCAGGCCATGCCCCCCCCCCCCCGGTCGCAGTCTGGTTGACTGTTCGTTTGGAAATAAAAATGTAATTCCCTGGTTACATCCAACACCTCTGGGATCTGCAAAAGACTCTCGTTGGGATGCCAAAAGCGGTGCCTGGGGGACGATGTCCCGGACAGTGTCAATGTCAGGAAAATAGGTGCATGTTGAGACCACGTTATATTGCCGATGGATGAGTCCATTACGACGTGAAGTTGAGTGTGGGGAATCAAAAAGTATTCTATCCTAGTGTAAATTTTGTGTAGGATCGAATAGAATGTGTAATCGCGTTCCCCTGAGTGTTGTAATCACCACACATCGATCAATTGGGCTCTATGGAAAGATTTAGCAATTAGTTTCAGGGGGCCCAGAGGGATGGATGAGAAGCCCGAAGAGTTGTCCACCGAGGGGAGTAGGGGGCCATTGAAGTCTCCACCGAGGATCAATTGTCCTGTAAATTCTAGAAGCTCTTCTAAGACGCGATCAAGGAAGGTGTCTTAGCATTCGTTGGAGGCATATATAGTTGCTAAGGTTACTTGAAGGTAGGGGTGCAACGGATCGTCACCAATAAGTGATCCGAACAGGTCAACCTGTACGGATTAGCACACCACGCGATCTGCGGAGCGCTCTGCTGCCTCGGCCATAGGAAAGGCCGCGGCTTCGGCCTAGCTCTTGGTACATCTCGGAGCCATCTTGGTAAACCCGGCGGCGGCCGCTGTCTCGTCAGGAAGTGATGTTTCTTCACCGCCATCTTGCTACACCCGTAGAACTGTAATCAACACAGAGCCTGATATAGTGCAGCAAAGGGTGCAGAACCAAATATTATAAAGCAGAATGGTTAAAATCATAGAAAGTAGCACAAGATCAGAGTCAACCAGATATAATATAACAGGGTTATGTACCAATATAAAATATACCAGAGTGGCAGAATTCAATGAAAGGATGTAGAATGCACCAAGGAGGATCATCTATATATAATCATGTAGAATTCATACACTGATGTGTACCCAGGAGGTGCACATCAGTATATTTAACACATTTAGTACATTTAACACATTTAGTTAAATGTGAAAATCAGAGGTGTTCTGTCACATTAGCAACCATGTAAGGTCAGCAGGTTTGCTGCTGCTTTTAAAATGTAACATCTAAACAGTCCGTCGGATTTACAAATACTGTATTTAAGCATATAAGCTCCGTTTTGTGTTGAAAATAACTGTGAAATCTAAAACTCTGGTGGGTGTAACAAGATTTGTCTTGTCTTTTTTTTTTTTTGCTGATCCAAAAAATGATCCGATCCGTGACTCTGATCCAAGGAACGATCCGATCCGTGAGTTTTTTGATCCATTGCACCCCTACTTGAAGGCTGTGACGGGAGTCGCTGGTGGGGCACAGAGTGAGTGGGAGCCCCGCTGTGATCTGTGCTAGTCAGAGACTCAATGCTGTATATGTGTGTATATATAAAGTGTGCTGTCTCATTGTGTTGTGTACTGTTTGCTTTGCTAGTTTGGGGTGGGGCTGTATTCCAATGTTCTATTGTGTTTGTCTGCCTTGGATCACAGGATGTGTATTGCTGTGAGGAAAGAGGGAGGGGGGATTCTTCCAGCAGCCCCCCTGTTAAGACTGTTTACTGATTAGAAGTTAAGCACACCTGACCTGTGTGTCCATTGTTATTGGACAGTTTAACCCGCCCTGTTTTCCAAGGGTGGGGGGGAAATGTTTTGGAGTGGGATCTGTATAACATGTGTTTTTTGGAATAAAGATTCATTCCTGCTTGGGACCTGAAGACAGAGCCGTGTCTCGTTTTTGGGGTGGATTATTTGTATGGGTTCCTTGTTCGGCTGATTGGAGTGTTCGGTAGCTGCCTTTGTGTTTGGGTTTGAAATGTCCTAAACGACTTTAACCCCTTTCATACTCGGGGTGTCGTTACAAAGGCCTACTAGGTGTCCCTTAAGGAAGACATAGCGTCCTGTAGGGTCTATAAAAGAATCCTGGAATTTCCAGGCAAGTTTACTGGATAACAATATGGAGACCTCTTTTGACTTGGCCATCGGGTTAGTGGAGTGATACGTCAGAGGATAGAATCTATTTTGGAAGATTGGAAGTTTGTCTCTTGTATGAAAGCAATATCTGTGTGGGATCGATTTAAATCATTCAGTAGCATGCGTCTTTTCTCGGGTGTGTTGAGACCTTTCGCATTAAGCGGCATCACTTTAATGCTCTCCATCGTCATATCGGGGGGGGGGGGGGATAAGGAGGGAATAGGGGTAAGGAGGGAGGAGGGGAAGGGTGAGAGAGGGAAAGGAAAAAGGAGGGTTCAGTGAGAAAAGAGAGGAAGTCAATTAAAGGGTTGAAAAGGAGAACTATTCAGAGCAGGGCCTAATACCCTGAAGAAACAATTTTTTTCCCCAGCATATAACTCCCAGGAGGAGAAGAAAACCCCCCCAGGAGGATATGCTAGCCTACATGGGAGAGAGGTTAGTCCCAAGAGAAGAGAACCTGACTCTCCCACCCCAGCAAAAAATATAAAACTGTAAAACTTTGGAAGAAGAGATCAAAGGCAAACATATACACAGTAATGCAAGAAATTGAGAATCCACTCACAGTCTCAGTGTGTCCCGTGAGGTTTACCTCTACGGTGTCGCCCATAGTAAAATTGCGTTACGGGGGTTTGCAGCGACCTTAAGATAAGTCACAACCCTGGAGAGGAAACTACACACGAGACAGGGCACTCCAGGGGCGTGCGTGGCTATGAATGAGGATCCGTTATCCCCCTGTGCGTGCAAACATTTAGAAGATACAATTCAGCATAGGTATTACAACATATTAGTATGACATGGCATATATCCTCATTAGAACATCTGGGACAATCTCATCTACCCTCTTGGGATGGTGTTAACATCTCTCCAGCCCAAGAGTTCCCCGGTAGTCAAGTACCTTACAGGGCGAGAGTATGAGCTAGACCCATCTCCTCTGGTGTAGTTCCGGGAGAGAGGGGGGGTGTGCCTCCCCAATCCCCTCCTCATGAGAGTCTCTACACTCAACATAGGAAAGAAACCACATGTTAGGGTACATTTCGATTGTCACTTTGCATTAAGCGATGTGTAAGACAGCGGGGTATACCTGAAGATCAGAGTTGCATGTCGTGAGGTGGCTCTGGCGAAATGCCAGATGAAAAATTGAGGCACAAAAGACCTCCAGGGTGGTTACATAGGGTGAGGGGGAGTTGGGGTGAGGGGGAGTTGGGGTGCAGTCTCCGGTAGGTACCGTGAGCTGTGGAATCCTGCTCGTGTGGTGGTGAGACACCGGTGTGTAGTTGGGGGCTTCAGGAAAGGTATCAGCAGCAGAGAATGTCTCTTGGGAAGAGGAGGATTCCATGAAGGGAGACTTTGCTATGATCCTGCAGAAAGGGCCAGTGCGTAGGTCAGGGTAAAGTTCCAGTTCAAGGGTATCAGGGGAATAAGGGGATAACTGGGTCAAATATAATTCCAATGAGTTTGGCCAAAAATGCACTTAGTGGGGGGTAGCATTCATAGAGTGTAGGTGCATTTATGAATTACGTGGTTCCTCCGGAGATGGAAATCTTGGACGGCGGCGGCTTCTCTGTGGCCTAGGTTTTAAGTAACCTCCGAGCGCGGAGGGGTTCGAGAGGCCGGAAGATCTCGGGAGGAGGGCTAGCTAATTCGGGACCGTAATTGGATCAGCTCCCAGGAAGGCAAAGAGATCGGCAAAGAGTCCGGTGTTCGGAGGGTGAAAGATCGTTGATCCTTGCGAAAAGTAACATAGGGAAACCCCATTGGTACGTGGCATCCATCCTTCTGGTGAGGTCCAGGAGAGGTCAGAGCATGGCTTAGTGCTGCACTGTGGCTCTGGAGAGATCCGGGAGGATTTTTAACAGTGGCCCCATCCAATTCCGAGTCCCCCGCTTCCCAAGCCTTGCGCATGATGTGCTCCTTGTGGATGTAGTGATGCAGTCTACAAATGACGTCTCAGGGCCTCGTGGTTTAGTTCGGTCTGGGGCCCAATACCCTATGGATCCGGTCCAGTTCCACCCGGTCTGGTAGGCTGACACCCGCTATGCCCCTAAAGATAGCAATGGCCGTGTCAGCCAGATCTTCGGCTCCAGTGGCCTCTGGTAAGCCCCAGAGCTGCAGGTTGTTAAGGCGGCTCCGGTCCTCCATGTCTTCTAGGTGTAGTTGCAGGTTCACTATCGCCTCTGCTTGCGTGTTCTGAAGCTCTTCCAGCGTAGACACACACACGGTGGTCCAGTGTGGACAGCGAGGTTTCCCCTTTCGCAAGCCTGGTGGAGAGCACCTGCACTTCAGATTTCACCACCCTCAGTTCCTGTCTGTGGGCTGCCTCCACTTTCCTGATGAGGGCTTCAATGTCGGCTTTAGTGGGCAGTGCCTGCAGAAGGAGGTAAGTCATGGGAGGTATGGCTCCTCGCAAGAGCAACATGCGCGTCCGCCATCTTGAGCTCCGGGGAGTCCAGCTGGGTGAGTTGGAAGAAACTTTGAATCTCACTCGCTGATGGATCCGGAGGAGAGGGTTTTGTGGATTTATTTTTCTGCTTTGCCATCTTCTTCCTAGAGGAGTGCATAATTTGTAATATCAAGCTGAAAAAGCCAGGGTGGATAGGAGACGGTCAGGAGCTCAGCAAACACATGTCTCTATCAAACCATGTCCAGACCACGACCCCGGGACTGGTGGATTTAAACAATTACTTCTTAGCATCACACTTAGCCCAACTGAAGCACTGGTACTTACCTAATAAGAAACCCTTTGGAGTGACATTGAATTAGGTTTGAGTCCCGCTACCTTACTCCGATCCCTACTACTGATTGATATATGGAAACCTTTTCCCTTAACCTCTTTACCCCCTACTATGTAAGTGTCCATAACGGCCTGGAGATCCTTCTATACTTCAATTTCTTGCCTCCCTGATATTTCCATCCCTATCCCCCTCTCAGTTCCTGAAGCCTTTATTCCAAACATATATTTAAAGAGGAAGTAAACCCTCATGGGTTTACTTCCTCTTTGTTTCCCTGCAAAGGTAAAGCATAATAGGCTACTATGCATCGCATAGTAGCCCATTATGTGTCACTTACCTGACACATACCTGTCACTTACCCTCTCCTCTCCATGATGGGTGGGTTTACTGGGGGGCCGCCTGGCACGCAAAGCCGCCCAGGTATTCCCTGCCTGTGGCGGCTATTTGTGGGGCCTGGGACGCTATTCTCTCGGCATCCTGGCCTCCATCTTTCTCCTCCATGCGCGGTCCGCTGTTGGGGCATTGCGTGTCAGTAGGCAGGTCCCCGTTCCGGCGCACGCTACTCCTTAGCGTGCGGTGTGGACGGGGATACGCGCACACGGCTCAGGGGGCCGTCCTGGGATCGGGCCCTGTCCTTTCGCCCTGCCTCCTCTCCAGCTAGATCAGCTGTGTTTCATACGGCTGGTTGTGCGCGCGGGGGGGGGGTTGTTTTCTGCATATCAAGGCCGCTCTCTCAGTTCAGTCCTGGGCTGGCCTGTTTATTCTACCATTTGCCTTTTTCTAAAGAGTTTTTTTTTTTTTTGATCCATTTTCACTCTTTCCTTTAGCTGCGTCATTCGCAGACAGCCTCTCCTCTTGTTGTGTTTTTCTTACCACACAAATAGCAAAGCAGCCAAGTCATTTCCACACACCACTGTGCAGGTATATTTATTATACATTTTTTTTGTCAACAATTTATATACAATATTTTAGAACCAAGCTATTTTTTATAATGGGCTAATATACTTCATTGCATTAAAGCTTTGTACCCTATGGGAGGGTCTATCGCTACTTTGAGATTTTTCTGAAAAAACTGTTTAAAGAAAACCTGTACACATTTTTTAATACCTTACATTCATTAATTCATTTCATGCTTTCAGGGTCCCTTCCTGGTTTCGGCCCCAGTGGGTCCTCTGGCTTCCCCTCCTCCGGGTTGGTGTTTTGTGGGCGTGGGGGAGCTGGACCAGCACATACCGGCCAGGCATTTTCCTGTTCTTGCGGTATGCCTGCATATTGAACTCTGTGGCTCAAGCAATTTGGAAACAACTCCTCTTGGCACCTCTATGTTTTTAAACAATTGTGACTTCCAGTCTATGTAAGTGCTCTCCCCTTTATTATCCCTCCATGAATCCTGCCTGACACTTTATTATTTGGATGTACAATATGTTATATATTTGTATATTTATGCTATAATTTTCTCTATTTTAACGTAGAATACTGAGTTTCTTGTTTAAACTATACCCCTGAAGGAGGAGGATTACATTTTCACTCCGAAACGCTAGTCCGTTATATGTATTCTGATTTGTATGACAACACTGGAATGTTTATTCTCAACATTTTTTTAAAATTTTTTTTTCATATTTCAATAAATACTTTTTATATTAGAATATACCTTTTTACCATTTTGTGCCTTAAAAGTCCGCCACCTGGGGATCTTGTTTCATTTCTTACCTGACACAGGAGCCTGCGATGTCACCGCTGTCCCCTCTGCTACGGAGCGTCCATCTTCTTTTCGGGTATCGTGGCTCCGGCGCTGTGATTGGCCGGAACCGCGGTGAGACCACTCCCGTGCATGTGCACGGGAGCCGCCACTAACGGCATATCGCATATGCAGCGCATGCGCCGTAGACAGCGGTGCCTGTCTTTTTGCAAATATCTCCTAAACGTGTAGGTTTAGGAGATATTTATTGGACCTACAGGTAAGCCTTAATCTAGGCTTACCTGTAGGTCAAAGTGGTCTGTAAGGGTTTACAACCACTTTAAGGCACTGGAATAACAAAGGTATTACCACGTTGAATACCCTGCTTGAAAACAGGACCCTCAAATCCTTCCAACAGCTTAAAAAGGAATTCCAACTGTCCCTGAATGACTATTAGACATGTTCAAATGTCCACTTTTAGATCGGTTAAATCCCCCGAGATCCTCTTACCGGCACTGGGATGGCAATATTACAACACTCTTATGCCTTCCACTAAAGGTATATCTCTTTTCTATAACTTTCTTCAAGATAAGCTTACTTTCTGTAAATCAGCCTCATACTTAAAGTGGGAGAATGACTTGGGAGAATCTTTCCCGACTAAACAATGGCAACTAGCTTTTAGAGAAATATATCAATCCTCGAAGTGTGTTGACTATTGGGAATTATCCCAAAAAATTGCTCTGAGATGGTACCTTACTCCGTACAGACTCTCCAAATTCCTTCCCTCACACTCAGAGCATGCAAAAACTTAGCAAGCTTCTGGAAAAGGATATTTTGTCTCGTCTCAGATATTACTGGCATTTTTACAACATCTTCTCCAGGCCTAGCTATCTTGAACTTGGGGATAGATAGCTTCCCACCTACCTGCCATAAGATTGTAACCCACGAGACAATGGAAGTCGAATCTATCACCCAATATATCGGAAGTCAGAGTTGGTAAAGCAACCAAGTATGAGAGTCTGCTAACTTATAGACAAGGAGGGTGGAACTATTTGACCATTATTGGAATCTGTTTGGATTGTGAAGCACTAATTATCCAGCTATGTCTGTTGATTTCGAAATAGTTGTTTTTTTGTACTGTTATATTCACGAGTTTTGTATGTACTCTCTAACCAAACAAAACTCAGGCATTATAGGCTTGTATTAGAATTATAAACCTTCAGGAACTTCCTTTTTCTACTACTTTTGTTCAACCTTGTATCACCCTTTTGATACCAATAATAACTAATGAAACCAAAAAAACAATAGATTATAGCATATGGTTAATGCAGTGGTTAAAAAAACTCAGAAAACTACGATCAAGTCCCATATAAGTCCATATATCAGGGGTGCCCAACCCTTTGAAGAGCGAGGGTCACTTTAGGTGACTTGGTAATTGGTCACGGGCCACAATGAGCGGAGCGGGCGGATAACAGGTCCGTGTCCACTCTGCATATGCAAAGCAGACACAGATACAGCCCGCTCTACTCTATGGGCCCTCCGATCCGATCTGCCCAGATGGAAGGGGACAGGCCCCCTTCTGTTTTTTTTAGTGGATCGGGTGGAAGGTAGTCCGGTTAAATCTGCCACTCCATAGAGGTGAATGGATGATCTGATTGGGTTGGACTGCTCGTGTGAAAGGGGCCTAAGGGTGCTTTCACACTGATGCTCTGCGGTTTACCCACACCATGGGTGCAGAGCAGCGCACCTGTGGCTTTCCTGCGGGTTAGCTGCACTTTGCCATAGACTTCTATTGTATCCTGCAGGTGTGGTGCACTTTTTAAAACCATACCCGCAGCGAATAACAGAAGTCTATGGGTCAGTGCAGGTAACCCGCAGGTGCACTGCGCTCCACCTGCGGATCAGTTTGAAAGCAGCCCACTGCAGAACAGATATGCCCATATATACACTGTGAATTTAGTAATAAACTCACTTTTAAAACAATCTTCCATTCAGTTATCGCCGGCTGTTGCTGCCCCAGGCAGAGTGCATTTGGTATCACTTCGCCTGTGACAGGAGCACTATACAGGCTTATGTGGCTCTGCTCTACAGCCACTTGCTTTCTCTACCACCAGCTTCATTCACAATACTGATGCTCTGGAATGGTGGTTGTCAATCTGCGATCTGGGCTTGCCAACCTGTCATCCCAGAGCAGGAGGTCGCGGGCTACATCATAGGGCTCCGTGGGCCACATGTGGCCCCAGGGCCACTGGTTGGGCACCCCTGCCATATAGAACTAGAACTACACTACACAGTGGCTGCTGGCTGGAGGGGTTAGAAGCAACTCTGCAGAAACAAATCCAAAAGCAGAAAAAAGTGGTACTGAGTGTAAGTAGGGATGGGCGGAACAACCCCCAGTTCGGTTTGCACCAGAACACCTCGAACAGGCAAAAAGTTCTAGCGAACATGCAAACCCTTAAAGTCTATGGAACATGAACATGAAAAATCAAGAGTCCTCAATTTAAAGGCTTATATGCAACCCGATGTATATGTACCCGAGTACTGCCCTAGGGGACATATATCAACGCAAAATAAAGATTTTAAAACTATTGTTTTTAAAGGAGCAGTGATTTTAATGATGCTTACAGTTAAACAATAAAAATTAAATATTCATTTAAATATCGTGCCTGGGGAGTCTGCCTGTAAAGTGGAATATCTGTGCAAATGTATAGAACATGCCACAGCAATAATGACATTTCTAAAGGAAAACATTTCATTTAAACTTGCTTGCGGCTGTAATGTATTGCCGGCTCCAGGCAATATAGATGAAAAAAAGGAAAAAAGGAAAAAAGAAAAAAAGAAAAAAAAAAACACCCAAAAAAGGCATGCCCACCCTTTCGGGTGTAGTATGGATTTTAAGGGGAACCCCATGCCAAAATTTAAAAAAATGTGGCGTGGGGTCCCCCTCAAAATCCATACCAGACCCTTACCTGAGCAAGCTGCCTGGCAGGCCAGGAAAGGTAGGGGGCAGAGTGAGAGCCCCTACTCCTGAACCATACCAGGCCACTTGCCCTCAACATGGGGTGGGTGCATTGGGGTGCAATGGGCAGGGGTTTGAAGTACCCAATACCCATTCGCATAGGAGGAGGGGGCTGGGATCTGGGGCCCCCTTGTTAAAGGGGGCTTCCAGATTCCGATAAGCCCCCCGCCCATAGACCCCGACAACCACCAGCCAGGGTTGTCGGGAAGAGGCCCTTTGTCAACATCAACACAGGGACAAGGCACCCCAAAGCACCCTCCCTATGTTGAAGGCAAGCGGCCTGGTATAGCTCGCTCGTCCCCCCCCTTTTCCTGGCTTGCCAGGCTGCTTGATTGTAAGGGTCTGGTATGGATTTGGGGGGCAGGGGGCCCATGCCGTTTTGTTTTCTCAATTCTGTCAGAGGGTCTTATTACCTAAGAGGGAACACTATACACCCAAATTTCATGTTAACTGTGGTACTCAGAGTGTCATCTATTTAATGCAATGTATATGCGGGGTCTACTACATAGGTAAGACAATACGCCAACTTAGGTATTGAATAAATGTTTACACATACTACTCAAATAACGGTAAAATGGTTATACCAGTAAGTAATGATAAAGGGATAAGAATGTGGCACTTACCAAAAAAATATCAATAACCAACAGTGAGCCTTTGGAGACACCACTACAGATAAATCCAAAGCAACAAATAACGTCCTTAAATGAATGTCTCCTCAACATTGTATAGCCAAAGATATATAAACCAATGCTCAAACAATTACTGAGAATCCTTCCTCGAAATAAAAAACAGCGAGCAGGAGTACAAGTGACTAGAAGCAATTAAAGGAGATCCTGCCTCCTAATATCCAGACAAAAATAGCAAGTAAAACGATAAATCAAAGTGACATCAAAAACAAATGAATTAATGATAAAAAAGTAGGTAAATGGTAATATACATCCTAAAAAAGTACAAAAACAAATAATAAATAAATAAGGTGTGTCACATCTAGGTGTAACTAAATGTGCAAAATAAGCAGATAAATGTGCAAACAACCGCAGAAAAGTGAAATAATATTAATCCAAATAGTTGAGGTAAAAATTGCAATAGCTGCAAATGTGCAGAAATAAAGCAATCAGTACGATAATGACAAGGACAGGGTTCTGCCAAAAATAACAGAGTATATGGTAGCTAAATGTGCAACCCAGAAAACAATGTGCAAAAATGCTAATAAAAAACACACGTGCAAATAATGTGTAATAAAGAGTGAAAAACAAGTCCAAGGATTGTCCAACAAAGTGCTTATTACAATAATTATCAGATGGAAAAAATCCAATAAAGTGTTGAAAGAGATCCCATACACAGTGTGATCCGATTGTGGCAATCTCCTTCAATGTGAACTAAAATTCATCCAGATGATACAGTGACAACGTGCAGCCACTCTCCAGTGTGTGTGAACAAATGGTTCCCCCAGCCTCTCACCTTAAATAAGGGCAAAGTAAGCCTTAATGACAGGACACACTGGCTGATCCCCTCCCGATCCTCCTTAGTGACACTGCTCCTATGGCTTTCTGTTCACTCCGCCACATCCATATCCAAGGCGCCGCAAACTCCCAGCCAGTTACCAAGTTATAAAATTAACAGACAGCGTTTCACATGGGCAGTTTCACGATCTCGGCCGCTACTGGAAACACAGCTTCACCCGACTCTCCTCCCTGACGCGTTGCGTCACTATTCACATGACTTTCTCAAAGGGTATAGAGTCGAGTGTACAGAGGTGACTTGATAAAGCAGAGCTGTTGTCATGGTGATCCTCATTACAGGGACTAAGCTTCAAACTAATCAAAATCAATAACAGCCTATATATAATAATAATAATAATTGACAAGATTACATTAAAAATTAGCTAAATTAGGAAATATATTAAAAAATACGACCGCCATAATTGCACAGCACCACCTACTGGGCAATTACAGAAAAAAACTCTTATCTAAAATGACTATACTTAATTCCTATTGCATAAGGTAAATCAGTAAAGGCGACAGCATGCCATCTAATGGATGTCTCGAGAAATAGCAGTCTTGCTTTAAAACACCTACAATAATTACCATCTTCATAAAACAATTATTTAAAAAATTAAAAAAACAACTAATATAGAAATATCAAGTACAATACTAAATAACTGAATTAAAAACAAATAAAACCTACCACTAATGAAGCAATAACGGAGAGAGACGGAGCTAATTCAAAAGACCTATGATTAATGACGAATAAAAAACTAGAATAGGGGACCAATTGGATGGGAATTTAATAATTAGAAATAAAGCAATTCAGGTCGAATTCAACATTGTGTCCCAGTAGTACTAGTGTACGGAGCTTGTGTATCCACCGAGATTCAGATTGACTCAGTTTAACAACATTATTGTCACCCCCCAAGTGAGGTTTATATTTTTCAATCCCCCATACCAATAACGAAGAGGGGCCTCTATTGTGGAACTGATCATAGTGTCTGGACAAGCTATGTTTTGGAAAACCATTCTTTATATTTTGTGTGCGTTTCCTCAGGTCTCTTCCAGAGTTCCCTTCTAGTTCTTCCAACGTACTGGATTCGACATGGACATTCTAAGAGGTAGACTACCCCTTCTACATGATATGAAGTCTTTAATCTGATATTTGAAGCTTAGTTTTTTCTTTTTGCTTTCTTTCATATGCCTACAAGTATAGAATGTTTTACATGGAAAAAAAAACCTTACCTTCAAAGAAGGAAAACTTCCTTTGGGGCGGGGGGTCCAGGACATTCTTTGCAATGAGGTCTCTCAAAGTAGATGCTCTACAATACGCAAATCTTGGCTTTTCTGGTAATATTGCCCCTAAATGTTGACAGGCTTTTAAGATATTCCAATAATTTTTAAATATTTTTTCTATTTGTTTATGCTGCATGTCATAATCCATAACAAATGGTACACCGCTCATAGCTTCTTGGCTTTTAGTTGAATCTTCAATCAATTTCTTCCTATCAATGGCACCAACCTCCTGTATTTTTTCTTTAATAAAATTATGTTGGTATCCCTTTTGAATAAATCTGTCACCAATAAATTCTGCTTGTTTCATGAATAATTCCTTGTTCGTGCAATTCCTTCTCAGCCTAATTGAACTTTTGGTAAGTTCTTCAACCACGGTGTATGACGACAGCTATCCAATGGGAGGTAGCTGTTCCTATCAACCTGCTTAAAATGTGTTTGTGTTATCAAACACCACCTTCTTTTGAAATTTCAAGATCTAAAAAATTAATGCTCTCATCGCTAATTTCCCATGTCAATTTTAAATTCTTACTGTTCGTATTCAAGTCAAAACCAAAATCCATCAAGCTTTCTCTATTGCCTATATTTTTATACCAGTAAGTAGACATCTCGATCTATATCATAGACTTGATGTATCTTTATTCAATTTTACGGTCTTAGAAAGAGTGCAGGAAAATCCAAGAGGAGGCAATTGGACAAAAGTATACTACAAAAAGAAACATTGTGAATCGAAAGACTTAATGCTACTGTCTATCAAGGTCTAAATGAGGTACTCACATACAAACCCTTTCTTTAGAGTCAATAAGCAATGGATAGTCTTCTTGGCTACAAGTAAAGTGAGTATGGTATTGATCTATCCGTTTTTTATGACCTACATGGCCCTGTATGGTTATTTATGGCATGGAGTGATTATTACCCTCCATTTCATTATGATTTGGACATGTATTGTACTTCTCAGTTGTATTTAATACTTTTTCTAGGTAAGGCTCTTTCCAATCACATTTCGTAAGTTCTTATCTTTATGATAAGACTCTTTTGCTCATTAGTCTTGCTTTGCCTCCTTTTTTTTTTTACACATGTAGGTCCTATTATTACTACTATGATATGATTAAGTTGATAACAAAGCTTTATTGGTGAATAATAGCCCGTATATATCATGCCAATGTTATTCTAGCCACAGATGCATCTGATTTTTCAGTAAGTATAACATGATATGACATGATATATATCCACAGATTCAATATATTTTGTATATTAAATAAATATATTTTTGTACCTATATGTAGTGCTTCTAGGTGACTTAGCACCCAAAGATTCTCCTGAAGAAGCGGCTCTCCACAAAACATGTTGAGCTTAGCTATTAACTGAAGGATATGCTAGTTAAAGCTGGAAGTCTGCAAAATTGGAAATAATAGATATCTTGCTGTACCGAGGGTGGTTCTTAGACCTTTTCACTGAGTTCAGTGTTTTACCACTTGCTGCCCGCCGTATAGCAAAATGACAGCGGCAAAGTGGTTTCATTATCCTGATCGGACGTCATATGACATCATCAGAGGGCGCGCAACGCGGAAATGCTGTGTGTCAGTCTGACACACCGCAACTCCGATCGTGGTATGAAACCTCTGACAGAGGCTTCATACAACGTGATCAGCTGTGACCAATCACAGCTGACCATCGCAAAAACCAGCAAGTGTCAGTACACGGCTTTCCTCAGTTTACGCTGGCAGGGAGAGCCGATCCCCCATCATTGAAGTGGTTATTGATGTATCAAAGTTGTAATTTTTTATATACACCTGTGTTTTTGTGCCTATAAAGTCCATGATTCCTGGTAACCCTATTATTGCTTCATAATTAGGACGTGGCACATTTTACATTTATTGGGTTCCCACATAATCACCTGGCGATCACTCACTAGACAAACCAAAACTTAGAAATAGTTTTCATGCTATTATGGCAGGTTATAGGTAACCACTGTATATAGGTATTTCTGTTATCTGTGACACTCTGACCCTACCATATACGTCATCACAGTCCTTTGTTTTCACCATCGTTCAGTTAAAACTGGTTTTAAGTACTCAAGGACCCTGCAATAGGATAGGTGTATATATATTGGTGTAAAAACGAAAACCAAATTGAGCTTACTCAGGACTCAGACGAACACAGTGCTTGGGGAAAGAAGACTGTCGCTTCCAAGAATTTGAAATTAAATTACAGGCTCCTCTGAATTGAATGTTGCTGTATTTATTTTATCATCTGTAATACATCTTTAAACCAAGCTAAGCAAATTCTTTTTATTATTATACTTTTGAGTTGCTTGAATTATTGCGTACTATCCATTTATCTGAAAGGTTAAACATAGGAACCTGGAAGCAATAATGTTTAACCCTTTATTAAATGATTTTGGGTAGTGAGGGTTCCTAGGGGCAGCAGGCAGCCACCTACAGTTTGTATTGGTTGTCAATTACTGTATATAATTACTGTGTTCCAAGATGTTGTCCTGCTTGGTAGGGAAATCCAGAAAATCCTTATTGTTGAGGTCTCTACAAACCCTGTGCATTTTTGTTGGTGGGATAGTAAATTGTGTTCTTGCAGTTCACCCGCTCTGTGTTTATACATCTAGACATTTAATAATAGCAGAGCAGGGTGACAATTTGCCCTGTTCTAGCTGCTGGCCCCAGGTGCACCTATACAGAGTGAGCAAATTATTTCTTTCAGCTTCTCTACTCCTTATTTCACTGTTTCTTGAGTGACTATAACTTATACAATATTATGACTATCTAAGCCACAGGTGGAAAACACAAGGCCCGTGGGCTGAATCTGGACCACTGGTGTTTGCAATGTGGCCCACGCAAGTGCCGCGGCCAGTGACCACCTCCTGTTTACATCATCAGCTTTCCAGAGTCATGGTCTTCTTGGCAATAGGCCTAAACACTTCCTGCTCTCTCCTCAAGTCTCCCCAGTGGTGCTGGCTGTTTGTGTAGCTGGGTGCATTGATGATAGGTTGTGCATAACCTGCAAGCGGTGGAGGTACCGCTGTGTTCTCCATCCATCAGGCTGCATGTCAAGAGCAGGCTTTTGAGGACTTAGTGCACCTAATAGTGGCCATGAACTGCTTTAAAAGCCATCTTACAACATACCTCTTACATCTTACATGTGAGTGCGATTGCTTTTGATGATTTTATTATGGTGAAATAAAACATATTATACTAGGGCAGAAATAAACTCACTGGTTCTGGAGCTGATCTGCCTACATTGGGAGGCACTAACCAGAGTCCAACACACAGGGAGGGAGCTGCCTACATAGGGAGGTACTAGAGCTGGGTTCAGGTAGGAGAGAGTAGAGATGTGAGGTTTGCTTTGTGAAAGGGTGGGGGGGGTTGAGGGCTGTGGAGGCAAATGTGTGGAGAGGTGGGGGATTGGGGCAGAGTGGTGGGTGCAAATGTCAGAAATCCCAGACGAGGGATGAAAATTATATGTTGCTGAACCCATCACTCTGTACCTAGCGCACTCCTAAACCCGGCACCCCGTACCTAGCGCACTCCTGAACCCTGCACTCTGTGCGTAACGCAACTCCTGAACCCTGCACTCTGTATGTAGTGCACTCCTAAATCCTGCACTTTCTACGTAGCATATTCCTGAACCTTGTACTCTGTACGTAACTTACTCCTGAACTCTGCATGTAGCGTACTCGACTTCTAATGGTGGGGGGGGCTCTTGACATCTGATATAAAGGGGGGTGGGGTGCTCTGAACATCCGCTTATAACCATGAGAACAATTCCATGCCAGTTAAAAAGGGGGTTCGCACACCACTGGTATCATCCACAAGTAACTTTATTGTAGCCTGCTAAGACAGAACACCATGACAGAACCATGTTCTGTCTGAGCAGTCTCCAATAAAGTTATTTTTAGATGATGCCAGCAGTGTGCAACCTTACTTTTTAGAGGAATTGCATCATCTGCTATAGGAGTGTGAGTGGGTTCCCTGCTGGTCTACACCTGCACTTCACAGCACTGCGATAGTTACATACCACGGCAGGTGGAGCAGTAAACTTTAGATATACTGACCAATTCAATGCCACTTTACAGAGGCATAGAGGACCATAAACTGCAATCAAATAACCTCAAAATGTCCAAGAAAGGAAAGTTCATGCAGAGGGAAGGGAATTTAATGAACAATGGGAAAGCGAATATGTGCTTGTGCTTAATGGAGACAAGCTGGTATATTTTATTTGCTACAAAGCAGTGATGAAGGAATACAATTTACATCAGCAATTTGAAACCAAACACGGAGCCGAAAAATGCTAACCTTAGCAACAATAATAACAAAAGGTCGAAGAATTAAATGGCAGCCTGCATTCTCAAATGAATATTTTCACAAAAATTACAGCAAAAAATTATGCAGCAGTGAAAGCCAGCTTTCTTGTGGCTGAAGAAATTGCCAGAGATTCAAAGTGCTTTTCCGAAGATGCATTTGTAAAGCAGTGTATGCTAAAGATATGTGAACAGGTGTGCCCTGAGCAGAGACAATGTCAGCTTGTCAAGAAACACTATCGCAGAGT
This sequence comes from Lithobates clamitans, assembly GCA_037952925.1. NCBI lineage: Eukaryota > Metazoa > Chordata > Amphibia > Anura > Ranidae > Lithobates > Lithobates clamitans. The sequence goes on along the minus strand of JBBGZY010000413.1, from coordinate 2,475,105 downwards.
CAGGGACCTAGCGGGTAATCTGACAACACAGCTGGCTGAAGAAGCACACAGTTATCTGGCATCATCATTAGCTGTTGACGAAAGCACTGACAATACTGATACAGCTCATCTAGCCATTTTTGTAAGAGGTGTTAAGGAAGACTTGTCTGTCAGTGAGGAGCTTTTGGATGTGGTCGCCATGCACGGGATCAACTGGGAGTGACAGCTATAATGCAGTGGAGTAATCCGTAAACGAAATTAAATTACCCTGTTAAAAGTTGGTGGGGTCTGCTAATGATGGTGCACCTGTAATGTGTGGAGGCAGAACTGGTTTGGTTGGGCTGTTGAAAAAAAAGTAACTGCCACACAACGCTGATAACATACCAATACATTATCCACCAAGGTTCTGAAATTGGATAACATAATGACCACAGTCACGAAAACAGTGAACTTTCTTCGTGCACAGGGCCTGAATAATCATCAGTTCCAACAATTGTTTAAGGAGGTATCACCGAACATACAGATGTGCTATACCATAAAGAAGTAAGGTGGCTGAGTAGGAACCCCGTTCTTAAGCGCTTTTGGAAGGAATTGCTCTTTTCATGCAAAGTAAATGAAAGACCTTGCCTGAACTGTCATATCCAAACTGGCTGTGTGATTTTGCCATGTTGTGTGACATAACAGAGCATCTCACCCAACTGAAAAAAAAACACTCAACTGCTCCTAAACGTGCGTTTACCAGCAGCAGTGTTCATGAGGCCTAAGATGCACATTCAAGAGTCTTTTAAAACTATCAATACTTCCTGCCGACACCAACAATTTCGACATCCTTATCGCCCTGACAGTGAAAAACCCCCTATGCAGCTTGAGGTTAAACCCGCTTCTCTTCCAATCTCATTGTGTGGTCCCGTGCCTTCTTACACTCCTTGAGACTAAATCGTTTCCTACTGTACCTACGTAGGGAGCGCCATAGAGATGTTAGGATATCACGATCATATCGCCTCTTAAGCGTCACTTCTCCAGGGAGAATATGTTTAGTACTTGTAGTCATTCCTCGTAACTGAGGTCTTCCAGTCCCCTTATTAATTTTGTTGGCCTTCTCTGGACTCCCTCCATTCCAGCACATCCTTAAATATCTCCTTATCATTATTTTTCCTATGCTTCTACTTTTACTAAAACCAGTAATAATTTAATGTAGCGGCAATTATTTAATAGAATAATAAAGGATACATAGCCTTACACAACCGGCCCTTTGGGGGCAACCATAATGCTGCCCCCGATGAACTTGAGTTTGAAACCCCTGATGTAAGCGATCGGTGTAGGAGCAGGGTGGCATAGGAAAGCTATACCTGGGGGGGTGGGGGTGTTAGTGAGTATAAAGTCTGACCCACACCGTGTGTATATAAAGTTCCTACATACAAAGTTGTGCTTGTATTTTTTCTAAACACAGTTAATAGTCTCTCTGATCTTGCACCCCCTGTACTGTAGTATATGTGGGATTTATAACTGTAAAAAATTACCAACAGGGCAAGTTTTGCTTACCATATACTGAGGCAGGCTAGGAAGAAGTCCCTGATATAAGATCTCTACAGGCATTTGTTCAACATCTTCTTCACCCTAATGTTAAACAGAAAATCAAAGTGAAAACAAAAGTTTTTTCATAGCACATCAAAGCCTATTTTTGAAATTAAAGACAAAAAACAAAAGGAGAGGAGCGCCGCTAAGTAGGTTGATTTATTAACAATTGACAAATAAAAGTATCTACTTACATGTAAATACGGTATGTGCAGCAAGAGGGTACATTCCAAAGTGGGAAGATAAGAGGACAATCATCGATTCCCAGGGACGCCCCAAGCCTATGCCGCAATCTGATGGGAAGCCAGGACGGAAAACAGTCTGTCTGCGCAGAGGAGCGGAGCAGCAACCCAGGAAGCGGCTGGTGATGTATAGTGGTGGGGAAGAACACAACGCTTTTCTGAGCTTGCGCAAGGTCCGTACGGCACATGCACACTCCTTTTTCAAGTGTAAGGTAGGGGAGAAGCAGGGAGCTATTTATAGCAGGCATCTGCCAACTGAGAAACACTCACAGCTGATGGATTAACCAGCGGTGGGTGTAACCTAGACCATAATGTGTAATCAGGAAACTCTAAGTATATAAAAGATATATGTATGTGACATACAAAAATTGTATTAAAATCTATATGTATGTGTATATATGTTCTCTAAAAATACGTGTTATACTAAAAATTCAGATAATTCTATGAAGGAAACCCTAAAGAGGCTACCAAAAACAAAAATTAAAATTATTTAAAATTAATGACTAAAAACATAATTGTTACCATAAATTAGACTATTATGATAGTATATTATAGAAAAGGGACGGTAAATGACCAACATAGCAAAATATAAGAATAATAATGATAATAATTAGATAGAATGACAAAATAAAAAAAAATAAAAAAAATGCATATGCACGTAATTAAATAAAGGTCAAAAACGCTATACATAATGTGCACAATATACTAGATATCACGCACATAAATGGTATCGCTGGTAGTTAGTACGGGACGTATATGATATGTACTGATTCTGCAGAAAATGCAACATATGCATGCAACCATAATCGCATTCACACAAGTAGTATCACGAAGGTGCGTAAATAGGGAAATTGATAAACATTACTAAATCACCAATTTTAACAGGCAACATAAACAAAGAATAAACACTGGAAAAATCATTCAGAGCATTTAGAGGATGGTATTAATTTCAAGTTCCTCGAGTCCATTAGGGGCAAGCGTGTCAAGGGTATAGATCCAGAATGTTTCGCGTTCGCATAATCGCGAAAATCGCTCAGCTTCAGATAGACCCTTAGGTATGGATTCGATGACCCAAACTCGAAGGCCTATTGTGGAGCGAGCATGATACTTTAAAAAATGGCATGGCACACTATGTTTATCGCAACCTAGTTCCACCAAACGGCGATGCTTGCCAAAACGCTGTCTTAATGGGCAGATGGTCCGGCCTACATATAAGAGCTTGCAGGGGCATATGAGGCAGTACACCACATAATCGCTAGAACAATTGTGGAATTTGTGAAAGGAGAAGAGTCTACCTTTATGGGTAAAACTCTTTTGTCCATGATTGACAAAACCACAAGTAAGGCACAGTGGTTTATTGCACCTGTACATTCCTACTACAGGAATAAGGCAGAGAGGATTATCTTTAGTTAAGCGTTTTAGCTTGCTGGGTGCTATTTTGTTTTTCAATGTAGGGGCTCTTCTGTAGGTGACCTTAGGTCTTTGGCGCAAGGTAGTATGGGTTGGGTTTCTTGCCTGGAAGATACTGGTTGTACGCCTGTTCTATCAATGGTGGGAGATAGCCTTTCTCTCTAAATTTATTTTTGAGATGTGTGCTCTGAGTAACATAATCACAAACTCTTGTGCAGTTTTGCCTGAGTCTGCAGAACTGTCCTTTGGGAATATTGTTCTTCCACAATGGGTGGTGGCAGCTGTCATAGTGCAGGTAAGAATTTCCCGCAGTGGCCTTAGTGTAATTGCGAGAAAAGATTCTATCGCCTTCATGGTTGAGTTCTAGATCAAGGAAGGCCAAGGTGTCCTTATTCCAGACTGCTGAAAAGGAGAGCCCCAGGTTGGTGTTACAATGGATGACAAAGTCATCAATCCGGGAGGGGGAACCATCCCAGATGATGAGGATGTCATCGATATGAAAGACTATGTGTTGGGCAAAGGGATTGTTATTCCAAATAAACTAATTCTCCCAATGACCCATGGTCAAGTTGGCATAAGATGGGGCAAAATTGGCACCCATAGCAGTACCATGGGTCTGTAGGTAGAACTGGTCTTCAAAATGAAAGTAGTTATGAGTGAGGCAGAATGACGTCGCATCCAGAATGAAGGCAGCCTGTCTGATATTGAGCATGGGGTCTGTTAAAAAGAAATTCTGCACTGCCAATAGCCCCACATCATGTGGGATGGACGTATATAACGAGTTTACGTCAAGGGATAACCAGGAATAGCTATCAGTCCAAGTATAGGGAGATAGAAGTTCCATCAAATGTGTGGAGTCACGTATATAAGACTGCAGAGCCTGAGCCAATGGTTGCAAAAAGGAGTCTACATATAGAGAAAACCCACTAGTGATGCTGTTCATGGAGGCCACAATGGGTCTACCAGGTGGATTTTGTGCGTCTTTATGCAATTTAGGTAAATGATAAAAATAGGGCGTGCTGTAGAATTTTTTACGTATAAAGGCGGCCTCTTTTTTATCAAGAACACGATCAGTAATAGCGTGTGTTGTGATGAGGAGCTCAGCTTCTATGCGAAAGGAGGGTAGGGGGTCACAAGGCAATCTTTTGTAGGTTTTACTATCAGAGAGTAGCCTCACAGCTTCAGCTACATAGGCGGATTTATCTAGAATGACAATTCCTCCACCCTTGTCAGCTTGCTTGATTACAAGATCTGGGTTATCTAAAAATTGTTTTAGGGAAGTTAATTCTCCAGAAGTTAAATTATGCTGACTATATTTTTTAACTGGTTTTTGACAAAGTTCTTGAAAATCCGCAAACACAACCCTATAAAAAGCTTCCAAGTAAGGTCCCTTTGATTTGGTGAGATAAAAGGAAGACTTTGGTTTCAGTGATGTGTGTACTACTGGGGGAGATGTTTGGAGATGCTGTGTGAATAGCTCATAATTACAGTCAATACCAGTCGAATCCTCAACCTCAATTTCATCATTATACACACTAAGGGGACTATCGATAAGCTCCTCCAAGTTGGTATCTGTTGGCATAGGGGAAGTTAGTAGTAGGAAGTTCAGTAATTTTATTGGAATGTATATGAAAGAACCTTTTTAGGGTAAGGTTTCTAATAAACGTATTCAAGTCCTTAAAAAGCTGGAACGAATTAGGTTGTATGGTTGGGGAAAAACTAAGACCCCTACTCAGCAGGAAGGTGTCCTCTTTGGTTAATACATAGGAAGATAAATTAAATAACTTTATCGTTTCTGTAGTTTGGCGCTGGTGCTTTTGTCTATGTCCTCCCCTACATCCTCGTCGGTGTATTTTCTTTTTTGTCGAGATTTTAGGTGAATGCCCCTGTCTAAAAAAGGAGAACAGGAAAGGGAAGCAGAGTGGAGGGGTATTACACCTTTCTGAAAATCACCTAACAAGAGATCAATTGAGGAGGAGGGCGGGTTATTACCACTATCGTCGCTAATGGGATGTCCAATGTCTACGATAATGTATGAGGAAGCTCCAGGACCAGGTAACATTTATCATTACATTTATCACCACATTATATTTTTAATTTTTTTTTTTTTACACCATGATAGAATTAATCAATGAGATAGAATTTCATAAATTCGAGGTATTAGACACCCTATACACCATTTTACCCTCCGATTTATTTTGTACCACCTTTACACTCACACGGTCCGATCGATACACACTTTGTGGGAAATTCAAAAACTTAGAGAGACTCGTCCATTCCACTAACACCCAGTGGTGGGATGAGTTCTTTCTAAAGAAATATATACAAGAAAAGATTTCCCCTAGAGGCTTGAGGGTGTTAAAAACTTGTTCATTTCTAGACACCACCCATAATTTCCAATGGGAAGGTATAGCGGAATTCTGCACCGCCAAGTGGCTAGAGGTAATTGCTAGCCAAAGACATATCAAATATAATGAATTGGTCCACCAAGTGCAAATACTTTCATCTGATATCATTGCTCACCAATGTAAAATTCCACTGACCTGGTTATAAACACTCAAAAAGAATACTAAAACTAAGGAGAATTATCTTATTGAAACCAAGCTAAAAAAATTCCACAGAGATTTAGATGACTACTCTCGAGGAAAAGTTTTCTCTTGGAAAAATCATAAATCAATACCAGCACTTTTGTCTATATCACCTTTTTCAAGGGTGCTCACCCATAGCTCTAATACAATGCACACTGCTCCATACAAGGGTTCCGTTCCAGCTGCTATCGGCAACAATGATCATGTACCCCCTTCGAATACATCCAACAATAATACCAACTTATATAGGGCCCGTCCATTACCTCAGAGAATTTTAACCAAGCAGAGATTTAAAAACAAACCTAGATCTCTAGCTCCTCCCCCTAAAAATGATGCACCTACTAGCAAGGTGACCACTAGCTCTGTGGAGTCTAATAACATTTGTACTGATAAATCCTCTGTCACATTATGCACGAATACTATACCCCTAAAATCTCCAAGTTCCATCTCGTTTTGTCCTAATACCTCCTCCCTTACCACTTGTACTTTACCTGGTCCTGGAGCTTCCTCATCCATTATCGTAGACATTGGACATCCCATTAGCGACAATAGTGGTAATAATAACCCGCCCACCTCCTCACTTGATCTCTTGTTAGGTGATTTTCAGAAAGGTGAAATACTCCTCCACTCTGCTTCCCTTTCCTTTTCTCCTTTTTTAGACAGGGGCACTCACCTAAAATCTCAACAAAAAAGAAAATACACCGACGAGGATGTAGGGGAGGACGCCATAGACAAAAGCACCAGCGCCAAACTACAGAAACGATAAAGTTATTTAATTTATCTTCCTATGTATTAACCAAAGAGGACACCTCCCTGCTCAGTAGGGGTCTTAGTTTTTCTCCAACCATACAACCTAATTCGTTCCAGCTTTTTAAGGACTTGAATAAGTTTATTAGAAACCTTACCCTAAAAAGGTTCTTTCATATACAATCCAATAAAATTACTGAACTTCCTACTTTACCTTCCCCTATTCCAACAGATACCAACTTGGAGGAGCTTATCGATAGTCCCCTTAGTGTGTATAATGATGAAATTGAGGTTGAGGATTCGGCTGGTATTGACTCTAATTATGAGCTATTCACACAGCATCTCCAAACATCTCCCCCAGTAGTACACACATCACTGAAACCAAAGTCTTCCTTTTATCCCACCAAATCAAAGGGACCTTACTTGGAAGCTTTTTATAGGGTTGTGAAAAAGAATATATAAAACACAAAGCGCTGTGATGCTAAATAGCTGATAATTACACATAAAACCAAGTGAGGCTGCTATCAAAAGAGAGTGTTTTCAGAGTCACTTAAAAAGAATAAATAATGATATTTGAAGCGCTTCACAATGTGCATAAAAATGAATATATATAAATAAATATAAATAATCAAATAAATCCAGCGGTGAGTAAAAATTCCTAAAAAATCCAGCAATCAAAATAGTGTAAAATTATAAAAAATTAGTGACACCAAATGTGTAAAAAAATCCACTTAAAAAATCCACATAAAAATAAATATATAGGGATGTATTCAGAAGGTTCAATTATACAAGTGTAGAATCCGATTGGTATAGAGCTTTGATCCGGTCCCACTAGCAAAGCTGTTTAAAACCACTTGCTTAATTAAGGTGCTCATTGACCCTTATAGTAACAATGTGTCTTTTGCTTCTGTTCACAACCAATGTGGGAATCATATACAGGTCTCATTAGACAGGCAGATAAGAGAAAAAAACAATCATTGTGCAATAGTTAGGATACCAAGGTACACAGGCAAACTTCAATCCACTCACGTGTGCCTTATAATGATAAGGCATATGCAGGTTTTACTATAGCAGTCAGCCGCCTTAGACCGGAGCAGATTCACTGCAGTACACTGTGTGATACTGCTGATCTGCACAGAGCGTCCTTGGCTCCTCCCACGCGTTACATCACAGACACGTGGATTTTTTAGGAATTTTTACTCACCGCTGGATTTATTTGATTATTTATATTATTTATATTTATATATATATTCATTTTTATGCACATTGTGAAGCGCTTCAAATATCATTATTTATTCTTTTATAGGGTTGTGTTTGCGGATTTTCAAGAACTTTGTCAAAAACCAGTTAAAAAATATAGTCAGCATAATATAAGTTCTGGAGAATTAACTTCCCTAAAACAATTTTTAGATAACCCAGATCTTGTAATCAAGCAAGCTGACAAGGGTGGAGGAATTGTCATTCTAGATAAATCCACCTATGTAGCTGAAGCTGTGAGGCTACTCTCTGATAGTAAAACCTACAAAAGATTGCCTTGTGACCCCTTACCCTCCTTTCGCATAGAAGCTGAGCTCCTCATCACACACGCTATTACTGATCGTGTTCTTGATAAAAAAGAGGCCGCCTTTATACGTAAAGAATTCTACAGAACGTCCTATTTTTATCATTTACCTAAATTGCATAAAGACGCACAAAATCCACCTGGTAGACCCATTGTGGCCTCCATGAACAGCATCACTAGTGGGTTTTCTCTATATGTAGACTCCTTTTTGCAACCCTTGGCTCAGGCTCTACAATCTTATATACGTGACTCCACACATTTGATGGAACTTCTATCTTCCTATACTTGGACTGATAGCTATTCCTGGTTATCCCTTGACGTAAACTCGTTATATACGTCCATCCCACATGATGTGGGGCTATTGGCAGTGCAGAATTTCTTACTAACAGACCCCATGCTCAATACCAGACAGGCTGCCTTCATTCTGGATGCGACGTCATTCTGCCTCACTCATAACTACATTTTGAAGACCAGTTCTACCTACAGACCCATGGTACTGCTATGGGTGCCAATTTTGCCCCATCTTATGCCAACTTGACCATGGGTCATTGGGAGAATTAGTTTATTTGGAATAACAATCCCTTTGCCCAACACATAGTCTTTCATATCGATGACATCGTCATCATCTGGGATGGTTCCCCCTCCCGGATTGATGACTTTGTCATCCATTGTAACACCAACCTGGGGCTCTCCTTTTCAGCAGTCTGGAATAAGGACACCTTGGCCTTCCTTGATCTAGAACTCAACCATGAAGGCAATAGAATCTTTTCTCGCAATTACACTAAGGCCACTGCGGGAAATTCTTACCTGCACTATGACAGCTGCCACCACCCATTGTGGAAGAACAATATTCCAAAAGGACAGTTCTGCAGACTCAGGCAAAACTGCACAAGAGTTTGCGATTATGTTACTCAGAGCACACATCTCAAAAATAAATTTACAGAGAAAGGCTATCCCCCACCATTGATAGAACAGGCGTACAACCAGTATCTTCCAGGCAAGAAACCCAAGACTATTAACCTCCCTGGCGGTTTTCCAGAGTGTGGCTCGGGGTTAAAATTCAGGACCATTAGCGGTAACCCCGAGCCACACTCGAGATTACATCGCAGGATCCTGGTGCCTCCTTACTTACCTTGTCCCTGGGATCCTGCGATGTCCCCCGCTGTGTCTGCGGGCTCTGTCCTCCTCCGAAGCCTCTCCGTGCCAAGCTCCGTTCCCTGCGAGCGGCGCGACGCACGGGGGCGGAGCCTGGCGGTAAATTCAAAAAAAGTGTAAAATCATAACACATACAGTACTGTAATCTTACAGATTACAGTACTGTATGAAATGATTTCACATCCCCTTTGTCCCCAGTGCTTTGGCCCATGCCCTGCATGCAGTTTTATATTGCATATACTGTTCTTTCTGCCTGGAAACTGGAGATTGTCCATAGCAACCAAAAAGTGTCCCTTTACATCAAAAATGGCTTTAGACCAGCTAGAAAACAGCGATAGTAAATTAGAACACTTGCAGAATTGAGCGATAGTGAATCGTGTGGAAATTAATTTTATTACTATTTATTTTGATTTTTTTTAATTATTTTTTTTTTTTTATTATATTACAATTTATGTTTTTGTGTTTCAAACTTTATCATACCCGGGATATCTACTAGACTCTTGTTTGGACAGATTTAAGTGTGTTATTGTTAAGAATTACAGACCTACAATATAAAACGCCAAATTTCCATGCAAAATAATTGTACCGCTTTCAGCACCTAAAATCCGAAATAATCATACCGCCAGGGAGGTTAAACCCCTGGAAGAGTCAGAGGTACGCTTTATTACAGGGCTCCATAGTCAATACAGAAAGATTGAACATATACTCCATAAACATTGGAACATTTTAAAGCAAGACCCCCATTTGAATACTACCTTGCGCCAAAGACCTAAGGTCACCTACAGAAGGGCTCCTACATTGAAAAACAAAATAGCACTCAGCAAGCTAAAACGCTTAACTAAAGATAATCCTCTCTGCCTTATTCCTCTAGTAGGAATGTACAGGTGCAATAAACCACTGTGCCTTACTTGTGGTTTTGTCAATCATGGACAAAAGAGTTTTACCCATAAAGGTAGACTCTTCTCCTTTCACAAATTCCACAATTGTTCTAGCGATTATGTGGTGTACTGCCTCATATGCCCCTGCAAGCTCTTATATGTAGGCCGGACCATCTGCCCATTAAGACAGCGTTTTGGCAAGCATCGCCGTTTGGTGATACTAGGTTGCGATAAACATAGTGTGCCACGCCATTTTTTAAAGTATCATGCTCGCTCCACAATAGGCCTTCGAGTTTGGGTCATCAAATCCATACCTAAGGGTCTATCTGAAGCTGAGCGATTTTCGCGATTATGCGAACGCGAAACATTCTGGATCTAATACCCTTGACACGCTTGCCCCTAATGGACTCAACGAGGAACTTGAAATTAATACCATCCTCCAAATGCTCTGAATGATTTTTCCAGTGTTTATTCTTTGTTTTCTGTTGCCTGTTAAAATTGGTGATTTAGTAATGTTTATCAATATCCCTATTTACGCACCTTCGTGATACTACTTGTGTGAATGCGATTATGGTTGCATGCATACGTTGCATTTTCTGCAGAATCAGTACATATCATATACGTCCCGTACTAACTACCAGCGATACCATTTATGTGCGTGATATCTAGTATATTGTGCACATTATGTATAGCGTTTTTGACCTTTATTTAATTACGTGCATATGCATTTTTTTATTTTGTCATTCTATCTCATTATTGTCATTATTATTCTTATATTTTGCTATGTTGGTCATTTACCGTCCCTTTTCTATAATATACTATCATAATAGTGTAATTTATGGTAACAATTATGTTTTTAGTCATTAATTTTAAATAATTTTAATTTTTGTTTTTGGTAGCCTCTTTAGGGTTTCCTTCATAGAATTATCTGAATTTTTAGTATAACACGTATTTTTAGAGAACATATATACACATACATATAGATTTTAATACAATTTTTGTATGTCACATACATACAGTGGCTTGCGAAAGTATTCGGCCCCCTTGAACTTTTCAACCTTTTGACACATTTCAGGCTTCAAATATAAAGATATAAAATTTTAATTTTTTGTGAAGAATCACCAACAAGTGGGACACAATTGTAAAGTGGAACGAAATCTATTGGATATTTTAAACTTTTTTAGCAATTAAAAAACTGAAAAGTGGTGCGTGCAAAATTATTCAGCCCCTTTACTTTCAGTGCAGCAAACTCACTCCAGAAGTTCAGCAAGGATCTCTGAATGATCCAATGTTGTCCTAAATGACTGATGGTGAATAGAATCCACCTGTGTGTAATCAATTCTCTGTATAAATGCACCTGCTCTGTGATAGTCTCAGGGTTCTGTTGAAAGCGCAGAGAGCATTATGAAGACCAAGGAACACACCAGGCAGGTCCGTAATACTGTTGTGGAGAAGTTTAAAGCCGGATTTGGATACAAAAAGATTTCCCAAGCTTTAAACATCCCAAGGAGCACTGTGCAAGCGATCATTTTGAAATGGAAGGAGTATCAGACCACTGCAAATCTACCAAGACCTGGCTGTCCCTCTAAACTTTCAGCTCAGACAAGGAGAAGACTGATCAGAGATGCAGCCAAGAGGCCCATGATCACTCTGGATGAACTGCAGAGAACTACAGCTGAGGTGGGAGAGTCTGTCCATAGGACAACAATCAGTCGTACACGGCACAAATCTGGCCTTTATGGAAGAGTGGCAAGAAGAAAGCCATTTCTCAAAGATATCCATAAAAAGTCTTGTCTAAAGTTTGCCACAAGCCACCTGGGAGACACACCAAACATGTGGAAGAAGGTGCTCTGGTCCGATGAAACCAAAATCGAACTTTTTGGCCACAATGCAAAACGATATGTTTGGCGTAAAAGCAACACAGCTCATCACACTCAACACACCATCCCCACTGTCAAACATGGTGGTGGCAGCATCATGGTTTGGGCCTGCTTTTCTTCAGCAGGGACAGGGAAGATGGTTAAAATTGAGGGGAAGATGGATGCAGCCAAATACAGGACCATTCTGGATGAAAACCTGTTGGAGTCTGCAAAAGACCTGAAACTGGGACGGAGATTTATCTTCCAACAAGACAATGATCCCAAACATACAGCAAAATCTACAAAGGAATGGTTCACAAATAAACGTATCCAGGTGTTAGAATGGCCAAGTCAAGGTCCAGACCTGTATCCAATCAAGAATCTGTGGAAAAAGCTGAAAACTACTGTTCACAAACGCTCTCCATCCAACCTCACTGAGCTCGAGCTGTTTTGCAAGGAAGAATGGGCAAGAATTTCAGTCTCTCGATGTGCAAAACTGATAGAGACATACCCCAAGCGACTTGCAGCTGTAATCGCAGCAAAAGGTGGCTCTACAAAGTATTAATGCAAGGGGGCCGAATAATTTTGCACGCCCCACTTTTCATTTTTTTATTAGTTAAAAAAGTTTCAAAAATCCAAAAGATTTCTTTCCACTTCACAATTGTGTCCCACTTGTTAGTGATTCTTCACAAAAAATAAAAATTTTTATATCTTTATGTTTGAAGCCTGAAATGTGTCAAAAGGTTGAAAAGTTCAAGGGGGCCGAATACTTTCGCAAGCCACTGTATATCTTTTATATACTTATGCCCCGTATACACGGTCGGACTTTGTTCGGACATTCCAACAAAATCCTAGGATTTTTTCTGACGGATGTTGGCTCAAACTTGTCTTGCATACACACAGTCACACAAAGTTGTCGGAAAATCCGATCGTTCTAAACGCGGTGACGTAAAACACGTACGTTGGGACTATAAACGGGGCAGTGGCCAATAGCTTTCATCTCTTTGTTTATTCTGAGCATGCGTGGCACTTTGTCCGTCGAATTTGTGTACACTATCGGAATTTCCGACAACGGATTTTGTTGTCGGAAAATTTTATATCCTGCTCTCAAACTTTGCGTGTCGGAAAATCCCATGGAAAATGTGCGATGAAGCCTACACACGGTCGGAATTTCCGACAACAAGGTCCTATCACGTATTTTCCGTCGGAGAATCCGACCGTGTGTACGGGGCATTAGAGTTTCCTGATTACACATTATAGTCTAGGTTACACCCACCGCTGGTTAATCCATCAGCTGTGAGTGTTTCTCAGTCGGCAGATGCCTGCTATAAATAGCTCCTTGCTTCTCCCCTACCTTACACTTGAAAAAGGAGCGCGCATGTGCCGTACGGACCTTGCGCAAGCTCGGAAACGCGTTGTGTTCTTCCCCACCACTATACATCACCAGCCGCTTCCTGGGTTGCTGCTCCGCTCCTCTGCGCAGACAGACTGTGTTCCATCCTGGCTTCCCGTCAGATTGCGGCATAGGCTTGGGGCGTCCCTGGGAATCGATGATTGTTCTCTTACCTTCCCACTTTGGAATGTACCCTCTTGCTGCACATACCGTATTTACATGTAAGTGGATACTTTTATTTGTCAATTGTTAATAAATCAACCTACTTAGCGGCGCTCCTCTCCTTTTGTTTTTTGTCTTTCATCGATCTGAGCTGACTTCACTCCAGAGAAGAGCTGCCCTTCCTGAACTTTGGATACAGTGTCCCACAAGATAAATTTCATATCCAGTGTCTTCCACATTCTGTTTATTCCTTATGGTTTTTTCCCTGAACTATGGACTGCTTCCCAGCACCTGTCAATGTCGATTAACATCTCTCATGCTACACCGGTATTGATTCAGCATATGACTTTTTTATTATTTTTTATTTTAATTGCTTCACTGCCTCTGAGCGAAAGTTTATCTTGTTTTTATGTATTTTTGAAATTAAGGAACATAAATTTTATATATGTAGCACTAACTCACGGTGGAGCTGCTGATTTAAAGCGGGCTGTTACCGTCACCTTCTTACCTGTAGTTTCACCGATACCAGACTTAGAGTCCACGTTGAGCTTATTATCTGACAATGTAGGCAACAGTCACTTTAGTACTTTTCCAATGCTTTAATGGGAGATAACTGGAAGAAGTACCAGGAAAGAGGTAGAAGAGTTGCAGGGAAGTTCAAATACCTTTTCTTGGTGTAGCACTAAGGAATTGAAATCTCGGGGATGAATGTATCTTCAGTTCAGGATTAAATCTTTGCCCACCCGGATAGGTCTCTCTCACTAACCTAGCAGCCGGAACGTAGCAAGAACAAAAAGTCCCTGCCACAGACTTGAGTAGAACAAAAATGTACGATCCTCTGCCAAAGGATGTAGTAGTTTTCGATGAACAGCAAACACAGTACCAGAACCTTTAAGCCGACCCGGCAGTACTTGTGCGGTAGATTAGATTAGTATGCGTCCTCCAATCGAGTCACCAGGCCCTTCTTAAGACCAGCCTTATGCATGGTCCCTTCCAAGAAGGGTCCTCCCCTGGATTCTTCTCAATTGTCTGGCTTCTTTCCGCAGGACAGACAGCACAGGACCATCTCAGCAGTAGTAGGCCCCAGACAGACTTCTGGGCCTACTTGCATGGCTGCAGCGACGCAACCCTCCAGCCTGGAGGGCCACGAGGTAGAGCTGACTAGCACATACCTTTAGGCCAGGAGGGTCACGAGGTAAAGACTCAAGAAAAATGGCGTCTGTCCCATAAATACTCTCTCCCAGAATGCAATACAGAGGACCACCTCTGCCAAGTTGTCTCCGGGAAAGAAGAGCACTCATATTCTTCAGCTTGTTGCTATCCAACACCGACCCATGGTGACAACAACACCCACGGGCACAATGTGGAACTGCATGCAAAACACAGCCAAACTGGAACAGAGGCTAATTTAACAATAGTCTGAATCTGAACTATGTACATAACAGATGACCCACTAAATTTACCTATAAGCGATAGATTAAAAATCTACCGGCGCTACATATTTTATATATATATATATATATATATATACACACACATATTTGCAATATATATATATATATATATATATATATATATATATATATATTGCAAATTACCAGTCTGCAGGTGTGATGACAGCATTAGTTTTCTTTTTCGGGCTTGCTTTCCTTTATTTTCACCTTATGGTCCTACTAGCACACACCTCCAGTAACAACACACACTCACCGTACTGTAGCCATGGAGGATCAGCACTGTCACCTGAGGACAAGTGTTTGGAACTAGGGAACATGTCCCCTTTTCCTCCTAACCCCTTCCCTCCTGAGCGTACGCAGAAGTGCGTACTCGGCTTTCCGGGGTTATACCGGGATGATGCCCGCAGCTGCAGGCATCATCCCGGTACTGTGGGTGTGGCGCTGTCCTAATTTATAGAAATACTTGGTAAATTGTGTGTAGCCAAATCCCATATGTAAAGTCGCATAAACCAAAATTGAAAATAAAAAATTCAATGAAAATAAAACCAAACATAAAACAGCAAAGTGACCCCCTTTGGAGTGTGTAGGTGTAACGTTGTCATAGTGGAGAAAATGGAAAAAAATGGAAACAATGGAAGAAATCGCATAAAGGACTGCTGCCTTCACAGATGTGATTTCCACCAAGGTGGAAAAGACAGAAGGTAAGTGAAGGGTTAGTGTGTGGGTGTGGCGCAGTCCTAACTCATAGAAATACTTGGTAAATCGTGTGTAGCCAAATCCCATATGTAAAGTCGCATATAAAGTATAAACCAAAATTGCAAATAAAAAATTCAACGTAAATAAAACCAAACATAAAACAGCAAAGTGACCCCCTTTGGAGTGTGTAGGTGTAACGTTGTCCTAGTTTAAAAAATACTTTGTAAATCGTGTGTAGCCAAATCCCACATGTAAAGTCGCATGTAAATTGTAAACAAAATATAAACAAAATCGCATATAGCAAATTTAACGGCTAGGTTGGCCCCCTTTGAATTAGGGGAGGGGGAAGGGGAATAGGGGATGAAATCAAAAAATGACTTTAGCCAAAGCTATTCCATCCACATAAAAACCCCATATAGTGATTAACCACTTGAGCCCCGGACCATTATGCTGCCTAAGGACCAGAGGTCTTTTTCCAATTTGGCACTGCGTCGCTTTAACTGCTAATTGCGCGGTCATGCAATGCTGTACCCAAACGAAATTTGCGTCCTTTTCTTCCCACAAATAGAGCTTTCTTTTGATGGTATTTGATCACCTCTGCGGTTTTTATTTTTTGCGCTATAAACGGAAAAAGACCGAAAATTTTGAAAAAAAATGATATTTTCTACTTTTTGTTATAAAAAAAAATCCAATAAACTAAATTTTAGTCATACATTTAGGCCAAAATGTATTCGGCCACATGTCTTTGGTAAAAAAAATGTCAATAAGCGTATATTTATTGGTTTGCGCAAAAGTTATAGCGTCTACAAACTAGGGTACATTTTCTGGAATTTACACAGCTTTTAGTTTATGACTGCCTATGTCATTTCTTGAGGTGCTAAAATGGCAGGGCAGTACAAAACCCCCCCAAATGACCCCATTTTGGAAAGTAGACACCCCAAGGAAATTGCTGAGAGGCATGTTGAACCCATTGAATATTTATTTTTTTTGTCCCAAGTGATTGAAAAATGACAAAAAAAAAAAAAAAAAAAAAATATTTACAAAAAGTCGTCACTAAATGATATATTGCTCACACAGGCCATGGGCCTATGTGGAATTGCACCCCAAAATACATTCTGCTGCTTCTCCTGAGTATGGGGATACCACATGTGTGGGACTTTTTGGGAGCCTAGCCGCGTACGGGGCCCCGAAAACCAATCACCGCCTTCAGGATTTCTAAGGGTGTAAATTTTTGCTTTCACTCTTCACTGCCTATCACAGTTTCGGAGGCCATGGAATGCCAAGATGGCACAAAACCCCCCAAAATGACCCCATTTTGGAAAGTAGACACCCCAAGCTATTTACTGAGAGGCATATTGAGTCCATGGAATATTTTATATTTTGACACAAGTTGCGGGAAAGTGACACTTTTTTTTTTTTTTTTTTCATAAAGTTGTCACTAAATGATATATTGCTCACACAGGCCATGGGCATATGTGGAATTGCACCCCAAAATACATTTAGCTGCTTCTCCTGAGTATGGGGATACCACATGTGTGGGACTTTTTGGGAGCCTAGCCGCGTACTGGACCCCGAAAACCAATCACTGCCTTCAGGATTTCTAAGGGTAAAAATTTTTGATTTCACTCTTTACTGCCTATCACAGTTTCGGAGGCCATGGAATGCCCAGGTGGCACAAAACCCCCCCAAATGACCCCATTTTGGAAAGTAGACACCCCAAGCTATTTGCTGAGAGGCATGGTGAGTATTTTGCAGCTCTCATTTGTTTTTGAAAATGAAGAAAGGCAAGAAAAAACATTTTTTTTTTTTCTTTTTTCAATTTTCAAAACTTTGTGACAAAAAGTGAGGTCTGCAAAATACTCACTATACCTCTCATCAAATAGCTTGGGGTGTCTACTTTCCAAAATGGGGTCATTTGGGGGGGGTTTTGTGCCACCTGGGCATTCCATGGCCTCCGAAACTGTGATAGGCAGTGAAGAGTGAAATCAAAAATTCACGCCCTTAGAAAGCCTGAAGGCGGTGCTTGGTTTTCGGGGTCCCGTACGCGGCTAGGCTCCCAAAAAGTCTCACACATGTGGTATCCCCGTACTCAGGAGAAGCAGCAGAATGTATTTTGGGGTGTAATTTCACATATTCCCATGGCATGTTTGAGCAATATATCATTTAGTGACAACTTTGTGCAAAAAAAAAAAAAAAAAAAAAAAAATTTGTCTCTTTCCCGCAACTTGTGTCGCAATATAAAATATTCCATGGACTCGACATGCCTCTCAGCAAATAGCTTGGGGTGTCTACTTTCCAAAATGGGGTCATTTGGGGGGGTTTTGAACTGTCCTGGCATTTTATGCACAACATTTAGAAGCTTATGTCACACATCACCCACTCTTCTAACCACTTGAAGACAAAGCCCTTTCTGACACTTATTGTTTACATGAAAAAGTTTTTTTTTTTTTGCAAAAAAATTACTTTGAACCCCCAAACATTATATATTTTTTTAAAGCAAATGCCCTACAGATTAAAATGGTGGGTGTTTCATTTTTTTTTTTCACACAGTAATTGCGCAGCGATTTTTCAAACGCATTTTTTGGGGAAAAAACACACTTTTTTTAATTTTAATGCACTAAAACACGCTATATTGCCCAAATGTTTGATGAAATAAAAAAGATGATCTTAGGCCGAGTACATGGATACCAAACATGACATGCTTTAAAATTGCGCACAAACGTGCAGTGGCAACAAAATAAATACATGTTTAAAAGCCTTCAAAAGCCTTTACAGGTTACCACTTTAGATTTACAGAGGAGGTCTACTGGAAAAATTATTGCCCTCGATCTGACCTTCGCGGTGATACCTCACATGCATGGTGCAATTGCTGTTTACGTTTGACGACAGACCGCCGCTTGCGTTTGCCTTAGCGTGAGAGCAGGGGGCGACAGGGGTGTTTTTTTTTTTTTGTTTTTTTTTCTTTATTATTTTTTTGCTTTTTTAATCTTACTTTTAAACTGTTCCTTTCATATTTTTTTTTTTAATCATTTTTATTGTTATCTCGGGGAATGTAAATATCCCCTATGATAGCAATAGGTAGTGACAGGTACTCTTTTTTGAAAAAATTGTGGTCTATTAGACCCTAGATCTCTCCTCTGCCCTCAAAGCATCTGACCACACCAAGATCGGTGTGATAAAATGCTTCCCCAATTTCCCAATGGCGCTATTTACATCCGGCGAAATCTAAGTCATGAAATACTCGTAGCTTCCGGTTTCTTAGGCCATAGAGATGTTTGGAGCCACTCTGGTCTCTGGTCAGCTCTATGGTCAGCTGGCTGAATCACCGGCTGCATTCTCAGGTTCCCTGTTGAGACAGGAGAGCCAGAGAAAAACACGGAAGACGGTGGGGGGGGGGGCATTCCCTCCCACGGCTTGTAAAAGCAGTCTAGAGGCTAATTAGCCGCTAGGATTGCTTTTACATGAAAGCCGACCGCTGGCTGAAAAGAATGATACCAAGATGATACCTAAACCTGCAGGCATCATTCTGGTATAACCACTCAAAGTCGTGAATGGCGTACCTGAAGACAAAAAAATGGTTAACAATGGTTAACAATAAAGCACAGTAAAGTGTAAATAATTACACACCTGAAAAACAAACATGATAAAACATAATAACAATAACAATAACAATAAAACATTGCAGAATAGAATACAGTAAAAAAGAGCAGAACAATAGAGAGAGAGAATAGAGAGAGAACAATAAAACAACAACTATTTTTTTTTATTTCATATTTTTTTTTTTTTTTTACACTTTTTTTGTAACTAACTTTTATAACGGTAACCGGTTCCAGGTTCGGGTCTCTCAAAATGCGATGGCATCTTGGGAGACCCTGTGAAATGGCGCCTAGTCTGTGCAATGCTGTACCCTACGCTAATACTCAACTAGTGAATGGTAGCGTTCAAAACATTCACCAATGCAAAGACCAGGATTGTCAGGACAGGAGGGACAATAATAGTGGGCGTCACGCCTATATCCGCGCTTGCTGCAGACACGACATCTTTTTTGGGGGGTTCGTTGGGTAGGGGTACTCGGGAGGACATAAAAATGCCTCTCATGCAGCCGACTGCATTTGGTTGGGGATGTGAATGGGGGAAGTACGGGCGCTGCAGAAGCGGTGGGTTCCCAATTAGGATTGGCGAATGCAGCAGGAAGGGCACTATGGGCACGACGGGCCTGTGTTTGTCTTTTTGGTGGCAGCGGGACACTACTTGTGCTTGCCACCTCACCAGCTTCAACTGCACTTATGGGACTCGCCACGTCACCACGTGTTACTGCAGTGCTGGTTTGACTACGACCGGGGTGTACTAGGCCGCTGCCGCTTGCCAGTTCACCAAAACGCTACCAAAAAACTGTTAGCGATCGCAGGGATCAGGCCTGACTCTGCGAACGCTGCAGTTATGCGTTTAGTGTTTTGTAAGTGACAGTGATCGATCGATACTGCACTTGGGTGGGCTGTGCCGGGCCGGGCGGAGGGGCAAAACGCAGGTGCTAGCAGGTATCTGGGCTAATCCCGCTAACACTGCGTTTTTGGGAACCCTAAACTGCTGGTGACGCTAGTATAGATATGATCGATCAGATATTGATGCGATCAGATACTATACCACTAAGGGAGGTGTACGGTGCGTGCGTGGGTGTTAGCGGTACTGGCGCTAATCTGACGCTGCCTGGGGCTGGTGCTTGCCAGTTCACCAAAATACTACCAAAAAAACTGTTAGCGATCGCAGGGATCAGGCCTGACTCTGCGAACGCTGCAGTTATGCGTTTAGTGTTTTGTAAGTGTCAGTGATCGATCGATACTGCACTTGGGTGGGCTGGGCTGGGCCGGGCGGAGGGGCAAAACGCAGGTGCTAGCAGGTATCTGGGCTGATTCCGCTAACACTGCGTTTTTGGGAACCCTAAACTGCTGGGGACGCTAGTATAGATCTGATCGGATCAGATATTGATCCGTTCAGATACTATACCACTAAGAGAGGCGTATGCTGCGTGCGTGGGTGTTAGCGGTACTGGCGCTAACCTGACGCCTGGGGCTGGTGCTTGCCAGTTCACCAAAATGCTACCAAAAAAACTGTTAGCGATCGCAGGGATCAGGCCTGACTCTGCGAACGCTGCAGTTATGCGTTTAGTGTTTTGTAAGTGACAGTGATCGATCGATACTGCACTTGGGTGGGCTGGGCTGGGCTGGGCTGGGCGGAGGGGCAAAACGCAGGTGCTAGCGGGTATCTGGGCTGATCCCGCTAACACTGCGTTTTTGGGAACCCTAAACTGCTGGGGACGCTAGTATAGATCTGATCGGATCAGATATTGATGCGTTCAGATACTATACCACTAAGGGAGGCGCATGCTGCGTGCGTGGGTGTTAGCGGTACTGGCGCTAATCTGACGCTGCCTGGGGCGACGCATATCACCGCCGGGCGATCGGGGGGCTAAACCTTTATTCGGTAATAAACGGCGGGTGCCCTGACACTATAAAAAATAAACAAACTAACCAGCGTCAACCGTAACGGTTATACGGTGATCAGTGGTGAAAGGGTTAACTAGGGGGCAATCAAGGGGTTAAAACATTTATTAGGTAGTATATGGGGGTCCCTGACGCTATAAAACGCTGACGGCGAACCTAAATATTTACCTCACTAACTAGCGTCACCAGCGACACTAATACAGCGATCAGAAAAATGATCGCTTAGTGACACTGGTGACAGGGGGTGATCAAGGGGTTAAAACTTTATTAGGGGGGTACCCTAGACCTAAAGGGGGGTAATACTAACTGCCCTAACACACTTACTGTCACAAACTGACACTATGCAGTAATTAGAAAAAAAAAAAAAAAAAAAAACTGCTTGTGCCAGTTTGTGACAGGGGGGGGGGGGTGATTGGGGGGGGATCGGGGGGCGATCGGGGGGGGGATCGGGGTGTTTTGTGTGCCTGGCATGTTCTACTGTGTGTGTAGTGTTTGTGCACTCACATTGATGTCTTCTCTCCTCGGGCCGGAACGGAAATTACCGAGCCGAGGAGAGATGACATAATTTCCTTTGCTGCTGTTTAGCATACAGCAGCAAAGGAAGATTCTCATTGGCCGGCGGCGATCGCGAGGGGGGGGCCACGAACGGATGGTCTCCCCCTCATCACCGATCGCCACTGGACAAAAGACGACCGCCTCGGGCACCGGGGGGGGGTCCGATCGGACCCCCCACCTGCGGAAGGCAAATCACGTACCCTGTACGTGATTTTGCCTGTCCGTGCCACTTTGCCGACGTACATCGGCGTGAGGCGGTCGTCAAGTGGTTAACAAACATAACATTGCTGAAAAATTACATAGGTTAAATCGTGACTAGTGCTCAGTGCAACTTAAGTGAAAAACTTGACATCTTTGTAAAACAAGGCAGGTATTTGTATTAATCTTGGTGACCAGGTGCTCGTGTTTTGTGATCATGCGGACACTCAACAGCTTCTTTAACACATGCGGGGGCAATGCGCAGTCACAGTGTATGCCACTGTGCGGCAATCCACAGGCTGTTTCTGGGTCACGGTGACATTTTAGGCATAAGAGAAGAAAGAGGAGATTCCATAGCGCAAAATCATAAAACACTCTTTATTGAACGCAGATGACAGAATGGTACTCACATTTAAGCAGTTTATAATAGGCAACCAAATGTCATCAAAACAGGAGAGCGTCAGATTTAAGTTGGTGATCCTCTGGGAGATGATGCAAAAGCGTCAAAATAGACCAAGCCCTACGCGTTTCGTCATGGGGACGTCAACTGGAGCGACTCCAGTTGACGTCCCTATGACGAAACGCGTAGGGTGTGGCCTATTTTGACGCTTTTGCATCATCTCCCAGAGGATCACCAACTTAAATCTGACGCTCTCCTGTTTTGATGACATTTGGTTGCCTATTATTTCTATGAATTAGGACTGCGCCACACCCACACACTAACCCTTCACTTACCTTCTGTCTTTTTCACCTTGGTGGAAATCACATCTGTGGAGGCAGCAGTAATTTATGCGATTTCTTCAATTGTTTCCATTTTTTTCCATTTTCTCCACTTTTTTCACCACTAGGAAAACGTTACACCTACACACTCCAAAGGGGGTCACTTTGCCGTTTTATGTTTGGTTTTATTTTCGTTGAATTTTTTATTTGCAATTTTGGTTTATGCGACATTACATATGGGATTTGGCTACACACAATTTACCAAGTATTTCTATAAATTAGGACAGCGCCACACCCACACACTAACCCTTCACTTACCTTCTGTTTTTTCCACCTAGGTGGAAATCACATCTGTGGAGGCAGCAGTCCTTTATGCGATTTCTTCCATTTTTTTCCATTTTCTCCACTTTAATTTTCTGTTCCGTTGCGCGAATACACCACTCATATTTCATCACCCCGGTACTGTTTTGTAGAGCGAGCAATCGGCTTTCCTGGTATAACAATCGATGTGGCTAAAAGCCGCTTGGCTGTTATACCGGAGGAGCGGGAGGGGA
Source organism: Lithobates clamitans (assembly GCA_037952925.1). Lineage (NCBI taxonomy): Eukaryota > Metazoa > Chordata > Amphibia > Anura > Ranidae > Lithobates > Lithobates clamitans. Next base: position 2,451,878 of record JBBGZY010000413.1, on the reverse strand, counting down.
CGTCCCCCCCTCCCGCCCCTCTTACCGGGCCTCCTGTTCCATCGGGAGGCCCGATGACCAATCGGCTGCCTCCGGCGGATGGGGACGGGCTGGAACAAAGCTGTGAGCGGCTTTGTTCCAGCCTCCTAATTGTAAACACAGAAGCAATGTCACTTCCCTTTTTTTTGGCTGCCAATGGCGCCGAGTTTAAAAAAATACACAGTATTCAGCATCGCAGAAAACGGCGATATGAATACTTTGAAGTGCAAAGGAGGGATTTAGACCCCCGATCCCTCCATAAAGAGTACCTGTCACCACCTATTACTGTCACAAGGGATGTTTACATCCCTTGTGACAGCAATAAAAATCCAAAAATTTTTTTTTAAACACAATATATATTATAAATATAAAAATAAATAAAATAAATAAGAAAAAAAAACTGAACTTACAAGTGTTAAGCGTATGTTCACACGGCGTAGTTATTCCAAAGGACTGTAATCTCAAATGAACCACCACCAGTAAACAAGAGGAGGCTTACCAGATGTAGATGACCTGGAGAGGCTTATGCCCCCCATGTCATATAAGCTTGTAAGTGAAATGACTTAATGGATACACCGGACTGGGCTGGCACAACAGATCTTGAATCCAAATGCCGACTTGGCACAGACGTCAGAGGTCATCAGATTTGAAGAGCTCTTAGCCTCGGAACCTCAGACAATGTGTGTCTAGGAGAGAAAAAGGACTTTTGAACACCAAGCTTTTAATCTACTGGAATATTATCTTCAGGTCATCGACATCTGGTAAGCCTCCTCTTGTTTACGCGTGGTGGTTCATTTGAGATTACAGTCCTTTGGAATAACTACGCCTTGTGAACATACGCTTAACACTTTTCGACTTATTAATCTATTCATTTAATTTCAATATATGTGCCAATATTTGCTGTGGTATGATTATGTTTTGGGCACTTGTTTACATTCACTGTAACAATCATTTTTTTACTTTTTTATCTTTGCACATATTAAGTTGTTTATGTAGCTAGGTTTATCTAGATTTATCTTGATCGCAAGCCTAGCTCGGGGAAAACTATCTTGCACGCCCAAAGTTCTCACCCTGCTCCACTCATCAGAAGTATACCATATGCACAATACCTGCGTCTTCGCAGGAATTGCTCATCTGAAGATTTCTTTCGTCAGTCTGATCTTTCAAGATCAAGACTATCTGACAGGGGATATTCTAGAACTTTGTTGGGGAAAGCCTTCAATAAAGCTAGAATAGGACCCAGAGCTGAAATCCTATTCAAAAAAACTTCCAAAACTGAAATTAATACAGTGAAATTCATCACTCGTTTTTCTGCTCATGAACGATCCTTACGTTCGTTGATCTCTAAGAATTGGCACCTTTTAGCTGAAGATCATACCCTGGGTAATTACGTACGTCCTACCCCGGAGTTGGTATTTAGGAGGGCAACCTCACTGCGTGATATCTTGACTAGCAGCCATTATCAACCCAATTTAGAGACCTTATCTCGCTCCCATAAGGGAATCTACTATTGTGGTAGATGTAGCCGCTGCCCATGGATCTGTGAGGGCCCTGGCATATATCTACCTAATGGACAATGGTTCCAATCGAGACAATATGCTGATTGTGCTACTCGTGGAGTGATCTATTGAAAGACTTGTCAATGCCATGCATTTTACATAGGCAAGACCATTCGTGAGCTCGGATTAAGGATGAGGGATCATCTTTATTATTCCAGTGGAGGTAAAATTGTGACACCAGTCACTCTACACATAGGTTTACATCACAGATTTGACAGTGATTTCATTTTTTGTATTGGAAGTTGTCTCCCCTATCCCTAGGGGTGGCGACTGGGAAAATGCTATCTTAAGGACCAAGACTTATTGGATTGAAAAGCTTTCTGCTCTTAATCCGCCAGGGATCAATGAGGTCAACTCCTACAGACCTTTTTTGTAGGCATTGACCCGTGGGACCAATTGGTAACCCGTAGGACTTCATGGCGCTATTTCTGTCTCTCATCCTAAAATTTTCAAAATTCTTGGTTGTTCTTCCTATTGAAAGCCACCATTCTATTTCCTGTCCACTCTGTCACTGGTTCTAGCTCTACGGTTCCCAAATGTGTGGATATTGCGATATTGTAGGGTTAAAATTTTATATAAACAATGGTTATCTGGAAACTTTGATATTGAACCCACATAGTTAATACTATCTAATGGATTGATATGTATTTATTTGTATTTTTAGATTAAAATTTTTTATGACCTCTTTTTCCTTCAATTACATTCCTCGGCTTTGGATTGGATCCTTGTGAATAGGGGCGATTACTCCCCATGTCCGACTTCCTGTTTTTCTTGGAGGTCTATTTCTCTTGGGCGAGTGTGTGATTCCCCATCCTCCTGTCTTCTGTGTTATATCCACTAGATGGCGCACACAGTTATCAGACTTGTGGATGGGCCCACGTTTTTGTTTACTTTGTGTTTCACACTTACAAATCGTCGTGCAGTACTGTGCATGTCCACATGCACAGTCTGGAGTCGTATCCGTTGATGTCGTATTGCGAAGCCTCGGCGCACGCTACTGACATCTTAACGGATAGGAATCAGGTGCATCTTATGGTATTTAAGGGGAACTGATTTTTCAGATGTTCCCTGTGGCAGCTTGCATGGCGGTGGAGAGACACTCTGTGGAGTTGATTGACTGGTATGTGTCTTGCTATATGTGTTGATATGATTTTTATGATGTGTTCCTGTATGAACAACGGTCTAAAGATATGTTTTTCCACAGCTCCTGGTGGATCTGGTGCTTGTCTGAGATCTTGTGTAATACTTCATTGTGAACATTCTTTGAAGTTCGGATCCCTACTGAGTATATCCAGCCTGCATGATGTGATCTTGACATTATGCTTTGAGATCTCTCAGATAGGTTGGTGTTTCTTTTGATCACTCTCATTAGGATTTGATCTGCGCTAAGACGTTTCAATCATTCTAACAATAAGCATCTCTAATGTTCTTTATATATTATGTAGTATCGTATGTGGCTTTAGATGGTTCCTTGGACTATTTCCATCTACACCTGACTTCAATATCCACTTGGATAACACACTCTCTCCCCGCCTAATTACATGCTCTGTTTAGTGAAGACTCCATAGATGTGTATCACTAATTGAAATACTTTGATTGTGTACTTTTAATTTAATTACCTGAATTACATAGATTTCTCCACCCTATGAACTTTCCAAATATTGTTTTTTTTATTTTTAAAGTATTTTCTTTTTTATGCCACAGTCTCATTACGTGACTTCACTTTTCCTGGTTCCTGGGAGATTGCCAATTTTTGGCCTTGTGACGCCCAAAATTCTGGTGCCGGCTATGTGGGCGAGTTCATTATTTCGCTCCTAAATTAATCATTTCACATGGGCCTAATCCTTAATGTTGAGGGATATACTGAGGGGTATATTAGATTCTATCTGTATTGATGTAAGATGCATGACAGTATACCATGAAGGTTGGTTATTAGTTATGTTTTTCTGATGTTAATACTGTATAGTTGATTAATATGCTTTCTTGTAGATCATTTTCTGACCTAATATACTCCTGAAGAAGGGGGGTTACCCCTAAACATGTAGAGCGTGCAACTGGAAGAATAAATCTCCCTTTGTAACAGCGCATTATTATATATATATCTGAGTTCTTCCAATTTATGTCAGACAAGTGGATGCTCCATGATTAGCAGCATCCAATGTATATTGTCTACTATTGAAGGCTTTTTATGATGTGTATATTTGTGCATAATAAATGTATATATTTTTGTAAATTGACTGTCGTAAGTTCGTATCGTACCATGAGAGTCCATGTTGCCTCCACAACTGTCCAAATTTCTATCTTGTATTCAGGTATAGTGGAAGTCGGAGTCTAAAGCCTCATACACACGGTACGATTGTTGGCCAACCGAACGTCTGATTTTTGTCCTAAGGGCATGTACAGGGATGTTGTCTTGCATACGAACGATACACAATAGTTGTGCCACAAACACGAACGTAGTGACGTACTACCAGGAATTTCAGCTCTTGAGTGCCACCCTTTCGGCCCCTTCTGTTAATTTTGTGTTTGGTGAGCATTGATTCCGAGCATGCGTGTTTGTACTTTCAACTTTTGTGTGACGGATTTGTGTACTCACCATACGAAAGTCTGATGTTAAACCGTTGTCTGCCAAAAATTTACTAGCCTGCCATCCAACATTTGTTGGCTGAAAGTTGGACAACAATTGTCAATAGGAGCGTACTAACAGTAAGATTTTAGGACAACAGTCTGTCAACAATCGTATCGTGTGTAGGAGGCTTTAGAATAGGACACTGAGCATGGATTGTTGGGGTGTTTGGAGAACAATGCTAACTGACAACAATCAGCAGATGCAAAGAGCACAAAAAAACTATTAGCTCACACAATTTCTAGCAGGATCAAGAGGCATTGTTTCACATAACAAAACAAATTCAATAATTATTTTAACAGATCAAAAGCAGAGCAAAACATTGAAATTCATTGTTAGGGTTTACAAATACTTTAACCACTTGCTTTCTGGGCACTTAAACCCCCCTCTTATCCAGCCCAATTTTCAGCTTTTAGCGCTGAAGCACTTTGAATGACAATTGCGCGGTCATGCAACACTGTACCCAAATGAAATTTTTATCATTTTTCCCCCCACAAATAGAGCTTTCTTTTGGTGGTATTTGATCACCTCTGCGATTTTTATTTTTTGTTAAAAAAATTTAAAAAGACTGAATTTAAAAAAAAAAAAAATATTTTTTTTTGTAATATTTTGTTATAAAAAATTTAAAACAGTTAATTTTTCTCCTTCATTGATGTACGCTGATGAGGCGGCACTGATGGGCACCGATAGGTGGCAGTGATGGGCACTGATGGGTGGCAATAATGGGCACTGATCAGTTACACTGATAGGCAGCACTGCTAGGTGGCACTGATTGGCACTACTGGTGGGCATTGATAGGTGGCACTTGTGGGCATTGATAGGTGGCACTGTGGGCACTGTTAGGTGGCAATGGCAGGTGGCACAGATGAGGCAGATGTGCCTCTTCCACTTCGAGACCGATGTCCCTTGCAGCTGAGCCGGTGATCGGCTTTTTTTTCTACTCATGAAAAAAAAACGATTACCGATCTTTTGTTTACATCATGGAATCAGCTGTCATTGGCTGACAGCTGATCATATGGTAAGGGGCCGGGACCAGCCCCTTACTCGGATCGGTGATCACCCGAGTCTCAGAGACTCGGTAATCACAGCGCGCTCAGCGCACGGCCTGCAGGGCGCGTGCACAGGGGAGGCCATCATATGATGGCCTACCGGAAATTCTGGTCAGCGCTGTGGCCGTCATTCGACCATAGCACAGATGTCAAGTGGTTAAACACCTTAATACCACGTAATTGTAAGAACTGAGGGAGAGGTCCACCTCTCCAGGCAGTCAGTGGCTCTGTACCTTGTGATTGCTGTGCACCAATCACAGCCATTAAAAGCATTAGGATGGCTTACAATGGAGGAAGGAGAGTGCTAAATGTTTGTAAACCTAGCAGGACGGAAGACTGCAGCAGATCAAAGAAGGTGGGGGAATTTAAAGTGCCACTGATCAACAATGATTGTGCAATTGTTTTTTTTAAAGCAAATTACATATTTTTGTTTTTTCCCCTCTATATAGTAAAAATTAAAAACAAATAAAAACACAGTCATTATAGACCACCAAAAAAGCAGTGTCTACAAAAATTTATATACAATTTATTGATAAATGGCCCGGTAATAAAGGGGTATATACAGGCAGGTACTCAAGTGGTTAAACTACAGCAAATGTTCTCCTTTCTAAAATCTTACATACCCCTGATAGTGGACACTTCAAGAATTCCTCCTCTTGGCGAACTTGAACCTCTGCAATTGATGTATATTTGTGCTGTTGAAGAGGGAATGCATCAGTTATAACTCAATTTCTACAAAAAAATCCATACAATAAAACAAAGCGTATTAAATGCACATATTAACACTTCAATGTAAGCTTAAGAAATAGTCTATCAACAGTGTTATCAGTGGTGAATTCCATGGGAAAATAATAGGCGATACCTGAATGCACCACTTACAGAAATATTTCATGGGAACGCAGAGCCTCTTAGTACATTTTTTAGATCTACATGGAAAGGAGAATCATCTCATCAATATTCCCTAATGCCTTAAAAAAACCTTGCTTCCTTTTTGTAGTTTTGTAATTTGTGTGCAATATTACATACACACCCTCTGAGTCTTGCTTTTGCAGCATACACAATGGCCATGCCATTTTCAGAATGCATGTCTAGAAGTTGTCTGACTCACTACAAACAATATATGATCAGTATGTCATCAAAACAGTTGATAAGCAGGTAGGCTGTGTGCTTACAGTAATATACAAAGCTATTTTTAAGCATTAGAAAAAAAGAATTATAATGAGCCTGTAAATTTTGTAACTTGAAGTACAGTGGAGGCCACAGGAATGATTCATAGACCATGGGTTATATGCAGCTAACTTTAGATGATTGGACACTGGCAAAAGCTTTGCTAGGTCTGCCCCCTGGTGTACCCAAATAACCTCACCCACTCCAAGGGGCTCCAGTTTTGTTAGCAAGCAATAGGAAGATCACAGAGAAGAGAGAGGAGGGACCTGTTTTCTGTACTGTACTCCAAGATACAGAATTTACGGGTACAGAAAAAGTTTTTTTTTTAAATCTTTAACAGTACCCATGAATCAATTTATAGACCATGGAACCTCCCCAAGAAATATTCGATGGGTGGTCAACAAAACAGCTACAAAACATCTGCAACAGACCCACAGGAAGAAAACAAGAAGGCCAACAGATTTTAGGTCAGTGACTCTTAGGTGCAATGGAAACATGGTGAAAGTCATAGGTATCATACCTTACACCAGACCCTTAGGGGGATTATGGTGAAACGCTGTGCCATCTGGCAGTGAATGAAGGAGATTTCAAGGGAAGACAAGAAACATTACGAAGGTAAAGAGAAAACTGGCCTCCAGGCTATTCTGTCCCCAGATGAAAGAGAAGTCTAATGAAGGTATGAAAATGTAATCTAATGAGTGTTCTCCCCAGAGGAATTTCTCCATAGGCAAGGATAGCTCAGGATAAACACGAGATGCTGTAGGAGTTTCAGCAGGTGACATGGATGAGTCATGTGTAGACAAAGGTTGCACAGGGAAAGCAGGTGCTGGGAGAAGGCAAGGGATTCTAAGGAAAAAGAAATATGGCCAGGGCAAGATAAACAGAGTATGAAAGACAAAACAAGGAACTCAGGATTAGATCTTTTTATTAGCCTTTATGGGGCGGGGGTGGGGGGGCTGTCATCCTAAAGAATTTCCAAGTAGGAAAATTATGTTATGCCCATTGGTATTGCAAGGGGAGGAATCCCACGTAAGGACAGGGTGCCATAACCCAGAGAATATTCATGTGTCAACACTATTTGGAAAGTTGTCACTCCTCCATAGTCCTGAAGGTGAAGGATGAGGCTGAGTATGGTTGGTAAGCCTCAAGGATGCTAGGGACCATGGGTGGAGAAGAGGGGGAATCAGCCATGAATCCCAGGAGTAGGGAAGATTGAAAACATTCTGATGCAATCAATCGGACAATAGTATATCCCATACTTACGTCTAGACCTAGGCAAGGGACAGCAAACTAAACACCTTATCCTGGAACCGGCTATTAGCGAACTGGTTATATCATGGCAAAAAGGGGTGTCTGGGTTCCAGATTGTGTAATAAAACCTCCTTGAGTGGAAGGGTTTAGGAATCTGTCACCCAAGATAATGAAGCACCCCTTGTTGTCTGTAAGGGAATTTGTGTGAGAAAAAGACCCCCAATTTGGGGCCACAGATAATGTTCAGAACACAAAATGTTTGATGAATTAGATACAGAAAAGACTATCTTGTCAATGTGTTATTTATCAAACATTTTTGGTGTCTGAAGAGATGTTAGAACCTGGACAAAAACCGTATATATTCGAGTATAAGCTGAGTTTTTCAGCACATTTTTTTTGTGCTGAAAGTGCCCCCCTCGGCTTATATAGTCGAGCACTTTTCTGCAGCAAAAAATGTCATTTTCCGAACCGACTTTGGGGCCTCGTATCTCGGCGACCCTCAGTGCTAGGAAATTTGGTGTGCAAACCCAGTGGGACTAGTACCACAACATATCCAAAGCTGGGGTTCCTAGCACCAAGTGGCCCCGAGATACAGGGCCCCAAAGTCAGTTCGGGAAATGTCATTCTCTGCTGCAGTGCTTGACATTTTCTGAACCGATTTTTGGGGCCCTGTATCTCAGGGCCACTTGGTGCTAGGAACCCCAGCTTTGAATATATTTTGGTGCTAGTTCCATTGGGTTTGCACACCAAATTTGGGGTTCCTAGCAACAAGGGGCCCCGAGATACGGGGCCCCAAATTTGGTTTGGAAAATGACATTTTTTGCTGCAGAAAAGTGCTTGACTCGAGTATAAGCCGAGGGGGGCACTTTCAGCACACAAAAAATGTGCTGAAAAACTCGGCTTATACTCGAATATATACGGTTTTTGTCCAGGTTCTAACATCTCTTCAGACACCAAAAATGTTTGATAAATAACACATTGACAAGATAGTCTTTTCTGTATCTAATTCATCAAACATTTTGTGTTCTGAACATTATCTGTTGCTCCAAATTGGGGGTCTTTTTGGGGTGCCTAGCACTAAATGGCCCCGAGATACGGGGCCCCAAAATCGGTCAATGCAGCAATGTCATTTCGGGACCCTTTGGGTCCAGAGATCCCAAATGTTGGCTGCAGCTAGGGGGCATCTAGGAACCCTTAACTACCGAGTTTGAAGTTTGGGGGACCTATGGCTGCAAATGGGCACAGTGAGGCATGCAAATGGGCATTGTTGACCCTCTTTTCCACTTACAGTAGCTGTGTATTTCTCACCCTAGGCTTATCTACGAGTCAATTAGTTTTCCCAGTTTTTTATGGTAAAATTAGGTGCCTGGGCTTATATTCGGGTCGACTTATACTCGAGTATATACGGTATGTCAGAAAATAATACCCCTAATGGCATGTAGGCACAGCCTTTGGGGGGTATAGAAGGCAGCAGCTGTCAGCTATTAGATGACAGAATTTAGATTCCACTGGTTATGCCAGGGGATAAGAGGACCTAGTGCAGAGATCTTCAAACTACGGCCCTCCAGCTGTTGTGGAATTACACATCCCATGAGGCATTGTAAAACTTTGACATTCACAGACATGAGTAGGCATGATGGGAATGATGGGAATTGTAGTCCCTGAACAACTGGAGGGCCATAGCTTGAAGACCCCTGACCTAGTAAATGGAAGTAATCATTCACAGCGGTAAGAGAAGGTTTACAGTGATAAGCAGGCAAGAATAAATTTAACTCGTAAAATGCCCTCGATGGGACAGCCCTGCCCAAGCGACACGTCGGGTTCGGTGTATGCTGGAATTTCGCCAATCTCAATCTCAATCGCCAATTTCGCGTCAGGTAGGCTTTGTGTACTATATACAGTTGTGTCAGTCTGTCGGACAGTTTGGGAGACATTGTCTTGGTTCCTTCTAAAATCTCGTCCCAGTCATCGTCGGCTATGGGTCCTACGTCCTGTTCCCATACTGTTTTGGCCTTGTGTAAAACTGCAGCTGCACCCCATTGTCTAATTGTGCAATACAGGTGTGATATAAGTTTAGAGGGGTCATCTCCCATAACTATACTCAGCACAGGGGGAGGCTCCATCCCTACATTTATGTCCGGCAACTGGGTTCTAAGTGCATGTCGGAGCTGCAGGTATTTAAATGCTAATTGGTGTGGAAGAGAAAACTCTTCTTTAAGAGTCTGGAACTGCTTGAGCCCGGAGGTGGACAAGACCTGATGGAGATACAATATTCCATGTCTAGCCCAAACTATCGAATCGGGAATTGTTTCTAGTTCTGGCATGTGACTGTTAAGCCACAATGGGGTATGGGAATGAAATTTCCCCACATTTTGCTTTTTAAGAGCTATTTCCCAGATCCTTTGGTGGTGTAGCAGCATACCCGAGTTGTACTGTGCAGAGGGACCTGGTGCTTTTTTCCCCGCGGAGTATAGCTTGAATGGGTGTATCCGTTTGTCACAAACCAAAGAGCAGGCCCGAGTATCCCCCCATTTGTTCAATAAGTCTTAATGCTGCTTGGAGTGATGGTCCCTGGTCCGCTAGGTATAATATTGTGTCATTGGAATACATTCCAATTTTATCGACTGTAGTGCCTCTGCGCAGACCCTGGATATCAGGGTGTGCTCTGATGGCAATGGCCAGTGGCTCGGCTGCCAGCGCATACAATAAGGGAGAGAGGGGACACCCTTGCTGGGTGCCCCTCTCTAATGGAAACTGCTCCAAGAGCCAGCCATTTACAAAAATTCTCACCCTGGGTGTCTGGTATAGGAGTTGTCCCCATTTTATAAAGCGTGCCCCAAACCCATAGCTGTGCAGGCATTCCCATAAATATGGCCATTCTACTGAATCAAAGGCCTTAGCTGTATCTAACGCCACAACCACCCTCGTTCCTGAGTTGTCGTGTCGGGCTTGAATATTCGTATATAGTCGCCTGATGTTCATAGCTGTGTTTTTTCCCGGCATAAAGCCTGTTTGGTCCGTGTGAATTAAAGTTAAGATGGCAGTGTTTAACCTAGAGGCTAAAATTTTAGTTAAGATTTTGATATCTACCTGCAGGAGTGAGATAGGTCTGTAGGATTCAGGGAAATGCGGGTCTTTTCCCGGTTTGGGGAGAACAATGATTTGGGCTTCCTGCATAGATTCGGGGAGTGAGTTCTGATCAAATATAGACTGATATAATGCTTTTAGCTTGGGGACCAAGATATCTGAGTAAGTTGCATTAAATTCCAAAGGTAGTCCATCCATCCCCTGAGCTTTGGATTTGGCTAACTGTGCGATCACTTCCGTGATGTCGTGTTCTGTGATGGGTGCGTCAAGAAGCTCAGATTGTTCTTGATTCAACCGGGGGAACTGTATGGAAGATAAATACGATTGAATCTCCCTTCGCGTGTATGTGTTTTGGGATTTGTATAGGTTGCCGTAAAATTGCTTAAACTGAGCTGCCACCTGCCCTGGATCTGTTACATTACACCCATCTGGGTTAGTAAGCGATACCACCACTGGGAGCTTTTCTTCCATGTGGGCCAGAAAGGCCAGCAGTCTCCCCGCCCTTTCTCCCTGTTCATACACTCTCTGCCTACAGAAAAAAACATGCTGTTTAGCCTTCTCTGTGTGTAGTTGTGTGACTAGTTGAGTCTGCAGTTTCACTCTGTCCAGGTTTTCAAGGGTTGGGCTGTAGGCCACTTCTAAATCCCGCAATTTGTCAGATGTGAGTTGAAGTATGGTGTTAGACTCTCGTTTCAGCCTATTTATTCAAGAAGACAATATTCTACGGGCGTGACTTTTAAAGTCCTCCCAGCGTGTGGTAAGGGTAGAGGATTCCTGTATCCTCTCCAAAAAGAAGAGCAGTTACCTGGCGATGGAGTCATGGTCCCTAAGAAGGGATAGCCAGTGGGGGTTTAGTCGCCGTCGCCTGGTGGGAGAGGCTACCCGCAGGGATGCTGTCAGCCAGCACGGAGAGTGGTCAGACAAGATCCTAGGGGCGAAACCTGTGCCCGTGACCTTTGGCTATAGGGCCCTGGACAGAAGAATATAGTCTATCCTAGACATAGTATTATGACTTACTGAGTGGCAGGTATAAGCTCTGGTGGTGGGGTTGGCATGTCTCCAGACGTCAATAAGGGCAAATTCAGTCAGTGTACAGTACAGTCTAGAATGCAGTGGTTCCCCAATTCTGGGTTCAGCCCTTGTAGGGCGGTCCAGAGACAGAGTCATCGTGTGATTAAAATCCCCCATCCACACTACAGGTACGACCGGGTACAGTGCCATAAATGCAAGACCCTCTGCGACCACATCCGCCCTGTATGGAGGGGGGATATAACTAGCCAGTATTAATAAGGGGTCTCCCCCCACAATCGCATGTAGAAAGAGGTATCTGCCCTGCTGATCCGACACCACGGAGACCAGTTAAAAAGGTGTAGATTTTGCTATCAGCACTGTTACCCCTCTAGACATATTTGTGTGGGTACTGTGGTAGGCCCATCCCACCCAAGGACGTTTCAGTGCCGCCTGTAGGTGACCTGTGACATGCGTCTCCACCAATATTGTAGCACGGCTGTCCTTTTAATCTTATCCCGCATGCCCCTCACATTCCACATCATAAATTCAATGTCTGCCATGGTGTTCATTGGCACGTAGATTGCATATGGATTGGCAGGTCAGCACCCCCCACCCAATACTGATACAGCACAACCGCTCCACAATTCAACACATATGCAATAAGTGCTTGTTTAGAGTTATTCCAAGTAAGTAACAAGTGCACAACGGTGCTAACATTCCCAATGCTCCGATCAAGGGATCTGGCATTTTCCTTCCCTCCCAGCTTCTCGCCTCCCCAACTTGGCAGAAGCATATACGCCCTTACAACCTTTATGTGAATCAGCTTCCAGCTATCAGCATTAACTGGAGGTACACATCTTAGTTTATGATGAGCAGGAAAGTTCAAAATAAAGAGGAAAATAAGAGGGTTGCAAACATAATAGGGACGATTATTCACTGTGTGAAGCAAGGGTAGGGCACGATGCATGTCCTGTATGTCTCTCTCACTGTCCAAGTGAGACTCACGCTGCAAGGATATACAGTCATCCTGGTGTACTAAGGACATGTGCCTTGGCCCGGGATATCTCCATGCATGTGCCATGGGGGCAATGATATGTACAGGGTGACACACTCATCGGTCCAAGCTGCTCCAGGCCCAAAGTCAGGTGTTCAGGGGTAACAGCACTCTACGTTCCCCCCCCCCCCCCCCCAAGGGGAGATTAGTGCGTACACGGGTCTGGCCCCCTAAGCTCAAGGGGGGAGACTCCAATCATATATTCAGTAATGCATAGGTTGTGAAGATGGGGGGAGGGGGGGGACATGCAAGTGATTATTATTATTATTATTATACGAGATTTATATAGCGCCAACAGTTTACTCAGCGCTTTACAATGTATAAGGGGGACAACACAATTACAGTACAGTTCAATACAAAAGGTACAGGAGGGCCCTGCTCGTAGAGCTTACATTCTGAAAAATTGGAAACAATTTGGAACCCAAATTGTGAAAAGGGGGTTGAATGAGAGGTGGGTAACTTTCCTGTGAAAGAGCAAATGTGGAACAAGAATTCCCCCCACAGTGAAGGGAACCTTTAGAGGAAAGGTATGGCCTGTCATCTTCTGACAAAAGCAGCAGTACTCACAGTAACAGGCCGTGAACCCGTTTATCCATCCGGACGTCTGCGTTGGTCCAACCAGCGTGTTGCTGCCTTTGGGTCCTCAAAGAATATAGCTCTGCCATCCTCCTCCACCCTCATTCTGGCCGGGAACAACATGGCGTATTTCAGGTGTGCTGCCCTGAGCCGTCTCTTGACCTCCTGGAATTGTGCACGCTTTCTTTGGACTTCATTGGAGAAGTCAGGAAACACCGCGACCTGGCCGTTGCCCAGGGTGATATTGCCTTTCTCTCTGGTTAGGCGAAGGATTTTATCTCTGTCTCTAAAGTTGAGAAACTTGGCAATAAAGGTTCTGGGGGGAGCTCCCACAGGCGGAGGTTTTGCAGGGATGCGGTGCGCCCGTTCCACTGCAAACATGACAGAAAAGGCCTCTCTACCAAAATGTTGAATTAGGAGGGATTCTAGGTATTCAGCCGGGTTGGTACCTTCTGCCTTCTCAGGTAGACCGATGAACCGAAGGTTGCAGCGTCTCAAACGATTCTCCATATCATCCTGGTGATCGTGTAGCTGCTGGATCTGTCGCTGCAGGTCCTCCGTAGTATGGCTCAGGGGATGCAGGATGTCCTCCGCCGCTCCAATACGTGTCTCGACCTTGGTAACTCTGTCTTTTACCTTGAATAGGTCCTGGCGCAGAAGGGAGATGTCGATTTTGACTTCATCTATTTTGGTGGTAAGTGTCCCCTGCAGTGACGCTATGGCATCCAAGACCTTTGCTGTGTCTGTGCCCTGGTGGGCTGCCATTGAGCACGTGCCGTTGCCATTTTTGGCTTGTGGGTCTTGATCTTGATGGCGGAATTTCGCTAGCTTATCCACCGCCTCGGATGCCCTTTTCAGTGGGGACATGTTCCCTCTCTGCCCTTGTGGGTGGACTGCCAGGCTTCCCCCAGGTGGAGTAAGGTGGCCGCTGTTGCAGGAGTTAGCTCGGGGCCATGTATCGCCCCCCAAGCAGCTGCTAGTTGTGGCTGTGTCAGCCAACTCAGAGGCCGTTTCAGGGGTGGATGGGGCACAGGGCTGGCAGAGGATCCAGGAAAGCCCACCAAGGCCGCAGCCGGGTGCACCAAGATGGCTGCCGCTCCGGGACACAGGCCGGATCCGCGGCCTGTCCTAAAGCAGGCACGGGGCCCGGATGCCCTGCAGCTAAGGCCTCAAGCTGTCCGGAGGCTGTTTCTGAAGGGGGGTGGTTTTGGGGCGGTCAGGGGGGGCCAAAATAGTCCGCCTCGGCCGCCACCGGGTGTATCAAGATGGCCGCCGCTCCGGAAACTAGGCCGAAGCTGCGGCCTTTCCTAGAGGCGAGTCCGGGATTCCTCACCACAGCGGCCACAGGCAGCGCTCCTGCTGGCCGACAGGCTCCAAAGACAGCAGGGGAAGCAGGAGAGGTCCCCAGGCATGGGATACGATAAAGATCGGGCAGGATGCTGTCAGGATGTGTGTCAGGAGTGTGGGTCAGCGGAGCTCACACTACATGCAGCCTACTTCATTGCTCTCCAGGCCACGCCCCTCTAGTGTCTGTATATTTATTCCAATTGGCTGTGTTCAACCCTTTTGTACTCTTGTACAAAGCGTCTCCAAGAAGTTGATTCTTCCTAAAATTTCAGGAAGAGATCATTGATGCACTTTTGTTTGTTTCTGTCGCTACCACACACTAGTGGAGTATTAATATAAAGTACAGCACGGCACAGTCTAGGGCACACTTTCACACAGGGTCTTGAAAGATGTTAGTCAGGAAACTGGCTATCACATTTTGAGAGACCCTAGCCTGGAACGTTTAAAGTTTATAAGTTACAAAAAAAGTGAAAAAAATAAATAAATAAAAATAAATCAAAAATAGTTGTCATTTTATTGAGGTAATGTTCTGTTACTGTGTTTTATTGATAACTGTTTTCTTTACAGGAATGCATTCAAGCTGCAGCACTAATCTGTTTATTCTGACAGCAGCAGGGTGTGCTTTCAGAATACATACAGTGATTGCAGGGCTGTAGGAGATTTCTCATCCGCAGTTAAAAAAAAAAAAAACATATGTGCCCAGGCATGAGGGGCCTGAGGTGGTCAGTGGGCGGATTGCCCCTATGCTTCGGCGTATATTTTTTCACTTTTTTTGGCAGAAATTTCTTCATTCACATTGATCAGTGTGAATAGAGGAATTGGTTCTTTTTTCCGTTCAGTCAGAATGAAAAAAAAAAAACAAAACATTGCATGTATGCCCTTCATTAGAAGTGGGTGGATGCAGGGCGGTATTTAATGGTGGGCATACCACACACCTTTTCTGGCAGAGATTTCAGTTAAAAAAAAAAAGAAAAGTTGTTTTATCGAGTTAAAGTGGTTGTAAACCCTTACATATACCCAGTGAAGTGAATTGCCTCAGATGATACACAAAGATGAAACAAATCCTCCTACATAAGTTTTACTTGTATATCTGCTGTCTTCCCTTTTCTACACTCTTTGAAAAGTGCAGATTGTGTTAGAAATCTTTCTTCCTGTTTCAGCAGTAGGTGGGGAGTATGGGCTTATGCTGTGCGTGAGCTGATCGGAGGAGAGAGACCCCCCCCCACTCTGCTTTTTTCCAGACTTACCATTCTCCCAAGGCAGCTGGCCACCCAGGGAAGAATCAACTCATTTGGGCGCCTTCATACCTGCTTGTTTCGTGTGTGCTCAGTGTAAGACAACACCTTCCAGTGGGTCTCCTACAACCCATACCCAATGGAGAGATGCCTTGAACCCACTTATCTATGGATTTTATTGTGGAGTTAACCAACTCCCAGGGCAACACCGTTATTCTTATGGTGGTTGACCAGTTCTCCAAAATGTCACATTGTATTCCACTTAAGAAGTTGCCCACATCCAAAGAACTGGTATCCATTTTTGCTCGGGAGATCTTACATCATTACATGGGCTACCCAAGGTTATCATCGAAGACAGGGGTAGCCAGTTTGTCTCCAGATTTTGGCAAACCTTTTGTGCACAGTTGGGAATTCAGCTTTCCTTCTCCTTTGCATATCACCACAGTCCAATGGGGCCGCAGAACGAGCCAACCAAGCCTTGCAGCAGTTTCTACGCTGCTATATTTCTGACCACAATAACGACTGGTCAGACCTCTTAGCTTGGGCGGAGTTTGCTCACAATAGTGCCGTCAAAAACGCTTCCCGATTGTCCAGTTTTTGGCGAATTATGGTTTCCAACCATCCATGTTGCCTGACTCATTTGCTCCTCAAAGAATTCCTGCCTTAGAGGAGCATCTCCGTGGTCTTCATTCCACTTGGGCACAGGTCAAGGAGTCCTTGCAACGTGACAGTGATAGGTATTTTTTTTTAAACTTGTCTTCCATGGGCTCAACATGCCTCTCCAAATTCCTTGGGGTGTCTACTTTCCAAAAGAGGGTAATTGGGGGGGGGGGGGGGGTTGTACAGTCCTATCATTTTATCACCTCAAGAAATGTGATAGGCAGTCAGAAAGTAAAAGCTGCGTAAATTCCAGTATACAGTATCTCACAAAAGTGAGTACACCCCTAAGTGAAAATGTCCAAATTGGGCCCAATTATCCATTTTCCCTCCCTGGTGTCATGTGACTTGTTAGTGTTACAAGACCTCAGGTGTGTTAAATTTGGTGTTATCGCTCTCACTCCCTCATACTGGTCACTGGTGCAACATGGCACCTCATGGCAAAGAACTCTGAGGATCTGAAAAATAGAATTGTTGCTCTACATAAAGATGGCCTAGGCTATAAGAAGATTGCCAAGACCCTGAAACTGAGCTGCAGCACAGTGGCCAAGACCATACAGCGGTTTAACAGGACAGGTTCCACTCAGAACAGGCCTCGCAATGGTCGACCAAAGAAGTTGAGTGCACATGCTCAGCGTCATATCCAGAGGTTGTCTTTGGGAAATAGACATATGAGTGCTGCCAGCATTGCTGCAAAGGTTGAAGGGGTGGGAGGAGGTCCGCCTGTCACTTCTCAGAACATGCGCCACACACTGCATCAAATTGATCTGCATGGCTGTCGTCCCAGAAGGAAGCCTCTTCTAAAGATGATGTACAAGAAAGCCCACAAACAGTTTGCTGAAGACAAGCAAACTAAGGACATATATTACTGCAACCATGTCCTGTGTTCAGATGAGACCAAGATAAACTTATTTGGGTCAGATGGTGTCAAGACTGTGTGGCAGCAACCAGGTGAGGAGTACAAAGACAAGTACGTCTTCGATACAGTCAAGCATGGTGGGAGTGTCATGGTCTGGGGCTGCATGAGTGCTGTCAACACTGGGGAGCTACAGTTCATTGAGGGAACCATGAATGCCAACATGTACTGTGACATACTAAAGCAGATGATTCCCCTCCCTTTGGAGAATGGGCCGCAGGGCAGTAGTCCAACATGATAACGACCCCAAACACACATCCAAAGATGACCACTGACTTGCTAAAGAAGATGAGGATAAAGGTGATGGACTGACCAAGCAAATCTATAGACCTAAACCCTATTGAGCATCTGTGGGGCATCCCCAAACGGAAGGTGGAGTAGTGTGAGGTCTCTAACATCCACCAGCTCCGTGATGTCGTCATTGAGGAGTGAAAGAGGACTCCAGTGGCAACCTGTGAAGCTCTGCTGAACTCCATGCCCAAGAGGGTAAGGCAGTGCTGGAAAATAATGGTGGCCACACAAAATATTGACACTTTGTGCCCGACTTGGACATTTTCACTTAGGGGTGTACTCACTTTTGTTGCCAGCAGTTTAAACATTATTGGCTGAGAGTTATTTTGAGGGGACAGCAAATTTACACTATACAGTAGAAAATGCCGCGCTGGAGCAACAAAAATAAAGCAGCAGTAAACAGTGTGACAGCACAAGATAACAATAATAAAAATAAACTGCGCTAAATGTCCTTTACATTATTAAAAACGTTATATGACATAAACGTCTGAAGTAAATATTAAGTAGTACAGTCCAAGTATCCCTTTAAGCAAAAAAAAAAAAAAGGCACTCCGGACCACCCAAATGCTTCAACATGCACAAAAATGATTCACAATCCAAACATCATGATAATAAGTTGCCCTTACCAGAACACCAAATATAGTAGGTGGATGGCTTAAACCCAGCCGGGGCCTTTATGGTAGAGACCAATCAGCTCTGTCAAAATTCAGTTCCCTCAGTTTAATACCGGAAGAAAAAAATGACAAGAAGGCTGGCCATAGTGAAGTACTGTTATACAACGTGTGTGGACATACAACCATGACCAACACCCTATTGTGCACTTAAAACGAAAGGTGATATCCCACCACCACAGCTGTAGAGTGTGCTTACCAACTCTCAGACTTTACACTCATTTGGCTCTATATCACACTGGGAGATTGATTGCTGTAGTCAGGAAATGCTTATCCACAGTATACAGAATACATTTGGCCTAAATTTATGACAAAATTTGAGTTTATTGGATATTGTTTATAACAGTAGAAAATATTGTGTTTTTTTCAAAATTTTCTGTCTTTTTTCAGTTTATATCGCAAAAAACAAACCCTGTGGTGATCAAATACCGCCAAAAGAAAGCTCTATTTGTGCGAAAAAAGGACATAAATTTTGTTTGGGTATAGCGTTGTATGACCATGCAATTACCAGTTAAAGTAGCGCAGTGTGGAATAGAAAAAAAAGGCCTGGTCAGAAAGGGGGTAAAACCTTCCAGAGGTCAGGCGGTTAACTGGCTGATACTCAATGCTGTCTCCATTATTCCAGGGTAGGGAAGGCCTACTAGTCCACGCACACATCTTACTCCCCTACGGTGAGTGTCCTGGTACATGGTGCTTTGAATTTCCAGGAATACGTCAGTGTGGCGAATAATTATTTGATCCCCTGCAGATTTTGTAAGTTTACCCACTTACAAAGAAATTAATGGTCTATAATTTTTATCATAGGTGTATGTTAAATGATAGAGACAGAATATCAACCAAAAATCCAGAAAAAACATGATACAAATATTATAAATTGATTTGCAGTTCAGTGAGTAAAATAAGTATTTAATCCCCAAGCAAAACATGACTTGGTACTTTGTGGAGAAACCCTTGTTGGCAAGCACAGAGCCAAGACATTTTTTGTAGTTGGTTACCAGGTTTGCACACATCTCAGGAGGGATTTTGGTCCACTCTTCTTTACAGATCTTCTCTGAATCCTTAAGGTCTCTTGGCTGTCGCTTGGCAATTCGAAGTTTCAGCTCCCTCCAAAAATTTTCTATAGGATTAAGGTCTGGAGACTGGCTAGGCCACTCCATGACCTTGATGTGCTGCTTCTTGAGCCACTCATTTGTTGCCTTAGCGGTATGTTTTGGGTCATTGTCATGCTGGAAAACCCATCCATGACCCATCTTTTGTGTTCTGGCTGAGGGAAAAAGGTTCTCATCCAAGATTTTACAATGCATGGCCCCGTCCATTGGCCCCTCAATGCGGCAAAGTCGACCTGTACCTTTAGCAAAGAAACAGCGGAAAAGCATAATGTTTACATCTCCGTGCTTGATTGTAGGGATGGTGTTCTTGGGGTCATAGTCAGCATTTTTCTTCCTCCAAACACGGCGAGTTAATGCCAAATAGCTCAATTTTAGTCTCATTTGACCACAGCACTTTCTCCCAATCCTGCTCTGAATCATTTAGATGTTCATTGGCAGTCTTCAGATGGGCCTGTACATGTGCCTTCTTGAGGAGGGGGACCTAGCGGGCGCTGCAGGATTTCAATCCATGGCAGCGTTTTCTGTTACCAATGGTTTGTTTGGTGACTGTGGTCCCATCTGCCTTGAGATCATTCACAAGCTCCCCCATGTAGCTCTGGGCTGATCCCTCACGTTTCATGATCATCCTTAGCCCCATGGGGCAAAATCTTGCATGGAGCTCCAGACCAAGGGCAATGGATGGTTATTTTGTATTTCTTCCATTTGCAAATAATCGCTCCAACGATGTCTTTTGTTGAACAAGTTTCTTGCTGATGGTCTTGTAGCCCCTATTCCAGCCTTGTGCAGGTCTACAATCTTGTTCCTGACATCCTTTGACAGCTCTTTGGTCTTGCCCATGATCGTGAGGTTTAAGGCCGGGTTCACACTGGTACGACACAACAGTCATACGACTGGATCTGACTCTGCCCTGCGACATGAAGTCCGAAATCCATCTGACTTTGATTCTAACAATACCAGGCACTTTGTGTCTGGTATGAATCTTTAGGAGAAACTCCACGGCAGAAAAAAAAAAAAAATGGCATGGGGTTCCCCCTCCAGGACCATACCAGGCCCTTCGATCGGGTATGGATTTCAGGGGAACCCCCACGCGTGGGATCCCCCCCAAGATCCATACCAGACCCTTATCCGAGCACGCACCCCATCAGGTCATGAAAGGGGGTGGAGACGAGCAAGCGCCCCCCCTCCTGAACCATACCAGGCCACATGCCCTCAACATGGGTGTGTGGGTGCTTTGGCCCTGCCCCCCACCCCAAAGCACCTTGTTCCCATGTTGATGAGGACAAGGACCTCTTCCCGACAACCCTGGCCGTGGTTGTCGGGGTCTGCGTGCAGGGGGTTTATTGGAATCTGGAAGCCCCCTTTAACAAGGGGACCCCCAGATTCTACCCCCCCATGTGAATGAGTATGGGTTAAATGTGTCAAAAATAAAAACAGTACACAGGTTTTTGACAAAGTAATTTATTAAATCAGCTCTGTCGTCTCTTCCGATTTCTTCTTCCCTCTCTGGCTCTTCTCCATCCTCTCTGCAAGGTGTCCTCTCCCTCTACTTATTCTTCTCCTCTTTGCACTTTCTTCTCCCTCTGCTGATGTCTTCTGCCTCTGCTGGCTCTCCTCTCTCCGATGTTCTCTCGATGCTCTCTCCCGCTCTAATGCTAGGTCCGCGCTGTGCCGTTACTTATATAGGCATGGGGCGGGGCCACCGGGTGATGTCATCAAGAGGCCCTCCCCCTTGTGATGTCACCACCCCATCATGCCCCCGGCGGTGATGTCACAAGGGGCGGGGGCTCCATATGACGTCACTCGGTGACCCCGCCCCATGCTTATATAAGTATTGGCACACCGCAGAGAAACAGAGAAAGAACAGAGAACAGAGAAAGAAGACAGTGGCACAAGACATCAGTGGCGAGAGGAGACCCGGCAGAAGAGGGAGAAGACAGCGCAAAAAGGAGGGAGAAGAGCAGGAAAGGGGACAAGAAATCAGAAGAGACATCAGAGCTGATTTAATAAATTACTTTGTCAAAAACCTTTGTACTGTTTTTTATTTTTGACACTTTTTATTAGGTGAATGGGTAGGGGTACAATGTACCCCATACTCATTCACATAGGGTGGGGGGCCAGGATCTGGGGGCCCCTTGTTAAAGGGGGCATCCAAATTCCTAAAAGCTCCCCGCCCGTATACCCCGACAACCACCAGCCAGGGTTGTCAGGAAGAAGCCCATGTCCTCATCAACATGAGGACAAAGCGCTTTGGGTGGGGGGCGCAGTGCCCCCCTGCCCCAAGGCAGCTATACCCCCATGTTGAGGGCACGTGGCCTAGTATGGTGGAGGTGCGCTCACTCATCCCACCCCCTTTTCTGACCTACCGGGCTGCACGCTCGGAGAAGGGTCTGGTATGGATATTGGGGGGGGCGTAGGGGTTCCCCTTAAAATCCATACCAGACCAAAGGGCCTGGTATGGTCTTGGAGGGGGAACCCCATTTTTTTTTATTTGGCGTGGAGATCCTCTTCAACAAACCTCAGAGCACAAGTCGCATTCCAAAGTCATATCAGTTAAGACGATGATCCGACTTCAATGATATTAAATGGGCTGAAGTAGCTTCAAAGTAGGACCGAAGTAGTGCAGGAACCTTTTTCAAAGTCAGACCAGTTAAGACGGCTCTCATAAGGGAACCACTGATTTGCATACGTCATGAGCGCCTGATGTCGGAGCATTTATCATACAAGTGTCAACCCGGCCTAAATGGAAGAAAGATTCTGTGGACAGGTGTCTTTTATACACCTAACCATTTGTCATTAGGAGCAACTTCTTAAATGGACAGGACTAATCTGTGTACCACATGAGCACACACTGTAGCCAGTCTGTGGGAGCCAGAATTATTGTTGGCTGGTAGGGAATCAAATACCTTTTTTACTCACTGAACTGCAACTCAATTTATAACATTTGGATCATTTATAAATCAATGATGGGGTGTGGCGCTCCCTATATAGGTTTATAATGGGATGGACAACTGTAATATGGTGGGGGGCCAACTTGCTGCCCCACTAGTGAGCGTAACCCACCTAAACCCAATTGTGTGGTGATTACAAAACAGTAGAAATAATAAAAAATAATATAAATACCATCAATAAAATTGTTAAAGTGTTCAGATTAATAGGCCTCTCTATGTGTTAGAATATACCATAATGGATGCCATAAAAAAGTGCCCAATGGTTTCTCTCAAAAGTGTTGGGTAAATGTGAGACTGAATAGGTATAATAATACCCTATAGGTGTGTTAGTGATATACTTTCATAAATGACACCTCAAAAAGTGCAATCCACATTAATAATAATAATAATAGTAGTACCTTGGATCTGTATTTGCATCTGGTACATTGTTGCTGGACTTGTTTTTACTTATTTGGAAATTTTAATTGAATATATTTTTTTAATAAACCTAACATAATACACTATGGGAGCCTTTAGTCCTTTTTTCTATGAGGGAACTACCATGACTATGCTTTAATTACCTACACGAAAGCCAGAGATTACCCTGGGAGTCCTACCAACCACGGTGGCGAGGGGACCGCTGAGGCTATATCCATATGCACATTGCCCCTTTGGGGTGACTGGATCTGGTGAGTGGGGACCCTTGAGGGGGAGCACAAAAGTCACCAAGGATACTGAGAGCACTTTAGTTACGTTTTCTGAGGAATTTTTTTCGCAATTTCTGGAGAAATCTAATACACAATTTATGGACTGTTATATGAACACTATATGATTTAGTTTGGCGTTATGCCCACGGATCCTTTGAACTGTTTTGAACTGTTTGCAACTTATGGCCTTTGAATAGCTAACTTAAGCGTACTAATATTATTATTAATGTGGATTGCAATTTTTGAGGTTTAATTTATGAAAGTATATCACTAGCATACCTATAGGGTATTATTATAGCTATTCAGTCTCACATTTACCCAACACTTTTGAGAGGAACCATATGGCACTTTTTTATGGCATCCATTATGGTATATTCTAACACACAGAGAGGCCTATTAATCTGAACACTTTAACAATTTTATTGATGGTATTTATATTATTTTTTATTATTTCTACTGTTTTGTAATCACCACACAATTGGGTTTAGGTGGGTTACGCTCACTAGTGGGGCAGCAAGTTGGCCCCCCACCATATTACAGTTGTCCATCCCATTATAAACCTATATAGGGAGCGCCACACCCCATCATTGATTTATAATTGTAACTATTTGGAGAATCCCTAGGGAAGCTCCTTTCAGGGGGGCGGCATACCTAAATATTGACCTAAGCGCAGCCATTATATAAATTTATAACATTTGGATCATGATCATGTTTTTTTGGATGTTTGGTTGATATTCTGTCTCTATCATTTAAAATACACGTATGATAAAAATTATAAACGCTTCAGTTCTATGTAAGTAGGCAAACAAAAATTGACAGGGGATTAAATAAATATTTTCCCCACTGCAAAAATATGCCCTCATCTTTTTACTAAAGCGATGCTCCAGCTTCTCATTTCTTATTACGTTGGGAAGCCAGACTGCCCATTACTAATTATTGGAGATTTCAACTGTTACTTTAACCCTTCTCTTGACAGGCATCCCATTCCGCCAGTAAAATAAAAAGTGTAGCGCTATATATTATATAGACATATAAATCAAAAACCCCAATCCATAAGTGCATACAAACAGTAAGTAAAAACCTATCACACCTTGTATGACCATAAATATGGATTGCACAATAAAGTAACACTGTTATTCAGCAAAACAGTATAAAGTGAAACAGTAAATGGTAAGTCTAAATTGACGCATATAAACAATAGCTTATAATTGAAAAACCGTGAAGGTTCAGCAAATCTAACACCTTAAATTATGCGAAAAAAAGTCCTGAAACATAAAAGTCCACAATATAAGTTGTAGGGAAAATGTGAAAAGAGAACCACCACCAAAAGTCTATGGAGGTTACACGCTGAAAATGGTGGAACTGTAACTCCCAGGTTCACAAGTAGACTGAATTCACCAAATCTGGCAGGTAAGTAGGCAATGAAGGAACCACAAGTGAACAGAGGGTCTAAACTGGTGCCGGGGCCATCACCGGAGACATCAAGAGCCGGAACTTAATGACTTGAAAAGACATACGTCATACAAGTCAGAAAGGCTTATTGAACAACCGGTCTGGACACTGTGTCTTTTCAAATGTCGTCAGCATACAGCAGGAAGGGGGATAACAGCACAACTTCCACATCCATAGGCATTCCGACAAAGGCCAAACGGGTATTCATATGCCATGCGAGGAGTAAAAAACCTCACATAGCGTGATAACGTTTAAACACTGGTTTATTAAAATAATAAACGAAAATAAGACGAAAAAAGAGAACGAACTTAACATGTCAAGGGGGTATTTAACCTGAGTGATTTGACTCTTGCTCAGGAAGAGAAAATTATCTTGAATAAAGGTCCTAAATTCACCCCCCCGTGTGCAAACTTAATAAGTTTGACACGTTTATCGACATTCAAAATTTTATTAGAAAAATCAACGTTCAGAGGTATATCATTTCCAATCCCACTAGGAATGTGGCCAGGGCGGCAACGTCTGGTACGGTTCACTCAGGCTTATCCAATCCCTCTCTTTTTAGTCCCCCAACACAACTCCCACCAACTATTAACCTTTTTAGGGATTTAGTGCTGAGGGACCTAGCTAACATCCTACTTAAGCATCATAACCCTCTACCCTCAACGGGCTTTAAAACTTTATGTGATAACAAAAATCTGGTCATTCGCCCCGCCGATAAAGGCGTTGGCATTGTTTTATTGAATAAATCAGACTATATGGAAGAAATGTACCGCATTTTGGGAGATCGTGAGACCTATATAGAATTATCTAACAATCCCACATATGAGTATAAAAAGGAATTGCACAAACTAGTATCTAAGGGTTTTGATTCTTGTATTTTAAATAAGGAGAGATCATTTTTAGTTCCTCTTGCCCCGCGTATTCCTGTTATTTACTACCTGCCCAAGGTTCATAAGGACCCCCTTCACCCCCCCCCCCCCCCAGGTCGGCCCATAATTAGTGGTATCGACTCGGTCACTTCTAAAATCGGGAAATACATAGTTTTTTTTTCTACAGCCATCTGTACGTAAGATGCCGTCCTACTTGAAAGATACTAAGGATGTGATTAGACTACTATCGAATGTTTCCTATTCTGGTGATCTTATTATGGCCACTGCGGACGTGGCATCCCTTTATACCTGCATTCCGCACTGTAAGGGTATGGATGCGGTACAATGCTTTCTGAATAGGGATGCCTCCCTTGCCCTACCCCAGATAGGCTTTATTGTTGATTTGATCGAGTTCGCCACACAACACAATTACTTCTGGTTCGATGGAAAATTCTATCAACAGCATAAAGGGGTGGCAATGGGAGCAAAGTTTGCTCCCAGCTTGGCCAATCTGTTCATGGCCAAGTGGGAGGAGGATGTCGTCTATGCCATGGAGAACCCACACCTTCTGTTGTGGGCCCGGTACATAGACGACATCCTCCTCCTATGAACTGGTAGCCATGAGGGCTTAGTTGACTTTGTTGAGACCCTTAATAACAATGATTGGGGTATTGCCTTGTCTTTTGAGGCAAGTACAGCTTCAGTCCATTTTTTGGACCTTGTCATTGATAGAAGGAAACATAAATTCACATTTAGTACCTATTTTAAATCTACGGATAGGAACGGGTATATACCAACAGATAGTTGCCATTATAGATCCTGGATCAGATCAGTTCTTAAAAGCCAGTTCCTGCGATTGCGTAGGAACTGCACTGATCTTGATACTTTCAAGGTTCAGGCTAATACCCTAAAAGAAAGGTTCCTAGAAAAGGGCTATAACCCTTCCAACTTGGATATGGAGATTGAGAATGCTTGCGCTACTGACCGCCAGTCATTATTGGAGGATAAACCTCGACAGTCAAATGATGATTTTGAATGGTCTTTTTTGACATCTTTTTCCATTCAGCATAAGCATGTTAAAAAAAGTTTTTGAACACCACTGGGATATTTTGAAAACAGATAATATTTTGGGCCCTTTATTGCCCAAAACCCCTAAGGTGGTTTTTAAAGGTGTTCCATCACTTCGGAATAAATTGGCACCCAACGTCATTAATCCTCCAAGTAAACCATCCTTTTTTCATGAGTGGATTGGATTTTATCCTTGCAGAAAGTGCTTAGTATGCCAGTTTAATATCTGCGGTAGGAAGGCTAGCCATAGCTTCTTCTCTACTGTAACCGGTCGTACATATAAGATCAAACAATTTTGCACTTGCGCCACTACAGGAATTGTCTGCTGTTAATATTTTTAGTAATTGTCTCCTATCTCCTATCCAACTGTACATCCCTACTGAACTGACTTTGCTGAGTCTGCTGTTAATATTTTTGGTAATTGTCTCCTATCTCCTATCCAACTGTACATCCCTACTGAACTGACTTTGCTGAGTCTGCTGTTAATATTTTTGGTAATTGTCTCCTGCTTCCATATCTTTAATCTTCCATATTTACTGCTAGCTCTATAACAAACACACTGCAATAGCAATATTACTGGTGATTGATTCTCAACTCCATGTGGCTTGAGTGATCAAGAGAGGTGATTAGCTTAACGACCCTAGCCTGTGCCTGTAGCTGGTCTGGCCCTGGCCATCTCCTCCCCATATTCAGGTGTCTCACATCAGACCCAATAATGACCAACTGAGAAATGCATCCCAGCTTAGTCTCTCTATAAATTTAAAGCATCCTATGGGGTGGCGCAGACAGGGGCAAGGCGCAGACACTATGACTCTTTCCTGAGGGGCTCTGTCACGAGTGATGCGCAGTTTCACCGACGCAGTTTAACGAAAGCAGGATAACTAAAGCTGGATGAACAACAGGAACTCTGCTCCACTCTGCAAGATGACAAGCAAACCAGCCTTGACATTTATTTTATATTAGGTTAGTTTCCCACTCTCTATTCACTAACATGCTCCTTATTCTCTTCCTTCTCACACTGGTGTCTTCTATCCTCAAATATCTTTACTCTACCCCTCCTCTCTTCCCTGCAGCATGCACATATCACCCTCACTCCTACCCTCTCCCTACTATTGCACCCATCATCTCCTGCAGTTGCTGCACCCACATGCTGAAATAAACACCAGGGCCACTAGACACGTGCACTCATGCACATCCCACTCCCACCTTGCCTTCCTCACCCTCCTCCTTCTCCTAGTCTCAGGTGACCTTTCTCCTAATCCTGGCCCGCCATTTTCCAAATGCAAGCCACATATCCAATACCCCTCCCCCTCTGGCAAAAACCGCAATCCACTTAGTTTAATTTCTATCCCCCTGCTTCCACAAAGCATCCCACCAATCTCATGTGCCCTTTGGAACGCCCGCTCCATCTGTAACAAGCTAACATCTGTACATGACCTCTTCATCTCTCATGGCTTGAACATACTCGCCATAACAGAAACCTGGCTTCAAAATTTTGACTCAGCTTCTCCTGCTGCCCTCTCCCATGGTGGTCTCCATTGGACTCACTCCTCCAGATCCAACAGAAAGGAGGTAGAGTTGGCTTCCTTCTGTCCCCACAAAGCACCTTCCAAGTCCTTCCTGTCCCTTCCTCTCTATCCCTCTCTTCTTTCGAGATGCACTGTATTCGTCTGCTCTCTCCCATTTCTCTGAGGATTGCAGCAATTTATAGGCCTCCAGGACCGGTATCGCGCTTTCTTGATGACTTTGCTGCCTGGCTACCCTACTTTCTCTCCTCTGATATACCCACCATTATTCTTGGCGACTTTAACATTCCAATGTTAACAGCCCAACTACAGCTAAACTTCTCGACTTAACCTCATCTTTTGACCTAACCCAATGGACACATACCTCCACTCACTCCAATGGTAATACCCTTGACCTTGTATTCTCCTATCTCTGCAACCCTGGCAACCTCACCAACACCCCCTTTCCTCTGATCACAACCTCATTACTTTCACTGTATCCTTGCCTTCAACCACCCATTCCTCCAAGCAGCAAACAATTACTTGTAGAAACCTTCGCCACTTTAACCCTTCTCTTCTCTATTCTGCTACTGACCACCTATATGACATAATCTCTCCCCTGTCCTGTCCTGACCTGGCCACTTCTGTCTGCAACAGTTCACTCTCATCATCACTGGATGCACTTGCTCCTCTAACCACACGCAGAATCAGGCCCCGACCGTTACAACCCTGGCAAACTGACAACACTAGAAATCTCAAGAGATATTGCCGTGCTCTTGAACAACTGTGGCGTAAAACCAAATGCCTGCAAGACTTCACCCTATATAAATCTGCCCTTCTAAAATACAATTCATGCCTCCATGCTGCCAAACAAGCCTACTTTGTCTCTCTTATTAATTCCTTGTCATCCAGTCCCCGTTGGCTCTTCTAAACCTTTAACTCTCTGCTTCGTCCACCACCCCCTCTACCCACTAACTCACTCACTGCCCAAGAGATTGCCAATCACTTCAAAGACAAGATCGATGCAATTCGTGAGGACACCTCCACTGTGCGTACGTCTTCCCCACCCATCATACCTTGCCTAGCAGCACATTCAACACTGTCCTCTTTTGAATTGGATACTACGGAAGAGGTTACAAAAATTTTCTCGGATGCCCACCTAACCAATTGTCCCTTGGATCCTGTTCCCTCACAACTACTACGATCACCCTCTTCTTCTATCCTATGCTCCCTCACCCACATCTTCAATCTCTCCCTCTCTAGTGGCATTTTCCCCTCCCTTCTAAAACATGCACAGATCACTCCCATTCTAAAAAAGTCCTCACTGGACCCTACTGACCTGAACAACTTAAGACCCATCTTGTTGCTCCCATTCACCTCTAAACTTCTAGAACGCTTAGTCTACAACCGTCTTAGCTCCTACCTCAATGAAAATAACCTTCTTGACCCCAGTCTGGCTTTCGCTCGCAGCACTCCACGGAAACTGCCTTACTAAAACTCACTAACGATTTACTAACTGCTAAAACCAACAGCCAGTACTCCATACTCCTACTACTTGACCTCTCTGCGGCCTTTGATACTGTTGACCATCCGCTCCTTCTCAATAAACTACATTCCCTTGGCCTCCAAAATTCTGCTCTATCCTGGTTCTCTGCCTATTTATCACAGCGCTCCTTCAGTGTCACCTACAACTCTGTCTCCTCCTCTCCATTGCCCCTTTCTGTGGGGGTCCCCCAAGGCTCGGTTCTTGGACCCCTTCTCTTCTCTATCTACACCTCCTCCCTTGGTCACTTAATAACTGCCCACGGCTTCCAATACCACTTATACGCTGATGACACCCAAATCTATCTGTCTACTCCTCACCTCACTCCTTCAGTCTCCTCTCGCATTACTAACTAACTGACATATCAGCATGGATGTCGCACCACTTCCTTAAACTAAATCTCTCTAAAACTGAGCTATTAATATTCCCCCCGCCCGTGCCCCCCTCCATGACTTTTCCATCAAAATCAACAATGCAACCATCAGTCCCTCCCCTCATGCCAGGGTACTCGGTGTAATCCTAGACTCTGACTTGTCATTTCAGCCTCAAATCCAATCGCTGTCAAAAGTTTGTAGAATTCACCTCCGTAACATCTCTAAAATTCGCCCTTTTTTAACAAATGAAACCACCAAGCTCCTCATTCACTCCCTTGTTATCTCTCGCCTTGACTATTGCAACTCCCTTCTCATTGGCTTACCTCTCCATAGGCTATCCCCTCTTCAGTCTATCATGAATGCTGCTGCCAGGCTTATCCACCTTACCAACCGCTCAGTGTCTGCCAACCCTCTACTTTAATCCCTACATTGGCTCCCAATCACCCAGCGAATTAAATTCAAAATTCTAACCACAACATACAAAGCCATTCACAACTCTGCCCCGAGCTACATCACTAATCTTGTCTCCAAATATCACCCAAATCGACCTCTCCGCTCTTCTCAAGACCTCCTGCTTTCAGGCTCTCTCATCTCCTCCTCCCATGCTCGTCTCCAGGATTTCTCCAGAGCCTCTCCCATCCTCTGGAACTCGCTACCTCTATCTATCCGGCTATCCCCTACTCTTGCTACCTTCAGGCAATCCCTGAAAACTTATCTCTTCAGGAAAGCCTATCACGTCTCCAACTAATCTCCTACCACTTCCACCAGCTCATTCCCCACAGTTACAACCTTTTGTACCACCTGCCCCACCCTATTAGATTGGAAGCTCTTCTGAGCAGGGCCCTCTTAATCCTATTGTATTGTATTATAACTGTATTGTCTCCCTTTTATATTGTAAAGCGCTGCGTAAACTGTTGGCGCTATATAAATCCTGAATAGTAATAATAATATTATATCTTCTGACTTGCCCATGTGGCAAACAATATGTGGGCCAGACCATCAGATCTTCCACGACACGAGTTTCGGAACATATAAATCTTATTAAAGCAGGTAGTACTAAACATACTGTCCCTCGGCACTACAGGGAATTTCATGATCGAAACCCTGTGGGCACCCAGTTTCTCATTATTGATAGGTATGTTGCCCCTTGGCGGGGGGGTCGATCCTTAGAGGCGTCTCCCGGTTGGAGACGTATTGGATTTATGAGTTGGGGTCCCATTTTCCGCAGGGTATTAACGTGGAATGGGACATCAACTCTTATTAATCAAGCCTAAGAACTGTTATGATCTCTTTTTTAATTAAGCCTAAGTATTGTTATGATCTCTTTTTTTGTACTAATAAGTTGACTATTAATACTTTTAGCATATGTATTATTGCATGTTCTACTATCATTTAAGGTGTGAATAGGATTGATGCCCCCTACTGGTAGTGTCACTTTAAGACCCTTATATAGGATCCCATATACAATCAACAATAATTGTTGGGCTAACGTCCTTTATGGCCACAACGAGTTTATTTTTAATTTGTGGCAAAGATTGGCACAATTAGGTTGCTTATTTTGGGCAACTACCAGGATGGTCTTGAGTGAGATGTGCTTTTTTTTTATATTTTTATAATCCTGATTTATGCGCTCATCTCTGCTGACATTCCAGGAATCTGAGACCGGCCTCAGACTGAGGCTTGGTCCAGTACATTGGAGCGCAGCGGCGTCGCATTCTCTGTATGAGATGTGACTGCGCTGTATAAAAGCGAGGCTTGGCTTGCGGGGTGAAGCGCATTGACGCCGCACTAGGTGTGCGGGAATGATGTCATCGCACTGCACGGGAGCGAGGCTTGGCCGTGTGGGTGGAGCGCGGCGGCGCCGCTATGCCCATGTAGGAAGTGACGTCTAGTCATACTGATAGTGAGGCTTGGTTTGCGTTCGGAAAACTTCCGGAATTGCAGACCAAGCCACTGTGTATTTTATACTATATTCTTTTGGGATTTGTTTTTTATTGGTGATCAATACCTGTTTCTTTGGCCCTGTGCATGTGGGAGCATAATAATCAATTTAAGATCCCTCAGAACCAGAAGTGATATCAATTTATTGCACTTCCGGTATTATGACACTCCCAGTGGGGGTCATTATTTGTTTATAAAGCGGTGAGGTGGGGGGGGTTCCACACCCCAGATGACGGCTCCTTAGCTGAAACATGTCGGGTGGACCCCTCACGATTACCGCTATGTGATATTTGAGCTGTTTCTGATCTTCTAACATGTGAGTCTATTTTAAATTATTTTAATAAACCAGTGTTTAAACGTTATCACGCTATGTGAGTTTTTTTTACTCCTCGCATGGCATATGAATACCCGTTTGGCCTTTGTTGGAATGCCTATGGATGTGGAAGTTGTGCTGTTATCCCCCTTCCTGCTGTATGCTGACGACATTTAAAAAGACACAGTGTCCAGACCGGTTGGTCAATAAGCCTTTCTGACTTGTATGACGTATGTCTTTTCAAGTCATTAAGTTCTGGTAAGCCTCTTGATGTCTCCGGTGATGGCCCTGGCACCAATTTAGGCCCTCTGTTCACTTGTGGTTCCTTCATTGCCTACTTACCTGCCAGATTTGGTGAATTCAGTCTACTTGTGAACCTGGGAGTTACAGTTCCACCATTTTCAGCGTATAACCTCCATAGACTTTTGGTAGTGGTTCTCTTTTCACATTTTCCCTACAACTTATATTGTGGACTTTTATGTTTCAGGACTTTTTTTCGCATTATTTAAGGTGTTAGATTTGCTGAACCTTCACGGTTTTTCAATTATAAGCTATTGTTTATATGTGTCAATTTAGACTTACCATTTACTGTTTCACTTTATACAGTTTTGCTGAATAACACAGTGTTACTTTATTGTGCAATACATATTTATGGTCATACAAGGTGTGATAGGTTTTTACTTACTGTTTGTATGCACTTATGGATTGGGGTTTTTGATTTATATGTCTATATAATATATAGCGCTACACTTATTTTAGTTATCTTTTGCCTTGAGTCTATAGGTGTGTTAGCTGCTATCTTATTGCTCCTCCTTGTCTTAGCGCAGCGCTGTACTTATCTCCCCGTTATCCCATTCCGCCAGGCTCTGCCCATTTGAGGGGTACACCCCGGGCATAAATAATACAAGGGGTGGGCTAGATTGATGTCTGGAGGTTTCAGAATCCACTGACTTGGCAATTTTCATGTTTCTCAAAGTCTCATGGTACTCTGTCTAGAATTGATTTCAGTGTGGGTAACTCAAGCATTCTTCCTTATGTATATGAGGTAATTACAGGCTTTGTAGTGTCTCAGATCATTCTCCCATGGTTGTGAGGCTACAGGTCTCCACCCACTACATTTCCTAAGGCTCCGTGGAAATTCAATACCTTTTGGTTACAACGCTTTACATCACATAGGAAGATGGAGGGAGGCATGGCTGAGTTTTTTACACATTAAGATGCGTCTGATTCTCCTCTCATACAATGGAAGAAATTTTAGGAAGGAGGTAGCACTGCTAGGCTTTGAGAAAGAAGGCATCTTTTCGAAACGCGTCAGCCAGCAGTGGTCCTCTCCTGGAGACTGTTGTCATCAGACCGATTGCCATCAGCTAAAGGCTTTCATATTGCGGTTTTCTTTCACATGCTTGTGAGTAGTTTTTCATTATTTTTTTAATAAAACATACCAAAGGATAATGCACAAGGCTGGTGTGCAGCAAGGCCTGAGACAGTATCCATCACGAACTATAGACCACCTAATTAACACACATGTGCGCAAGAGTATTTTTTTTCTGTATTTAAGGCCTATTTGAGGGGCTTCTTAATAGCTGAAATCAATAAGGTTAAGAGTGCTTCATCTGACTTATGGGTTCAGGTAGAATCACAAATCCAACAATTAGAGAAACAATACATTGCTAACCCCGCTGACAACAGTAATGAGGCCTGGCAGTCTGCACAGTCGGCCTATGCGTATTTGCTCTCCTCGGCAGGGAAGAAAAGTTTTTTCTCCAGGCTGGCATTTTTTTTGAAGAAGGGGGGAAAACTGTCCGCCCCTTGGCAAAAATTGTGAATTCTCATCAACGATTGCCTGCCATAGGAGCCATGCGATCCCAAGCGAGTCCTTTAGTACATTACCCTGAATTGATGATACATGACCTGGCGGCGTTTTTATTAGAACTTATACCTCCCTATTATATCATATATGCCCCACGATCTTGAAGGCTATTTACAGCAGATTTCCTTTCCACGTCTCTCTGTCATTCAGAGACAGAAATTAGATGCCCCACTTACCATTGAAGAACTGCAGGAGGCGGTCAGTTCCTTCCCGACATGCAAAGCACCAAGGGAAAATGGTATCATCATGGATATATACAAATAATATACTGCCTTGATACCACAGTTATCGGTATTTAATGCCTCACTAGAGAGGCAAGCCTTGCCTTTATCTATGTTTAAAGCAAATATTGTCCTTTTAAAAGCTAGTAAAAATCTGGTTGATCCGGGCTCTTACTGACCGAACTCGCTATTACAGAGTGATATTAAACTTTTAGCAAAGTTACTGGCCCTTAGACTGCCTGGTTTTTACGTCTATTGTGCATTCTGCTCATGCCCAATAAATCCACAGCCATTAAGCTGCAAAGGCTATTTCCTAATATGCAATCACCAGCTGAAAATATGGGCTTTCACCGGTGACGGTATTTCTAACACAGTTTCAGGACAGCCTTGGAGAAAGCGTAGCTCCACCCATTTTCCAGGAAACACGTGCAGCCTTTAAATCCCTCCTTTTCCACCATGGCCTCAGTTATTGTGTGGCCTCTGACATGCTGGAAAACAAAAGCACAGAAACCACCAACACAACCATGGCAGATACTTAAAACACTTCTAAGACAACAGGGAGGGTAGTAACGGCTGTCCTGAAAGGTTCTAAGAAATAGCGTCACCGTCACGTCTAAATTTTTCTCAAATTACCTTTCAGGACAGCCTTGGAGAGAATAACCAAGAAACTTACTCTAGGGTGGGACCACTACCTGCAGCACCTTCCTGCCAAAGGTCTGATCTGCAGAAGACAGCAGGTTCAACCTATAGTGTCAGAGGAACGTAGAGAAGTTGGACCAGGTAGCAGCCTTGCATATTTGTTCAGGCGTGGCATTGGCCCTTTCGGCCCAGGAAGCTGCCATTGACCTTGTGGAGCGGGCGGCGATACCTGAAGGGGGCACTTCTACCTCAACTTTGTAGGCCTCTATGATTGTCTATTTAAGCCTATCTACCCAGTTTGCTCTTAGAGGCTTTTTCCCCTTTGTGGGATCCCGAGAAGATAGAGAGCATTTGATTTCCTACATGCTTTGGTCACGGATGGTAATGTAGCTGACATCTCCTTACATCCAGTGTATTAGAGGCTTCCTCTCCCGGATTGGCTGGAGCCGAAGAGAAGGTGGGTAGTACTATCTCTTGTGAACGGTGAAAAGCTTTGAGCCGACGTGATGGCCACTAAAAAAATTGGACTACATTTTTTAAGAATGCCTCCTGTAGGGGTTCAAAAGGAGCCTCCATGAACCTTTGCAAAAAAATAGATAAATCCCAACTGGGAAAAACTTAAGGGCTGAAAAAACTTCAGAGTCCTCAAAAATCTAGAAATCAACGGTTCCTTGGATAAAGTCTTCTCAAAAAAACTTGAAAGAGCCGTCACCTGGGTTTTAAGGGTGTCGGCTGCCAGCTCCTTCTCCATTCCATCATGGAGGAATTCTAAAACTGAAATTATATTTTTGACCTGGAAACCCATAGAAGCACACCAGGAATTAAATTTCTTCCATAGTTTTAAATATATAGCCCGTGTCACTTATTTCCTACTGGAGAAGGGTGTTCACGAGCTTCTCCGACAGACCCTTAGCTCTGAGGAGGTCTTCTTTAGAATCCAGGCTGACAGTTGTAGCCGAACTGCTTCCGCATGGTTCGGTGTCCCGTGTCAGCAGGTCCTTTCTGGATGGTAACTTCCAGGGAGGTTTTGTGGCTAGATTTAGCAGAACCGCAAACCAGGGCAAATTGGGCCAGAATGAGATGACCAGGATCAGATTCATGCTTTCCTCTCTGAATTTCCTGAGGACCAGCGGTATCAGTTGGAAAGGAGGGAAGGCGTAGCACAGCCGGTAGTCCCAGGGATGAGCGAATGCATCTATGCCTATGGTCTGATCTTCCCTGTGAAGCGAGAACAACATCAGCACTTTTGCGTTCTGCTGGTTTGCGAATAGATCTATTTGGGGTTGCCCCTCATGCCTCGGTGACCATCAGGAAAAACTCCTGGTTCAGACTCCATTCTGCCTCTACCACTTTCCGCTCTGCCCAGGTGAGCAACTGGTTGGCTAGCTCTAAGAGCCCTTTGCTCCTGGTTCCTGCCTGTTTCAGCACATAAGCCGAGAGTACTTGCATGTGCCGTCCCCTGACTAACTGTTGAAAGGATAGGAGTCCTAAAAAGATGGCCTTTAGTTCTCGCCAATTTGAAGACTTCCGGGCATCTATTTTGGACCAGGAACCCTGCATAGTCTGGCCGTCCAGTTGGGATCCCCAAGCACTCACGTCTGTCGTTAAAAATTTTTCCAGGGGAAAGACCCAGAAGGGACCTCTTGTTAGATTGGTCGAATCCCGCCACCACCAGAGAGCACTATTTACGTTTGAGGTGATCCTAATTTGTTTTTCTAGAGGCTCCTGCTGTGACCATTTTTGAAGAATGTCCATCTGGAGTGGCAGGGAATGTAGTCTGGCCCACTGTATGGCAGCAATGGACTCCGTGAGCAGTCCCAAAACTGCCATTGCCATCCGTAACGACACCGAGAGATTGGTTTGGATCGGGTGTTTCCGCAGACTGGACTTATTCTACCTTCTCCTGTAGGAGAAAAACCTTCTGGAGTACTGAATTTACTGTGTGTCCCAGAAACGTTATCTCTTGTCTGTCTAAATTTAGGAGCCAACCCAAGCTTTTGAGACGAGCTAGAGTCACCTGAAGGTTTGTCAGGAACCGGCTTTTGGAGTCTGCAAAAAGTAATAGATCGTCTAGATATGGGACGACTGATATCCTCCTTAGCTTCAGAGGCTCCAGTGCTTCCGCCATCACTCTTGTAAAGATCCTGGGGGAGGACAATAGTCCGAATGGCAGAGATCTGAACTGGAGATGCCATAATGAACTCCCCAGGTTGAGTGCTAACCGGAGAAACCGTTGGGAGTCTTGGGCTCTCGGAATGTGCAGATAGGCATCCGTTAGGTCCAGAGATGCCATAGAGCATTTTGGGGACAACTGTTTCATTATTGAAAACATCATGTCCATCCGAAAGTGTTTGTAACGGATTTATTTGTTCAGAATTTTCGAATTCAGTATCAGTCGATACTTCAGAGGGTTTCTTCACTAGGACGATGTGCGAATAGAAACCCCGTCCTTCCTGATGTTTTGAAACTTGGATAATGACTTCCTGTTGTATCAGATCCAGAAGTAGGTTCATCATTGCGGAAGCATTTTCCCTGTCTTTTGGAAGGTTGGCGACATAATATCTGCGCGGAGGAGTTTCCGAGAACTCCAAACTGCCCCTGGGTGATGAAGTTGTTTACAAAGAGGCTTGTGGTGGTCTTTTCCCATCGTGGGTGAAAAGATAGTCTTCTCCCCCACTGGGATGAGATTGTCATTTATTTTTGGAGGGCTGATCGGGGGGTCTGAAAAGAACCCCTCCTCTACCCTTGCCCCTCTGGGAGGCCTAGCGGCTTTTCTGGTCCTGGTCTCTGCTTCTGGGGGCTGTTGAACAGCACAAAAATACTTCTTGGGTGGCTGTTTCTTTTTGTCAGCTGTTCTGTCCAGAACTGTCTCAATGTCTGGGCCTGAAACGTAAGTCTCCTGAGAAGGGTAAACCGCATAAACTTATCTTGGAAGCCATATCCGTTTTTTACCAACAGAGATCTGACTGAGCTCAGGGAGTCCGTTAGCTCTCTCACAGAAGAAAACAGATCTTTGCATTCTTGGGGTTTCCTCTTCAACCAGATCTGCTATGCGAGATTTGCACATTGGCTTTTGCCACAAATCTGAGAGGATTTTTGCATGACGGGGGGGAAGGCTTAGATTTAGATGAAGTCTTGACCTGAAAGGAGAGCATACAGCATTCATCCTAGCGCCCCTAACTATAGTACAAAACATTTAGCTATCTCAGTGAAGCAGACCACCACTGGAACAAGGACCCTCCAACAGTGCCCGAAAAACAGCAAGCAAGACCCCTCATCCAGACTGCCGGGTCAGAGCGAAGTGACCTCTGGCCCTGCAGCCGCCCCAGCAGGGAGGAACACCAACCACCAGTAAAGCCCATTAGGAGAAGATCGAGGCACCGCTGTATCCCTCTTACCTGTGCTTGAGGCGCCTGCTTCGGCCGAATCTGTAAATCTCTCTAAATTTCCTGGTGTCATCACAGAAAGCCAAAATCGGAAGCAGCGGCCTGTGGACCCGCCCCCTGGCCTCTGTGTTCTAGGTGACTGGAACCACTTTGGCCTGCCTCCACAGGAAGTCATGTCACCCCTTCATTACCTCCAATTAGTGTCCACCAGTGTTCTCCCATAAAGAGGAGTTTGTCTCCTATGGTTGAGATGCAGGATCTTTCATTCTATTACTAGTGTAGGACCCAGTGATAATGGGATACTTTGACGCAGTAAGTGGGCTTAGCACTATATGACCATATAGTGTGACCAAATCCCCATATTTTTGAATATGTTCAGGGGTTTTTAAATAGCCTTGCAGGATTTAAATGTAATTTTTGTATGTGTGCGCTATAATCTAATTTGTTATGTCACCGGACGTGACGTTACCCGCAGACCAGGACTGACATGGGGGGATAGCTAAAGATTTTAAACCGCCTATGGATAAGATCACTGCTGTTAATAGAGCATGGACCTCACAGTTTGTTCGGATCCTGGGACATCAGTGTGTTGCAGAAGTCATCCAGCTGAGCAGTGTGAGCACGGACCTCACAGCCGACTCGGACCCTGGGACATCTGAAGTTTGATTCCTGCTGATGACATCTAACAGAGTAATTGTCTACTGATGCCCTATAGACCCCCTGTAAGTAAGGGGTCCATCTAATCTGGTAAGGGGATCCACATGCTTTTATTTATTAGATCTGCAGACAAGTAACCATCCTGGATATTACCAGAAGATATTTTTTTGCTTTATTTTTTATGGACTTTAAACGGTGTATTTGTTTACTCAATTAGTTCGAAACATTTTTTCTAAAAAGTTATTTTGTATCAGTTCTTTTTGCGCTGCACTTAACTGCTCAATAATAGCCACGCACCCGCCTGGCCCCCAGAGCCACAGACCCCGGGCACAACATGGGTCTTCCTGTGAGCCGTCGCTCCCCTGAGGCGAGGGGCTCTGGAACACCCCCTGCCTGTACTGGGGGAGTGCTGGGATGGTCTTGAGACAAAATTTACCTAAGGTAAGCCTACCCTCCGTCCTTGGAAAGAGCGCAGCTCCCCTGGTTCCTGCAGCGTTTCTACCATGGTGGAGGAAACACAATAACTGAGGCCATGGTGGAAGAGGTGGGATTTAAAGGCTGCATGTGTTTCAGGACAGGCTTGGCGAGAGCATAGCTCCGCCTATTTTCCAGGAAACACATGCAGCCTTTAAATCCCTCCTCTTCCACCATGGCCTCTGTTATTGCGTTTCCCCCGACATGGTGGAAGTGCTGCAGGAACCAGGGGGAGCTACGCTCTCTCCACCAATGTTGTATACTTCGTATGCTGGACGAATTTGACTTGGAGAACTTTACTAGAGAGGCAATAGTAAGAGCTTACAGACTCGGAAGTTACAACTTGTACACTGGAAAGCAGAAGATTCACCCACTTAAAGGGAATGGATTAAGAATGTTGGCAGTACTTTTACCACTTCACGCAAAATCGCATACCTGTACGTCATTTTGTTGAAGTGGTTTTACCGGGGTGGAGCCTGCAGCTGCAGGCTTTACCCTGGTACAGTTTTTTTAGAGCTGGCGGTTGGCTTTCTCATGATAACAACCTAAGCAGCTAATGAGCTGTTTGGCCGTTATCACGAGCAGCTTGAGGGGACGGAGGGGATGTTCCCCATCCCGCTGCTCTGCCCATATCTCCCGTCCCACCGGGAGACCCACGCGACCAACCGGCACACCCGCTGGCTGGCCAGAGTCCTGAACGAAGCCGGAATCAGCTTTGATCGTGTCTCCAATGTAAAAACCCGGAAGCCACGTCACTTCTGGTTTAATTTGTGGCCAATGGCGCTGATTTAAAAAAAATTCAGTATTCCAAAACGCAGATTTTGGCGTTTTAAATATTTTTAAGTGCAAAGGAGGGATTTGGGGTCTTTTAGACCCCCGATCCCTTCATAAAGACTACCTGTCACTGCCTATTATGGTCACAAGGGATGTTTACATTCCTTCTGACAGCAATAACGGTGATCAGATTTTTTTTTTTTTTAAAGAACAGTGTTAAAAATAAATGGGGGCATGTTCAAGATGGCCACTAGAGCAGACGCACATTGAAGGAGCTCTGCTTAGATCCATGATTTTTGATCCGATTCCCTGCAGAGCACGGACCACCACACCTCCTCCAGTGATGGTTTGTACCTGGACACCCTGCTATTATCTTCTTCGTCTGAATCCTTCAGGGAAAGGCATGCACTTGTCCCCTCATCTCCTGAGTCAATAGCCTCTGCTGCCTTAGATGTAGATGCTTGAGGGCTGGACGATATGTATTGGGGTTCAGCCTGGCTTGCTGGGTTTTTTACCAATAGAGATCTGACTGAGCTCAGGGAGTCCGTAAGCCCTCTCACAGAAGAAAACAGAACTTTCTTGGGAA
Source organism: Lithobates clamitans (assembly GCA_037952925.1). Classification (NCBI taxonomy): domain Eukaryota; kingdom Metazoa; phylum Chordata; class Amphibia; order Anura; family Ranidae; genus Lithobates; species Lithobates clamitans. The sequence goes on along the minus strand of JBBGZY010000413.1, from coordinate 2,410,948 downwards.
GTTTCCGCTTCAACCAGATCTGCTATGCAAGGAGATCAGATTTTTTTTTTTTTTAAAGAACACTGTTAAAAATAAATGAAGGCATGTTCAAGATGGCCACTAGAGCAGACACACATTGAAGGAGCTCCGCTTAGATCCATGATTTTTGATCCGATTCCCTGCAGAGCACGGACCACCACACCTCCTCCAGTGATGCTTTGATTTTTGATCCGATTTCCTGCAGATCACGGACCACCACACCCCTCCAGAGCTGGATTTACGTTCTGTGCAGATTATGACCCGGAGCAGGCGTTCTTCAGTACACCGCAACACTGCCAATGGGTCTTGAACTAGAGGGGTGGGAGAACGGTGACTCAGACGGAGGACTCCAAATCAGCTCACCTAGAACAAGCGAACTTCACGGCTCCTATGCAGACGATTACTACCTGCCAAACTACCCTTACGGGTAAGATTGAATCCTTACAAATGGCAATGGGACTGGTTCGGAAGGATATGGCCGAATTTCGTACCCGACTGTCAGAGGTGGAACATCGCGTGGGGGACTCACAGGATGTCCTGCACGACCACATTGCTACACTCCAAACACTGAAAATGAAGGTGTGGGCCCTTGAATCACAGGCAGAGGACGCAGAAAATCAAAACCAAAGAAATAATCTCCCCATTGTGGGCCTCCCAGAGGGGGCAGAGGCAGCTGACCCTACAGCGTTACAGAACGTCTCCTACGCTCGCTTCTTCCGCAGGCACAATTCTCTGCTCAATTTGTGGTGGAGAGGCCACACAGAATGCCTGCAACCTGTGGCCCCCCCTGGAGCCCCTCCGCACACCTTCATACTATGACTTCTCAATGTTCGAGGCAGGGATCTTGTCCTCAGAGAAGCCAGGTAGATAGACGTCCTGCGACATGAGGCAGCAATGCTTTGATACTCACAGCTGCTTATTGACAGGTATACACTTTAAAAACCTCACAATGTCTTATGCCTATATAGTGGTACTGGTTGCACTGCCTCGCATTCTACTGGTTGCTCCTCTGTCCTAAAAGAAGCCGATACGGCTGTCTAATAACTCTGCTTTTATTACATCTATAAAACCCCCACTGGGCCCTACGTTTTACAACACATTACTGAGAACAAGGCAGTCTGTAATTGCTGAGGGAGGTCACTGATTACCTTGTTTGCAACATGTTTAAGAACTGTACCCCCAGAACAGCTGTTCTGGGTAAACTCTGATCTGCAGGCCATACTAACCCTTTTTCTTCTCAAGCGGACTCACCAACGTATGGACTGAGGTCTTAACCCCATTTGGCAGTTGCCAATTGCTAAGTTTTTGGGATGAGGCACACCTGGGTTTGGGGGGTGGTGCGGGGAGGGGGGATGGGGGAGGTACCGCTACATGGATTGTTCTTTATTTCAATTTCTATTGTTCTTTCTTAAAGACACCTGGTCCTATCTTATGTTTGTGGAATATTGCACTTTGATACTTGCATATGAAGTTAGTGGCAGGCTCAGGTTATGGGGAATGGCGACTGGTCTTTTGTCAGATTACACAGGTAGAGATCCAGAGATTTCTATATCAGAGGTGAATTGTACACCCCCCTTATCGATAATTTCCTGGAAAGTTTTGGGTTTAAACGCCAAATTTAAGCATTACCTCATGTTCAACTACTTGAAAAATACCACCCCCACATCTGCAATCTACAGGAGACACACCTTACTGGGAACAGGGTGCTGGATTTCAAGAAACCCTGGGTGGGAGCATATTATCACACTACTTACTCCTCTTATACCAGGGGAGTCAGCATTCTGATTTACAAGGCTCTGTTTAACCTCTTGGATCTTCACCTGGACCCTGATGGGCGATATGCTCTCATGCATGCTATCTGTGACAACATTGAACCGACGGTGGTTGGAATATACAGTGGGGACGGAAAGTATTCAGACCCCCTTAAATTTTTCACTCTTTGTTATATTGCAGCCATTTGCTAAAATCATTTAAGTTCATTTTTTTCCTCATTAATGTACACACAGCACCCCATATTGACAGGAAAACACAGAATTGTTGACATTTTTGCAGATTTATTAAAAAAGAAAAACTGAAATATCACATGGTCCTAACTATTCATACCCTTTGCTCAGTATTTAGTACAAGCACCCTTTTGATCTAATACAGCCATGAGTCTTTTGGGGAAAGATGCAACAAGTTTTTCACACTTGGATTTGGGGATCCTCTGCCATTCCTCCTTGCAGATCCTCTCCAGTTCTGTCAGGTTGCATGGTAAATGTTGGTGGACAGCCATTTTTAGGTCTCTCCAGAGATGCTCCATTGATTTTAAGTCAGGGCTTTGGCTGGGCCATTCAAGAACAGTCACTGACTTGTTGTGAAGCCACTCCATTATTTTAGCTGTGTGCTTAGGGTCATTGTCTAGTTGGAAAGTAAACCTTCGGCCCAGTCTGAGGTCCTGAGCACTCTGGAGAAGGTTTTCGTCAAGGATATCCCTGTACTTGGCCGCATTCATCTTTCCCTCGATTGCAAACAGTCGTCCTGTCCCTGAAGCTGAAAAACACCCCCACAGCATGATGCTGCCACCACAATGCTTCACTGTTGGGACTGTATTGGACAGGTGATGAGCATTGCCTGGTTTTCTCCACACATACCGCTTAGAATTAAGGCCAAAAAGTTCTATCTTGGTCTCATCAGACCACAGAATCTTATTTCTTACCATTTTGGAGTCCTTCAGGTGTTTTTTTTTAGCAAACTCCATGCGGGCTTTCATGTGTCTTGCACTGAGGAGAGGCTTCCGTCGGGCCACTCTGCCATAAAGCCCCGACTGGTGGAGGGCTGCAGTGATGGTTGACTTTCTACAACTTTGTCCCATCTCCCGACTGCATCTCTGGAGCTCAGCCACAGTAATCTTTGGGTTCTTCTTTACCTCTCTCACCAAGGCTCTTCTCCCCCGATAGCTCAGTTTGGCCGGATGGCCAGCTCTAGGAAGTGTTCTGGTCGTCCCAAACGTCTTCCATTTAAGGATTATGGAGGCCACTGTGCTCTTAGAAACCTTAAGTGCAGCAGAAATTTTTTTGTAACCTTGGCCAGATCTGTGCCTTGCCACAATTCTGTCTCTGAGCTCTTCAGGCAGTTCCTTTGACCTCATGATTCTCGTTTGCTCTGACATGCACTGTGAGCTGTAAGGTCTTGTATAGACAGGTGTGTGGCTTTCCTAATCAAGTCCAATCAGTATAATCAAACACAGCTGGACTCAAATGAAGGTGTAGAACAATCTCAAGGATGATCAGAAGAAATGGACAGCACCTGAGTTAAATATATGAGTGTCACAGCAAAGGGTCTGAATACTTAGGACCATGTGATATTTCAGTTTTTCTTTTTTAATAAATCTGCAAAAATGTCAACAATTCTGTGTTTTCTGTCAATATGCTCTACACTTAAATGGTTTTAGCAAATGGCTGCAATATTACAAAGAGTGAAAAATTTAAGGGGGTCTGAATACTTTCCGTCCCCACTGTATATATCCCTCCTCCGGCTAATATATCCCTACTTCATAAACTAGGGCCAATTCTGGCATTATACCCTACGGCAAGTATCATTCTTGCGGGTGATTTTAATATGCCTCCAAATCCTAGTATGGACAAACTTCACCCTGACCCTGTCAATGAGTCTTCTCTATCCCGGTGGGCTGAGACGTTTGGGCTGTGTGACGGGTGGTGGTGGAAGCACCCTTGGGAGAAGCAATATACGTGTCACTCTGCGACTTATGCTACATATTCTAGGATAGAACTAATCTACGTCAGTGACTCCTATCCCGTATACAGGGTGCGGCCATTTTGCCGCGTGGCACATCAGACCATGCCCTAGTGCTTCTCACACTCAGGACAGACACAGCTCCGGGATTATGCCTATGGAGACTGTCTCGCTTTTGGGTTGATGGTGAAAGGGTGGCTCCACAGCTGACAACCGAACTGGCTGATTTCTGAGCTCATAATGTAGATACCGCGGCTCCAGCTATGACCTGGGACACCTTTAAGGCTCATGCGTTCGGTCAATACCAAGCGTCTATTGGTAGGGTAAATAAAGAATCTGCTCTCTCCCTGGAGGAGGCTGAGATGAAGGCTCAATCCTTAGAATCCATCCATGTCAATAATAGGCAGGATGAAACTTACCGGGATTTGCAAAAGCTATACAAGGAAATAGCCCTGCTGCGGGCCACTGCCTGTAGGAAGCTCCTTCTATCCCAGTCTCAATGGATATTTGAGCAAGGTGAGAGGACAAGTCGACTTTTGGCCTGGTTGGCAAGGGAAGGCTCTACCACGTCACATATTGCAAACATTCGAGATGGGCATGGTGCTCTGTATTCTGACCCGGCGCAAATTGATTTCCAATTTGCACAGTTTTACAAGACTCTATACACCTCTAAATTAAATTATACCCCAGAGAATCTATATTCCTTTCTGGATTCTATAGACTTTCCTGAACTATCGGTGGCAGGAAGGGAGGGGTTGAATGGCCCAATCACAGCCAAAGAAGTACAGGTGGCGGTCGCCTCACTCCAAATGAATAAAACCCCGGGTCCCGATGGTTTACCGGTAGAATTCTACAAGACTAATGTTGAGCTCATAGTCCCACATTTCCACAAATTACTACAGTTCATCAAGGGGGAAGGTGGCGTGCCGCAGTCGATGTCAGAGGCAGTTATTGTGGTGGCACCCAAGCCCAGCAAGGACCCTGAGCTAAAAGCATCCTATAGACCAATCTCCCTCAGTAACGTAGATGAAAAAATTTCACAAAAATACTGGCCAACTCAGTAATTTTGTCCTTGGTGCATGGCGACCAATCTGGCTTTATGCTGGGCAGGGGCACCGACATTAATCTCCGTCGTCTGTATACTAACCTATCACATGTAAGTACCGACAGGTCTCCGGGAGTCGTGGTCTCTCTTGATGCGGAAAAGGCCTTTGTCTCCATGGAGTGGGGGTCCCTGTGGAAGGTACTTGCAAAGTTCGAATTCGGGCCTAGATTTGTCAGCTGGATGCAGCAGATATATAAGGCTCCCACGGCTAGGGTCCGTACCAACGGTAATTTGTCTCCTCCCTTCAGCTTGCAAAGAGGCACCAAACAGGGCTGCCCATTATCCCCTGGTTTCTTTGCTCTAGAGATAGAGTCTTTGGCCATCATGGTCGCAACATCTTCAGAAACCAAGGGTATTCAAGTTGGCCCATTAACAGATAAGATTTCTTTGTACGCCGACAATGCCCTCCTATACTTACCTGACACCTCTGACTGCAGTACTGGAAATTATCAACCAATTTGGACATTTTTCGGGTGTGAGAATTAACTGGAGTAAACCTCTGTTTCCCTCTCTGTCGCCTCCCTCCGCGGAGGCTCCGACCCCAATATTTTCCCAACAATTTGGGTTTCCAAATTTTGCTACCTGGGGATAGAGATCCAGAAGGACCCCTCCCCTTAATCGATAATGTATACCTGAGTATTACAACAGCCGACTCACAGGTGTCAGGTGTGGAAGTCCCTACCTCTCTCACCGGTAGGAAGGGCAAATCTCCTGAAAATGAGGTTCCTCACAAAATTTTTTATGTTTTCCTCAAAACCCCCGTCCAGTGTCCTAACTCCTTTTTTAGAAAACTAGATCAAATTATTACCGCCTTTATCTGGGTGGGATCCACTCCTAGAATAGCCAGAACCACCTTACAATTGCCTCTAACTCTTGGCAGACTGGCACTCTGTTTCCGCCAATATTACTGGGCAGCTGTCCTAGTGACGGTACGTTGGTGGTTTACCCAAGTGCAATCCAACCCCGCGGTCAATCTGGAGGCCGCTGTGCTGGGTTCTTACTCAGCATTAAGTAATCTTGTATTTAGGGGCCCAAGGGCTCACCCAAGGATAACCACGCCAATTCATACGACGGTCAGGGTGTGGGGGCAGATATCCACGGCGGTAAATGAGGCTAACACCATCTCCCCTCACACCCCATCCTGGGGTAATCCCCAATTGTCGCACTTTCAATTGATCCCTGATCCTAATCTCTGGGCCATGTATGGAATTAAAAAACTACAACACATAATGCCAGAGGGACGACTACTACCATTAATACTTTTAGAGCCACGTTCAATCTTCCCACATGGATGTTCTTCTGTTATCTACAGCTACGACATACAGCCCAGTCACAGTTCCCAGACGTGATAACAGTTGCCCCGTATGTGGTGGAACGCTTCCTTTATCAGTAATGCCGACCGTGTATTGTCATCTCTATTCCTTGGAATTTCTAGCAGAGATACAGGCTAAAACATCAGATTATTCCATATCTGGAAGGCAGATATAGACCAGCCTGGTACTTTTATACATGTAGTGTGGGCCTGTACTTTTATTCTGAATTTCTGGCAGGCAGTAGTAGCGGAGATACCAACTGTATCAGACCCATCTGTCGACATGCACCCTATAATTTTCCTCTTGGGCATTTGTGATACGGTTTCCTCTAGCACCTTTTGTTTTCTATGTGGCATTCTATGCTAGAAAGGCCATTCTATCCCAATGGAGACAAGCGGAGCCTCCACGTTCTCACAATGAAAATCTATAAAGTAAAAAGTGTACTAAAGCGCTGATATAAACTAGTAAATAAATAAGTGACAAATACTAGAAGATGACCAAATAATATAGCTGCAATTATTGTGTATGTGAACTGATATCACACAAAAAGTGTTGTATATATTCGGAATATATAATGCGCTAATATTAACCTCAAGATGATTAATCTTTGAATCATGTGCAAAATAATCAAAAGGAGCCTATTATAAATAACATAACATCCTCCACCATAACAAAATCCTATAACTAAATATCAATGTGATAATTTTTGAACACAATAAAAAAAGAAAGAAAAGAGATATATTAATGGGATGAACCACAGTGCACAGATATCTCAATAGGACAGCATAACGCTGAGAAGAAATATAACGTCGTTGGTGATTGATGAATATAGACAGGTTTCAATGAGTAATCCCCAGTGATAGATGGCTTGCTCATATATTCAGCTGCTCATTAGCATGGGCTGGCTTCTGGCTTTCAAACAACTTCCGCAGTATGAAACAAAAAGAGACCATTGCGCAGGTAGTATAATATATATTCCCTATAAAATAAGGGTAAACTTCACTCACACTTTTGAGAAGAATAAATCGCATATGGTATTTGAAAAAATTCACGTGTCTAGTGATGAAACCGGTCAGGAGGAGCCAGTGACGAGCAGTGCTGTGTGTACACTGATGGCGTGTGAGGAGATCCTAGCTGTTAGCTGTATGCAACTGACCTTACCATATGCGATTTAGTCTGCTGAAAAGTGTGAGTGAAGTCAGGCAGAACTTTAACATATTATGTATGACTGACTCCCTTGTCATAGGCAGGTGGCTTGATAAAAGCCACCTGCGCCTACTGTCACTTATGCTGGCCAGAAAAAAACAACATCTTCCTTAAAAAAAAATTACATTTTAAGAATGTTAGTTTGAATTTCTAATTGTTAGTGGGGTCAAATCAACGTTTGTTTTTGGCCACAGTGATGGGAAAATTCGAAAGAGCAGCATAGAAAACTTCTTGGTCAAAGGAATTTTCAGAGAGTGAATGTGGTTTTCGTTCAGAAATTACATTTTGAAACTGAATGTGAAATGCAAGTGAAATTTTCAAATGACATTCTTTCATTCAGCGAATGTACAAAGATTTTTCGTATGAATATTCTCGTCCGAAAATTGATAAGTGTATGGCCGAGCATAAGGCTCGGTTCTCACTATGCAGTTTGGTTTTGATCCATTTTTGCACAGGTGATTTTGCTGTGATTTACTTTTTTATGCTTTTTTTGGCCAATTTGTTGTTTGGCAGATTAAAAAACCCAAATCGTGGCAAAAACGCAGTACATCTCCTGTGTTAAAAGTATTGTGGGTTTGATATCTTGAATCCTCTTAATGGAACGGATGGAGGGTTTGTTTTTTTTGTTTTCACATGAAGCATTATATTTTGGTTAAAGTATGTAAATGCGGGGTTGAGAGGTGGTGTAGGTTGAGTTGACAAGCTTCAACGGGCAATGTTAGCATTGGCAACTTAATGTAATGCACCTTGTTTTCTGTTTTCTTTACATTCTTTATTTTTAGGACGGCTCAATATCTTGTGGTGAGTGGTCTTTACTGTTTGTTGTATACTGTTATACCCTGTACACACGGTCGGACATTGATCGGACATTTCGACAGCAAAATCCATGGATTTTTTCCGACAGATGTTGGCTCAAACTTGTCTTGCATACACATGGTTGCACAAAGTTGTCGGAAAATCCGATCGTTCTGAACGCGGTGACGTAAAACACGTACGTCGGGACTATAAACGGGGCAGTAGCCAATAGCTTTCGTCTCTTAATTTATTCTGAGCATGCGTGGCACTTTGTGCGTCGGATTTGTGTACACACGATCGGAATTTCCGACAACGGATTTTGTTGTCGGAAAATTTTATAGCAAGCTCTCAAACTTTGTGTCGGAAATTCCTATGGAAAATGTGTGATGGAGCCTATACACGGTCGGAATTTCAGACAACAAGGTCATATCACACATTTTCCATCGGAAAATCCTATTGTGTGTACAGGGCATAATGTTTTTCTAAAAACAATAAAAAAAATTTTTTTTTCAAGAAAAACCCCAAAAAACTGTAGTACATGCTTTTCTGGAGCTTTCTCCATTAAAGTCTATTGAACCAAAAAAGCATAGTTTTGAATTAAAAAAAGTCCTTGACCCTTTTCAAATACGCAGCAGCTGCAAATGTGTAGTGCGTTTCTGCAAAAAGCACCAAAAAACGCATAGGTGTGAATTTAGGCCTAAGACATTTAGTAACAGCAGCATGCTTTTTTGTTTTATCACCTATCATAATGGGGTTAAAAAACCTAAAATGAGCCCTTTATAGCAGTGGTCATCAACCCTGTCCTCAGGGCCCACTAACAGGCCAGGTTTGTAAGATAACTGAAATACAACATAGGTGATATAATTTGCTGCTCAGTGATTGCAGTATTCTAGTCTGCATCTCCCCGAGGTAATACATAAAACCTGGCCTGTTAGTGGGCCCTGAGAACAGCGTTGATGACCACTGCTTTATAGTACAAAAAGAGCAGAATATAAACTTTAAGGGGTTAATTTATACTGTGAAACAGTGAACCTATATATATTACTTTTATCATATAATAATAAAAACACCCAGAAGTAGGATATATGGGCATTTTAACCCCTTCCCGACCGCCGCACGCCGATGTACATCGGCAAAATGGCACGGATGGGCAAATGGGCGTACCTATGCGATCGTGCACCCCCCCCGTGCGGGTTCGTTAGAGGAGCGATCAGTCTCCAGGGCAAGACCAAAGATTTATGGTCTGGCCCTGGCGATCGCTCCCAAGGAATGAAAACCTTCCCCTGCCTGTGTAAGTGTAAACTCAGGCAGGAGGAAGTGATGTCATCTCTCCTCGTGGAGTCTTTTGGATTCCAGTGAGAGAGAGCATCTAACCGTGAGTACACGTTCCACCCCCCTGATCACCCCCAGATTGCCCCCCAGTTAACCCTTTCACTCCCTGCCACTGTGTCACCAATTGCAGTTTTCAGATTTTTCACTGATCACTGCATTGGTGTCATTTGTGACTTCAATAAGTGTTAGGGCAGTTAGTAGTAGTCCCTGTTAGGTCTAGTTTACCCCCCTAATAAAGGTTTAACCCCTTGATCACCCCCAGTTAACCCTTTCACCCCCTAATGCCAGAGTCACTAATCGATCGCCGTATTTGTGTCACTGGTGACGCTAGTTAGCCAGTTAGATGATTAGTTTCACTGTCAGGTTTTTATAGTGTCTGGTATCCCCATATATTACCTAATAAAGGTTTTAACCCCCTGATTGCCGTATTAGTGTTACGGGTGACGCTGGTTAGTTTGCTTTTTATAGCATCAGGGCACCCGTCGTATATTATCCAATAAAGGTTTAACCCCCGATCGCCCGGCGGGTGATATAAGTTAGGTTTTAGTATCAGATAGGGTCTGTGTAACACCAGGCAGCGTCAGATTAGTGCCAGTAGCGCTAACACCCACGCACGCACCATACGCCTCCCTTAGTAGTATAGTGTCTGAACAGATCAATATCTGATCTGATCAGATATATACTAGCGTCCCAAGCAGTTTAGGGTTCCCAAAAACGCAGTGTTAGCGGGATCAGCCCAGATACCTGCTAGCACCTGCATTTAGCGTTTACCCTCCGTCCAGCCCAGCCCAGCCCACCCAAGTGCATTATCAATCGATCAATCGATCAATGTCACTCACAAAACACAACACACATACCTGCAGCGTTCGCAGATTAAGGCCTGATCCCTGTAAACACTAACAGTTTTTTGGTAGCGTTTGAATCAGTCGCTAACAGTCAGGAGCTTTTTTTACCTGTATGTCTCACTAGTGTACCAGTAAATTTAGAGACCAAAATGTCAAATCAAAGAAGAGGCCTACCCGTTTCTAAGCATGACAGATAGTAAAGAAGAAGTCACTTATCTGTCAGATTCAGGCTCAGAATACGAACCTGTAGACAGCAGCGTCACCCTGACAGATAGCTCCGACAATGGAGTTGTGGTCCCTGCCAAGGTCAGGCATACCAGACCCCGATCTTCTTCTGCTGTCGTTGACAGCAGGTCCCTCGCATGGAGCAGAGAGCCAGTACTAGTGCCACTATTCCTTCTGGTGAACTGGCAAGCACCAGCGGCCTAGTACACCCTGGTCGTAGATCCAGCACTGCAGTATCACGTGGTGACATGGCGAGTCCCATAAGTGCAGTTCAAGCTGGCGAGGTGGCAAGCACGAGTAGTGTCCCACTGCCACCAAGAAGAAGACAAACACAGGCTCGTTGAGCCCATAGTGCCCTTCCTGCTGCATTCGACAATCCTAATTGGGAACCCACCACTTCTGCAGCACCCATACTTCCCCCATTCACTGGCCAACCCAGCATTCAGGTGGAAACAGTTGATTTTACGTCACTTGATTTTTATCTGCTGTTTTTCACCGAAGATCTCTATAGATCTATTGTGGACCAAAGCAATTTGTATGCTGGTCAATTCATTGTCGCTAATCCCCAGCTGACCTTTGTCAGAGAATGGAAACCAATTATGGTTTCCGAATTTAAGACCTTTCTGGGCTTATCCCCCCTCATGGGCGTAACTAAAAAGAGTGAGTAGCAGTCATATTGGTCAACTGACCCAATTCACCATACGCCCGTGTTATCTGCTTCCATGGCCAGGGCATGATATGAGCAGATCTTGTGGTTCACGCACTTCAACGACAATGAACTGTCGTCCTCGGGGTGACCCTGGATACGATCGGCTCTACAAAATTCAGGTCCTCGTAAACCACTTCAACAAACATTTTGCAGCCTTGTTTAGTCCACATCAAGTTGTCTGCTTTGATGAGTCCCTGATTAAGTTTTCTGGCCGCTTATCTTTCAAATAGTATCTTCCCAGCGAGCGTGTCAGATACGGGGTCAAGATGTATAAGCTCTGTGACAGGGCCACAGGCTATTCATATAGTTTTATGGTTTACGAGGGAAGAGATAGTCATGTAGAGCCGCCAAACTGCCCAGATTACATAGGGAGCGCTGGTAAGATTGTGTGGGACTTGGTGTCGCCATTATTCGCAAAAGGGTAGCACTTGTATGTGGACAATTATTACACGAGCATGCCACTTTTTAGTCACTTGTTTGATCAACAAATTGGAGCAAGTGGCACTGTGCATGCAATCTAATTGCCAAGGCTTTCCCCAGCGGCTTGTAGATTCCCATCTTAGGCTGGGGGAGAGAGCCTGCTTGAAGTTTAATAACTTGCTCGCTGTGAAGTGAAGGGATAATAAGAATGTTTTCATTCTTTCCTCTCTTCACGCAGACACGAAAGTCCAAATTCCTAAGGCGACTGGTGTTGTGGAGAAACCCCTCTGTGTCCACGAATATAACCTTAATATGGGAAGGGCGGACCTCAACAACCAGTTGTTGGCGCCGTACCCAATTGCCCGTAAGGCCAGATGCTGGTACAAAAAAATGATTTCAATTGGCTTTGCTGAATGCTTTTGTGCTATACAAAGCTTCAGGACGAACTGGATCTTTCCTTAAATTCCAGGAAGAGATCATCAGAGCCCTTCTGTTTCCAGACGGTGCTCTGGCCCAACTTTCCAATCCAAACGCAGTAAGCCGGCTGCATGGGAGGCATTTTCCGTATGTCCTCCCTGGTACCCCTACCCAACAAGCCCCCCAAAGAAAATGTTGTGTCTATAGAAAGCGCGGATATAGGCGTGACACCCGCTATTTTTGTCCCTCCTGTCCTGAACATCCTGGTCTTTGCATTAGTGAATGTTTTAAACGCTACCACTCATTAGTGGAGTTTTAGCGTAAGGGTACAGCACTGCACAGACTAGGACACACTTACACAGGGTCTCCAAAGATGCCATTGCATTTTGGGAGACCCGACCCTGGAACCATTATGCCCTGTACACATGGTCAGATTTTCCGACGGAAAATGTGTGATAGGACCTTGTTGTCTGAAATTCCGACCGTGTGTGGGCTCCATCACACATTTTCCATCGGAATTTCCGACACACAAAGTTTGAGAGCTTGCTATAAATTTTTCCGACAACAAAATCCGTTGACGGAAATTCTGATCGTGTGTACACAAATCCGACGCACAAAGTGCCACACAGTCTCAGAATAAATTAAGAGATGAAAGCTATTGGCTACTGCCCCGTTTATAGTCCTGACGTACGTGTTTTACGTCACCGCGTTTAGAACGATCAGATTTTCCGACAACTTTGTGTGACCGTGTGTATGCAGGACAATTTTGAGCCAACATCCGTCGGAAAAAATCCATGGATTTTGATCTCGGAATGTCCGATCGTGTGTACAGGGCATTACAGTTACAACCACTACAACCGTTACAGTTACAAAAAAAAAGTGTGAAAGATAAAACAAAAAAAAATCAAAAATAGTTGTTTTATTGTTCTCCCTCTCTCTATTCTCTCTTTATTGTTCTGCTCTTTTTTACTGTATTCTACAATGCAATGTTTTATTGTTACTATGTTTTATCATGTTTGCTTTATTTAATTCTTTTATACTTTACTGTGTTTTATTGTTAACCATTTTTTTTGTTTTCAGGTTCGCCATTGAGCTGCAGCACAGGTTTATTTATCTTGACAGAAACAGCGTTTGCTCCCACGATAAGTAAAGCCGCGACTCCAGCGCTGTCGGAGGTGATTTCACCACCAGTTAAAAAAAAAAAGAGCATATATGCTCCTAACTTTTGGGGCGGATTCCCCCATGCTTCGGCATATATATATTTTAGGCACAGATTGCGTTAAAAAAAAAATTATTTTGTACTATTTTTTTTTTTGTATTTGCTTTGCAGGTATGGTAAGTCTTACTGTTATACTGTAATGTTACTTTGTTTTATTGTTAACCATCATTTGCTTAGCAGGTACGCCATTCAGATGCAGCACTAATTTATTGAACTTAACAGCAACAGCGTTTGCTCCCACGATACGTAAATCAGCGACTCCAGCACTGTAGGAGGTGATTTCACCACCACAGTTAAAAGAAAATGGTGCATGTATGCCCATCATTAGAAGTGCGTGAATGAAGGGCAGTATTCTAATGTTGGGCATACCCACCAATCAATCTCTTTTTTTTGTTCAGCCCACAGGCTGCAAAAAAGAACATTAAAATGTATGCCCAACAAGGACCAGCAACGTACTGGTATGTTGCTGGACTTTGAGTGGTTTTACCAGAATGATGCCTGCAGCTTTAGGTATCATCTTGGTATAATTCTTTTCAGCCAGCGGTCAGCTTTCATGTAAAAGCAATCCTTGCAGCTAATTAGCCTCTAGACTGCTTTTATAAGCAGTGGGAGAGAAAGTCCCCCCCTCCATCTTCCATGGTTTTCTCAGGCTCTCCTGTGCCAACAGGGAACCCGAGAATGCAGCCGGTGGTTCTGCCAGCTGACCATAGAGCTGATCAGAGACTAGAATGGCTCCAATCATCTCTATAGTCTAAGAAACCGGAAGCTACAAGCATTTCATGACTTAGGTTTCGCCGGATATAAACAGCGCTATTGGGAAATTGGCAAAGCATTTTATGACACTGATCTTGGTGTGGTCAGTTGCTTTGAGGGCAGAAGAGAGATCTAGCATCTAATAGACCTCATTTTTTTCAAAAAAAAAAGTACCTGTCACTACCTATTGCTATCATAAGGGATATTTACATTCCCTGAGATAGCAATAAAAAAAAAAATGAAAGGAACAGTTTAAAATTATAATAAAAAAGCAAAATAAATAATAAAAAAAAAAAAAAAGCACCCCTGTCCCCCCGTGCTCACGCACAAAGGCGAACACAAGCGTTGATCTGGTGTCATATGTAAACAGCAATTGCATCGTGCATGTGAGATATCACTGCAAAGGTCAGATTGAGGGCAGTAATTTTAGCAGTAGACCTCCTCTGTAAATCTAAAATGGTAACCTGTAAAGGCTTTTAAATGCTTTTAAAAACGTATGCAGTGCTAAATCATCTACATTTATTTATAGTATGAGCGTTCATGGGCATTGATTTATTTAAACACAAGCTCATATTTGCACCTAGCAATTTTGCACAACATCTTTAGAGTTTTTCTGCACAGTCGCATTTTTAGCAATTTTTGCACAGATTATCGCACAGTGCTAAATCATCTATCATTAGGCCACCACTATTTGTTGTGTTAGCAGTGTGATAGAGAGAGATTATACGGATTATTGCTACATTCGTCTATAATAATCACGTGTCTCATTGATATATTGCATATGCATAGGAATTTATTATTGATATTTATATAATTTTTTTGCACTGAAATCATCTTATGTGCACAGATTCATATTTGTATTTTGCACAGCGCCATAAGCGTTCATTGGTATTGATTTATTTGAACAAAAGCTCATATTTGCACTTAGCAATTTTGCACAGCATCTTTAGCGGTTTTTTTTCTTGCACGGTCGCATTTTTTAGCAATTTTTGCACAGATTATCGCACATATTTATAGCATGAGCGTTCATTGGCATTGTTTAATTTGAGCACAAGCTCATATTTGCACCTAGCAATTTTGCACAGCATCTTTAGCGTTTTTTTAGCATTTTTTGCACAGATTATTGCACAGTGCTAAATCATCTATATTTATAATATTAAGTTGCGCTGATCACTTATTTATTTTATACCAATTTAATGCAGTTTGTCGCCGCTGCAATTTTAAAGCATGTCGTGTTTGGTATCCATGTTCTCGGCATAAGATCATCTTTTTTATTCCATCAAACATTTGGGCAATATAGTGTGTTTTAGTGCATTAAAATAAAAAAAAATAAAAAATGTGTTTTTTCCCCAAAAATTGCGTTTGAAAAATCGCTGTGCAAATACTGTGTGCAAAACGCACCATTTTAATCTGTAGGGCCTTTGCTTTAAAAAATTTATATAATGTTATTGGGGGTTCAAAGTAATTTTCTTGCAAAAAAAATATATTTTTTCATGTAAACAAAAAGTTTCAGAATGGGCTTTGTCTTCAAATGGTTAGAAGAGTGGGTGATGTGTGACATAAGCTTCTAAATGTTGTGCTTAACCACTTGCCGACCGCCGCACGACGATGTACGTCGACAAAGCGGCACGGGCAGGCAAAAGGGCTTACCTGTACGTCCCTGCCTGCCTGCGGGTGGGGGGTCCGATCGGACCCCCCCCCGGTGCCTGCGGCGGTCGGCAAATGTCCCCCGGCGATCGGTGGTGAGGGGGAGGCCATCCATTCGTGGCCCCCCCCTCGCGATCGCTCCCAGCCAATGGGATCATTTCCCTGCCTCTGTATTGTACACAGAGGCAGAGGAAATGATGTCATCTCTCCTCGGCTCGGTATTTTCCGTTTCGGGCCGAGGAGAGAAGACTGTAATGTGAGTGCACCAAACACTACACACACAGTAGAACATGCCAGGCACACATTTCACCCCGATCCCCCCCCCGATCGCCCCCCGATCCCCCCCCGATCACCCCCCCCCCCTGTCACAAACTGACACCAAGCAGGTTTTTTTTTTTTTTTTTTTTTTTTTCCTGATTACTGTATTGGTGTCAGTTTGTGTCAGTTAGTGTGTTAGGGCAGTGAGTCTTAGGCCCCCTTTAGGTCTAGGGTACCCCCCTAACCCCCCTAATAAAGTTTTAACCCCTTGATCACCCCCTGTCACCAGTGTTGCTAAGCGATCATTTTTCTGATCGCTGTATTAGTGTCGCTGGTGACGGTAGTTAGGGACGTAAATATTTAGGTTCGCCGTCAGTGTTTTATAGCGACAGGGACCCCCATATACTACCTAATAAATGTTTTAACCCCTTGATTGCCCCCTAGTTAACCCTTTCACCACTGATCACCGTATAACCGTTACGGGTGACGCTGGTTAGTTTGTTTATTTTTTATAGTGTCAGGGCACCCGCCGTTTATTACCGAATAAAGGTTTAGCCCCCTGTACGTCTAGGGTACCCCCCTTACCCCCCTAATAAAGTTTTAACCCCTTGATCACCCCCTGTCGCCAGTGTCGCTAAGCGATCATTTTTCTGATCGCTGTATTAGTGTCGCTGGTGACGGTAGTTAGGGACGTAAATATTTAGGTTCGCCGTCAGTGTTTTATAGCGACAGGGACCCCCATATACTACCTAATAAATGTTTTAACCCCTTGATGGCCCCCTAGTTAACCCTTTCACCACTGATCACCGTATAACCGTTACGGGTGACGCTGGTTAGTTCGTTTATTTTTTATAGTGTCAGGGCACCCGCCGTTTATTACCGAATAAAGGTTTAGCCCCCCGATCGCCCGGCGGTGATATGCGTCGCCCCAGGCAGCGTCAGATTAGCGCCAGTACCGCTAACACCCACGCACGCAGCATACGCCTCCCTTAGTGGTATAGTATCTGAACGGATCAATATCTGATCCAATCAGATCTATACTAGTGTCCCCAGCAGTTTAGGGTTCCCAAAAACGCAGTGTTAGCGGGATCAGCCCAGATACCCGCTAGCACCTGCATTTTGTCCCTCCGCCCAGCCCACCCAAGTGCAGTATCGATCGATCACTGCCACTTACAAAACACTAAACGCATAACTGCAGCGTTCGCAGAGTCAGGCCTGATCCCTGCGATCGCTAACAGTTTTTTTGGTAGCGTTTTGGTGAACTGGCAAGCACCAGCCCCAGGCAGCGTCAGATTAGCGCCAGTACCGCTAACACCCACGCACGCAGCATACACCTCCCTTAGTGGTATAGTATCTGATCGGATCAATACCTGATCCGATCAGATCTATACTGGCGTCCCCAGCAGTTTAGGGTTCCCACAAACGCAGTGTTAGCGGGATCAGCCCAGATACCCGCTAGCACCTGCATTTTGTCCCTCCGCCCAGCCCACCCAAGTGCAGTATCGATCGATCACTGACACTTACAAAACACTAAACGCATAACTGCAGCGTTCACAGAGTCAGGCCTGATCCCTGCGATCGCTAACAGTTTTTTTGGTAGCGTTTTGGTGAACTGGCAAGCGTCAGCGGCCTAGTACACCCCGGTCGTAGTCAAACCAGCACTGCAGTAACACTTGGTGACGTGGCGAGTCCCATAAGTGCAGTTCAAGCTGGTGAGGTGGCAAGCACAAGTAATGTCCCGCTGCCACCAAAAAGACAAACACAGGCCCGTCGTGCCCATAGTGCCCTTCCTGCTGCATTCGCCAATCCTAATTGGGAACCCACCGCTTCTGCAGCGCCCGTACTTCCCCCATTCACATCCCCAACCAAATTCAGTCAGATGCATGAGAGGCATTTTTATGTCCTCCCGAGTACCCCTACCCAACGAACCCCCCAAAAAAGATGTTGTGTCTGCAGCAAGCGCGGATATAGGCGTGACACCCGCTATTATTGTCCCTCCTGTCCGGACAATCCTGGTCTTTGCATTGGTGAATGTTTTGAACGCTACCATACACTAGTTGAGTATTAGCGTAGGGTACAGCATTGCACAGACTAGGCACACTTTCACAGGGTCTCCCAAGATGCCATCGCATTTTGAGAGACCCGAACCTGGAACCGGTTACAGTTATAAAAGTTAGTTACAAAAAAAAGTGAAAAAAAAAAAAAAAAACACAAACAAAAATATAAAAAAAAAAAAAAAATAGTTGGCGTTTTATTGTTCTCTCTCTATTCTCTCTCTATTGTTCTGCTCTTTTTTACTGTATTCTATTCTGCAATGTTTTATTGTTATTATGTTTTATCATGTTTGCTTTTCAGGTATACAATTTTTTATACCTTACCGTTTACTGTGCTTTATTGTTAACCCTTTTTTTGTCTTCAGGTACGCCATTCACGACTTTGAGTGGTTATACCAGAATGATGCCTGCAGGTTTAGGTATCATCTTGGTATCATTCTTTTCAGCCAGCGGTCAGCTTTCATGTAAAAGCAATCCTAGCGGCTAATTAGCCTCTAGACTGCTTTTACAAGCAGTGGGAGGGAATGCCCCCCCCTCCCCCAACGTCTTCCGTGTTTTTCTCTGGCTCTCCTGTCTCAACAGGGAACCTGAGAAAGCAGCCGGTGATTCAGCCAGCTGACCATAGGGCTGATCAGAGACCAGGGTGGCTCCAAACATCTCTATGGCCTAAGAAATCGGAAGCTACGAGCATTTTATGACTTAGATTTCGCCGGATGTAAACAGCGCCATTGGGAAATTGGGAAAGCATTTTATCACACCGATCTTGGCGTGGTCAGATGCTTTGAGGGCAGAGGAGAAATCTAGGGTCTAATAGACCCCAATTTTTGCAAAAAAGAGTACCTGTCACTACCTATTGCTATGATAGGGGATATTTACATTCCCCGAGATAACAATAAAAATGATTTAAAAAAAAAAATGAAAGGAACAGTTTAAAAATAAGATAAAAAAATAATAATAATAATGAAAAAAAAAAAAAAAAAAAAAAAAAAAAGCACCCCTGTCCCCCCTGCTCTCGCGCTAAGGCGAACGCAAGCGTCGGTCTGGCGTCAAATGTAAACAGCAATTGCACCATGCATGTGAGGTATCACCGCGAAGGCCAGATCGAGGGCAGTAATTTTAGCAGTAGACCTCCTCTGTAAATCTAAAGTGGTAACCTGTAAAGGCTTTTAAAGGCTTTTAAAAATGTATTTAGTTTGTCGCCACTGCACGTTTGTGCGCAATTTTAAAGCATGTCATGTTTGGTATCCATGTACTCGGCCTAAGATCATCTTTTTTATTTCACCAAACATTTGGGCAATATAGTGTGTTTTAGTGCATTAAAATGTAAAAAAGTGTGTTTTTCCCCAAAAAATGCGTTTGAAAAATCGCTGCGCAAATACTGTGTGAAAAAAAAAAATGAAACACCCACCATTTTAATCTGTAGGGCATTTGCTTTAAAAAAAAAAATAATGTTTGGGGGTTCAAAGTAATTTTCTTGCAAAAAAAAATTATTTTTTTATGTAAACAATAAGTGTCAGAAAGGGCTTTGTCTTCAAGTGGTTAGAAGAGTGGGTGATGTGTGACATAAGCCTCTAGATGTTGTGCATAAAATGCCAGGACAGTTCAAAACCCCCCCAAATGACCCCATTTTGGAAAGTAGACACCCCAAGCTATTTGCTGAGAGTCATGTTGAGTCCATGGAATAATTTATATTGTGACACAAGTTGCGGGAAAGAGACAATTTTTTATTTTTTTTATTTTTTTTTGCGCAAAGTTGTCACTAAATGATATTTTGCTCAAACATGCCATGGGAATATGTGAAATTACACCCCAAAATACATTCTGTTGCTTCTCCTGAGTATGGGGATACCACATGTGTGGGACTTTTTGGGAGCCTAGCCGCGTACGGGACCCCAAAAACCAAGCACCGCCTTCAGGCTTTCTAAGGCCGTAAATTTTTGATTTCACTCTTCACTGCCTATCACAGTTTCGGAGGCCATGGAATGCCCAGGTGGCAAAAAACCCCCCCAAATGACCCCATTTTGGAAAGTAGACACCCCAAGCTATTTGATTAGAGGTATAGTGAGTATTTTGCAGACCTCAGTTTTTGTCACAAAGTTTTGAAAATTGAAAAAAGAAAAAAAAAATTTTTTTTTCTCGTCTTTCTTTATTTTCAAAAACAAATGAGAGCTGCAAAATACTCACCATGCCTCTCAGCAAATAGCTTGGGGTGTCTACTTTCCAAAATGGGGTCATTTGGGGGGGTTTGTGCCACCTGGGCATTCCATGGCCTCCGAAACTGTGATAGGCAGTGAGGAGTAAAATCAAAAATGTACGCCCTTAGAAATCCTGAAGGCAGTGATTGGTTTTCGGGGCCCCGTACGCGGCTAGGCTCCCAAAAAGTCTCACACATGTGGTATCCCCATACTCAGGAGAAGCAGCTAAATGTATTTTGGGGTGCAATTCCACATATGCCCATGGTCTGTGTGAGCAATATATCATTTAGTGACAACTTTGTGCAAAAAAAAATAAAAAAAATAAAAATTTGTCACTTTCCCGCAACTTGTGTCAAAATATAAAACATTCCATGGACTCAACATGCCTCAAAGCAAATAGCTTGGGGTGTCTACTTTCCAAAATGGGGTCATTTGGGGGGGTTTTATGCCATCTGGGCATTTTATGGCCTTCAAAACTGTGATAGGTAGTGAGGAGTAAAATCAAAAATGTACGCCCTTAGAAATCCTGAAGGCAGTGATTGGTTTTCGGGGCCCCGTACGTGGCTAGGCTCCCAAAAAGTCCCACACATGTGGTATCCCCATACTCAGGAGAAGCAGCTAAATGTATTTTGGGGTGCAATTCCACATATGCCCATGGCCTGTGTGAGCAATATATCATTTAGTGACAACTTTTTGTAATTTTTTTTTTTTTTTTTTTTTTTTTGTCATTATTCAATCACTTGGGACAAAAAAAATGAATATTCAATGGGCTCAACATGCCTCTCAGCAAATTCCTTGGGGTGTCTACTTTCCAAAATGGGGTCATTTGTGGGGGTTTTGTACTGCCCTGCCATTTTAGCACCTCAAGAAACGACATAGGCAGTCATAAATTAAAGGCTGTGTAAATTCCAGAAAATGTACCCTAGTTTGTAGGCGCTATAACTTTTGCGCAAACCAATAAATATACACTTATTGACATTTTTTTTACCAAAGACATGTGGCCGAATACATTTTGGCCTAAATGTATGACTAAAATTGAGTTTATTGGATTTTTTTTAGAACAAAAAGTAGAAAATATCATTTTTTTTCAAAATTTTCGGTCTTTTTCCGTGTATAGCGAAAAAAATAAAAACGGCAGAGGTGATCAAATATCATCAAAAGAAAGCTCTATTTGTGAGAAGAAAAGGACGCAAATTTCGTTTGGGTAGAGCATTGCATGACCGCGCAATTAGCAGTTAAAGCGACGCAGTGCTGAATTGTAAAAAGTGCTCTGGTCAGGAAGGGGGTAAAACCTTCCGGGGCTGAAGTGGTTAAAATGTCAGGACAGTTAAAGCCCGCCCCCCAAAATGACCCCTTTTTGGAAAGTAGACACCCCAAGCTATTTGCTGATAGGCATGTTGAGTCCATGGAATATTTTCTATTTTACCACAAGTTTCGGGAAAATTACACTTTTTTTTTTCCTTGTACAAAGCTGTCAACTAAATGATATATTGTTCAACAATGGCATGGTTATATGTAGAATTACACCCCAAAATACATTTTGCTGCTTCTCCTGAGTATGGGGATACCTCATGTGTGAGACTTTTTGGGAGCCTAGCCGTGTACAGGACCCCAAAAGCCAATCACCGCCTTCAGGATTTCTAAGGGTGTAATTCACTCCTCACTACCCATCACAGTTTTTAAAGGCCATAAAATGCCAAGATAGCACAAACCCCCCACCAATGACCCCATTTTGGAAAGTAAACACCCCAAGCTATTTGATGAGAGGCATGTTGAGTCCATGGAATATTTTATATTTTGCCACAAGTTGCGGGAAAATGAATTTTTTTTTTTTTTACAAAGTTGTCACCAAATGATCTATTGCTCAAACATGCCATGGGCATATGTGAAATTACACCTCAAAATACATTCTGCTGCTTCTCCTGAGTATGGGGATACCACATGTGCGAGACTTTTTTGGAGCCTATCCGTGTACAGGACCCCGAGAACCAATCACCGCCTTCAGACTTTCTAAGGGCGTAAAATGGTGATTTCACTTCCTCACTGCCTATCACAGTTTCGGAGGCCATAAAATGTCCAGATAGCACAAACCCCCCCAAATGACCCGACTTTGGAAAGTAGACACCCCAAGGTATTTGCTAAGAGGCATGGTGAGTATTTTGCGTAACTCATTTATTTTTGAAAATGAAGAAAGAAAAGAAAAATGTATTTTTTTTTTCTTTTTTCAATTTTCAAAACATTGTGACAAAAAGCGAGATCTGCAAAATACTCAACACGCCTCTCAGCAGATAGCTTGGGGTGTCTACTTTCCAAAATGGGGTCATTTGTGGGGTTTTGTGCTATCTGGGCAACTCATGGCCTCCGAAACTGGGATAGGCAGTGAGAAGTGAAATCACCATTTTATGCCCTTAGAAAGCCAGAAGGCGGTGATTGGTTTTCAGGGTCCTGTACGCAGTTAGACTGCCAAAATGGCTTCAGCAGTGTGAAGAACACAGGGCAGCAGTTCCTACAGTCTTCCTGGCCAGTGGTCTTTTTCTGCAAGAGGGGGGTGAGCAAGGTCCCCCCTATCACCCCTCTGCAGTCCTCCCAGCTGTTTGTATTTTGAACTGGTTAGGGAGGGCACTTCCTAGTCTCCTGCCTGTGCAGTAAGCAAAACATGTGTGCACATTGTTGTTGATAATTTGCCATAGCAATGGCAGCTTCTGTGGCACTGTTATGGCAATGTATCAACAACATGGAACACAGAAAAAGCTGAGGAAAGTGTACATACTATCTTTGTTCAAACAGGAAAGCAGCAAACAAAAGTGTTTTACGTTTTACCACAATGATAACGATTTCTCACCCAAACTGCAAACATTGAGGAGGCAAGCCTCTGCTGCTGCAGTAAGGTTGCCACCTTTTGCCATTATATATTATTTAATTTAATATTATAAAATAAAAAGCAAAATAGTAGAGGAAAGTTTCAGAATGGCAAAGATGTTTTTATTACAAATTATGCGAGTAGACTGCAGTTCCTCTTTATTCCTTCTGTATCTGGGTCTCAACAGCCATGTCGTTAAACCCAGTGATCAAAAAGCAGAGGACAACTTTGAACTCAGACAACAAACTAGTCTGCTCAAACCGTCAAAAAATAAAAAATTCAATCTGCATATCAGATTTATTTTGGCCAGTTTGCAGCTATGAGAATAATAGGAATTTTCTTCCAGTTATAGAAGAAACGTTGAAATAAGCTTTTAAGGGTGGGGGATCTCAGATCTCAAACCAGATACCAGAGCATTAAGGCTGCATTAAAATGAAACACCAAAATGACTGGAATCCAATGCAGCATGGCAGAAATACTTGAGTATCTGTACCATCTTGCTCCTTAGCTGGTAGTTATGAAAACTTTGTGATTATGTCCTGGCACTTCCTGTAGTGATGCAGGGGTTGAAGAATGGAACCACAGTGTACAATGAGGGACACAGACATCTAACACTTCCATAAGTGTCAAATGCTGAAGAATCTCACAAAGACTAAAGCACTGGAACGGCAAAGATAGTAGGACATGCAGGCCATCAGAGGTGAATATAACAGCTTTTTATTTTTTTTTCTTACAATTGACAGGGTTGCTTTATGACAAAAAATTGGCATGATAACTATACCCATTTTTGGAAAAATCTTCACAGGCAGAAGGACAAAAATAAAATTGCACATCTATGGCCTGCCTTAGTCTGGGCAACTGGGTCCACCTTGTCAGAAGCTTCAAAGTTGTATTTTAAACATTGAATATATTCATACATTTATTAGCCATGTATATACCTTTATATACTGCTGTAAGCACATCTATGTTAGCCTGTGTGTCTATGCACACATAGGTGTTTACAGGCTTATTAGAAGAGGAGAGTTTAAGGGCTGAGAAAAAAAAGAAACACAAAACAGCGTGTTGGATAGCAACATGGTTTAATATCTTGCTTCTGGTATTTCACTTCCTGTTTGACACAGCCAGGTAGGAATGAAACACATCAAAGCTCTGTGATCAGAAGAACAATGCCTTGGCTCAAGCCCACCTTCTGTGACATGTGGGAATACAAGTTTCAAAGAGACGCTGGCCCTGCTGGACAATTTAGCATGCTTCCTAGAGAATGGGCAGACATTTGGGAGGGATACCTCCTCGGCAATGTATATTGGATAAAGGCAAATGGGGGTGGCTACGAGTGGGTGTGTATGTTTGAATGAAAGGAACACACAGGCTTTTGATCTTTCTCTTGGTTGCTGGGAAGTCTGCTGTAAGGTCATCCCCTTTGCTATCTTGGGACCTTGCTCTGACCAAGGGCTTGGGCCTATATTCCATGAGGCCCAGACCCCTTTTATCATCCAGAACCCGCAGAGGAAACCATGTGTGATAAGTATCTTTGATATTTCATTGTTGTTGTATGTTGTAGAGATGTGCTGTTAGTATAGTATGTTCTGATTGTAAGCTATGTAACATTGTAATACCCTTTTAGTACTTTTATGATAGTTTCCTAACTCCTTGGGAAATAAAAATAAGATATTGTTTTACTAGCAGCACCGTGTGTTTGGTTTCATAGCTAACCTGGTATTATTGTGATATTAACAATAGCATATGCTCAGAGTTTAATAGACCAACTAATGATAGGGACTAGACAAATTAATACGCAGATATAATATTAATAATTATATCGAGTACTACAATTGGCACCCCCAGAGAGAGTGTGAATTTTATTTTTACACAGAATCCACAAAAACGTAATGTATTTTTGTCTTGAGTCCCTGTAAGTATTAATCCTAAACTACACCCAGAACTCAAAATCATCTCTAGTGTGGACAAGATTGGCGCTGGCTTGCGAATTCTGAAACCACCCTTGGATGGTCATGAAGATTCTGTGAAATATTTCATCAGGGAAACGTAGAACCTGGTGAGATCTTTCGCTGATATATGTATATATGTTAAACGTTTGTATCATTAATATGCTTTAGGCCTGTAACCAGCCAAAGGTGCTGGCGGGTAAAAGGGCTGATCACCCTTGGTTAGAGATTGACAGGAATTACCATACATCTTTGAGGAAAAAGTGGGAGAAATATAGATTGTTATTTTAAATTTTTTACTTTTTTTTTTTTTTTTTTACCTACGTGAGAGTGAAATAGCTTTGTTCCAATAGGAGATCAATGTGGCCTGCAACCTAACGGAAAGGCATTGATTGACAGTATGCCTTGTGTCTTAGAATGTGCCTTGCGTCTGGTAGGCTGTAGAACTACAAGTCACTGTTAGGTTTAAATGGCTTTGTAGCAGTTTTTTTTTGTTTGTTTATCTTTGCATGGTAAGCAACTCTGGAAAAAGCAGGTCAGACCAGCTTTAGTGGGGGTAGGCTAATTAGCATATCAATGGATATTCCCCAGTAAGCATGTGGTAATCCTAAAAGCCACATAGAACCTACAGGACAGAAGTGCTCATATACAAGGCAGCCGATAATGCCACAGTAAGTGTGGTGGGTCTTTTCTATGGATATGCAAAAGTTTAATGGTTTTGAAGGATATCAGGTAAAAGTGGTAATGAATAAAGAATATTGAATGCTAGAAGAGCAATTCAGTTTTTGTTTTTTTCGTGAGTTGTAAGAGCTAACGATAATTGAGTTTGGTTTATTACTCAGTGCAGTGTTGGAACGCTGGTACAAATAGAATTGTGTATTGTGTGGATTGTATGGTTGTGAAATGGAACTGGTGTATACATATGTTAAAAAGTACGCTTCTGCCAATTATCATTCATGTGCAGATGAACCTCTTAAAAGCCAGTGTAAGGTTCTATTGTCACAGTGTTACCAACATAATAGCAGATTATTGGGTAAACAGCTAAAAAAGAAAGTTAAAAAAGAAAGGTTGGCAAATGAAAATGCAGTTTTGCTCAGAATTAAATTTATATCTGAGCAAATGGAGGGGAAGTGGGAAGCAGAGAGGAGACGTCTCGGGGAGGACATAGAGAAAATCAGTGAAAACCTTCTAAAGATTGCAACAGCCTCCAGTAGTGAGATGGATGAATTGCGGGCTGCAGCAGGCAATTTGTCAGAAAGAAACCGTGAGCTACAAGAACAGCTGCAGAGGTGCAGAATGGACTGTGATATGAAGAGCAAACTTTTAGAGTCATTGCGAGTGGTCTCTTTGACGGATCCACAGGGCACAATAACATCTGATCCAGAAACGGTAACAAACATCTTCCGTAGATATTATGCTGACCTATACTCATCTAAGGTGGGGGTTGCTGCACAGGAGACCCGGGCTTTCCTCCAGAACATACCCATCCCTAAAATCTCAGTGTCCTAAATGCAAGAAATGGAGGCTCCAATAACAACAGAAGAGATAGCGGTCGCGATAGCGTCTTTGGCTCCAGCTAAAGCCCCTAGGCGGGATGGTATTCCTTTAGATTTTTACGCCACCTATTCCGAGATATTAATTCCTGAATTGTTGAAACTTTATAAACATATTTTTGAGTCTGGGTCTCTTCCACAGTCCCTTCGACAGGCAGTAATCGTAGTGATCCCCAAACCAGGCAAAGACCCCCTTTGTCCAGAGTCCTACCGCCCAATCTCGCTCCTCCAGGCAGATATAAAGATTCTTGCCAAAATATTAGCTCTCCGTCTCAACCGTATTATTCTATCCATAATTCACCCCGGCCAAACGGGGTTCATGCCTGGCAAAAACACAGCTATGAACCTGCGTAGGCTTTATATTAACATCCAAGCAGAACACGACACTGTCGGAGACAGGGCAGTGGTGGCGCTAGACGCCGCCAAGGCTTTCGACTCCGTGGAGTGGGAGTATTTGTGGGAGTGCCTTGGGGGGTTCGGTTTTGGTCCCAACTTCATTAAGTGGGTACAATTATTATATTTCTCACCAGAGGCCAGTGTACTTGTGAACGGGAGGACCTCAGCGCCGTTTCCATTACAACGTGGAACTAGGCAAGGATGCC
Organism: Lithobates clamitans; assembly: GCA_037952925.1. NCBI lineage: Eukaryota > Metazoa > Chordata > Amphibia > Anura > Ranidae > Lithobates > Lithobates clamitans. The sequence continues at coordinate 2,383,741 of JBBGZY010000413.1, read as the reverse complement.
CACTGTCCCCTCTCCTTTACGCCTTGGCAGTTGAGCCTCTGGCTATATCCCTTAGGGTACACCCAGACATTCGTGGTATTACGCTGGGGAGTCTGGTGGAGACGGTGAGCCTATACGCAGATGATATGCTGCTATACCTGCAAGATACTGGCCCTTCCCTCCAGGCTGCCCTGCAGACTATCGAGGACTTTGGTAGGCATTCAGGATTGAACATAAATTGGAACAAATCACAGATTATGCCACTTAACTTAACAGCACCCATATACCGATCTGCATCCCTCCCTCTACAAAGAGTAGCGTCTTTTAAATACTTAGGTATAAAGATCACCAAAGAGCCCTTAGAATATCTCCCTAACAATATTGAGCCACTATTCACATATTTAAAACTACGTACACAATCCTGGGCAAAGCTCCCACTGGGAGTTATGGGTAGGATCAAAGTATTCAAAATGGTACTTCTCCCAAAATTCCTATATACAATGTGGAACTCGCCAGTTCTTATTCCTCTTAAAACCTTTAAAACAATAGACCACATTCTCAACTCATTTGTATGGGGACCCAATCGACATAAGTTGGCGTGGCACACTCTGAAAAATCCGACCTCCTCGGGGGGAACGGCTCTCCCAGACCTACATGCATATTATATAGCGGCACAACTCTCACACATATATCACCTCCACAAAACTGATAGCATCAGAGTCATTGCGAGTAAAGTTGTCAGAGATGGAAGAGTTGGTTATGTCTTTAGAAAGAAAGTTAGCAAATGCACACTCCCAGCTTCTTACTAAAGAGCAATGTATAGTATCGCTCAATGAGCACAAAGGAACGTGCCAATTGGCCAATATCTGCACAGTCAATGAGGAGAAGGGCTGTGATGAAACACATTCTGCTATTGCACCCATAGCTTCGAAGCAGGATAACAGTTGGATTACAATCCAAGAGAGACTTACTTTGTGCCAGATTCTGGGTGAATTTAATGCCCTGGAATCACCAGTGAGTCTGTCCAATAAATTTGAGGCTCTAGTCCTTAAATTTCATTTGACTAATGAGGATGCATGTTCTCTTCTGAGAGCATGGCTACCAGGACCTTTGGCAGGCCAGTTATTTGCACAGGTTAATGAAAACTTAGCAGATGCAGAGGTGCGGAGGAAAGAATTGCAGCGTATTGTGGACAGTCGTGATAATGGTATGAGTGATTTACAACGAATGAGATTTAGGAGAGGAGATGACCCAATTTTGTTCTGCAGTGAGTATCTTGCATTGTATACAAAAGTGTTCAACTGTCCTGACTTATTGGAGGATGATACAAGTTTCATATACTCAATGGCCAATAAGTGTTATGTAAGCTATCCCATTAGAATGGCTCTGAGGAATGCTAGATCCTACCAAAATTTTGTCAATATCCTGCGAGACTTCTGTCAAGAGTCCAGTGGTAGGGAATATGGGTCAAAGGCAGGTGTATCCGTAATAAGCAGAGGTACAGGAAGGCAGAGAGAGTTCAGACGTTCTAAATGGAATAGGCATGGACATAGATTTTGTAAAGCCCTTAACATAGCTAGCATGGAGCAGGAAACCCCAGAATTACAAGGTGCACAGGCAGCCATAATGGGGTTATCATCCAAACATGCAAAAGCTGAATGTGCAATGGTGAAGGTACCCTCCGCACATGCGCAGTGCTCAGCAAAAATAGAAGTGGAGCATGCAGAAAAAACAGACGCTCTTATTGCTGCAAGTGATGTTGCTATGACAGAAATCAATGGTGGAGATGTAAATAAAAATGCGATAACTGTGCTTGGAAGTGATTTAGGAGTTGAAACTTCTGATGACTCCTCAGATGATGAAAGTGTAAAGTATGGATATTCCAAGCATAGTAATAATGTCCAGCAATGTGAGTTTCCAATGCCGTATGCTCAAGAAAGGGCCGATACAGAGGGACCAGCCCTCAAATGTTTTTTGTGTAAAAGGGGGGGGGTCACATCGCTAAGTATTGTTGCGCAGCGAATAATGATATCAAAAGAAGGTCGCAGTACCCCAAAATGACCCCAAGGCATTATGAAGTGTATTCTGCCCGATGGGGTAGCAACCCAAAGCATGGAGGCCATAGTAATCAAACCCATTTCCCTTTAAAGACCCAAATGCGGAGACTACAAACGGAAAATAGCCGGTATGTAGAACAGTTACGTAAAGTCAAAATGGAGGTAGCTGCATGGTTATTCAAATGTAGCACTGGGGGAAACAATGTTAGCAGCACTTAGCTGCATGGTTGCTAAGAATTTTATGGTCAATGTTTCCTTGCCATATTTTATTTAAATATGACGCTCACATCTAAACCTTATACATAGCAATTGTTCCCCTGGCATTGCAATTAATGGGAAAAGGCTTGGGGACTCAAAAAGTCAATTGTCATGATAATTGTGTGTAATCACTGTCTTTGTGTTCCTTTTTCAGAGACCTTGGAAGAAGAAAAAAAAGTTTGGATACTAATGTCTGTGTTTGTTTGCAGGTTCTTCGAAGAGAGAACAACAGTGGGCACATTTAGCAAGACAGGGGTTAGGTTATGGTAAAGGCATAATCGATTATCAAATGGTACCATGAGCTCATTAATTAGTAATTGTTTGCAAACAATGAAAAAATAAAATAGACAATGGTCAGGCATTAAGGGTTTCAAGTGTTACAAGTGAAGTTACAAATGTTGTGATGAGGTACAGATATTTTGTTTTTCCCATTAACTAATTGTCTTTCAGATGGAAATGAGCACTTACTCTTCTCAGGAGGAAAATCCATGGATGTCTTTAGTTAAAAGTTGAGTGTTTGTCATTGTCTTATGGTGGTTGTCTTGTCATGTTTTTGTGTAATAATGGCCAGAATTTTAATTTTTTGTTAAGTTTTTTAATTTTTTAAATATTTTTGGTATTTCATCCATTTTATTTTTGTTTGTTCAGGTGGAGAAATTATTGTTTAGTCCACCTGAAAGGGGGGTAATTGGCCATTCCGTCAATTAGCAGCTGAATAGATGGTCATGGGATATGTCCTGCAGCTGAATACATTTTGTTGATAAGAGTTGTTGGTAGGAGGCCATTCTAGCCTCTGGAGTTCGTTTTTTTTTTTCTTTGTTTTATGTTCATTCAGGTGGAAAAAGTTACAAGGTGTACGCTTTGTCCACCTGAAAGGGGGGTTGGTGCATAGGTCTGAAAGTACAGATAATGCATTGTCCTTTTAATGCTTAAAAATTTGAATTTTTGAGAAGCAACGTTCAAGTTCATGTTTTTAAAATTTTTGATCATATCATGGGGATCCATTTTAGAGTGGGTTCAGCCTAAAGAGGTCAGGGTTGTTTTGATAGGTTGGTCAGGGTTGCAGAAACCAGGAATACTAAAGTTCCTGGGTTCTAAGGAAGGAACTGTAAATAAACGTAGCAAGCGAGCAGATATTATGGGTAAGAATTTGATTCTGCTCTTGTTTTTTTCACTTCCAGAGTCCTGGTGAAGCGTGATTGGAGAGGTCTCTGGAACATGGATGACAGATGTTTATCTGGTTGGCAGTTTGACTGTGCCATGCCATACTGCAAATTTGTTCTGATAAACATCAGGAGAGAAAGGACAAACAAAAAGATTCAGTTTAATACTTGTTTTTGCTTATGGACAATTTAGGGCTAATGCTAAATCTGAAGGACTATACCCATCAACAAGACTTGTGAAACATTTTTTCCGGAGTCTCTCCTGAAGAATGCAAACATGCTATTAATACATGTGCAATGGGTTGGAGGTTGGGGAAGGAATGTACACATCCAATCCGTCAGAACATGAAATGTGAAATATATGTTTTTTGTTGGAGGGAAGAATTGAAAGAAGAAAAGGTTTTTAATGTATGACATGTATTGACGTAACGGAAGTAATATGGTGCAGGTGCCCAGGTGACTGGCGCTTATACATAATAAGGTGTTGGTTGGCCAGACTAGAGGTTGGCCAGGTGACACATTAATGGGGTGAAAATTTCCTTGTATGGGGGGATACGCCTGGTTGATGTCTCACCGGAAAGGTTGAAACCCTGCACAGGTAATGCCAGTGAATACACACAGAAGCATGCTCCGTTAGATATAGGGAACAAACGCTGGCTACCAGGGTACAATATGCCTTCACCACATGGCGCTGCAACATCTCACAGTGGTTGATAAAAACCTATTACCCTATATGTGCTGAGTATACACTGAATCAAGTGCAATCATTGTACCAGTGACTTGCTCCCAGAGATGTGCGGACACAGAATGAGGTTCAGGCTGGGCGCGTATGTCTGAGGAGTAACCGGAAGAGGAGGGATGTATTCAGCACTATATTGGGGGAATAGAAGCTGGGATGGGTGTTGTTAATGGGGTGGACATCGGCCTCCTGAGGAACAAACTCGCAGCCATAGCTTCAGAGAATAAGCGGGGCCTTGTTACTCAGAGAGATTGGTGGCATCCTTAATAACATTCAACAAAGTCACATGAATACCCAGGTTAACCGCTTGCCGACCGGCGCACGCCGATGTACGTCGGCAGAGCGGCACGGCTGGGCAAATGGGCATACCTGTACGTCCATTTGAATTTCCCGCCGTGCCCGTGCGTGCGCGCCGGCCGGGAGCTCCGTGAGTCGGGTCACGGGTCCCGCGGACTTGATCGCCGCGGGGAGACCCGCGATCGCCTCACGGAGCGGATGAACGGGGAGATGCCGTTGTAAACAGCATCTCCCCGTTCTGCCTAGTGACAAGTGTCACTCGATCTCTGCTCCCTGTCATCGGAGCAGAGATCAGTGATGTCAGCCACACAGCCCATCCCCCTACAGTTAGTAATCACTCCCTAGGATACACTTAACCCCTCCCCGCCCCCTAGTGGTTAACCCCTTCACTGCCAGTGTCATTTACACAGTAATCAGTGCATTTTTAATCGCACTGATCGCTGTATAAATGACAATGGTCCCAAAAATGTGTCAAAAATGTCCGACATGTCCGCCATAACGTTGCAGTCACAATAAAAATCGCTGATCGCCGCCATTACTAGTAAAAAAAAAATTATTAATAAAAATGCCATAAAACTATCCCCTATTTAGTAAACGCTATAACGTTTGCGCAAACCAATTAATAAACGCTTATTGCGATTTTTTTTACCAAAAATATGTAGAAGAATACGATCGGCCTAAACTGAAGAAAAAAAAATGTTTTTTTTATATATTTTTAGGGGATATTTATTATAGCAAAATGTAAAAAATAATGCGTTTTTTTCAATATTGTCGCTCTTATTTTGTTTATAGCGCAAAAAATAAAAATCGCAGAGGCGATCAAATACCACCAAAAGAAAGCTCTATTAGTGGGAAAAAAAGGACGTCAATTTTGTTTGGGAGCCACGTCGCATGACCGCGCAATTGTCAGTTAAAGCGACGCAGTGCCGAATCGCAAAAAACGCTCTGGTCAGGAAGGGGGTAAATCCTTCCGGGGCTGAAGTGGTTAAAGTGGTTCAAGATTTTGTCGACCATGTTGAGAGGTTGGTAGAGAGTGTGATGGTATAGGAGAGGAATCTGTCATTGGCTCTTGCGTGCACGAAGTGGCAGGTGGAAGTTTCAACCAGCATTGAGCTGATGGTATAGTCTCCATATGAGGGACAGAAGCCTTATGAGTTAGCATCACCGCTCAGTAAGACTTTGCCAAGCACGTCGCTTACACTGATCCAAAGTGGTGGTCGAATGCCTGGATGGGCCGTACCAGTTTGGATTGTGAAAGGTGTTATGCTGTATGATCTCAAATACAGAAGTGCAGATTCGGTCTGTATATTTGGTGGCATTAATGGGCTTACTGACTGGGGATTCTATCGTCTTGCGTTTGAGGCTAATTGCCCACATATGATCAAAGAAGCTGGAAGATGGAGGCAGGTTGATACTTCCCTTGGTGAGAAGCATGACCATGATGTCCTTTGTATGCCAGGTCAATACATGGTGGTGAACAATAAAATGTTGGGAAGATATTTCATTCTGTATTTGGGATGGAAGGATCATTGCTGGGAAGGAAGCACCTGGGTATTATTTGGGACATAGACGAGTTTGTTTCCTTGTCCTAAAGAATGCCGATGTAACGTTAGTCATGGAACTAGATGGTTCTTTGAACCTAACAATAGGTAGGGGTGCATGGTATACCCTGGGCATGGTCTCTTAAATCCAGGCACAGGGATGGAATTGTGTGGGTTTTGTCATTGTTGCAGATTTATATGTGTTGTTGGACTTGATATTTATATAGAAGGGTCGCCCAGTTATCTATGCAAGCTGGGGAACGAAGTGACGGTAGGGTCTCTGCGTACAAGTTAGAGACTTTGCTGCCAAGTCAGAGCCCTGCAATACCACTGACATGCCCGAAATCTGATGGGTCATAGGTATATATGTATATATTATGGTAATGGGTGATTTATGTCATGGTATAGTATGATAAAGGTATATTTTAAGCTAGTAACATGGTCAAAAGGCCCTCCTCGAGACTCTATATCTGAAAGCTGGTTAAGATGCTGCTCTGGATGTGTGCTGGTGAATGATGAGTGTATGGACACCCCTTGCCTGTTTTATACCCCTTCATGAAGATGTTAGAAAGAAGAAGATACAGAATGGTGACATGGGAGCTGTCACGGAAGAATGATGTTGGTGTGTCACCCAGTAGCAAAGCGGCACGTGTTGGGAAACACAGCACGTTAGGACCATTATGGACTGTTCCACAGGAGCTGGTTCTGAGGCCTATGTTGAGAGGCGTAACATGCGTTAAGACATTTATGGACTGTTCCATAGGGGCTGTTTCTGCACATGTTGAAAACACAACACATTAAGACAGTTAAAGACTGTTCTATAGGTACTGGCTTGGAAACACATGTTGGGGAGGAAACAGTTATGGACTATTCAATAGGAGCCGTGTCTGAAGAAGGGTGGTATGCGCCCTTTAGGCGCAAAGCGGAATATGTTGGATAGCAACATGGTTTAATATCTTGCTTCTGGTATTTCACTTCCTGTTTGACACAGCCAGGTAGGAATGAAACACATCAAAGCTCTGTGATCAGAAGAACAATGCCTTGGCTCAAGCCCACCTTGGCTTGAGCCACAAGTTTCAAAGAGACGCTGGCCCTGCTGGACAATTTAGCATGCTTCCTGGAGAATGGGCAGACATTTGGGAGGGATACCTCCTCGGCAATGTATATTGGATAAAGGCAAATGGGGGTGGCTACGAGTGGGCGTGTATGTTTGAATGAAAGGAACACACAGGCTTTTGATCTTTCTCTTGGTTGCTGGGAAGCCTGCTGTAAGGTCATCCCCTTTGCTATCTTGGGACCTTGCTCTGACCGAGGGCTTGGGCCTATATTCCATGAGGCCCAGACCCCTTTTATCATCCAGAACCCGCAGAGGAAACCATGTGTGATAAGTATCTTTGATATTTCATTGTTGTTATATGTTGTAGAGATGTGCTGTTAGTATAGTATGTTCTGATTGTAAGCTATGTAACATTGTAATACCCTTTTAGTACTTTTTGATAGTTTCCTAACTCCTTGGGAAATAAAAATAAGATATTGTTTTACTAGCAGCACCGTGTGTTTGGTTTCATAGCTAACCTGGTATTATTGTGATATTAACAATAGCATATGCTCAGAGTTTAATAGACCAACTAATGATAGGGACTAGACAAATTAATACGCAGATATATTATTAATTATATCGAGTACTACACAGCGTGTTCAGGAGAGGAGCTTACGAACAGAAAAAATGCTGAACGTGCCAAAACGCATATAGAAACGTTAAGGCACGTTTAATTGTTGATGGATTCCCAGATTAAATTAATACTCTGGCCAATGAAATTCATTAACGCTCAAACACTTGATGCATCTGTGTGTGCAATTTGTGGCTTTAGGCACAATGTTCTCAGGCCAGGAGCTCTGTCAATCAGATGAGCAAAGCAAATGCCTGGTGTGCATGAGGCCATAAAGATACTGTGCAATTCTAAGTTGAGATTTTCATAAGGAGATAAGGTGGAGCCCTGAAGGATGTAAAAAGGCAAGCATTGACAACTCTCCCCTGTCCTGGCAAAATCCATAGGGTGTATTTATGAAAAAAATATATTCTCTGAAGATGTGAAGGGAGGAAATACCACATTATGGCCACTAGATTAAGCTGATGAGCATACCTATTTTCTATGTCACCTATCTAGTGGCCATAATGCAATATTTTCTCCATGCATACACTTAAGCCTCGTACACACGACCGGATTTTCCACAGACAAAACCTCTGTCTTTTGTCCAAAGGGCGTTGCCCAGGAACTTGTCTTGCATACAAACGGCAAAGAATTGTCAGCCAACAAACACCAACGTAGTGACGTACTATGTGGTTTTTCAGCTCTTTAGCGCCACCCTGTGGGCTCCTACTCCTAATTTCGTGTTAGAAGTTTGGTGAGTGTTGATTCGCACTTTTCAGTTAGTTTCTGAATGGCCGTTCATCAACCAGCCATGTTGCAGAATCGGAGGAGATGACATGTTATTTATTATTGGCTTTGGAGTTATTGCTTTGACCCAGTCCAGTCACAGGAGGAGGAGGATTTATTAGACCAAAAATTGGTTGCTTTATTAATCGTGACCAATTAGGTCATAAGCCTTTGCTGCAGGAGCTCCAGGAGAATAATCCGGATGATTTTCGGAATTATCTCCGGATGACGGACCCCTGCTTTCACCAACTCTTGGCATTGTTGACCCCCTATATTAAGAAGCAGGACACATGCATGAGGCTTTTATTCTATTTTTTGGTTGATTTGATTTGGTATATTTTCTAGATATTTGAATGCATAGAATGCACTTTTTGGTTAAGTTCAATTGGCAGATAGTATGTCATTTTTTATTTGTTTTCTTTTTTTGATGCACAATAAAAAAAAATGTGTAGAATAATACTTGGCTATGTGTTTTACTTAAAATGACAGTTTGGGAGTAGGCAGTTACATTTTAAAAAATACAATGTAAAATAACAAGGGGCACCAACATAGTTGTATCATTGATCTTAAAAATTACGGGATAATGGTGATGTGGTAACTTGCACCAAAAAAAAAAAAAAAAAAGCATAATATTATTATGCTCGCTATCACTAGAAAAAAAAACCTTTGAATATTCGTTTGCCATAAATCCATCAGTATCACCAGCAAAACAGCTTCATTATTATCCCATTAAAGAAGAAGAGAATGTGCGCTGCATTTCGAGATTTCAGAATTTGCCACGTCACGAATGTTAATTCTTCATTACGAACGCTAGTTTACAAGACCGACCGCTTCCAGCTCCTCCTTGCTCCCGAGCATGCGTGTTTGTACTTTGGACTTTTGTCCGACGGACTTGTGTACACACGCTCTGAAAATCCGACAACAGACACTTGTCCGTGGAAAATTTTAAAACCTGCCATCCAACATTTATCCACAGAAAATCCGACAACAATTGTCTGATAGCCCGTACAAATGGTCGGATTTTCTGGCAACAGCCTGTCATCACACAATTCCCGTCGGAAAATCTGATTGTGTGTACGAGGCTTAAAGCCCCAATCAAACCTAAACGTTTTGTAGCTTGAAGCCTGAAGCTCCAAAACGCTGGAGGAGAAAAAAAAAAATCAATTATATTCTATGGAGGTTCACATCTCTACTTCAAATTGCCTGAAGCTCAAAAAAGTTCTGGAGCTTTTTTTGTAGCTCAATTCGGGCAGATTTGGTTGTTTTTCTGCTTTTTACATTAGTGTCTTTTTGACGGCAAAATCGCGCAACTTTCTGCCTTAAAACCATACACTCAGGTGTGAATGCAGCCTTAATCTGCAGGATATATATATCCCTGGACACATTTCATTTTGCTTCAGTCCCACAAAACAAATTTGCATGCAGTTTTTTTTTATTTTTTATACTGTGCTCTGTGTGAAATGGAAAAAACAACATGTTAGTATTTCTGTTTTTCCCTCCCTCACACAGCATGGAGGATAGTGCAAGCTGCATACAAGCCAATTATAAGATCTCCTCAAGCTATTCAGCCATCTACAGGGTATTACCTTGGTAAGCAGGCAAACCATGGAGCCAAACAGTTTATGTCAGCAGAGGGTTGGTGGGAGTCTGGTGTGTAAGAACATTATATACAGAGCTAGGCCGAATAGCTGCATAAATCAAGTTCATTGCCCTGTCTGATCAATGATAATGCTCTGAATTTAGGGTTTGGATATTATTTATTGACACTATGTGACTTGCACGCATGGAGAAATAGCCTGATATAAAATGTATTAATAGAACTATTGGCACACAAGTTAAAATTGCAACATGTTTTTACTATACTTCTTTATTACGAACATGCAACAACACTGATACTGAATTGCAAGGTTCAGCTACTATAGATGTGAACACTTAACTCTTATTGCTGTCTACTACTGAAGTTGCTGGCTACCTACCTACACTAGCAGCTGTCAAGAGAAAATGACATAGGATATTGATTTGATTAACTGAAAAGTGTAGGTGGCTTTAACTGTGATCAGCTTTACAGCATGAGATTGTGACCATGTCATATTTGGTCATAGGAAAATGTAAACTTATTTAGAAGTGTCCATTTTTCTTTTCTTTTTTTTTTTTTGTCTTGGATAGTGTGTGAAAGGATTACAACACTTGCCAAATTTTACTACTATTCGGGGCTCTGTTAGGCCCCTTTCACACTGGGGCGGTTTGCAGGCGTTATTGCGCTAAAAATACCGCCTGCAAACCGCCCCTAAACAGCCTCCGCTGTTTGTTCAGTGTGAAAGCCTGAGGGCTTTCACACTGAAGCGGTGCGCTGGCAGGAGAAGAAAAAATCTCCTGCGAGCCGCATCTTTGGAGCAGTGAAGGAGCGGTGTATTCACCACTTCTAAACCGCTCCTGCCCATTGAAATCAATGGGACAGCGCAGCTATACCACGGCAATACCGCGGCTATACGGGTGGTTTTAACCCTTTTTCGGCCGCCAGCGGGGGGTTAAAACCGCACCGCTAGCGGCTGAATACCGCGGTAAAACAGCGCTAAAAATAGCGCTGTTTTACCGCCGACGCCCCCTACCGCCCCAGTGTGAAAGGGGCCTTAGAGAGATTTCCACTCACTTATTAACACAGTGTCATCAACCTCAATAAAGAGAAAGTAAGGGGAAATAGTTAAAGCTCATCTCTGGACAAAAATTTTAAAAAAATTCCCATGCAGTGGGGCCGTGCCCGCACTGCATGGGTTAACTTCTTGTTTTTGTCTAGGGGAGAGAAAAAAGGAGATATACTTACCTAATCCTCCCAACACAAAACTGGTCCAGCACCCCTGCCGCTCCAGAGGTCTTGAGTTGTGGACTATTCCTGACATCAAGCCCAGACCAGGAACAGTCCATCATTGGACCGTGGAGGAGCACCGTTTTCCAATATAATTAAGGATTGGGTGAGTATAAGTTTTCTCCTCACCCATAGACAATACGAGCAGTTGACCCAGTGCGGGCACATCTCCATTGCGTGGGAAAACTTTTTTTTTGCCCGAGTTGAGCTTCAAGAAAAATGCAGACAACAAAAATGCCTTTCTTCAGTGCAGTAGTGGAAGGCTAGAACCTGTGTCAGCTATTTATCGCTGTCCATGTTCAATTGAGTCACTGTTGCAGATTTTTCTTCTTGGGAAACCATTGTCACCATGACAGAAAGTGAGAGAAAATATCTTTATTGGAACACCAAACAGCTGTAAAACTTGACAAAGGTTCTGATCTGAAATGCACTAAATTTGGGTGAAGAAAGGTGGATATTTTACTGCAAACTGACTAATAAAATTGTAAATATTTGTTTTTACAGCTTAATTCCTTTTTGTTTTGCTATATATATATATATATATATATATATATATATATATATATATATATATATATATATTTTGTATATTTCTAACGATTATCTTTAGTAAATACCCACTACAATTTATCTTTCACCAAGTGCATACTTACGAGTTTTAAAGTGCGAATGCTCTCATGAATGGGCCTTGGCAAACCGACAACTGTATCAGTGTCACTGTGATAATCAAAAGAACACACACAAGAATAAATTGATGGATAAAATTAAAAAAAACTATGAAATTAACTGAATATTTATCTTACCTTCCAAGAGTGTATCCAATGAATTTGCTGCGACTAGATTCCAAGAAAATCTCAATGTCTTTCTCCCTGTTACACAAACATATTGAAATGCAGAAGAATATCATGAACAATTATGTATTTTTAATCTCAGACTATTTGGCAATAACCACCAATTTCCTGCTCTCACCTTACTTTGGGTGCCCATGGTAAACCTTTTGGAAAAGCTAGACGATCAACAGCAGGCTGTGTAACTGTAGGTGGCATTATTTCTTCCCGTTCCAAAGGAAAAGGTTCTGCCTCCAGACTATTATCGTCATCATTTTCCTCCTCTTCATCACGAGAATCATCTGTTTTGTAAGGGTCCCGCTCATTAAAAGCATCAAGGTTATCTTGTTTGATGAGTGCCTGGAAAAAATCATATACATAGTATAGTGTGTATAACCTTTAACATCTAGAAGAGTAATTAAAGCGATTGTTATTCTTTTTTTTACAATTTCCTTTAGAAACGTCTCTATACTTACCTGCTCTGTGCTCCTCTTCTCGGGTCCCCTGCTAGCGCTCCTGGCTCCTCCTATTTGTCCAGTGCCCCCATGGGAAGCCACTTTTCATGGGGGCACTCATGCGTCCTATCAGTCTGCCCAATCAATATGCCCTGCTGCTCTCATACATGTCGCTGGATCAGGCTCAGATAAGAATAAGGGGGAGCCGGTGGGGATCCTGCAGCAGAGTAGGTTTTTTACCTTAATGCATATAATGCATTAAAAGGAGAAGTTTAGGCTGAGCTTCTCCTCTGGGTCACAGGAGTGCAAATCATTTTGCACTCCTGTGACATGTTTTCAGTGGAGAGTCTGCTCTCTCCGCTAACGTCACTGCCATCAGTCCAGGCAGCGCGTCATCCTGACTTCCCACGTCTGGATCCGCCAGCTGCCTTGATTGAAGGCAGTCTCAGCGAGCCGCTGAAACGGCCACTCCCTACCCCTCCACAGCTCAGCGCTCCAATGAGCATGGAGAAGCAGAGAGGAGAGACACTGACTGACAGGCAGCATCTCTCCTCTGGGGGATCTGTGAAAACCGAGCCATCTGCAATGTTCGGTGGCTCAGTTCTCAATGAAGAGGCAGCGGGGGACAGCTGCAGCATCGGTCTGATGCGCCATTAACATAGGTAAGTATGAATCAAAAAAAAAAAACAAAGGCATATTTCTCTTTTAAGGTAAAAAACCTTGAGGCTTTAGAAACACTTTAAGCATAAAAACAAAATCTTTTTTCTTCAACTGTGAATTTATTAATTTGAATTCCATGCTTTACCATGGCTATAATGTTGCTTAAAAAACGCATAGGCATTAAAAAAAAAAAAAAAAGGTGCGTTTTAAAATGTGAAGCAAACAAAATCCTATCCATTTTAAATGGTGTAAAAAAAGCGAAAAGTGCCTCCAGGTTGACATATTGCATTGGATTTTACAGAAAATTACAACAATGTGGATTGAATGGCATCTCCAATTCTAGAGGACGCCATTTATGGGGAAACGTGTCAGACGGAGTCACTGTGGGGCGGCACAGTGGTGTAGTGGGTAGCACTCTCGCCTAACAGTAAAAAGGGTCGCTGGTTCGAATCCCAACCACCTGCCTGGAGTTTACATGTTCTCCCTGTGCCTGCATGGGTTTCCTCTGGGTACTCCCGTTTCTTCCCATACTCCAAAGACATGCTGGTAGGTTAATTGGCTTCTGTCCAAAATTGGCCCTAGTATATGAATGTAAGTTTGGGACCTTGGATTGTGGGATCCTAGAGGGTAGGGAACGATGTGTGTTCGATGTATGTGTCAGGCGCTGCGTAAGTTGACAGCGCTATATGGTTACCTTAAATAAAATAATGATATAATAGATGAGCATCTTAATGAGACACAATGTACAGGGATAGGGACAATTGTAGACACTCACTCAAGTTGAACTAGATGGACTGGTGTCTTTATTCAACCTTACTATGTAACTATTGTGTGATGTCATCACGTGCCGGCGGATCGGGTGACACCGCGGCCGGCTTGTTTTATCACTTTACCAATTCTTTACCAATAAACACGTTCAGACTGCATTATGCTACGAGGCTTCTCCCTGTCTGTATTTCATATATTCCTGCATGGAGAGTGATCTTTTGATCACAAAGAGCTGTTCCCTCAAAAGTCTGCTGCGGGTGAACCCATTACACCTGGGGAAAGTATGTGCGATTTTTGATCTCTGCCATTCGAGATTATGTACTGTTGGTAAGGGGCCCCTTCTATGAGCTTATGAACACGGGAGCACTGATGAGCAGAAGTTACATATAGCACTGAGCACTTTACTCACTTTATTATATTTGAACTTTCACTAAATTAATGGTTGTTTTTGATGGATTTTATTTATTTTTTTAACAATTACTGCACTTATTCACCATTTGCCAACCAGCCACTGCAGTTGTACTGCGGCAAAATGGCACGGCTTGGCGAAACTACGTTATGTAACATCACTTCGCCCTGTGGCCAGGGCCACACACTGAGAACCGGGATCTGTGTGTGTAAACACACAGTTTCCGGTTCTTTGAGGGGAGAAGAGACAGATCGTCTGTTCATACAAAGTATTAACAGCGATCTGTCATCTCCCCTAGACAGTCCCCTCCCCCCTTCAGTTAGAACACAGAGAGGGAACACAATTAACCCCTTGATCGCCCTCTAGTGTTAACCCCTTCCCTGCCAGTGACATTTTTACAGTAATCAGTGCATTTTTTATAGCACTGATCGCTGTATAAATGCCAATGGTCCCAAAAATGTGTCAAAAGTGTCCGATGTGTCCGCCATAATATTGCAGTCCCAATAAAAATCGCAGATCACCGCCATTACTTGCGCAAACCAATCAATATACGCTTATTGCGATTTTTTTTAAACTGAGGAAAAAAATTTTTTTTTTTATATTTTTTAGGGGGATGTTTATTATAGCAAAAAGCCAAAAATATTGCCTTTTTTTCAAAATTGCCACTCTTTTTGTTTATAGCGCAAAAAATAAAAACTGCAGAGGTGATCAAATACCACCAAAAGAAAGTTCTATTTGTGGGAAAAAAAGGACGTCAATTTTGTTTGGGTGCAACGTCGTACGACCGCACAATTGTCAGTTAAAGCAACGCAGTGCCGAATCGCAAAAAGTGCTCTGGTCAGGAAGAGGCTAAAATTGTTCGGGGCTGAAGCGGTTAAACTTTTTTCACAATTTTTTCTTTTGGATTATTGGTTATATTTGCACATATATTGTTGATTTATGAATATTAGTTTACTCAATTGTTTATTTATTGCTTGTTTGCACATATTCAAATTTCTAAATGATGGTACCGATGTATGATTTTTTTTAAATGACATGTATTTAATCATTAAAAAGGGACAGTGCACCTTTTTTCTATTACAAGTTCTTTTGGCCCAGTGTTCAGGGTATCAGAGTTGCAGCAGTCATATATTTATTTATTTGGTTTGAGCCAAGCACAATATTTTTGGTTAAAGCGGAGTTCAGCCTATAAAAAAAAAGGCAGCACCTACAAATACTGCAGTTGCTGACTTTTTTAAAATAAGGACAATTACCTGTCCAGGGCGCCTGTGATGTCCTCACCCAAAGCCGACCCGTCCCTTGGCTCAGGGTGGAGGCGCCGGCATCTTCAGTAAGGGTATCAGGAAATGAAGCCTTGCGGCTTCACAGTCTCGTTCCCTACTGCGCATGCACGGGTCGCGCTGCGCATTCTGAGTGGTCGTCTGGGACCTGTGTGTCTCCCAGAAGACAGCGAAGGGGCCGGACATGGTGTAGATCGCTGCGGATACTGCGGCGATCTTTCACCGGAAGTGGGAGCAAATATCTGTATTAGACAGGTATCTGCTCCCCCCTCCCCCTGAAAGGAGGAGGGGGGATAAAAAAAAAAAAACTAACAGAGCAAGCAATGAGAAATTATAATATTGCCAGGAAAAAGTTGTCTTTTTGAAACATAAAACTGAATTTCTTACACAAACAGCATGATAGAAAACAAGCCATTGTAATTTATTTATGCAAACTGGACCTAGTAATGAAGGGTTCACCCCAATATATCAGAGCTGTAGCTTTATGCAAAGATGCTATTAGACAAAGTTACAGACATTACTTTGGCCAAATATTTAATTTTTCATGGTCCCACATTCTGAGCAGAAAATATACAGCTAACTAAATGTTTGTCTAATGAAAGGTTCAAAATATGAATTTGTTTTGTTTATGTACAGATTTAACAATGAAAAATGCATACATTTGAAAACCTTATCGCCTCTATTAGAGGAGGCTGGAGACAAAGAAAAACCACATGTGTTAAATTGATGATGTAGGAATCAGCTGCTGTGAGCTCAGTGCAGGACACACTCTCTGAAGACCCAGATTTTTTATTTTTTTGTAGAGTTGATCCCGGTATTATATTGAGTATGCAGTTTATCACCCAGAAGGATACTCTGTCTTCCGAGTCATTGGATCCTTTTTTCCCAGCTCAAGAAGCAGAGCTCCATGTTTTAGCAAAGCCTGTGAACTATAATGAGAGTATATATATTTATATAGATAGTAGAGAATTAAAGAGCTTTTGGTTCCATTTCTAGGGCCAGAAGTTTGTTTTTACTTCGGCAGGTAAACCAATCAAGTATGTTAACTTAAGTTAATTGATTGGCTGTCTTCAGCCTTCCAGCTTCTTGCTGAGGTAGCCATATTAACTTTAAAACTCACACATGGAAGCAGACCAGGTGACTCTAAGGATGCTGCATTTACAGCCCAGGACACCTGTTGGGTCAGACCCCAGAGCGTGAAGAACAAGTCGTCCACAGGGGGCAACTTCTAATGAAACAGGACTTTGGAAAAAGGTGATCATTTATGTCTGCCAGACACTCTTTTCCCTCCAGCTTGTCATCAGTCACAAGCAGTTATGGCTGCCTTAGTAAATGAGCATGGGATAGAGCCAGAGTTCACCACAGTTGTTTTTATAACATCCCACGTCTTGTTTTACCTATTAAATTAAATTCTTCTACCAAAGGTGTTACCAAAAGCTGAACATCCCTTCCAGAGATTACAAAAAGATATGCCCAAAACAGGATCTTACAAGTATGCATTTTGTCTGTATGGACGGGTTTTCTGGATGTCCAGTGGCAAATGCTACTGCAAAGGCCACAGTAAAAAGTGTTATCAGAGTAGTTTGTAAGTACAGAGTGCCGGAATCTACAGAGAGTAACAGGGGAAATCATTTTTATAGGAGAGTCCTTACTAGAAGTTTTAAGGTTCTATTTTCACACCCCCTACTGTCTACAATGTAGTGGAAAAAGTAGATTAAGAAACTAGAAAACTATTGCCTGAATGTTTTCTTATATTTTATTACTCCCCTTAGGGGCTATTGGATGCTCTTTCCTATGAGATTTTGTTTGGGAGTGTGCTACTTGCTTATATTTTGTCTCAGCAGCTGAAGTCCTCCATTCGGACCTCACAGAGAGAATCTTGCTGATCTTTTAAGGTTTTTGACAAACTAATTTATGTGTTTTCTCCCCAATTCCAGATCCTAACAGTTTTGAAGGATCTAAAACTAAAGCCAGGTGACTTGTGGATTGTTAAGAGACGTTTATATATAAGGAAATGTTTGGAGACTCAATACAGCATCTATTTCATGTACAGTTGTGCAAAACTAGAAAGAAAAGATACCTGGATCCACACCAGACACTGCAAAAATGACTAAATTAAAGAAATCTGTTTGATTTGTTTCCCTCTGGCGATCACAGTCTAGGGTACTAAAAGTTATAAAATTCAAATATTCCGCGCTTAGGACAAATACCAACAAGAACTGCAGCTCCCCAAAAAAGGAAAACACCAAGGTGAAGTCCAAGTGCTAAAATACTCCGATTGGGGAATTGGCGCTGTTCACAAACAAATTAATATTTTTTAACCTCACTGTGAAGAAATATGTGCATCAGGGTGCATCATCAAACTTGGTGAAAAATCCTGTAAAAGTGCTTTTACAGGATTTTTCACCAAGTTTGATGATGCACCCTGATGCACATATTTCTTCACGGTGAGGTTAAAAAATATTAATTTGTTTGTGAACAGCGCCAATTCCCCTATCAGAGTATTTTAACAGTCTAGGGTACTATTTATTCAAATACTTTATTTGTAAGGGATATCTATCTATCTATCTATCTATCTATCTATCTATCTATCTATCTATCTATCTATCTATCTATCTATCTATCTATCTATACACTGTGTGTGTATATATAGATATAGAGAGATATATATATTTATATAATAGGATTTGAAAAGTAGTTTAGCCATGTCTTTTGTACGTCTTCCATTTTATGTAGAATTATCTGTGTTTACATATGCTGATAAGTCAGCATGCCAACAATTAAGCTAGAAGGCCATTCTGGCCACAGGAGTGTACAGCCAGTACTCTGTAAATATGTCTTGTAAATCATTTGTTTTTTATAAATCATTTGTCTTTTCATTGGAAAAGTCATTTTGTAATGAAAAAGCTGCTCAGCCATTATATTCTTCACAATTGAGTTTTGCCTCTTTGGCCAGGACTACTTCCACCTAAGCGTGTGGAGGTTCCAGTTTAAAAGGTGATAGCAGGTATGGTTAGTGATCAAAATATTGATCAAAAGAGAGGAGATTGTAAAAGGAAATTTGTAAGTTCTGTATATAATTGTATTCTGTTTTGTATGTATTGCACACTGCCCTCACTGTGCACACGGCACTAATAATGTTTTCATTACATGTTTGCATTCTTTTAAGTCCTGATTAGAATAAGGTATGCCTATGTTATGCCCCTTGTTACCATAAACGTACAATTGTAATATTATTATTATTATTATTATTATTATACAGGATTTATATAGCGCTGACAGTTTACGCAGCGCTTTACAACATTAGGGCAGACAGTACAAGTACAATACAATTCAATACAGGAGGAATCAGAGGGCCCTGCTCGTTAGAGCTTAATATTAATGTGATACCTACGTAGTCATGTGTATAAAAACCTTCAATTGCATCATAATAAAGGCAGAACAGTTATTTGGAAAGATGCTGAGTGCATCTTTTGTGTCTGTTCCCTACTGCACTAGTTATTATTAATTTGGAACCTCTAATCAATATGAGGATAGTAGTTGCCTACCTATAAAATTCCATGTCACCAGCAACAATGTTCCCGATTGCTGCCACGCCAGTCCCCGGGGTTGCCAGAACAGTGTAAGCTAGCAACAGCGCTCCTGATCACCACCACACTAGTCGCATTGTCACCAGACCAGTGCAAGCCAACAACAGTGTTCCCGAGTGGTGCCACACCAGTGTGTCACCACATACAGTGAAATCAGCAAGTGTGTCCCTTATCGCCGCTACACCAGTCCCAATGTCACCAGACCAGTGCAGCCATCAATAGTGTTCCTGATCACCGCCACACCAGTCCCAGTGTCACCAGACCAGTATAAGCCATCAACAGTGTTCCTGATTGCTGCCACCCCAGTGACAATATCACCAGACCAGTGCAGCCAACAACACAGTTCCTGATCGCTAATCACACCAGTGCCAGTGTCACCAAAGCCATCCACAGGGTCCCTGACTGCCATCACATAAGTATATTGTCACCATAACCAGTGCAGCCATCAACAGCATCCCTGATTGCTGCCACACCAGCCTCTTGTACTGGCCCTGGCCTTTGTATTGACCACATAGCGGTCTGCTGCCTGGACTGATCCTTTGCCTGTTTGATGGCCATGTCTCTGCCTGCAGCATAAACTGACCCCATCTGCATGTCCCACTGCCTATGTTCCTACAAAACATCAATCCCAGCCATTCCTTTTGGAAAACTGCACTCCTAGAACCATAGGAATTCTTTTGTTAATTCTTTCTTCAGCCACCTGTACTTTCTGGCCAGTGAACATGACAGTCCTGGGGGAGACCACATACCAGTAGGCTGGCCTTGCTAGGCTTATATGGGGACTGCTATAGGCTACATTTGGCCATATTCCTGGACCACTCTTTTCAGCGGTAATTATTACAGTGCACTGCTTTTGAGACAATTGGTTGATTTTGGTGATACACAAGATACAATGTACCCTACATAACCAGTCCAAAAGTCTCACACGTGATATCCCCATACTTGGAAGGAGTAGAAGAATGTGTTTTAGAGTGAAATTCTCAGTATGCCGATATCATGTGTAAAAAAATCTTATTGACAACTTTGTGTACAAAAATTATTTTCACTTTCTTTTCACATTTTTAAAAAAACATGGCAAAAAAAAAAAAGAAATGAAGTCTTAAAAAAAAACAAAAACAAAAAAACTTACTATGGGGTTGATTTACTAAAAGTGGAGAGTGAAAAATCTGGTGCATCTGTGCATGGTAGCCAATCAGCTTCCAGGTTTTATAGGCAAAGCTTAACTGAACAAACTGAAGTTACCAGATTTTGCAGTACCATGCACAGCTGCACCAGATTTTGCACTCTCCGGTTTAGTAAATCAACCCCTATGCCTCTTAAAAATGTCCTGTGGTGTTTACTTTCCAAAATGTAGTCACTTTGTGGGTGTTTATACTGTCCTGATGCTTCAGGGCCTCCAAATTTGGGATAGTCAATAAATTAGATGCTTAATTTGTTCTATGCAGAATTAAGTTACAAAAATAAATATTAACAGCATCTTTCACAATATTAATATAGAGCATATCAGTGGCCATCGGTTCAGCCTATCAGTGGCCATCGGTTCAGCCTCATCAGTGGCCATCGGTTCAGCCTCATCAGTGGCCATCGGTTCAGCCTCATCAGTGGCCATCGGTTCAGCCTCATCAGTGGCCATCGGTTCAGCCTCATCAGTGGCCATCGGTTCAGCCTCATCAGTGGCCATCGGTTCAGCCTCATCAGTGGCCATCGGTTCAGCCTCATCAGTGGCCATCGGTTCAGCCTCATCAGTGCAGCCCCATCAGTGCAGCCCCATCAGTGCAGCCCCATCAGTGCAGCCCCATCAGTGCAGCCCCATCAGTGCAGCCCCATCAGTGCAGCCCCATCAGTGCAGCCCCATCAGTGCAGCCCCATCAGTGCAGCCCCATCAGTGCAGCCCCATCAGTGCAGCCCCATCAGTGCAGCCCCATCAGTGCAGCCCCATCAGTGCAGCCCCATCAGTGCCCAACAGTGCAGCCCCATCAGTGCCCAACAGTGCAGCCCCATCAGTGCCCAACAGTGCAGCCCCATCAGTGCCCAACAGTGCAGCCCCATCAGTGCCCAACAGTGCAGCCCCATCAGTGCCCAACAGTGCAGCCCCATCAGTGCCCAGGGATCACAGGGAGGAATTGGGAGGAGAGCTGGCCAGATCACACAAAGAGAATCTCCCACTGTGACACAGCTTGGATCTGAAACATCAGCCGCTATCAAGCAAGGTCCTGTCTCCTGGAACGGCTCCTATGACAGATGACGGTCGGCATTTCAGATCCAAGCTGTGTCACAGCAGAAATCCTCTCTGTGCAATTCGGCCAGCTCTCCTCCCGACAGTTTCCTGGCTGATCACTTATTATTATTATACAGGATTTATATAGCGGCAACAAAAGGGAGGGTCAAGTGAAACAAAAGGTAGTAGCTGTGGGGGATGATCAGATGGACAAAATGAAAATACAGTTGTTAGGTGTGGGTAGGATAGGCTTCTCTGAAGAGGAGAGTTTTCAGGGTTGACACCAGTTGATCTGGTGTAACCCCGGTCTATTGAACTCCTCTTGTAATGTACCTTTTAACCTGGGCAAGCCCTGCTTGAAAACCAGTGCTCAGGGTATATAAAAAATAATAGGCTCATAGCGTAATATGCCTTCTAATTGGTGTATTCTTAATAGGGGTTAAAAACACATACACAAATGCTACTTGGCATAAGCATGTAGATAATATCCAATACAGCAGATCACCTTACCACAACTTCCGGGCACACCGGAAGTGACGTCACTGGCTCCGCCCACCGTGTTGCGTCACTTGTCACATTACTTTCTCAGGGCAGAGAGCCCAGTGACGATATATTGTATACAGGTTGCCATAGTGACTGGTGATTCATCTGGATTTTTTTATTTCACTTCACAGCGTTAAAGTGTTACTAAACCCAGTAATATGAAAATAGTTCACCAGCCCCCCACAGTGCCCACAGCTTATAAATCTATTTATGTTAAAATACTGCCACTATATACCTTTTTGGATGATCTGTATACCATGTTTACATGATAAACTGCAGTTTCTCCAGTGCTGAGAGTTCAGGTGGGAGATTTCCACTACAGCCTGTATACATGCCCACATGTGTGATGTCAATATCATGTGACCTGGCTAGCTCTGAGAACAAGCAAATGTTCTCTCAGCATAAAAGACACAACTGAGCATGTGCAAGTCGGCTACCCTGCCTGTGTTAGCTGGCCTTCCCCAGATAGACAATGCAGAAGGGAGAGGATCTATGCATACAGGATAAAACAGCCTTTTTACACAATGCAAAGGATTAACCCCTTAAGTTCTACAGTGAGTATAACAAGCATGCTGTGCTGCATATACAGACTGATTTTACTGTTGTGGGTTTAATAACACTTTAATAGCAGTGCAATCATAATAAAAACAATAACAATAATAAAAAATCTTTATAACAAAAACAGTATTTGTGTAAGTATCAGGAACCATGAAACAGACAAAACAAAAAATGCAGTAAAAATCCCACCTTTTAATAAAATGGTAAAAATGGTACAACTGGTAAACGTAGTCAAAACATGGCTTTCGGTAGCAAAATCAGAAAGACAGGATCAGGAACCAGAAGGGATGTCAGCCAGGCAAGTCTTCAATGGGAACACAGCAGAGTCTCTCTAGATATGTTGTCCAAGTTGAAGGCACGAAGAAATGAATCAGGCAGTTTAAATAGCCAGAAGGGGCTGGCTGTAGGCTTGACTGAGGAGCAGGAGATGATACACAGGTGAGTCACAGTGGAATGATGAGTACTGGCAATTAACAGACAGCTGAGCAAGCTGAGCACAGAAAAGCAAGGGCTGAGAGCCCAGCCCTGACCCTACCCCCCCGGAGGACCACCAGGTTTGAGGGGAAAAGGTCTATGGAAAGCACGGAGGACAGGAGCATGTACGTCCGAGGACGAAACCCAAGAGCGTTCCTCCGGACCGTAACCTTTCCAATGAAAGCCACGGGAGTCAATGATCGATTGCATCTCATTATTCCTCATGATTCTCAACCTACACCGGACGAGGACAGTGGTACCGAGCTGGCACCGACTCAATCTTGGAAGCGGAGGAAAACTGTCAAGACAATGCATTAGCCCTAACATTCGTAGTACTGGATAAGAATGAGATTATTTAATTGAAGCTCGACAGAAAAAAAGCCCACTGCACTCTTCTGGGCGATACTGTAAGCGTTTTGCCTTAGACAAGAATGTGAGATTCTTATGGTCAGTCAAAATGAGGACTGGCACAGTGGTACCTTCAAGGAGATGCCTCCAATCTTTAAGAGCTAAAATGATAGCCAACAATTCTCTGTCCCCAATCTCATAATTGCAATCTGCAGGAGACAATTTCTTAGAAAAGTAGCCATAAGGATGCATAGCAATCTCAGAGGTAGGACGTTGAGACAGAGGGGCGCCCACTCCAGTCTCAGGTGCATTAACCTCAAGAATGAAGGGTAATTTAGGATCAGGATGGGCCAACACAGGAGCTGTAACAAAGGCCGCCTTGAGAGACTGAAAGGCTTTAATCGAATCCGGAGATCAATTCTGTGAGTTACCGTCCTTTCTGGTCATATCAGTCAGGGGTTCGACCAGAGAAGAGAAGTTCTAAATACATTTCCGATAATAATTGGCAAAGCCAAGAAAAAGTTCTAATTGATGTAGACCTACGGGTCGAGGCCACTGTAGAACTGCAGATAATTTCTCTGGGTCCATCGAAAAACTGGCTGTCATAACCCAGAAATTTAACCTGTTCACGATGGAACTCGCACTTTACAACTTACAATACAGGTTATTATCTCCCAGCCTCTGTAGCACATGGTAGACATCTGTGTGGTGGCTCTCTAGGGATTTAGAATATATGAGAATATCATAGAGATAAACCACCACACATTGCTGTAGCATATCTCAGAGGACATCGTTGATGAACTCCTGAAAAGCTGCAGGAGCGTTGCAAATACCAAACGACATTACGAGGTATTCGTAATGTCCTGTCCTGGTGTTAAAAGCAGTTTTCCATTCGTTGCCCTCCTTGATCCTTACAAGTCTGTATAACCCTCTCAGATCGAACTTTGTGAAAACCGTTGCTCCCTTGAGGTGGTCAAATAGTTCCGTAATCAATGGAATTGGGTAGGCGTTATTAATTGTAATGCGATTGAGACCCCTAATCTATACAAGATCTCAGTTTACCACTTTTCTTTTTCACAAAGAAGAAGCCAGCACCAGCAGTAGATGAGGATTTGCGGATGAACCCTCAAGAAAGTGCTTCAGCCACATAGTCCTCAAAAGCTTTATCCTTCAAGGTCAATTGCGCAATCATATAATCGGTGTGGAGGCAAGCTACCGGCTTGTCAAAGACATTGCTAAATTCACAGTACTCCTCTGGCAAAGAGGAGAGGGAAGAGGTGCACAAGACCTTAGCCACTTTCCGAAAACATGTCTTACTGCATTGTGGCAACCAGGAAAGAACCTCAGCATGAAGCCAATCAAAAGAGGGGTTTGTGTCTCTCTGTAAGCAAGGATAACCAATAACTACTGGATAATGAGGAGAGGAAATAACTTTAAAATTGGATTATCTCATGGTAAAGATACCCTATGGCCATGATCAACGGAGCAGTCACATGGGTGTAGAGGTCTTCCATCAATAGCCTCAATGGCAAGTGGAGGGGCACGAAGCTGCAGCGGAATCGAGTGCTTAGACACAAAGGCACAGTCTATGAACAGGCCTGCAGCCCCAGATTCGATTAGAGCCTGTGTATCGATGGATGACTCAGACCACAAAAGGGTAACCAAAACTACAACACCTAAGGTCTGTTCCCTACAGGACCTCGGGTGCAAGCATTTCCCAGGTGGGTAGGACAAGACTTCAAGAAGTGACCTGCCTGGCCACAATAAAGGCACAATCTCTCCCTCCTCTTAAAGACCCTCTCATCCACAGAGAGACTTGTGAAGCCCAACTGCATAGGTTCTACTTCACTGGCAGACTCAGTGCCAGGAGGCATGGAAGGTGAGGGAGGCAAGGGTGGGACTGCAAATCTCAGAGTCAAATGTACAGGAGGCTTCTACAAGCACTCCTTAAAGAAAGTTCTCTCTGAGTCTGGAGTCAAGGAGAATGGCAAACGTGATCAATCTCTTCAGATCTCTAGGTACCTCTCTGGCTGCTATCTCATCTTTGATGTTATCTGAGAGACCATGAGAAAAAGCAGCCACGAGGGCCCTTATTGTTCCAAGTGACCTCTGCTGCCCGAGTATGGAATTTAATGGCGTAATTGGCAACAGTTCTCATACTCTGTTTAATGGACATGAGGCTCTTGGCAGCAGAAGTAGAGAGAGCGGGAACATCAAATACCCTTTTAAAGAAAGCCACAAACTGTGGGTAACTCAGGACAATGGGTTTTTGTGTCTCCCATAGAGGGTTTGCCCAGGCCAAGGCTCTATCAGAAAGCAAAGACATTATGAAGCCTACTTTGCTTCTGTCTCTGGGGAATGCTTGGAGCAGCATCTCAAAAGTATATCCCAACCTGGTTGAGAAACCCTCTGCATTGAACTGGATCACCCCCAAATCAATGGCGAAGCGGAGCGGAACTAGACATACCTCTTATAGAGGTAATATTTAAGGCAGGTGCCTGTATAGAGACTGGAACAGCAGCAGGGACTGCCTGCAACACAGGTAATCCAAAAGCGCCTCAGTGGGAGGATCAAGGTGAGCAGAGCGAATCAGTAGCATCTGTAATGCTATAGCAAATTGATCCATGCGGTGATCCTGATCATTTAACCTGGAAAAAATATTTACACCTAGGTGGATTGACTGCATCATCTGAATTCATCGGCTACTGTCAGGAACCATGAATCAGACGGAGACAGAGAAGGCAGTAAAAAAAAAAAAAAATCTCACATTTTAATATAGTAGTAAATATGGTAAAATGGTAAACGTAGTCAAAACATAGCTAGGGTTCGGTAGCCAAATCGGGTAGTCAGAACAAGCCAATAAATCAGGAAGTCAGAGATCAGTGTAGTCAGAGGCAGCAGACAGGATCAGGAACCAGAAGGGACGTCAGACAGGCAAGACAGGAACACAGCAAAGAGTCTCTAGATATGTTGACCAAGGTGAAAGGATTGAAGAAATGAACCAGGCAGTTTAAATAGCCAGAAGGGGCTTGCTGTGGACCTGACTGATCAGCAGGAGATTATCTACAGGTGAGCCCCTGTGGAACGATGAGTACTGGCAAATAACTCACAGCTGAACAACCTTAGCACAGAGAAGGAAATGCTGAGAGCCCAGCCCCGACCGTAGGATCCCTGTAGTGGTATTGTGCAAAATGCCTCGATACATTGTGCTTACTGAAGCCTTTCCAGATATTCTGGATGTGTTCCCAAATTTATTTCCACATAGGTCTTTTAGTTCTCCCTACGTATTGTATATTACAAGGATATTGGAGTATAAAGACTACTCCTTCAGTCCTACATATAATGAAATAGACATGTGCAATTTGTTTCAGGCCAAATACAAATTCGTATGAATTTTTGGTTATTCGGAGATTCGGATGTATCAGAATTTACAAATAAAATAGTAACGAATAGTAATGAATTTAGTTGAAATTAGTTAACATTTCTTTTGTTTATTCGTTTAGTTCCAAATTTTCAGAAAATTTAGAATTTGGATCGGTCGAAAAATGATTGACCAATTCAAACTCTGTGTGAAGAATGGCCCAGGGTTGTGGGCAAGAGACCCTTGTCCCCATCAACATTGGGACAAGGTGCTTTGGGGTGGGGGGGCAGAGCCCCAAAGAACCCCCCTATGTTGAGGGCATGTGGTCTGGTATGGTTCAGGTGGTGCGGCCCTCGCTCGACTCCCCCCCTTTCCTGGCCCGTCGGCTGCATGCTCAGCTAAACTAATTCCGAAATGAAACAAAATTAGTAACATAACAAATATATCCGAAAATAAACAAATTTTTCCATTTTGCATGTCTAATATGAAATTGAATTCCAACCCGACAAAACAATACCGGAAAGAACTGGAGAAACTGACAAAAAGGGATATCAAAACAAAGATCCTGAAAGAGATCAGACACTTGCAGGGTACCTTTAATACAGTAAAACCTTGGAATGAGAGTAACTTGGTCTGCGAGTGTTTTATCTTGATGTAAGAGCTGGGTCTTGCAATACGAGTAGCGCCATCTTATGCCTCGTCTCCGCTGAGCGGATCTGTTCGGTTCGGTACGCCATTTTGAGTGTGTCCATTATGAAAGCGGCCCATACAACCGAACCGCACCATTCAGGGTCCTGCTTCAGATGTGGGGCCATAGAAAATGGTATGGTTCAGTTAGGGCGGAGCTATGATACATTCCACTAATTGGTGGATGTGCGATGCCATGCTAGGCATTTTTTCTAAACCCACGTATGGCCCCTGTTGGTCCGACTTGCAGTGGAAACGCTCACCTGAATAGGCCGGACCATTCTAGGACTTCCAAACCAGGGTTCAACAAACCCCGGGCGCCAGGTCGCATTTGCGACTAGAATTAGCGACCTGGGGCGGCACAGCTGGGGATATCCTGTCTTTGTGCGGACTCCGAACCCCCCCCCCCGTGCGATCACGTCGGGCTGAGCGGCCGGTAATTGAGGCCCCGGCTTTGCGGCCTTCTTCGGTCCCTCTGGATTCCTTCTGGAATCTGGCGCCATCTTGTGGTGGCCGTTGGTATTACAACCAGCAATGCTAATGGAGAAACCTGGCTGTTTTCACTGCCCGCCCATCTCCTTCCCAAAGTGGAGAAGAGAAGGAAGTGTTTGCGGACGTCATCTGGCGCCTTTTGCCTCATGGTGAGTGTGGGGATAGCCTTTTTTTTGTAATATTTTATTTATTTATTTATTTTTTTAAGTAAAAACCATTCATTTTAATTTTAGGAAAAAAATAAATGAACATATTATTTGTCATCTCCCTGCTTGGCCCCTTTCACACGGGCTGTCTGATCAAGTTCGCCTATCAGTTTTTCAGGTGGATTTGATTGGACCTCTAGAGCCCTTTTACACGCGTGGGGGGGTTGGGGTGTCGGCGTCAAAGCGGCGCTTTACCTTCGTTTTAGCGGCGCTGTTCGGCCGCTAGCAGGGCGGTTTTGACCCGAAAAGGGGTTAAATACACCCTCAAAATGTTGCCGGAGCGGTGTTTTTGCCGGCGGTATCGCCGTGTTGCCCCATTGATTTCAATGGGGAGCAGCGGTGGAGAAGCGGTGAGTTTACCGCTCCAAAGAAGCTGCTGGCAGGACTTTTTCTGACGCCCTGCCAGCGCACCACTCCAGTGTGAAAGCCCTCGGGCTTTCACACTGGAGTGAATAGAGACGCTTTTCTCAGATGCTATACAGGCGCTATTTTTAGCGCTGTAGCGCCTGAAAAATGCTGGCAGTGTGAAAGAGGTCTTAGCAGGGATATGGCGGTCTTGTGTCCCTGCAATAAAAGCAGTCACATTCCTTAGTTAAGGCACCACATAGTCAAACACACTACTACTACTACTAGGAACATAGTTAACCCTTTGATTGCCCTTGGTGTTAACCCCTTCCTACCCAGTGCCATTATTACAGTGACAGTGTATATTATCATCACTGATCACTGTATTAGTGTCATTTGAGATGTCAGTAGCAGTTAGTTCCGACTCAGTGTCAGACTGTATGGCGCACACACAGTCCCGCTCTAAGTTGCTGATCGCCGCCATTACTAGTATTAAAAAATAAAAGGAAAACTCCAGTATATATACCATAATCTGTAGACCAACTTTCACACAAACCTAATAATAATAAATACCTATTGTGATTTTTTTTTAACCAAAGACATGTAGCAGAATGTGTTTTGGCCAACATTTATTGGATATGTTTTATTGCAAAAAGTTAAAATATTGTTTTTTTTGCTTTCAACATTTGGGGTCTTGTGCAAAATATAAAAAGCTCTATCTCTGGTAATATATATAAATTTCATTTATGTACAGTGTTGCATGGCGCAATTGTCAGTCAAAGTAGCGCAGTGTCGAAAAGCAACAAATGGCCTAGTCATAAAGGGGGTAAAACCTTCTGGAGGACAAGTGGCTAAAAGTTCTTACGGATCATAACTGTGTGTAAACCTGTGTTGTGCATCTGTAAAGATACACATCAGGGCTACATAAGAGAAGGGGTTCTTTGCTTTTAAAGAAAAAAATATATGTTAAAAATAAAAATTTTGGAGACTATGGCATTAAGTAATAATGTGTACAAAAACATCTTTGTTTGAGAATTCAGAAAAAATGAAACGTGCCGCAAAAGCTGTGACACCAGAAGATGCCAGGCAACTGCGGATGAAAAATTTCTTTGCGAAGACTTCTTGTTCAGAAAGTGCAGTGCAACATGTTACTGCAGAATCACATGGCACAAGAGAAGAACAACCAGCAGAGAAGTCCCCTTCAACAAGTCACCCTCAAAATGAAGGAAGAAGGAAGTTTAAACAAGATTGGTGCAAGGAACTCACATGGCTTAAATTTGACCATAATACAGGCATAGCCATATGTGAGATTTGTGAATCCTTCCCTGGCATTGCTGACCACACATCCAAGATTGTGAAAGGGTTTTCAGGACCATTTAAACTGGAGACCTTCAAAAAACATGGAAAGTCACTCCAGCATGACAAATGTCTAAAAGCCAAACAGGCCCTGTTGGCTCCAGAAGCTACGCCATTGGCTGCATGCGTTAAGAAAATGGACCAAGGGATGTTCAACCACATGAAAGTTCTATTTAATGTGGCCTATTATATTGCAAAAAACAACAAGCCATATACAGACTTTAAAGGTTTGTTAGAGCTGACAGGGAAACTGGGGGTTGCTGTGAGAGAGGAGTATGCAAACGACAAGAGATGCAAGGAATTCATCTCGCATATTGCAACTGTAATCCGGAAAGAACTCATCTGCGAGCTAAAGGAGGCCAAATATGTTAGTTTAATGCTAGATGGATCAACTGACAAAGGAGGAGTAGAAGAATTAATATTGTATGTCAGATACATCAAGAACAATAGGATCAAAGAAGTATTTCTATCAGTCCTACCTCTTGAAATGGCAACTGCAGATGGGTACTTAGAAACCATCACTAAAGAGCTGAAGACACATGGTCTTTTAGACTGGCTTTTTTCAAACCAGCTGATTGGAATTGGTACAGATGGTGCTGCAAGCATGATTGGAGCTGAAAATGGACTGGTACAGAAAGTACGTCAAAATCTCAGCCATGTAATTGGCATTCACTGTGTTGCACACAGATTAAATTTAAGTGTATTAAGCTCTGTGAAAGAGGGAAAATGCATTGATGACCTTGACTCTGTTTTAAAAAAGCTGTACCAATTTTACCAGCATTCACCCAAGAGAATGCGACAGCTAAAGCAGGTAGCTGAAAGTTTTCATGAAAAAATCCAGAAATTTCAGTACTTGCATAACGTAAGATGGGTGTCAAGCAAAGTCAGTGCTCTCTCTGCACTTGTCAAAGATTGGAAATGTGTGACAGTCCACTTTGAAAGTGTTGCTGCAGAAAAAGACAGTGCTTCTGCAGTTGCACATGGTTTGTTAAAAAAACGAACCGATCTTAAATTTGTTCACATGCTCCATTTTCTGCTTGACTATCTAGAAATTATTAAGAACCTCTCTCTTTTATTTCAAAGGGAAGAGCTTTTCTTAAGCACAATTGAGTTGCATGTGAAAAACACAATTTCTTCTTTAACCACTTCCCGCCCGCCCTATGGCGGATTGACGTCCGGGAAGTGGTTCTGTTATCCTGACTGGACGTCATATGACGCGCGCATCGCGGCGATCGGTGGAGCGGTGTGTCAGTCTGACACACCGCTACACCGATCTTGGTAAAGAGCCTCCGGCGGAGGCTCTTTGCCACGTGATCAGCCGTGTCCAATTACGGCTGATCACGCTGTCAATAGGAAGAGCCGTTGATCGGCTCTTCCTCACTCGCGTCTGACAGACGCGAGTAGAGGAGAGCCGATCGGCGGCTCTCCTGGCAGGAGGGGTCTGCGCTGATTGTTTATCAGCGCAGCCCCCCCGCAGATCACCATACTGGACCACCAGGGATCGCCACTAGGACCACCAGGGAGAGGGGCAACATGTGGATGGCCAGGTATGTACCCCATGGCCATCCACATGTGCCCAATCTGTGCCAATCAGTGCCCACAAATGGGCACTGATTGGCACCATCATGTTGCAGTGATGCCCAGCAATGCCACCCTTAGGGGCATCACTGCAAACAAGCAGTGCCATCAGTGCCACCCATCAGTGTCCATTCATGCCACCTGTCAGTGCCCATATATCAGTGCCCATCTGTGCCAACTATCAGTGCCACCCATAAGTAACCATCAATGCCACCTACGAGTGCCCATCAATGCCACCTATGAGTGCCCATCAGTGCCGCCTATAAGTGCCAATCCGTGCCACCTATGAGTGCCCATCACTGCCGCATACCAGTGCCACCTATCAGTGCCCATCAGTGCCACCTATCAGTGCCACCTCATTGGTGCCACCTCATCGGTGCCCATCAGTGCCGCCGTATCAGTGCCCGTCAGTGCAGCCATATCAGTGCCCGTCATTGAAGAAAGAAACGTACTTATTTACAAAAAGTTTTAACAGAAACAAAGAAAAACTTGTTTTTTTTTCAAAATTTTTGGTCTTTTTTTATTTGTTGCGCAAAAAATAAAAACCGCAGAGGTGATCAAATACCGCCAAAAGAAAGCTCTATTTGTGGGAACAAAATGATAAAACATTTGTTTGGGTACAGTGTGGCATGACCGCGCAATTGTCATTCAAATTGCGACAGCACTTAAAGGTGAAAATTGGGATGGGCGGGAAGGTGTCTAAGTGCCTGGTGTTGAAGTGGTTAAAATCACTCAAAGATGTGCCAAAACAGTATGAGGAGAGATTTCTAACTGGAACATCACTCAAAGGACAGTATCAAGATGTACAGTTGCATGGACTCAGCAATACTGCAACTTCTTTGATCCAAAATGAAAAGGACAAATTGATTCAGTATGGTGTAAAATACCTAGAAGAGCGATTTCTCATTCAAAGGAATATTGAACGTTCCACTGCAGTGTTTGATACCTTTGCCTGGCCATCGGGAAAAGCACTACAGGACTATGGTGTTGATGACATTACAACATTGGCTCGGCATTTCCAGAAACAACTCTCAATGCTTGAAATGCATGATAAATGCATGCATGCAATCCACAATGAGTGGTATGAGTTTAAAGTTCTTGGAAAAGGAAAGAAACTGTGAACTTCTGGATTTGGCACTCTCCAACACAGACAGATTTCCAGTTTTGGCAAACTTGTTGTCTATAGTGTCTGTTTTGCCTGTTTCAACCGCATGTTGTGAAAGAGGATTCAGCTTGATGAACTTTGTAAAAAATAAGTTCAGATCTTTAATGCAGCAAGAAAGTTTAGGTGATTTGTTGATGACTAACATGAATGGACCATCAGTGAAGGATTTTGATCCTGCAAAGGCTGTTGACCATTGGTACTTCAATTGCAAAAGTACAAGGCATATTCATGGCCACAAAAAGCCAAGTGAAAAAAAATGACATTGCATTAAACACTTGGTGTCACATCAGAATATATTCATTACCTACACAAGTTAAATGCCTATATATAATGTTTGGTTCTAGTTGTCTTTCTGTGTAAATTTTAAGATTGGTTAACTTTCATATTGAAAATAAAGCTTTGTCAGTCATTAAAAAAAACCTGGCTCCTAACTTTTTTACCTGGCTCCTAGATTCCAAGCAAATTTGTCAAGCCCTGTTCCAAACTGTACTGACCCGAACCGATCCGCTCAGGGGAAACGAGGCATTAGTGTAGTATGACACACAATGTTAAAAACAATATCCAGCTTTAGGGAGTCTGGTGGTCATGCGTGTAAAGCCGCAGGTGTACGTGGCCAGAAGTCCAGGGGTGCTGGTGGCTCCCAGTGTTTCCTGGAGAACTCTGAGAAACTCCCAGCCGTGTGCGGCAGGCGTAGGGGCATGTTTGGAGCACCTGTCAGTGACGTCAACAGTTCCCCAGCGTCTGAGTTCTCCAGTAAGTGCTGGGAGCCACCAGCGCCCCCGGACCTCTGGCCACATATACACCAGCGGCTTTATGCAGATGAGCATCAGACTCCTTAACGCTGGATAATGTTTTTAACATTGTGAGTGTCATTCCAATTTTTAATACATTAAAACTGTGATCATACCACAGTATACTTCGATGGCGCTGCTCTTTTTGTTCTTTGTGTCAGCTGATTAGGATTTAACAGAAACAACCCAAGCTGGAGTGCAGCAATAACCTGTGTTTTTTTGTGCCTCTAATTGTAGCAATATGGTTACAAATGGTTGTGGAACTAATCATCTGAGTTTCCATTATTTCTTATGGGGAAATTTGCTTTGATATACAAAGTGCTTTGGATTACAAGCACGTTTCCGGAACGAATTATGCTCGCAATTCAGGTTTTACTGTATTAGGTTCTGAACATTTATAAAGATCCAAACAACCCCCCAGGTAAACCAATTCTAACTGGGATCCAATCTGTGAATGCAAGGCTAGGGGAATATATAGATTGCTTCTTGCAGCCTTTTAGCAGCTTATGGTCCAGAAAACAAGATCATATCTGAAGGATACCAAACACCTCATACAAATAGTTTATTTATAATTTAAATTGGAGGATCAGCAATATTTGTTAGCAACAGCTGACGCTTCTTCGTTATATATGATAAACCATGAAGAAGCTATAGATGCATCCAAATGGGCCTTGGACAGGTTCAGCAATCTGGGAGATAAACAAAAGTCTTACTTGTTGAAATGTTTAGACTTAGGCCTACATCACAACTATTTCTGGCACGTCACAAACTATTTCAAACAAATTAGGGGCATAGCATTGGGCACTAATTAGCGCATAGTGTCACTAAACTATTTATGTCCCAATAGGAGGAAGAAGTCTATGTACAACTGCCCAAAAAAAATTTATATTATACAAAAGATTTCATTGATGACCTGATCGATATCTGGGCAGGTGATGAAAACAGCCTAAAAAGTTGTTTCCATAAGTTAAATGATAACCAGCAGAATATCAGAATGTCACAGAGTATCGCGCCAAGGCCATTCATTTACTGGATCTGAGTATTGAGGTGAAGAAAAAACATATAACGACGAAAAATAGGATTTTTAAAACCGCTTATCTGTAAAATGCTTTTCTTTGAAGTACATCAAGGGACAAAGAGCCATAGTAGTTACTATGTGGGTTATAGGCCACCTTCAGGTGATGGACACTAGCACGCCCCAAGACAAAAAAGTGCACTCCCTATATAACCCCTCCCACTACTGGGAGTACCTCAGTTTTGTAGCAAAGCAATAAACGTGTATACCAAGAAGGGAGGGACCTCTGTGTCCCCTGATGTACTTCAAAGAAAATGATTTTACAGGTAAGCTGGTTTAAAAATCCTATTTTCTTTTCATACATCAGGGGACGCATAGTAGTTACTATGTGGGATGTCCCATAGCAATGCCAACTGAAGGGAGGGAGACACAACAAAAGTAGGGCACCAAGAGACCAGAGGACTTATACTGCAGCCTGCAGTACACTGCACCCAAAGGCGATATCCACATGACCTTTTACATCTACTTGATAGAATCTGGTAAATGTATGGATTGAAGACCAAGTTGCGGCCTTGCAGATCTGAGCCCTGGAGGCTTGGTGATGCACTGCCCAAGAAGCACTAAAAGCCCTGGTGGAGAGCGCTTTAATATGAAAAGGAGGAATTTTCCTCTTTAAACCATAAGCTTGAACAATCACTTGACGAATCCATTTAGAAATGGTAGATGTCGACACCGCCTGTCCTCTTTTAGGACCATCTGGCAACACAAACAAAACATCTGTTTTACGAATCTGAGCAGTCGCTTTTAAATAGACCTTGACTGCTCTCACCCCATCAAGAGAATGTAGTGACTTTTCTTCCACAGAACGAGGTTCTGAAAAAAATGAAGGCAGAACAATATCCTGGTTTAAATGAAAACCTGACACTACCATTGCTAGGAAATTAGGATGAGGCCGCAATACAACCTTATCCTTATGAATAATCAAATATGGCTCTTTACAGGAAAGAGAAGCCAACTCTGATACTCTCCTTGCAGAAGATATGGCAACCAAGAAAACTATTTCCCTCGTCAAGATTATCAAGGGAATATCTTGAATCGGATCAAAAGGTTGTTTTTGTAAAGCCAGGAGGAATAAATTTAAGTCCCAAGGGTTCAGGGGTGACTTAACTGGGGGATTAATCCACGTTACCCCCTGGATAAGGATACGAACCATGATGAAGCAAGTGGTAGTTGAAAAAACACCGATAAGGCTGACACCTGGTCCTTGATAGTGCTCAAGGCCAGCTTCACTACTGATCCCATCTGTAGGAACTCAAGGATCCTACCTATGATATATTTCCCGGTGTGCCAACCCCTGGATTCACACCAGGAGACATATGCCTTCCAGATGCTGTAATATATGATTCTGGAGGCCGGCTTCCTAGCATTAACCAAGGTAGAAACTACTGAAGCTGGCAGCCCATGGTCCTTTAGCATGGGGCCACCAGAATCACCTCCTCTTCCCCTTGCTTGATCCTGCGTAGGAGACGCGGAAGCAGCAGAACAGGAGGGAATGCATAGATCAGTGAAAACTGATCCCATGGAAAGACCAAGGCATCTGTTCCGTATGCCATCGCATCCCTTGTCCTTGACACAAAGTTGTCGATCTTGTTGTTGAACCTGGACGCAAACAGATCCACGTCCGGAAGTCCCCATTTTTGGCATATTGACAGAAAGATGTCGGGGTAAAGGGACCATTCTCCCGGGAACAATTGTTGGCGACTCAATTAGTCCGCCTGCCAATTCCCTATCCCTGGAATCAAAACTGCTGATAGGCAAGGGATGTTGTTTTCTGCCCAAGACAGAATATGACTCACCTCTCTCTGGGCCGCATGACTTCTAGTGCACCCTTGGTGATTGATATAAGCCACAGCTGTGGCATTGTCAGATTGGATCCTGACAGGATAATTCCGTAGTCTGAGCATCCAGGCCTTCAGGGCTAGGCGTACTGCCTGAATCTCTAGAATATTGATGGGCAAGGTCAACTCTGATTTGGACCACTTCCCTTGGACAGAAGCTTCTTCCAGGACTGCTCCCCAGCCGAAAAGGCTGGCATCTGCTGTTACTACTTTCCAGGTAACCTGTAGAAAGGATTTTTCTTTTTGAAGATTTTTGGATATTAACCACCAATTGAGGCTCTGACACACTTTGTCGGATAAACGCATCGGGAAGTCCAGAGTTTGGACCTTCTTGTTCCAAGTTGACAGGATACTTTTTTGCAGCAGTCTTAAATGAAACTGCGCATAAGAAACGGCCTCGAAAGAAGCCACCATTTTTCCCAATAAACTCATGCAAAGATGGACAGAAGGATTCTTCGTTTGACCAACTGAATCAGTTCCTTTAAGGAACCGATTCTTTCCTGAGGCAAAAATACCCTTTTCTGGACTGTATCTATGATCAGCCCTAAGTACTGCAATCTCCTTGATGGTTTTAAGGAGGATTTTTCTAGGTTGAGGATCCAACCTAAAGTATTCCAGGTAGTTGACTGCGATGACCAAACTTTGGTTTAAACGGGCTACCGATTGATCTATCAAGAGTAGATCATCCAAGTAGGCTAGTATCATTATACTTTGAGCCCTTAACCTGGTTAAAGGAGGAGCCAAGATCTTTATAAACACTTGAGGTGCAGTAGCTAGCCTGTAAAGGTAGAGCTACAAACTGGAAATGAAGATTTTCTACCTCGAAGCGTAGACATTTCTGGTGAGCGGGGAAGGGTTTAGATCTTTGAGATCCAGAATGTCCATTTAGATTTAACCAAACCCCAACCTCTGCTTTTACATGGGGATCACCATGACCACTTTTGCTAAAAAAAAAATGGTCCAATGCTTGAGAGAAAGACTTCCTTTTCTCTGGATCCTTAGGAACGTTTTGATCGGAGAAAAAACGAGGAGACGCGAACTCTTGGAACTCCAGCTTGTACCTTGGAGCTATTGAGGAAGTCCCCTATTCATCTTCCTGTCAGATCCTTAAGAACTGCAAAAGAATTCCCCCTATTGAGCGAGCGGGGCACCTCCTCATAAGGAGGCTTCAGTATCTTGAAGGTTTCCTCCCCCAAGACCTCTTTTGTCCCTGGGGTTAATTCTGAGGATTACCTTTTGAACCTGACGGTGGAAGCCATCGTGACTGCCTGGAGGCTGATGCCCCTGGCACAAAAGGAGCTTTAAAAATGAAAATATATTTACTCCTTTACTTAAATGGCAAAAGGGGGTACTTTTCCCACTAGAATTTCTTTGGATGAATTATCCAAACATTCTCAAATAGCTGTTTCACCGCAAAAGGAAGACTAGCCAGGAGCTTCTGCATGGACAAAGGAAGTTTATCCTTCGCTGACATGCGTTCCCGCACTCATGCGTTTAGCTGTTTGTGTTAGCAACAATGTGCACAGAACCGTGTATAGCACCCGGTATTCCCAGGCGGTCTCCCATACAGGTACTAACCAGGCCTAACCCTGCTTAGCCTCTTAGATCGGCGCTTTCAGGGTGATGTGGCCGTAGGCATCTCAGCAGTTGTGCGTTTGGCTAGTTAATAAGCAAGCACCTGCATGAGGAGGTTCTACAATAGAAACTCACAAAGCAATTATTGCAAACATAGAGCTGCCAGATCCTGGGCCTGCTGAGTAAAGTGTCAAAAAAATTTTTAGGAGGAGAAATAATGAGATCCTCTCAAATACAAAAAAGCTTTTTCAACAATAAATGGACAGGAAAAGGAATGCACAGATTGAGAAGGCTTTAGCAAACCCAAACACTCAGTTAAGGGAGCATAAATGTGGAGTGGACCATACAGCAAGAAATTGCACCATCTTAAGCTTGAAACCAGCTGATTCTCCCACATTTGACACCTCAGAAGAGGAGTCATCAGCCTCACCACGGTCCCCCTAGTTCCTCAGTTTGAGGGTCCTGGGCAATGGAAGAGAACCTGTGCGATTTAAGTCGCTAAACTTTTTTTTTTTTTTTAACCCATCATGGCTGAGGGAAAAAAGATCTTTTGGTAAAATACACAGGGGCTGCAGTGTTGAAAACAGTTGCAAATATTTCATGGCCCCGATGCCCATTCTGACCAGCCACTCCCTCTCAGGGGAGGATGCCCTTTGCTCTCATGTCTCTGCGACAATTTTGCAGCCAGCAGAAATGGAGTTCTTTTTTTAAAAAACCCACTCCCGCGCTGGGAGGACGCCAATGCTGCGCTAAGCCTCGCCCCCACCTCGCATTGCGCCCCCCTCCTTTCTCTTTCAAAAAAGTTTTTCCACGCAAGCATGGGCTTCCAATCCGACAGGATCGGCTTGTGAGTGAGGAAGGAAGGAATGGCGTGGAGGAGACCTGGAAGCCGCCCCGTGTAGGGGCGGTGAAAGAAAACGGCATTGCCGATTGTTTTCAGTTCTCTCTTATACTCAGTCTCATGAAGAGGAGGAGAGTTCAGCCCAGGTGGGGGTGTCTGGAGGAAGCAAAAACCCCCTAAATTTACCGGAGGTCTGCCTGCTGGCTAGAGAAAAAGAGTCTGCTGCTTCAGTGACACAGCGTGATCTCTGAGCAAAGCATGAGAAGGTACGTACTCCATACAGCCCCCGATGGTGACACTTCGGCATAACAACATTTACTTTAAAGGAGATAATTCATAAGAAAATGTAAAAAATTTCTTAGAAAAACTCCACTTACCTTTCCCGCCACAAGGTTTACTGTGGTAAACCAACAAACCCAATCTTCACCTTTCACGGTGGGTTCCGTTAAAACTTCAGGAGCTGGGGATCCTCGAAATAAAACACAATCCTGGACCTGCAATAGCACCACCGGCAGTAAACTTTATGGCCTTAATACTAAAAAGTACTGGATTCCGGGGTCCAGCTCTCAAAAGAGAAGCATTCACAGGCAAAAACATTGTTTCTTCAGACACGAGGCCCAGGTATCATTCAATTCGGCCAGAAAGACACCTTGAATGGATCCGTCTGCATAGCTAGCCCCAGCAAGGATTGCACCAGATGAGCTCAGCTCAGCACATCTTTACTCCGTGACCAACATCTAGACACTGGCGAAAAAATTGAGGTACTCCCAGTAGTGGAAGGGGTTATATAGGGAGTGCACTTTTTTGTCTTAGGGCATGCCAGTGTCCATCACCTGAAGGTGGCCTATAACCCACATAGTAACTACTATGGCTCTGTGTCCCCTGATGTATCAAAAGTGTCGACCGGAATAGATATATTCCAGTGTACAGCTGCCATTTTTTTCCCCTGGCTTATAAACCTAAACATCCCAAAGGGTCAACTTATAAGACTACGCAGAAATTGTAGTAGAAACATGAACTTTGAAGAACAAGTAAAGATAATAGGACAACATTTTATTGAACAAAGATACAATGACGTATTTATTGCTGAGAAAATCCAAGTAGTATCCAGGATAGAAAAAGCCAGTCTGGTGGAAGATAGGGTAAAGGATGAGAGAACCATGCACGATTTTCCAATCCTCTTGGATTTTAATAAACAACAACAAGAAGTGGAAAAACTATTCAAGAAACACTGGTCGGTCCTGAGAGCAGACAGCGAATTACAGAAGATTCTAGCGGAACAACCTAAGTTTGTGTACAGGAGAGCACCAACATTAACTGCACGCCGGTTATACGTCGGCAGCCACACGCCAAAATATGTTGGCAGAATGGCACGGGTGGACAAATGGGCGTACCTGTACGTCCCCCCCTTGTGCCTGCGGTGGTCGGATTCATTATAGAGAACTGCTCAGTCCTCAGGTCCAGGCCAATGATTTATGGCCTGGACTTGCTGATCAGTCCTGACAAATGAAATCCTTCCCCTGCCTGTGTAAGTGTAAACACAGTGAGGAGAAGTGATGTCATCTCTCCTCGTGCAGTCTTTTCGATTCCAGTGAAAGGAGAGAGGACGTCTAATGCCGCGTACACACGATCGGAAATTCGGCCAGCAAAAGACCAATGAGAGCTTTTGGTCGGAAAATGCAACCGTGTGTATACTCCATTGGCCTTTTGTTGGCGGAATTCCTGCCAGCAAAAAATTGAGAGCAGGTCCTCAATTTTTCGGTCGGAAAAAGTTCCTATCCGAAAATGCGATCGTCTGTACAAATTCCGCCGCGCAAAATTCCTACGCATGCTCGGAAACAAATTCGACGCATGCTTGGAAGCACTGAACTTCATTTTCTCGGCTCGTCGTAGTGTTGTACGTCACCGCGTTCTTGACGAATGTTCAGAGAACTTTTGTGTGACCGTGTGTATGCAAGGTAAGCTTGAGCAGAATTCCGTCGGAAAAACCACTTAAGTTTTTTCTGACGGAAAATCAGCTCGTGTGTACGCGGCATAACAGTGAGTTGCACAACACTACAATAACACCAGTACACATAGGCACACTTGTCCCCCCCCCCCCCAGGTAACCCCTTCACTCCCTGTCACTGTGTCACCAATTGCATTTTTGACATTTTTCACTGATCAGTGCATTGGTTTCATTTGTGACTGTAATAAGTGTTAGAGCAGTTAGTAGTAGGCCCAGATAGGTCTAGGGCAGGGATATGCAATTAGTGGACCTCCAGCTGTTGCAGAACTACAACTCCCATGAGGCATTGCAAGACTCTGACAGCCACAAGCATGACACCCATAGGCAGAGGCATGATGGGACTTGTAGTTTTGCAACAGCTGGAGGTCCGCTAATTGCATATCCCTGGTCTAGGGTATCCCCCTAATAAAGGTGTAACCCCTTGATCGCCTCCTAGTTAAACCCTTTCACCCCCTGTCGTCAGTGTCACTAATAGATCTTTTTTCTGATTGCCATATTTGAGTCACTGGTGATGCTAGTTGGCCAGTTAGTTGATTTGTTTCACCGTCAGGTTTTTATAGCGTCAGGTACCCCCATATATTACCTAATAAAGGTTTTAACCCCCTGATTGACCTTTTCATCCCGTCACCAGTGATCACTGTATTAGTGTTACAGGTGATGCTGGTTAGTTTGTTTTTTATAGCGTCAGGGCACCCGCTGTATATTACCCAATAAAGGTTTAACCCCCTGATCGCCCAGCGGTTGATATCAGGTTTTAGCGTCAGTCAGGGTCTGTGTCACCCCAGGCAGCGTCAGATTAGTGCCAGTAACGCCAACACCCACGCACGCACGCACCATACACCTCCCTTAGTAGTATAGTGTCTGAATGGATGGATATCTTTGATCTGATCAGAACTATATTAGCATCCCCAATAGTTTAGGGTTCCCAAAAACGCAGCGTTAGCGGAATCAGCCCAGATACCTGCTAGCACCTGCGTTTAGCCCCTCTGCCCAGCCCACCCAAGTTCAGTATCAATCGATCACTGTCACTTACAAAAAACACAACACACATAACTGCAGCGTTCGCAGAGTCCAGCCTGATCCCTTCGAATGCTAACAGTTTTTTTGGTAGTGTCTGAAGCAGTCACTGACAGTCAGGAGTTCCTTTTTCTGTGAGTCTCACTACTGTACCAGTAAATTTAGAGACCAAAATGTCAAATCGAAGGTACAGTAGTGAAAGGTACAGTCTGTAGAAAGCGTGGATATAGGTGTGACACTCGCTATTATTGTCCCTCCTGTCCTAACCAACCTGGTCTTTGCATCGGTGAAAGTTTTAAACGCTACCACACACTAGCGGAGTATTAGCGTAGGGTACAGCACTGCACAGATTAGGAGACACTTACAGGGTCTCCAAAGATGCCATCGCATTTTGAGAGACTTGAACCTGGAACCGAACCACTACAACCGTTACAGTTACAAATAAAAGTGTAATATATATAGATAGATATATCTATATATATATATATATATATATATATATATATATATATATATATATATATATATATATATATATATATATATAAAAGTTGTCATTTTTTTGTTCTCTCTCTCTCTCTATTGTTCTTTTTTTACTGTACTCTATGCTTAACTGCAAAGTTTTATTGTTATGTTTTATCATGTTTGCTTTTCAGGTATGCAATTCTTTTATACTTTACTGTTTACTATGTTTTATCGTTAACCATCATTTGCTTAGCAGGTACACCATTCAGCTGCAGAACTGATTTATATTGACAGCAACAGCGTTTGCTCCCACAATACGTAAATCAGTGAATCCAGCGCTGTAGGAGGTAATTTCACCACTAGTTAAAAAAAAAAATGGTGCATGTATGCCCATCATTAGAAGTGGGTGGATGAAGGGCGGTATTCTAATGGTGGGCATACCCACAAATCAATCTCATTTTTGTTTAGCCCACAGTCTGCATAAAAAAAAAAGAACATTACAATATATGCCCAACAAGGACCAGCAACGTACTGGTATGTTGCTGGACTTTGAGTGGTTATACCAGAATGATGCCTGCAGGTTTAGGCATCATTCTTTTCAGCCAGCGG
This sequence comes from Lithobates clamitans, assembly GCA_037952925.1. Classification (NCBI taxonomy): domain Eukaryota; kingdom Metazoa; phylum Chordata; class Amphibia; order Anura; family Ranidae; genus Lithobates; species Lithobates clamitans. The sequence goes on along the minus strand of JBBGZY010000413.1, from coordinate 2,340,867 downwards.
TCAGCTTTCATGTAAAAGCAATCCTAGCGGCTAATTAGCCTCTAGACTGCTTTTACAAGCAGTGGGAGGTTTAGGCATCATTCTTTTCATCCAGCAGTCAGCTTTCATGTAAAAGCAATCCTAGTGGCTAATTAGCCTCTAGACTGCTTTTACAAGCAGTGGGAGGTTTAGGCATCATTCTTTTCAGCCAGCGGTCAGCTTTCATGTAAAAGCAATCCTAGCGGCTAATTAGCCTCTAGACTGCTTTTACAAGCAGTGGGAGGTTTAGGCATCATTCTTTTCAGCCAGCGGTCAGCTTTCATGTAAAAGCAATCCTAGCGGCTAATTAGCCTCTAGACTGCTTTTACAAGCAGTGGGAGGGAACGTCCCCCCCCCACTGTCTTCCATGGTTTTCTTTGCCGGATATAAAATCGCGCCATTGGGAAATTGGGAAAGCATTTTATCACACCGATCTTGGTGTTGTCAGATGCTTTGAGGGCATAGGAGAGATCTAGGGTCTAATAGACCCCAATTCTTTCAAAAAAGAGTACCTGTCACTACTTAAATAAGCAAAATAAATATTAAAAAAGGCACCCCTGTCCCCCCATGCTCACGCGCAAAGGCGAACGCAAGTGTCGGTCTGGTGTCATATGTAAACAGCAATTAGAGATACAGGTGTAGCGCTAAAAGATGGTAGTAAATGAGCAAGAGAGTTCATATACGATGAATTCAAATAACACAAAAAATTAATTATGAAAATTAAAGTCCATCCGGAAAATTCCAATGAGATAAGGAATAGAGCTGTCACCAACACCCAATAAAACTGGCTCTTACCGCCAGTGTATAGGATATACACATTAAGCAAATCACTGAAAAATCAGATCCGCAGCTCCTATTCGTCAAACGATCCACTAGTTGGGCAAGAGATCCTCTTTCACAGACCCACCAGAGACAGATAACTTAATCTTTCAACCTCGACTAGGAGAGATACTCTTTTGGTGCTACACCCCTGTGGACGGCTTTCCTTGCTGTGTGAGGCCACACAAAAAGTGTCAGAAAGGGCTTTCTTCAAGTGGTCAGGTGGGTGATGTGCAACATAAGCTTCTAAATGTTGTTCATAAAATGTCAGGACAGTTCAACCCCCCCCCCCAAATGACCCCTTTTTGGAAAGTAGACACCCCAAGCTATTTGCTGATAGGCATGTTGAGTCCATGGAATATTTTCTATTTTGCCACAAGTTTTGGGAAAATTACACTTTTTTTTTCTTTGCACAAAGTTGTCAACTAAATGATATATTGTTCAAACATGGCATGTTTATATGTGGAATTACACCCCAAAATACATTCTGCTGCTTCTCCTGAGTATGGGGATACCGCGTGTAAAACTTTTTGGGAGCCTAGCCGCGTACAGGACCCCAAAAACCAAGCGATTTCTAAAGGCGTAAAAATGTAATTTTACTCCTCACTACCTATCACAGTTACGGAGGCCCTAAAATGTCCAGATAGCACAACCCCACACCCCAAAGTATTTGCTAAGAAGCAAGGTGAGTATTTTGCAGTTCTCATTTATTTTTGAAAATGAAGGAAGGAAATAAAAATGTATTTTTTTTTCTTTTTTCAATTTTTAAAACTTTGTGACAAAAAGCGAGATGTGCAAAATACTTAACATGCCTCTCAGCAAATAGCTTGAGGTGTCTACTTTCCAAAATGGGGTCATTTGGGGGGGTTTGTGCCATCTTTGTATTTTATGGCCTTTGAAACAGTGAGGAGTGAAATCAAAAATTTACACCCTTAGAAATCCTGAAGGTGGTGTTTAGTTTTCGGGGTCCTGTACGCGGCTAGGCTCCCAAAAAGTCTTACACATGAGGTATCCCTATGCTGAGAAGCAGCAGAATGTATTTTGGGGTGTAGTTCCACATATAACCATGGCACATGTGAGCAATATATCATTTAGTGACAACTTTGTGTTTTTTTTTTTTTTTTTTTGTAATTTTTCAATCACTTGTGACAAAAAAGTTATATACTCAATGGGCTCAACATGCCTCTCAGCAATTTCCTTGGGGTGTCTACTTTCCAAAACGGGGTCATTTGGGGCGGGGTGTTGTACTGCCCTACCATTTTAGCACCACAAGAAATGAAGAAATGATAGGCAGTCATAAACTAAAAGCTGCGTAAATTCCAGAAAATGTACCCTAGTTTGTAGACACTATAACTTTTGCACAAACCAATAAATATACGCTTATTGACATTTTTTTTACCAAAGACATGTGGCTGAATACATTTTGGCCTAAATGTATGACTAAAATAGAGTTTATTGGATCTTTTTTTATAAAAAAAAGTAGAAAATACCTTTTTTTTTTCAAAATTCTCTGTCTTTTTCTGTTTATATCGCAAAAAATAAAAATCGCAGAGGCAATCAAATATCAAGAAAAGAAAGCTCTATTTGTGGGGGGAAAAAAAGGACGCAAATTTTGTTTGGGTACAGCATTGCATGACCGTGCAATTACCAGTTAAAGCAGCCTAGTGCCAAATTGTAAAAAGTGCTCTGGTCATTGAGCAACCAAATCCTCCGGGGCTGAAGTGGTTAAGAGACATATTAGCCAAAATTGTCTCTGACCCCCCCAAGTCAACTTGCGTATTTCCAGGGAAAATGATTTTTTCCCTGTAGGAGTTTTGCGTATATCAACACCAACAGAAATGGCAAAAAGATTTACCAGTTTTACATCTACTTCTATTGGAAAGGAATACCATATTAGAGCTTTAATATCATGTAGGACTGAAGGAGTAGTTTATATACTCCAATGTCCTTGTAATATGCAATATGTAGGGAGAACTAAAAGACCTACCTGGAAAAGAATTTGTGAACACATCCGGAATAACCGGAAAGGCTTCAGTAAGCACAGTGTATAGAGCATTGTGCACAATACCATGGCAGGGATCCTATACTACTCCAATTTTGGGCAATTGAAAAATATAAACCTCACTGGAGGGAAACCAATATAATTATTCAGTTAAGCAAAATCAAATCAAAATAGATTTTTGAACTTAATACTCTCCAACCAAGAGGGCATAACATTGACTGAACTAAATTGCTTAATTTCAAACTACTAGTTTATACATTTCTGTACCAATGGTGTAAAACCTTTTAGACGGTATTACCTTTCTTTTCTCATCAGATGGTGCACGCTGCAGTAATTTCGGAGTCCTATCCGCAAGCTTGCTTATAGATCATACTATACAGTATTCATAAAAAATAAATTTTAATATAGTCCCAGATATTTATCATATGCCCACGCAATATCAGCCTCTTTATGGCTGCCCCCCTCCCCCTTTTAGTTTTTCAGTTTATTTTATTGTTCCAGGTCTCAAAATAGACATGTTAAAAGGGGACTTTATTTACTAATTTTTTTTTTTTTTTCTGTGAACGGGTGGTAATATTAGCAATGACAGGGATTGCTATTGTTTTTTATATCGATTTTTTGATTGTTCTTATTATGTTTGCACTGCTATTAAATAACGCTGTGAAGTGAAACCAAAAAGTCCTGATGAATCACCAGTCAACCTGTATACAAACATTTGCTATTTAATGCTGGCATTCGTCACTTGGCTCCCTACCCTGAGGAAGTCACGTGACAAGTGACGCAAAGCGTCAGTGGGAGCAAGTGATGTCACTTCTGGTGTCTCTAGGACCCGGAAGTCATGGTAAGGAGGTGACTGCCGTTTTGGATTGTATCTCATCTACAATGCTTATGCAAAGTAGCGTTTGTGTAAGTGTCAAAACACCTATTAAAAAGACACCAATTAGAGGGCATATTACGTGATCAGCCTATTCATTTCTTTATACCCTGAGCACTCGTTTTCAAGCGGAGCTTGTCCAATCTAAAAGACAGACATCTTGGGCAGCCCTCGGTTCCTGGTCTCACATGCTCCAGACTTATTACTATGCAAGTACTTATAGGGATGAGTAATTCTCTCCCTTTCCCTTTGCACATATCCTTCCCAGTATAAGGGTACAACATTGGATTACACTGGTTTACTCATTTTTTTTTATAAACTTTTGTCCACCCGCCCCTGAAGAGTGGTAATATCCATGAAACGCGTCTAATTTGGATGCACCATTTCTCCTGCAGACAGTTTTACTAATTCCATCATTCTGAGTTTACCACTTTATTGTGTATTTTAAGTGTTTTTATTAAATCTAGAATATTGTTCCACACTACATTATGGTTGGCTAGTTGCTAATACAGTTTTTTAATATATATGGCCGCCAACATGTGATTGACAAGTTTGTCTGCATTTATCTCTGCATGTACCATGTTACTGTGTCACGTTTTTTTATTGTTCACATCTTTTAGCGATGATTACTCACCTCATTTAAAGTCCCAAAACCCTCTCTTTTTTTTCAGTAATTTTAAATTGAACATTTCTAAAGCCGGCATTGATCATATTGTTATCCCAATCTACTGTTTCCCAGCTTATGGTTCATTTTCCTTTTGCGTGGCAAACCTGCGGTATTACCTATTTAGGGTCCACTATCCCCTCTGATTTATCCAACCTTTACTCTCTAAACTATAGCCCTTTGTTGTCCAGAATTTCGAAAAAAATGTTTATATTGCATGCTCCATTCTCTAGCTAGTTGCTTTGTCTGGAATCACTGATACTCTTGCTTGTGTTACAAGCTTTCATATAGCTAAAGGGGTGTTTCCTTTAGAGTCTCCCTCATGTTGGAAATGTGGTGAGGCACAAGGAACCTACCCTCACATCTGGTGGGACTGTCCACGGATCAGACTTTTTTGGACTGCTGTGTTTAATGTCTATGAGGAGTCTTTTTCCCCTCTCTCTGCTGCCGGGCAGGTCATCCCAACCCATTGGAAATTTCCTGTTATCCCCCCTCTTTCGCAATGGGTTTCTACAGTAAATTATATAATGTGGATGGAAGAGATGTTGGCCCAGGAATCGGACTAATAAGACAAATTTACCACATTATGGCAAAACTGGATTCACGTCTCCTTTTCCAATGCTTTGAGATCTATGGTTTATGCTCCTCAGTCGTCTTCTCCTCTGTGCTGTTGACCCTGGCGATTGTAAATGGGCTTTGGCATGGGTCGGTCCCCGTGTGTCTGCTCCCACCACCCACCCCCCATTTTTTTTTATGTTTCCTTCATTTTTTTTTTTTCCTGTGTACCTTTAATACTGCATGTTTTACACATGTATTTCCTAGGTTCCCAGTTGGTACTCTCGATCTCTTCTTACTCCTTTCAATTTCTTCTTTTTCCTTTTCTTGTCTCTGATCTATTCCTCTTGTTCCCGTTTTTTATTTGCCTGTGCACTAATTGGGTCTCTTGGTCCATTTTATAGTTTTGTTTTTTTTATTAAAGAGGCAATCACATGATCCACTGGCTATATTTTGATAATTATTGCTTATATAGGACTATGTTTTTCCTTTGTACTGCATGTCTGTATTATGCTTTGTGCCACCCTAAGTCCTTCATCTAGGCATTATTTATCTGGACTGTAAATATTTCAGTTAATGTTGTCTATTTGGGCATGGTATTGTCTCTCTATGGCATTGTTTGTCTTTGTTTCGGTTTGTGAATTTAGAGGTAAATAAAAAATATTCAAATTTTCACATGAGGGGATCTTCCATCTGAGGGGCCATCTCACAGGAGGACTAAGGACTGTGACATATCTCCCTGTACAGGGACCAGCAATATCGGTCCTATCTAGAAAAAACAGGCATGCCATGAATAAAAACTATCACGGTTGATTGTGCTCTCAGCTGAGCTGTTAAGCCAAACAGCTGGTGTTATAACTGATCACCGATAGTAGGGTTAATAGGGTGAACAGTTATGCGCCTGACGTCAGATTACATAGCCTGATAATATAGAAGGGGGTAAAACCCTTAGGTAGATGCAGTTAACTTGTTGCAGTTCTGAGATCATCTTTTATTCTTATTTACAGGATTTATATAGCACCGACAGTTTACGCATCGCTTTACAACATTAGGGCAGACAGTACAATTACAATACAAATCAATACAGGGGGGAATCAGGGAGCCCTGCTCGTTAGAACTTACAATCTAGGAGGGAGGGTCAAGTTATACAAAAGGGTAATAGCTGTGGGCGATGAGCTAATGGAGTAAATAGTGCAGTTGTTAGATGGAGGCAGAATAGGCTTCTCTGAAGAGGAAAGTTTTCAGGGATCGCCTAAAAGTGGATAGATTTGGAGACAGTCTGACAGATTGGGGTAGCAAATTCCAGAGGATGGGCAAGGCTCAGAAGAAATCCTGAAAGCGGATATGGGAGGAAGTGATGAGGGTGCTAGAGAGCAGGAGGTCTTGGGAGGAACGAAGAGGGCGATTAGGTTGGTATTTTGAAACTATGCTAGTGATGTAGCTGGGGGCAGAGTTGTGGATGGCTTTGTAATTTATTGTTAGTATTTTAAATTTAATTAGTTGGGCAAGTGGCAGCCAATGGAGAGATTGGCAAAGAGGGGTAGCAGACACTGTGCGGTTTGTAAGGTGGATGAGTCTGGCAGCAGCATTCATGATTGACTGAAGGGGGATAGGCTATTTAAAGGTAAGCCAATGAGGAGGGAGTTGCAATAGTCAAGGCCGAGAGATAACCAGGAAGTGAACTTTGTGGTTTCATTGGTTAGAAAGGGACAAAGAGATGTTGCGGAGGTTGAGGCAGCAAGCTTTGGAAAGTGATTGGATGTGGGGCTGAAAGGAGAGTTCAGAGTCCAGGATAACACCTAGCACGCTGACATGTGGGGATGGGTGGATGGTTGTGCCATTGCTCTTGACAGATAAGACAGGGGAAGAGGCACGTGGGGGAGGAAATATTATACGTTCGGTTTTGGACAAGTTGAGTTTGAGGAAGTGGTGTGACATCCATACAGATATGTCTGTTAGTAAGTTAGTGATGCGTGAGGAGACTGATGGCGTGAGTTGAGGGGTGGAGAGACTGATTTGTGTGTCGTCAGCGTAGAAATGATATTGAAAGCCGTGACAGTCTATCAGCTGACCCAGGGAAGAGGTGTAGATTGAAAATAAAAGAGGTCCAAGAACAGAACCTTGGGGGACCCCGATGGAGAAGGGAAGAGGAGTGGAGGAAGTAGAATTGTAGTTAGAATAAAGTAATATATAAGGGAATATGGATATGTATCATTAACTATCAGGTATAATACCCCATTAACTGGTATCAGAAGCGTTGGGTTGGAGTGTTTCCATTGGGGGACAGGCTGCTTGGGTGCATACTGTTGTTCCCGATTGCCCCCCCATTTCGAACAGGAGCCTCAAGCGCTTAGGTAGCACCAGAATTAGGGAGCTTGTGCAGATCTTGTTGAGCCTAGGCAGTAGATGTAGGGATTAGGTAGGGACTAGAAATTTTTCCTTTCAGTTGAGAGATTTCTCCCTTCCACACGCCCCGATAACATCTTTCAGGCAAAAACTTTTTACTTGATAATTGCTTATTTACGCTTGCAAATAGAACATTTCTAAGTAGATGTATTATTCAGTCTCTCAAAATATTGTAACACTCCCTTCCCTTTGCTTACACGCGAGTGCTAATCTGAGACAGACAGAATAGGGGTATTTTTTGCTTGTGCAACTTTTCCGCCTTGACGCCCATGCACAGCAGTTTAACATTTGATCAGGCGCCTTTATCAGTGCCAGCAGGTTTTCCTGCTCCTAGAATAGTTGCACATTCAAAGGTACATAGGTCTGCTCGCATAATTTTCTCTTTTTATTTACAGGATGGGTAAGGGGAAAATCCTGCTCTTACCATCAATTAAAGTGTTACGATTTTCTAAGGCACAGCGTAAAATAATACAAAAATATAGAATGTTTCGGACTTAAAAGACAAATGGGTTTTTTGTAATGAAAACTGGCCTTAAAGCAAAAGTTAGAATAAAACAGCAGACAGCTAATGGCCAACGGAGGGTAGCCAGAAGAATTCCTACATAGAGCACTAAGAAACATGAGCCTCCGCTCTCTCTTCTGGCCTAAACCAAATTAACCATCTCCTTGCTGACTTGGAAACGTCACAAGGAGATACCACAAATGTAGGGTACCTGGATAAGGTTCAAGGAGTTTCAGGGTTAGTTCAGCAGGAACACCTGTATTTAATGGTCAGACTAAAAGATGCAATTAGGGAATTCATTCCCGGTGTACAGAATATTTTTCAGTTCTAGAAGCCCTCACACCTATTGCTTTTGTAAATGTACCCCAGGCGTATATACCCATTACTTCAGAAATAGGGAGTTTTGTTGCTCCCTCACTAAATTTAGATGGTTTTGAGTTTGGGAATACTGCATATGTCCTTCAAAAGCTAACCATGCCAGAACCTGTGCAGTATAATTGCTCGCCTTCTCCTACTTCAAGTAGGATGTTGTCCCCACGTGTCAGTGCTTAGGAGTATCATGGACAAATTAGTGCCCCGCCTCAAAAATTTATGGTTCTTGACAGAGTGCTCCCTCTTGATGAAAGGGGACTTCTACGAGTACCCCAAACCCTAGTGGATCCAGATTACTACCTTGTACAGGAGAATGTTGATATCCATCCAGTACCAGAACCTTTCATAAGCAACATAGGTATGGTAATGCACCCTTGTCCGGAGCCTCTCTTAGGGAGTGAGGAATTTCTTCTGAATTCTACTCCCGATCTGAGAACAAAGTTAGTAAGATTGACCACATCATTTAGGGCAGATGATCGTGGGAAAGGGTGGCGTTCCCACATAAAACCAGAATGAGTGAAATATTTTGCAACCCACTGTGTTGATCTCTTTAGTAGTTAACCACTTGCCAACCGCCCTATAGCCAAATGACGGCTGCAGGGCGGCTGGATAACTCTGGGATCACGTCATATGACGTGATTCCAGAAAACTGCTCCCGCGCGCCCCCTGGGGCGCGCACACGGGAACATGCGTGACCGCCGGGTCCAGAGGACCCGGCGCATCACGGATCACGGTAAATGGCCGCTGATCGCGGCCGTTTACCATGTGATCGCTCCGTCAAATGACGGAGCGATCACCTGTAAACAAACCGGCGTCATGTCATGACGCCGGTTTCTCCCTCCCCTCTCTGTACCGATCGATACAGAGTGGGAGAGATCGGATGTGAGCCGCGCTGTGGGCTGGATGTGTAGTGCCCACAGCGCAGCTCAGTGACATGTACAGTCACATCTATCCATCCCTCCATGCTCAGCCACCCCCCCCCTATGCTCTGCAAAGACCCTGTGCAATACTCTGCAACCCTGTGCAATACTCTGCAACCCTGTGCAATACCTCTGCAACCCTGCGAAATACTCTGCAACCCTGCGAAATACTCTGCAACCCTGCGAAATACTCTGCAACCCTGCGAAATACTCTGCAACCCTGTGCTATACCCTGCAACCCTGTGAAATACTCTGCAACCCTGTGAAATACTCTGCAACCCTATGAAATACTCTGCAAAGCTGTGCAATACTCTGCAATGATCCTGTGCAACCCTGTGCAATACTCTGCAATGATCCTGTGCAACCCTGTGCCATACTCCGCCATACTACGCCATGCCCCGCCATACCTCGCCATGCCCCGCTGTACTCGGCCTCTGTATGTGGCCAGGCTGTAGAAGTCTCACACATGTGGTATCGCCATACTCAGGAGGAGTAGGAGAATCTATTTTGGGGTGTCATTTTTGGTATGTCGTCATACGACGTCCTTGACTTTGTGCGGGGATATCTGAATGATGGGTGCAGCTACAGGCATCATTCAGATATCATCTTTTTCAGCCCGCGATTCCCTACACCATAAGAACGATCATAGCGGCTGTTCCACTGCTTGATCATATTTACGGGAGGCGAGAGGAGACGCCCCCCCCCCCTCTCGCCACCCTCAGGTGCTTCTACCGACTCACCGCTATGATCGAAGCCAGGATCATTTTTTTATTTTTTTTATTTCAGGCTTCCCAGCCTAGAGGTGAGATGTGGGGTCTTATTGACCCCATATCTCACTGTAAAGAGGACCTGTCATGCCATATTCCTATTACAGGGGATGTTTACATTCCTTGTAATAGAAATAAAAGTGATCAAAAAATTTATTTTTTGGAAAAAAGCCCCAAACTAAAATAAAGTAAAATGAACAATAAAAAATAAAAAAAAAAATTCCCTGTGTCCCCGTGTGCTCGCAGTCAGAAGCGAACGCATACGTAAGTTGCGCCCACATATGAAAATGGTGTTCAAACCACACATGTGAGGTATCGCTGCGATCGGTAGAGCGAGAGCAATAATTTTGGCCCTAGACCTCCTCTAACTCACAACATGTAACCAGTAAAATTTTTTAAAGAGTCTCCTATGGGGATTTTTAAGTAGCGAAGTTTGGTGCCATTCCACGAGCGTGTGCAATTTTGAAGGGTGACATGTTAGGTATCTATTTACTCGGCATAACTTCATTATTCACATTATGTAAAAACATTGGGCTAACTTTACTGTTTTGTTTTTTTTGAAAGCACAAAACTGTTTTTTTTTTCAAACAAAACGTGTTCGAAAAATTGCTGCGCAAATATAGTGCGAGATAAAAAGTTGCAACGACCGCCATTGTATTCTCTAGGGTCTTTGCTAAAAAAATATATATAATTTTTTGGGGTTCTATGTAATTTTCTAGCAAATAAATTATGATTTTTACATGTAGGAGAGAAATGTCAGAATTGGCCTGGGCACTCCAGAACGCCTGATGGTGTTCCGTGCATGTTGGGCCTCTGTATGTGGCCACGCTGTGTAAAAGTCTCACACATGTGGTATCGCCATACTTGGGAGTAATAGCAGAATGTGTTTTGGGGTGTAATTTGCGGTATGCATATGCGGTGTGTGAGAAATAACCTGCTAATATGACAATTTTGTGAAAAAAAAAAAAAGACAAAAAAAATCTGGATTTTGCAAAGAATTGTGGGAAAAAATGACAACTTCAAAAAACTCATCAGGCATCTTTCTAAATACCTTGGAATGTCTTCTTTCCAAAAAGGAGTCATTTGGTGGGTATTTTTACTTTTCTGGCATGTTAGGGTCTCAAGAAATGAGACAGGCCGTCAGTAATTCAGGTGTGATCAATTTTCAGATATTGGCACCATAGCTTGTGGACGCTATAACTTTCACAAAGACCAAATAATATACACCGATTTGGGTTATTTTTACCAAAGATATGTAGCGGTATACATTTTGGCCAAAATATATGAAGAAAAAATTACTAATTTGCAAAATTTTATAACAGAAACAAAGAAAAATGCATTTTTTTACAGAATTTTCGGTCTTTTTTCTTTTATAGCGCAAAAAATAAAGAACCCAGCGGTGATTAAATACCACCAAAAGAAAGCTCTATTTGTGTGAAAAAAAGGACAAAAAATTCATTTGGGTACAGTGTTGCATGACTGAGTAATTGTCATTCAAAGTGTGAGAGCACCGAAAGCTGAAAATTGGTCTGGTTAGGAAGGGGGTTTAAGTGCCCAGTGGTCAAGTGGTTAAAGGAACACTAAAAGGTATTTTTTTTTTTTTTTAAATAACCAACATGTTATACTTACCTCCACTGTGCAGCTCGTTTTGCACAGAGTGACCCCTAACCTGGTCTTCTGGGGTCCCTCGGCGAATGTTTCAGCTCCTCCCCGCAAGAACTAATCACCACCATGCAAGCTCCCTTGCATGGTGGTGAGTTCTTGAGGGCGCGCTCTCGTGATACAGCCGGCGGCCATAGCCGCTCACTGTATCACTCGGCCCCACCTCCCGGCGCGCCGCATCATTGGATGTGATTGACAGCAGCGCGGGCAAATGGCTGCGCTGCTTTCAATCCATCCACTCTAGCCAATCAGCGGTCAGGCTGATCAACAAAGAGGATGTCGGGGGCTCAAGTAAGTAAAACAGGGGGGCTGGTGGCGGCGGTATTGTCAGAAGTTTTTTCACCTAAGGTGAAAAAATTTTTACCTTTGCAACCCCTTTAAGTCCCGCTATTGTCTTTAGTAGAGACACACTTCTTAGGATAAGCTGCTGTTAACAATGACCTTTGTTTTAAGGCCAGTTGCCTGGAGTTCAATCAGCATTATATCATAGGGAAATGTATGATAATCTATGTGTACTTAGATTTATAGTATGCGTTTGCCACTGTTATGGTTTTCCTAAATTGTTTTCAAATTTTATAGCCATTATCAAATGTTGAGCCCATACCAAGGGACCTGTTTAATTTGAATGGGAAATAGAAAATATGACGTCATTTCTAAATGTTATAATGTATGTATAAGGTACCTAAACATGTTGCAGCTACTTTTCCTCTCCTGAGGAACCTGATCATGTAAAATTATCAATTTTAACCACTTCCCGCCCGCCCTATAGCGGATTGACGTCCGGGAAGTGGTTGTGTTATCCTGACTGGGCGTCATATGATGTCCAGCAGGATAACATGCCGCAGCGCGCCCCTGGGGGCGCGCATCGCGGCGATCGGTGGAGCGGTGTGTCAGTCTGACACACCGCTACACTGATCTTGGTAAAAAGCCTCCGGCGGAGGCTCTTTACCACGTGATCAGCCGTGTCCAATCACGGCTGATCACGCTGTCAATAGGAAGAGCCGTTGATCGGCTCTTCCTCACTCGCGTCTGACAGACGCAAGTAGAGGAGAGCCGATCGGCGGCTCTCCTAGCAGGGGGGGTCTGCGCTGATTGTTTATCAGCGCAGCCCCCCCGCAGATCACCACACTGGACCACCAGGGATCGCCACTAGGACCACCAGGGAAGGGGCAACATGTGGATGGCCAGGTATGTACCCCATGGCCATCCACATGTGCCCAGTATGCCAAATCTGTGCCAATCAGTGCCCACAAATGGGCACTGATTGGCACAATTATGTTGCAGTGATGCCCAGCAATGCCACCCTTAGGGGCATCACTGCAAACAAGTAATGCCACCAGTGCCACCCATCAGTGTCCATTCATGCCACCTGTCAGTGCCCATCCATGCCCATCAGTGCCCATCTATCAGTGCCCATCCGTGCCCATCTGTGCCAACTATCAGTGCCACCCATAAGTAACCATCAATGCCACCTACAAGTGCCCATCAATGCCACCTATGAGTGCCCATCAGTGCCGCCTATTAGTGCCCATCCGTGCCACCTATGAGTGCCCATCAGTGCCGCATACCAGTGCCACCTATCAGTGCCCATCAGTGCCACCTATCAGTGCCCATCAGTGCCGCCTATCAGTGCCCATCATCAGTGCCCGTCAGTGCCACCTCATCAGTGCCACCTCATCGGTGCCCATCAGTGCCGCCATATCAGTGCCCGTCAGTGCAGCCATATCAGTGCCCGTCATTGAAGAAAAAAACGTACTTATTTACAAAAAGTTTTAACAGAAACAAAGAAAAACTTGTTTTTTTTCAAAATTTTCGGTCTTTTTTTATTTGTTGCGCAAAAAATAAAAACCGCAAGGGTGATCAAATACCACCAAAAGAAAGCTCTATTTGTGGGAACAAAATGATAAAAAATTTGTTTGGGTACAGTGTAGCATGACCGTGCAATTGTCATTCAAATTGCGACAGCGCTGAAAGCTGAAAATTGGGCTGGGCGGGAAGGTGTCTAAGTGCCTGGTATTGAAGTGGTTAAGAAACTTGCAATTGCACATTTTTTTGGCAAAATCATAGGTGTAAGGCTTATATTTTGAATGTCACTGTTGCGTTCTGCCTTAATTTTATACGATGACATTTCTCTTTCCTTCTTTAAAGTGGAGTTCCACCCACTTTTACAACTCTTCAGCATCCCTCACTAAACTGCACTGTAAACGAATTGGATATTTTTTTATTTTTTTTCTCAGCACTTACTGTATATCTGCTGTATTCATTTTTCACTTCCTCCTCCCTGGCCGCGGCCCATCACATCATTTCCTGTTTGCAATGCCTTCTGGGAAGGGGCGGCAACTTCCTCTGACACTGCCGTAGCCATGGAAACCTGACCTGAAACATATTACACTGCTTGTGCTGCACTGAGCATGTGCGAGATCTGCAAGGATGAGATCCAGGAAGAAAAATACAGTCTGGCTTCAGATGCCCAGACTTAAGATGGCCAAGGCCTGCTGTAAGTTTATAAAATAACAAACTACTGCTATAAACTAACAAAACAGACCTTAGTTTACAGACTAACTTTACTAGAATAGATTAAGCTTGTGTATTATAGGGGTATTTTTATTTAAAAAGTATAATTTCGGCCAGAACACCACTTTAACCGACATTTCTCTTTCCCTCTTTAACCGCATCCGGACATGCCGGCGCAGTTATACTGCGGCAGGTTGGCTCCCCTGGGCGAGCCTTCGTAGCTGTACATTGGCCCTTTAAGACACTGTAGGAGGCGTGTCCCCGGAGCCGATGCCAGTGCCGGCAGGCACGATGAGCGCTAGGCGCCTGTGATCTGTGTGTGTAAACACGCACATCCTGATTCTCTCAGGGGAGAGGAGATAGATCGTGTGTTCATACTAAGTATGAACACCGCCTCCCCTAGTCAGTCCCATCCTCCCCAGTTAGAACACAAGTAGGTAACACAGTTAACGCCTTGATCGCCGCCTAGTGTTAACCCCTTCCTTGCTAGTGACATTTTTACAGTAATCAGTGCATTTTTATGGCACTGATCGCTGTATAAATGTCAATGGTCACAAAAATGTGTCAAAAGTGTCCGATCTGTCCGCCGCAATATCGCTGTCCTGATAAATAAAAAAACAAAAAGAAATCGCTGATCGTCGCCATTACTAATAAAAAAAAATTATAATAAAAATGCCATAAATCTTTCCCCTATTTTGTAGGCACTATAAATTTTGCGCATAACCAATCAAGATATGCTTATTGCGATTTTTTTTTCCAAAAATATGTAGCATACATATCAGCGTAAACTGAGGAACATTTTTTATTTTAAATTGGGATATTTATTATAGTAAACAGTAAAAGATAGTGTTTTTTTCAAAACTGTCGCTCTTCTTTTGGTTATAGCACAACGAATAAAAAAGGACGCAAATTTTGTTTGGGTACAGCGTCGCACAACCGCGCAATTGTCAGTTAAAGCAGTGCCATATTGCAAAAAATGGCCTGGTCAGGAAGGGGGTAAATTCTTCCGGGGCTGAAGTGGTTAAAATCCTTTTATTGAACTTGCAGATACTGGCTTAGCGGTTCTGCACCTACCAGTTTAAAATTAGAGGTTTGGGTTATTTCCATTGGTTTCTTGTCAAGCATATGAGGTATTATATGGCGGGTTATTTAATAGTTATTTTGAAATTATCAATGCTCCCCGCTGAAACCACTGCTTGTGGAAGAGAGTTTCAACATCCTAACTGCTCTTACAGTAAAGAACCCTCTACATAGTTTAGGTTAAACAGCTTTTCTTCTAATTTTAGTGAATGGCTGCGTGTCTTATTAAATTCCCTTTTGCTGAAAAGCTTTATCCCTATTGTGGGGTCACCAGTACGGTATTTGTACATTGAAATCATAACCCCTCTCAAGCATCTCCTCTCCAGAGAGAACAAGTTCAGTGCTCATAAACTTTCCTCATAACTAAGGTCCTCCAGTCCCTTTATTAGTTTTGTTGCCCTTCTCTGCACTCTCTCCAGTTCCAGCACATCGTATGATGCGTTAATGACATGGGTTTGTCATATATATATATATATATATATATATATATATATATATATATATATATATATATATATATAGGTGTATGTTTGTTTGTGATAAAAATATATGAAAAAATGCTTTCTGAATAAATGAGTGATTGGAGGGCCAATGAATGCAGGAATGATAGGTGTATTTGTGACCTACAGACTGGAGGGATCCTTGATTTTGAGATTTTAGCCAGTATGGGTACAATCCTGTCAGATAATGTTGTATTGCATCCAAGATAAGTCTGGGTCATGTTTAATACATGCACAAGATTTATTGTTTAATTATTTGAACTATCTAAGGCAAGGATATTGGTGTTGGTATTAGGTAACTAATAACACTGCATGTTTTGTGTATTCCTTAAAAGTTATATAAATAAGTGTTAAATGCGAAGAAGATGCTATGGTTTATTGCTGGGAAAGTTTGTTTAGAATTTTACTTTATTGTTCATATTCATTACTGTTTTTATTTTGCTTATAACCATATATTGCCAGGTTAATAAACTATGTTCTGAGATAGAATGTGTTTATGTAAGGTTCTGTTCTGGAATTCCTTGGTTCCACTTGGGTCCAAAGGATAAGGAACTGAAGGTGTTTTGCTGAAGGTCACTTCTGAATCCAATCTGAGAACTGGAAGCACTTTTTCTGATTTGTTGAATTCTGCTGCAATATTGAGTGTATATATCTAGTAATGAAAACTGCTGATGGAAAACACTTTATTTATGCATACTTAATGGACTTATGTTATATTACTCTATCCGGATGTTCTACTTGAATAAAATTATTAAATCTATGCATGGGAATCCTTGTTGTTTTAAAGCTACACAGGAAGTTTTGGATTACTTCCAGAAGCTTTGCCAAGCCATTTCGAAAAAAACTTCTCTACCTTTTCACAAGCTGAAGGTTGGAGATACCTGTTGGAAAAGTTCCTGGGAAAGCCTACAGGAAAGAGCCATGATGCCAACCCAAGGCCTGAAAGTCCAGTGAACACCACAGGAGAGAGATCTGGCGTGCCAGCCTGAAGATCCGAAGGTTGATTTCTTTTTTTCTTTGCAACATCAGTTTGTTTGTAGATGTCACATTTTGTCCTTACTGAGAGGCAAGTTCTTAACCACTTGACGACCGCCTCACGCCGATGTACGTCGGCAAGGTGGCACGGACAGGCAAAATCACGTACATGTACGTAATTTGCCTTCCGCAGGTGGGGGGTCCGATCGGACACCCCCCCCCCCCCCGGTGCCCGAGGTGGTCGTCTTTTGTCCAGCGGCGATCAGAGGTGAGGGGGAGACCATCCGTTCGTGGCCCCCCCCTCGCGATCGCCGCCGGCCAATCGAATCATTCCTTTGCTGCTGTATGCTAAACAGCAGCAAAGGAAATGATGTCATCTCTCCTCGGCTCGGTAATTTCCGTTCCGGCCCGAGGAGAGACGACATGTGAGTGAGTGCACCAACACACACACAGTAGAACATGCCAGGCACACTAAACACCCCGATCCCCCCCCCCCCGATCGCCCCCCGATCCCCCCCCCCCCCCGTCACAAACTGACACCAGCAGTTTTTTATTTTTTCTGATTACTGCATAGTGTCAGTTTGTGACAGTTACAGTGTTGGGACAGTTAGTATTACCCCCCTTTAGGTCTAGGGTACCCGCCTAACCCCCCCTAATAAAGTTTTAACCCCTTGATCACCCCCTGTGACCAGTGTCGCTAAGCGATCATTTTTCTGATCGTTGTATTAGTGTCGTTGGTGACGCTAGTTAGGGACGTAAATATTTAGGTTCGCCGTCAGCGTTTTATAGCGTCAGGGACCCCCATATACTACCGAATAAATGTTTTAACCCCTTGATGGCCCCCTAGTTAACCCTTTTACCACTGATCACTGTATAACCGTTACGGGTGACGCTGGTTAGTTCGTTTATTTTTTATAGTGTCAGGGCACCCGCCGTTTATTACCGAATAAAGGTTTGGCCCCCTGATCGCCCGGCGGTGATATGCGTCGCCCCAGGCAGCGTCAGATTAGCGCCAGTACCGCTAACACCCACGCACGCAGCATACGCCTCCCTTAGTGGTATAGTATCTGATCGGATGAATATCTGATCCGATCAGATCTATACTAGCGTCCCCAGCAGTTTAGGGTTCCCAAAAACACAGTGTTAGCGGGATCAGCCCAGATACCTGCTAGCACCTGCGTTTTGCCCCTCCGCCCAGCCCACCCAAGTGCAGTATCGATCGATCACTGTCACTTACAAAACACTAAACGCATAACTGCAACGTTCGCAGAGTCAGGCCTGATCCCTGCGTTCGCTAACATTTTTTTTGGTAGTATTTTGGTGAACTGGCAAGCACCAGCCCCAGGCAGCGTCAGGTTAGCGCCAGTAGCACTAACACCCACGCACGCAGCATACGCCTCCCTTAGTGGTATAGTATCTGTACGGATCAATATCTGATCCGATCAGATCTATACTAGCGTCCCCAGCAGTTTAGGGTTCCCAAAAACGCAGTGTTAGCGGAATCAGCCCAGATACCTGCTAGCACCTGCGTTTTGCCCCTCCGCCCGGCCCAGCCCAGCCCACCCAAGTGCAGTATCGATCGATCACTGTCACTTACAAAACACTAAACGCATAACTGCAGCGTTCGCAGAGTCAGGCCTGATCCCTGCGATCGCTAACAGTTTTTTTGGTAGCGTTTTGGTGAACTGGCAAGCGCCAGCGGCCTAGTACACCCAGGTTGTAGTCAAACCAGCACTGCAGTAACACTTGGTGTCGTGGCGAGTCCCATAAGTGCAGTTCAAGCTGGTGAGGTGGCAAGCACAAGTAGTGTCCCGCTGCCACCAAAAAGACAAACACAGGCCCGTCGTGCCCATAATGCCCTTCCTGCTGCATTCGCCAATCCTAATTGGGAACCCACCGCTTCTGCAGTGCCCGTACTTCCCCCATTCACATCCCCAACCAAATGCAGTCGGCTTTATGTCCTCCCGAGTACCCCTACCCAGCGAACCCCCCCAAAAAAGATGTTGTGTCTGCAGCAAGCGCGGATATAGGCGTGACACCCACTATTATTGTCCCTCCTGTCCTGACAATCCTGGTCTTTGCATTGGTGAATGTTTTGAACGCTACCATTCACTAGTTGAGTATTAGCGTAGGGTACAGCATTGCACAGACTAGGACACACTTTCACAGGGTCTCCCAAGATGCCATCGCATTTTGAGAGACCCGAACCTGGAACCGGTTACAGTTATAAAAGTTAGTTACAAAAAAAGTGTAAAAAAAAAAATATATATATATATAAAATAAAAAAAAATAGTTGTCGTTTTATTGTTCTCTCTCTCTCTATTGTTCTGCTCTTATTTACTGTATTCTATTCTGCAATGTTTTATTGTTATTATGTTTTATCATGTTTGCTTTTCAGGAATGCAATTTTTTATACTTTACCGTTTACTGTGCTTTATTGTTAACCATTTTTTTGTCTTCAGGTACGCCATTCACAACTTTGAGTGGTTATACCAGAATGATGCCTGCAGGTTTAGGTATCATCTTGGTATCATTCTTTTCAGCCAGCGGTCGGCTTTCATGTAAAAGCAATTCTAGCGGCTAATTAGCCTCTAGACTGCTTTTACAAGCCGTGGGAGGGAATGCCCCCCCCCACCATCTTCCGTGTTTTTCTCTGGCTCTCCTGTCTCAACAGGGAACCTGAAAATGCAGCCGGTGATTCAGCCAGCTGACCATAGAGCTGATCAGAGACCAGAGTGGCTCCAAACATCTTTATGGCCTAAGAAACCGGAAGCTACGAGCATTTTATGACTTAGATTTCGCCGGATGTAAATAGCGCCATTGGGAAATTGGGGAAGCATTTTATCACATCGATCTTGGTGTGGTCAGATGCTTTGAGGGCAGAGGAGAGATCTAGGGTCTAATAGACCCCAATTTTTTCAAAAAAGAGTACCTGTCACTACCTATTGCTATCATAGGGGATATTTACATTCCCCGAGATAACAATAAAAATGATTAGAAAAAAAAAAAAATGAAAGGAACCGTTTAAAAATAAGATAAAAAAGCAAAAAAATAATAAAGAAAAAAAAAAAAAAAAGCACACCTGTCGCCCCCTGCTCTCGCGCTAAGGCGAACGCAAGCGGCGGTCTGTCGTCAAACGTAAACAGCAATTGCACCATGCATGTGAGGTATCACCGCGAAGGTTAGATCGAGGGCAGTAATTTTTGCAGTAGACCTCCTCTGTAAATCTAAAGTGGTGTCCTGTAAAGGCTTTTAAAGGCTTTTAAAAATGTATTTATTTTGTTGCCACTGCACGTTTGTGCGCAATTGTAAAGCATGCCATGTTTGGTATCCATGTACTCGGCCTAAGATCATCTTTTTTATTTCATCAAACATTTGGGCAATATAGTGTGTTTTAGTGCATTAAAATTTTAAAAAGTGTGTTTTTTCCCCAAAAAATGCGTTTTAAAAATCGCTGCGCAAATACTGTGTGAAAAAAAAAATGAAACACCCACCATTTTAATCTGTAGGGCATTTGCTTTAAAAAAATATATAATGTTTGGGGGTTCAAAGTAATTTTCTTGCAAAAAAAAAAATAACTTTTTCATGTAAACAATAAGTGTCAGAAAGGGCTTTGTCTTCAAGTGGTTAGAAGAGTGGGTGATGTGTGACATAAGCTTCTAAATGTTGTGCATAAAATGCCAGGACAGTTCAAAACCCCCCCAAATGACCCCATTTTGGAAAGTAGACACCCCAAGCTATTTGCTGAGAGGCATGTCGAGTCCATGGAATATTTTATATTGCGACACAAGTTGCGGGAAAGAGACAAATTTATTTTTTTTTTTGCACAAAATTGTCACTAAATGATATATTGCTCAAACATGCCATGGGAATATGTGAAATTACACCCCAAAATACATTCTGCTGCTTCTCCTGAGTACGGGGATACCACATGTGTGAGACTTTTTGGGAGCCTAGCCGCGTACGGAACCCCGAAAACCAAGCACCGCCTTCAGGCTTTCTAAGGGCGTGAATTTTTGATTTCACTCTTGACTGCCTATCACAGTTTCGGAGGCCATGGAATGCCCAGGTGGCACAAACCCCCCCCAAATGACCCCATTTTGGAAAGTAGACACCCAAAGCTATTTGCTGAGAGGTATAGTGAGTATTTTGCAGACCTCACTTTTTGTCACAAAGTTTTGAAAATTGAAAAAAAAAAAAAAATTTTTTTCTTGTCTTTCTTCATTTTCAAAAACAAATGAGAGCTGCAAAATACTCACCATGCCTCTCAGCAAATAGCTTGGGGTGTCTACTTTCCAAAATGGGGTCATTTGGGGTGGTTTTGTGCCACCTGGGCATTCCATGGCCTCCGAAACTGTGATAGGCAGTGAAGAGTGAAATCAAAAATTTTCACCCTTAGAAATCCTGAAGGCGGTGATTGGTTTTCGGGGTCCCGTGCACGGCTAGGCTCCCAAAAAGTCCCACACATGTGGTATCCCCGTACTCAGAGAAGTAGCTAAATGTATTTTGGGGTGCAATTCCACATATGCCCATGGCCTGTGTGAGCAATATATAATTTAGTGACAACTTTGTGCAAAAAAAAAAAAAAAAAATGTGTCACTTTCCCGCAACTTGTGTCAAAATATAAAATATTCCATGGACTCAATATGCCTCTCAGCAAATAGCTTGGGGTGTCTACTTAACAAAATGCGGTCATTTGGGGGGGGGTTTGTGCCACCTGGGCATTCCATGGCCTCCAAAACTGTGATAGGCAGTAAAGAGTGAAATCATAAATTTACACCCTTAGAAATCCTGAAGGCGGTGATTGGTTTTCGGGGCCCCGTACGCGGCTAGGCTCCCAAAAAGTCCCACACATGTGGTATCCCCATACTCAGGAGAAGCAGCAGAATGTATTTTGGGGTGCAATTCCACATAGGCCCATGGCCTGTGTGAGCAATATATCATTTAGTGACAACTTTTTGTAAATATTTTTTTTTTTTGTCATTATTCAATCACTTGGGACAAAAAAAAAAAATATTCAATGGGTTCAACATGCCTCTCAGCAATTTCCTTGGGGTGTCTACTTTCCAAAATGGGGTCATTTGGGGGGGTTTTGTACGGCCCTGCCATTTTAGCACCTCAAGAAATGACATAGGCAGTCATAAACTAAAAGCTGTGTAAATTACAGAAAATGTACCCTAGTTTGTAGACGCTATAACTTTTGCGCAAACCAATAAATATACGCTTATTGACATTTTTTTTACCAAAGACATGTGGCCGAATACATTTTGGCCTAAATGTATGACTAAAATTGAGTTTATTGGATTTTTTTTATAACAAAAAGTAGAAAATATCATTTTTTTTCAAAATTTTCGGTCTTTTTCCGTTTATAGCACAAAAAATAAAAACCGCAGAGGTGATCAAATACCATCAAAAGAAAGCTCTATTTGTGGGAAGAAAAGGACGCAAATTTCGTTTGGGTACAGCATTGCATGACCGCGCAATTAGCAGTTAAAGCGACGCAGTGCCAAATTGGAAAAAGACCTCTGGTCCTTAGGCAGCATAATGGTCCGGGGCTCAAGTGGTTAAAGGGTGGTAAATCTCTTATGGATGCATGAATAGGTACAAAATATTTCGAGGTATTTTAGAAGTTAGTAAACGAACCTGAGGAGTGACATAATGTGGACTTTGTACTATCTGGAAAGCTTATGGACATTTGCAAGGCTCAATACAAGAGAGACCTTTTTGTTTTTATTTTTGCTAAGGATTATTTTATTAACTTAAAGACTGTCACGCTCCTATTTCTGCATGGACATTTGCTATATAGTTGGGACAACAGTTGACCTGACCTTCATTTATGTATTATCCGGCCATATGTTAATTTAATGTGTATATTGCCTTCTATGTTTCTATACATGTTTATAAGGATAGGCCAATGCAATTATAGGAAAGCAATTCAGGATGATGCATACTGGAGGCAAGATTCATAATTGTCACTTTGTGACAAATGAGAGGGAATTGTTAGGGTCATGGTTTAAATAAAGATTATATTGATATATTATTTGAAGTTGCATGGACATGTAGGAAGTTTCCTGCCATTGTTATCTGACCTTTGGGAACATTTTTGTTTTGCTATTCTAAGGTCTACTTTCCTGAGTTTGTTTTTCCTGTTGCATACACATCTGTTTCCGTTATGATTAACCAGTTGCCGACCACTGCACGTCAATGTATTTCAACAAAATGGCACGGGCAGGTAAATGGGCGTACCTGTAGGTCCCTGCCTCCCAGCGGG
Source organism: Lithobates clamitans (assembly GCA_037952925.1). Lineage (NCBI taxonomy): Eukaryota > Metazoa > Chordata > Amphibia > Anura > Ranidae > Lithobates > Lithobates clamitans. The sequence continues at coordinate 2,317,966 of JBBGZY010000413.1, read as the reverse complement.
CGGGGGGACCTGTCGGGCACCCGCCACCCCCACCCCCCCGTTGCCTGCGGAGGTTGGTTTCGTTCCAGGAGCGATCCGTGCTGAGGGGGAGGCCACCAATTCATGGCCACCCCCTTGCGATCGCTCCTGACGAATGAGAAGCTTCCTCTGCTTCTGTAAAGTAAACAGAAGCAGAGGAACTGATGTCATCCCTCTTCACTACATGTCATGAGGAGAAAGTCACTCATCTGTCAGATTCAGGCTCAGAATACGATCCTGTAGATGACAGCAGATCCATGACAGATAGCTCTGACAACGGAGTTGTGGTCCTTTCCAAGGTCAGGCGTACCAGACCCCAATCTTCTTCTGCTGTTGAGGTGCAAGAACCACGGGGCTCTTGTATGGAGCAGAGAAGTACTAGCACCACTATTCCTTCTGGTGAACTGGCAAGCACCAGCGGCCTAGTACACCCTGGTCATAGTCAAACCAGCACTGCAGTAACACGTGGTGACGTGGCGAGTCAAATAAGTGCAGTTCAAGCTGGCGAGGTGGCAAGCACAAGTAGTGTCCCGCTGCCACCAAGAAGACAAAGACAGGCCAGTCGAGCCCATAGTGTCCTTCCTGCAGAATTCGCCAATCAGAATTGGAAGTCCACCACTTCTGCAGCACCCGTACTTCCCCCACTCTCTGGCCAACCCAGCATTCAGGTGGATGCAGTTGATTTTACGTCACTAGATTTTTATTTGCTGTTTTTCACCGAAGGTCTCTATAGATAGACCAAAGCAATTTGTATGCTGGTCAATACATTGCCGCTAATACCCAGTCTTCCCTTGCCAGAGATTGAAAACCAATTACGGTTACTGAATTTAGGACCTTTCTGGGCCTATCCCTCGACATGGGCATAACTAAAAAGAGTGAGTTGCGGTCATATTGGTCCACTGACCCAATTCACCATATGCCATGTTCTGCATCCATGGCCAGGGCACGATACGAGCAGAGCTTGCGGTTCATGCACTTCAACAACCATGAACTCTGTCGTCCTCGTGGAGACCCTGGATACGATCGGCTCTACAAAATTCGTCCCCTCGTAAACCACTTCAACCAACGTTTTGCAGCCTTGTTTACTCCCCATCAAGTTGTCTGCGTTGATGAGTCCCTGATTACGTTTTCTGGTCGCTTGTCTTTCAAACAGTATCTTCCCAGAAAGCGTGCCAGATACGGGGTCAAGAAGTATAAGCTCTGTGACAGGGCCACAGGCTATACATGTAGTTTTATGGTTTACGAGGGAAGAGATAGTCACGTAGAGCCGGAAAACTGCCCAGACTACATAGGGAGCACTGGCAAGATTGTGTGGGACTTGGTGTCACCTTTATTCGGAAAGGGGTATCATTTGTATGTGGACAATTATTACATATGCGTGCCGCTTTTTAGTCACTTGTTTGATCTTAAAATTGGTGCATGTGGCATTGTGTGACCTAATCACTGGGGCTTACCCCAGAGGCTTTTAGATTCCCCTCTTAGGCTGGGGGATAGAGCCTGCTTCAAGTGTAAAAATTTTCTCGCTGTGAAGTGGAGGGATAATAAGAATGTTTTCGTTGTTTTCTCCCTTCATGCAGACACGACGCTCCAAATTCCTACGGCGACTGGTGTTGTGGAGAAACCCCTCTGTGTCCACGAATACAACCTTAACATTGGAGGGGTAGACCTCAACAACTAGTTGTTGGCGCCGTAGCTAATTGCCCGTAAAGCTAGACGCTGGTACAAGAAAGTGTCTGTATACTTATTTCAATTGGCTTTGCTGAACGCTCGGGCTATACAGAGCTTCAGGACGGACTGGATCCTTCTTTAAATTCCAGGAAGAGATCATCAAAGCCCTTCTTTTTCAGAACGGTGCTCCACCTCACCTTCCCAATCCAAATGCAGTAAGCGGGCTGCATGAGAGGCATTTTCCGTATGTCCTCCCGAGTACCCCTACCCAACGAGCCCCCCAAAGAAAAATGTCATGCCTGTAGAAAGCGCGGATATGGGCGTGACACCCGCTATTTTTGTCCCTCCTGTCCTGACAATCCTGGTCTTTGCATTGGTGAAAGTTTTGAACGCTACCATATACTAGTTGTGTATTAGCGTAGGGTACAGCACTGCACAGACTAGGACACACATTCACAGGGTCTCAAGATGCCATTGCATTTTGAGAGACCCGAAACTGGAACCGAACCGCTACAGTTCCAAATAAAAGTGTAAAAAAAAAATAGTTGTTTTATTGTTCTCTCTCTCTCTATTCTCTATCTACTGTTCTGCTCTTTTTTACTGTATTCTATTCTGCAATGTTTTATTGTGTTTTATTGTCAACCATTTTTTTGTTTTCAGGTACGCCATTCAGCTGCAGAGCGGATTTATTTATCTTGACAGCAACAGCGTTTGCTCCCACGATGCATAAAACCGTGACTCCAGCGCTGTCGGAGGTGATTTCACCACCACCGTTAAAAAAAAGAGCATATATGCCAAAGCATGGGGGCAGCAGGGGTGGAGGAGCGATTTGCTCCTAACTTTTGGGGCAGATTCCCCCATGCTTCGGCATATATATATATTTTAGGCATTCATAGATTGCAAAGGGATGGTGAACCCGCGCAGTGGAAGTAAAGGCTTATTTGGTGAAGTTTGGAACTGCTGCCTCCCAACAAGCAGTCACCCTAAATGGGGACAGCTGAGATATATTGAAAATGGTAGAAGGGTTTGGCGCTGTTCCTTTTAGTTGGATAATTCCCTACCTTCATATAGGTTTACTAGATGTGAATCAAAAATTAGAGATGCCTAGGTGTACCGTACATGTGTCAAATAGATAATATACTACAGTATTGTGCAATCATAGGTGATACATAGACTTTACATATATAGAAAACTTTAAATATATAAAAACTTAAATGTATGCAATTAAACAACAAATCTCATATGTGGTGTTGCTGGTAGGTAGTCCAAAAAACCTGGAGGGAGGGGGGGGGGGAGAGAAAGGGGGGGGGGGGAAAGGGGGTGGAAGTGGGGGGAGGGGAGTGACAGGAAGGGGGAAAGGGAGAGGTGTGGGAGATCTGCTCCTGATGGAGAAATTGACAATATCAGGATAAAGTGCAATCGTGCAAGTGAATTTCAAAAAAAGTCCTTATGTGTGATACACTTGTTATCAGATTCTTAGTATATCTCTCGTGCAGTTTCTTGTGCTGTTGTGGTGATAACCCTTCACTTTTTATATATCCTTGCTCTGAAAGTGCAGCCACTCACCAGATCACTTCACCCCTGCGGGGGTATCGGGCAGTTACAGTTTTGCGCCACTGTACGGCGATCGCTGGCGGGCTCAGGATCGTGGTATATCATATGTAAAGAGAGAGGGAGTGCCCATAGCGTAAAATTGCTTTTAAAAAGTTTTATTAAACAAGATAGAAGGGTACTCACAATTTTGCAATGAAAATCAAGCGAGATAATAAAAAACGTCACAAATGTCCTTCAGCGCTGGTACAGGAGATGATGTTTGGGAAGCACAGATTAGGCCACGCCCTACGCGTTTCGTCGTTAGGACGTCTACGGGAGCGTGACCTGTACTGTGTCTTCCCACCCTTAAATAGTGTGCGGTGTCCCCTTGTCAAATTTTCGATTGGCATCCATTTTCCCTGTGATTCCGCGGACCGGAAGTGCGTCCGCGGCCATTTTGTTTACATTTTGCAGACCGAAGTCTGACTTCCTGTGTAAGTAGCAGTGTTTCTAAGGGGCTGTTTGTGGCCATTTTGCCTGAGATTTTGGCAGACAGTGGATCATGTCAACTGTCTCTGTATATCTATCCTGCAAAGTCCGGCGGCCATTTTGCCTGTGTTTTTGTGGACAAAGGAGACCATAAGCAGTTCTTATTGTTAATGTCAGTTTCTGCTTCAGATGCAAGTATATGGTGTTTAGGTCTATCGCACACTATGAAAGGTTATTGCACATTATTCAGTTTGCTTTATATGACGCTAAAAATCAAGATATTAATGCTAAATCCAACCTTAAAATGAATGATTTAAAATTCCTGAGGAATGCATAAAAACGGTATAGGAGCTACTACAATATAAAAACGGTATGGGAGCTACTACAATATAAAAAATATAAAAATAAAAATATGAAAAATATAAAAAATATAATAATAAAAAACATACATGTCCTTATTAGATTCAAAAACGAAATCAAAAAACATTGGCCCATTTTACAATCTGATAGGGTCCTCAACTCTATACTGCCCAAGAAACCTGTTTTCATCTACAAAAAAGCACCAACCCTGAGGAATAAACTGGTACATAATGCAATAGACCCACCTAGGGAGATAAAAATAGGAAAAGGCTTAAAAGGGTTTTCCAAATGCGGCAAGTGCCTACCTTGCAGAACCAGTAAAAGAACTAGCAAGAAAACAACAAAATTCAGATCAACTGTCAACGAAAAAGAGTTCAACATTCGAGAACTCATTACCTGCCACAGTACCCACGTCACCTACGTGTTAGAGTGCCCATGTCGGAAGCAGTATGTAGGAAGAACAACAAGAGAGCTACATGTCAGGGTCAGAGAACATATTAAAAACATCAAGAAAGGGTTTAACAAACACAGCGTCTCCAGGCATTTTAGAGATTATCACAATAGAGACCCGGCGCAGATGACATTTTACGCAATAGACAAAATCAAGGGCCACTGGAGAGGCGAAAATAAAAAAACTAAGGTCTCGCAAAACGAAACTAAGTGGATATTCCTATTAGATACCCTGCAGCCTATGGGTATGAATATAGACCTCGACCTCAACTGCTTCCTAACCAATTACTAGTACTAACATCAATTCGGGAGACATAGAGCACCTACACATTTGACCGCAGAAACACGTTGGCACTAAACCACCCCTTCCCCTTTTCCTCATAAATGAGCAGAAAGTACCAAAAACAAGACACAAACATGAATAGCGCCCAACAGGTCCTGTATACCCTTCAAACAGAGGACCCTCCATACCCATTTAAATAGTACATATACATGTACACATACGAATAGTATAATACAGATTTTAAAATACCTCCCTTTAAATATACTTTTACCACATGAAAGGATGGCCTTACATGAGGGGGAACATCCAGGAACAACACCATGGACTCCCCCCCCCCCCCCCTTTCTTCTCCATTTTTTCTCTCTAATATACATTTGGAATATTTTATCTTATTTTAATGTATATATAGTTTTGAAATGTTATTTTTTCCATATAGTCCAATTTTTGGGCATAGGTCCAAAAAAGAAATATAATATACCTCCCCCACCTGCGCATCACAGAAGCAACTACTTTCAGATAGTAAACAAACGAGGATATATAATGTATAAATATGTACAAACCAAAAGCCAATATATGAAGCCGGAAGAACAAGCCCTCTAAAAATACGTCCTCCCTCTCTCCAGATAAAAATGTCACATAAAATAGTAAGAATTTAAAATAGGTCAGGGTTTCATTTATGTATTTCATTTTTCGTTTTTGAATCTAATAAGGACATGTATGTTTTTTATTATTATATTTTTTATAGTGTAGTAGCTCCCATACCGTTTTTATATTGTAGTAGCTCCTATACCGTTTTTATGCATTCCTCAGGAATTTTAAATCATTCATTTTAAGGTTGGATTTAGCATTAATATCTTGATTTTTAGCGTCATATAAAGCAAACTGAATAATGTGCAATAACCTTTCATAGTGTGCGATAGACCTAAACACCATATACTTGCATCTGAAGCAGAAACTGACATTAACAATAAGAACTGCTTATGGTCTCCTTTGTCCACAAAAACACAGGCAAAATGGCCGCCGGACTTTGCAGGATAGATATACAGAGACAGTTGACATGATCCACTGTCTGCCAAAATCTCAGGCAAAATGGCCACAAACAGCCCCTTAGAAACACTGCTACTTACACAGGAAGTCAGACTTCGGTCTGCAAAATGTAAACAAAATGGCCGCGGACGCACTTCCGGTCCGCGGAATCACAGGGAAAATGGATGCCAATCGAAAATTTGACAAGGGGACACCGCACACTATTTAAGGGTGGGAAGACACAGTACAGGTCACGCTCCCGTAGACGTCCTAACGACGAAACGCGTAGGGCGTGGCCTAATCTGTGCTTCCCAAACATCATCTCCTGTACCAGCGCTGAAGGACATTTGTGACGTTTTTTATTATCTCGCTTGATTTTCATTGCAAAATTGTGAGTACCCTTCTATCTTGTTTAATAAAACTTTTTAAAAGCAATTTTACGCTATGGGCACTCCCTCTCTCTTTACATATGATATACCACGATCCTGAGCCCGCCAGCGATCGCCGTACAGTGGCGCAAAACTGTAACTGCCCGATACCCCCGCAGGGGTGAAGTGATCTGGTGAGTGGCTGCACTTTCAGAGCAAGGATATATAAAAAGTGAAGGGTTATCACCACAACAGCACAAGAAACTGCACGAGAGATATACTAAGAATCTGATAACAAGTGTATCACACATAAGGACTTTTTTTGAAATTCACTTGCACGATTGCACTTTATCCTGATATTGTCAATTTCTCCATCAGGAGCAGATCTCCCACACCTCTCCCTTTCCCCCTTCCTGTCACTCCCCTCCCCCCACTTCCACCCCCTTTCCCCCCCCCCCTTTTCTCCCCCCCCCCCTCCCTCCAGGTTTTTTGGACTACCTACCAGCAACACCACATATGAGATTTGTTGTTTAATTGCATACATTTAAGTTTTTATATATTTAAAGTTTTCTATATATGTAAAGTCTATGTATCACCTATGATTGCACAATACTGTAGTATATTATCTATTTGACACATGTACGGTACACCTAGGCATCTCTAATTTTTGATTCACATCTAGTAAACCTATATGAAGGTAGGGAATTATCCAACTAAAAGGAACAGCGCCAAACCCTTCTACCATTTTCAATATAATTCATAGATTGCGTTTAAAAATGTTTTATTTTTTTACTATGTTTTTTTTTTTGTATTTGCTTTGCAGGTATGATAAGTCTAACTGTTATACTGTAATGTTACTTTGTTTTATTGCTAAACATCGCTTGCTTAGCAGATAAGACATTCAGCTGCAGCGCGGATTTATTTATCTTGACAGCAACAGCGTTTTCTCCCACGATACATAAAGCCGTGACTTGACCACCACAGTTAAAAACAAAATGGTGCATGTATGCCCATCATTAGAAGTGGGTGGATGAAGGGAGGTACTCTAATGGTGGACATACCCACCGATCAATCTCTTTTTTTCGTTCAGCCCACAGGCTGCATGAAAAAAAAAAAAGATTACAATATATGCCCAACAAGTACCAGCAATGTAATGGTATGTTGCAGGACTTTGAGTGGTTATACCAGAATGATACCTGTGGGTTTAGGCATCATCTTGGTATCATTCTTTTCAGCCAGCGGTCGGCTTTCATGTAAAAGCATTCCTAACAGCTAATTAGCCTCTAGATGGCTTTTACAGGCAGTTGGTAGGGAATGTCCCACCCCCCACTGTATCCCATGGTTTTCTCAGGCACTCCTGTCCCAACAGGGAACCTGAGAATGCAGCCAGTGGTTCCGCCAGCTGACCATAGAGCTGTTCAGAGACCAGAATGGCTCCAATCATCTCTATGGCCGGAAGCTACAAGCATTTCATGACTTAGATTTTGCAGGATATAAACAGCGCCATTGGGAAATTGGGTAAGCATTTTATCACAACAATCTTGGTGTGGTCAGATGCTTTGAGGGCAGAGGAGAGATCTAGGGTCTAATAGACCACATTTTTTCGAAAAAAAAGAGTACCTGTCACTACCTATTGCTATCAACATTACATTCCCTGAGATAACAATAAAAATGAAAAAAAAAATGTAAGGAACAGTTTAAAAATAAAATAAGAAAGCAAAATAAAGCACCCCTGTCCCCCCTGCTCTCGTGCAAAGGCGAACGCAAGCGTCGGTCTGGCGTCACATGTAAACAGCAATTGCACCATGCATGTGAGGTATCACCGCAAAGGTCAAATCGAGGGCAGTAATTTTAGCAGTAGACCTCCTCCGTAAATCTAAAGTGGTAACCTGTAAAAGCTTTTAAAAATGTATGTAGTTTGTCGCCGCTGCAATTTTAAAGCATGTCGTGCTTGGTATGTATGTACTTGGCCTAAGATCATCTTTTTTATTTCATCAGACATTTGGGCAATATAGTGTGTTTTAGTGTATTTAAATTTAAAAAAGTGTGTTTTTTCCAAAAAAAATGCGTTTGAAAAATCGCTGCGCAAATACTGTGAAAAAAAAAAGAAACACCCACCATTTTAATCTGTAGGGCCTCTGCTTTAAAAAAAAATTTTAATGTTGTTTGGGGGTTCAAAGTAATTTTCTTGCAAAAAAAAATATTTTTTCATGTAAACAAATAGTTTCAGAAAGGGCTTTGTCTTCAAGTGATTAGACGAGTGGGTGTTGTGCGACACATAAGCTTCTTTTTTTTTCAAATATAAAGTTTATTACACTCCAAACACAGGCGGGAAGCCCACCAGCACAGATTGTTACATTTGAGGAACAAACCATGGTACATATATTATTCGTAGAGGAGCGGTATACAGATCAGGATAATGTAGATATGCAAGCATAACGGTTATATACATATACATTAGCTACCATTAAGGTATATTCTATGGCAGTCTTCAGTTCATAGTGGGAGTTCCTGATAGTTCTCATTAATTCCAGTGGAGAGGTCGCCACCAGAGGGGTCAGGTCAGAAGTTGTTGACCCTCATCAGAAAATATGAACATGTTCCAAATGTCCCATGTCTGCTTAAATAGCTCTTGCTTATGTTGTGCTGTCAATATCAAGTCCTTCATCTGCTTAATTTCCTCTACTCTCCGGAGCCAGGATTTTATAAGGGGGGGATAGGTCTGCTTCCATAGAATGGGAATGCAACCTTTCGCTGCATTAAGGAGATGTCGGACAAGTGATTTTTTTATAAGTCTTAATGGATACCGGAGATAGGTGGAAAAGGAAGAATGCGGGATCGTCTGGTACTACGTAGTCAGTGAATTTTTGTGTAATTCGCCTAACCTCGCTCCAGAAGGTCTGTATCTTGGGGCAGGTCCAGAAGATATGGATCAAGGTTCCCTCTCCCTCCTCGCAACGCCAGCACAAACCAGAGGAATTCGGGTAGCATTTTCTAAGTCTAGATGGCGTCATGTACCACCTAGTGAGCAATTTAAAGTTGGATTCCTGTATTTTAGAGCAGAGCGAAGATTTGTGGGAGAGGGAGATGATCCGGGTCCTCTGTGAGGGTGAGAAGGTACGTTTTAGATCCTCTTCCCACCTGGTCAGGCAAGTCAAGTGAGGTTGCGTCTTTGGTGTGTTTAGTAATATGTACGTTTGTGATAAGATGTGGGCCAATGGAGATTCCTCAGCACAGAGTACCTCAAATGGCGTTAATTCTCGAGCGAAATTGTGTGGTTCTGGAAGTGAGTGGAGGAAGTGGTGTAATTGTAAAGCTTTCCAGAAGGTTAGGCGGTATGGGCCTGTTGGGTTACCTAGGTCTTCTAAGGTTGGCCACTTCCCTTCACATAGAAACTTAATTGCACAGTCTTTACCGTTTTCTCTAAGGGGCATGAATTCCGCCGCTTCCATACCCGGCTCGAATTTGGGGTTGCCCAAGATGGGGAGGAGGGTGGATGTCTTGGAAGTGAGAGTTGCATGTACGTCTGCTTGGTGGCTATTTCTCAGAGTGGTACCTATAAGGGGGTGAGTTTTTAGAGAACTTGGAAGGTCGCCAACACACCACATCGCCCCCCCCCAGAGGCACAGCCGACTGTGATTGTTCCAGTTGTACCCACAGTTTGGAGGTACTATTTCTCCTCCAATCGAGTATGCGTCCTAGGTGCGAGGCCATGTAGTATAGGCGAATATCAGGCATTGCCAGTCCCCCACATTGTTTGGGTAGGATCAACTGTGAGCGGCGTAAACGCGGTCTTTTGTGTGCCCAAATGAATCTGGTGAAGAGTGTATGGGTCTGCCTGAAGAAGGAGGGTGGGATATGGATCGGTAAAGCTTGAATCAGGTATAAGAATTTTGGTAGGATACTCATTTTAAGTAGGATGCATCTCCCGAACCAGGAGTGAAAGCCTGTGTGCCATCTGTCTAATAATGTCCGGGTCTTTGTCAGTAATGGGGGGAAGTTTAGGTCAAACGTCTGTGTCACGTCGGGGGGAATAAGCGTGCCCAAGTACTTAAGAGCTGATGAGGTCCACCTAAATTTGAAGTTTGATTGAAGCTCCGTTAGGATGTTATGGGGGACCGACACTTACATTGCCTCGGACTTGGAGAAGTTTATTTTTAGGTTCCAGATCTCTCCATATGTTTTGAATTCACGCATTAGATTGGGGAGTGAGATTCTAGGGTTCGTTAGGGAGAACAGAAGGTCATCAGCGTACGCTGAGATTTTGCAGTTCGTATTACCCACTTGGAGACCTGCTATGTCTGGGTGTGACCTAATCTTACAAAGGAAGGGTTCGAGGGAAAGGGCAAAGAGCAGGGGGGACAGAGGACACCCCTGTCTTGTGCCATTTCTGATGGGGAAAGGATTAGACAGTATACCATTGGCCTTAACTTGTGCTGATGGGGTCGAGTAAATGCTGCCAATCCATTTCAGCATTCTGTCTCCCAGACCGACATGACGGAGGACCGAAAACATGTAGTTCCAGTGCACCCTGTCGAAGGCCTTCTCCGCGTCTGTACTAACAAAGATGCTGGGGATTTTCTTAGACTTTGCTACATGGACAAGGTTGAGGACTTTAATGGTATTATCTCTAGCTTCTCTGGATGGAATAAACCCCACTTGATCCAGATGGATCAGGGAGTTGAGATGGGCTGCTAACCTATTCGCTATAATTTTGGAAAATATTTTAAGGTCAACGTTCAAAAGGGAAATGGGACGGTAGCTACCACATGAGCATGGGTCTTTCCCCTCCTTGTGGATTAAAGAAATATGAGCTTTGAGAGTTTCAGTGGGGAATTTGGATTTTACCCCTAGTGTTTTAAAGAATGTCACAAGTCTTGGACCTAGAATCGTGAGGAAAGTCTTATAGTACTGGATTGTATAACCGTCCGGTCCTGGTGCTTTACCTATTTTCATAGATTTTACTGCGGTTTGTAACTCTTCCAATGTGATTGGTTCATCTAACAGGTTCTTAGTTTCTGCAGGCAGTGTGGGGATTTGGGCACATAAGCTTCTAAATGTTGTGCATAAAATGCCAAGATGGCACAAACCCCCCCCCCCAAATGACCCCATTTTGGAAAGTAGACACCCCAAGCTATTTGCTGAGAGGCATGTCGAGTCCATGGAATATTTTATATTTTTACACAAGTTGCGGGAAAAAGACACTTTTTTTTTTTTTTTTGCACAAAGTTGTCACTAAATTATATATTGCGTATGTGAAATTACACCCCAAAATACATTCTGTTGCTTGCCTTGAGTACGGGGATACCACGTGTGAGACTTTTTGGGAGCCTAGCCGCGTACGGGGCCCCGAAAACCAAGCACCGCCTTCAGGATTTCTAAGGGCGTAAATTTTTGATTTCACTCCTCACTACCTATCACAGTTCTGAAGGCCATAAAATGCCAAGATAGCACAAAACCCCCTCAAATGACCCCATTTTGGAAAGTAGACACCCCAAGCTATTTGCTGAGAGGCATGGTAAATATTTTGCAGATTTCACTTTTTGTCACAAAGTTTTGAAATTTGAAAAAATAAAAAAAAATACATTTTCCTTTTCTTTCTTCATTTTCAAAAACAAATGAGAGCTGCAAAATACTCACCATGCCTCTCAGCAAATAGCTTTGGGTGTCTACTTTCCAAAATGGGGTCATTTGGGGGGGCTTTGTGCTATCTTGGCATTTTATGGCCTTCAAAACTGTGATAGGTAGTGAGGAGTGAAATCAAAAATTTACGCCCTTAGAAATACTGAAGGCGGTGCTTGGTTTTCGGGACCCCATAAGCGGCTAGGCTCCCAAAAAGTCCCACACATGTGGTTTCCCCGTACTCAGGAGAAGCAGCAAAATGTATTTTGGTGTGCAATTCCACATATAACTATGGTATGTGTGAGCAATATATCATTTAGTGACAACTGTTTGTAAAAAGTTTATTTTTTTTCATTATTCAATCACTTGGGACAAAAAAATAAAATATTCAATGGGCTCAACATGCCTCTTAGCAATTTCGTTAGGGTGTCTACTTTCCAAAATGGGGTAATTTGGGGGGTTTTGTACTGTCCTGCCATTTTAGCACCTCAAGAAATAAGATAGACAGTCAAACGAAAAGCTGAGTAAATTCCAGAAAATGTACCCTAGTTTGTAGACGCTATAACTTTTGCGCAAACCAATAAATATACGCTTATTGACATTTTTTTACCAAAGACATGTGGCTGAATACATTTTGGCCTAAATGTATGACTAAAATTGAGTTTATTGGATTTTTCTTATAACAAAAATAGAAAATATCATTTTTTTAAAAATTTTCGGTCTTTTTCCGTTTATATCGCAAAAAAATAAAAATCACAGAGGCAATCAAATACCATCAAAAGAAAGCTCTATTTGTGTGAACAAAAGGACAAAAATTTCATTTGGGTACAACATTGCATGACCGCGCAATTACCAGTTAAAGCAGCGCAGTGCCAAATTGTAAAAAATCCTCCGGTCATTGATCTCGGTTCCGAGATCAGGTTCAGGTAAGTATAAGGGTGGGCTGGGGTTTAAGCTGCATGCAGAAGGTTTTTTATCTTAATGCATTCTTTAAAAGCTTCTGCCTTTAGAACCACTTTAAGGCCCTGTTCACACATACCGCAGTGACCTGCGTTCTACAGCACTGGTAGAACACAGGTCACCACAAGGGCACATAGAAAACCATTGTTTTCTATTTATTCTGTTCACACCACAATACTGTTGTCATGCGCATTGCGTTTACATGTATGCATGTAGGTTTACATGTATGCATTTTAACACAATGCAATTCATTTATTATATTGTCCCCTACAAGGACCCATAGTAATTTAATGCACGTTAAAACATGCATTAACGCGCTTAAAAATGCAATTGTAAAAAAATTGTATGGCAATAGAAGACAATGTATATGCATTTTTTTTTAAGCATTTTAAAGCATGTTTGTGTGTGAACAGGCTTTTAGGGCAGTGAGTATCCACTGCAGTGGTGAATTCTTTATGGGTATATTAAAAGCCTAGTATGCTCCATGTGTTGTTTTGTACTGTACCTCTTCAAAGTTACTAAGTTTATTGCCCTGTTAATGCATTTTTAGCCTTGTTGAATTGTATCAAGTTTCTATGTATTGTTTTCTAAAAAGGTTGACTACTCTTTCTTCTGTGGATCCGCCCAACTCTTATCTTAAAGCGGAGTTCCACCTACTTTGAAGGATTGAAGAAAAAGCTGGACGGCCATAGTCCGTTATAACATCTTTATTGAAGACAGTAAAATCCAATGGTTACAAAGACATCAGAGGCACAGGGAAAAAAAAGGTTGACGCGTTTCACACCACTATGGGGTGTTTAACCACTTGCCGACCAGCCGTTGTCATTATACAGCAGCAGGTCGGCTTGTTGCCGCGAATCACCATACCTGTACATCAGCTCCTTTAAGAGTGATAGCAGGTGCGTGCGCGCCCACTGCACAGCGGGGAACCCGGGAGCCAGATCGGGGATTTGTGTATGTAAACACACAAATCCCTATTCTGACAGGAAAGAAGAAACAGGTCTGCTGTTCCTAGTAATTAGGAATAGCGATCTGTCTCCTCCTCTAGTAAGTCCCATCCCCCCCACAGTTAGAAACACACTTGAGGAACACATTTTCAAAGCTTAACTGAACAAGCTGAAGATAGAAGCCAATTGGATGTTTCCCCCAATGTGTTCCATGCATCCCTGTGCAGGTAGTTTCATTCATGTCAATGGGACAAAGTGGCTGCACGAACACAGCTGCTGCTCCCAAATTTGACAGCCGTCTGGGTGCAGGTGAGGGTCCTTAAACGCACACTGTCTGCGTTCGGGGACCAACATATTCACGCACTCACAAGTGACATGAATGGGACTGCCTTCAGAACACTTACTCATCCAGAGTGAAAGCCCTCTAATACAGGAGCTGTGATACTGGCCAGATCACAGAGAGAAAAAAAAAAAAACAAAAGAGAAAATTAATGCAGTCACCACATCTAAGGATTGGTACACATATTTTGGTTTCAGGTTTATTGCCGCTTTAAGGCTAAACGAGAAATCTATTCAGCTGTATTTTTGTGTAGTGTGCAAGGGACAAACTAACCATTTTTAAAATTCTGCAGAGTACATAGCTTCTCCTTACCTTGTGTTCTCGCCGGCCCCTCCTTTGTTGCTGCTCAATAAGATCAGAAGCTGATGCTGGCGGAGAAGCAGCTCTCATATTACAAATAACTTTTATACTGTCTTCAGGAAGAGGTGGTAGCCCAAGAATTTCTCGCTTTTCTGCTTTCTTCCTCTGTAACTCTTTAAATCCACCCAGGGTGCACTACAAAAATAACAGTTTTCAGTAAGAAACACAACTAATGCAAGCCAGTGAAATTCAGGAACAAACTTACCAACACAGTCTTCCACAGCAACAACAAAACCTTTTTCATTGGAAAATGTGGAGCATGGCCACTGCAAAACTTTGTCACCATACCAAAGAGCATCACTGCAAAAGGTTCATGGTTACACAGCGGGGATCCTGTATTGAATGTCATAGTAATAGAGGTAATTAGCAATTTTGAACTAGCAGATGAGAAGTACATAAATAAAAGCAGTAATACTAAAAAGAAGTAGCCAGTACACATGGTTTTTAACAAAGCTGGAAACACCACGCCAAAATATCTCTAAATTAATTGCCGAAAACAATTGTTAATAAGCCAAGATTTTAAACTTTCTGATATTAGTACCATATTTATCGGCGTATAACACGCACTTTTTTCCCCTTAAAATCAGGGGATAATCGTGGGTGCGTGTTATATGCTGATCCCTGCTGTCTGTGAGGGGAAAAGGAGCGAGCGCCGCCGAAATAGACCGAGCAGAGTGTACTGTGTACTCGGCTAGGCTCAGATCCGCTCGCAGTCACGCCCATTCACGCCCAGTCCCGCCATTGGACCTGTATGATGTCCATTATAGTAGGCGGGACTGCGAGAGGAGCCGAGTACAGCGGAGTACACAGGACATCTCAGCGGCAACATTTAAAAACTATAAAATTTCATTTTTGAGCACGGCTGCAGATGGACACTTGCGACGGACAGGCTGCAGATGGACACTTGCGACGGACAGGCTGCAGATGGACACTTGCGACGGACAGGCTGCAGATGGACACTTGCGACGGACAGGCTGCAGATGGACACTTGCGACGGACAGGCTGCAGATGGACACTTGCGATGGACAGGCTGCAGATGGACACTTGCGACGGACAGGCTGCAGATGGACACTTGCGACGGACAGGCTGCAGATGGACACTGATCATTCTGCAATGATGGGCAAGGCTGCAGATGGACACTGATAAGGCTGCATTGATAAAATACGGTATATTCTTGCCTTTAACACAACTGTAATAGTTTTCATTCCCTGCAGAAACATTGGTCCAAGTGCTGTGTACCAGTATGAACCCATACACATAGGTCCATTTAACATTACCTAGCTCAGTGCGGAATGTCTGCCTCATGGATTTCCACTCCTCAGGGTCAGATTCACCTTCCTCACGCAATAAGTCTACCATCAGGTACATAAGGTTCAACAGAACACTGAAATAAAACAACAAACTACTGAAATGTAGCAAATCAAGTGGAAAATTGTGAATTTTTAGAATATCACATAATTTCTAATCAAATTTCATCTCACCGCAGATCTGTACTGTCAGCTAGAGAAATGGCTGGTTTCCGAACAGCATTGCTACAGGCTGCGCTGTTTCTAGAATTAATGTGAGAAGTGCCAAATATATTAAAATGTACTGTTTTGAACAATTAGACAACTATCACAGGTAAAAGTCAAGCAATAAATTAGCTTACATGCTACAGTTGGTCATATGTTTACATCTAAGAACATTAGCTCCACAAATACATTTTGCAGTCAATTGTATTATCTTCGTGTGCCATTACCTATAGCCAAATTCCTATCCCATTTAACCTAGCTGCAAGCAGGAATTCCCTTGTTGTGCACCAGAAAATGGTGTTGGGAGTACCAACCAGCAAAGCACCTTGTGTTGTCTTGCCAAGCAACATTGATGTTTTTATAATTGTATTGTTTCAATGGTGTTTTAAATGAAGGATAAATAAATATGTAATGATTTTATAATAATAATTTTTTTGATTAGTTGGTTGCCCTTTAAGTCCCAATAGAGGATGGAATAATGGTGTTGAAAAATGGACACTATGAACATGATCTGCAGGTTTACTGCTCTGCCATTGAAGGACAAAAAGGAAGCTAAGGAAATATTTAAATTTGTTAGTTGTATCTCTGGCAGGTCCCATCTTGGTAGTATGACGTTTACGGTCATCATGCCATTTGATTGTTCTAACCTAATTTTCACATAAACTCGATTCCTTCTTCAAATAAGCCACATTACAAAACAGGCACTCCTAAAAATGCGGTGCGATTTTTTAAAGGGTCCTGTGCGTTTTTGGGTCCGGTTCAGGTGTAAGTTCAGGGAAAAATTTGCACCCGAATCACACCTGAACCGGTGAACAGAAATGCACAGGACACCTAGCTGCAAACCGCACTGCATATATGTGAACCCAGCCTTATACAGTATATATTACACATACACAAATCTATATGGGATTGCTTTCAGAGAAGGAAATTTGGTAGTTGGGGTAATGGTAAGGCTGGGTTCACACATATGCAGTGTAAATTGAAGCTCTGTTTTCACAGCTAATTGACAAAGTAGTTGTTTATCGTTTCAGGTCAGTTCTTGATTAGGATCAGGTCAGGATTGCATTAGTGTCAGGTCAGGTTTACATCAGGATCAGGTCAGGATTTTATCCTGTTCACAACTGAATGACATGTGCGATTCAGTATTGTTCCCATGGAAGTCAATGGGCCTTAATTTGCACCTGAGCCGGACCGCACTGCTCAAAAAACTGACAGGACTGTTTCAATTCGCACTGAATCCGCACTCCGGCTGCACCGGACATACGTGAACAGGCACAATAGAAAGCAATGTTCTTTCACATGTCATGCAAATTGGATGCGGTTCAAAACGCATCCAATTCGCATATGTGTAAACCTAGCCTAATGGTTTATGCCATTAGCATGCCTATATACCATGGTTTAAAATTGGGCAGTGTTTTGTGCACGTACGCCTCTGTGCCTATAGGCTCCTTAATTGTTAAATTCGGCCTTAGTTTCAGTATATAAGAAAATGCCTGGTAAAAAGGCACCAATAAAAATTCTACATGACAGTCGACTGATTTAACTGTTTCTAAACAGATTGATAGATAATCTCATGTCTAGGGAAGCCCTCCAAACCCGAGACAAGTAGGAAGAAAGAGCCATTAACCACTTCCCGCCTGGCCTATAGCAGAATGATGGCCGGGCGGGGGTTTATTTATTTAATGGGCACTGATATGCAGAACTGATGGGGACTGATAGGTGGCACTGATGGGCTTCATTTATGGGCACTGATTGAGATCACTGATGGACACTAAGTGACATTACTGGTGGGCACTGACAGACATCAATGATGGGGCTGCACTGATAATCATTGCACTAATTGTAATTATCAATGCAGATGTCCCCACTGAGAAAATACTCTTTTCAGGCTATGCCCGCCCCAGGGCATGTTCTGAAGGACATCAGAGGACATCCACTCAGAAGTGGACATCATCTGATGTCCTTCAGAACATGCCTTGGGGCTCGCATAAGCCTGATAAGCGGCTTTCCTCAGTGGGGACATCTGCATTGATAATCAGTGCAATGATTATCAGTGTAGCCCCATCAGTGATGCCTGTCAGTGCCCACCAGTGATGCCAATCTGTGCTGCCTATCACTGCCCATAAATGCTGCCCCTCAGTGCAACCTATCAGTGCCCACCAGTGTTGCATATCAGTGCAACCTATCAGTGCTGCATATTCGTGCCTCCTCATCAGTGCCCATCAGTGCAGCCTCATCAGCCCATATCAGTGAAGGAGAAAAATTACTTATTTACAACAAATTTTAAGAGAAACAAAGAAAAAGCTTTTTTTTTTTTCAAAATTTTCAGGCTTTTTTCAATTGTTTAGCAAAAAAAAAAAAAAAAACAGTGGTGAAAAAAAACTACCAAAAGCAAGCTCCGTCTCAAAAAAATTATAAAAATTTAGTTTGGATACAGTGTTGCACGAACACGCAATTGTCATTCAAAGTGTGACAACGCTGAAAGCTGAAAATTCTGGGCAGCAAGGGGGTAAATGTGCCCTGTATTGATGTGGTTAATTGGACAGGTCAGAAAATCTCCTGCTATGGCTTCCCACTCCCAACTAGGGATGAGCCAAGGGTGTGGTATTGTTTAGCAAAAAATAAAAAACACAGTGGTGAATAAATACCACCAAAAGCAAGCTCTGTTTCATCAATATGGATACATCAGCAGCTCACCTACAAATCCATGGACAGTTGTACTGAAAACACGTTAAGAGGAACCTCCATTCAATCCAATTATGCCAGTGATGCAAGCCTTGACAATGAGTTATGCATAGTCTTCCCAATGATGGCACAGGATCGGCAGTGTGCCTTGTCTGCTTTCCCTGTTTACATAATTTTGCCCTCCAAGGAGTAAAAAGATGTGACTGTCTACTTTTATTTTGGGGGAGGGGAGCTATTATTTTTCTCTTTTCCCACTGATCTATGCATTTGGCCTCTAGCCGGGATCGTAGGGGTGCCTCTAGTTAATCTTTGTGTTAATCTTTCTCAGTAATTGGATTGAAGTAACAGAGTCTGGGCTGCCCTCTTGCCCTTTTTTTTTGGGGGGGGGGGGGGCGCGACAGACTGTTTGAGCCTTAATGTCTTTGGGTTTTTTTTTTTCAAGAAAAATTTTTATTGAGTTTTACAGCTTTACAGAATATATGTAACAAACATCCCACACTGTGTGTTTACAGGTGTAAAGTAATAGTGCAGTGTTCGATAAAGTGAGAATACTGACAAACGTTAGTCTGACAAAGTAATCACAGAAACATGTCTTTCAGGATTAAAACTTATAAATTACAGACCTATAGCATTGTATTAGCGCTGAAGGGTTGTTGCTGAGTGTGGGAGGACTGCAAATGATCTTCGGACACTTCCGGAAATGGTGGGTGTAACCATCCCCAGCCCGTTCACCCCCCAGGGGATCATAGCTGTGAACGGGTTGGGGTCAGAGGAAGGTGTGTCAGCGGTACCGCTGACTAGTGAGCGTGGTAGGTTGAGAATCCGTATCACTGAGTGACCGAACTTGATACAGACAAATGATGGAAGAGATGTTATGTCAGAGTTAAGAGACATTGAACTTGTTGATGAGTCAGGTGGGGGATCATTCGCAAGAGAGAGTGCCCATTAAGTCTATGTGAAGAGCAGGGGTAAAGGTCTCACTGAGACTGGGGGGGGGGGAGAAGGAAGGGTAAAGGAGGAAGGCGGCTTTGTGGAGTCAGGGAGTCTGGATAGTGCTGCATGTGTGCTCAAGGATTAGGGACTGGGGAGGGAGCAGGTGGGGTTATAGGTGTGGGTGATTGACGGAAGTGTAACCAGCATGCCCATGTTGTGTGAAATTTGGTGGGGTTGTCGTGGGCCTGGCAGATAAGTTTCTCCATCTCCGCCATTTTATCCACCCTCCTGATCCAGTCTTGGACCGTGGGGGGTGACGTATTTTTCCAGAGGGCGGGGATGCAAAGATTAGCTGCATTGATCAGATGTATGGTAAGCGATTTTTTGTAGGTACTTGGTGAGATAGGAGTGTGGTGTAGGAGGTATCGTTCAGGTGTGAACGTCGGTGAGAGGGTGGTGATATGGGTGATTCTCTGTTGGATATCCTGCCAAAATGGCTGGATGAGGCTGCAGCTCCACCAGATGTGTAGAAGAGTGCCCTTTTCAGAGCCACACCTCCAGCAGGTTGCAGGGATGGTGGGGTGGAAGTGGTGAATTTTGTCTGGTGTTCTGTACCATTTCGAGAACATTTTAAATCTGTTTTCCTGTGTGGATACGTTAATAGACCCCTTGTGCATGAGAGTGAAGATGGAATCCCATTCCTGCGGGGAGAGGTCCAAGGAAAGGTCTGATTCCCATTGTCTCACAAGTTTGTCATTTTTGATTGTGTGTTGTGAGAATAGCAAGGAATAAGTGGAGGAAATAAGATGTCCCTGGGGTTCATTGTCCAGGCAAAGTAGTTCGAGAGGGGTGTGGTCTCTACAGTAGGGGGGGTCCTTACCATATGTTTGGAAAAAGTGTCTCATTTGCAAGTACGTAAAGAAGGGTAAATGATGATTAGAAAGCGTCGTTTCGAGTTCTGTGTGAGGGAGAAGCGAGCCATTGCGAAAGCAACCATGTGCCCTAACTGTAGCGATGGTCGCATCTTGTGAAGAGCCTTTAAGCCGTAGGCCGGGAGGGAATTCCGGGTTGTCGGTTAGTGGAGTCATGGGGCCCGGTGCAGGGAGCAAATTAAGCGTTTTGCAGACTGTTTTAAAGATTGCTAGGGTAGCGCCAATGGAGGGGTGAAAAGAGAAGGTATCTGGTATGTGTCTGCCGTCGACCCATGGGGCGTTAACTAATGGAAGCTTTGCAAATGAGTCTTCAAGTTCTATCCAGTCTTTGGCCTGACGGTGTTTGTGCCAATCTACCAGTCTAGTCAAGTGGCAGGCCCAATAATATTTTCGGATATCCGGAAGACCCAGGCCTCCTAGCCTTTTGGGGAGGACCAGTCTGTCCCAACTAAGTCTCGGTTGTTTCGAGGCCCATATAAAGGACCTGCAGATGCGTTTGTAGGACGCGAAGAATGGGAGGGGCAATCTGATCGGTATGGCTTGGAGAAGGTAGAGGAGTCTGGGTAGTACGTTCATTTTTAGTATAGCGATCCTACCCAACCAAGAGAAGGATCCAAGATGCCATCTCTGAAGATCTTTTTGGATGGATAGGATCACAGGTGTGAAGTTACTGGCGTATAAGTTTTCCAGTTCAGCGGTAATTTTAATTCCCAGGTATGAAATGGCCAGAGGTTCCCAACCGAAGGGGAAATTAAGTTTACAGAGGTTCACCGTTTCAGGGGGTAGAGTAACATTGAGGGCTTTAGACTTGTCAAAATTAATTCTTAAGTTCGAGAGGGTTTGGAAAAATGTGAAGTCTGCTAGAAGGTTGGGGATGGATGTGATGGGGTCCGTCAGGAACAACAATATGTCGTCCGCATATGCCGCTAGTTTGTAGGACTTGTGATGTATGGTAACTCCTTTAATAGTGGGGTTGCCTCTTAGTTTACGGAGCATGGGTTCAAGGGTCAGTATGAATATGATCGGTGATAGTGGACACCCTTGGCGGGTTCCATTGGACACAGAGAAGGCGTCCGACAGCGTGCCGTTGACTCTTATCCTGGCAGTGGGAGAGGTATACAGGGCTAGAATCATTGTGAGCATGCGCAACGGCAGGCCTAGAGCCTGGAGGGTAGCCTCCATGTAGTCCCATGCTACCCTGTCGAACGCCTTCTCTGCATCCAGCGATAGAAGGAATCCTTTTGTGGACGATTTTGTGAGCCAATGATGTATGTTCAGTGCTTTAGTGGTGTTGTCCCTGGCTTCACGGCCGGGGACAAAGCCAACCTGGTCTAGCGAGATCAGGGACGGTATAAAAGGTAGGAGTCGGTTAGCTAGGGCTTTCGCGTATAGCTTAAGGTCCACATTGAGTAGAGATATGGGGCGATAGTTCGTTACTTGGGTGGGGTCCTTATCTTTTTTGGGGATGAGTGTAATGTGTGCCGTGAGCATTTCATTGGGTGAGGGCGTTAAGGGGGACAGAGCGTTGAGAGCTTTCGCAAGGCGTGGAAGAAGAATGGAAGGGAAGGATTTATAGTAGCAAGCCGAAAGGCCGTCGGGGCCGGGGCTTTTCCCTGTCTTTATTTGTCGCAGAGCTACAAGGAGTTCTTCCGTCGAGAGTGGAGTGTCGAGGGAGTCAGCGTCTTCAGTGGAAAGGGGTTGCGGTCCATATTGTGTAAGAAAAGTCGTGAGCGCGGTTTTCCGATTAAGAGAGTCATCTGCTTGGTGGGGTGGTGGCAAATTATATAATTTAGTGAAATATTGTACAAATTGTGTGGAAATGTCCTCGTTTCTAGAAAGTGGTTCCCCAGCAGGGTTGTGGATTTTATGAATAGTGTGTGATGCCTTTTTTGTTTGCAGAGCCCTCGCTAATAATTTGCTAGATTTGTTCCCAAACTCATAATACAATTTTTGTGTCAGCATGAATTTGCGTTTCAGTGATTTGTTCAGAACTTCTAAAAGCTCCTCTCTCGCCCGCGTCAATTCGGTTAGTGTAGCAGCTGCGACAGAGGCTTTGTGTGCCTGTTCAAGCTTGTGTATACGTGCATTTAGTTCGACTATATGTGTGCGGTTAAGTTTGTTGCGATTAGCGGATATCGAGAGAAGTTCGCCCCTGATGACACATTTATGTGCGTTCCAAGCGGTTAGAGGTGTGACGTCGGGGGTATCATTGTTAGCAAAGTAGTCAGTTAGGCAATTGGACATTTTATTCGTGTTAAGTTCATCTGTCAGTAGGGAATTATCGAGACGCCATATACGAGTTTTTGTGATCGTAGTTGGTAATTGTAAGGTCATAGTGATAGGGTTGTGATCTGATAGTATGGACGGTTCTATGGTAGCTTTCGTGAGGTTGGTCAAGTCATTCTGAGAAAGAAAAAAGTGGTCCAGTCTGGAGTATTTTGCATGCGACGGTGAGAAGAACGTGTAGTCCCTTTCCTTGGGGTGCATGGTACGCCATGTATCGTGGAGGAGGAGGTTATGGAGCTGCAGTTTGATCGCTCTTAAAGCCCTGTATGTGAGAAAGGAGGACCCGTTGGATGTGTCTATCGCTGGAGACATTGGGACATTGAAATCACCGCCGATGATGAGGGTGCCGGCCTGGAAACTAGTTAACAGTTGCAGGGTCTTCGTGAGAAAGGCGACCTGGCCTGTGTTGGGGGCGTAGATGTTTGCAATAGTGTAAGGTAGCTGATGGAGTGTGCCTCTTATAAAGAGGTATCGTCCATGGGGGTCTTTTAACGTATCTGTGATCAAGAAAGGACACTGGTTGGAGATGAGGGTTGTGACCCCTTTCGATTTTGCCTCTATATTGGAGGCGTGGAGTATCGTGGGAAAATAACGGCTTTGCAATTTAGGGATGGAATCCGTGCGGAAGTGTGTTTCTTGAATGAGCACTATGTGAGCTTTAGAGTGTTTGAGCGATGTTAGTAATTGAGACCTTTTTTCAGGGGTATTCAGACCTCTTATGTTGATTGAATATAGCTTGAGTGATTGTGTTGGTTGTGGAGCGACTCCTCGGGTGAGGGTAGAGCTCTTCATGGCCTTCGTCATGGGGTAAGGGGGAGAGGGAGGGAGGGGTAAACGTTCAGAGGGAAAAGTCTAGGAACTAGAGCAATTCTTAGTAGCAAACGTGGTTTAAGTGGGAAGAACCGAAGAGGTGTGGCACAGAGTAACCACTAACCTCCTAATTTATATATCGGTCGTGTACAGGTCCTGCGTGGGGCACCGTGACCCTTAAGGGAGACTGCGACTCCAGGCAGGCCCGTATGGGGGTTGACCAGAACCAGGCAACGGAGAGGGTCGGGAGAAGAAGTAGTGAGGATGGGAACAAAGCCCTCCGCCACAGGATACCGTATGGCTGATTGTTGAGGTGTGAGTAGGGAGTGTGTTAACCAGGGTGGTGGGTGATCAACTAAGGTGCTGTAAAGTACGGTCATCAGACCACCGTAAGTTCAAATGTGGACACCGTGAAAGGGTTCAAGTTCAGCAAGAATACATTAGGTCTATGTAACTGAGAGAGGCCCTTTAGGCAGAGCAACCTCCAGAGCTAGGTGGCGGGTGTAAGAAGGTTCAGGCCTGGCAGTAATAAAACTGCCGGTATCCCTAGCCAATTATGTGTGGTGCCCATCCCTCCTGCAGGGGAGGTGGGCAGTGAGGAGTGAATATAGACCCGCGGCAGCTGCTGGAAGTTACCCCCCCGGGGGCATCTGCCTTTCTGAAACAATATAAAGCTTAACCAAAACAATGTGCCATTTGTGAAGCATAAACTATGCTTGGGCTAACTAGAGGAGGGAAGCTGGGACTAAAGTAGAAAGAACCTTGGCAGTACTGAGAGAACCGCAATACAAAATCCATTGCAGTCATAAGCCAAACAATGTAAGGATTAGTAAATCAAAAATAACAGAACCATGGGATGGGTGTACCGGCCAGTTCATACTCCAGTATGTTGAGTAGCAGGTCATGGCGGCCTGGCAGGATCCGTAGGCGGACGACATGTAGGTGACGGCTCTGGAGTAGTTGGTAGGTAGATGTCTGGGTGTGCACCGCAGCGGCGTGAGAGACTTTGGTCATGAGGTCGTAGTACTGGCCGGCAAGGTAGCCAACCTTATCTACCGGGATGCTGTGCTTCTTCAACGCTTGCGACTCCTCATGTTGGTGTTCGGGCTGGAGGCGTCCGTGGTGCGGACGCCCGTAGCGTTATGGGCAGGGTTAAGCGTCGCGGTGCATTGTGGTTGTTGTGGTTGAGAGTCCGTACCTCAAGCTGACAGCAAACAGTGGAAGGCGGGGCTAGGAGTGAATGAGTGCCATCTGGGCGAGGTCCGAGGCAGAGAGATCGAACTGATGCAGCATTGAAGCGGAGGGTATCTGCTAGCCCATGGATCCGGCATATTTGGCCTGATGGTGGGTTAGTGTGATCTTCTGGTATAAGTCCAATATGCCCAAAGAAGGTGTCGAAAACAAAACAAAAAACAACAACAATAAAAAAAAAAAAAAAAGAAAGAAAAGAAAAAAAAAAATTTTTCGTTGGAGCTGGAACTGTGTGTACTGACAATTTGCTGGTAGGTTAGCTGACACCATCTAACAGGCCTGGAGACCGATTACATATGCCTGTTCCGACCCCTACGCGGGCCCCGAGATCTAAGGGAGACATCTGGGCTGTTGACGCGGTAGTTGGAGCGATGAGCCGCATGACTTCTGTTCTCGGAGGGGGAGCGTCTCCTGCTGGGTAGAGGTGCTTGCGTCTCCATGTGGTCATCTCCTTCCCTCCCTCTGGTGTAATTGCGGGGGCGAAATGCAGCGTACCAATTGGGGACATGTATCATGGGGATACCGAGGGTGGCGCAGAAATGTGGGAGATCTTCAGGGACCTTGAGTAGTGCCGTGCGTCCCTGCGTGGAAGCGGAGAGGCAAAAGGGGAACTTCCACTTGTAGACTATCTGTCTATCCCTTAAGGCCTCCAGCAGGGGTTTCAGGTCCCGCCTATGCTGGAGTGTGATACCGGACAGATCCTGGTAGATTTGTACTTGCGCGCCATTGTGTAGTATCTGCGGCCTACCCCGCGCCATTTTGAGTATTTCCTCTTTCAGTCTAAAATCCACTATGCAGCAGATAATGTCCCTCGGAGGGTCTGTTTCCCTGCCTTTGGGGCGAAGTGCGCGGTGTATGCGTTCCATGTCCACTGGGGTGTGTGTAGGCCGGTTAAGCAGGGAATTAAAAATGGAGATTATGGCCGGAGATATTTGGTCCCCCTCAACGGACTCCGGTAGGCCTCTGATACGCAGGTTGTGCCTTCTGCCCCGGTTGTCGAGGTCTTCTAAGTGCCTCTGCATGTCACGTAACTGTCGGGTGTGAGAGTCAACGTCATCCGATACTGACTGCAGGACAGTTTCTTGGTGTTCTGTCACGTTTTCAACCACCCGTACCCTCTCATTCAGAGACTTCAAGTCTAATCTGAGTTCCGAAATGGCCGTTGCTAGGGTCTCCTTAATGTCCTCCGCCACTGAGCGTAGGTCAAGAATAGTCAGTGGCGGGTGTGGACTGAGTTCTATCCCCCCTTCCCCCGCTAAGGGAGGCATCTCCTGAGGTGATGGAACGGGCAGTTGTTGCGGATGAGGGGATGCCTGTGAGGAATGTCCCTGTGTGTGGCGGGCGGGCGCCATATTGCCTCTCCCCGTCCGGAACATCTCGGGGATATTCTGCCCCTGTGAACCGACCAGGTCTCTCGGGGACCTCGAGCGGGATGCAGAAGAGGACCGGGAGGCTGTCCCCATATTTTGTCGGGAGTATGGAGCGAAAGTACCTCACAAAATTGGCAGCTTTCTCCTGTGGCGGACGGAGCTCACTGATTATGCGACTGTCTCCATGCCAGGTCAGGCCACGCCCCCCTAATGTCTTTGGGTTTGCATTGTGTTCTAGTGCTTCAACCCACTTCCATCAGTTTATGCTTACCTGCCATGGCACTACTCAATTCAGCAGCCTGTCTATGCTGCCGTGAATATTGTACTTTAGGTGTCCCTATAACTCATGTTTTTTTCTACTTGGAGTATATGCCATAAAAATTCGACCTGCCTCATATGTATCCATAACTAGTGATGACGAGAGAGATTAAACTGCTGTCCTGAAATGGCCAGGGAATGATGGAAAAGGTTAAGCGGGCCCTGATATTTCAGTACCTTAAGCAACATAAACCTCACTTGATTTTCCTTCAAGAAACCCATCTTACTGAAAGCAAAGTACTGACCTTGAACCAGGGTGGATATAAATCAATGATTTAACCACTTCAATACCAGGCACTTTCCCCCCTTCCTGCCCAGGACAATTTTTAGCTTTCAGCGCTGTCGCACTTTGATAAATAATTGCGTGGTCATGCAACACTGTACCCAAACTAAATGGGTAAATAGAGCTTTCTTTTGGTGGTATTTGATCACCTCTGTGGTCTTTAATTTTTGTGCTATAAATGAAAAAACTGATTAGGAGCTAATGACAGGCATTACTGATTGGCACTATTTTGGGCACTGATTAGCACTGCTGTGGGCACTGATCTGCACTTTTATAGGAACTGAAAGGCTGGCAGGTGATGAACACTGACAGCTGAAGGGCACCTTTTGATGGGGCTGGGGATATGGGATAGTTTTCTATTTAAGATACATTAATAATTTAGTTTATTCAGCATGAAATGGAGCTTGGTTATGTAGCATGAGGCTGTATATTCTGCAATATATTCATTTTTGGTAAACTCGTTCAATGAATCCAAGCTCTGTATGATTGAATTGGTTTTGATATCGCTGTTTTACTAATCTGACAGCTTATTATTCTAAATAGGAAACCTTCATTTTGTTTGCAAATATTAAAGATTCTAACTACCAGTAAGAATAAGTCCTTACATTTAAAGAGCACCTGTCATTTCAGATCCATCATGGCAGCGCCCCACATCCCTCACCTTGTTGTGTCACTGATGTATCACCAGTCATCCTATTAAAGTAAATGGGACTGTCAGTGAGTCAACAGCGGGTCAGAAGAGGAGCCGCTGCGGGACAGAGATGACAGTTGGTCTTTAAAAATTATGATTTAAATCGAGTTGATTTAAATCAAGCCTTTTTACTAGTGATTTAAATCATGATTTTAATTTGTGATTTAAATCGACTTGATTTAAATCAAATCTACCCTGCCTTGAACAAACCACGGATACAGCATTTATTTGATGCATCTTATTCTGTATATACTAGGTGGATTGCCATGCTGATTAGTAAGTCACTATCTTGCACAATCCATCAGGTTGTCACAGATTCAGCAAGTAGACACGTGGCTGTAACGTTGCTCATTAGAGGACCTTCATACTGTTGTCAATCGCCATGCCAGGGCTGGCCCTACCATGGGTCCTGCTGTGTCCACTGAACCCAGGTGGAATTTTGAGAGGGGCAGCAAATTGATGCCTGAAATTTTTTTTCCAGCAGTTTTGGGTGTCATCCAGGGGCGGACTGGGCCAGGGCTACAACTGCCCTCCGGACCGCTCCGCTGCCCTGTAAAAAAGCCGCCCTGCTGCCAAGACGCATACTCATATTTGCCAGGTGGGAGGGTGCTCGCACACAGTCTAACACCAGTTGTTAAACACCCGAGCACACATGAAGAGCTCAGGTGTGTGTGCTACTAGGGGCAGGGTACCCACAGGAAACAGAAAACAATGAAAAATCCCTTCACCCCCAGCTCCCCCAGCAGCCGATGTTTGAGCACAGGTTGCGAGGCTGAGAGAGAGCAACAGAGAGGTAACAAAAGTTAGTTCTTTGTGACAGGACACATAGGGTGTCCATTTTTTCTAGTAGTGGCTGCTGATCTACTGTATGGCCAAATGCTGCATAAACTGTCATGCTCAAAAATCACTATACAGCCCTAGCCTGCCCCTATACTACCCTAGCCTGTCTATATACTACCCTAGCCTGCCCCTATACTGCCGTATCCCAGTTGCATATCATCCATGGGTGCAACGTGTTCACTGTATATGAGCCCTGAGGGGTGGAGGCCCACTGTGCTGACACACACTGCACCCATGGATGCCCTAGGGCGCCAAGATGGGTGAGCGGTAACATGGTGGTATGTCATAATTTTTCATATAGACGAGGTGCTGTGGCATACAAACCTGACTTCCCGATAATATCATGATAATTAAAACTAAAATTAAATTTAAACTAATGTATGTGGGGGCCTTTTGGTGGGTGTGATTTTTTTTTTTGGTGGGGGGGGGCACAGCATTTCATTTTTGGACCCAGACAGCTCAATGTCTTGGGCCAGCCCTGCTCCACGCCCCCCACCTTTTGAACCTCAGGTACTACATAATTTACTGTATATGATAAGGACTTATTTTCTTACCAACACAACCAGAAATTAGTGCAGTGCAATCCTCTAGCTAGTGCTACATTAGTGGAAATATGCAACCAATATACAGTGGGGACGGAAAGTATTCAGACCCCCTTACATTTTTTACTCTTTGTTATATTGCAGCCATTTGCTAAAATCATTTAAGTTCATTTTCCTCATTAATGTACACACAGCACCCCATATTGACAGAAAAACACAGAATTGTTGATATTTTTTGCAGATTTATTAAAAAAGGAAAACTGAAATATCACATGGTCCTAAGTATTCAGACCCTTTGCTGTGACACTCATATTTAACTCAGGTGCTGTCCATTTCTTCTAATCATCCTTGAGATGGTTCTACACCTTCATTTCAGCCCAGCTGTGTTTGATTATACTGATTGAATTTGATTAGGAAAGCCACACACCTGTCTATACAAGACCTTACAGCTCACAGTGCATGTCAGAGCAAATGAGAATCATGAGGTCAAAGGAACTGCCTGAAGAGCTCAGAGACAGAATTGTGGCAAGGCACAGATCTAACCAAGGTTACAAAAAAAAAAAATTCTGCTGCACTTAAGGTTCCCAAGAGCACAGTGGCCTCCATAATCCTTAAATGGAAGATGTTTGGGACAAGAAGAGCCTTGGTGAGAGAGGTAAAGAAGAACCCAAAGATCACTGTGGCTGAGCTCCTGAGATGCAGTCAGGAGATGGGAGAAAGTTGTAGAAAGTCAACCATCACTGCAGCCCACCACCAGTTGGGGCTTTATGGCAGAGGGGCTCGACGGAAGCCTCTCCTCAGTGCAAGACACATGAAAGCCCGCATGGAGTTTGCTAAAAAAAAAAACACCTGGAGTCCAAGATGGTGAGAAATAAGATTCTTTGGTCTGATGAGGCCAAGATAGAACTTTTTGGCCTTAATTCTAAGCGGTATGTGTGGAGAAAACCAGGCACTGCTCATCACCTGTCCAATACAGTCCCAACAGTGAAGCATGGTGGTGGCAGCATCATGCTGTGGCGTTTTTCAGCTGCAGGGACAGGACGACTGGTTGCAATCGAGGGAAAGATGAATGCGGCCAAGTACAGGGATATCCTGGATGAATACCTTCTCCAGAGTGCTCAGGACCTCAGACTGGGCCGAAGGTTTACCTTCCAACAAGACAATGACCCTAAGCACACAGCTAAAATAACAAAGGAGTGGCTTCACAACAACTTCTTGACTGTTCTTGAATGGCCCTGCCAGAGCCCTGACTTAAACCCAATTGAGCATCTCTGGAGAGACCTAAAAATGGCTGTCCACCAACCTGACAGAACTGGAGAGGATCTGCAAGGAGGAATGGCAGAGGATCCCAAATCTAGGTGTGAAAAACTTGTTGCATCTTTCCCAAAAAGACTCATGGCTGTGTTAGATCAAAAGGGTGCTTCTACTAAATAATGAGCAAAGGGTCTGAATACTTAGGACCATGTGATATTTCACTTTTTCTTTTTTAATAAATCTGCAAAAATGTCAACAATTCTGTGTTTTTCTGTCAATATGGGGTGCTGTGTGTACATTAATGAGGAAAAAAATGAACTTAAATGATTTTAGCAAATGGCTGCAATATAACAAAGAGTGAAAAATTTAAGAGGGTCTGAATACTTTCTGTCCCCACTGTAAATGATAAATTATTACAATCAGGGCTTTTTTCTGCTGGAACGCTCTCCAGCCTGTCACTTAAAGTGTTACTAAACCTAAAAATGTTTTTTTACCTTAATCACTTGCCCACTGGGCACTTACACCAGACCAGACAAGTCTTAACCAGACTAATTTTCAGCTTTCAGTGCTCTCACATTTTGAATAACAATTACTTAGTCATGCAACACTGTACCCATACAAAATTGTTGTCCTTTTTTTCACACAAATAGAGCATTTTTTTGGTGATAGTTAATCACCATTGAGTTTATTTTTTGCGCTATAAATGAAAAAAGACCGAAAATTTTGTAAAAAAAAAAAAAATGCATTTTCTTTGTTTCTGTTATAAAATTTAGCAAATTGGATTTCATAAATTTTGACAAATTTATACTGTGGTCAAAATAACCCAAATCGGTGTATATTATTTGGTCTGTGTGAAAGTTATAGAGTTCACAAGCTATGGTGCCAATCACTTAAAATTGATAACACCTGATGTATGGACGGCCTCTCTCATGTCTTGAGGCCCTGAGATGTCAGGAAACTACAAATACCCCCCAAATGACCCCTTTTTGGAAAGTAGACATTCCAATGTATTTATTAGTAAGAGGCATTGTGAGTTTTTTTAAGTTGTAATTTTTTCCCCACAATTCTTTGCAAAGTAAAGTTTTTTTTTTCACAAAATTGTCATAAGTTATTTCTCACACACAGCATATGCATGCTTGCAACTACAGCCCAAAATACATTCTGCTACTTCTCCTGAGTGTGTCGATACCACATGTGTAAGACCTTTACACAGCCTGGCCACAGAGAGGCCCAACATGCAGGAAGCACCATCAGGTGTTCTACAGCATTAGCATAAATTACACATATAATTTCTTGACTGCTTCTTACAATTTTGAAGGCCAAGGACCTAAGGGCCTCAATGTTGAGCTTAGTCTCAAAATCTTTCTGGAGCCTTGATCTGTAAGACATCCCTCTACGGGTCAACGATACTATAGCAGGCGGCCCATTTACAAACCACTATGCTTTTCGTTAGCTCTACTTACCCAAAGCAATACTCACTGCCTTAGGATATGGCAATCCAGTCATCTGTCACCCACCCTTATATTGATTTTTCCATCACTTTAAGTTTGGCATAAATCTCCTGTTGTGTTTTCTCGTTAGCTTAGTTATGTTCCCCCCTTTTTTTGGATGAGCTGTATCTCGGCGGAGATACATCAGTACCCCCTGGCAGCCATTTGTTGTATTGTACTGTCGACCCTCCATTGAAATGTTTGCTCGATGCCTCTCATCATTATTCTACATAAATTGTAATTATTCTGCCTAGCATGTACTTCACCAATAGTTCATTGGGCTTCTATGCCTGTGTTTCAAGATTGTTTGACTGTAGTTTTATGTTGTCCCCACAAGATGGCGGTAATTAACTTAATGTGCAGCCGAAAATCTGATTGGGTGGTTAGCCCTATTTAATGATATTGATTACCAAAGCACAATCTCCAGACAAAGTGCTCATGTTGTAGCACGAAACGCGTCGTCAAGTGATGCCATAGACGCCGGGGGGTCCCCCTCTATTGTTTCTGAGCTAGCCCACACCGTTATCAGCACGGTGATCCTTCACATTTCATGACAGAAGCGCAGACGTGGACTTCTGAGCTAGTGCCCTCTACTGGCTGCATACCAGCGGAGTGATCAGCAAATCTAACCTGGATGTAATCGGATCCCGTGCCCTTCAGTGTGAACAGCTGACTTCTCTGCCGGAAGCAAGAGATTTGGGTTGACGGGAGATAGTCTCGCTACGCCACACATGCCTGAATCATGGAAGGAGACTGCTGACCGATCCGCACAGCCTAAAGATGGGTACAAACCATTTATGGTCTGCTTCAAATCTTCTGGTGCATGCCTCCAAATAAACCCATTCCATACAGACGTTTGGCTGACTAGCACCTTTTAAAATACAGTCACGGTGTCTATATCACCAGTATCCATCTGCCTCAGCATTCAGTAAACCTCATTGGACCAGACATACCATATATTCAACCATCCAGGAGATCATCATGCTCAATCACACACTATATGGAAGTTCATCGGCTTCATGTCCGCATTGGTAGAACTATCACTGGGATATTCTCACTATCTTAGACAAGCAGCAACACACTAACCCATTCGTGTATATTCAAATACATACATAAGACCATTCAAGCCCTGGATAGGGCATATATATCTCTAATTACGATTTGGGACATTGCTAACTTGCAAACCAAGGTGGACATTATTTTATGTCAGTCAGTATTAGGCTTGCTAGCATACTTAGCAGCTATAGCTCGGGAACTAAGAGGAGGGTGACTCTACTAGCGTCTATTTTTAAATATTCAATGTTGTTTTTTTTTACTGCAGTCTGTTATTGTCATTATTATTTTTGTTCTATACTGTCAGTAGATATTGCAGTGGCAAGGACCCCACCTATGTGATCTTGTACCACATATGTGGGATCTTTCATTTTAATTTTTATTCAATTTTTCAATAAAGTTAGTTGCAATTGACCTCATCACGTTGTAGCTTGTCCCCTTGCTTGCTATCGGGGGGGCCACTATGGTCCCTCATTTCCCCTTTGTCAAACCAGTTCTAGAGACCCAGCCACGAACCTGCCGAGCTCTGCAAGTCTTCCCATTGGGATACACATGGTTTTAACTCTTCTAATAAATGTGAGTGCAATTCTTTTATACGTCCCTGTTTTTATTTGTTAAATAATAACTGCACTTAGATGGTGGCGCTTTCTATACCTTCCTTTTTACATTCCAATCCTTCATGGGGCAGCTTCAGCCAGAACTTTAGTGCTCACTATACTGACCCTGAAATAACTTCTCTCCCAGGCAGTAAGTCTATACCCCACCCACCTCCCCTTACTTTGCACCATAATTGACTTGTTTTTCAGCATTGCAAACATTTCAGGATTTTCTCCAAGGGGGCCCAAGTTAAGTTGGTGATTGATAACAAAACAACAGTAGAGCACATTGCCCATCAAGAGTCTGTCAGGACTATTGGAGTTAAAAAGAATTCCTAAGGCCTTTATATCATATATTTTTCATATATATTTTATGAACAACTCATAGGCCATGTTGATCAATTTTTTCCCCTCTCTCTCTAAAGTTGAAACTAAGTTCATTGTCTTTAGAGAAGAGATTTATTTTAAGTATTGTATTTTATTTTAAGAAACTGTAAGGCCCCTTGCATATCAGCTTAGATTATAAATTAAAGGTCTGCACATGGGCTGGTGTGTATTGTAGGAAGACCAATGTCTCATATTTCAAGAGAACCATGAATTGAAACATTTGCATTTTTTTTCTGTTCATGATAGAGAGGGGGAATAGAAATGTGTTTATAAACTGTGTTTTTGAAATACTTTATCTTAATTACTATAAATATACAAATTTATAATACTCCCCAATATATTAGTAAATTATATTTGAGTAGTTATCTTGAGAAAGACTAAAAGAATCTTGGAAGGCGAGAGGATATTGAGATCTTGAGTACAGAAGAATGTAGGAAGGAGGATCAAAGAAATATTTTGGACATCCAGTTGATACTTCTCAAAACAGAAGAATCTTAAGCCATGGTAAAGTATTAATCTTTTATTTTTACCTTTTGGTAATTGAATTGTTTTAACATATACAAAACAAATTTAAATATATGGCAGAGCAAATTGGAGTTGTATTATTTTTACCTGCAGCATGAAATAATTATATTCCAAATATTAAGAGAGTCAAAAATGAATCTTGGTTAAATTAGCAAGTTTGTTTATGGTTAATAAAATTGTCCATATACTGTAAAAGAGGTTTAAGCTTTGAGGTTGGTTTGTTTTGAGAAGAATCACAAGTGTTAAAGTCAACACCTCAACACCTAGCTTGTTTACATAAGTCCATAGAGCTACGGAAAGCTATTTACTAAGTAAAAGTTTATTAAGTAATGAAATATGGTATTTTTGGAATAAGAACTTGAGGTAAAAATGTATTCTCTGTATTAACCATATATATTTGAAGTTATATACATTTTTGTATTATCACCAATTATATATGATATTATTTTACACTGAATTTTTAGTTAATGAACATATATTTTTGGCACATTATTGAACTCACTTGTCTTCAAAATAGCATGGATAAACCAACTTAAATTGGTTGTATTGTGGAAAAATGTGAAAATCTCCTAAAACACAGATTTTCCATAATTCCATGAACATATTACTGTTTTAATATTTCAGTATAAACATTCTGACAAGTCTTTTCCTGTTACATCTCGCAACAGAAACTTTTCCCTGGGTGGAGAGCCACTTACAGGCTGTTAACCACGGTCTACTTGCCAGAAAATCTAATCATCTTAGGCAGATTATTTTCCAACAATAAGTACCTCAACCAGCATTGGCTGTATGGGGGTATTTCAACAGTAGTTCTCATAGAGAACGTACAGCTTTCGGTATCTGCAACAAGGTACAAAGGCGAAGACTCAGTGATACAAGGATGGGTTCGCAGTACTATGGGATTTTCCACAGGTCTTTGCCTTCGTCCGATGTCCTTGATTGTGAAAGTGCTTCTGAAAAATTGGACAGAACACGTTCATGCCATACAGGTGCTTTACACCTGCCAAAGAGGCTTTGGTTTTCGCTGCTCCTGTAGCTGTCAGCACCACCAATCCCACCAAAGGCAGCATTCCAATCCAGGGAGACTAGGGGTGCAGGGATTCTCATCCGAGGCGATTCAGACCTTGGGGAAGGCCACAAGATCATCCATGGATGCTACATATGAGAGGATATAAAGAAAGTTTGCTCAGCAAAAGATTTCTCCCCAGTTCTAGCCAATATCCTGGACATTTTTACAGTCAGGGTTAAGGGGTTGGTCTGGCATACAACTTCATTAAAGTAAAGATCTCTGCCTTGTCCTCTTTCTCAGGCTGCGATTATTGCATGTAATTGAATCGTGAATCATCATGAATAATGCATTACTTGATTTGTGGATAGTGACTGATATGTTCTGACTTAGGGTCTTCATAGATTAAAGCTGTAGCTGGGGGGTCATAGAATGGACCCCTTATATTATATTTACTATGTGAGATTTTTTTTCAATAATCAGGATGTAATGTGTAAATGTCCACAAGATGGTGGTATTCTTTGGCCCCTTTGATTGCAATCTTCCCTTTAGCCCACAAGATGGCAGATGTGTTTTGGGATTAGTCTTTCCCTTTGAATCGTGGTGGGACGTGGCGGTCCTTGTGTTTGGTTTTGGACTTGCATATGCATTTAGTAATGATGGGGCGTTTTCCATGTGTTTTTGCATGTCTAGATCTACACACCTGCAGTTGCTCACCCTTTGTCTTTCATTGGACTGATACACACATGCTACCTATGCTGGGTACATTGATACATGGTTTAGGGTTGTTGTCCTAGCTGGGTAATTGGTGTGGTGTATGGTTGGACAAGATGACCTTATAGGCATTCCATATTCTTTTTGTTAGCATCCTAGATACGTCTTATAGTGGGGGTGGTGCCATCTCTCTCTCCTTCCCCTCTTGGGGTGCTGTCTGGTGGCCCCCTGGTGAGTTACCCTTGTCCATGCAGCCTCTAGTGTCCTGATTCGTTTGGTGCTTGGTCACATGAAGTAAGACTCCATATCGAATCCTCCTGATCCACTATTTTAACATTGCAAGTCATTCTGTTTAATATATCTATTAAATTAAAAAGTGATGATGAATAGGTTTTGTGAATATATATTATGTATGCATATCCTCTTTTTTCTAATAACCCATGGTCACTGCACCCCTCCAAGCCCTTGAAGAAGCCGCCATCGGTGAAACGAGTTGGTCTGAGTTACTCCCTCCTCGTGTGATATGATACATATACATAAAGCTATCATTTTCATCCATTCTCAATATTATACTGTTTACGTACATAAGGAGGGGTCTCTATCTTCGGTGTGCTTTGGGTTCTGATGATATGCTAACACTAAGTTTTTAATATTTACAAGGGGTATATGTTAACGCCCAGTGTCATAGCTTTTAACAATTTGTACAATAAAGATTTCTTTGAATTCAATGAAGGTGTATTGATAATTGTACTGAGAGGAGGTTCAACACCTTTACAGTCCCATTAGTTTCTTATTCTTTTCATTGCTCTTTTTTTAGGCTGCAGATGGGCAGAACACCAGCAACAAGATGCTTCATGCAGGAGATAATCCATATACAACCCCCAAGAAAATCCTTGTTCACTTCATGGTACTTAGGCTTGGTTCTAAAAGTTCACTCACGCTTTGCTTCAATGTCTTCATTTCCATTGAGGTTCCTAGTGGTAAATCTAGTTCTTCGGACAGCAGCTGCTTCAGACAGGAGGATGTTGGAGATTGCAGCACTTTCCTGCAAAGATCCCTTTTGTGTCTTTTTACCAGAAATAGTAAGACTATGTCACCAGAGCTCAATTCTAAAGTGGTGTCCAGTTTCCAGGAAAAATGGGGGCAGTCCCTACAAACTTTCACACGGGAGTCACCGAGTACACAGCAGAAAGACTTCAGTTCCTAATACATGGTCAAGTTGCTAACAGTATACCTGCACAGGTCTAAAGACATGCGCAAAGTGGACAATTTTCTCATTTTGCTATGAAAAGAGTCCTCAAGAGTCATCCACTGTTGGATTACCAGGGCGATTAGATTGGCATACAGGAAGTAGGCCTTTCTTATTTGGAACAGGTACAAGCTTCTTTCGTCCAAAGGGGTGGCAGCCTTTGGGGTAGTTATGCCAGGATTTTGTTGGAAGAAATATGTGAGATGGCTAGCTTAAGTTCTTGTGCAGCCTTAATTCGAATTTACAAATTACAGTAGACATGTGGTCAAGCAAATTCTGCAAAGTTTGGGATAAGAGACCTAAATTATTTTTGGTTTTAGCAGCTTTTCTTTGATTGTCAGGGTTTATTTTAGTTGTAGTGTAGAGATCTTGGGTAAGCTTGTTTTTCCTAAGAAAGCGCGTGCTTTTTGTGTGTCTATGGGATCTGTGGCATAAAGTGTAGAGTAGAATTGTTGCATAACTTTGTTGATGGCTTGTGGAGTGGATTGAAGGGTGCCTGTACTGTCGCGGAGTGATGTAATGTGGGTGGGGCGAAAAGGGCCTTTGCACAGTCTGGATAAGAGTTTGCCTGCTTTGTTTCCAAATTTGTGGAAAGAGGCTTCTAAGTGGGCCTGTTTGGTGTGTTCAAGGGTGTTTACCCATGTGTCAAAGTCCCTCTTAGCTGCCTGCCATTCCATTCGGTTGGCTAGGGAGTCTGAGGTATATAGAGCTAGTTGTGCCTGGTGTAGGCGTGAGCTGGCTGCTTTGTATTTGGAAAGGGTATTGCGTTTAAAGGAGGTTGCGTAAGAGATGATACGGCCTCTTAGGTAGGCTTTGCCGGCATCCCAGAATAGATTGGGGTCATGTATGTGAGGGGCATTGTTGGAGGAGTATTCGGTCCATGCATCGGACATGTATTGTTGGAAGTCAGTGTTGTTATGGAGGAAAGAGGGAAAACGCCAGATGTTGGGGTGGGGGGGTAAGTTTAGATTGTCGAGAGTAACCTCTATGGGTGCGTGGTCGGAGATAG
This sequence comes from Lithobates clamitans, assembly GCA_037952925.1. Lineage (NCBI taxonomy): Eukaryota > Metazoa > Chordata > Amphibia > Anura > Ranidae > Lithobates > Lithobates clamitans. Next base: position 2,279,807 of record JBBGZY010000413.1, on the reverse strand, counting down.
TTATGTCATGAATGGTGGTGCTTTGGAGGAAAGGGATTAAGTTGTCGGAGCCAAAGAAGTAGTCAATCCTTGTGAATATTTTGTGAGGGTTGGAGTAGAATGTAAATTCCCTGTCTGTTGGGTGGGAGAGGCGCCAAAGGTCCTGGATATGGATAGAGTCCATGGTGTTTGCGAAGAGGGTAGGGGCTGGGGTGGTGGATCGTGAGTTTGGGTTTTTAGGTGAGGATCTGTCGTCTATCAGATGAAGGGTGTCATTGAAGTCCCCTCCGATCAGGTGGGGGAGGTGAGTGCTTTCCAGAAGCCAACTGGAGAGCTCGGAGTAGAACTGTTTGTTGGGGCTGTTAGGGGCGTAGACATTTGAAATTATGAGCTCTTTGGAGCCTATTTTGACATGTGTGGTGAGCAGGCGGCCCTGGTGGTCAGTTTTTGTCGACAGGATTGAGCAAGGGAGATTTTTGTGAATGAGTAGGAGGACACCAGCTTTGCGTCCTGCTGCCTCGGATCCTAGAACAGTGCCAACCCAGAGCTTCTGCATACGGTGGAAGTCTGAGGCTAACAGGTGAGATTCCTGGAGTAGGGCTATATCTGTTTTGAGCCGTTTAAGATGCCTGAGGATTTTCATTCTTTTTTGAGGGGATCTGAGACCCTTTACGTTCCAGGAAATTATTTTCATGTTAGGGGGGGGTTGTGAGGGGTATGGGCAGATGTTGTGCATTTACCAATTTGTGTATGATGGGGTAAGTCACCAGCTATGGTAGGGTTCGTGCTATTTGCACAATGATCAAGAGTCACATTGGATGTAAGGGGAAGATGTTTTGGGCCCCGTGGACGGGGGTAGGAGGAGGAAGGAGGTAAACCATGGAGGGGAAGTAACATTGGGGGTAACATAACCATTAAGCCTAAGCACTTCGCTTTTTTCCGCATGGGTTCACTGTGTAGGTCAGCTCCCATAACAGGACAGTTATGGAGTGTGGCCCAAAAGCCCGTGGAAGGGTGACAGGAGTCTGTGCATGCTCTTGAGGGTAGAAAGTAGAATTTTGAGGGGGGGGGGAGATAGCATGTTGCCGTACACAGTGAAGCCAGGAGGACATAGACTGGTAAGAAAGCTGATTTTCAAAGCAAGATGTTATTCCGAAAAGGAATAAAAGAAACATTATAACTAAGCCTCTTAAAACTGAGAGCCAATCATAACAAAATAGCGTTATACATTACGTGATACCGTGGAAGGAGGGTGAGAGAAAAGACCTGAGTTGGGGCAAGTTGGGGAATTGCCCGTAAGTTGGGAAGTCCGCAATTGCGAATGCGAGTTACAGTTCAGCGAGGAGTGAAGCGATGCTGTTCCGGAAATGAGGGTCTGAAGCGTTTGGGAGAGTCTTTGCGTGGGCTCCGTTGGTCCAGGGAGCGGTTGAGTGGGGTGCCCTTGGAGGGGGTGTGCTGTTGGTTGTTGGAGAGTAACGATCGCACGTAGGCTTCCGCTTCTGGTGGATCCTGGAAGGATAGCTGGTCGCCGTTGGGAGATTTGAGGCGTAGGGTGGCTGGGAATGCTAGAGTAAACTTGATTTGTTGCTTGAAGAGTTCTGTGCAAATCTGTTGGAAGGCCTTGCGTTTCTTGGAGACCTCGATGGAGTAATCGGCAAAAATCAGGATTCTCACACCATCAATTTGGAGTGTGCGGGTTTGTCTGAATTTTTGGAGAATGAGGGCTTTGTCTGCGTAGTTTAGATATTTGGCGATGATGGGGCGAGGGCTCTTGCGTTCCTCATTATAAGGTCCCATTCTATGGGCGCGTTCCACCGCGCAGGGGCCTGTTAGGCCTAGTGCTTCAGGGATGCGATGGGAGCAAAAGTCTGTTAGAGCAGATGATTGTAGCGATTCGGGTAATCCTACGAATCGCAGGTTGCTCCTTCTGGACCTATTCTCCAAATCGTCGAGTTTTTGTAATATGAATTGATTTGTCTTGTCCTGCGCCTGTTCTGTGGCTTGGGCTTGGTACATCTCTTCTTCCATACTGGAAAGGCGGTGTTCCAGGTCATGTAGCCTGGTGTTATGCTCTCCTAGCTGGGCTTTAATTTGTTTCATCCCTGCATTTACAGCTTTCTCCACAGATGTGGCAATCATGGGGGACAGGAGGGCTGCAACTGCTTGTGCGATGCGCTCTGTGGTGTGGTCCCCTGTATGCTGTGGAGTGGAGGCCGGCGTTTGAAAGGCCTGGGAGAGAGGGGCTTGAGGAGAGGCATCTTGGGGTTTTGGCTGAGTTTGGGGAGCTTGTGGAGATGCGTGAGGGGCTGCACTGCCACTTACTTCCATGTCTGCTGGGTGCGCGTCTGGTTGCTGGTCCGTGTAGGCCGAAGCCGGGGCCTCGATTAGCGGCTGTGGCGGCGGCGCCGTTTGGGCCGTATTGGATCGGGGGCCGCGGACTTCCACGAACCGGTCCATGTGCAGGGTACAGGTGCCTGAGGTGACCGGGGGTCGATTCGGGCTTCAGGGCCGGTTTTATAGGCAGGTTTTTTCGTCCTGGTGCGGGAGCTGTGAGGAGAGACAGCTACTCCATGCGGCGCCGGAACCGGAAAGGGTTTATTTTCATGTGTTCTCTGCCCATTTATTCAGCTAGTTATATCCCATTGTGCGTAGACGTGTCCGAAAAGGCTTACCAGAAGAAGAAATGGTTCCTGCAGGCTAACTCTCGAACTTGTCTTGGGAAAGGGGCCTTAGCGCGCGCTAACGTACGTTCTCGCATAAGCACGAAGTTGCGCCAGAATGCGAACGGACATGGCACATCCTGCGACAGATGAGGGCGCCAAATGGGCTTCTAGATTGTAAGCTCTAACGAGCAGGGCCCTCTGATCCCTCCTGTATTGATTTGTATTATAAGTGTACTGTCTGCCCCCATGTTGTAAAGCGCTGTGCAAACTGTTGGTGCTATATAAATCCTGTATAATAATATAATAATAATATTTAAACCAGATCAGGATCCAGTGCTGTCTTGTCTACAGCGTTCTCGTGAGTGTCCTGTTCCCTGTTTATCTGCATCCGATTCCAGTTACCTACCCGGCTTGCATTGACTATTCCTGCTCTCCACCTGCACCGACCCCGACTTGACCCTTGACCACTCTCTGCATCTGACTGCACTGTGTATGACCCGCCTTGTCTGATTTTGCTCCAGTCCTCTGCTTCCAGCCTGTGTGGCTCCGGTACCGCTGACCTGCATCCATAGCATACCTGCATCCACTGTCCTGCATCTACTGCTTACCTGCATCCGCTGTTCTGCACCCACAGCATGCCTGCATCCGCTGCCCTGGATTTTGGCCCAATGTCATATGATCCAAAGATCCAAAGAGCTTACCTGCATTCACTGTTCTGCATCCACAGTATACCTGCATCTGCTGTCATCTGGCATACCACTCAAATGGAAACCCAGCAGCTAGCATGACTACCGGACCTCATGCAACTCAGCACTCCTGCGCCACCTGCCTGCTCTACCAGGGGCCCCGAGTCAGAGGAGTAAGAGAAGCCTTCCTCTGCATATCAGGCTCTTCCTACCAGGTACGTGACAGGACGTGAGGTAGGGCCAGGAAAATTGTTATCAGTTACTTACCGTAATTTTACTTTCCTGACCTATCCTCACATCTGCACAGGACTTCTTCCCTTGTGGCCTGTCGCAGGCTAGGTTATTGAACACTTCAGTTGGGGAGGGGCTGTCCTTTATTCAGCTAGGAAGAGGTGGTCCTGTGGGTTCCAGAGAAGGCCTTAACTCGTTGTGTGTTGACGTCAGGATAGGCCAGGAAAGGAAAATTATGGTAACAATTTTCCATTTTCTGTGCAATAGTTAAGTGTTCTTGCATAGCAAGACCACTTACTGTTATCTCACATATATATTATTATTCTTATTATAGCCAAATTTACCACCCCAACTCCTCCCACAGCTTTTACACTACATAGACAGTAATATACCGAAACATGTGGATTGTTCCCCATTGGTGTGCTATTACTTTGTGGAACGTTTCGCCGAATGGTTCACGAAACATCGTCGTTTTAGCGGCAAAATTGGTCCCATAGGAATAAATGGCAAAATGTTCAAAACTAGAGTGGGAGGTGACAAAAGCTGAAAAATCAGGACATGATTTCTAAACTGCCACCACTCCCTCATTTTCAAGCCCACCTACACAAATCTTATATCAAAACGTTCAACTACCCCTGCTGCCACTAAACATGTCAACGGCTAAGCCATAGTCCTGACAGTTTTCACAATATGACCATTTGTTTGAAACTCACGCCATCCATTGACATTCATTGAAACTCCACTCTAGCCACTTTAAATTTCAGAGACATACTATGCATCAAAATATAGGTCTGGGTGTTGTGATTCTCACAATATAAAGCTCTTCACTGTAGGATTTATAGTTTTTAAAATACGACCGTTTGAAGTACTGCACAGTTATTACAACTATCATGATCCTGTGTATTGTGTTTTGAGCAGTGGTTGTGAAACATAAACAGGGCATGAGCGTTGCCAGGAAACAGTGGTTATAAACACTGATTATCATCAAACAGATAGCACACCTTCACCTCCAGTCTACGTCAAGATGCTGAGACCCCCCAAATGCAAGTGGTCATACCTTCATCTGCTAAGCTTTATAATGCTGCTAATGTTTTTATAAATGTATGTTTTAATGTAACTGTGAAGCACTTTGGGCAACAACATTGCAATTAAATGTGCTATATGAATAAATAAAAGTTGAAATGCATTTCTCACTCTATCAAACTTGTCATGTGCACTTTTTAAAATTTGATCAATTGGTTAGTGTAATGTTTACTATCTTTACTCACTCCAAACACCACACAGTTACTCTCCCCACTCCATAAAGTTACTCTGCCAAGTCCAACCTTTCAACAACTGTAACTACTCCAGCCACTCCAACCACACAACAGTTACTCAAGCCACTCCTCCCAGTTACTCCGCCCACTCCAGTTGTAGACTACTGGTGGAGGTAAGAACACTTCACACAATTTCCCCAGAAATTGTAGCTTTTCTAGTTTTTATTGCGTTTACAAAAGAAATAAAAGCTCAAATGTGTCCACAGAGGGGGACCATACAATTCTACAGAATGAGACGTAAAAACAATGACAATAAGCCTATAGTTTATAATATGTAGTTAATTTGTTTGGGATCTTGGCCCAATGTCATATGATCCAAAGTCAATATGCTCTCCAGATGCCAGAATCCCTGCAAAAGCCGTACCCAAGAGACAAAAAAAGATGAGAAAGAAAGGAGAAAGAATAAAAAGGGGGGGAAGGGGGAGGAGTAGGAATGAATTCCCCCCCATGGACTCGGGGCTGTCACAAGAATTGCGTTATAAATGGGTGAAATTGGCTAGATGTAAAGAAGTTAGAAAAGAATAAACCCAAGGTTCCCAAAATTTAAGAAATTTAGAGTGGTATTAAACTGGACATTTTCTTAATTTACCATTAAGGCAGTCATGCAGTCTTACTTCCTGAAACGGGACCGATTGTCTCTTCTAAGCAATGGTCCGTTTAGCAGAAAGGAACAAATAGAATGCTAATTTCTGTTGATACGCAAAGAGGCCCGAGATAGGGCAATGTGAAAGGGCTAGTCTTGCAGCCTTATGAATAGTCAGATAAAATTAAGTGCTCTGTTAATTGCCCCCCTTAGAGGATTTTGTGATGCCGGCCTTAGCAAATGGGAAAGAGATCTCAATAAGACCTTTACACCAGCTCAGCGTCAGAATATTATCCATCTCTCATTGAACTCATCTATCTGTACGCGAATCCAGGTATCGAATTATAAACTATTGATGCAATGGTATTATACCCCGTCAAGGCTTTGCAAATTTTTTCCAGAGGCCTCAGATCGCTGTTGGCAATGCAGAGAGGAGCAGGGGACTTTATTTCACATATTCTGGTCTTGCCCAAAAATTAGTATTGGCTGGAGGTACAGAGGATCTCTCAAAAACTTACAGCGTTTCCAATATCAGAAGATCCCGCTTTTTTTCTTGCTTCACTGTTCACAAATTCCACCACAGAGATGCAAAAAATCTGTGCTATGTCACTTGGTTAATGCCTCCAAAGCCTGCATCACCCTCTGTTAGAGACTCTAAATCTCCTTCTATTGCCATGTGGCTTAACAGGGTTAGAAGTATCGGGGCCATGGAGGACTTAGTGCTCTCGGCTCAAGAAAGAAAAAAGCAATAAACTAAAACACGGTCAGCCTGGGATCTATTTGTATACTCAGAAGAGGGGAAGAGACTGCTGGAGAGTAGCTCTGGGGTCCCACTAGCCCGCGTTTCTATTAATACACAGAGGTCATCCATCTGCTCTGAGAATAGCTGTTTGTTTCTCCCCCCTCTGGGTTTTTTTTTGTTTTGTTTAGCTCGATTTGTTTTGTTTTTTTTTAAATAAAAATGAAAAGGAGAACTGAAGAGTCCATTGGGGCAAAACCTGAGGTATTGGTGGTAGCTACCTTCTAAATGATGAAGATAAGAGGGAGTTTTGTTGAGGATGGAATATTATACTGTATATGTAGTTGTGGAATATTAGGCTATCCTAAAATGTATTGATACTAAAAGAGATTGTGTATGTATTCTGTGGAACTTTATGTATTAATGGACTCTCTGCCCCTTTTGTATAAAGAATTTTTTAAAAAATGAAGTGTGGAACAGCCCAAAGACTCTAGACCAAGAAACCAGTCAATCGGGGGCAAGACCATCAAATGTGCAATACATACCCTTGCTGGCCACAATTTCTGGGTAAAAGGGCATTAAATATAAGTGTAACTCAATAAAGAGAATTTAAAAAATATACAGTAAACCTTTGGCCCAGTCTGAGGTCCTGAGCACTCTGGAGAAGGTTTTCGCCCAGGATACCCCTGTACTTGGCCGCATTCATCTTTCCCTCGATTGCAACCAGTCCTGTTCCTGCAGCTGAAAAACACACCCACAGCATGATGCTGCCACCACCATGCTTCACTGTTGGGACTGTATTGGACAGGTGATGAGCAGTGCCTGGTTTTCTCCACACATACCGCTTAGAATTAAGGCCAAAAAGTTCTATCTTGGTCTCATCAGACCAGAGAATCTTCTTTCTCACCATCTTGGAGTCCTTCAGGTGTTTTTTAGCAAACTCCATGCGGGCTTTTATGTGTCTTTGCACTGAGGAGAGGCTCTGCCATAAACCAATAAAGTGATGGTTGACTTTCTACAATTTTCTCCCATCTCCCGACTGCATCTCTGGAGCTCAGCCACAGTGACCTTTGGGTTCTTCTTTACCTCTCTCACTAAGGCTCTTCTCCCCCGATAGCTCAGTTTGGCCAGACAGCCAGCTCTAGGAAGGGTTCTGGTTGTCCCAAACGTCCGAAACATAATTGTGCAGTGGAAGGAAAATAAATGGTTTTCCAAAATTTTTACAAATATTCGCTGCAATTACAGCTGCAAGTCTTTTTGGGTAGCTTGTGAAGCTTTGCACATCGAGAGATAGAAATTTTTGCCCATTCTTCTTTGCAAAATAGCTCAAGCTCTGTCAGATTGGAGTGTGTCTGAACAGTAATTTTCAAGTCTTGCCACAGATTCTCAATTGGATTTAGGTCTGGACTTTGACTGGGCCATTCTCAAACACATGAATATGCTTTGATCTGAACTTTTCCATTGTAGCTCTGGCTGTATGCTTAGGGTCGTTGTCCTACTAGAAGGTGAATCTCCACCCCAGTCTCAAGTCTTTTGCAGACTAACAGGTTTTCTTCTAAGATTGCTGTGTATTTGGCTCCATCCATATTCCCATCAACTCTGAGAAGCTTCCCTGTCCCTACTGAAGAAAAGCATCCCCACAATGTGATGCTGACACCACCATGTTTCACAGTGGTGATGGTGTGTTTAGGGTGATGTTCAGTGTTAGTTTTCCGCCACACAGTGTTTTGCTTATAGGGCAAAAAGTTCAATTTTGATCTCATCTGACCAGAACATTTTCTTCCACATGTTTGCTGTGTCCTCCACATGGCTTCTCACAAACTGCAAATGGGACTTCTTATGGTTTTCTTTCAGCAATGGCTTTCTTCTTGCCATTCTTCCATAAAGGCTAGATTTGTGGACAAATTTTCCCACCTGAGCTGTGGATTTCTGCAGCTCCTCCAGAGTTACCATGGGCCTCTGGGCTGCTTCTCCGATTAATGCTCTCCTTGCCCGGCCTGTTGGTGTAGGTGGACAGCCATGTCTTACTCTTCCAGTTTTCCAGATGATGGATTGAACAGTGCTCCGTGGGATGTTCAAAGCTTGGGATTTTTTTTTTATGGGTTAACACACCTGTACGTCAGTCCACATCAGTGGCTTCTGTGATCAGTGTGTCCCCCAGACACAGCAGTAATGTGATCATATGGTCTTGTACCATGTGACTGCTGTGTCCAAACAGAAAGTAAACATTGGTTCTCTTTGCTCTCACACAGATCAGCTGTTAGAGCCGAGAGAACCGTTTGCTGCAGCCTGTGACTGTACAGCAGCCTGTCACACTACATATACACTCACAGACTGCAGTGGCAGCCTGCCCTAGTACCCCTGATCATTGCCCCCAGTGCCAAGATCACCGGCATTTGCCATACCACAGCCTTGATCACCACAATACGCCATACCAGTGTGATGATCACCGCCATAGACCATACCAGCATCCTGATCACAATCACGTCATACCAGCATCCTGATCACGCCATATGGCATACTGATCACCGCTATACCTCTTTACCAATGTCCTGATCATCGCCATACCCCATACCAGCAATCAAGATCACCGCTATAATCCATACCAGCATCCTGATCACCACCATACCCCATACCAGTGTCCGTTGCTGGCCAGGGAAGCAGTCGATCAAACCAATCTGTGTCTGATCGGCTGCATTGGAGGCCAGAGGAGAGGTCTGGGGTCTAATAGACCCCAGATCTCTCCATAAAGAGGACCTATCATGGCCCATGCTGTCACAAAGGATGTTGTTCATTTAAAAAAAAAAAAAAGATTTGAGACAGTGTAAAAATGTTTTTTTTTCTACTAAAGTAAATAATAAAACATTTTTTAAAGAACGCACGTCCACCCGTTCTCGAGCACAAACGAAAACGTGTGCGCCGGACCTGCACGTATATGTAAACGGTGATCACACCACGCATGAGGTATAGCCGCAAATGTCAAGAGTGAGAGCAATAATTCTAGCTCCAGACCTCCTGTGCAACCCTAAACTGGTAAACTGTAAAGGCTTTCAAAGTGTCACCTATGAGGATTTTTACATATCGTAGATTGGCGCCATTCTACGGGCGGACACAATTTTAAACCACGACATGTTTTTGTAACATCATTTTATATTTTACAGAAAAAATGGGTAATAAATTGTGTTTTTGTGGATTAAAATTCATTAAAGTGTATTTTTTTCCCAAAAATGTGCGTTTAAAAACCATGAACATAAAAATTTGCGACACCCGCTTTCCAGCAAACCCTTTCCGCAATATGGCATTTCCTATGTACAGTAACTGACCTTATCAATGGAAATGCTCCTTACATCCTGGAGAAGCTGGTACACAAAGACCAATTACCCATTCAGCTGCAGTTCACCTGTGTAAGACTACTACACTTTCTCACCAAACATCCTATCCCTGAATGATGGATACAGCGTGGTCGGCTAATTCTGAGAGGGCGCACAATGATGTTCCCCAAAAATCACGCTTCCCGCGCACCACCTGGGGCGCACACACCTGGGAGTTTCCGTGACGGTCGGGTCCTCCAAACGCGACGCATCACAGATTGAGGTAGAGGGCCAATGACAGCGGCCCTTTACCACGTGACTGCTCTATCCAATGACAGAGCAATCACTTGTCAACAAACCGGCGCATGTCTGGTTGAGCTCTCTCCTCGCTGTCAAAGCTGGGCTCTCAACCCTTCCTTCTCTGTGCTCAGTGGTCGGTTAATTGCCAGTACTCCTCAATACACTGTGGCTCACCTGTTGATCATCTCCTGCTTGTCAGTCAAGCCAACAGCCAGCCACTTCTATTTAAACTGCCTGGTTCATTTCTTCACGGCTTTCACCTTGGTCAACATATCTAGAGACTCTCTGCCGTGTTCCTGTTGAAGACTTGCCTGGCTGACATCCCTGCTAGTTCCCGATTCTGTCTGCTGCATCTGACTACACTGATCTCTGGCTTCTCGATTTCCTGGCTTGTTCTGACTACCCAATTTGGCTACCAAACCCTGGCTATGTTTTGACTACGTTTACCAGTTGTATCATTTTTACCATTTTATTAAAAAGGTGTGATTTTTATTGCATTTTTTGTCTCCGGTTTCATGGTTCCTGACAGTAGGCGAAGGCCATAAATTCAGAAGATGCAGGCAATCCACCTAGTGGTTATATTTTTTCCAGGTTGAATGAGCAGGATCACCACATGTATCAGTTTGTCATAGAGTTACAGACGCTTCTGATTCTCACTGCTCACCTGGATTCTCCCACTGTGGCTGTTTCGGTACAACCTGTGTTGCAGGCTGTCCCTACTGCTGCTCCAGTCTCTGTGTAGGCACCCGGCTCGGACATTACCTCTGCAAGAGGTAGGTCTGATTCTGCTCTGCTTCCCCAGCGATTTGGGGGCAATCCAGTTCAATGCACAGGGTTTCTCAACCAGGTTGGGATATACATTGAGATGCTGCCCCAGGTGTTCCCCCCCCAGACAGAAGAAAAGTAGAAGTAGGCTTCATAATTTCTTTGCTTTCTGATAGAGCCTTGGCAAACCCCCGATGGGAGACGCAAAAACCCATTGTCATGAGTTACCCAGAGTTTGTGACTTCCTTTAAAAGGGTATTCAACATTCCCTCACGCTCCGCTTCTGCTGCCAAGAGCCTCAAATCTATTAAACAGAGTAAGAGAACTGTTGCTGATTACGCCATTGAATTACATACTCTGGCAGCAGAGGTCGCTTGGAATAATGAGGCCCTCGTGGCTGCTTTTTCTCATGGTCTCTCAGATAAAATCAAAGATGAGATAGCAGCTAGAGACATACCTACAGATCTGGAGAAGTTGATCACGTATGCCATTCTCATTGACTCCAGACTCAGAGAGACCTTCCTTTAAGGAGCGTTTGTGGAAGCCTCCTGTCTGGCTCCAAGCTTTGCATTCCCACCCTTGCCTCCCTCACCTCTCACGCCTCCTGGTGCCGAGTCTGCCAGTGAAGTAGAACCCATGCAGTTGGGCTTCACAACTCTCTCTGTGGATGAGAGGACCTATAGGAGGAGGGAAAGATTGTGCCTTTATTGTAGCCAGGCAGGTCACTTCTTGAAGTCTTGTCCTACCCACCTGGGAAACACTTGCGGTCCTGTAGGGGACAGACCTTATGTGGTGTTGTTGCATCCCCAGTTACCTTGAAGGATAAGCCTCTAGTTTTGGTTACCCTTTTGTGGTCTGAGTCGTCCATCGATACACAGGCTCTAATCGACTCTGGGGCTGCAGGCCTGTTCATAGGCAGTGCCTTTCTGTCTAAGCACTCAATTTCGCTGCAGCTTCGTGCCACTCCACTTTCCACTGAGGCTATTGATGGGAGACCTCTACATTGACCATGGCCGTAGGGGCTCCTTACCATGAGATAATCCAATTTCAAGTAGTTTCCTCTCCTCGTTATCCAGTGGTTATTGGTTATCCTTGGTTACAGAGGCAAAACCCCTCTCTTGATTGGCTTTGTGCTGAGGTTCCTCTTCCCTCTCCTCCTTGCCAGAGGAGTACCGCAAATTTAGCAATGTATTTGACAAGGGTCCAGCTGGTAGTTTGCCTCCACACCGGTCGTATGACTGGGCAATTGACCTTCAACCTGGTGCTATGCCTCCCCATGGCCCGGTTTACCCTTTTCTGGAGGATAAAGCTATGGAGGAGTATGTTGCTGACGCATTTTCTCGAGGGTTCATGCGCAAATCCTCTTCTCTTGCTGGTGCTGGCTTCTTCTTTGTGAAAAAGAAGCGTGGTGAACCGAAACCTGTATCGATTATAGGAGTCTCAATCGCATCACGATTAAGAATGCCTACCCAAGTCCGTTGATTATGGAATTATTTGACCGCCTTAAGGGAGCAACGGTTTCCATGAAGCTCGATCTGAAAGGGACATACAATCTTGTGAGGATCAAGGAGGGCGACAAATTGAAAACTGCATTTAACACCAGGACTATGGTCTTCTCTACATCCCTGAAGAAGGGATATACTTCAAGAATCCCGAAACGTGTCTGGCTTAATTTTAAGTTAATGCCTTTCACTAGCTCTTCATGAGCTGGGTACTTAATGTGTATTATGTACTATGCATTGCTATGGTGATGTGTTGCACCAACATGCTTTTAATACTCTAAATAAAGTCTCTTATGTTTTACTATAATTTGTTTACCAGTTTGCCCTTAAAGTCCCAAAGTACCGGGGGTAATTTTTGCATTTGCTATACAACACCAGGACAGGACATTATGAACACCTCGTAATGCTGTTTGGTCTTTGCAACGCTCCTGCAGTTCTTCAGGAGTTCATGAATAATGTCCTCCGAGATATGTTGCAGCAATGTGTGGTGGTTTATCTCTACGCTATTCTCATATATACTAGATCCCTAGAGAGCCACCACACAGGTGTCTCCCAGTTGCTACAGAGGCTGAGAGATATTAACCTGTATTGTAAGTTGGAGAAATGCGAGTTTCATCTGGAATGGGTTAAAAGAGAAGTATGGGAATTTTTTTTTCCCATAATCATACTTACCTAGGTGGATGCAGCATTGGACCGATGCTGCATCTGTCCCCCGGGGTGTCTGCACTGAGAATCAAGCGCCATCATACACCGCCAATGGTTCGGTTCTCTCAGCTCCCTGAGCAGAGCTGCTGTCTGTCAATCAGCAGCTCTCCTGCTCTGCTCCTCCACGCTCACCGGAGCGTTGAGCTGTGGAGTGCCAGGGAGCGGCCGTCTCATCGGTTCGCTGAAAGGCTGAGACAGCCATCAGTCCAGGCACCTGGCGGATCCAGACTCCCAGAGTCGCGATGATGCGGTGCTTGGACTGATCTGTGTGATGTCAGCAGAGAGCGGACTTCAGACCGCTCTCTGCTGAAAACGGGTCACAGGAGTGCAAAACAAATTGCACTCCTGTGACCCTTAGGAGAAGTCCAGCCAAACGAGCCCAGGCTGGTCTTCTCCTTTAAATTTCTGGGTTATGACATTTCTACTGACAGTTTTTCGATGGACCCAGAGAAATTATCTGTAGTTCTACAGTGGCCTTGACCCGTAGGTCTACGTCCGTTAAAACGTTTTCTTGGCTTTGATAATTATTATCGGAAATATATTCGGAACTTCTCTTCACTGGTCAAACCCCTGACTGATTTGACCAGAAAGGACGGTAACCCACAGAATTCTCTGGATTCCATTAAAGCCTTTGAGTCTCTCATGATCGTTAAAGAAGGGAGACCACAGCAGCCCTCATCCGTGCCCGAACTGCGACTCATCCGTGCCCGAACTGCGACTCATCCGTGCCCCATCTGCGACTCATCCATGCCCCATCTGCGACTCATCCATTATATGTGTCATTTATACTCCTAGAAAGCCTGGAGGTGCTACTTGCATGTTGGGCCTCTGTATGTGCTTAGGCTGTGTAAAAGTCTCATACATGTGGTATCGCCATACTCAGGAGTAGCAGAATGTGTTTTGGGGTGTAGTTTCCTATAAAGTGTGTGAGAAATAACTTTATAATATGAAAATTCTGTCAAAAAAAAAATCTTCATTGTGCAAAGAATTGTGGGAAAAAATGACAACTTCAAAAAACTCACCATGCCTCTTACTAAATACCTTGGAATGTCTACTTTCCAAAAAGGGGTCATTTGGGGGGTATTTGTACTTCCCTGGCTTGTTAGCATCCCAAAAAATGAGAAAGGCCGTCAGTACATCAGCTGAGATCAATTTTCAATGATTGTCACAATAGCTTGTAGACTAACTTTCACACAGACCAAATAATATATACTTATGTGGGTTATTTTTACCAAAGATATGTAGCAGTATAACTTTTGGCCAACATTTATAAAGAAAAATTACTAATTTGCAAAATGTTATAACCGAAACAAAGAAAATTGAATTCCTTTCAAAATTTTTGATTTTTTAATTTATAGCGCAAAAAATAAAAAACCCAGTGTCAATTAAATGCCACCAAAAGAAAGCTCTATTTGTGTGAAAAAAAGGACAACAAATTAATATGGGTACAGTGTTGCATGACCACGCTGAAATCTGAAAATTGGCCTGGTTAGGAAGAGGGTATAAGTGCCCAGTAGGCAAGTGGTTAAATGGGAAAATGATCTTCAACACTCCCCTTCCCAATAGCAAGCCGCCTTTAGATCAACTCTCCAAGCCACCCATTGTACTAACCATGTGGAGTTGATGCTAAAGATAACCAATAGGTGGTACTACACACCAAACAGACTGGCAAAGTTCTCTGCCTCCCATTCCCCTCTATGCTGCCGGATTGGAGATCTTTTACACTCCCTCTGGGAATGACCCAGTCTTTCTAGTTCATGCTCAGGAATTTTAACTAAGCCATCTCCTGCACTAGCCCTGTTAAACATTAGGATAGAGGTTTTTCCTCCTATGCACCAACCGGCTGTTTCTCACATTTTACTTGCAGCCTGCTTAATGATACTTACAAACTGGAAATCAGCCTTAGCTCATAACATCTCTGATGTGGTAAGAATGGTTGACCATAACCATACATCAATTTGTGGATGTTTCTTCTGTCCTGGTGCTCCAGGACCCTTCTATGCATGTAGGCTGTGAAAAAGTCTAACACATGTGGTATCCCCCAATACTCAGGAGGCATATCAGAATGTGTTTTGGCGTGTAACTGCAAGTATGCCTATGCTGTGTGTGAGAAAAAAATTACAATTTCAAAAATCTCACAATACCACTTACTAAATTACTGTGGACTACTTTTCAAAAAGGGGTCATTTGGGGGGTATTTGTACTGTCCTGTCCTGGCATTTTAGGTTCTCAAGAAATGAGATCGGCAGTCAGTACATCAGGACTGATAAATATTCAAATATAATCAGAGTTTGCAGACTCTTTAACCTTCAGACTAAATTATATACAAAAAAAAAAAAGAAAAAACACTATTTCTTAGTTTGGGTTATTTTTTACTAAAAATAAAAATAGCAGAATATATTTTTATCTAATCTAATGAAGAAAGATTTGCAAAATGTTATAATAAAAACTAAGAAATAGTGGGTTTTTTCAAAATATTTGGCATTTTTTCAGTTATATATATAAAAAAAAAAAAAAAAAAAAAAAAAAAAAAAAACCAGTGTGGATTACATACCACACCAAAAGAAATTTCCGTCTCAGAAAAATGATAAAAATTTAATTTGGGTACAGTGTTGCATGCCTGAGTAATTGTCACTCAAATGCCGCGTACACACGGTCGGAATTTCCAACAATGTTCGATGTGAGCTTGTTGTTGGAAATTCAGACCGTGTGTAGGCTCCATCGAACATTTGCTGTCGGAATTACCGACAACAAAAATTTGAGAGCTGGATCTCAAATTTTCCGACAACAAAATCCGTTGTCGGAAATTCCGATTGTGTGTGCACAAAATTCCATGCATGCTTGTAATCAAGCAGAAGAGCCGCACTGGCTATTGAACCTCATTTTTCTCGGCTCGTCATACGTGTTGTACGTCACCGCGTTCTTGACGTTCGGAAATTTATGACAATTTTGTGACTGTGTGTATGCAAGACAAGTTTGAGCCAACATTCGTCGGAAATAAATCCACGGTTTTGTTGTCGGAACGTCCGATCGTGTGTACGCGGCAAAAGTGTGACAGCGTTAAAAGCTGAAAATTGGCCCGGGGTGGAAGGGGGTGAAAGTGTCTTGAAGTGGTTAATGGACACCATGGGGGAGGTTTACAAAAACTGGAGCGCACACAATCTGGTGCAACTGTGCATAGCAACCAATCTTATAACTTCAGCCTATTCAATTAAGCTTTGACAACGCAACCTAGAAGCAGATTCTTTATTCAATAATATTCCTACTCACTCGACCTCCATGTTCAGCAGTTCCACAAAGGCATTAAACCCCCCTGCTTCCAACAAAAGGAAGATGTTATGTCGCTGCCAGGTCTGGACCTCAGCTTCACAGCTACACTCCCCAAAAGTACCTACAAATATATTTAATATAACAGTATCAATAGAACGAATAACAGATGGGGGATTGAAAAGCACATTTAGATACTTCAATGACTACTACCTTACCTTGTGCTAGATATAGCAAAGCCCGGCCCACCTTTAGTCGTTTTTCCCTGGCTGTGACTTCCAGTGCATCAAGAAGACGCATAGTGTAAGCACGCTGATGGGACACATCTAGCTCTGTCCATTTTTTATCAGGTACTTGAAAAGACACAATAAGCAAAAAAAGGATATTCAGACATGTTTAAAATCAACTAAATATTGCACAAAAAATCTAAAATGTATCCTAATTTTA
The DNA here is from genome assembly GCA_037952925.1 of Lithobates clamitans. Lineage (NCBI taxonomy): Eukaryota > Metazoa > Chordata > Amphibia > Anura > Ranidae > Lithobates > Lithobates clamitans. The sequence continues at coordinate 2,263,313 of JBBGZY010000413.1, read as the reverse complement.
GCATAACTATAAAAGATACAAACTGTTAAAACAGCCAAGGGTATAATCCTTAATAGGATTTACACCAGGTCTAGATTGTGGTACTTCCTAAGCAGATGGACTCTACCTCAGATTTTGACACTTGGCTAGGAGGCTACGGGTTGTCATTTGTAGTCGGTGTCTCTTAGGGCACTCTCACACTGGGGCAGGGGACGTCGGCGGTAAAGCATCGCTATTTTTAGCGGCGCTTTACTGTCATTTTAGCGACGCTTTTCAGGCCGCTAGCGGGGCGATTTTAACCCCTAGCTAGTGGCCGAAAAAAGGTTAAAAGGGCCCACAAATCGCTGCTGCCGATGCACTTTGCGGGTGCTCCAGCAGCGCTGGCCATTGATTTCAGTGGCAGGGGCGTTTTAGGAACGGTATATTCACTGCTCCCGCAACGCCCCAAAGATGCTGCTTGCAGGACTTTTTTCTAACTTATCCTGCAAGCGCACTGCTTCAGTGTGAAAGCACTCAGGCTTTTACACTGGGGTGGCAGAGGAGGCAAATTTCAGGCGCTTTACAGCTCTTTAGCACCTGGAAAACGCCTGTGTGAAAGTAACCTTAGAGTCTTGGAAAGGCTGCTGGAACCACCAAGGACATCCATACAAAACTTTACTCTGCTGCTGGAGGCTAGGACTTTTTGGTTTGCTTATTGATGTAACCAATGAAGGAAGATTTTCTGTTATTGTTCTTAATAGGGGTAAGCAATGTTTGCACACTTGTGAACCAACCTGTCTGTGTAAGTCTCCAAGTATACTTGAACTTTTATAATAAAGTGATAGTAAAGTCTTGTTATTATTTAATTTGTTTAAAAATAACAAACATGTTATATTGACCTACCTGCTCTGTGCAGTGGTTTTTGCACAGAGCAGCCCGGATCCTCCTCTTCTCAGGTCTCTCGCTGGACCTCTTACCGAGTGCCCCCGAAGCAAGCAGCTTGCTTGGGGGCACCCGAGCTAAGCCACTGCTTGTCCCTGCCCCCTCTCTCTCCCCATTTGCTCACTGACATTGACAGCAGTGGGAGCCATTGTGCCCACTGCTCTGTCTCTGCTAATCAAGGAGGGAGAGTCCCGGCGAGCCGAGGCTCTTGTGCAACATTGCTTGATCGAGATGGGGCTCAGGTACTTAAGGGGGCTGCTGCACACAGGTGTTTTTTTTATCTTCATGCATAGAAAACTTCTGCATTTAGAACCACTTTAAGATCCCTGCCATTTGATATTAAAGCCACACTACACATTAAAGTGGACCTAAACTCAAAAAGTAAAGATTTTCTATATTATAGGGGATATCTAGAAATGTTAATTGTGCCTAAAAAGTGCCCTGAAAGATTTATGAAAAGCCCACTCCAATCATGCATGTGTTTACTAAGCATACATTTGCTGTTAAAAGTATCTAATGCTTTTCAAAAATTAATTCAGTGAAAGCAACAAAATACCAGTCTCCAGGATGTCTGAAAAAAACAACCCTGATCAAAAAGTGGCCATATATAGGGATTACTACAGGCAGTCTGCGGAAGATGTGCATGCGCACAAAACGCGCAGGGAGAAGCCTGATAGGCTGGCGTCACCACATTGCATTTTCTTCCCAGAGGGGCGGCCATCTTGGTATGTTCGGCCCTTTTTTTATTTTGCATTATCCACATGGGAATCTTTTACTAGGTATGCCTTTTAAGTTGAATACATTACTACACTGTGATATGATCTTTTGGCTCTGTGTGGTGAGCTATTCCCTGCATAGGACAATTTGCCCGGACGTGTCTGACTGTTGCCTTGTCTATCTACTGTGGGGAGTGTTAATTATATCAGGTGGATTTTTGTGCTTGCTCTGGTGCGTGCATAGTGGTGATGGAATTAGTGCACTTGTGGGTACACGTGCGTCTTCATCATCACACCAAGGAGCACTTGCACAGATGTCCATGTTGGAAGCATCTTTGCTTGGACTCATTTGAACTTTCATTTATGATTTTTTGCATATTTTGCACTTTACTTAGTTTATGAGTTACAAAATGAACCAAATATTTAGTTTAGTTTATAGTTTATAATTGTTTTGCATATGGTGGGATATCCACATATGCTCATTTTTTCATAATATTTGGGAAGCATTGCACTGCTTTTGTATTTTTGAATACTACTCTAGTAGTAGTCTGCACTAGTTGCATGTTAAAAGAGAAGTATGAGATTTAGAAAAAAAACAAAACATTTATACTCGATCCAATTTTGCATCTGTCCCCCTCCAGCTCTGCACTGAGAACTGCTGATCATTCAGTTCTCAGTGTTCTGTGAGCAGAGAGGCGGGGACTGTCAGTCTCTGGCTCTCTGCTCTGCCCCTCCAGTGCTCACTGGAGCACTGGGCTGTGTAGGGGGCGGATGGACTGGCTCAGGCTCTCAGCAGATCTCTGAAAACCTGAGTCAGCTGTCGGCCCAAAATAGCTTTGGCTATACTTTTCTGTCTCTGAGTCAGGAGGAGATACATGAAGCATGAGGACTGTGCATAGCTAAGTTAACTGTTCCTATCAACCTGTGCTCAGAACAGTGTTCTTCAGTCAATACAATCTGTAGCATGGTGATCCAATAGAAAAATGGTTGCAGTGTTAGGACTGCAGATGTGTGAACATACATGTGAATGAAAACTTTGGGATGCTACTGCAATTACAAGCACAGACAGTCCAGTTTTTATCCAGATGTAGGGAAGTACAGAATTATTTAAGATCATTTACAAATTGGTTGGTAGGCAGTATTATTTCTTTTGAAGAAAGGGGTACTCCCTTAGGTCCTCCCAATCTTCCATATCTAGCTTTGGGAAATCCACCCGCCACTTGGCCTGTAAAGTCTCCAGACCAGTATGTACCAACGGCAGAAATGCCATATATATATATATATATATATATATATATATATATATATATATATATATATATATATATATATATATATATATATATATATATTAGACAGGGGTTTAACCAGCTCGTCATCTCGCAACAGGGATTCCAAGTTAGATTGGAGGAGTATTATTGACTGGGACCCAAATTGAGAAGAGAATGCATGTCTGAGCTGAAGGCATCTAAAAAAGTGTTGATTGGATAACTTACATTTTTGTTTAAGCGCGTCAAAAAGAAGGATAGCCCGTTCTCACATATGTGTTCAATTGCCTTAATGTCCTTTGTTGCCCAAATTCTCGGATCAGGGAAAGAGTGGAATTCCGCCAGTAACAGATTGCACCACAAAGGGGTAAAGTAACCGGGGACCACCTATTTGGTTTCCCACTATTTCTACACACTTGTAAATTTTTTTTTTTAATTGCCATACCCGTATTACTGATTTCATAAAATATGTGAGAACTAAAGGTGTTTGGAGGAGTCTGTACAGTGCATTTGTTAGTGGCAAAATACAAACATAAACTCAGTGCTGACCCCACAAACACTCCTTCAATAAAATCAGTCTATGTCAAAGTTCTCTGGTTCTAGGTGTTGTATGTATCTATGTCTTTGTAGGTTTCATTTCTCAGTGGCTCATAGGACCCAAGAGAAGCAGCCTCCAGCACTATTGAGGCATTTGTATCAGCAGAGTTCACCCGATTATGGGCATGTGTTATGGGCAAAAAAAATGGGGAAAATCCGAGCAGGCTAATCCCCTCCTCCGTCCAGGGCCTCCAGATGATTGATTAGCCAAACCTGGGATTATTTGATTTCCACAAGAATGAAGAAATAATAGTATCCAATTGACTATAAAAATGTTTAGGTATCCAAACCGAGGTGTGTCTTATGACATAACAAGACAGGGAGGAATTTAATTTTAACTAAATTTATTGTACTAATTAGAGATAAAGGGAGGTCACCCCAAGCACGTGGTTTGGATTTGAGCTTTATGAGAAGGGGGTAAGATTTAATTTGATAAAGTCCAAAACATTGGAGGTACGGTGATCCCCAGATAACAAAACCACGGGGCTCAGGACAAAGGAAGAGAGGGGTCTGCCCGCCCGACTAGCCTCCGGGTCAATAGACAAAAGTTGAGATTATCCCCAATTAACTTTCAGTCCATATAAGACTGAAAAATCGGGAGAAAATATTAAAGATATACCGTATTTATCGGCATATAACACGCACTTTTTTCCCCTGAAAATCAGGGGAAAATCGTGGGTGCGTGTTATAGGCCGATACCCCCCCAATTATGTGTGATCGGAGCGATCGCGGCAATTGCCGCGATCGCCGCCGACATACACAGCAGTGTGGAAATTCAAATACGGCGCCGAGACTGCAGTGTCTCGGCGGAGCGGAGCTACACATAGCCGAGAGTCTTCGGGTTTTTTCGGCGCCGCTTACAGTCCCGCCCATAGGGCGGAACTGGGCGGGACTGTAAGCGGCGCCGAGAAAACCCGAAGACTCTCGGCTATGTGTATCAGCGCTCCGCCGAGACACTGCAGTCTCGGCGCCATATTTAAATTTACACAGGGCTGTGTATGACGGCAGGGATCGCGGCGATCCCGCAAGGCTGCACGGGGGGGCAAGGCTGCATGGAGGCAAAGCTGCACTGGGGCAAGGCTGCACTGGGGCAAGGCTGCACTGGGGCAAGGCTGCACTGGGGCAAAGCTGCACTGGAGCAAGGCTGCACTGGGGCAAAGCTGCACTGGAGAAAAGCTGCACTGACAAGGCTGCACTGACAAGGCTGCACTGACATGGCTGCACTGACATGGCTGCACTGACATGGCTGCACTGACATGGCTGCACTGACAAGGCTGCACTGGGGCAAAGCTGCACTGACAAGGCTGCAATGGACACTGGGGCAAGGCTGCACTGACACTGACAAGGCTGCAGATGGACACCGATAACGCTGCATTGATGGGCATTTTAATGTAAGTCTTTCTTCCTTAAACTTTACTCCTAAAAGTTTTTTTCCTTAAAATTCCCTCCTTAACTTGGGTGCGTGTTATACGCCGATAAATACGGTATCTATTACCGTATATACTCGAATAAGTCGAGTTTTTCAGCACATTTTTTTGTGCTGAAAGTGCCCCCCTCGACTTATACTCGAGTCAAGCACTTTTCTGCAGCAAAAAATTTCATTTTCCGAACTGACTTTGGGGCCCTGTATCTCAGGGCCACTTGGTGCTAGGAACCCCAAATTTGGTGTGCAAACCAAGTGGAACTGGTACCACAATATATCCAAAGATGGAGTACCTAGCACTAAGTGGCCCCAAGATACAGGGCCCCAAAATTGGTTCTGAAAATGTCATTCTCTGCTGCAGAAAAGTGCTTGACATTTTCTGAACTGACTTTGGGGCCCCGTATCTCAGGGCCACTTAGAGCTAGAAACCCCAAATTTGGAGTGCAAACCCAGTGGAACTGGTACCATAACATATCCAAAGATGGAGTTCCTAGCACCAAGTGGCCCCGAGATACGGGGCCCCAAAGCCGGTTCGGAAAATGTCATTCTCTGCTACAGAAAAGTGCTTGACATTTTCTAAACCGATTTTTGGGGCCCTGTATCTCGGGGGCACTTGGTGCTAGAAACCCCAGCTATGGATATTTTATGGTGCTAGTACCACTGGGTGTGCACACTAAATTTGGGGTTCTTAGCAAGATACGGGGCCCCAAATTTGGTCAACTGTGTCCATCTGCAGCAATGTCATTTTGGGACCCTTTGGGTTCAGAGACCCAAAATTTTGGCTGCAGCTAAGGGGCATCTAGGAACCCTTAACTACCGAGTTTGAAGTTCAGGGGACCTATGGCTGCAAATGGGCACAGTGAGGCATGCAAATGGGCACAGTGAGGCTGCAAATGGGCATTGATGACCCTCTTTTCCACTTACAGTAGCTGTGCATTTCTCACCCTCGTCTTATACTCGGGTCAATAAGTTTTTCCCATTTTTTTGTGGTAAATTAGGGCCTCGACTTATACTCGGAACGACTTATACTTGAGTATATATGGTATATATATATATATATATATATATATATATATATATATATACACACACATACATACACACATACACACACACACACACATATATATATATATATATATATATATATATATATACACTGTATTTATTGGTGTATAACACTCACTTTTTCACCATGAAAATTGGGTGCAAATAGTGCGTGCATGTTATACGCCAATACTTCAGTTTTAGCTGCCTCGGAGGGGGGAGGGGGGGCAGGACGAGCACCGTCAGATTACATAAAGTGAGAATCTCCTCTTTACTTGGCGGCCTCTGTAATAGGAACTCCCGTCTCCTGGGCCTCCATTGGACCACTGTTCTGTGTATCATAAGAGATTCTCACTGTATGTAATCTGTCGGCGCTCGTCCCGCCCCCCTCCCTGTCCCCTCTGGGCTGCAGAGGGGCATCGATCAGACTGCACTGATAGCAATGGTGAGGCTGCTGCATTGATGGCAATGGTGAGGCTGCTGCACTGATGGCAATAGTGAGGCTGCTGCATTGATTGCAATGGTGAGGCTGCATTGATGTGGACTGATGAGGCTGCATTGATGGCACTTGTGAGGCTGCAGATGGGCATTGATCAGGCTGCATTGATGGCAATGGTGAGGCTGCAGATGGGCACTGATCCTTATTTTGCTTCAAAGTTCCTTATTTAAAAATTTTTTTTCCTGAAACTTCCCTCTTAAAATGAATGTGCGTGTTATACGCCTGTGCGTGTTATATGCCGATAAATACGGTATATATAGTTTTTTAGTTATGGTATCTACGTATGCCCTGCACAGTAGTAAATTTACGGAGGGCGATGGCAGGGTGCTCCATCACCAGGGCGAACAGAAATGACAAGAGCAGATACCCCTGTCTGTCTACATAACAGCGAGCCCCTGTGCGTCAACGTGTTTCGCTGTTTAGCTTAGTCAGGACACATTCAGGGCTTGATGGAAAAAACAGGTCTCACTACCTAAAATAAAACATGTAGATAAGACTTTGTATAACAACACATATTTAAAATGGATCATTATCATATCCGAGCGACATCTGCAGCACCTACAAAAATACCTTGCAACAGGTATCACCATATATAGTATTCAGACACTTGGGTATATTGGGCTAGACGTAGACTGAAAAAATTGTTTACAACAATAAGAATTAGTCTCATAATAAAAGCATACTTCAAACTGAAAAAAGCATATATAATAAATATACACACTGGCTCACAATATTGTATACCACATACTGTATATTAATAATATTAATGGGTAAAAAGAACCCAATCAGCAAAAAATTATGAAGGAAGAAAAACACAAAGGGGAGGGGGTGATGATGTGGACACAGCTAATGGGGCCACAGCAGTAATATAGATATTTGGCCAAGCACAAATGCATGTGCATAGGTACAAACCAAAGGCCCAGATTGCAATCAGCAAGTACTAGTGAGGCTGTAACAAATTCGCTAGTCCCACAAAGCCACCTAAAAAGAAGGAAAAACAGTATAGTATCAGGTTGATATACCCCAGCAAAAAAGCCTATGAAGCTACATGTATTGTGTCGAACGATGCTGTTCATGCTTACCATAGCCTGCAATGTATCCAAGCCCCCCCACCGGGAACAAGAACACAGGTCCACCACATTAGGATGTGACAGAAGAGGGCTATTCATAGCCCTATAGGTCCGGTTTAGACCCAGCTACAGGGCATTGCACGTGGCACGGGTCATAATTTGGGCAACGGTGCCTCTGTTTGACGTCAGCGGACTCAAAGCCAGAGCTCAGCAGCCCCCACGAAGTGCCAAATAAACAGAGCAGAATACAGGAAAAGGCACCCAATCTAAAAGCATCCCACATGAGACACAACACACGCAGAGGAAGGGGAGGAAACGGAGGAAACTGGGCGGATCCAAACAAAACCCACAACACAGCTCACTCACAAAGCAGCATTGGTAAAGCCAACAAGCGCGTTGTGACATGAAAAGACAAGAAAAATATAGCAATACACAAGTGCGGAAAATTTGTGTATCTGCACATAAGTCAGGGGCCATAGATAGTTCATTTGAGTAAAAAATATATAAAAACTGCGATATAATAGAGTGTCAAAGTGAAAAAAGAAAAGTGTGTGAGTGTGGCGCTGTCCCAAAGTTGCAGAAGAAATGTCTGCATATATACAGTTTTATCAAAAGTGTCACGTGTGTATTCCTTTAACTGAAATATGTATGGCAGTTATTACCACTCCTGTGGGTTAAAGTGACTGGTGATTTAAACATGAGAAGCATAATGTGGGGTGTCTACTTTCCAAAATGGGGTCATTTGGGGGGGTTTTGTGCCACCTGGGCATTCCATGGCCTCCGAAACTGTGATAGGCAGTGAAGAGTGAAATCAAAAATTCACGCCCTTAGAAATCCTGAAGGCGGTGATTGGTTTTCGGGGCCCCGTACGCGGCTAGGCTCCCAAAAAGTCTCACACATGTGGTATCCCCGTACTCAGGAGAAGCAGCAGAATGTATTTTGGGGTGTAATTTCACATATTTCCATGGCATGTTTGAGCAATATATCATTTAGTGACAACTTTGTGCAAAAAAAAAAAAAAAACTTGTCTCTTTCCCGCAACTTGTGTCGCAATATAAAATATTCCATGGACTCGACATGCCTCTCAGCAAATAGCTTGGGGTGTCTACTTTCCAAAATGGGGTCATTTGGGGGGGTTTTGAACTGTCCTGGCATTTTATGCACAACATTTAGAAGCTTATGTCACACATCACCCACTCTTCTAACCACTTGAAGACAAAGCCCTTTCTGACACTTATTGTTTACATGAAAAAGTTTTTTTTTTTTGCAAAAAAATTACTTTGAACCCCCAAACATTATATATTTTTTTAAAGCAAATGCCCTACAGATTAAAATGGTGGGTGTTTCATTTTTTTTTTTCACACAGTAATTGCGCAGCGATTTTCCAAACGCATTTTTTGGGGAAAAAACACACTTTTTTTAATTTTAATGCACTAAAACACGCTATATTGCCCAAATATTTGAAGAAATAAAAAAGATGATCTTAGGCCGAGTACATGGATACCAAACATGACATGCTTTAAAATTGCGCACAAACGTGCAGTGGCAACAAAATAAATACATGTTTAAAAGCCTTCAAAAGCCTTTACAGGTTACCACTTTAGATTTACAGAGGAGGTCTACTGGAAAAATTATTGCCCTCGATCTGACCTTCGCGGTGATACCTCACATGCATGGTGCAATTGCTGTTTACGTTTGACGACAGACCGCCGCTTGCGTTTGCCTTAGCGCGAGAGCAGGGGGCGACAGGGGTGTTTTTTTTTTTGTTTTTTTTTTTCTTTATTATTTTTTTGCTTTTTTAATCTTACTTTTAAACTGTTCCTTTCATATTTTTTTTTTTAATCATTTTTATTGTTATCTCGGGGAATGTAAATATCCCCTATGATAGCAATAGGTAGCGACAGGTACTCTTTTTTTGAAAAAATTGTGGTCTATTAGACCCTAGATCTCTCCTCTGCCCTCAAAGCATCTGACCACACCAAGATCGGTGTGATAAAATGCTTCCCCAATTTCCCAATGGCGCTATTTACATCCGGCGAAATCTAAGTCATGAAATACTCGTAGCTTCTGGTTTCTTAGGCCATAGAGATGTTTGGAGCCACTCTGGTCTCTGATCAGCTCTATGGTCAGCTGGCTGAATCACCGGCTGAATTCTCAGGTTCCCTGTTGAGACAGGAGAGCCAGAGAAAAACACGGAAGACGGTGGGGGGGGTCATTCCCTCCCACGGCTTGTAAAAGCAGTCTAGAGGCTAATTAGCCGCTAGGATTGCTTTTACATGAAAGCCGACCGCTGGCTGAAAAGAATGATACCAAGATGATACCTAAACCTGCAGGCATCATTCTGGTATAACCACTCAAAGTCGTGAATGGCGTACCTGAAGACAAAAAAATGGTTAACAATGGTTAACAATAAAGCACAGTAAAGTGTAAATAATTACACACCTGAAAAACAAACATGATAAAACATAATAACAATAACAATAACAATAAAACATTGCAGAATAGAATACAGTAAAAAAGAGCAGAACAATAGAGAGAGAGAATAGAGAGAGAGAGAGAACAATAAAACAACAACTATTTTTTTCTATTTCATATATTTTTTTTTTTTTACACTTTTTTTGTAACTAACTTTTATAACGGTAACCGGTTCCAGGTTCGGGTCTCTCAAAATGCGATGGCATCTTGGGAGACCCTGTGAAAGTCTGCCTAGTCTGTACAATGCTGTACCCTACGCTAATACTCAACTAGTGAATGGTAGCGTTCAAAACATTCACCAATGCAAAGGCCAGGATTTTCAGGACAGGAGGGACAATAATAGCGGGTGTCACGCCTATATCCGCGCTTGCTGCAGACACAACATCTTTTTTGGGGGGTTCGTTGGGTAGGGGTACTCGGGAGGACATAAAAATGCCTCTCATGCAGCCGACTGCATTTGGTTGGGGATGTGAATGGGGGAAGTACGGGCGCTGCAGAAGCGGTGGGTTCCCAATTAGGATTGGCGAATGCAGCAGGAAGGGCACTATGGGCACGACGGGCCTGTGTTTGTCTTTTTGGTGGCGGCGGGACACTACTTGTGCTTGCCACCTCACCAGCTTCAACTGCACTTATGGGACTCGCCACGTCACCACGTGTTACTGCAGTGCTGGTTTGACTACGACCGGGGTGTACTAGGCCGCTGGCGCTTGCCAGTTCACCAAAACGCTACCAAAAAACTGTTAGCGATCGCAGGGATCAGGCCTGACTCTGCGAACGCTGCAGTTATGCGTTTAGTGTTTTGTAAGTGACAGTGATCGATCGATACTGCACTTGGGTGGGCTGGGCTGGGCCGGGCGGAGGGGCAAAACGCAGGTGCTAGCAGGTATCTGGGCTGATCCCGCTAACACTGCGTTTTTGGGAACCCTAAACTGCTGGTGACGCTAGTATAGATCTGATCGGATCAGATATTGATGCGATCAGATACTATACCACTAAGGGAGGTGTACGGTGCGTGCGTGGGTGTTAGCGGTACTGGCGCTAATCTGACGCTGCCTGGGGCTGGTGCTTGCCAGTTCACCAAAATACTACCAAAAAAACTGTTAGCGATCGCAGGGACCAGGCCTGACTCTGCGAACGCTGCAGTTATGCGTTTAGTGTTTTGTAAGTGACAGTGATCGATCGATACTGCACTTGGGTGGGCTGGGCCGGGCGGAGGGGCAAAACGCAGGTGCTAGCAGGTATCTGGGCTGATCCCGCTAACACTGCGTTTTTGGGAACCCTAAACTGCTGGGGACGCTAGTATAGATCTGATCGGATCAGATATTGATCCGTTCAGATACTATACCACTAAGGGAGGCGTATGCTGCGTGCGTGGGTGTTAGCGGTACTGGCGCTAACCTGACGCTGCCTGGGGCTGGTGCTTGCCAGTTCACCAAAATGCTACCAAAAAAACTGTTAGCGATCGCAGGGATCAGGCCTGACTCTGCGAACGCTGCAGTTATGCGTTTAGTGTTTTGTAAGTGACAGTGATCGATCGATACTGCACTTGGTTGGGCTGGGCGGAGGCACAAAACGCAGGTGCTAGCAGGTATCTGGGCTGATCCCGCTAACACTGCGTTTTTGGGAACCCTAAACTGCTGGGGACGCTAGTATAGATCTGATCGGATCAGATATTGATGCGTTCAGATACTATACCACTAAGGGAGGTGTATGCTGCGTGCGTGGGTGTTAGCGGTACTGGCGCTAATCTGACGCTGCCTGGGGCGACGCATATCACCGCCGGGCGATCGGGGGGCTAAACCTTTATTCGGTAATAAACGGCAGGTGCCCTGACACTATAAAAAATAAACAAACTAACCAGCGTCAACCGTAACGGTTATACGGTGATCAGTGGTGAAAGGGTTAACTAGGGGGCAATCAAGGGGTTAAAACATTTATTAGGTAGTATATGGGGGTCCCTGACGCTATAAAACGCTGACGGCGAACCTAAATATTTACCTAACTAACTAGCGTCACCAGCGACACTAATACAGCGATCAGAAAAATGATCGCTTAGCAACACTGGTGACAGGGGGTGATCAAGGGGTTAAAACTTTATTAGGGGGGGTTAGGGGGGTATCCTAGACCTAAAGGGGGGTAATACTAACTGTCCCAACACAGTAACTGTCACAAACTGACACCTAGCAGTAATCAGAAAAAAAAAAAAAAACAAAAAAAAAAAAAACTGCTGGTGTCAGTTTGTGACAGGGGGGGGGGGGTGATTGGGGGGGGGATCGGGGGGCGATCGGGGGGGGGATCGGGGTGTTTTGTGTGCCTGGCATGTTCTACTGTGTGTGTAGTGTTTGTGCACTCACAGTGAAGTCTTCTCTCCTCGGGCCGGAACGGAAATTACCGAGCCGAGGAGAGATGACATCATTTCCTTTGCTGCTGTTTAGCATACAGCAGCAAAGGAATGATTCGATTGGCCGGCGGCGATCGCGAGGGGGGGGCCACGAACGGATGGTCTCCCCCTCATCACCGATCGCCGCTGGACAAAAGACGACCGCCTCGGGCACCGGGGGGGGGTCCGATCGGACCCCCCACCCGCGGAAGGCAAATCACGTACCCTGTACGTGATTTTGCCTGTCCGTGCCACTTTGCCGACGTACATCGGCGTGAGGCGGTCGTCAAGTGGTTAAAATGTTGTTCTACAAACGTTGCAAATAACAAAGTGGCAAGTGCCCTATGAAGAGGTCACTCTGAAAAGTGCTAAACACACGTGCCATGCAAATGGTTCTATGATAGTAAACAGTTCATATGGGTAAGTCCCCGGTGCACTACAAGTGAAAAAAGGCGTCCTTTGTGGGATTCCTCAAAGCATACAACAGGTGTTAATCCAGTGCTGGTGTCTCGCGTTGTGATTGTGCAGAGACTCACCAGCTGTATATCCCCTGCAGGGGTAACGAGTAGTCACAGTATGTGCCACTGTGCAGCAGTGCTTGGCAAGACCAGGACCAGGATGATATCATAAGGACATAAGAAGAAAGGATTCCATAGTGTGAAACCGTTTAAAACCACTATTTATTAGGTCAGATAAAAAGGGTACTCACATTGTAATGGAAAAAATGAGCGGTGTACAATGCTTACAAAGATGTTCCTAAGCGTCAGCTTTGCAGGGAGATGTCAGCAAGGGGTTCAGTCAAAGGCCACGCCCTACGTACGTTTCGTCACTCGGACTTCTACGGGAGCGTGGTCCCTGCATCGTCTCCCCTATCTTTATATGCTGTGCGGTCCTTAGTGCACCTGTGTTCCAGCGGCCATATTTGGTATGTGTTTGTGTTCCAGCGGCCATGTTTTTGTGTGTCGGTGGCCATTTTCCCTGGGACAATGCAGACCGAAGCCCGCAGCCCCAATGAAGTGATTAAATCCCCGTGGAACAGCCTGATACAGCGCTGGTTTCCTGGTGACACCTTACTAATATATGGGTCCATTGCATGTGTGTCACAGTAGTAACTATTACGTTATTTATGCACAATTCTCCCGCACAGAATATAGGTGTGTAGTAAATGGTTTGCCCTTACTTAGGAAACCTAGACAATAGTAATATAGACAACAGTAATATACTAAACCATATTAAAAATATTAAAATTGTGGTTCTACAAAATTAATGACATGACATATATCCTAGCAATACTAGTGGGGATGTAGCCATTTCTGTCTGTATCTTTAAAGTGCGTCTTTGTGCTAAGGTGTCCATCTTCTTTAAATATCTGGAGGTCGAGGTAGTTAATGTTACGCCTGCTCCAGTTCCCAGAAAAGGATAAACCATAAATGTTATGGTTTAATTCATGCCCGTGCCGTAAACAGTATGTGGGACGCACTACCAGAAAACTGCACATTAGAATTAGAGAACACGTCACAAACATAAAGAACGGTTTTAAAAAACATAGCGTATCCAGACATTTTAGAGATCATCACAATAGGGACCCCAGTGGTATGCTTTTTTACGGAATTGACAAAATTAAAGGACACTGGAGGGGTGACAACAAGAAAACAAAGGTGTCACAAAATGAGACCAGATGGATCTTCCAGCTAGACACACTTCAACCGTCTGGAATGAACATAGATGTGGATCTCAATTGTTTTCTTACCAATTACTGAACGCCTTTTATAAGAAACCCCCCTTTTCTGATGATAAACGCTCCTTATCTCTTTTTTAATGATAATGCTCCTCTCTTTGATGATAATGCTCCCCTTATTGGCTAACAAGTTATTCAAAATACTTTTAGTATTCTAACATACACCTACTACCTGTCTGATTATAACTGGTACATGATTTTCTTGTCTCGCTTTTTCACATACTTTTAAACATATTTTTATCTATTTTTATATATATCTTCTTAATAAATTTTTTTTTTTTTTTTTTTAATTTTTAGCATTTTTTAGCATTTTAAATATAACTATTTGCCTGTTTGTATATCGTATTGCTAGGATATATGTCATGTCATTAATTTTGTAGAACCACAATTTTAATATTTTTAACCACTTGAGCCCCGGACCATTATGCTGCCTAAGGACCAGAGGTCTTTTTCCAATTTGGCACTGCGTCGCTTTAACTGCTAATTGCGCGGTCATGCAATGCTGTACCCAAACGAAATTTGCGTCCTTTTCTTCCCACAAATAGAGCTTTCTTTTGATGGTATTTGATCACCTCTGCGGTTTTTATTTTTTGCGCTATAAACGGAAAAAGACCGAAAATTTTGAAAAAAAATGATATTTTCTACTTTTTGTTATAAAAAAAATCCAATAAACTAAATTTTAGTCATACATTTAGGCCAAAATGTATTCGGCCACATGTCTTTGGTAAAAAAAATGTCAATAAGCGTATATTTATTGGTTTGCGCAAAAGTTATAGCGTCTACAAACTAGGGTACATTTTCTGGAATTTACACAGCTTTTAGTTTATGACTGCCTATGTCATTTCTTGAGGTGCTAAAATGGCAGGGCAGTACAAACCCCCCCAAATGACCCCATTTTGGAAAGTAGACACCCCAAGGAAATTGCTGAGAGGCATGTTGAACCCATTGAATATTTATTTTTTTGTCCCAAGTGATTGAAAAATGACAAAAAAAAAAAAAAATATTTACAAAAAGTCGTCACTAAATGATATATTGCTCACACAGGCCATGGGCCTATGTGGAATTGCACCCCAAAATACATTTAGCTGCTTCTCCTGAGTATGGGGATACCACATGTGTGGGACTTGGGGTGCTTGGGGTGTCTACTTTCTGCTGGGGACGCTAGTATAGATCTGATCGGATCAGATATTGATCCGTTCAGATACTATACCACTAAGGGAGGCGTATGCTGCGTGCGTGGGTGTTAGCGGTACTGGCGCTAACCTGACGCTGCCTGGGGCTGGTGCTTGCCAGTTCACCAAAATGCTACCAAAAAAACTGTTAGCGATCGCAGGGATCAGGCCTGACTCTGCGAACGCTGCAGTTATGCGTTTAGTGTTTTGTAAGTGACAGTGATCGATCGATACTGCACTTGGGTGGGCTGGGCGGAGGCACAAAACGCAGGTGCTAGCGGGTATCTGGGCTGATCCCGCTAACACTGCGTTTTTGGGAACCCTAAACTGCTGGGGACGCTAGTATAGATCTGATCGGATCAGATATTGATCCGATCAGATACTATACCACTAAGGGAGGCGCATGCTGCGTGCGTGGGTGTTAGCGGTACTGGCGCTAATCTGACGCTGCCTGGGGCGACGCATATCACCGCCGGGCGATCAGGGGGCTAAACCTTTATTCGGTAATAAACGGCGGGTGCCCTGACACTATAAAAAATAAACGAACTAACCAGCGTCAACCGTAACGGTTATACGGTGATCAGTGGTGAAAGGGTTAACTAGGGGGCAATCAAGGGGTTAAAACATTTATTAGGTAGTATATGGGGGTCCCTGTCGCTATAAAACGCTGACGGCGAACCTAAATATTTACCTCACTAACTAGCGTCACCAGCGACACTAATACAGCGATCAGAAAAATGATCGCTTAGTGACACTGGTGACAGGGGGTGATCAAGGGGTTAAAACTTTATTAGGTGGGGTTAGGGGGGTACCCTAGACCTAAAGGGGGGTAATACTCACTGTCCCAACACTGTAACTGTCACAAACTGACACTATGCAGTAATCAGAAAAAAAAAAAAAAAAAAAACTGCTGGTGTCAGTTTGTGACAGGGGGGGGGGTGATTGGGGGGGGGATCGGGGGGCGATCGGGGGGGGGATCGGGGTGTTTTGTGTGCCTGGCATGTTCTACTGTGTGTGTGTGTGTTGGTGCACTCACATAGATGTCTTCTCTCCTCGGGCCGGAACGGAAAATACCGAGCCGAGGGGAGATGACATCACTTCCTTTGCTGCTGTTTAGCATACAGCAGCAAAGGAGTGTTCTCATTGGCCGGCGGCGATCGCGAGGGGGGGGCCACGAACGGATGGTCTCCCCCTCATCACCGATCGCCGCTGGACATACGTACGTAGGGCGTGGCCTTTGACTGAACGCCTTGCTGACATCTCCCTGCAAAGCTGACGCTTAGGAACATCTTTGTAAGCATTGTACACCGCTCATTTTTTCCATTACAATGTGAGTACCCTTTTTATCTGACCTAATAAATAGTGGTTTTAAACGGTTTCACACTATGGAATCCTTTCTTCTTATGTCCTTATGATATCACCCTGGTCCTGGTCTTGCCAAGCACTGCTGCACAGTGGCACATACTGTGACTACTCGTTACCCCTGCAGGGGATATACAGCTGGTGAGTCTCTGCACAATCACAACGCGAGACACCAGCACTGGATTAACACCTGTTGTATGCTTTGAGGAATCCCACAAAGGACGCCTTTTTTCACTTATAGTGCACCGGGGACTTACCCATATGAACTGTTTACTATCATAGAACCATTTGCATGGCACGTGTGTTTAGCACTTTTCAGAGTGACCTCTTCATAGGGCACTTGCCACTTTGTTATTTGCAACGTTTGTAGAACAACATTTTAATATTTATTTATTTAGCACTAGACACTTTAGAATTTTTTGCATGTCACGTGTGATGTATTTATTGCAACTTTGTGTTTTCTAGTGTTTAGACACAGACCGCTTCATGCTCTTAGCAGTGGTTAATACTGTTTTTTCCTTTTGAGGGAATATAGCACTAGACACCTTGGATGCGATTTATTGCACTCATTATGCTTCTCATGTTTAAATCACCAGTCACTTTAACCCACAGGAGTGGTAATAACTGCCATACATATTTCACTTAAAGGAATACACACGTGACACTTTTGATAAAACTGTATATATGCAGACATTTCTTCTGCAACTTTGGGACAGCGCCACACTCACACACTTTTCTTTTTTCACTTTTTCCGCTCATTCCACCCCCTGTGGAGTCAGCGTATGTGAGGGCAGCAGTCTATCAATTTAGGAATATACTTCCCACCTAGGCTTCTAATTACACCCATTAGCGCGGACTCCCTATTTCCTCTGTTACATAATAGAGTGTCACCCACATAGAAGAAAATAAAAGGTAAAAAGACGCGCCCCAAATGTCACACGAATATGCAAATTGAGCCAAAGAAAAGAGTTGCCTTGCTCGAATGTTATTATAGCTATAGTGTCAATCACATAAAAAAATTTGTCCAAAGTTATATAATATAAACATATTATAAAAATTAACAAGCTAAATATTTCATATATTATCTCCATCCTTATTAAGAAAATGTTGGCATGAATTATAGAGGGCAAAAAACAAGAAGAATTATGAGTAGTGATCAAGCAGATCCTAAAGGACATGTGTTCATTAAAAATGAACAGATGAGCTTGATGGAGGGGTGATTGTTGTATAATCACACACTATAGACAGGGTCTGAAACTCAAATGTCATATTTGAAGGCCACGTGGTGGCCTATGGCCGTATTAAGAAGACCGCATGTAGCATAATACATGTGGTCTTTCATCCTTTTCCATAGGAGTCTTATAGTCTTGCCAATATAGAAAGCTCCACATTGGCAGAGAATTATATATGCAATTCCCTTAGTTTGACAAGGTATGTGTTTTTCTCCCTTCGTAATTTTTTTCTGTTTTGGGTTCTTTTTACCCGTTAATATTCTTAATATATGTGGTATACAATATTGTGATAAGAAAAAAAGACTGCGCTGGAAAAAAACTTAAAAGAAGCTGCAACAAAGTGAAATACACACAAATACAAAGTAGAAAACAAAAATGGTTGCGCTCTATACACTAAACCTCATAACCGTGATAATAAGTGAATCAGTTACTGATAACTGAAAGATAGTCCCACAAATAAATGTGGCACTATAAATGTTCAGTGACTATGTATAATTCCAAATGACAGTCAATCAAAATTCCAATCGACCAATCGATAAAAAGGTGAGTATATCAAATTGTGATCAGTTCCAAGAAACAATGTGACATTGCTTGACAAACCCAACACCATAAGAATTGTGCGCTTACCAGCTGCACAGACAAGTAGCAACACCCTTCATTACCTTGGGCTCTTGGCCTGGAAATCAGACAACTCCTGTCTGTGAGAGCAAAAGGGAGCACAAGGTCATATCAAACTAAAGAGGAAGGCAACGATGGAGAAACAGTTGGAATTGGAATTATGAAATCTCTCAATGCAGTGCATTCTCTTCCTTATAATGAGGGTGTTGCTGCTGTCATCTATCTGAGGCTGGATTGCTGAAAAGACAGGATCTCATCTTGCTATTTGATTGCCCCTGTGGGGAATGCCTGTATGACCTGTTAGCTCAGAGGTCCACGAAGTAAGCCACGCTTGCACCACCACACATTGAGCCCTATACAAGCTCTCAGTGGAGGATTTGTTCTGTTAAAGTCCAGACCAAGAAAAACTACCCCGCAGATGCTGTGATTGGACCGATATCGGAATACCTGTCTGTGCAGCTGCTAAGCGCACAATTCTTATGGTGGTGGGTCTATCATGTCACATTGATTCTTGGAACTGATCACAATTTGATATACTCACCTTTTTATCGATTGGTCGATTGGAATTTTGATTGACTGTCATTTGGAATTATAAATTGTCACTGAACATTTATAGTACCACATTTATTTGTGGGACTATCTTTCAGTTATCAGTAGCTGATTCACTTATTATCATGGTTATGAGGTTTAGTGTATAGAGAGCAACCATTTTTGTTTTATACAATATTGTGAGCCAATGAGTACCGTATTTATCGGCGTATAACACGCACTTTTTTCCCCTTAAAATCAGGGGAAAGTTGCAGGTGCGTGTTATACGCCGATCCCTGCCGATCCGGAGCTGTCACTTCTTCAAAATCGCGGACCGCGATTTGAAAATGGCGCCGCCGGCGCCGAAGTACACAGAGCCGGTCCTCGGCTCTTTCCGGCGGCTCTCGTTTACTTTCGGCTCCACTCGTAGTCCCGAGCGGAGCTATCCGAACCTACTCGGATAGCTCCGCTCGGGACTACGAGTGGAGCCGAAAGTAAACGAGAGCCGCCGGAAAGAGCCGAGGACCGGCTCTGTGTACTTCGGCGCCATTTTCAAATCGCGGTCCGCGATTTTGAAGATGTGACAGCAGGGACAGGGGATCCCAGGCTGCCCGGGGGGAAGGCTGCACGGGGGGAAGGCTGCACTGGGGAAGGCTGCACTGGGGAAGGCTGCACTAACATGGCTGCACTGACAAGGCTGCACTGACAAGGCTGCACTGACATGGCTGCACTGACAAGGCTGCACTGACAAGGCTGCACTGGGGAAGGCTGCACTGGGGAAGGCTGCACTGGGGAAGGCTGCACTGGGGAAGGCTGCACTGGGGAAGGCTGCACTGAGGAAGGCTGCACTGACAAGGCTGCACTGACATGGCTGCACTGACAAGGCTGCACTGACATGGCTGCAATGAAGGGCATTTAAATGTAAGTTTTTTTCCCTTCAACTTCCCTCCTAAAAGTTTTCTTTCCTTAAAATTCCCTCCTAAATTGGGGTGCGTGTTATACGCCGGTGCGTGTTATACGCCGATAAATACGGTATATTTATTATATATTCTTTTTTCAATTTGAAATATGCTTTTATTACGAGACCAATTCTTATTGTTGTAAACAATTTTTCCAGTCTACTTCTGGCCCAATATACCCAAGTGTCTGAATACTATATATGGTGATACCTGATGTGGACTTCTTTGCAAGGTATTTTTGTATGTGCTGTGGATGTCGCTTGGATATGATAATGATCCATTTTAAATGTGTGTTATTATACAAAGTCTTATCTATATGTTTTATTTTAGATAGTGAGATCTGTTTTTTTCCAACAAGCCCTGAATGTGTCCTGACGAAGCTTAACAGCGAAACGCGTTGATGCACAGGGGCTCACTGTTATGTATGTTTTTCCATGTTATGTATTATGTTTAGAGTTTACTATGCGTTTTTAATCCTCATTCTGTTTTTGCTCTGTGTGCACCATGTACTGTCATAAATAAAATATTTTTTTTATATTTACTTCTGTCCAATGTGCCTTTAATGCGCCTTGGGTTACTTTTGCCCATTTTTTTGTTGTTACCAAATTTCCTCTACAGATGCAGCCAAAGGAGTGCTCTTTTTTATAAAGAAGAAAATATTTTTGGACTATTTCCAGAAACAGATAGATGTCTCTAAATCCCTAGTAATAATTGAAAATAAAATTAGGAGGAAGACCATGCTTCCCCTAGAAAAATGGGATTTTAAATAGAGACATCAATGTCTGTTACCAAGGTAGACACGCAATGAATGAAATTTTGTTTAAGTATTACATTTTATTATCACATAATAGTATAAAAAAAATTGCATAATCAGCATTATACATAAACCATGGATGATACTGGATACAGAAAATAGCAAGCTGCTAGGATGTGCAGAAGGGCCGACATGTTTCGCAGTTTCCCGCTTCTTCAAAGGCACCACATACATCTACAATTTAATCTGGGTTACATAAAATATATCATTAATAACTTCATTTAAGAGTCATAATTAATGATCACTTGGTTGCTTAAATGTGGGTGCTTACCCAATTTGAGACTATAGATGCTTACACGGACAACTATGGCGAAATGCCATGGTCAGGACCCGACCACAGAGGCCAGCCAACTATAACAGCTACCCGGTGGAAGCCAGATCCACCACGATTGGATAGTGGAGGTATTGAATCGCGCAATTGCCAGGATGTCAGACAATCCCAATAATCTAAAGATTTAAGTCTATATGATATTGCCTTTAGATGATCCACTAATAAATACCGTATTTATCAGCGTATAACATGCACTTTTTTTATCCTGAAAAAAGAGAGTAAATCGTGACTGCGTGTTATACGCCGATATCTGTATTTTTACAACAGGGGTCGGGGATCGGGCAGTCCTCCCCGGGTGCCACCTGTTGGGAGGGTGTCAGGCCGGCCGCCCCACCTCTCCTGGCTGAGAAACAGCGCTGCCAGTAAAGGTCAGAAAATACCACTGCAGTGCCAGCCCCCTGTGACACACCGCTCCCCCTACCTAACCCAATGTAATCTAAGCTTCTGAACCCGCTCACTGTGGCTGCTCTCCTCCTCCCGCTCCGCCTCCTCCTCGTGTGTAGCTTTTGCTTGGAGGAGGAGAGCGGTCACATGACTGTCAATGAAGGGGAGGAGAGCAGTCACATGACCGGGTCCACGAGCGAGATCGGCTCAGCAGCGTTAATATAGGTATGTGAGTGACACACGAGAAGGGGCTGACAGTGTGAAGTTTTCTCAACTCTACAGTATGCCCGGAGCGCTGTCCCTGTCCCAGTGCTCGAAGTGCAGGGGGGTCTTTATAATGAAAGGGGGATGTTTGTGCTGTGCAGGGGATGTTTGTGCTGTGCAGGGGATGTTTGTGCTGTGCAGGGGATGTTTGTGCTGTGCAGGGGATGTTTGTGCTGTGCAGGGGATGTTTGTGCTGTGCAGGGGATGTTTGTGCTGTGCAGGGGATGTTTGTGCTGTGCAGGGGATGTTTGTGCTGTGCAGGGAATGTTTGTGCTGTGCAGGGGATGTTTTTGTTGTACAGGGGTCCGTTTACTATGCGGGGGGCTGTGTAAAGTTTTTTTCCTGAAACCTCCCTATTAAAGTTAAGGTGCGTGTTTATACGCTGATAAATAGGGTAGTTAACATAAATTTAAAAAATAATAAAGAAACAACATATGGTAGGGTATGTGTTCCACATTCAAATAATTATGAAATGGAACATATTAGACAGCATTTAAACAAGGATACCCTAAATAGCCCAAAACGAGCCACACTGAATAAAGAGAAACCTGCCAAGTCTATAAATAGTATAAGGTATATAAACATAAACAGGATGAGAGGGACTAAGAGGTCAATTTAAAATGGGTATAAATAAAGTTGTCTAGCTGCAGTCAAAATGTGATACAACAGAGATGTCAAATATATAATACAATGATTTGCCAACATACATATCATTTTTTGCATTGGAGGTGATCTCAGAATCAGAGAGGGGAGGAGATTTCGATAAAAAGTTCCTCCAACAAGAAGCCAGATGGATCTTTAATCAAAGAGCCACTTATCCACCTGGGATAAATAGTGCCCTATCATTCCAACCCTTTTTGTAGTCTCGGACCTGTATATAGGGTATATACTGTATGGTTCTATTAATTAATCAGAGGGCATTATTATCTTGTATGGCTATGCTTCCCCTATTATCAAATGTCTCAATAATATGAACCTAATACAATATGGGACCAAGGATGCTTACCCTGGGGGAAACATTCACTGTACCGCATAACTGATATGAAACCAATATCCGCACTCTGATCTGGACCTAACTTGATTACAGATGATGTCATCTTTCTTATGGTTTATTACTATATCTACTGTATTTGACCAGTCCACTTTTTGATCATTTTTATCCCTCATCACATTATTGTGTACCATCCCCCCCCCCCCACTATATCCCTTACCTTCCTGAGCCATTACCTTTTTTCTCCCCTCCCTCCCCCCCTTTTTTTCCTCTTCCCCAATTGTATTGATTGCTGTTTCTCTGGTTTGACATTTTGTATTGTTGTACATGAAGCACGTGCTTATTTATTTATATTTGTATGTTCTTGTGCTTCTAATGCCGCGTACACACGAGCGGACTTTCCGACCGGACTGGTCCGACGGACAATCCGACCGTGTGTGGGCTTCATCGGACTTCTGACTGACCTTTTCGGTCGAAAATCTGACGGACTTTAGATTTGAAAAATGCTGGGGTATGCTGGGACTGTGTTGTCATAAGGGACGGGTCACCACCCGGTGACAACGCCCCATGCCTATATAAATCGTTGCACACCGTGAGCACAGCATTACAGCGGGAGAGAGCATCGTGTCAACATCGGAAGAAGAGAAGAGGCAAGAAGACGATGGAGAAGACCGGGCCACCGCTAGCAAGAGAGCGGCAAAAGAGCAGAAGATAGCGGAGGAGCCCGGCAGAAGAACCAGAGAGCGGGAGAAGAACCGGAGAAGAAGCCGGAGAGCGGGAGAAGAACCAGACATCGGGAGAAGAGGCCGGAAAGCGGGAGAAGAAGCGGACATCGGGAGAAGAGAGCGGAGAAGAACCGGACACCGGGAGAAGAGGCCGGAGAGAGGGGAGAAGTCAGAAAAAGACCCCCGAAGTCGGAGGAAGACCCCCGGAGCTGCCTAATAAATTACTTTAAAAACCTGTGTAGAGTGTTTTTTATTGACACTTTTTTCCCCAGGTGAATGGGTAGGGGTACGATGTACCCCATATTCATTCACATAGGGTGGGGGCCGGGATCTGGTGGCCCCCTTCTTAAAGGGGGCTCCTGAATTCCGATAAGCACCCCGCCCGCAGACCCCGACAACCAACGGCCAGGGTTGTCAGGAAGAGGCCCTTGTCCTCATCAACATGGGGACAAGGTGCTTTGGGGTGGGGGGGCCGCAGGGCGCCCCCTTTCCCAAAGCACCCACCCCTATGTTGAGGGCATGCGGCCTGGGGCGGTTCAGGGGGGGGGGGGCGCTCGCTCGTCCCCACCCCCTTCCTTACCGGTCGGCGTGCTCGGATAAGGGCCTGGTATGGATTTTAGGGGGACCCCCACGCCGTTTTTTTTCGGCGTAGGGGTTCCCCTTAAAATCTTTCTCAGATCTGAGGGCCTGGTATGCTCTGCGACGGGCCTCGCAAGGTGTTAATCTCGCCAATAAAAGCGGCGAGATTGACTTCCTTTTCTAGTCCCGTCGAACTTCATAACGTTCAAAATGAACGTGTGTGGGCAAGTCCGGAAGTCCGCCGTAACTCCCTCGAACCTATTCTGCAGAAAAGTCCGATCGTGTGTGCGCGAGTCCGTCGGAAGTCCGCCGAAAGTCCGTCGGATAGACAGTCGGACCAGTCCGGTCAAAAAGTCCGCTCGTGTGTATGCGGCATTAGAGGTTTTTTGTACATTTTTATATGACAAATTTAATGTTTACATTATATTACTTGTCCATTTGTATTTGGGACTCTTGATGTTATACTGCGGCGTTCCGTGCTCCGGACGCGGCTCATCAGCCTCCTGTGACTGTTGGTATTTAGTGGCGGTGTTCAGGTGCACCTGGCGGAGGGTAGGGATATTTGGTTTTCTCTCCCTCATTCCCTTTGCATACTTATGGGCGCATGCGCAATAGTGGCCGTATCCTCGGTCCCACGGCACACGCGTTTCTCAGGGGCCCCGCACCAGAAGTGAAGTCAGGGGTCATGTTTGACCCTTTACTTCGGGTGGGATCACGCATTCTTAAGATAGCAGTGACGGCATTGCTACGGTCACATGCTTCAGGCTGATGCCTAGTGTGCTGCATGGTGGACGGTGAATAGTCATACATCCACAGGGACTCGTGAATGGTGACAGCGCTTCACAGGTAAATTAAACAAACCCTTCCCCCCTCTTATTAATTTCTTATGCCCCGTACACACGGTCAGATTTTCCGACGGAAAATGTGTGATAGGACCTTGTTGTCGGAAATTCCGACCGTGTGTAGGCTCCATCACACATTTTCCATCGGATTTTCCGACACACACAGTTTGAGAGCAGGCTATAAAATTTTCCGACAACAAAATCCGTTGGCGGAATTTCCGATCGTGTGTACACAAATCCAACGCACAAAGTGCCACGCATGCTCAGAATAAATAAAGAGATGAAGGCTATTGGCTACTGCCCCGTTTATAGTCCCAACGTACGTGTTTTACGTCACCGCGTTCAGAATGATCGGATTTTCCGACAACTTTGTGTGACCGTGTGTATGCAAAACAAGTTTGAGCCAACATCCGTCGGAAAAAATCCTAGGATTTTGTTGTCAGAAAGTCCGATCAATGTCCGACCGTGTGTACGGGGCATTATAGTGAACATATTGTTCAGCGTATTTTCCTGTTCCACTCCTCCCTTCTCACCCTCCCCCCCCCCCCCCCGCTGGGAATATAGCATCTCAAGTCATTGGGCATCAGGGAGCTCTATACCTGCAGCTAATTGACTAATATGGCAAATCCTTGTATTGTATATTTGACATCTCTGTTATATCACATTTTGACTGCAACTAGACAACTTTATTTATACACATTTTAAATTGACCTCTTAGTCCCTTTCATCCTTTTTATATTTATATGCCTTATATTATTTATAGACTTGGCAGGTTTCTCTTTATTCAGTGTGGCTCGTTTTGGGCTATTTATGGTATCCTTGTTTAAATCCCGACTAATATGTTCCATTTCATAAGTATTTGAACGTGGAACACATACCCTACCATATGTTGTTTATTATTTTTTCATTTATGTTAACTATTAGTGAATCATCTAAAGGCAATATCATATAAACTTAAATCTTTAGGTTATTGGGATTATCCAACATCCTGGCAATTACGCAAACTGATACCTCCACTATCCAACCCTGGCAGATATGGCTTCCACCGGGTAGCTTTTATAGTTGGCTGGCCTCTGTGGCCGGGTCCTGACCATGGCATTTCGCCAGTCGTCCGTGTAAGCATCTATAGTCTCAAATTGGGTAAGCACGCACATTTAAGCAACTAAGTGATCATTAATTATGACTCTTAAATGAAGTTATTAATGATATATTTTATGTAATCCAGATGAAATTGTAGATGTATGTGGTGCCTTTGAAGAAGCAGGAAACTGCGAAACATGTCGGCCCTTCTGCACATCCAAGCATCTTGCTATTTTCTGTATCCAGTATCATCCATGGTTTATGTATAATGCTGATTTTGCGATTTTTTATACTATTGTGTGATAATAAAATGTAATACTTTCTTAAACAAAATTTCATTGATTGCGTGTCTACCTTAGTAACAGACATTGATATCTCTATTTAAAATCCCATTTTTCTAGGGGAAGCATTGTCTTCCTCCTAATTTTATTTGATAGTGCTCTTTTTTGTATTTAACCACTTGCTTACTGGGCACTTAAACCCCCCTCCTATCCAGACCAATTTTCAGCTTTCAGCGCTGACGCATTTTGAATGACAATTGCGCGGTCATACAAAAACTGTACCCAAATGAAATTTTTATCATTTTTTTCCCACAAATAGAGCTTTCTTTTGGTGGTATTTGATCATCTTTGCGGTTTTTCTTTTTTGTTAAAAAATGTAAAAAGCCCGACTATAAAAAAAAAAAAAATTTTTTTTTTATATTTTGTTATAAAATTTTAAAAAGGTAATTTTTCTCCTCCATTGATGTACGCTGATGAGGCGGCACTGATGGGCACCGATAGGTGGCAGTGATGGGCACCGATGGGTTGCAGTGATGGGCACTGATCGGTTACACTGATAGGCAGCACTGCTAGGTGGCACTGATTGGCACCACTGGTGGGCATTGATAGGTGGCACTCATGGGCATTGATAGGTGGCACTGGTGGGCACTGTCAGGTGGCAATGTCAGGTGGCACTAGCAGGGGGTACTGGTGGCACAATTGAGGCAGAATTGCCTCTTCCTCTTCTGGACCGATGTCCCTTGCTGATAAGCCGGTGATTGGCTTTTTTTTCTCCTCGCCCTGTCAGCGTGAGGAGACAAAAAAACTATCACAGAGCTTTTGTTTTGATCATGTGATCAGCTGTCATTGGCTGACAGCTGATCACATGGTAAGGGGCCGGGACTGGTGATCACAGCGCACTCCACGTGCGCCCTGCAGGGCGCGTGCACAGGGGAGGCTGTCATATGATGGCCTCCCGGGAATTCAGGTCCGCGCTGTAGCCGTCATTCGGCTATAGCACAGATGTCAAGTGGTTAACCGACTTAAAGATTCTACCAGAAAATACATTTACATCAGACTGTGTTAAAGTGGTGTAATGAAGATTAACATCTCTATTTGTGTCTGGGCCAGTTGAAGATAGGCTTCTGATGAGGGGTGCTTCGGGAAGTTTTCAGATTCTTCGGATTCACAGTCCTCCAATTGTGAGGTCAAGGAGGCATAATGAACCTTGACAGCTTTAATAGCTGAGATGTAATAACTCCATGTGGTCGCTTTAAAGGCATCCCACACCATCTCCGCAGAGGCTGTATCTACACTGGCTGACTAGTAGGAGTTTAATAATGGAAAAATAGTCTCAGCAACCTTATAATTTTGGACCCACCGTGGAGCTAATCTCCATGTACCCAGGCCACTCTGCCTACCAACATGGAGACATATCTCTAAAGGAGAATGATCAGACAGCTCTGCTGGTAGATAGGAGGCCCCAGACAACTTCGCAAGAACTGAGCTGCCAAATGCTAGGTCAATGCGCAAACTCGACTTGTGGGTCTAATACAAATGTAAGAAGGCTTTGGCAGAAACATGTTTCCACCTCCACAGTTCCGTCAGAGCAAAAGTGTCAGCCCTCTGCCCAAGGTCAGGGTTTGCCTTCCGTTGTGGGTTGGAGGTGTCAAGCATAGCATCTAGAATGGAATTAAAATCCCCTCCAATCAAGACATTGATAAGAAGCCAGTTGTTCATATATAGTGTACAAAAGGGAGAGATCTATTGGAGGGGGTAAATAAACATTAACAAAAGCCCACAAAACTGAATGCAGCTCCAGGGGGAATATGATAGATCTTCCACCGGGATCCGTTATTACCCTCACCACCTTATGGGTGAGATTTGTTGATAAGGATTACAACCTCCCGGGTGTATGTGGAGTAGGTTGCATTGAAGGCTTGCCGAACCCATGCCATGCGCAATGCCAGGACACTACAGCCATTCAAATGTGTCTCTTGAAAGAAAAGAATACGGAGTTTGTGAGAATTGAGATACTTAAACAAGGAGCATTTAATTTATCGTTAAGACCCCGTATGTTCCAACAGACCAATTTGATTTCAGCCATAAGTAAAGCATTCAAGATGAGAATTCCCTGAGGAAGATACGTTATTTCCCAGGATCGACACATGTTGGTGAGAAGACAGGACGGTTTGTGAGACAGTGGAGAGCTCTCAGAGTGGAAGAGGACACACCAGTACAGCGTCTTTATATTTGTTGGGCTTGTGACAGAGTGGTGCGCACCTATTAAATGTGAGTACCCTAATACAGGGAATATTGTCATTTTAAATAAAACTTTTAAAAACGGTAATACACTATCCAGCTTCCTCTGTTTTTCCATATGGATATTGCTGCAACCAACCATCCAAGGATCTGAATGCTGACCATAAACCCAGAGGTGGTTTAAAAGTGTGTTTTGACTGAGCTTAGGTCCAAGGTCTCACGCTCAATGGTGAGTGCATACAAAGGGGAGCACAAGAGTGGACACGAGTACTTTCCTGTTTTATCATCCGTTTTATCATCTGCAAGGAGTACCAGAAGAATGGTTATGAATGGACTTTGTGGATACAGAGTAATGTATGAATTAGTTTGGCACAAGAGCACTTTAAACACGGTTCACTTTATTTTTATATTATTGTATATACAGTGTGGACGGAAAGTATTCAGACCCCCTTAAATTTTTCACCCTTTGTTATATTGCAGCCATTTTCTAAAATCATTTATAAAAAAGAAAAACTGAAATATCACATTGTCCTAAGTATTCAGACCCTTTGCTCAGTATTTAGTAGAAGCACCCTTTTAAACTAATACAGCCATGAGTCTTTTTGGGAAAGATGCAACAAGTTTTTCACACCTGGATTTGGGGATCCTCTGCCATTCCTCCTCGCAGATCCTCTATTTTTTTTTCATCCAGGATATTCCTGTACTTGGCCGCATTCATCTTTCCCTCGATTGCAACCAGTCGTCCTGTCCCTGCAGCTGAAAAACACTCCCAACAGCATGATGCTGCCACCACCATGCTTCACTTTTGGGACTGTATTGGACAGGTGATGAGCAGTGTCTGGTTTTCTCCACACATACCGCTTAGAATTAAGGCCAAAACGGTCTTAGTCTCAGACCAGAGAATCTTATTTCTCACCATCTTTGAGATCTTTCGGTGTTTTTTTAGCAAACTCCATGCGGGCTTTCATGTGTCTTGCACTGAGGAGAGGCTTCCGTCGGGCCACTCTGCCATAAAGCCCCGACTGGTGGAGGGCTGCAGTGATGGTTGACTTTCTTACAACTTGCTCCCATCTCCCGACTGCATCTCTGGAGCTCAGCCACAGTGATCTTTGGGTTCTTCTTTACCTCTCTCACCAAGGCTCTTCTCCCCTGATAGCTCAGTTTGGCCGGACGGCCAGCTCTAAGAAGGGTTCTGGTCGTCCCAAATGTCTTCCATTTAAGGATTATGGAGGCCACTGTGCTCTTAGGAACCTTAAGAGCAGCAGAAATTTTTTTTGTAACCTTGGCCAGATCTGTGCCTTGCCACAATTCTGTCTCTGAGCTCTTCAGGCAGTTCCTTTGACCTCATGATTCTCATTTGCTCTGACATGCACTGTAAGCTGTAAGGTCTTACATAGACAGGTGTGTGGTTTTCCTAATCTAGTCCAATCAGTATAATCAAACACAACTGGACTCAAATGAAGGTGTAGAACCATCTCAAGGATGATCAGAAGAAATGGACAGCTCCTGAGTTAAATATAGGAGTGGCACAGCAAAGGGTCTGAATACATGTGATATTTCAGTTTTTCTTTTTTAATAAATCTGCAAAAATGTCAACAATTCTGTGTTTTTCTGTCAATATGGGGTGGTGTGTGTACATTAAGAGGAAAAAAATGAACTTAAATGATTTTAGCAAATGGCTGCAATATAACAAAGAGTGAAAAATTTAAGGGGGTCTGAATACTTTCCGTCCCCACTGTATATTGAGATACACATTATGAAAATAGAACATATTATTTAAATGGAGATTCAGAACACGTTTTTCTGCCCTCAGACAGGCCTAGTGGTTGAAAGTGATAATACTTGAATTCACAAAAAGTAAATAAATAGATTTTTTCAACCAATGGAAAAGTAGTCATACCCCTTTTGGGCTGTCCCACATGGTAAATAGTATGAGAGGTGCCATGGAGAAGGGAGGGAATCATATACACACATACCATTCATCAATTCATATCTTCATATTCATGAAGATTCCTCATCACCTGATGCTTTGAAACTTTGAGGTCACAAGAAGTAATTTTCTCTCTAAGTAAAAGCCATCTTGGATGCCACAGCAGCCATTGTAAACTCTGGTATCCAGCAGTTCAGACCAGTAACCATTTTGGAAGGGTGATTATGTTACCCGATTATTACCTGATATTCATTTGTGATTTCTTAAATGAGTTATTGATTGTATACAATCCGATAATTTTGTCTCTTTAATCAATTGGTAGATTTTTCTCTAAGATTACATTTTTAATTTTTATCGTTATAGTTCCCAATTTGACTTAGCCAACGTCTAATTTTATTTCACATTATTAATCACATACTTACCTGCAGTATAGTAATGGTTGAATTTGTGAAATTTAGGCAATTCCCAAATAGATATGTACCTAAAACAGGGTTACAATGTATGCACATAAATAGCAGTGTGAAAGCGTCCCGATATTGAACATATGAGACCTAAACAACTAAGAAACCGACTTTATGGGCACACAGATATATTATTATAGGGAAACATTTAGTGCAAATCACAGCCTAACACAAACAATATTACCATACAATTGGTATTATATACCCTGCACATGACCAGAACACCGCTGTATACAAAATATATATACCGTATATACTCGAGTATAAGTCGTTCCGAGTATAAGTCGAGGCCCTAATTTACCACAAAAAAATGGGAAAAACTTATTGACCCGAGTGTAAGACGAGGGTGAGAAATGCACAGCTACTGTAAGTGGAAAAGAGGGTCAACAATGCCCATTTGCAGCATCACTGTGCCAATTTGCATGCCTCACTGTGCCCATTTGCAGCCATAGGTCCCCCGAACTTCAAACTCGGTAGTTAAGGGTTCCTAGATGCCCCCTAGCTGCAGCAAAAATGTGGGGTCTCTGAACCCAAAGGGTCCCGAAATGACATTGCTGCAGATGGACACAGTTGACCGAATTTGGGGCCCCGTATGTCGGGGCCACTTAGTGTTAAGAACCCCAAATTTGGTGTGCAAACCCAGTGGAACTAGCAGCATAAAATTTCCAAAGCTGGGGTTTCTAGCACGAAGTGGCCCCAAGATACAGGGCCCCAAAAATCAGTTCAGAAAATGTCAAGCACTTTTCTGCAGCAGAGAATGACATTTTCCGAACCGGGTTTGGGGCCCCGTATCTCGGGGCCACTTAGAGCTAGGAACTTCAGCTTTGGATATGTTATGGTACCAGTTTCAGAGGGTTTTCACACCAAATTTGGGGTTCCTAGCACCAAGTGGCCCTGAGATATGGGGCCCCAAACTCGGTTCAGAAAATGTCAAGCACTTTTCTGCAGCAGAGAATTACATTTTCCGAACCGATTTTGGGGCCCCGTATCTCGGGGCCACTTAGTGCTAGGAACTTCAGCTTTGGTTATGTTGTGGTACGAGTTCCACTGGGTTTGCACACCAAATTTGGGGTTCCTAGCACTAAGTGGTCCTGAGATACGGGGCCCCAAATTCGGTTCGGAAAATGACATTTTTTGCTGCAGAAAAGTGCTTGACTCGAGTATAAGTCGAGGGGGGCACTTTCAGCACAAAAAAATGTGCTGAAAAATTCGACTTATACTCGAGTATATACGGTATGTATATATATATATATACAAATTCCCACAAGGATGCTGCGATTAAGGATGTGTTTAAGCAAATTGTGGGTCAGGTTGTGAGTCCGGGTATGTTTTTTCTTAAAAGCTCGACATGTTGCGCGTATGAAGAACGCTTCTTCAGGAGCCTAGAAAATTCTGATGGTATACATAAGAAAATACACCAATAAGTATATGGTATAACAACATGCAAACACAAATATAACAGAAAAACACATAAATCATTTTAATAGAAAATGCAAAATTTGCTCCAACCAAGCTCAGCAGGTGCATACTGTCCCCATAAAGGAAAACGATCACCTGGGGGCAGACGGCAAAGCCAAATAGCTGGGAGACCCAGTGTGGTATAGTAGAGAAGTTAAGGTATATTGTGGTAGAAATAGTCTAGTAAAGAGCAGGACATTAGTTCCCCAAGATATTATACAGAAGGGTCCAAGCTGTCCCAAAAAAATCCAAAGAATTCATTATAAAGAAAGGAAAAACCAGAAAGGATTGAACAGTAGCAATTAAGTTAAAAGGAAAATAGTATGAGAAACAACAAGGAGGGAGCCTCATATTATTGACAATTGCGAAAGGTGGTAGTGTATGAGTAAAAATACAAAAAATGCAGCTTACCAGATGGTAGTAGGATATATCGAACACAACATATATGTATGTTGTCTTTGCTGGTAAGCAGTAATATCTGGTAATTTATGTTAAAGACCAGCAATATAAGTATAGCACTGTGGAGGCACTGTGTAAAATCCATACCCCCAAATAAATTTAAGGGTGGGTAAAGTCTCATGTAGAGGACCCCCCATAGGTAGCAATGGATTGAGAATACAGGGAGATAAAAATCTGTGGGACAAAAGAACAAAGAGGATATATAGGAGAAGTATTTTGAAAAATTGTTGTGAGGCAATACATAAAGCCCCACTGTGGGGGTCAATAAAATAGGAGTAAAGGTGGTAGCTTACCTTAAGCATAATATGAACAAGCCGTCTGGTTAGAAAAGTACCTCACACAAGCTGGTCGGCGTCTGCTGACACCGCAGACCCAGCTGTGTGTGATATAGGTCCCCCCACCGGAAACGCGTCAAGTCCGGGCGGAAGTGACGCATCCCGGTCCGGCCGCTGGCTACCACGCATGCGCCGACTGACGCTGCTGGTGTTGCGGCGTTCGGCCAATGCCGTGGTAGCAGAGGCAAGGACTAGAGAGAACCGAAGGTACCCCATGTCCCGTCAATCGCCGCACATCCGGTCCGGAGGAAGAGACAGGACGTGCAGTGCTGGGCAACCAAACTACTCGGCCAAGAGCCATGATGCCAGCCAGGCGATCGGGACCAGGGGAGGCATGAAACCGGGAGCAAGGGCAGAGCAAAGCACATATCACATAAATAAAACACTAAAGTACAAGTCAAAACACATACAATCAAGAATAGAAATATATTAAGTAATGGTAATAAGTTAAATTGAAATCACATGTATAGTTTGTTAGAGTTGATAATGAGAATTTATTCGACAAAGATAGTGTGAAATCTAAATTGGTTCATTCTTAAAGATTTAGTGTTGGAAAATGTCTAGGAATAACTACGTTGTTGTTTTCATTCTAATAACTAGAACGGAACAGGGGACAAAACAGAAACAATGCGAGAGGCAGAAAGCCTCTTGGAAAAAACTAAACATTAAAAATGGCCCCGTGTCCTAACCAGAGAATGGTATACCATACTTATTGGTGTATTTTTCTTATGTATACCATCAGAATTTTCTAGGCTCCTGTCAACATGTCGAGCTTTTAGGAAAAAATTTACCTGGACTCACAACCTGACCCGCAATTTGCTTAAATACATCCTTAATCGGAGCATCTTTATGGGAATTTGTTCTCTACCCGGTTTTGGTTATATTGCTCTCTCTCTCTCTCTCTATATATATATATATATATTTATTTATTTATTTTTTTGTATACAGCGGTGTTCTGGTCATGTGTGGGGTATATAATACAAATTGTAAGGTAATATTGTTTGTGTTACGCTGTGATTTGCACTAATTGTTTCCCTCTCCTTTTTAAAAAAAAAGTTATAACCAAATAAAACAATTTTATCTTTTATAGATAATATATCTGTGTG
Source organism: Lithobates clamitans (assembly GCA_037952925.1). Classification (NCBI taxonomy): domain Eukaryota; kingdom Metazoa; phylum Chordata; class Amphibia; order Anura; family Ranidae; genus Lithobates; species Lithobates clamitans. The sequence goes on along the minus strand of JBBGZY010000413.1, from coordinate 2,229,048 downwards.
GCCATAAAGTCCGTTTCTTAGTTGTTTAGGCCTCATATGTTCGATATCGGGACGCTGGCACACTGCTATTTATGTACCTACACTGTCACCCTGTTTTAGGTACATATCTATTTGGGAATTGCCTAAATAATTATCATGGGGGAAGCACCCATTTTTCCCCTTTTGGTGACTTTTTTACAAAACAATTTTCAAATTAAATTATCTATTTTTTAAATAAATTACCCATTGCTAATGTACACTGAATAGTTTAGAGTTGCTTTCATCATGGATTTTGTGGGGACTGCTTGGCTAGGATACATCAATGAAAAGTTGCCAAACTAATACAGGACAGTAAATAGGATTAAATCAATACATTAATAAGATGAAAAGACTGCTTAAAAAAAAAGTCCAACTTACATTGGCATGTGGACTTTCTCCAGCAATATGCACTTGAAAACATCAGCCCTATCAGCCTTAGGATTCAACTATTCCCATCCTTCCAGAATGTTGGTTGTGAATTAAAAGCGTCCTGGGAAAAAATCCTAACCCAATATAGCACAGAACTCAAACTCCTTATTGCCCATTATCAAACTGAGTTGACCAATCTTGATCAAGAAATTATTTCTCTCCAAACTACTAGTGAAACACTTAAGAACCATGCACATTTTAACAAAATGGCAGGAGGTCAAAGACTATATCACCAAAATCAATAAGGACATTGTCCTTAAAAAACAAAACAAATTAATTAAAGATAGAATATCATTTACTGAGGGATTTGCATATCGCTGGCAAACCCTCTTTCAAGGCTGTGAGCCCAGAAAAACCAACTATAGGACTCAACAGGCAAGGAATGAAATGGGTACTACTGATGAGGATACTGAAATTGATTCTGACTCTTCTTTGTCTGCTTTTCCCCCACAGCTATCAATAGAAAGAGGAATGAATGTGATGTACAATGACACTGGTGCACGTACAAGACAACATGGTGGAGGGCACTATACACCCGATCTTAAAAAAAGATCTGACAGTCATGATACCAGATTAACTGATACCTCACTTCGCCATGATGCCAACTTTGATAGAGGTGGTGGGAATAGCTCACAATCCAAATACATGGGGCCCAATGCTCAAAAAGTATTGCAAATACTCAACACTCAGAGCCAAACTCATAACTCCCCTACTGCATCTCATTCAATGGAAGCAGTGGGAGGAATGTCTACTAACACACAACTGACCCATGCACCTCTGAACACTGTATCCCAAACTAGCTCCTCCAGTTCACAAAGTATACACAACTTACCCCCTACAGCACAATTACAGACTTTCAGAAGCAAAGTACTCTTGATTCTCACAATAATCTAACAAAACCTATTCTAAATTTTCCAACACTGGGGATTCAGCTACCCCAAACGTAGAATTATATATTATAAATCTCACTCCCTATCACTTTACTGAACAAGAACTTAATGTGCTCAGATTTGGCTTTAGTTTTTGCCCCTCACAGCAATTAGACAAATATGAAACCATTAAAGATGTTTACATGTTCACTCGGAATTTGATATACAAATTTCTATTTGAGAAGGAACGTTTGAGAGAGAAAGAAGAACACAATTTTTCAGAAAGCATTGAACACTTTAAAATGTAGGACTTTCAAGCCCTCTGAGATCTGATGCTCCTCCTAGATGAGAATGATGACACAAATACCACTGATATCACTACTCATACGTAGGGCTGGGGAAAAAATCGATTTAAATCTTGAATCGAGTTGAGAGGTCAAATCTATTAAAAATTTAAGCAAATGGATTTTTTTAGATTTTTTTGTTTTCACCGCTCCGGTACTGAAGAGCTGCGGGCAGAAGTTTTTAGGTGAGGGCGCGGCTTCGGCCTAGTCCGTGAGGCCGACGTCGCGGACTAGGCCGAAGCCGCTGCCCCGCCTAAAAACTACTGCTCGCAGCTCTCAAAAAAAAAAACTTGATTCGAATCGTGAATCGAGTTTTTTTTTTAAAGAAAATCGCTGATTTTTTTGGGGGGTGGGGGGGGGGGGGGGATCTCCCAGCCCTACTTATGAGACACCTTCACCTTCTGTCACTAAATTCAAACTCAAATCTAAACAATTTCTTGATTTATCTATAAACCCCCAAGCTTGGGTCTTTTTACAAAATGTCGTGAGTGATATCAAAACGTATGCAGATTTCTCCTAATAAAAGCAATGTAACCCCGAAACAACATCAAACCATCTCTACAATACAAAATCACCCTGATATAGTTCTGAAGGCGGCAGACATGGGCGGCAATATAGTCCTTATGACTAGAAACCTGTATGAAAATGTGCCTTAACATCATTTTTAACTGCTATTGGTATCAACGCATTCCTGTATCACGTACATCCTCTTTTAGAAATGATTTCCTTGACATCATAAATGATGCCTACGTCAAGGGCCTTTTTGATAAAGACGTATATGACTACCTGAATGTTCGATCTCGACGTTCTATGCACTCCTCAAGGTGCTTAAGAACCCCTTGTCGCCCCCTGGGAGACCGATAATTTCGGGTATCAGCTGCCGCACCGAAAATGCAAGCAGGCTTGTAGACTCTGTTCTAATGCCACATGTTAAGGCTCTGCCTTCATACACCAAAGATACGCTAGATTTGCTAAAACACATTGAGGGTCGGTCTTTCCCGACTCCCTGCTCGTAAGATTGGATGTTGAGGCGTTGTACTCCAGCATCCTACACGAGTGGGACGTCAAGACGGTCCGCACCTTCCTCTATGAGGAGGACCACCATCAGTGGAACTACAATGAATTCATTTTGAAACTGAGTTTTATTTTAACTCACAATTGTTTTGAATTTATGGGTGCCCACTACCTCCAGATACAGGGCGTAGCCAGGGGCACCTGTTGTGCCCCTGGCTACGCCAATCTGTATCTGGGGGGGGGGGTGGGAACGCTACCTTTTTTCCTGCGAATCTCTGACCAAATTTACTGATCATGTCCTATGTTGGAGACGATAAATTGAGGACGTCTTCATCGTATGGACAGACACCCGTGAATCGCTTGATGAGTTCATTCAAATTCTAAATACCAATCAATTTAATTTAACATTTACTTACAACTGTGACACCAACACTACTAATTTCCTTGACCTTGTCATCTACAAAGACAAGGATAATATATTAGCAACAAACCTGTTCCGCAAAACCACAGCCGGCAATACAATATTGCATGCTGCTAGTGCACACCCTCCAGCACTTATCCAAAGCATACCATATGCGCAATATATCAGGCTTCGCCAAAACTGTATACATACATCAGATTTCCAACATCAAGCTAAAGCTCCTCAAATCACGCTTGCTGGCATGAGGATACAGCCGTTCATTACTACGCCAGGCCTACAATAAGGCTGCGCATCAATCATGTAATGACTTACTTTTCAAAACCAAGACTCCTTTGAAAAAACCCACTGTCAAATTGATTACCAAATTTTCCTCACATCATGAGGATATTAGGACAGTTATGGGTACACAATGGCACTTCTTACAGGCAGATCCAATCCTTAAAAAATACATCAGTTCACGTCCGGAAATTGTATTCAGTTGCGCTAAGTTCCTGAGAGACAGACTTGTATCCAGCCATTACATCGCACATAATCCATTTGCACCCAAGCTACCTCTAGGGACGTCACGTTGTGGTAACTGCACATTTTGTCCATGGGTATTACCTGGACACCAAATTCTACTCCCCAATGGCGAGATTTTTTGCCCAAAATTCTCTGCCACATGCTATACGCAAGGGTTAGTGTATTTAATGATGTGTATATGTGGGGCTTTTTATGTAGGGAAGACGGCCAGACAACGGAGGCAGAGGATTAATGATCACATATATTACTCGGGTAACGGCAAAATGCTCACTCCCATTATTCGACATCTTGCTCCATATCATCGTTTTGACACTTCCTCTGTCTCATTTGTTGTTCTGGCCGTCGTCCCTAAAAGTCCCAGAGGGGGCGAATGGGACAATCTCATCTTACAAAAAGAAACTTTATGGATAGAGCGCCTCAACGCCACCCGA